>OU342738.1:194694559-196082059 GCA_910589765.1 Avena atlantica | reverse complement strand
ATGGCTCTCCAAGCTGCATCCCTTGTTGAATCAAAGAATGTAGTGTGCATCATTGTGTTGGTGACGATGCAAAATCCCGAGTCCTTGTGGTTGTCTTCCTTGTTTTTATACAAGTGAAGTTGCACCCACCAGTACTCAACTCCTTCATCCATCACAGGAAAACCTTTGTACACAGCTGCACCATGTATTCCCATTGCAACCATGAGGTCCTTGAGAGCCTTGGGGAACTCTGTCTCACATTCCAAAGTCATTGTCATGAGTGGTCCCTTCTTCACGGCTTCGTTGATGGAGTTCATCTACAAATAGAGATGAGAAAGAAGATTAGAAAAGTTTACGAGAAGAATAGACAAGTGTGGAAGTTGTTGAAATTTTTTTCTTAGTGGTTTCCAATCCTAGGGTCATAATCCTACAAGAAACACAGTGCTCTGATACCATCTGTAAGATCCCTCCTTTATAAAGGAAAAAGGATCCCTGTGATTGCAATGCTAGTCCCTGGATCAATGCTAGCATCCACAGTTTAAGATGAAGTACACAGAAACAAAGGTCATTATTACAATCATTCCAGAGACAACATAGTCTTTACAACTCCAAGGCCACAGGCCTAGTACAAGAGTTTGAATAAGTAAATAGATAAAAGTCTTCATCTTCATGTGCCACAGGCAAACATGTTGAGTGTATACTCATGACTCCTAATCCTCATCAGAGTAACCTGCAACATCACAAGTTACAGCCACAGTGGGTCAATACATTGGAATAGTATTGGCAAGTGATCCCTTAGTATATTATTGGTGGACTACATACTATATGCAATTTGGCTAAGTGTAGCTTAGGCTTGCTTTGCTCAAAATAGGTTTTGCCTATTAGTTGAAAACACTAAGTTTTCTTTGTCAAAACTTTTCCCAAGGAACCACCAATAGACATTGAGGTCCTTCACCCTAGTTCACCCACAAGTTTTACTTAGAAATTGGGATGAGGAGATTCTTGATAGCTTCCATGTCTTGATGCTTAAGTTGTACTTTTCCAGGGACATGACTGTAACATCCCTAAAATCATGTTTCAAACTCATTCATATCATCCATGCATCCATGATCATTTAGGGTTTCATTTCAAAATCATTTAAAAAACAAGAGCATATATTGCTCATTATTTTATGTATGAACACTCTAGCCTTTGGGCTACTTGCTATTGAGTGAAGTGCAAATATTCATTCAGTAGTGTTTTGTATTCAAACTTAAGTGATTTCAAAAGCTTGAATAAAGTTTCCAAACAAAGTATGAAGTAAAACCAAAGATATGCCAATTATTATATCCCATAATGGCTTGGTTTTATTTTGATTTTTCAAATGACCCAAGTAGGTTTGAGTGAACAGTTGTGTTTGACACTTATTTGAGCACAAGATTTATAGTACAAAAGACCAGAGAAGTTTTGAATTCAAACAGATTTGAATTGGAGTTTTGAAATCAGTTTAGAAAAGCAAACAGAAAAAGAAAAAGTTTAAAAGAGAAAAAAAATAAGCAATCAGACGAATCTGGCCCAACCAGCCCAACTAGCCCAGCAACCCCACCCCCCGCGAACCGTTTTTATTTACTCGCGAACGAACCCACCGAGTGACTGACGCCAGGACCCCACCCCCTCGTTGTTTCTCTTGCTGACAGCCACGACCCACACGGCGTCATCGTCTCCACCCCGGCGACGTGTTCTTCCCCAATTCACGCCATGCGTTTCCTGTTTTGATTCGCGTCGTCAATTCCCGTTGATTGCAGGAGTAAATCACGCCCCCGTCTCGCCTACTTAAACCCCCTCTGCCCCCTCTCCATTTCCCCCAGACTTCGAGCACAGAGCGCCCCCAGGATGCCCGTAATCACCCTTGCACCGCCGCAGACAGAGCTCACTCCGGCGACCAATCCCGATGAGCTCCGTGCGCCCCTTCTCCTCTAGTCCGTGCAGAAAGATTCGCAACTTCCTTGCGCACCTTCTGACACCATTGGTTCATCCTATACCGCCCCAGGTCGTCGACTCCATCAAGCGCAGCAAGCTCCCGACGACGTCTCCAACTCCGGCGACTAAATTCGGTGAGCCCCTTGTTCCCCTTCGCCTCTGATTCACACGAACGTGTTCGACGTATCCTTGCGCATCTCCTGATGCCTTTTATTCATGCTAGGGTTACCAGGAGAGTCGCCAACGTCGCCGTCCACCCGAGCCCGACGCTGCCAGCAACTCCAACGAGCCCGTGCAGCCGTGTCCGTGCGCCCCTTGCCAAGCCGTCGCCAGGTTGAGCATCAGTGCATCGCTACGAACCTGGTAAGCGCCTCCGACGACCCCAGAACCCCCTGTAGCGCCGCGCCATCGTAGACAAAGCTCGCCGCCTCCAGATGCCACCGCCAGCGCCGCCCATCTGTGGTTGCTTGGTCGATGACCGTTGGATCTAGATCCAGCGCGTATAATTAGATCACTTATCGAAACAGTATGAATAGATCTGGACAGTGCAGGTTAAGTTAGATCTAACGGCTTGTGAGCATGATCCTGTGCGAACCGGTACGCACCAATCAGATTATGACACGTGGCTAGATTTTAGGTTTAAAATCAGGATTTGAATCTATTAGTTGTTTAAAATTGTTTTAGCCATAACTTTTGATTCCCACGTCCAAATTTGATAAATTTTATATCAATGGAATCAGGAGAACAAGCCCTTTCTAAATATGCAAGGTGTTTAATGTTTTGCTTCTGTTAAAATGGTTTTATTTACAGAAACATGTGTAGGCCTATTTTGTGTATATAAATTATTTGAGAAATGTTTTAGTGTTTAAATAAATGTGGTTTGGCAAGTTTTGAACTTGTTTATGAACCAGTACTGTGAACTTGTCTTGTTGTGTTTAGAAAATCATCACATATCATATTGCATGCATCCATATATTTTTGCTTGTATTTATTTTGTATGTGATTTTTTTACTATGATTTTATGTGTAGATTTTGGTGCCAATAGTGATTGTGATTGTGAGGAGTGTAGCTACTGTCCAAACTACCAAGGCAAGTGGTGCTTCATGATATTTTTATCCCTATGTTTTCTACTAAGCATTAGAAATATTTTGCTAGTCTTGCATGTTATATTTTGCTTATATGCCATGTTGGGAAATCCTAGTAGTGTAGAATTGCTAGGAAATTTCTAAGTTAAGATGCTTATCTATGCCATGCTTAGCCTAGCTAGTATCAACCAAGGGTGGTGAAATATACATGCTATGATGAAAATATTTCTAAGTCTTTGGACTTGTGTTTTGCCTAATAAAACAACTAAGTGAATGAAACACCTGGGTGGAATGGAAAGAATGGTTTATGTTGAGTGGTTACACAAGGCCCATTTATATGGTTTACCTTGTGTATCACACTTGTGGAAAGCCACCCAGGAACAAAGAGATTTTAGAGGCCAAATGTTAAGAAGCTTCTAGTGCATCCACTTGGCAATATGGGCTCTGCCTGGATCATATAGGTTGCAATAACTTAGCCATTTGGACAGTTGGTGGTAGTGGGAATGATAGGTTGGAGCGCGTCCATTTGGTCTAAGGGAAGGCTTCTGAAAGGTCCTGTCTTGGTGAAAATCAAGGCTTGTGGGGAAAGTGCACAACCTCTGTAGATGGAAGAATCTAAGTACTTAGCCATGTCCCTGGAAAAGGACAACTTAAGCATCATGACATGGAAGCTATCAAGAATCTCCTCATCCCAATTTCTAAGTAAAACTTGTGGGTGAACAAGGGTGAAGGACCTCACTGTGTATTGGTGGTTCCTTGGGAAAAGTTTTGACAAAGAAAACTTAGTGTTTTCAACTAATAGGCAAAACCTATTTTGAGCAAAGCAAGCCTAAGCTACACTTAGCCAAATTGCATATAGTATGTAGTCCACCAATAATATACTAAGGTATCACTTGCCAATACTATTCCAATGTATTGACCCACTGTGGCTGTAACTTGTGATGTTGCAGGTTACTCTGATGAGGATTAGGAGTCATGAGTCTACACTCAACATGTTTGCCTGTGGCACATGAAGATGAAGACTTTTATCTATTTACTTATTCAAACTCTTGTACTAGGCCTGTGGCCTTGGAGTTGTAGAGACTATGTTGTCTCTGGAATGACTGTAATAATGACCTTTGTTTCTGTGTACTTCATCTTAAACTGTGGATGCTAGCATTGATCCAGGGACTAGCATTGCAATCACAGGGATCCTTTTTTCCTTTATAAAGGAGGGATCTTACATCATCTCTCTTTGGTCTACTACTTTCATCAAACAGATTTTTAGGAGCAATCCAATCAAAATTCTTTTCAAAGGCTTCATGCATTGCAACAAGCTTAAAGGGCATGGGTATCTTAAATTCTTCTCTAGGCTTAGTTTTATCAGAAATACCCACAACATATACACTTGAGCCTAGCATATTGAAACGCTCAAAGACCTTTTTAGCTTCCCTAGCAACATCATGGAATTCTTTTAATAAAGTTTCAAGGATGAAATCCCTCTTTTCAGCAATCTTTTCTTCTTTTAGTTTTAGGAACAAGAATTGTATGAAGGGGTTAAGGCTAACAAACCTAGCCTCCAACATATGAACTAATTGGGAGCAAGCTCTGCTATAGATTTTTCCTCAATATCCTCATGATTGCTAACATAATTAAAAAATTCTTCAATATTATCTTTCCCAATTATGGAGCAACTAACTATTGCAAGATCTTTCAGGGCGAACTTGGGGAGCAACATGGTGAGCTATAGAAAGGTGGCAACTAGAGTAGGAACTATTTTTTTTGTGTTTTTGAATAAAGCAAGCAAACCAAACTAGACTAATTTTTTTGGTTTTTTTTGAAAGAGGCAAACAAAACCAAACAAAAGAAACAAAGCAAACTAAAAACAAAGTAAAGAGAAAGGAAGTGAAGATGTCCTTGGCCTCCCCGGCAACGACGCCAGAAAAAGCTTGATGGCGCCCAACACTTGTCGTGGGACGCTTCGTTGGAAACCCCAAGAGCAAGGTATGAAGCAGCACAATGGAAAGTTTCCCTCAGTAAGAAACCGAGGTTATCGAACTAGTAGGAGGAAGGAAACGTCACACAGGT
Organism: Avena atlantica; assembly: GCA_910589765.1. Classification (NCBI taxonomy): domain Eukaryota; kingdom Viridiplantae; phylum Streptophyta; class Magnoliopsida; order Poales; family Poaceae; genus Avena; species Avena atlantica. The sequence continues at coordinate 196,076,969 of OU342738.1, read as the reverse complement.
GTTGCAAGCAACGCGGAGACCTGCACAACACAAACTCAAGACTTTGCCCCAATGAATCAGTGAGGTTGTCAAGCTCACAGGTTTGCTGTAACAAAGGATTAAACGTATGGTGTGGAAGGTAATGGTTTACAGCAAGTAAACAAGTAACAGTGGAAGATGTATCAATGGTAAAGATTAGACCAGGGTCCATAGTTTACTAGAGGTGCTCTCCTTAGATAAACAACATGGCATGAAGGGTAAACAAATTACAGTAGGGCAATTGACAGGAACTGAGCAAGGCATAACAATGCAATTACTAGTCAGAAAGATCCTATGAGATTCGATTGGGCAATACAACAAGATACAGAGACCGCCATCCAACTGCATCTATGACTAGAAGTCCACCTTCAGGTTATCATCCGAATCCCCTCCAGTATTAAGTTGCAAGCAACCGACAACTACTTTAGGCAAAGTGTGTAAGGTAAACAGTCCACATGTTCCATGAACAAGAGACCGCTGTTTTCTCCCTAGTAGCAACAACACATCTACAACCGAAGAGATTATTGTCACTTCCCTTGGAAACTAGAGGCATGAACCCACTATCGAGCATAAATACCCCCTCTTGGAGTCACTAGCAACTACTTGGCCAAGATAGCTACTAACAACGGAGAGCATTCAAGATCACAAACAACACATACGTGATAGAATCATAAATGCAAAACCATTAATCAAACCAACATAATAATCTCAATATCCATCGGATCCCCACAATAACAACATGCATGATTACAAATAGATTAGATCTTGATCATGAACGGAGCTCACAAGATCTATACACGAAAGCACAAAGGAGGAGATACAACCATCTAGCTACTACATGGACCCATAGTCCAAGGTGGAACTACTCACGCATCATACCGGAGAGAAGGCCTCCGGGATGATCTCCCGTCCGGCAGGGTGCCGGGAAGAACTTCAGATCCCCCGATCTAGGGACGATGGTGGCGGCGGCTACAGACGGTTTCATGGATATTTGATCGGGTACTCAGGGTTTCTGCATCGGGGGCTTCTTATAGGCGAAGGGGGAGATCTAGGCGGCGGCCAGGGTGGCCAAACCCTAGCCAGGAGCGGGCCCACTTGTGGCCACGCTTGGGGGGGTGGCCCCCTCTAGCTCGCCCCTCCAGCTCCCCTCTGGACTTCTGATTCCCCATGGAAAGTAATTGACTTTGTTGATTGTCCCGTCCAATTCCGAGAATATTTCTTTACTAACTTTTCTGAAACCAAAAACAACAGAAAACAGACATCTGGCACTGTTGCAACTTGTTAGTAGGTTAGTACCAGAAAACATGTAAAAATCACCTCAAAGTGTGGACAAGTAAAGCAAAGTAGATACTAAACAAGCATGGAGCATCAAAAATTATAGATACGTTTCCGACGTATCACTTCTCTTGTACTTTCAACCTAGATTGTTAGGCAAAACTGAATATTCAGTGGAATAGTAATATTAATATTTTCACCAAACTTTCTGAGGCTAAGGCTAATTTTCAAGATCAATTATTCTGTGAAATTTTCATCATTGCTGCTTGGGATATTTGGAAGGAAAGGAATAACCTCATCTTTGAAGATTTATACATTCAATTGAGTCTTGGAAGGCTAGAGTTAAATCTGCTCTGCAGCTGTTGGGGTTCAGGGTTAGCCAAAACCTGGAACAAAGTGTAAATTTATTTATAGATAGGCTTTAGTTTTCTTTTGTAGTTGGTGTTTTCACACCACAAACATGTAAACATTTGATTATTAATACAATGCAACAATAGGATCCTCTCCTACTGTTTTCTGGTAAAAAAACTCAAATAATCCCTTTATGATAAAATCATAAATCATTTATTTTCTTGTTACAATGATTTTCCACTTCATCTTGAAAGTCTTTGAACGTTTTCAAATATTTCATACTTCTTTCTCATTAAGTGAATATTCACTCAAATTTCCGGAGAAAGCATATGAAGTTGAAATCCATTGCTTACGACTACACATAATGGACTACATACATCGATATGTATAAATTCCAATAATTTAGTCGATCGTTCTTCTTTGGCCTTTGAACGAAGTTTCAATTATCCCGAAGAAAGTCTCACAACTGTCATTTGATCAAATCAAAGACTCAAAAAATCCATAAAAATGGAGTTTCTTCATGTTTTATTTCCAATATAATTTAAACGGCGATGTCACCTCGTAAGTGATCTTCCAATCATTTGTCTTGTGACATTTTAGCATTAGTTTTATGGATGTGATTTCTCCAACTAGATTTGTAAATCATCCATTTGTTACCTGTCAAAACCCACCGGCGAGCAGCGACGAGCAACACGAAGAGCCGGGAGGCTCCCAGAAATGCTGATGGGCCCTGGTCCCTCGGGCAACGGCCCGCAAAACTCCGGCACACGTCCTGGCTTGGTTCGAGGGCGTGCCACCTGACCTATACCTGGTCAGGAAGGTGAAGGATTGCTTCGATTGGTTCCTGCATGGTAAACAAGTATACGTAAAATTCGAGCCGTGATCGGCTCCCAGGTTTCCCTGTGAATCGGCTCCTGGAGCCGATTATCCCATGGTTCTGTATTAGATCTACGATAACATGGGGTTTTGCTTCATCAATACAAGTTAAATCAATCTACGACAGTTTAACGTTTTCACCACATAATTGGAACATCCTACACGTAATTGAGCCTGGTAGATACAAAAGATGATAGAAAACCAACCCTAGAGAAGGCCTAAAAACCAACGTAAAGTCAATTCCCGGAACAACTCCTCTCGGATCGGCAAACCATATCTTACATATTACTGGATCGTTCAACCCGTTTGCAAGGCCTGATCATGTGGATATCAAACTAAACCTTGGAGAACAAGGCACAACTATAACAGATCAAATCGACTTAAATAAAGATCAAGCAAGATGCCACCCTTACACCCGGGAAAAGGTGCAGAGGCGGCGAGATAACTAGAGGTAGCATAACTAAACGATCATAGCAAAAAGGTACCGATGCTAGCCTAAACAAATCTATGATAATAGTGTTACTCGCCATCAACAAGGCTTCGGTACGAGTAACACCAAATAACGCATAAGTAGATACTGCCTAGATCGCAAGATGCGATCTAGGCAGCATGGCACTTACCCGAGAAAAACCCTAGAAACAAGGGGTGGCGATGCGCCGAGATTGTGTTTGTTGTGAACGTGATTGTCCTCCTTTTCTCAATAACCTTAGGTACATATTTATAGTCCGGAGACTTTCTATCTTTGGAATAACTCTACAACTCTATCTCTTACCTAAATCGAAACGGAACCTATTACAATATAAGATACACGGGCAATTTAGCCCAAATCAACGCACGAGGCCGATTCAACAACACGTTGCATATACGTATCTTCTAAGCCCATCTTGATTACGGCCCAACTCCTCCTTTGGCCAAAATGTGGCGATAACACATGCCCCCCTGGTTTTGGCAATAATAATTCCAAAACCACTCTGTTTTTTCCTTCTCCTCTTTTTTTCTTCTTCACATCGGGTCACGCGTTGCAGAGCAGAATCGTCACGCCACCCCTCATCATGATGCCCTGTCTTCTCAACTCCTTCGCAGTGCATGATTTGACGATTTTGGCAGCACATTCTGGGAAACCGCTATGGCATTGAACCGCCTCCCACTATTCCCCTTATTTAAATTCATCTAAGCAGTTTGCAGTCCCCATCTTCCTCCAGTAGCCAAAAAACCCTCTTCCTCCGCCGAAAAAACCCTCTTCCTCCGCCATGGCCTCCTCTTCTTCCGCCCGTTCCTCCCAGTCTTCCAACACCATTAGCGACCGGGAGCCGACGCCGGAGCACCCGCCCACGGCGGCGTACGTGACTCTCGCCCCACAATGGTGGGACGAGAGGGATTGGGATTTCGCCGCTTGGTCGGAGGACGACGCGTCCCTGACTGATGGCGAGGAGGGCCTGCAGTTCCTCGTCGACGGGGAACTGGAGGCGAAGAGCAGCGACGACGCCTGGTCCTGGGACGGCGTCGAATCCTCCGACGAGGAGGAGGAGGAGTCGGAGGAGGACACCTCCTCCGATGAGTATCCACCGGTGAAGCGCTTCCGCGCCGGGTCCAGCGAGGACACCGAAGACGACGACGAGGACGAGGAGGGCCCCGCTGGCATCTTCAGCAGCAGCAGCGAAGACGACGCCGGCAGCAGCGCTGATGACAGCGAACAAGACGACGGCGAAGACAGCGGCGACGACCTCGGCCTCTAGATTAGGAACCAATAGTAGTAGTACTTAGTAGTAGATTTCCTTTTGTAAGCAATCCGCTCCATTGTAAACAATCGTCTTTTGAATGAACAAAGATGGATTTTTTCAACTCGAAGATTGCTTTTCCAACTCAATTTTGCCGATAGTCAAATAGGTCGATGTTCCAGAAGCCGATAGCAACGCATCGGCTTTCACCCTGCTACGTTCGTACAGTCAACCAAGTCACAGCCCAAAGAGCCGATGGTAAAACATCGGTTTTCCCAAAAACGTTGACAAGGTCAAGTTCGGTCGCATACTTAGACAAATCTGAGCGGCCACTTTCCAGTTTCAAACGGTAACCTGCGACCCTCTTCAAAAAGGGGCGACCCAGATCTCCAATTGCCCACCGACCAGATCGAGCTCACAGTCGACAAGAACCCTCGATCCCCAACTGCATAGATCCATCTCCGCCGGCAAACTAGATGGCGGAATCGTCCAACACCAACCCAGAGGTCTCCGGTCTGAAGGTACGCCTACTCCTCGCAGTCTGAACGCGATGCTAGAATTAATGGCGAACACCTGAATTAATGCCTTATTCCACCATTAAATTTTCTAGGTTTCAGACATTCTGCTGCCGCATCCTTCTCTCCCAAATTCTCTCTGTCTTGGCCCTCGTACAGAATCTAGTCCTGCCCATCTGATTTCTTGCGAATCAAACAGAATCCCCTTCGTAAGCCAAGACCTAGATTTAAACTCTTGGGCCGACTGCTTGCGAGCCTGGCCTAATCCTCCTGAACATTGGGTCTCTTGGTTCAGCAGGGTAGCTAGAGCTTACCAATCCCAATGGGAAACCACGGGAATAGCCGATGCCTTGCATTTGTCATTGTCTCCTCTTGAGAAACATGAGAATCTTCTAAAAACCATCGGCTACTTCTGGTCTGACGCTCTGAACTGCTTCATGTTCGGTCATGGCCCTATGTCACCAACTCTGTTAGACGTGGTGATGATTACTGGTCTGGATGTTACATCACCCAGCCCCTCTGATTTTAAACTGACCAAAGTCCCCTACAAACTGTCTTCTAAAACAGACTGCACGAACTGGGGTGCCTACCTCCAACGCCATATGAAAACAAAGGGCCCTGTCACAGAGAAAGAACACACAACCTTTCTCAACTTCTGGCTGGAACATTTCATATTCTGTGGCCCTTCCCTGGCTCCAACCAAGAATTACCTCTCCTTAGCCCACGAACTGGCCAAAGGCACTCAACTTGGCATCGGCAAACTGTTCCTTGGAGAGGTCTATCGATATCTCCAGTTGATATCTGTCAAGCTGTTCTCTGGCATAGCAGTCAAAACAGGTGGTCCTTGGTGGTTCATTCAGCTATGGGCTCAGCTGTATTTTCAAAACCACGTCCCAAACTTCCCCCTTTTGGCGAGTTGCACCTTTCTAGATGTCAAAGGGAAGCAGATCCGATGCACCAGCTATGGCCAAGCTTTGTATAGACTGCCAGGTAGTAAACTGACCCCTCATGAAGCATCTAAATGGTTCAGCATTTTCTTTCAAGGCCTGGATAATCCTATCTTCTTTCCTTACACGGAAGAATCGGAACATTTTGAAAATCCACTCTCCTTTAGGCTAGACAATTTTGCCGATGACCCTAGCACTCGGCAGCTCTTTTCCATCGTGATCCGTCCCTGTTTCCTTCCAGTTGGTATGAGTACATCCAATAGAATAATCAAGCCTGGGTATGAATTCTACCAGCCGGTCGTAGTGGCTCGGCAATTTGGCCTTGGACAAGTACCTCCCCATCTCTTTCTCCACCATCTTACGGAGAGCAGAGCCGACCTGCCTGATCCTCTCACCAGTCAAAGGAGTTACTCCTTCTTTGATGCTCTGACCATCCCTATTCCTAATGACCTCACCTTCGCCTCATCAACTGATGGCTTTGAAGACTGGTGGTCGATGTGGAAGACTCATGCCTTCAGGAGAGCTCTGGGACCGTTGCTGAAGCAGCTCGATGCTGACTATGACATCCCCGTGGAACAGGTACCACTACTTGTAAATTTTCTTGATGCAGCTCACAAATGATTCTTCTACTAACCCACTCTTTCTCTTTGCAGCAACAAGATGGCCCTGAACCTACGCACAGTGATGGCTCCCCCTTCGAGTTCTTTCCGCCAGCTCCCGTGGTTCTTTTCTGTAAAAACTCGCCACCTCTGAAAAAGGTCATGATGCAGAACCAGCCGATCACACCACAATCGGCTTCCAAGAACCAAGCAACTCCTAAATCAGCTGCCCCTCGAGTTCCAACTAAGACAAGAACGATGGTGAAGAAGGTGGCTGCCAGGAAGACCTTGAGGCGCCAGAGTCCTTCTCCAAAAAGCTCGCATGTAGGCTGATCCATGTCTTGGTCGATCCTTCTCATTCTTCCATTCTTGCAGACATGCTCATGCTTACTGATCCTCCTTTTTTACAGGCTTCCGTCGAAGACACCTCTAGCGAGGACACTCAGACCAATCGAGGAGAACTAGGCCCCACAGATTCTGAGAGGACCATCACACCGAGCCAGCCAGATTCACCACCATCGGCTTCCAGGAAAAGGTCGGTTCCTGAACCTACTGCCCCTCGAGCACCAGTCGAGGCGGGGCCAGCTGTGGGTCCCAAGAGAGCTCGCAAAGGACTGCAAGCTTCTTCGTCGAGCCAGGAGGTTTCGAAAATCATCACCCTTCATGCTCTTACCACTTACTTCTTTTTATCTGCCGATTCATCATCATTTACATCGGCTAAACACCTTCAATGCAGACGACTGGCGTTTCTAGTGGGAAAGCTGGGGCAGTGCCGATGCCTTTAGCCAAGCCAGATTCAGCAATCCCCGAAGGTGCAGATGAAACGGCTACCACTTTGGCCAAGCCCCCAGCAACCACACACAAACCGATCGTCTCCTCATCTGCTGTCCCCTCGATCTTAGGAGAGGTATGTTAGCTTCTTTCGGCTCATCCTTACACATTGGACGCGTACTGACGCTTTTTTCGGGCTGCCAGAGTTGTGATATTTCAGGCTTGCTGACGTTCGACCCTGAATCCATCGAACCAACTCCCTCTGTTGCCGATGACGAACCACGAGCCAGGGCTGTTCCACCTCAATTCCAGCGTCTTAAAACCCTGCTGTCCTCCCCGATCGAAGAGTTGATCGAGGGTTCTGAGGAGGTGAAGAGCGTTCTTGCTGAAATAAAAGACCACCTCCCAGTAGCATTGCAGGTGAAGCTTTGGCCAGTTGTAACTCTGTCTTTCTTCGGGTCAAGGGTGAAGTTAGCTCGTGAGAGGATCAGTCTGCGCCGCGCCCAACTTCCACTGAAGGCCAATATCGCAGACAGATGTCAGCAGCTCAACGAGAAAAAGGCGTCTCTTGAAAAGGGAGCTGGAAGATCTTGAAGAGAAGGTCCGGGCGACTAAACAGCTCATTCGCGACAAGGAAGAATCCATCGCCCGATCCCAAGACGAAGCAGAAAGCCTCAAAGCTCAACTGAAGACCGATCTGGCAGAAATACGCACCCTGAACAAGCAGCTAGTGACGGGCAAGGACGAAGATGACGAAGCCGAGATTGCCGAGGTGGACCGTGTCCGTGCTAACACCCTCCACGCCTTCGAGGCATTTCTTCAGTAGCTCGTTTATGTAAACTGGCATCTGCTTGTAACAGTTTGAACCTCTAGAGTCGATGACTGTGCATCGGCTATATATTTTGTTTTTTTTATTATTTGGCCGATTTCATGTATCGGCCCCCACATTTCACTGTCCATCATCCCACATGCTTGGGAAATATTTCTTGAGATGTTGGCCGTTGACAGCCACTGGGAATTTTACGCCGTCCAGCTCCTCAAGCATGTACGCGTTCCCTCTTAAAACCTGATCGACCCTGTATGGCCCGTGCCAATTTGGAGACCATTTACCATATGTGGCATCCTTAGTCCCTAATGGCAACACAGCTTCCCATAACAGATCGCCGACGTGGAACTCCTTTGGTCTCACCTTCTTGTTATATGCACGAGCTACCTTGGCCTTGTTTTCTTTGATTTTCTCAAGCGACCACAGCCTAAGCTCAGTCAGATCCTCAACACTGTCACTCATCAGGGCTGCATATTCTTCGGTTGTTAGATCGTTCTGAAAGGTGACACGCCTCGATCCAGCCGTAATTTCCCAGGGCAATACGGCTTCTTGTCCATAGACTAGATGGTATGGCGAGGTTTTTATCGCTCCATGACATGACATGCGATAAGCCCATAACGCCTCTGACAAAACCTCGTGCCAACGCCTAGGGTGCTCATCGATCTTCCTCTTGATCAGCTTGATAAGGCTCTGGTTGGATGCTTCAGCTTGCCCATTTGCTTGAGCATAGTACGGAGATGATCGGATCAGCTTAATTCCCGTGTCCTCACAGAACTCTCTAAACTCGTAAGAAGTGAAGACCGAACCTCCATCGGTCGTGATCGTTTGGGGGATCCCGAATCTATGAATAACATGTTCCTTCACGAACTCGATAACATCCTTTGATGATGGGGTTCATTGCTGACGCGGGCACCATCTGAATTTTTCCAAATTTCTGACATGCTTGACACCCTTTGTAGTACTTAAAACAGTCCTCAAGCATGGTGGGCCAATAAAACCCTGATCGCCTGATCAACCATTTCATCTTGTGAGCCGATTGGTGAGTTCCACAGGCGCCTTCGTGTACCTCGTGCAGGAGCCGATTGGCCTCGGTTGGCCCTAGACATTTGAGCAACAACCCTTCCAGGGTCCTGTAGAACATGTCGTCCCCGATAAGCACGTACTTCATGGCCTTGTACCTTATCCGTTTAGGTGCCCCCCGAGCCGAATCTTTCAAGTAATTGAAGATATCGGCTCTCCAGTCATCCGTCTCCAGGAACTGAACTTGAACATCAGTTCCCTCTGCTACGTCCTTGTAGCCTGAAGCCATTTGTGCGAGATCATTTGCCTCTGTATTCTGCGATCGCGGGATCCAGTTAAAGTTTATGTACCGGAACTGTGCCATGAGCTCACGGCATTGCAACCATAATGGGAAGAGAGACTCGCTCTCACACTTGTATTCCTCCGTGAGCTGGGAAATCACCAATTTGGAGTCTCCAAAAATTTCTACTGCTTCTGCTCCAGCTTCGATGAGCAACTCCATTCCCTTGCGTATCGCCTCATACTCAGCGACGTTGTTGGTGCGAGGGGCAGATAACCTGATGGAGAAGGAAAATGTTGCCCCCCGGGGCGACACGAGTAGCATGCCGATGCCGCACCCATCGTCACAAACCGATCCATCGAAAAACATAGCCCACGCTCGTATAGACAGTGCTGCTATATTAGTGTTGATCCTTTCAGCGATAAGGTCGGCCAATGCCTGTCCCTTAACTGATTTCGCGGGTTGATACCGGATGTCAAACTCCGATAATGCAAACATCCATTTGCCCAGTCGGCCTTTCAACATAGGAGCCGACAGCATGTGCTTTATGACATCTGATTTGCATATGATGACAATCTCCGCTGATAGAAAAATGTGGCGCATCTTGGTGCAGGTGAAAAACAGGCAGAGGCACAACTTGTCGATCTCAGGATACCTTGTCTCTGCATCCAGCATCCTTCTGCTGATGTAAAATACAACTCGCTCCAGCCCATCATAAACTTGCACCACCACTGAGGCGATGGACGCGTCAGCTACTGATAAGTAAATGTAGAATGGCCTATCCGGCTGGGGCGGAACCAATACTGGCGGCTTCGTCAGATATTCTTTGATCTCGTCGAAGGCTCGTTGTTGTTCTGCCCCCCAGCTGAACTCCTCGTCAGATTTAATCTTCACCAGTCCCATGAACGGCTCTATTCTTCCTGACAGATTGGAGATGAATCTTCTGACGAAGTTGATCTTGCCGATGAGAGACTGCAGTTCTTTCTTCGTGGTAGGTGGCTTCATTGTTCACACTGCCTCCTGACTTTTCAGGCCGATCTCAATTCCGCGTTCATGGACCAAGAACCCCAAGAACTGACCGGCCGTCACCCCAAAGGCACACTTTTTTGGATTCATCCGTAGCCCGAATTTTCTTGTTCGGTCCAGGACGCGTTGCAGATCGTCCAAGTGTCCTTGTACTGAAGCAGACTTGACCACCACGTCATCGATGTAAATTTCCACCAGCTTACCGATCAGATCATGGAAAATGTAATTCATGTCTCTTTGGTATGTGGCGCCGGCATTCTTCAGTCCAAAGGTCATGACTACATATTCAAACAACCCCACCGAACCTGGGACTCTAAACGCAGTCTTGTGTATGTCTTCTGGAGCCATAAAAATTTGGTTGTAACCGGCATTGCCATCCATGAAGCTCAAGATCTTATGACCAGCCGCTGCGTTGATTAACGTTTCTGCCACCGGCATCGGATACTCATCCTTTGGAGTAGCTCTATTGAGATCCCGAAAATCTATGGCAACACGCCAGCGGCCATCCTTTTTCTCTACAGGTACGATACTAGAAATCCACTCAGCATACCTGCATGGCCTGATTAACTTGGCTGTCAACATTTTCTCGACCTCTTTCTTGACTTCTTCCAAAATTTCGGCCTTCATCTGTCGTGCTCGCCGCTGGAATGGCCGAAATCCTTTTTTAAGCGGGAGTCGATGCTCAATGATGCTCCTGTCTAATCCAGGCATTTCTGTATAGTCCCAGGCGAAGCAGTCTGGATATTCTTTCAACAGAGCTATCATCGGACCCCGCAGACTCGGATCTAACTTCTTGCTGATAAATGTTGGTCGTGGCTTATCCCCAGGACCGATGTCGATTTCCTCTAGTTCATCAGCGGATGTAAACCCATACCCTAGCTTTCCGTCACCTGTTAAATCGATGCTAAACACAGGGCAAACAGTAGGTGAGGAGAACAAAAATAATTTGGGCCGATTGCCTGAATCGGCCCCCTTTTTGATTGCATTAGTCAAGGAAGGTTTACACCTTATTTGTGTTTTACAATGGCAGGGAATATCCCTGCTACGACTACATGATCTGCTTGTGGTAAGATTGCTGCTTTTTGTTTTTTGTGGCCGATCGCAGGGATCGGCCGTACCACGTACGATCGTGGACTTTGCTACTCTGTCAGGCCAGTGGATAAGACCAGCCTCACCCCTTTTTTGTAGCTTCAATGCGCTCACAGCCGTCTAGACTGATTCCAGAGATCGGCTCTTGGTCTTCTGCTTCCCAGATGTTCATGCCAGCTATGGAGATCTCGATAGAATCATCTGCATGAATGACCTCCACCTCATCTCCATCCCACTGTATTAGGCACTGGTGCATCGTGGATGGAATGCAGCAGTTAGCATGAATCCAATCTCTCCCTAGCAAGACAGCGTAGGTGCTTTTGCTGTCCACGACGAAGAATGACGCAGGGATGGTTTTTCTGCCCACGGTCAGATCCACGTTCAGTACGCCTTGCGTTTCTGAAGTTTGGCCGTTGAAGTCGCTTAACGTGACGTTGGTTTTGATCAGATCTGCAGTGGAGCGTCCCAAACGCCGTAGCATGGAGTATGGCATTATATTGACTGCCGCTCCGGTGTCCACCAACATCTTGCTGACAGGCTGCCCATTGATGTAACCTCGTAGGTACAGGGCTTTCAGATGTTTGTAGCCCTTCTCACGTGGCTTCTCAAAGATAACCGGCCGTGGGCCGCAGTCAAACTGTGCCACTGGTAGCTCGTTGGTTCTTGGCGCGTAGAACTCTGACGGAAGTATGAATACCATGTTTGTGCCAGCCGATGTCTTTGCATCGGCTTTTACCGGTTTGGGGCGCCACTCTTTCCTTTTCGGGCGATCTTCCGTTTCCAAGGTCTGCCGAATCTTAACGGCCAGATCGGGCCGTGCTTTCTTTAAAGCGTGGAGATACTGCGCTTCGGCTTCCTCCAAGTTACGCAGCCGCTGCACTCTACGCTTTTGGGTGTGTCTGAGTCCGTCGGGACACCACCTTGGACGGTGATATCTGTCTTTTTATTTGTCATCCATTGGCTCCTCACGATCTTTTGCTCGAGCGGACTCCCTTTATCGGCTCTGAGGTGGGAGAGGCCCTAGACGCTTGAACACTGACACTGGCCCCGTGTCCTCCTTCTGCTGTCCACATTCCGGGTAGTTATCGATTGTAGGCAATCGGCTCATTCCCGCATCCCAGCAATACTTGAAGAAAGGACAATCCCAATGTTTGTCTGCGCCTTCCTTTTCTTTTGACGGTCCCCTAGCGAGGTGCTCATATCCTTCATCGTTTCCATTGCGCCGGCGACGTCGGTCATACTGACGCTCATACTTGTTAAGGAGATGCGTGGAATGTGGCTTCTGATATCGCACGCTCCTCACCTGTTCCTCAGTTAAATACCGCCTGTCATCGTAGCTGGGACGGTCGCGTGGACCAGCCTCCTCTCTTTCTTTGCCCCGAGAGCGACCGCCTTCCTCCTTGTACGTGCCATGGTGGTACACAGGCCCTGCCATGTTGACATCGAACGAGAAATCCAACTGGCGCCTCGTGGAGTGGCTGTGTTCTACCATGTTGACGCCGGGAAACGGGTTGGTGTCTACTTTCATGGCGAATTGCCCCAGGATCAGACGGCCCTGCTCTATCGCCGTTTGGATCTGGCGACGTAGCTCTTTGCAGTCATTGGTGGTGTGGGTGAACGAGTGATGCCACTTGCAGTATGGTCTTCCGTTCATCTCTTGAGCCGTAGGGATTTTGTGGCCTTCGGGTAACCTCAGCTGCTTTTCTTTCAGCAGTAAATCGAATATCTGCTCAACTTTGCTCACATCGAAGTCGAACCCTTTTGCAGGCCCTTGCTGTTTCACCCATTTGCAGGATACAGGATCTGCCCCCGAGCCCATTCAGCCACGGCCACCTCCTGGTCTTGCGTAGGATCTTCTTCTTCTGTATCGACCAGGCCTATCGGACGTTTGAACTTGTCTTGGTACAACTCAGGGTGGCGCTGTTCATACATCGTCAGCTTCTGGGCCATGTGCGCCAATGAGTTGTACTCTACTTGGAAAGCCAGATCCTTGATAGGTGCTGAGAGACCCAACACTGCCAGCTCGACTGCTTCTTTTTCAGTTAAACGAGCTGAGTAACATCGGTTCTTGACAGTCCTGAAGCGCTGGATGTACTCGGCTATAGTCTCTCCCCGCTTTTGCCGCACCTGTGCCAGGTCTGCAATGCCAGCCTCGGTAGCCTCTGAATGATACTGAATGTGGAACTGCTCTTCCAGTTGCTTCCAGGTCTGGATCGAATCAGGTGGCAGCGAGGTGTACCACCCAAAAGCTGGTCCTGTCAGAGATTGCGCAAAGAACCTTACGCGCAACTGATCCGATGCTGAAATCATGCCTAACTGTGCCAGGTATCGGCTCACGTGCTGGATCGAGCTCGATCCTTCTGACCCGCTAAACCTTGAGAACTCAGGGAGCCGATACTTGGGTGGCAGCGGAATCAGGTCAAACTCGTTGGGGTACGGCTTTGAATAGCCGATTGTCCTTCTCTTCGGCACGAAGCCGAACTGGTCTCTCAAGATGGTACGGATTTGCTCCACTGTTTGGGCTGCAGGGGCTAGATTCTCATGACTCGTTCCAGTGGCATACTTGGCTAGCCATGCCTGTTTGTCGGCGTCCATCCCAGACATCGCTGCTCCAGAAACGCCTGCTCCTGAAACCCCTGCTCCAGGAACTCCTGCCGCAGAAATCCCTGCGGTCGCAATCTGGTTGGTGCGTGTCAGGTTATTGCAGTCCGGCACGTAGGTGCACACATATCCATGTGGGATTTCCTTAGGTGGCTCAAACAGGAACTGGCAATCGCCTGGGTCGCCTCCGACTTTGTAGAAGACGTACGCCGCTGCCCCTGGTGGCTCCGGAGCTGCAAGTGTGAATGGCAGCGGTGGCCTGGCCTGGAGCGGTCTTTCTCCCTGGTGAGTCCCCAGAGTAGGCCCCAACGGAGAGTACTGATGTTTCATGATCTCCTGAACTACGCGAACTGCGATCCGCTCGAAAGCGTTCACCAGGCTCTCAGAATGGCGGTGAAGAGAATGAGCCACCATGTAGTTGACTTCCTGTCGCAGAGCTCTGGTGCGCTCCTCTGAAGGAACAGACAGATCCACCTCATCAAGAGCACCCTCGGGTGAGAACCCTTTCCACCTGATGCCATGCTTACGAGTCCTCTCAAAAGAGCCGATGAGATCGGCTTCGAAGAGAGCTTTGATGTCATCATACTTCGCCTTGTGCTCCTCAGGCAGCTCGTCGTACGTGACTGGTCTGTCCCCCATCTCAGCGTCGGATGTTGATGTAGACGTTGTTGAATGTCCCACCGGGCGTGCCAGAATGTGTTGCCTGTCAAAACCCACCAGCGAGCGGCGACGAGCAACACGAAGAGCCGGGAGGCTCCCAGAACTGTTGATGGGCCCTGGTCCCTCGGGCAACGGCCCGCAAAACTCCGGCACACGTCCTGGCTTGGTTCGAGGGCGTGCCACCTGACCTATACCTGGTCAGGAAGGTGAAGGATTGCTTCGATTGGTTTCCTGCATGGTAAACAAGTATACGTAAAATTCGAGCCGTGACCGGCTCCCAGGTTTCCCTGTGAATCGGCTCCTGGAGCCGATTATCCCATGGTTATGTATTAGATCTACGATAACATGGGGTTTTGCTTCATCAATACAAGTTAAATCGATCTACGACAGTTTAACGTTTTCACCACATAATTGGAACATCCTACACGTAATTGAGCCTGGTAGATACAAAAGATGATAGAAAACCAACCCTAGAGAAGGCCTAAAAACCAACGTAAAGTCAATTCCCGGAACAACTCCTCTCGAATCGGCAAACCATATCTTACATATTACTGGATCATTCAACCCGTTTGCAAGGCCTGATCATGTGGATATCAAACTAAACCTTGGAGAACAAGGCACAACTATAACAGATCAAATCGACTTAAATAAAGATCAAGCAAGATGCCACCCTTACACCCGGGAAAAGGTGCAGAGGCGGCGAGATAACTAGAGGTAGCATAACTAAACGATCATAGCAAAAAGGTACCGATGCTAGCCTAAACAAATCTATGATAATAGTGTTACTCGCCATCAACAAGGCTTCAGTACGAGTAACACCAAATAACGCATAAGTAGATACTGCCTAGATCGCAAGATGCGATCTAGGCAGCATGGCACTTACCCGAGAAAAACCCTAGAAACAAGGGGTGGCGATGCGCCGAGATTGTGTTTGTTGTGAACGTGATTGTCCTCCTTTTCTCAATAACCTTAGGTACATATTTATAGTCCGGAGACTTTCTATCTTTGGAATAACTCTACAACTCTATCTCTTACCTAAATCGAAACGGAACCTATTACAATATAAGATACACGGGCAATTTAGCCCAAATCAACGCACGAGGCCGATTCAACAACACGTTGCATATACGTATCTTCTAAGCCCATCTTGATTATGGCCCAACTCCTCCTTTGGCCAAAATGTGGCGATAACACCATCTTATATGGAATACGGTAATTATTTGAATAATCTTTGTTCTCATAATACCTGATTTACATAACTATTATTAAAACAAATCTTGAAGGCAGGCTTTGATGTCAACAAGGAATACAAACAACAGCTTGTTTGTTTTCGATGAACATCATCATATATTCTCTTGCTAGTTACTTAGGACATTGTGGTTCATGAATTGCGTTGTTCTGTATGAAATTTCATACCAACCAATTCGGTATTCAATACCCAAGAACCACATTGTTTAACAAGCAAAGAATACAACCATAACATGTATATCATCTATATACCTAAACTGGATATTTCCAGTCTTTTCTTTTCTGCCAAATATATTTTATAGATTCTCTTTCAGCATTTCCTTTTTCCTTTTAAAAGAAT
The DNA here is from genome assembly GCA_910589765.1 of Avena atlantica. Lineage (NCBI taxonomy): Eukaryota > Viridiplantae > Streptophyta > Magnoliopsida > Poales > Poaceae > Avena > Avena atlantica. The sequence goes on along the minus strand of OU342738.1, from coordinate 196,060,809 downwards.
CTATCAACATCAAAAGCAACACCATATACATGACACATAGTCTAAAGCGTGTATATTCAAATACTAATACCTTTGGACTTGCACTTTGAAGTAGATCACAATCATCAAATGATTGTCATTCTTTCAAAAAAACATTCTTTAGTAATCTTTTAGTGTAGTAAACACTTTACATACATCTTATATTCATCCTTATCATGACGACTTTCATGATCAAGCTAATGCAGCTTATAAAGGCGAATCGTGAGTATAACGTTACTTTCCAAAACCCTTTTGGATGATTAGGATGTCTAGCATCTCCTACCTTTACAAATTCTCATCCAATGTGAGAACATATATTATACTCTATCATATTGTGACCAAAATATTGTTTCAGATATCGTTATATCTGCAACACATGATGGTTTCTGAGACAATTCTTCCAGCTCCTAGATAATCTCGATATTTAAATCAAGAATCATGGAGGCAAACATGATACTTTAGATACTAACACTGGAATTGTCACTCTCGATTTAATACTAATTATTAAACTTCATGGAGTAAACAGAGTTTGCTGAAAGTTTGCAATATGACTTTAAACTTTAGATTGACACTCAACACAATACGATACCAGTTTGTAAAGTAAATCTCCAGAATTCTATAGTTCTATTATCTCAATTACAACTAAGCGTAAGGTGGTGAACGAATGCCAATGACTACAACAAATTATGCAAATTCAGTTTAATTTAATTTATGATAAATTGAGTTCTACTAATCCAGATTAGAAATGAAATCCCACTCAAAAACGACATCCCTCGTGTCTTTTTGGTGATTACATGAACCAAATCCACTACACCAAGTCCGATCATCACGTGATCGGTGTAGCTTCAAAGGCGAGCATCCATATGGTCATCATATCAAAACATATGAATCATGCTTAACCTTTCGGTCCATGTTCCGAGGCCATGTATGTACATGCTAGGCTCGCCAAGTAAGAACCTTAGTATTCACGTGTATAAAACTGTCTTACACCCGATATATGCTCGTGGAGTCAAGTACACCCGATCATCACGTGATGTCTTGAAGCGCCGAAACATAGTCCGTGCATACTTAAGGAAGAACACATTTTTATCTTGATATCTAATTGAGGGATCATCTTTTTATGCTAATAAAACGCCAAACTAGCAATATAAGATTCAACAAACATCACATGTGAATAAGTGAAATGATATGGTTCTTGCACTTGATCTCCATCATGTGCATCGTGGTATAATCCTCATCATTCCTTTATGTGTAAGGCCAAGGTCTATGTAAACTAGACGCTTCTAATTTATCCATTGCAAGTTTTACGTGGCTTAGGGATTTCTAAGATAGAACCGTTCTTACCTATGAACATGAACCACAATGAGGATAACCAAATTATTGACAACTCCTTGCAAATTAGATATTGACTATAGTAGGAGAGACAAACACCCGCTAGCCACTTATGCAAAACTAGTTGCATGTCAAGCGTAGAATATGTCTCATGTGCGAGGACATGTAAAGTTTGTCCGGGCCGCTTCATCCCACTATGCCACCAATATCCAGAGTACAACTAAGAAGCAATAACATGATCATCATCGCCCACATATACATATGTGTACTACCCATGCAAAGAATCTACAAATAGATCCGGCTCTGATACCACTATATGGTTTGCAGCATAGAAAACAAAAAATTCCTACGATGGGAACTAAGTACCAAGATCTATCTACTAGATACAAGAAACGAGTGGATATACATCCATAGAATACATACCCTCGAAGACCGAATAGCGTTAACGAGGTTGTACTCGTGGATGATGTAGACGAACGCTTGTCGATCTCAAGATCGTGATGAAGTCCATCTAGTCCAGCCGGTCCAGCACCATCAAGTCCAGCACCGCAAAATAGTGGTGCATCCGTGATCGCACACACGTCCGGGTACCCCGACAACCTCCGGGACCTCGCTCTAGCGAAGCAGCGGAAGAAACAAATCCTTCCAGAAAAAGCCACCAGGAACATGTATCTTGCTGATCCGATACCATGGGGAAATTCTAAAGGGGGGAGAGAGATCCTTCGCGAGGATGTGTGCTTTGAGAGGAGGAGAGGGAGACCTTTATAGGGAGAGTGGGAGCACCCAAGGGGCATGGCGCCCAGCCCATGGTGGCTACCCCCACCTCTTCCACATTCATGTGGGTGGAGCTCCCACTCAAAATGAAAAGCCTCCACACACATAAACATGCCTCCACTAAAAAATCCACTCACATGCATTAAATTTCCACCAAATTTAATGCAAGCTCTCATTTAAATAAAACTCTTTTATTTATTTATTCAAAATTTTGTTAGTTACTCTAATTAACAAGCAATCACATAAAACCCCTTATAACATTTCAATTTCACATACATAACCAGTTTTAGCAATTTCAACCGAAATAGTTCCGGTGTCTAGTGAAATAAATTCCCGCGCTTTCCTTTTTCTTTATCTGGCATATTATTTGCTCCAAATGGTGTCGGTATCCCTTAAGTGTGTCACCCTTGTAGGGGTTCGTAGCATGGAAAACAAAAAATTTCTACCGCGTACAAACAAACAAGCCAAGATCTATCTACTAGATTGTAGCAACGAGTCGATGGAATAACTCACCCTCGAAGATTCCAAAGTGTTTAATGAGAGAGGATTCTCGTGGGTGATGTAGTTGTACTCTTTCCGATCTCAAGATCGCGTAGACGATCCTTCCGGCGCTGCGTTCCGGCAGCGCTTCCGCAGTCGGTCACACGTTCGGTACTCGACGAAGACCTTCCTCTCCCTTGTTCCAGCAGGTAGCAGAGGTTGTAGTACTCTCCTCGCGATTTCGGCAGCACGACGGCGTGGTACCGGAAGTAGAGGGGAGATCTCGCAGGGCTTCGCCTTAAGCCAGAGCGAGTATGGTGGACTATGAGAGAGCCCTCAGTGATCTAGGGTTTAGACGCACCAAGGAGAAGAGGCTAGGCCGGCGGCTAGGGCAAGGGGTTGCCCCAACTCGGCGGCTTGGGCAAGCCCTAGGGCGGCGGCTATGGTGTCCGGCGGCGGCTAGGGTTAGGGTTTAGACGGGTGTGGTGTTGTGTCTTGGAGGGGCAGCCCTGCCCCTCCTTATATAGGTGGAGCGGGCGCGCCAAGGGGAGGGGAGTCCCTCCCCAACTCGGTCTCCAAGGGCCGGCGGTGGAGGTAGAGGAACTCCTCCCCAAGTAGGTTTCCTACTCTCCCTCCACCAAACAAAATAGCCGTTTGACTTTTCAAACTAGGATTTGATTTATCCTTTTATTTTGTTCAGCGATGACACCTAGTACATGATGCAACCATTCCAACGTGTTATGACACATTCATGTACCCTTCCTCTCCGGAGTGCCGGACATTCCGGAACCTTCTAGAACATTCCCGATGAAAACACCGGAACCATTCTCCAACCCCGAAACAAGACTTTCCTTATATGAATCTTATTCTACGGACCATTATGGATCTCCTCGTGATATTACGGATCCCATCCGAGACTCCGAACATCATTCGACCTCTTACTCATCATTCCATAACTACTCAACAACGTCGAATCCTTAAGTGTGTCTCCCTACGGTTCGTAAATTATGCGGACATGATCGAGACACTTCTCCGAACAATAACCAATAGAGGAATCTGGAAATTCATATGGCTCCCACATATTTCTACGATTACTTTGCGATCGAATGAACCACTTACATACGATACCAATTTCCCTTTGTCTCACGATAGTTTACTTATCCAAGGTTTTGATCGTCGGTATCTCTGCATACCTAGTTCAACCTCGTTACTGATAAGTACTCTTTTCTCGTTCCCGTGATATGTGATCCCTTATGAACCAGTCACATGCTTGCAAGCCAATTGGATGACATTCCACCGAGAGGGCCCAGAGTATATCTATCCGTCATATGGATGGACAAATCCCACTCTTGATCCATGTGTCTCAACCAATACTTTCCGAACACTCAATGCCACCTTTATAGCCACCCAGTTACGGTGTGGTGTTTGATGTCCTCAAAGCATCCTTCCGGTGATGGTGATAAGCATGATCTCATGGTCGAAGGAATTAGGTTACTATGTATCAGAAAGCATATAGCAATTGAACTATTAAAATGACTTGATCTTTATGCTACGCTTATCTATAGGAGTATGTCCATCATATCATTCTCCTAACGATATGATCTTGTTGTTAATAACATCTCAATGTTCATGATAGGGAAACCACAATCATTTATTAACCAACAAGCTAGTATTATGAAGAGGCTTTACTAAGAACTTCAAACTAAGTTTACAAATCACACAAGTATTAATGTTTCCTTGTTAATACTATTATAGCATGAATGTAAACATTTATCATAAACACAAAGATATAATAATAACTACATTTATTATTGCCTCTAGGGCATATCTCCAACAGTCTCCCACTTGCACTAGAGTCAACTATTCTAGATTACATGTTAATATACCGAACACCCATGGCAGTTTGGTGTTGGTCATGTTTTGCCCTCGGGAGAGGTTTAGTCAACGGATCTGCCACATTCAGATCTGTGTGTACTTTGCAAATCTTTATGTCACCATCTTGGACATGTTCTCGAATAGCGTGGAAACGTAGCTTGATGTGCTTCAGCTTCTTGTGTGACCTTCTTGCGCATTGGCTATGGTGCCCATGTTATCACAGTAGATAGACATTGGGTCCAGCACACTTGGAACCACACCGAGCTCTATAATGAACTCTTTCATCCATATCGCTTCTTGTGAAGCCTCCGAAGCAGCCATGTATTCCGATTCAGTTGAAGATCTCGCTACAACGCTTTGCTTTGCACTCCTCTAGCTAACTGCTGCACCATTCAAAATAAATACGTATCCGGATTGTGATTTAGAATCATCCGGATCGGTGTTCCAACTAGCATCGGTGTAACCATTAACAACGAGCTGTTCATCACCTCCATAAGAAAGAACCATATCCTTAGTTCTTCACAAGTACTTAAGGATGTTTTTGACCGCTGTCCAATGATCCACTCTTGGATCACTTTGATATCTGCTAGTCAAACTAACAGCATATGCAATGTCGGGTCTAGTACATAGCATGGCATACATAAGAGATCCTATGGCTGAGGCATAGGTAGTTTTACTCATCCTTTCTCTATCTTCTGTCGTTGTTGGACTTTGAGTTTTACTCAATGTCGTATTGGGAAACATGGTCAAGAACCCTTTGTTGCTATCTTCCATTCCAAATCTCTTTAGAACTTTGTCCAAATATTTACTTTGTGACAATGATATTAGGCGTCTCGATCTATCTCTATAAATCTTTATGCCCAATATGTAATCTGCTTTGCCAAGATCTTTCATTGAAAAACTATCATTCAAATATTCCTTGACACTATTAAGAAGGTCTACATCATTCCCAATCAACAATATGTCATCTACATATATTATTAAGAATGCTATAGAGCTCCCACTCACTTTCTTGTAAATACAAGCTTCTCCATAAGTTTGTATAAAACCAAAACTTTTGATCACCTTATCAAAACATTGATTCCAACTTCGGGATGCTTGCTTCAATCCATAAATGGACCGTTAAAGTTTGCATACCTTGTTAACATCTTTAGGATCGACAAAACCTTTGGGTTGCATCATATACAACTCTTCATTATTGTCTCCATTGAGGAACGCTATTTTGACATCCATCTGCCATATCTCATAATCATAATATGCAGCGATTGCTAACATAATCCTCACAGACTTTAGCTTCGCTACAGGTGAGAAAGTCTCATCGTAGTCAACTCCTTGAATTTGTCGAAACCCTTTTTCGACAAGTGGAGCTTTATAGACAATAATATTACCATCAGCATCTGTTTTCTTCTTGAAAATCCATTTATTCTCGACAGCCTTCCGACCATCCGGTAAGTCCACCAAAGTCCATACTTGGTTTTCGTACATGGATCCAATCTCGGATTTCATGGCTTCTTGCCATTTATTGGAATCTAGGCTCATCATCTCTTCCTCATATGTCGCAGGGTCATCGGTGTTGTCCACCAACATGACACTCATAACGGGATCATACCAATCAGGAGTGGTACGAGTTCTCTTTGACCTGCGAGGCTCTATAGCAACTACAACTGAAGTTTCATGATCATCATCATTAGCTTCCTCTCTTATTGATTCAGGCACCACAGGAACTTCTTCCGGTGCTGCGCTACTCGCAAGTTCGAGAGAAGGTTCGACAACCTCGTCGAGTTCTACTTTCCTTCCAGTCACTTCTTTCGAGAGAAATTCCTTCTCTAGAAAGGATCCATTCTTGGCAACGAAGATTTTGCCTTCGGATCTATGATAGAAGGTATACCCAATAGTTTCCTTTGGGTATCCTATGAAGACGCATTTTTCCGCTTTGGGTTCAAGTTTGTCCGGCTGTAACTTCTTTACATAGGCTTCGCAACCCCAAACTTTAAGAAACCACAATTTAGGTTTCTTCCCAAACCATAATTCATATGGTGTCGTTTCAACGGATTTAGATGGTGCCCTATTTAGAGTGAATGCGACTGTTTCTAATGCATAACCCCAAAATGATAGCGGTAAATATGTAAGTTACATCATAGAACGAACCATATCTAAGAGAGTTCGATTACGACATTCGGACACACCATTACGCTGTGGTGTTCTCGGCGATGTCAATTGTGAAAGTATTCCACATTTCTTCAAATGCTCGCCAAACTCGTAACTTAGATATTCACCTCCACGATCAAAACGCAGAAATTTAATCTTCTTGTTACGTTGATTCTCAACCTCACTTTGAAATTCCTTAAACTTATCGAAAGTTTCGGACTTATGTTTCATGAAATAGATATACCCATATCTACTCAAGTCATCCGTGAAGGTAAGAACATAACGATAACCACCGTGCGATGCTACACTCATTGGACCACACACATCGGTATGTATGATTTCCAATAAGTCCGTAGCTCGCTCCATCATACCAGAAAATGGAGACTTAGTCATTTTACCCATAAGACATGCTTCGCATCTTTCAAGTGATTCGAAATCAAGTGATTCAAGAAGTCCATCGGAATGGAGTTTCTTCATACGCTTCACTCCAATGTGACCAAGACGACAGTGCCACATATAGGTCGAGTTATCGCTCAATTTCAAACGTTTAGCTTCAATGTTATTAATATGTGTATTTCCACTATCGAGATTCAATAAGAATAGACCATCTATCAAAGGTGCATGTGCATAAAACATATTACTCATATAAATCGAACAACCATTATTCTCGGACTTAAACAAGTAATCGTCTCGCAATAAACAAGATCCCGATATAATGTTCATGCTTAACGCAGGCACCAAATAACATTTATTTAAGTATAAAACTAATCCCGATGGTAGATGAAGAGGTAGCGTGTCGACCGCGATCACATCAACCTTTGATCCGTTTCCCATGCGCATCGTCACCTCGTTCTTCGCTAGCTTCCGTTTATTCTGCAGCACTTGTTTCGAGTTACAAACATGAGCAACCGAACCAGTATCAAATACCCAGGCACTACTACAAGTACTAGTGAGATACACATCAATAACATGTATATCGGATATACCTTTCTTCTTGATGTTGCCGTTCTTCAAATCCGCCAAGTACTTTGGGCAATTCCGCTTCCAGTGACCTTCTCCCTTGCAGTAAAAGCACTCTGTATCAGGTTTAGGTCCAGCCTTGGTCTTCTTCATCGGTGCATTAACTTTCTTACCACCCTTCTTGAAGTGTCCCTTTTGCTTAGACTTGCCTTTCTTGAATTTGGTGGTCTTATTGACCATCAACACTTGGTGCTCTTTCTTGATCTCCACTTCTGCAGATTTTAACATGGAGAAGAGTTCTGGCAACTGCTTGTTCATGCTTTGCATATTGTAGTTCATCACAAAGTTCTTGTAACTTGGTGGTAGTGATTGGAGGACACAATAAATCCCCAAAGCATTAGGAATCACTATACCCAAGCTTTGAAGTTTGTTTGCGTGCCCAGACATCTTAAGCACATGCTCACTGACGGAGCTGCCCTCTTCCATCTTGCAGTTAAAGAACTTTTCAGAAGCCTCATAGCTCTCAACTGCCGCGTGAGTCTCAAAGATCAATTTGAGTTCACGGACAATATCATGTGGGTCTGAATTCTCAAACCTTTTCTGAAGCTCCGATTCTAAACCATACAAGATAGCACACTGAACTGTGGAGTAATGAGTCTTCCGAGCGAGGTAAACGTTCTTTACTTCATCGGTAGCATCAGCTGCAGGCGGGTCACCCAGCGGTGCATCCAGCACATAGGTCAAATTACCAGCATTGAGGATAATCCTCAAATTGCGCAACCAATCCACGAAGTTGCTTCCATTGTTTTTCAACTTTTTTTTCTCTAGGAACGCATTTAAATTGATGGTAGAGGCCGCCATTGATCTACAACATATTTGCAATAGTTTAGACTAAGTTTATGACAAATTGAGTTCTAATTAATAGTTACATTAATCTAGGTGAACTCCCACTCAAAACAATATCCCTCACATTGTTTTAGTGATCACACGAACCAAATCCACCACATCAACACCGATCATCACGATAGTTGATGTAGCTTCAATGGCGAACAATCGACATGTTCATAATATCTACTATATGATTCATGCTTTACCTTTCGGTGATCCGTGTTCCGAGACCATGTCTGTACATGCTAGGCTCGTCAAGATCAAACCTTAGCTTCCGCATGAGCAAATCTGGCTTGCTCACGTTGTATACACTTGCGGAATCTAACACACCCGATCATCACGTGGTGCTTCGAAACAACAAGCTTTAGCAACTGTGATTACTAAGGATGAACACTTAATAACTTGATATTCATGTGCATGAGGGATCATCTTATAATGCTACCGTCGTTAACTAAGCAATACAAGATGCATAAAGGATTAACATCACATGCAATTCATAATATGTGATATGATATGGCCTTTCTTCTTTGTGCTTCCTATATCCATCTTCAAGCACGAACATGATCTCCATCATCACCGGCATTGCATCAAGGTCAATGACGCTTCTCCATGGTTGTCGTCCACCAGCTTCAACTATTACAACTACTTTGAATAGACACGCGGGACTTAACAGAAATTAAAGACAACCATATGGCTCCTGCCGGCTGCCAACTTACAATAAGGAACATTGCATACATCAAATATAATCACAATCATGGCCATATCACATCACAGAAAGTTAGACGCCTCTAATTTCTTTGCATGTTTTATGTGGTTTGGGGCTTTCAATAAGTGTCGATCTAACTTACGAACAAGAACCACAACGTTGATGTTTGAACTATCAAGTGCCCGTTGTAAATTGGATCAATACTATAATGGGAGAGACAGTCACCCGCAAAGCCACTTATGCAATACAAGTTGCATGTTGAACGTGGAGCAAGTCTCATGAACGATGTCATGTAAGGTTAGCCCGGGCCGCTTCATCCCATCATACCGCAAGATGCAAAGTACACAAGAAGCAATTGATAATAAAAGCACCACCGCCCACAATGACCATTGTGTTCTACTCGTGCAACATATCTACATATAGACATGGCTCTGATACCACTGTAGGGGCTCGTAGCATGGAAAACAAAAAATTTCTACCGCATAAAAACAAAAAAGCCAAGATCTATCTACTAGATTGTAGCAACGAGTCGATGGAATAACTCACCCTCGATGATTCCAAAATGTTTAACGAGAGCGGATTCTCGTGGGTGATGTAGTCGTACTCTTGCCGATCTCAAGATCGCGTAGACGATCCTTCCGGCGCTGTGTTCCGGCAGCGCTTCCGCAGTCGGTCACACGTTCGGTACTCGACGAAGACCTTCCTCTCCCTTGTTCCAGCAGGCAGCGCAGGTTGTAGTACTCTCCTCGCGATTCCGGAAGCACGACGGCATGGTACCAGAAGTAGAGGGGAGATCTCGCAGGGCTTCGCCTTAAGCCGGAGCGAGTATGGTGGACTATGAGAGATCCCTCGGTGATCTAGGGTTTAGATGCACCAAGGAGATGAGGCTAGGCCGGAGGCTAGGCCGGAGGCTAGGGCAAGGGGTTGCACCAACTCCGCTGTAAGATCCCTCCTTTGTAAAGGAAAAGGATCCATGTGATTGCAATGCTAGTCCCTGGATCAATGCTAGCATCCACAGTTTAAGATGAAGTACATAGATACAAAGGTCGGTTATTACATTCACTCTAGAGATAAAACATAGTCTTTTACAACTCAGGGCCATAGGCCTAATGTAACACCCTCAGAATCGGCCCTATGCAAGTTTTAGCGAAACCCGCCAAACCCGCATAGAAACGATTCAAAGGTGCCCACCAAGCACTTTCGTGCGGGTGGAAAACGAAGTAATACCATTACACAATAGTCCACGATGGAACCCACAGAACAGATATATACAACAGCGACTCATAGAGTCAAGAATACATAGGTACAATACAAAGATCCAAATCACCTTGAAAATGATACAGCGTCCGACTACGGACAAGATGCAAATGGGGCTAAGAGCCCTGAAGAATAACCAATGGCGTCCATAACCCTGCCCAGGCCAAGCCGGAAGGGTAACCCTGCTAACGACGTCGATCTCAAAACCTTCTTAAACAAAAGGGGTGCCGACAAAGGGCAAAGGAAAAAGAGAGAGCGGTCAGTACTGAGGCCAGTACACGGCGAGGCTAGAATTCGGCGGTCCTCGCCTACATAGGTATGGTGGACTGAAGCGGCAGCGCGGAAAGCACTTAACAACCTATAGAGACTCGATATAACTGTCGGCTATCAGAGAGGGGTAAGAAAGACCTATCCGGAACCAACCTGATACTACCACCAAACATACCCATCCTAGTATTTCCCCCTCGAGACCAGACGAGGAAGTCAACCGAGGAAACTCACACCGTTGGCAGTTTTATTTATTCAGTTATCGTTGCAACAATTACTAGTCAGGTATAGATAATCATCCTGATATAATAAGCAGTGGGCAGTTTTAGTTAACCATTCCATTGTAGTTGCACTCTTACTAGTCAGATACAGTTAGCATGAAATATCCCAAAAACCCAGCAGTTGTTGGTGCTTTTATTTAGCCATTCCGTTATAGTTGCAATATTTACTAGTCAGGTACAATGGTAGCGAGCGACAACCCAAACAAGCAATTGTTGGCAATTTTATTTAGCCATTCCATTATAGTGAAGCTGATTACTAGTCATTATAAAGTCAAATTTATAGCACTACTTTAGTTATAGTTGTCTATGATCGAGATACTGTGCTCCAAGTCGTCCATAACCGCGGACACGGCTTTCAGAAAGTTTTACCCTGCAGGGGTGCACAAATAGCAACACACACTCGCTCAACCTCGGAAAAACCAAATCAAAACCCAACGAGGCCTTCACGACAAAGCAATCAAAGGATTCAGAAATATTTCCGGGGGCCACCCCGTTGAGTACACCCGCAACGAAGCTAGCTGACTCCGAGACGGACTCAATGTTTGGGTGGACGGCTGTAAACGACTGGGAACCCAAAACTGGGCTTGTCGATACCGCGAAATCGTGTCCCGATCCTAAACAGTACAGGTTCTCCTCGCACAATCGTAATAAAGCAGTAAAGCATGGCATAAGTACAGGATAGTAAATAAAACCTCAAACTAGTTTGTGGCCCCAAGAAATAAGAATGAATCAAGCTCTGGCTCAGGGGGGTCCCATAATCTTCCTGGATGTGGATAGCGCGAATATTCAAGGAACAGGTATCAAGTACTCGGGGTCCTATGGGACACAAGTGGACGGTTAACAACCAAATAACATCTATTGCCCACCTGTGCCTCTGCTTACTTACTTCAATTTTAGTTGTTAAACAGTAATTAAAGTCTTGATCATCTCCAACAATAAACACACGGCAATACTCCAACAACTGTGGTACTTGACGACACGCAACAGCACTTGAGCAAGCGACTACGACGCGCAGGTCCAACTATCTACCAAACATCAGGTAATAGGAGGTGTCCAAGGCAATATAAGGCTGCAAGGGATAACACGGGTACGAAAACTAGAGCATCGCAACACAGATAGCAATAGATCAACAGGAGGGAATAAATACTATAAAAGTAAGATAGGTAGAAAGGGGGAGATGCTCGCCTGAAAACATTGCCGAAGGTTCATTCGAAGATCGGGTCGACACTCGCATCAACTCAACGGCCTTATCCGCGAAGAAGCAAAACACTAGAAGAAACACCGGATGCACTATTTAATACTACGGTAGAAAATCGGGCATGATGCATGTATGATGTATGACATGGCAAATGTGCGATGCAACTAGGCCACATTAAGCGGAACCAGGGTCCCGACAATTATTATTAGGTTCGAGTTATTCAACTACCCCGCAATTTAACTGTTGTCTTAACAAGGCAAGTTAAGTTACAGGTTCGCTACACCAATTTAATTGAGGCCAATATGAGACTAGATTTGCCCGCATATGGGCCCCATATTTAATTATATGGTGAATCGACATAATGCCCCCAAACCACATGAAAAGTATGCATGCATGATCAATTTAATATGCATCGGTTGATAATGTCATATTATAAAATAATGGGGTCTCGAATAGGGAATCACATTAGGGTTCGGCGAACTCGGGGTTCCGAGGGGTTCGGGGTTCGACAGGGGCTTAGGGTTCAACGAGAACGGTGAGGTTCGGATACAAGATGGAGAACTTGGGTGCCAAGTGGTCGATCTTGTCGGCGATGGCGAACTGGAGTGGATCGGGTACCGGGGTCTTCGGATCCGTGAAGTAGATCTTGTCGCACGGTGTCCGGGAAGACGAACTTGGCGTATTCGCGTCGGCGACCTTGACGTTCGGGTTCTCAACGTCGCATCCGGGAAGAAGGTCTTGTTGCATCCGGGGTCGTCGGTTTTATCGTCGATTTTGTCGTCGGTTTTGTCGTTTCACGGCGGAGATCTTGGCGTTCCGGGCCTTGGTGTCTTCGGGTCCGAGTGGAAGAACTTGGGTCGGCATCGGATCGGTCTTCGAAGAGGAAGGAGAACGCGCCGGAGTTTTGTTCTTTGGCTCCGAGAACGGTCTTGCGGTCCATGTGGCGATCATGTCGTCGTTGGCGAACTTGGATTCCGATAAGAGGGTCTTGTCCACCGATAGGGTTTGAAGATCTTGTCGCCGTGTTGTTGAACTTTAGTCCACTTTGTAGCAACAAAATAGCATCACCACACCGCCAACATGTAACACCATCTGCAGGGGTCGATGAGTTGGGCACCCACGATAGAGGGAACACGGTCAGAGGCAGCGCCCGCGTCCCAGGAAGGCGCAGACCGAGGTAGGGATGACCTGCAGGGGCGTGGTCGACCCGGACGGAGGGCAACGGGGCGGCAGGCAGCAAGCTCGGACGGATGACCGACAGAGAGAGGCGACGGGCTCGAGCGGTTGTAGGGCCGGCGAGGTCGAGCAAAGGAGAACCGGTGGAGGAGGTCGGACGGCGTCCTGGGGCTGCGAGCACGGGGACCGGCGGTGGCGGCGGGCCGAACGCGGCGAGGAGGAGGAGGCCGGCGACAGGCCTACGGCGAGCGGAGATGGGGGGAAGGCGGAGCTCGGAGCCGGGAGGAGGGCGAGGGGCGACGCGGCCGGAGGCGGCAGGGTGGAGCTCGGGGCGGCGCTCCTGCCGAGGGGCGGCGAGGAGGTCAACGGGGAGGGCGGTGAAGGGCTCCGCGGTGGCGGGGAGAGGCAAGCCGATGCGGGACTGGTGGTGGGGATGCCCGCAGGGTGGCGGCGGGGCGCGCTGCTGCGCCGGGGAGACGGGCAGAGGCGGTAGGGGATGGCGGCCGGCGGGCGAGCGGAGGAGGGAGGGCGAGGTGGCGAGGCGCGACGGGGAGCTCGGTGGAGGGTGCCCTGCGGCGGCGGCTGGGGTCAGACAGAGGGGTGGTGAAGGGGCCAGGCGGTGTTGGGGAGGAGCTTGGGGAGGCGGCGGCGGAAGGGCCGGGCAGCGGGGAGACGACTGCGGAGGAGGGGGTCATCGTCGGCCGGCGAGGAGGCGGGGGAGGAGGAGCAGAGGGCGGTGGCCGGAGGGGAGGAAGAAGGGGCGAGCGCGTTCGGTGGGGGAAGCGGGCCGGGGTGGGGCTCGCGTGGGAGACTGAGCGAGGGGGGAGAGGAGCGGAAGGTGGGGAGGTGGGACCGGGGTGGTCGGGTCCAGGGGTGGCCGCATAGTGTGCGTGCTGTGTGTGGGGTGTGTGTGTGGCATGTGTGGGAGAGGGAGTGGGTTGAGGTGGCAGCGGTTGAGTGGTGGGGAGGAGGGATGAGGGATGAGGTGGCGAGAGAGTATTGGGTGGGGTGAGGTGGAGGGGGTTTGGGTAGACTAGGATTGGGTAGGAATAGATTAGGGTATGGTGAGATTGGGTTGGGCCGATCGGGGTGGTAGGCGGCCTGGCTTTTCGGGCCGGGCTGCCTCCCCCGATCAAAACAATTTTATTTTAAAAGAAATATTGTTTATTTTAATTTTAGTAAATGATTTTGTAATTAGTTTTAGACAAACAAAATATCCGGAAACATCCGGGGGTTTAATTTGAAATAGAAGGAGGGCTAGTTTCAAAAAACAATAGTCTTTCTCAACATAGTTTCAAGTAAAAAAATAATATGCATGATGATGTCATGATGATGCACAAAACAAAATACCAAGCGATTTTCTAGTAGTGGTTTTGCGGGATGCCACAATTGGACACCACTAACAATGGATCTCGCCCTCGAGATCCGCCTCATGGTAGGGGAAGGAGGCCGACGGTCTGAATCTTCTTGCTTCGTGTAGATCCTCGTGACACCACTAACAAGAGGTCGTTGTCCCTGATCGTCGAGAGATCACACCGGAGAAACAAAAGGCCGAAGGTAGAGGTATCAACAAACAAAGCCACCTCTAGCTTCCGTGGACGGAGTAAAATTGCTGGATCCACCGATTCAATGTACAAGAGAAATGATAAGAGTAGTCAGATGGTGATCAGTCCATCGCGCACCCAAAGCATTACTCTGCACATGAATAGGAAATTATGCAACCAACTCTCAGAATTCAGATTGTAGATCTCGACAAGCGAGGTTCGGAAACAGAGGAGTGATGCAGACTCTGCATCGGATCTGGCGTAGATGATGTCGTCGCGTCGGAAAACACCAGAAGACACAAACAAGGAACAAAGAATGGTACCACAGTAGACGGATTCCTCAGACAGCATGAACACCGGATGGTAGAACACCGTTATCAAAGGAGGAAGCGAAACCCTGAAGGTACGACGGAACCCAACCACGAGAAATCCTGGACTCAAAGAAAAGGTAAGAGGGTAGATTCAAAACACGCAGAGGTAAGAGGCGAATAGCAGAGGGGTAAGGAGTAAAAGCAGACCTAATCAGATCTATCCAACCGATTTTTGCAAAATAGTTTTGACACTCTACTTCGGACGTTAGCTAGGTTATCCTACATGCTGGACTTGTGGGGTATCGCAACTGCTGAGCTCTGATACCACTTTGTAACACCCTCAGAATCGGCCCTATGCAAGTTTTAGCGAAACCCGCCAAACCCGCATAGAAACGATTCAAAGGTGCCCACCAGGCACTTTCGTGCGGGTGGAAAACGAAGTAATACCATTACACAATAGTCCACGATGGAACCCACATAACAGATATATACAACAGCGACTCACAGAGTCAAGAATACAGAGGTACAATACAAAGATCCAAATCACCTTGAAAATGATACAGCGTCCGACTACGGACAAGATGCAAATGGGGCTAAGAGCCCTGAAGAATAACCAATGGCGTCCATAACCCTGCCCAGGCCAAGCCGGAAGGGTAAACCTGCTAACGACGTCGATCTCAAAACCTGCTTAAACAAAAGGGGTGCCGACAAAGGGCAAAGGAAAAAGAGAGAGCGGTCAGTACTGAGGCCAGTACATGGCGAGGCTAGAATTCGGCGGTCCTCGCCTACATAGGTATGGTGGACTGAAGCGGCAGCGCGGCAAGCACTTAACAACCTATAGAGACTCGATATAACTGTCGGCTATCAGAGAGGGGTAAGAAAGACCTATCCGGAACCAACCTGATACTACCACCAAACATACCCATCCTGGTATTTCCCCCTCGAGACCAGACGAGGAAGTCAACCGAGGAAACTCACACCGTTGGCAGTTTTATTTATTCAGTTATCGTTGCAACAATTACTAGTCAGGTATAGATAATCATCCTGATATAATAAGCAGTGGGCAGTTTTAGTTAACCATTCCATTGTAGTTGCACTCTTACTAGTCAGATACAGTTAGCATGAAATATCCCAAAAACCCAGCAGTTGTTGGTGCTCTTATTTAGCCATTCCGTTATAGTTGCAATATTTACTAGTCAGGTACAATGGTAGCGAGCGACAACCCAAACAAGCAATTGTTGGCAATTTTATTTAGCCATTCCATTATAGTGAAGCTGATTACTAGTCATTATAAAGTCAAATTTATAGCACTACTTTAGTTATAGTTGTCTATGATCGAGATACTGTGCTCCAAGTCGTCCATAACCGCGGACACGGCTTTCAGAAAGTTTTAACCCGGCCGGGGTGCACAAATAGCAACACACACACGATCAACCTTGGAAAAACCAAATCAAAACCCAACGAGGCTTTCACGACAGAGCAATCACAAGATTCAGAAATATTTCAGGGGGCCACCCCATTGAGTAGACCCGCAACGAAGTAAGCTAGCTCCGAGACGGACTCAAGGTTTGCGTCAATGGCTGTAAACGACTGTGAACCCGAAAGTGTGACTGGGCTTGTCGATATCGCGAAAACACTCCGCTTACCTAAACAGTACAGTGTGCTCCTCGCACAATCGGAAATAAACAGTAGCATGGCATAAGTACAGGATAGTAAATAAAACCTCAAACTAGTTTGTGGCCCCAAGAAATAAGAATGAATCAAGCTCTGGCTAAGGGGGGTCCCATAATTCCCCGTATGTGGATAGCGCGATAAATCAAGGAACAGGTATCAAGTACTCGGGGTCCTACGGGACACAAGTGGGCGGTCGGAAACCAAATATTATCTATCACCCACCGATGCCTCTGCTTACTTACTTCAATTTTAGTTGTTAAACATGAATTAAAGTGAACGATAAGTAAAACCAAGATCATCTCCAACATCAACATGCGGCAATTTATCAACAACCGTGGCATATGACGACACACAACAGCACTTGAGCAAGCGATTACGACACGCAAGTCCAACTATCTACCAAACAACAGGTAATAGGATGTGTCTGAGGCAATATAGGGCTGCAAGGGATATCACGGGTACGGAAACTAGAGCATCGCAACACAGATAGCAATAGATCAACAGGAGGGAAATAAATACTATAAAAGTAAGATAGGTAGAAAAAGGGGGAGATGCTCGCCTGAAAACATTGCCGAAGGTTCATCCAAAGATCAGGGCGAAGCTCACACCAACTCATCGGCCTAATCCGCGAAGAAGCAAAACACTAGAAGAAACACCGGATGCAATATTTAATACTACGGCAAAAGATCGGCATGATGCATGTATGATGTATGGCATGGCAAAGGTGCGGTGCAGTTAGGTAATATTAAGTAGAACCGGGGTCCCGACAATTAATTAAACGGTTCAAATTATTTAGAACCCCCGCAATTTAAATGTTGTTTAACAAGGCAGAATATATCACCGGTTCGCTACACAAGTTTAAATGAGGCCGATATGAGACTGGATTTGCCCGCATATGGGCCCCATATTTAATTTAGGTGAATCGGAATAAGGCCCCCAGATGAATGCGAGATGAATGATTAACATGCAACAAGTTGTTATTATGTTATAAAATAGGGTTTCGGGAAGGGGTTCACACATTAGGGGTCTCGACGATCTTGGGGTTCCGGGGTTCGACAGGGTCCGGGGTCCGGTCTCGGGGTTCAGGGTTCGACGGATCGGTCTCGACGGAAACGCTCTCGGATAACGGAGGTAGGTCTTATCGCATCCGGGTTCGCGGCGGACTCGGCGTCCGGAAAGGGGTACTTGGTTCGGTGTCGGGGGCGCATCGGACTCTTCCGGGTCGGTGTCGATCTTGTCGTCGTGCAGATCTTGTCGGGTCCCACGAAGTCGATCTTGCCGTTGCGAAGGTCTTGTCGGGCCCGCGCCATCGAGTCGGTCTTGGCATCTGGCTGAAGTACTTGGCGTATCCGAGATGAAGCGCTTATCGCTCCATGTGGCGGTCTTGGCGTCCGAGCGACGATCTTGTCGCATCCGCGGTCGTCGGTCCCTGTCGTCGGTCTTGTGGTTACACCGTGGAGATCTGGTCGTCGGCACACTCAGGTTTTCGGGGATCGGTCTTCGGTCGAGGGATCGACGATCTTGGTTAGGGTTCGGTCTCAGATCCTTGTAGGAGTGCTTGATGGTACGAGAGGGAGAACACGGGGTCGGCGTCTTCATAGCCGGTGTCGTACTTGGGTCTATGGAGGAGAGCATGAAGTCGATGCCGGGGTTCTTAGGACCTTCGGGTCCCTCTTGTTGTACTGGTTCATGGTAGATCTTGAATAGCCACGGTCGGGATCCGCGGGAGGCCGGCAGGGGTCGTCGGTGCACGCGAGACGATGAGACCGCAGCGGAGAAAGGTTGCAGGGGCAACAGCGAGGGTCGGCAGCACGAGGCCAGGGACCTGCGGGTGCTCCAGGGAGGCGCTAAGGCGAGGATGCGGTTGCCGCGGGGCCCGGCGGTGCTGGAGGAGGGCCGGCTTGCTGCGGGGCGAGCTGGTCGCGGAGGCACGGGACGCGGAGCGGGGGAGGCCGACAGGGAGGATGACGATGGCGAGGCCAGCGGCGAGGTGCTGCGGTGGGGCCGGCGGAGCAGGCGGTCGGGCTCGGGCTCCCCGTGGCGGCGGGGACGCGCGGTGGTGCCAAGCGGTCGCAGGCGGAGGGCGGCCGACGACGGCGAGCCCGGGGGACGCCGGGCGGCGACCTGAGCGGGAGGAGGCGGCGGAGCTCCGAGGGGGGGGGGTGAGGCGCGACGGTGCCGGGCGGGCGGAAGAGCACCGCGGTGGCGGCTTGCCGGCGGCGGGGAAGAAGGGAGGTGGGGGGGGCGACCAGGGGAGAGAGGGAGTGGCCGGCCGAAGGCGGGCGGCGCCGGGTGCGGCTCAGGGAGAGGGGCCCTGGGAGGCGGGGAAAGAGGAGGAGAGGGGGAGGGGAACCGGCGAGCTCGGGGGCACGGCGCGGGAGGAAGGGGAGGTGAGGCTGGAGGGAGGGGCGGTGCTGGCCAGGCGGTGGGGACGCGGGGCGGGAGGTAGGAGACGGCCAGGGGACGCGGGCGCGTCGGGGTGGGGATCGAGGGAGGTTCCAGGTGGGGAGGTGGGACGTGCGAGACAGGGGGCAGGTGGTGGGCCAGCCGGCGGTTGGGGCAGTGTGTGTGGGTGTGTCGCGTGCGTGTGTGGGCTGAGGGGTGAGAGAGAGAGGTGAGGGAGTGGCGGAGGTGGCATAAGGGGATTGGTTGGGAGGGAGGGCAGGGTGACGTGGCGGCCTAGGATAGGTGGGGTGAGGTGGCCAGAGGGGTGGGTAGACTAGGTTGGGTAGGTTTAGGAATTTAGGTGGACCGTTTTAATTCCTGGGGGTGGTCGTTCGGGTCGAAGCGGCCCGTTCGACTGCCCCCACTAAAATAATTTAATATTTTGTTTGATTAAAACAAAGCCTCTGCAAACCGATAGCAGACAAAACAAAATAATCCGGAGACCCGGTTTTTTGGTTTTGGATAAAGATGGGGCGTTTAGAAAACATGAACCGGTTTTTCCGCAAATAGTTTTATGCAAGCAAATGCAAGATGATGACGATGCTCAAATGCAATGTGGCATGATGACATGAGCATGTGGTCGTGATGATGCAATGCACAAAAACAACGCGATTTTCTAGTAGTGGTTTTGCGGGATGCCACAATAGGCCTAATACAAGAGTTTTTGGAATAAGTAAATAACATAAGTCTTCATCTTCATGTGCCACAGGCAAGCATGTTGAGTGTAGACTCATGACTCCTACTCATCATCGGAGTAACCTGAAACATCACAAGTTACAACCACAGTGGGTCAATACTTTGGAATAGTATTGACAAGTGATACCTTAGTAATTAAAGTGGACTATTTTGCTATATGCATTTTGGCTAAGTGTAGCTTGGCTTGCTTTGCTTGAAAATAGGTTTTTCCTATTAGTTGAAATCACTAAGTTTTTCTTTGTCAAAAACTTTCCCAAGAAACCACCAATATACATTGGGGTCCTTCACCCTTGTTCACCCACAGGTTTTACTTAGAAGTTGGAGTGATGAGATTCTTGTAGCTTCCATGTCTTGATGCTCAAGTTGTCCATTGCCATGGACTTGGCTAAGTACTTAGATTTTCCATCTGCAGAGGTTGTGCACTTTCCCACCAGACTTGGTTTCCCAAGACAGGACCTTTCAGAAGCCTTTCCTTAGTCAAATGGATGCGCTCCAACCTATCATTCCCACTACCACCAACTGTCCAAGTGACTAAGTTCTAGCAACCTATATGATCATGGCAGAGCCCATATTGCCAAGTGGTTGCACTGTAAGCTTTCTCAACACTTGGCCTCCAAATCCCTTTGTGCCTGGGTGGCATACCACAAGTGAGATACACAAGCCAAATCCATGGCCTTGTGTAACCACTCAACCAAAAACCACCATTCAAGTCCCATTCCACCCAGGAGGTTCATTGACTTAGTTATTTTATTAAGAAAAGCATAAGTCCAAAAGACTTAGAATTATTTTCATCATAGCATGTACATACTTTACCAACCCTTGTTTTCTACTAGCTAGGCTAAGCATGGCATAGTAACTTAACTTAGGAAATTCCCTAGCAATTCTACAATTCTACAGCTACATAGGATTTCCCAACATAGCATTTGGCAAAAGTAGCATGCAAGACTTAGCAAAAATAATTCTAATGCTTATTCAAAATAAAGGGGTGGAAATATCATGAAGTATCACTTGCCTTGGTAATGGGGAGAGTAGCACTCTTCACAATCACAGTCACTAGCAAAATCTACACAAAAATTTGTAGCATACAATTACACACAATTTATATACAAGCAAAAATATGAATGCATGCATGCCAGAAATCACTAAGTGATGATTTTGAAAACTCTACAAAGCAAGTGCATGATACAGAAACATAACAAGTCACAAAGTTTGCTAACTAAACTTATTTAGCACTAATACAAATTACTAAACTAAATCTATGCTCACAATAGACCTAAATATGTTTCTGCATACAAAGTCATTTTAACAGAAACTTTTTGTTGAACACATTGCAGATTCAGAAAGGGCTTGTCTCAATGATTCCAATGGTATAAAATTTGCAAAAATCTAACGTGGAAATCTCAAGTTATAGCCATTTGAAATCTGGATCTAAATCTGTTTTTGAATTCTGTTTTTGAATCAACGCTAGACACGTGTCGTAGTATTACTGGCGCGTACCGATTCGTTTGGATCGACAAACGCGAACCGTAGGATCTAAGTGAGATCTGGCGGCTCAGATGCGCCCTTACCTCTTCGCCCACGTTCTAATCTACACCGTAGGATCTACATCTGACGCTCCTAATCGTCCTGACCATACACGAGCGGCGCTAGTGGCGTTGACTGGCGGCGGCGCGTCTGACCGCGGCGGAGCTGGCGCTCTAGGTCGCCTGGGAAGGAAGGGAGGCGCTTACCGGATCCGCAGTGGTGTGCTGAAGCTCGACGTGGTGTTGGTTTGCGAAGGGGCGCGCTGGCACAGTCTTAGGAGCTCGTCGGAGTAACGGGCGGCGTCGGTAGCTTGCAGTCGTGGTCCTTGCCGAGGTTTGGCGTCACCCTAGCACGAACCAGTGGCATCAGGATTTGCGCAAGACATAGGCGAACAAGCTCGCGTGAAGGAGGGGGCAAGGGGCGCTCGGGTTTTACCTTAATTGGTCGCCGGAGTTTATCGGCGGCGCAGGTGGTTTCGGTCGCGAACGGAGACGACAACCTGGGTCACGAGCAGGCAAAAGGAAGGTATCAGCGTAAGCGCGAGATCATTCCGAACATCCTCGTTTGAACCAGAGAGAGAGGGGAGGTCGAGGCTCACCGTAATTGGCCGCCGGAGTTGTCGGTACTGCGGGGTTTCGAGGGCAATTGCGCGCAACCTGGTGGTGGAGTGAGCGAGGAGAGGGGGGGGGAAAGCTTGCGGGGCAGAGGGGTTTAAGTAAGCCTAGGTGCGACAGGAAACGCTTGCGAAGTAATGGGCAATTACACCGCGCCATTACCGGCCTTGACAGCAGCAGCGACGTGGTCGCGAGCGCGGTTTGAGGAAGACGAGGGTGACGTGGACGGGGCCCCCTGGTCAGCGAAATAAACCGAAGGAGCGTGCGGTCTGGCCGTCAGTAGCTGAATGGGTGTGCTCGCGCGTGAGAGAAGAAAATAGATGCCCCGGGTGGGCTTGCTGGGCCTGCTCCGTTGCTGGGCTACAATGGCAGTGCTCGGCCTTTTCTATTTGTTTTCTTCTTTTCTTTTTCTGAAACGATTTTCTGATTTGATTTTGATATGAATTCAAACTCTTTTTTGAATTCAAACATTTCCTGGGTTTTTGCAGGGTGCAGTAGTCTCCAATATAGGCATAAAAACAAGTGGTTGCTTTGCAAAGGCTTGGTCAAGCTTGGAGATCAAAATAACAGAGACCAGACACTTGGTTTGCAAAATTTGGAAAATGGTTTTTGAAACAATTTCCAATTTGAAAAACTTGGTTTAAATTCTACACTCAAACCTATCCTCATAAAAAGCAACAAACTTGGCTCATAAACAATCAAACTTTCAAATGGGGATAGCCATTTGATTTAAATCTGCTCACATAAAATCATAGCACTAAGTGCTCCTGTTTTTCAGAAATGAGTTTGAACTTGATCCCAAATCTATATGCATGCATGAATGATATGCAAACTTGGAAATCATGATTTTTGGGATGTTACATCGGCGGCTTGGGCAAGCCCTAGGGCGGCGGCGGCTATGGTGGCCGGCGGCGGCTAGGGTTAGGGTTTAGAGGGGTGTGGTGTTGTGTCTTGGAGGGGCAGCCCTACCCCTCCTTATATAGGTGGAGGGGGCGCGCCAAGGGGAGGGGAGTCCCTCCCCAACTCGGTCTCCAAGGACCGGCGGTGGAGAGAGAGGAACTCCTCCCCAAGTAGGTTTCCTACTCTCCCTCCACCAAACAAAATAGCTGTTTGACTTTTCAAATTGGCGTTGGACTTTTCAAACTAGGATTTGATTTATCCCTTTATTTTGTTCAGCGATGACACCTAGTACATGATGCAACCATTCCAACTTGTTATGGCACATTCATGTACCCTTCCTCTCCGGAGTGCCAGACATTCCGGAACCTTCTAGAACATTCCCGATGAAAACACCGGAACCATTCTCCAACCCCGAAACATGACTTTCCTTATATGAATCTTATTCTCCGGACCATTCCGGATCTCCTCGTGATATTCCGGATCCCATATGAGACTCCGAACATCATTCGGCCTCTTAATCATCATTCCATAACTACTCAACAACGTCGAATCCTTAAGTGTGTCTCCCTATGGTTCGTGAATTATGCGGACATGATCGAGACACTTCTCCGAACAATAACCAATAGAGGAATCTGGAAATTCATATGGTTCCCACATATTTCTACGATTACTTTGCGATCGAATGAACCACTTACATACGATACCAATTTCCCTTTGTCTCACGATAGTTTACTTATCCGAGGTTTTGATCGTCGGTATCTTTGCATACCTAGTTCAACCTCGTTACTGATAAGTACTCTTTTCTCATTCCCATGATATGTGATCCCTTGTGAACCATTCACATGCTTGCAAGACAATTGGATGACATTCCACCGAGAGGGCCCAGAGTATATCTATCCGTCATATGGATGGACAAATCCCACTCTTGAGCCATGTGTCTCAACCAATACTTTCCGAACACTCAATGCCACCTTTATAGCCACCCAGTTACGGTGTGGTGTTTGATGTCATCAAAGCATCCTTCCGGTGATGGTGATAAGCATGATCTCATGGTCGAAGGAATTAGGTTACTATGTATCAGAAAGCATATAGCAATTGAACTATTAAAATGACTTGATCTTTATGCTACGCTTATCTATAGGAGTATGTCCATCATATCATTCTCCTAACAATATGATCTTGTTGTTAATAACATCTCAGTGTTAATGATAGGGAAACCACAATCATTTATTAACCAACAAGCTAGTATTATGAAGAGGCTTTACTAGGGACTTCAAATTAAGTTTACAAATCAGACAAGTATTAATGTTTCCTTGTTAGTACTATTATAGCATGAATTTAAACATTTATCATAAACACAAAGATATAATAATAACTACATTTATTATTGCGTCTAGGGCATATCTCCAACAACCCTATGGTTCGCGAATAATGTATACATGATCGAGACCCCTCTCCGATCAATAATCACCAGCGGGACCTGGAGATCTGTACTGACTCCCACATATTCAACGATGACTTCTGTGATCGTGTGAACCTTATACGCATGTAACTCAATACCTTTGTCTCGCGATATATTACATGTCCGAGATTCGATCATTGGTATCTCCGTACCTAGTTTGATCTCGTTATCGACATGTACTCTTTTCTTGTTCCCGTGATATAACATTCTAGTGATCAAATCACTTGCTTGCAAGCTAACTAATGTGATATCACCGAGAGGCCCCAGAGTATATCTATCCATCATCGGGGTGGACAAATTCCACTCTTGATCCATGAGCCTGAACATAACACCTTCGTAGAACTGAACCCATCTTTATAATCACCCTGTTATGGTGTGACGTTTGATGTTATAAAGATACTCTTTCGGTGTTAGTCATTGACATGATCTCATGGTCTAAGGACTAAGATTACTTTGTATGATGTTATCGCAATATAAACACAATGACCTTGATCGTAATGCTATACTTCAGATGAATGTTCATCACATCATTCCAATAATGTTGTGACCTCGTTATTAACAACATCCAATGTCCATGATCAGAAAACCTTTGATCATCTTGTTAATCAACGAGCTAGTTTATAAGAGAGGCATAACTAGGAACTTTCTATTTGTTTATTAAACACACATGTATTAATGTTTCCGTATTATTACAATTATAGCATGCAAAATAAACATTTATCATAAACACGGAATACAATAATAACCACTTTATTATTGCCTCTCGGGCATATTCCCTTCAAAAGTGGGTACCGGTTGTGCACGAGTGAGGACAAAGTGCGCAGAGAATACTAGTGTTGGTCTATGGGGCCATTCTGGAGATCCTAGTAAGCTGCCAGGAGTGACACCCCCGGGGCGTATTGTTGGACGGGGTGTTACAAGTGGTATCAGAGTCGATCCTCGCGGTTACACGGGCGTGTGTGGGTCAGTGACAGACATGTGGAGCATGGCGCATGTGGCCCAAAGTGGACATGGCATGGCACATGTGTCGGCACTAGACGCACATACGTGTGCCAAGAGGGGACGTTCCTGTCTTGTGCTTGATTAATGAGGGCATCATTCTTCTAAGGGTGGGTGTATGTGAGATCTAGGTACATGGCATAATAGATTGATTGGATACTAATACCAACAAGTTGCAACTTATTTTCTATAAGCTCATCTGAAAAGAACTCTGAGGTTAAGCGTGCTTGTCTTAGAGTAATTTGGGATGGTTGACCGACCGGAAAGTGGGTACTGGGTATGCACGAGTGAGGAAAAAGTGCACAGAAAAGACTAGTATTTGTCTGTGGGCCATTCTAGAGATCCTAGTAAGCTGCCAAGAGTGACACCCCCATGGCCTGTTGTTGGACGTGGTGTTGCAAGTGGTATCAGAGTCGATCCTCGCGGTTACACGGGCGTATGCGGGTCAGTGGCGAACATGTGGAGCATGGAGCATGTGGCCCAGAGTTGTCATGGCATGGCATATGTGTCGGCACTAGACGCACAAACATGTGCCAAGAGGGGATGTTCCTGGTTTGTGCTTGATCGATGAGGGCATCATTCTTCTAAGGGTGGGTGTATGTGAGATCTAGGCACATGGCTTAATAGATTGATTAGATACTCATACCAACAAGTTGCAACTTCTTTTCTAAAAGCTCATATGAAAAGAACTCTGAGGTTAAGCGTGCTTAGCCTAGGGTAATTTGGGATGGTTGGTCTATCGAAAAGTGGGTACCGGATGCGCACGAGTGAGGACAAAGTGCGCAGAAAAGACTAGTGTTTGTCTGTGGGGCCATTCTAGAGATCCTAGTAAGCTGCCAGGAGTGACACCCCTGGGGCCTATTGTTGTACGGGGTGTTACAGGTGTCGCTATCAGCGGAGAGGGCGATGCGAATATGGGTGGTGTGTTGATGCGTTGGGTGTTCGCTGTTGTCCAGGGCATGGGCTTATGGGGCACAATGTACGACATGGTTGATACAACTGTCGGCTCCTTCACCGAGATCGGTTGGATCCTGTCTTCTACTCGTTGTCTCTTAGGCTTGTGGGGGAGGTGCTTTGGTCTGGATTGCCTTGGATTCATTGTCGTGCAATGGTCGTGTTTGCTTGAACCGTGACGTGGTCTTGTAGCTCCATGTGTCATCTCCTCTACACCCTTGGAAAGATGTTGGGCAGGGAAAATCATTATCGTTAGGTCGATGGTCGAAGTCGCATTGTAAGCCGCTTAGCAATGTATCGTGTTGGGTGAGCGGGGTTGTAGCCTCCAATGATGTTGCAGCAGTCGTCGGCCTCTTCTTCTATGTGATCGATTCCTAGCATACGTATGACTTGCGGGTACCCAAGGTTGGCCTGTCCGGTTGGCCTAGCGAGAACCCATGTGATGATCCATACCTGATGACGAAGCCCAGGAGGATTCGGGTGGCCGAGGACCATGGAGGATGCAACTCCTTGGAGGATACAACTAGCTTAGGATATAAACATTGAAGGGAGAAACCCTAACTTGTCGACTCGGCCTCTATCGTGAGACCTGACCTCTTCATATAAAGGACGGAAGGAAATGGCGACAAGGACATCCAAAACCCTAGCATACACACCCGACAGATTGCATCTACGCACCATTGCCATCAAGGCACCCCTGTAACCTCTAGTTCTCCATCAATTAAACATCAGACAAGTAGGAGTAGGGTTTTCCCTCTGAGGGCCTAAACCTGGGTAAAAACCGTGTCCCCGTGTTGCTTGACTATTAGTCGAACGAGATCTCCAGCGTACCGCTCTTCCTCAAACCCAAGTTCATCAACAATGGGCATTGGCATGTTAACTCCATGTTAATGCCTCTTCCAAAATGTATCCTAGAAAATAAATCCTTTGTACACATGAAGTATTCGATGGAGACGCTAACCAGAACTTTTGAATTGTTATTATTAAACTAAATCATGTAATTAGGGGATAATTTTCTTTGTAACCCCACATGGAGTTTTCTACCGAACAACCATCATGACTCTCCTCATGCACCCACGAATGGACGTGATCTTTCTCTCGCGTCCTTCACCTCGTATAAAATATGAGATGTTGAAATAATACACTCTTAGAAACATGCTTTCGCCCACCTTATAACTAAAGAAATCATCCATACAAAATCTAATATAGTCAGGCAAAACAAAAAACAAATGGTGGGGCAACCTCACAAGAACCGTCCAAGTCAAGAGAAACCAGGAGAAAACAAAAGGTAAAGCGATACAACTCCTGATGGGAGCATAACTCGGGGACCGGGCTACATAGATAAGTCGCAAGTGATGTGGAGTGATCACGTCAATGACCATACTGGATGAGCTTGAGTTTTTCGGGAAGAGCAGTGCACTGGAGAATTTATTGACTAACAGACAAACGACATGGACATGAGGTTTACCCAGGTTCAGCCCTGGAGGGGAAACACTACTCCTACTTGTATGCTCTTGATTGATTAAGAAACCAAAGATTACAATGTCGTCGAGATGGCTATGGTGCGTAGATTAGATCTAGTGAATTTACTATGTATGCTAGGGGTGTCCTCCTCGGCAGCCCCTCATAGCCTTTGTTTGAGGAGACTAGGTCTCGGGTGCTGACTGAGTCGATTACAAGTTGGGGAGGTAGCCCTAGAAGCTTCCTATCTAGTCCTTTCTTGTCTACCAAGTAGTCACAACCTTCGTGGAATTGGCTTCACCCAAATCATCATGGGCTTCAGGGATCTCGGCGGATCTTCACATGGGCCTCCAACTAGGCCGAACCAGATAGGCTAAAGGTGGTTGCCTATTAGGAATACTAATGCTAGTATCCCCTAAGTGCCCATCTGAATCATAGATTTGGGTGGAGACTTTAGAAGTCTTGAGTCTTGCTCTTCGTAGCCGGAGTCGACAACTATATAAGGTGAAAAGTACTCGCCCAGAAGTTCATCAGGTGCTAAAAAAAATTATTGTTCATAGGGATGCTGGTTAATACGCCTGGTGCTCTCGATGGATCGGGACCAGTTAATTGTTCCAGGGAAAAAACTACGTTACCTACTCAGATTTGAATCCCAGGACAACTTGAATCAGGTATAAGCTGGGGTAATTCGACTCATGTCACAGAGGCCCTACTAAGTAAAATTCTAGTTGATATGTACATACCCAACGCGTACGTCGGGATTTTCTTCATGTCATAGACACACTATTTAGCTAGTAGAGCACAACGAATGCAACTATAAGGCCAACAGATAGGAGCCATAGGGATTATCTTTATGACACAGTCACATCATCCAGATATGTTCTCATAGTGGATGTGATCTAGGCAGCCTAGGATATGTTGTCTCTAGTTTCGGTGTTGGCACAAGTTAGAAAGAAGCAGAGTATCTATTTGTTCAGTTTCTATTTGCATGGAATCGACAGTGTGGATGTAGTCAACACAATGGACAAGCTTGCACACATTTTGTTTTTTATAGGGTGGCGACGTGTTGTTTTTATAGGATGCGCGACGTGTGCGACCAACGCTCCTTATGGGAGTAGCCTCTAAGTATCTAGTTGAATCATAGATTCAGGTGGAGACTTAAATTTATTGTTGTGTAGTATACACTTTTAGTCAAGACTTTTCTTGGAATAATGGTACTGGCCTAAAAGTGTATCAGGTCAGTAGTTACTTTTATTTCAGGTGACCACCAGTCGACACCACAGTTGCTTTATTTTATTTGGGTGTGCGACTAGCTTTCCCTATGAAAGTAGACCCCAAGTGTCAGGTCAACTCGTCGACTTGGGCAGGGATTCTGGTCATGTATCATGCGGTCGCAGTCGACAATATCATAGGAATGCACTATGGACCCGGGAGTACATTGGGTGCGCGACCAACACTGCTGATTGGAGTAGCCCCCTGTAAGATCCCTCCTTTGTAAAGGAAAAGGATCCCTGTGATTGCAATGCTATTCCCTGGATCATTGCTAGCATCCACAGTTTAAGATGAAGTACACAGATACAAAGGTCATTTATTACATCCATTCAAGAGATAACATAGTATTTACAACTCAAGGCCACAGGCCTAATACAAGATTTTGAATAAGTAAATAAATATAAGTCTTCATCTTCATGTGCCACATGCAAACATGTTGAGTGTAGACTCATGACACCTAATCCTCATCAGAGTAACCTGCAACATCACAAGTTACAGCCACAGTGGGTCAATACTTTGGAATAGTATTGGCAATTGATACCTTAGTAAATTTTAAGTGGACTATATTACTATATGCAATTTGGCTAAGTGTAGCTTGGCTTGCTTTGCTCAAAATAGGTTTTTCCTATTAGTTGAAATCACTAAGTTTTTCTTTGTCAAAACTTTTACCAAGAAACCTCCAATAGACATTGGGGTCCTTCACCCTTGTTCACCCACAAGTTTTTACTTAGAAGTTGGAGTGATGAGATTCTTGATAGCTTCGATGCCTTGATGCTCAAGTTATCCATTGCCATGGACTTGGCTAAGTACTTAGATTTTTCCATCTGCAGAGGTTGTGCATTTTCCCCACCAGACTTGGTTTCCCAAGACAGGACCTTTCAGAAGCCTTTCCTTAGACCAAATGGACGCGCTCCAACCTATCATTCCCACTACCACCAACTGTCCAAATGGCTAAGTTCTAGCAACTTATGTGATCCAGGAAGAGCCCATATTGCCAAGTGGCTGCACTAGAAGCTTCTCAACACTTGGCCACTAAAATCCCTTTGTTCCTGGGTGGCTTTCCGCAAGTGAGATATACAAGGTAAACCATAGCCATGGGCCTTGTGTAACCATTCAACTAAAATCCACCAATCAAGTCCCTTTCCACCCAGGTGATTCATTGACTTAGTTGTTTTATTAAGAAAAACATAAGTCCAAAGACTTAGAAATATTTTCATCATAGCATGTATATTTCACCAACCCTTGTTTGCTACTAGCTAGGCTAAGCATGGCATAGATAGTACTTAACTTAGAAAATTTCCTAGCAATTCTACAACTACTTAGGATTTCCCATCATGGCATTTGGCAAAATAGTAACATGCAAGACTTAGCAAAAATATTTCTAATGCTTGTATGAAAATATAGGGATAGTAATGTTCATGAAGTACCACTTGCCTTGGTAGTTGGGAGAGTAGCACTCTTCACAATCACAATCACTAGCACCAAAGTCTACACAAAGAATATAGCCACAATCACATACAAGTCATATACAAGGAAAAATATATATGCATGCATGCAAGATGCTAAGTGATGATTTTTGAAACTCAACCAAGCAAGTGCATAGTACTGAATCATAAAAAAGTCAAAAACTTGCTAAACCAAGTTTATTTTACACTAAAACAATTTCCTAAACAATTCCTATACTCAAAATAGTCCTAAACAAGTTTCTGCAAATAAAGTGATTTTAACAGTAACTAAACACTAAACACATTGCATAAACAGAAAGGGCTTGTCTCCCTGATTCCAACGGTATAAAATTTGCTAAAATCTAACGTGGGAATCAAAAGTTACAAGCAAATCAAATTTGGATACAAATCTGATTTCAAATTCTGTTTTAATTCAAACCCTAGCCACGCGTCTTAATCTTACTGGCGCGTACCGGTTCACGTTGGATCACGCACGCGAGCCGTAGGATCTAAGTGGCGATGCACGGTTCAGATCAAAACGTAACGCTTCGCTAAGTGGTTCTATCGCACGCGTTGGATCTAGATCCAACGGCTCTTGATCAAACGACAAAGGTCTGGCGGAGCGCGGCGACGGCGAGCTGCGGAGCGCTCTGTCCGTGGCGGTGCCGGCGTTCTAGGTCGCCCGGGGAGGAAAGAGTGTGCTTACCAGAACCGCAGGGTCGAGGCGAAGCTCAACATGGAGGTGGCTTGGCAAGGGGCGCACGTCAGGGGCTGCTGGAGCTCGTCGGAGTTGTGCACGGCTTCGGGAGGTTGCAGAGGATGTAGTTGCCAAGGTTTCGCGTCGCCCTAGCACGAACCAGATGGATTAGGAGACACGCAAAACAGTGGCGAACATCCTCGTATGCAAGAGGGGGCAAGGGGCGCGCTCTGCTTACCGTAATTGGTCGCCGGAGTTGAGCGGCGGCTCGGTCGGTTGCGGGCACGAACGGGGACGGCGTCCTGGGTCACGAGCAGGCAAGCGAAGAGTATCAGGAGATACACGAGATCACGCTGGACACGATAGTTTGAACCAGAGAAAGGGGGGCGGTCGAAGCTCACCGGAATCAGTCG
Source organism: Avena atlantica (assembly GCA_910589765.1). Lineage (NCBI taxonomy): Eukaryota > Viridiplantae > Streptophyta > Magnoliopsida > Poales > Poaceae > Avena > Avena atlantica. The sequence goes on along the minus strand of OU342738.1, from coordinate 196,029,038 downwards.
CCGGAGGTCGTCGGTGCTGCGGGGTTTCGAGGTCGAATGCGCGCAGCCTGGTGGCGGAGTGAGCGAGGAAAGTGGGGGAAAATGACCGCGGCTGCGAGGGGTTTAAGTAGCCAGAAGCGGGGCGAGGATTGCACGCTGAATCAATGGAATTTAAGCGAGTTTTAATCGCGGCGTCACTTCACGGTGGTAACGGCGGAGCGGTGTCTGCACGCGAGAAATTGGGGAAGACGACGCTGACGTGGAGAGGGCCCGCTCGTCAGCGAACAGAACAGAGGGGAGTGGGGTCTGGGTGTCAGTGACTTGCTGGGTGCGTCCGCGCGTGCGAGAGAGAGAGAGAGAGAGGGGAGCCGGGTGGGCTAGCTGGGCCGGTTTTGCTGTTGGGATAGAATAGGAGCGCCTTGCCTTTTTCTTTTTCTTTAATCCTTTTCTATTTCTGAATTGATTTTTAGGAATGGTTTTCAAATAAATTCAAACTCAAATTGATTCAAATCTTTTCAGGAACTTTTGTAGTGTGCAAAAGTCATAAAACTGTGCATAAAACCATGTGGTCACTTTGAGTTGGCTTGGTCATTTTTGGAAAAACAAAATAACAAGGACATTGCACTAGGTTTGCAAATGTTTGGAAATGGTTTTTGAAACCATTTCTATTTTGTAAAATTTTGTTCAAATTCCACACTCAAACCAAACAACAAGGTAGACAAACAATCTAGGTTTAAAACATTCAAGCTCTCAAATGGGGATGGCCATTTGATTTAAGTTTGCTCACATAAAATGATAGCACTATGTGCTTCTGTTTTCTGAAATGAGTTTGAAATTGATATCAATTCTATATGCATGCATGAGTGATATGCAAACTTTGAAATCATGATTTTAGGGATGTTACAAATCTAACCCCCTTAAGGTGAATCTCGCCCTCGAGATTCGGATTGGCTAGCAAATAGGTGAGGGTGGTCTTTCCGAAGATCATCTTCTCTTTCCCATGTTGCTTCCTCTTCGGTATGATGATTCCACTACACTTTGCAAAACTTGGTAGTCTTAGTCCTTGTGACTCTTTCTGCAGTTTCAAGAATCTTGATAGGTTTCTCTTCATAAGTGAGATCACTTTCTAGTTAAACTTCCTCCAAAGGTATAGTATCCTTCAAAGAAGTTTCTTCCATTTCTGGGTGACATTTCTTAAGCTGACTCACATGAAACACATTATAGACAACTGACAGAGATTCTGGCAATTCAATTTCATAGGCAACTTCTCCTTTGCGACTCAAAATCTTGAATGGCCCAACATATCTTGGTGCCAATTTTCCTTTGACTCCGAATCTTTTCACTCCTCGAAGTGGTGACACTCTAAGATAGGCTCTATCACCAACTTCGTAGGTGACTTCTCTACGCTTAGGATCTGCGTAGCTTTTCTGTCGGGACTGTGCTATATTCAACCTATCCTTAACCAATTTGACCTTCTATTCGGCTTCTTTGATAAGATCTGGCCCGAATAAACTTCTTTCTCCCACACCATTCCATAACAATGGGGTGGTACACTTTCTTTAGTAGAGAAACTCAAACGGTGCCATCTCAATGCTGGCTTGATAGCTGTTGTTATAAGAAAATTCTGCGTAAGGCAGACTTTCGTCCCAACTGGCTCCATAGTCTAGGGCACATGCCCTCAACATGTCTTCGAGAATCTGATTAGTCCTTTCTGTTTGTCCATCAGTTTGAGGATGAAAAGCAGTACTGAATTCCAACCTCTTTCCCAATGACTCATGTAGCTATCTCCAAAAATGGGATGTGAATTGAGTTCCCCTATCAGACACAATACTCTTGGGCACTCCATGTAGACATACAATTCTACTCATGTAGATTTTGGCTAACTTAGCACTTGTATAGGTTGTCTTCACGGGTATGAAATGAGCCACTTTAGTTAGGCGATCCACTACTACCCATATGGAATCATATCCTGACCTGGTCCTTGGTAATCCGGTAATGAAATCCATACCAATTTTGTCCCACTTCCAATCAGGAATAGGTAGTGGTTGAAGCAAACCTGCTGGTTTCTGATGCTCCGCTTTCACTCTACTACACACATCACACAAAGCAATATGTTCGGCGATGTCCTTCTTGAGATTATTCCACCAAAATCTTTCTTTCATGTCCATGTACATTTTGGTGTTACCCGGATGAATAGAATACGGAGAGTTATGTGCTTCCTGCAAAATCAGTTTCCGCAACTCCGGGTCTTGTGGAACACAAATACGTTTCCCATGCCATAAAGTACCATGTTCGTCTTCATGGAATCCTTTGGCTTTTCCTTTGCCAATCTTTTCTTTAATCTCTTCGATTTATTTATCAATCTTCTGGGCTTCTTTGATCTTGTCCAACAAAGTGGGTTGAACATCCAAAGACATGAGATGTCCTTCAGGCACAATCTCCAATCTGAGTTTTCTAAATTGAGTGCACAGATCATCTGGCAATTATCCTTTGGTAAGTCCATTCACAAATACCTTACGACATAGAGCGTCTGCTACAACATTTGCTTTACCGGGGTGGTATTGCAAACTTAAGTCATAATCCTTGATAAGCTCTAACCATCTTCTTTGTCTCATATTGATTTCCTTCTGGGTGAAGATATACTTCAAACTTTTGTGATCCGTGAACACTTCACATCGTTTTCCCAAAAGATAGTGTCTCCATGTTTTGAGTGCATGGACGACAGAGGCTAACTCTAAATCATGAGTAGGATAGTTCACTTCATGAGTTTTGAGTTGTCTCGAGGCATAAGCTACAACTTTACCATCTTGCATAAGTACTGCACCCAAACCTTGATGAGATGCATCACAATATACTTGGAAATCTTTTTCCAAATCAGGTAGACACAAGACTGGTGCTGTCACAAGTCTCTTCTTCAATTCCTGAAAGCTGAGTTCACAACCTTCAGACCAAGCAAACTTCTTGTCTTTCTTTAACAATTCAGTCATAGGCTTAGCTACCTTAGAGAAATTTTCAATGAACCTTCTGTAGTAACCTACTAAGCCAAGGAAACTACGAACTTCTTTCACGGATTTGGGAGATTCCCATTCAGTCACAGCTGAAACCTTAGCAGGATCAACTGCTACACCATCCTTCGTCATAACATGACCAAGAAAACCAACTTCCTCTAACCAGAACTCACACTTGCTGAATTTGGCATAAAGTTTATGCTCTCTCAATTTCTCAAGTATCAATCGTAAGTGTCCTTCATGTTCTTCTTTGCTCTTGGAGTAGACTAAGATGTCATCGATAAAAACGACAACAAACTTGTCAAGAAATTCCATGAACACCTTGTTCATCATATTCATGAAGTATGCTGGAGCATTGGTCAAGCCAAAAGGCATTACGGTATACTCATACAATCCATACCTTGTGGTGAGCGTTGTTTTAGGTATGTCTTGTTCTCTTATCTTGAGTTGAAAATAGCCTGACCTTAGATCAATCTTTGAGAACACACATGCTCCTTCAAGCTGATCAAACAAGTCATTGATTCTAGGCAAAGGATATTTGTTCTTGATAGTTACCTCGTTGAGTGAACGGTAATCTATGCATAACCTTTGGTTTCTATCTTTCTTCTCCACAAACAAGACTGGGGCTCCCCAAGATGAAGAACTTGGTTGAATAAATCCTTTCTGCAACTGTTCTCCAAGTTGCTTCTTGAGTTCTTTCAGTTCATCAACTGACATTTTATAAGGTCTCTTTGCTATTGGTCCCGACCCTGGTACCAAATCTATCAGAAACTCCACATCTCTATCTGGTGGCATTCCCGGCAATTCTTCCGGAAACACATCCGGATACTCACTCACAATTGGCACACTGTCCATGCTAACCCCCTTAAGAGAATTTAGCTTACTTCCTTTGGATTCAAAGTTGGACTTGAATTTAATTCTTTTTCTTTCCGGGGTTGTGAGTGCAACAGTACGGTTGGCACAATCTAGTACTCCTTCATACTTAGCCATCCAATCCATTCCCAATATTACGTCCAGTTCTTGGGAATCTAGGATTATCAGACTCACTGGAAATTTATGTTTTCCAAACTCTATTACTAGATCCCGACATCCAAGACTTACTATCATATCTCCACCCGGAGAACTAACTTTTATTGGACACCCAATGTTTTCAGTTGGAAACCCATTTCTATCAACAAATGCTTTTGATATGAATGAATGCGATGCTCCAGTATCAAAAAGAACAAATGCTGGAATAGAATTGAGTCTGAACTTACCAGCAACAGCATCAGGCTCCTCATAGACCTCCTCCACACTGATGTGGTTCACCTGTCCTTTCTGGAAAGGATTGGGCTTGATAGGTCCTTCAACTTTCTTTTCAGGGCACTCATTTGCGTAATGCCCCATCTTCTTGCATTTGAAGCATTCAACCTGACTGATGTCTCTTTTAACAGGCTGACTTCCACTTCCACTACCATTACCACTATGGTGGCTCTTATGTCCACTCTTGTGGTTCTTGTACTTGTCATTGTCATGACTGCGATGATGCTTGTTGTCATGACGGTTGTGGTTGTGGTGCTTGTTGAATTTCCCATGCTTGTGGGATCCTGAGCTTCCACTGTCATCATAATGAGATCGTTTGTGAGACGATCCCGAGCTGTGCTTGTCGGAGTGCTTTCTCTTTCTACTCTCGACTTGCTTCATTTTGTTCTCCAATATTGCAGCTTTGTCACAGAGCGACTGATATGTGGGAACAGATGCCACAGCCAATTGCAGATTCAGCTCATCATTCAAGCCTTCCAGAAATTTTTCCTTTCTCTTGGCATATGTATCAACTTCATCCGGTGCATAACGTGCCAGATTGTTGAACTCCTCAATGTATTCAGCCACGCTGCGGTGGCGCTGCTTCAGATTGTGGAACTCCTTCTTTTTCAGACTCATCACTCCTGATGAGATATGAGCAGTGCGAAAGCCATCCTCAAAGATAGCCCATGTCACTTCATCTATGGGAGTGGTGATCTGGAAGTTGTCCCACCAAGTGGCGGCTGGCCCTTCCAGCAGATGTGCTGCAAATCTGACTTTTTTAGCATCCGTATAGCCCACGGTTACTAAGTCCTTGTTTATAGAACGTAGCCAATCATTGGCCACCATGGGATCAGTCGTCCCTGAAAACTTTGATGGCCTCAATCTCAGGAATCTGGTAAGCATATCAAAGCCCGGAGGGTTGTTGTTGTTGTTATTGTTGTTGTTGTTGTTGTTGTTGTTGTTGTTATTGTTTTGGTTCTGGATGAATGTTGTCATCATCTGCATCATCTGTGTTTGAGCAGTCATCATTTGTTGCATTTCTGGAGTGATGTTGTTGTTGTTGTTGTTGGGGTTGGGGTTTGCACGACGGGGAGGCATCTGTGGTTTGTTCAAATAGAGATAAGAATGAGATACCCATAGATGTTTTCATGCACATTACATCACATAAGCAAACACATAGCATGCAACACAAGATAAAATTTCAACAACAAGATAACAAGTTCACAAAGTAAAACACACAAGTAGCAAGCCATCCACATGTCGAATGGTCCAATAAAAAGTTCTCAAATAACAAGTATGATAACAAAAGATAAACGAGTAGTCAATTCTACTCATCGGCATCAATCTCCTCCTCGACAAAGGTAAGACCTGCGTTCTCCATCGCGGCCTTGTTCTCCTCGATGGTAGTGGTCAAGGACTCTATCTTGGCCTTGAGAGCCCTCTTCTGGGAACGAAGCCTCTCGATCACCGACTGCTGCTGCTCTAGCTCGAAGTCCTTGGACTGCAGTTCTTCAGTCATGTCCCGGATCTTCTTGTTCCTATCCTGGACACGCTTCTCCTGACTCTTGAACTTCCTGTCCTGGGTCTCGAACTTCGCCTCCATTTCCTTGACTATCTCGTCCTGCTGCGCGAAGAGCTTGTCCTTCTCGCGAAGCTGCACCTGGAGCTCATCGTTGCTGAGCATGACATTGGTCCTGTCCGTGTCCACGTGCCTAATGAGAGACTCTAAGTCCTGGAGGTACAGGCATATTGGATCTGCTGCGTCTCTCGAATCGTCCTCGAAGTCGATGGACTCTCCATCCTCATCACGTCTTCCGAAGACATGAAAGTGGGTGCCTCTAACCTGTCGGGAGTGTCGTCCTAGCAGACGTCCTATCAGATCCTGCATCACTACCTCAAGGCCTCTCTCCCTGTCATCGTGCATAAGCTTGAAGACGATGGCCTCCGTAGTAGGCTCTTTCTGGCGTCCGAGCTGGTTCACCTTGAAGCCCCAGAGGTCCTTCCTCTCGAACTTGGTGAGGGGATGCACCATGATGGTGGGAAGAGGGAGATTGATCAAGGTGGTAAGCTCAACGATACGAGGACCAAAGCGGGTAACCTGGAACTCCTCAACAATGCTGATGGTAATATGCATCTATTTATAAGATAGAAAAGTTAGAACAACACAATTCAAGGTAAAATAAAAGACATAACATCACATACACATCCTTGGGAAGCAAAACACACAAGTCATGCATACATGAAACCATTACAACAACCAAGGTTCAATCTTATTTTAAGCAACATTTTGGAAAATAGGGTGATAGGTGGTGGTCCAACTAACGAAGTACGTTTACAATCCTATCTCACTGGATCTGTTGGCTAACACAATGTTTCTAGAAGCAATCAACCTATCTTGCTCACATGATTCCATCACTAAGTCTATAATATCTCCTCTTAAGGTTTGGTTGGTAGCTTCCAACTCTTGGGTATGTTCCTTCTCTTTCCTTAGTTCATTTTGGAGGTTGAGCATTCTACACTTGACTGTATCACCAAGTTCTTTGATGGTCTTCCAAGCTGCATCCCTTGCTGATTCAAAGAATGTAGGGTGCACCACTGAATTGGTGAACATGCAGAATCCTTTTTCCTGATGGTTGTCTTCCTTGTTTTTATACAAGTGAAGTTGCACCCACCAGTATTCCACTCCTTCATCCATCACTGGAAAAACCTTTATACACAGCTGCACCTTGTATCTCTAATGCAACCATGAGGTCTTTGAGAGCCTTGGGGAATTCTGTCTCACACTCCAAAGTCATTGTCATGAGTGGTCCTTTCCTTACGGCTTCGTTGATGGAGTTCATCTACAAATAGAGATGAGAGAGAAGATTATAAAAGTTTACGAGAAGAATAGACAAGTGTAGAAGTTGAAATTTTTTCCTTAGTGGTTTCCAATTCCTAGGGTCATAATCCTACAGGCAACATAGTGCTCTGATACCATCTGTAAGATCCCTCCTTTGTAAAGGAAAAGGATCCCTGTGATTGCAATGCTAGTCCCTGGATCATTGTTAGCATCCACAGTTTAAGATGAAGTACACAGATACAAAGGTCATTTATTACATCCATTCCAGAGATAACATAGTCTTTACAACTCAAGGCCACAAGCCTAATACAAGAGTTTTAATAAGTAAATAAATATAAGTCTTCATCTTCATGTGCCACAGGAAAACATGTTGAGTGTAGACTCATGACACCTAATCCTCATCAGAGTAACCTGCAACATCACAAGTTACAGCCACAGTGAGTCAATACTTTGGAATAGTATTGGCAAGTGATACCTTAGTAAATTTTAAGTGGACTATATTACTATATGCAATTTGGCTAAGTGTAGCTTGGCTTGCTTTGCTCAAAATAGGTTTTTCCTATTAGTTGAAATCACTAAGTTTTTCTTTGTCAAAACTTTTCCCAAGAAACCTCCAATAGACATTGGGGTCCTTCACCCTTGTTCACCCACAAGTTTTTACTTAGAAGTTGGAGTGATGAGATTCTTGATAGCTTCCATGCCTTGATGCTCAAGTTGTCCATTGCCATGGACTTGGCTAAGTACTTAGATTTTTCCATCTGCAGAGGTTGTGCACTTTCCCCACCAGACTTGGTTTCCCAAGACAGGACCTTTTAGAAGCCTTTCCTTAGACCAAATGGACGCGCTCCAACCTATCATTCCCACTACCACCAACTGTCCAAATGGCTAAGTTCTAGCAACTTATGTGATCCAGGCAGAGCCCATATTGCCAAGTGGCTGCACTAGAAGCTTCTCAACACTTGGCCACTAAAATCCCTTTGTTCCTGGGTGGCTTTCCACAAGTGAGATACACAAGGTAAACCATAGCCATGGGCCTTGTGTAACCACTCAACCAAAATCCACCAATCAAGTCCCTTTCCATCCAGGTGATTCATTGACTTAGTTGTTTTATTAAGAAAAACATAAGTCCAAAGACTTAGACATATTTTCATCATAGCATGTATATTTCACCAACCCTTGTTTGCTACTAGCTAGGCTAATCATGGCATAGATAGTACTTAACTTAGAAAATTTCCTAGCAATTCTACAACTACTTAGGATTTCCCATCATGGCATTTGGCAAAATAGTAAAATGCAAGACTTAGCAAAAATATTTCTGATGCTTGTATGAAAATATAGGGATAGTAATGTTCATGAAGTACCACTTTCCTTGGTAGTTGGGAGAGTAGCACTCTTCACAATAACAATCACTAGCACCAAAGTCTACACAAAGAATATAGCCACAATCACATACAAGTCATATACAAGCAAAAATATATATGCATGCATGCAAGATGCTAAGTGATGATTTTTGAAACTCAACCAAGCAAGTGCATAGTACTGAATCATAAACAAGTCAAAAACTTGCTAAACCAAGTTTATTTTACACTAAAACAATTTCCTAAACAATTCCTATACTCAAAATAGTCCTAAACAAGTTTCTGCAAATAAAGTAATTTTAACAGAAACTAAACACTAAACACATTGCATAAACAGAAAGGGCTTGTCTCCCTGATTCCAACGGTATAAAATTTGCTAAAATCTAACGTGGGAATCAAAAGTTACAAGCAAATCAAATTTGGATACAAATCTGATTTCAAATTCTGTTTTAATTCAAACCCTAGCCACGCGTCTTAATCTTACTGGCGCGTACCGGTTCACGTTGGATCACGCACGCGAGCCATAGGATCTAAGTGGCGATGCACGGTTTAGATCAAAACGTAACACTTTGCTAAGTGGTTCTATCGCACGCGTTGGATCTAGATCCAACGGCTCTTGATCAAACGACCAAGGTCTGGCGGCGCGCGGCGACGGCGAGCGGCAGAGCGCTCTGTCCGTGGCGTTGCCGGCGTTCTAGGTCGCCCGGGGAGGAAAGAGTGTGCTTACCAGAACCGCAGGGTCGAGGCGAAGCTCAACGTGGAGGTGGCTTGGCAAGGGGCGCACGACAGGGGTTGCTGGAGCTCGTCGGAGTCGTGCACGGCGTCAGGAGGTTGCAGATGATGTAGTTGCCGAGGTTTCGCGTTACCCTAGAACGAACCCGATGGATTAGGAGACGCGCAAAACAATGGCGAACATCCTCGTATGCAAGAGGGGGCAAGGGGCGCGCTCTACTTACCGTAATTGGTCGCCGGAGTTGAGCGGCGGCTCGGTCGGTTGCGGGCACGAACGGGGACGGCGTCCTGGGTCACGAGAAGGCAAGCAAAGAGTATCAGGAGATGCACGAGATCATGCTGGACACGATAGTTTGAACCAGAGAAAGGGGGCGGTCGAAACTCACCGGAATCAGTCGCCGGAGGTCGTCGGTGCTGCGGGGTTTCGAGGTCGAATGCGCGCAACCTGGTGGCGGAGTGAGCGAGGAAAGTGGGGGAAAATTACCGCGGCGGCGAGGGGTTTAAGTAGCCAGAAGCAGGGCGAGGATTGCGCGCTGAATCAATGGAATTTAAGCGAGTTTTAATCGCGGCGTCACTGCACGGTGGTAACGGCGGAGCGGTGTCTGCGCGCGAGAAATTGGGGAAGACGACGCTGACGTGGAGAGGGCCTGCTCGTCAGCGAACAGAACAGAGGGGAGTGGGGTCTGGGTGTCAGCGACTTGCTGGGTGCGTCCGCGCGTGCGAGAGAGAGAGGGGAGCTGGGTGGGCTAGCTGGGCCGGTTTTGCTGTTGGGCTAGAATAGGAGCGCCTGGCCTTTTTCTTTTTCTTTAATCCTTTTCTATTTCTGAATTGATTTTTAGGAATGGTTTTCAAATAAATTCAAACTCAAATTGATTCAAATCTTTTCTGGAACTTTTGTAGTGTGCAAAAGTCACAAAACTTGGCATAAAATCATGTGGTCACTTTGAGTTGGCTTGGTCATTTTTGGAAAAACAAAATAACAGGGACATTGCACTAGGTTTGCAAATGTTTGGAAATGGTTTTTGAAACCATTTCTATTTTGTAAAATTTTGTTCAAATTCCACACTCAAACCAAACAACAAGTGGAGTTACTGCAGCGCCGATTCAGCTCTCGCCCATCCACATGTCATCTTGGATGTGAGCTGCATGTCCTTGAGTTGCATCGATGCCTGGATTTCCGTTGATCAATAACATGATTATTGCAGTACTTGTAGCAACAAATATTATTTATAAAGTTCGTCCCTTCAAAATTTTGCAAATGGCAACAACACAACCCCATAGCCACATTATCAATTCGGCCACGTTCGTACCCAAAATGGTGTTTGGAAATAGTCTACTCTATAGGTTACAAGAATGGCAATGAATAAGTGAGTAACTAAGAGCAAAGTAAATAACAAAAGTAAAGTAGAGGAAGAGAGTATCTATGAAGGGTTGTGTGATATGATTGAGAGGTTCTAAAGGAGTGTAGGATTCACCACTAGCATGATATTATTATTAATTAAGATAATATACTTCTTGTGTCATGAGATGTGTGGAGAGAGCTCCATAATAAGATGTTCACTACAAGGCTCATAGGAAGCCACTTTGTTGAGCCAAGAGCAAGGTCACCTCTAAATAACCACTGCGATGTTTGAGAGCAATCGCCCATACAAACCACCACAATTAAGGTTTCCCCGTGGATATCGTAATTGGCTTAGGGAGTCGCTCTTTATCCTCCTTTGACCATGTAGGTTACGAGCCGACGCCAATTTGTCACGAAGATATTCCGAGCACGATCCCAAAACACATCCAAAGGATTTCTCCCTCCTTTAGTCCTGAGGGAAAATGATATATGGCTGACTACACATACCATCTGAAGAGAGAGATCAACCACAAATCATAAATCCATCACAAACCAGCTAGTCATACGGACACAAGAATAGATCATATTTATTGCAAGTTCATAATAGTGCTAGGTTTTCACCATCTCTCCCTAAGAACAAGGAAACTACTCATACATGAAGGGGATCAACATCATGGCAATAGTATGAATGAAATTTGATGGTACAATTGAATACAAGTGCAAATCCACAATAGAGATTGGATCACAACAAAGTAAACAAAGGGGATCGGAGTTGGAGACGTTGTTGATGAAGATGTTGATGAAGATCGATGCATAGCCCTTAAAGATGCAAGTATCCTCTCTCCCTTGAGTGTTGTGGTGGTGTAGATCTTGTGGCCGGAAGCTATGGAGGCGGCAGAGAGGCAGGGCTCCGCCCCCATGGTGTGTCTAGACTCTCCTCCTTTCCTCTAGGGTTTCCCCTCTTTAAATAGGCATTCTGGAGGTCGGTTTCGTGAACCGACGGAGCTGCGGGCCGAATATGCCCATTGGGCCTTCACAAATGTTGTTCCATTTAAAAAACGAAGCCGTCGGAGGGTGTTACAACCGTACGATACATGCAGGCTTCATTTTCCTCCCTCTTGACGTACTTGACTTTGTAGCCTTCAAAGCACTTGGCTATCTCGTCTACTTCGTCTCAATATGCCGCCATCATAGGGTTCTGCGCGTTCCAGGTGCCATCCACCTGTTGGGCAACCAAGTCGGAATCTCCACAGCAAAATATGTGCTTAATGCCAATATACTTGGCTATGCGAAGTCCGTGAATGAGTGCTTCATATTCCGCCATGTTGTTCATAGCCTCAAAGTAAATTTGCAAGACATAGTGCAGTTTTTCTCCTGTTAGTGATTGTAGCAACACATCAGCCCCCGAGCCATTGAGTAGCTTTGATCCGTCAAAGTGCAGTACCCAATATTCTGGCTCTGGTACATGAGTATCATCTGTCAGCTCCGTCCAATATGCTATAAAATCTGCCAAGGCTTGTGCATTGATAGCGTCGCATCTATTGCAGGTGATTTCGAAGGCGGCATGCTCAATGCCCCCTTCTCCACCCTTCCCGTAGCATCGCTGTTGTTGATGATGTTGGACAGTGGAGACTTGCTCACTTATTTGATTGGGTGCTCCTGGAAGTAGTGCCTTAGCTTCCGAGAAGCAAGGAAAACTCCGTAAGCTAGCTTTCGGTAGAGTGGGTAACGCTGCTTGGACTCCATCAAGACCATGCTTACATAGTAAACTGGTCGTTGTACTCTGTACTCATGCATTGGTTACTTCCCTTCACCACCACGACTATGTTGATAACCCGGTTGGTGGTCGCCATGTAGATCAACATAGGCTCCATTGACTCAGGTGCTGCAAGTATAGGTGCAGAAGAAAGTATCCTTTTCAGCTACTTAAGCACAATGTCTGCCTTGTCTGTCCATATGAACTAGCCCGCCTTGTTCAGCAACTTGTATAGTGGCAGAGCCTTCTCTCCAAGTCGGTTGACGAATCGACTTACTGCTACGATGCAGCCTGTGAGCCATTGGATGTCCTTCAGGCATGTCGGATGATTGATATTGAGCATGGACTTGATCTTCTCCGGGTTGACCTCAGTTCCACGCTGGGAAACGATGAAGCCAAACAATTTGTCGGCTGGAACCCCAAAGATGCACTTCTTAGAGTTAGAGATTAAGTCATTTGACTTTTTTGACATCACCGTGATATCGTCCACATAGGCGTAAATGTTCCGACCAATTTGGTCAAGGAGGCAGTGCTGCATTGTCCGCTGGTATGTAGCACCTGGATTTTTTTTATCCCAAAGGGCACCGTGACATAGAAAAACATGCCATAAGGTGTGGTGAACGAAGTGGACAATTGGTCCAAAGTCCTCATCTTAATCTGGTGGTATCCTGAGTATGCATCTAGAAAACACAGAAGTTCTAAGAGAGCCACCGAGTCAATGACTTAGTCAATGCGAGGCAAAACAAACGGATCCTTCGGACAAGCTTTGTTCAAGCCAGTGTAATCAACGCACATTCTTAATTCTTTGGTTCCCTTTTTGGGAACAAGTATAGGATTGGCCACCCATCAGGTGTGAAGAACTTCTCGGATAAAACTAGCCTTAAGTAACCTAGCTATCTCCTTGCCAATGGCGTGTATCTTATTGTCCCCGAAGCATCGTAGAGTTTGTTTCACCGGTTTGAATTTTGGATCAATGTTTAAGATGTGCTCGGCAAGTTCCCTAGGTACACCCATCATGTCGGCAGGTTGCCAGGCGAAGATGTCCCTATTCTCACAGAGGAATTCGATGAGCGTGCTTTCCTATTTGGTATCCAGGTTCGTCCCAATGGCAGTGATCTTGGAGGCATCGCATACCACAAGTTCCACCGGCTTGGTCTCAATGGCGGCCTTGAAGGCCGAATTGGAATCGGAAATCTGTTTCTTTAATGCCGGCATCTCCGAGGTGTCGACCTGGCTCTGGATCTCCTTGAATTCTTTGCCATAGAGGATGGCTTCTACAAAGGCTGCTTCTCCAATTTTGCAGTCCCTTTTTTTGAAAAGCTTCCGGCAACGGTGATGACACCATTTGGTCCAGGTATCTTGAGCTCGTTGTAGACGAAGCATGGCTTGGCCATGAAGGAGTGGAAGATGTCACGTACAAATATGATGTGGTACACGCTCTTGATGGGTACCACTTCGAAGGGCATGCGCTCTTGGCGGTAATTTTTTGACATCACCAAAGGGGATCGGAAGGGCGATGCACCCAAGGGACCGAGCTTGTCAACACCCGGATTTTTAATCCCAAATGCCTGTTATGCCGTACATCGCAATCCCAAGATTACCATTTTTGCGAGACATAACAGATTGGTACCATAGTTCATCATCCATTACAAACAATAAAAGGTCTTACAAATAGTTGATATCATGATCAAGTATGATTACAATCAAAGCAGCGGAATAATAATAAGGGTAGCGTGGTCGGGGCTCCATCTTCAGGGTCACAGGCAATGCTGACGATGGGATATGATCCTAGTTATCGTAAGCGTCCTGCTGTCCATCTTCCTCGTAGTCTACTTCATAATCTGGCCATGGGAATAGCCAGGGACAAAGCCATGAGTACTTTGAAGTACTCGCAAACATTCACTAAAGCAATAAGGCCATTCTATAGGATTCAGAAGCTCTAAGTTTGTTTGCCACAAGCCAATTTTATTTCAACTAGTGTCTAGTAATAAAAGTCTAACTTTAGTTGTCTAGGTTACTTATGTGGGAACCTGAAAGGACTATATTTTCCCTTGCTATTTTGGTGATGATGACAATCCCACTTGTGATCTAACCGTGTGCTTGAGTTTCAGGTTAATTGCTTTTGATGATTCTTATGAAGTGTGTGGATGCTCTCTTTGGGATCTCGCGAAGACGGCGGTCTTTTGTTTTTCTATTTCTCTCATTTTATTGCTTTAGATCGCCGTACTATTAAGAGGGGATCCACCTTGGAAGGCTGTGGGGAATCAACTTTATCTTGCAAAAACCATATATGCACTGCCACAACCATCATACTCTTTTGAGAGAGAGCAAAGTCCTGATCCGTTGAGGCATTTTTTGTCTGATCGGAACTTCCGGCCAGGCGCCGGAAGTTCCGCTCAGGGCTCTCCGTGGGATGGATCTGGGACTAAGTTATGATCCAAATTCCGCTAGAAGTTCCGGCCAGATCCCAGAACCTTCTGTTTTGATATGTTCTATTTGGCGGAACTTCCACCGAAAGTTGCACCGGAAGTTCTGATCAGGAATTTCCGTCGCTTCTTCCACTAAGATACTGAGCGGAAATTCCTCCCAGGTGCCGGAACTTCCGGTCAGACAATGTTGGCGACCCATTTGTTCCGCCCCTTGTTTTGCTCCAAGTTCTGCTCTAAATCAGTATACTTCTGTTTGGAAGTGTTCTATTTGATGGAACTTGGGCCAGAACTTGCATCGGAAGTTTCACCAGAACTTCCGGTCGTTCTGACCGGAACTTCCGGTCAGGCTTTTGGAGTGTGCGTCAACGGCCTGATGACCGTTGGTCCTACGCTGGGAGGAACTTCCGGCCACTCACCGGAACTTCCGGTGAGGTCGCGAAGTGTCCAACAGTTCAGTTTGGAGGGAGCCTATTTAAGGCGCCCTCCTTCTTGCTCCTACATAACTCTTCAATTTTCTCTCTCCTCCATTAATACCAGAGCTTCACCTCACTAGATCTCTCTCTAGCCACTCAAATCACTTGATCTTTTGAGAGGTGAGGGAGGTGACCTAGATATACACTTCCACCAAAGAAGATTTGATTCCCCCACCTATCCTTTGTGGATCTTGTTACTCTTGGGTTTCTTGAAACCCTAGACGGTGTAGGGCATCCTCGGAGCTAAGGGCATGTGTTGTAAAGCTCCATAGTGTCGTTGAGGTCCTCCAATTGAGTTGTGGAGCTTCCCCCTCAACCTTGTTGTAAAGGTTTCGGTTGGCGCCTTCAAGGTCACCGGTTGGTGGATTATGAGGCCTACTTTGTGGGGGAGCTCACCGGAGAAGAAGGTGAGGCCTTTGTGGTGCTCGGGTGACCTTGTGTGGCACTAACACCTCTCCAACATACACGTAGCTCCTTTGGGAGTGAATTACGGGAATTACATCTCCGTGTCCCTGCTCCGGTTATCTCGTTCCCTACCTTTACTTCTTGCTCTTTACCATTCTTGTGGTTGTTGTTAGTTCTCTAGCATATAGGTTGTTCACCTAGTTGCATATCTAGAGAACTTTCCTTCTTGCTAAGCCTAAAATTGTGTAACAAATGAAAAATTGGTAGTCGCCTATTCACCCCCCTCTAGTCGATTCAAAGTCTGTACTTTCAATTGGTATCGGATCCAAGGCTCTTATTTCGGGCTTTACCGCCTAAGAGAAAATGGCCAACGAAGGGGGTAGTGAAAATTAAAACTCCAAGAACTTGGCCACCATGGTTGACCTCAAGCAATTGGAGACATCCATGATGTCCAAGTTTGAGGAAATGATGACTATTTTGCAGTATCTCAAGCCAAACCCCATGGTTGCTCTTTCCACACCCCAAACCACCGAGCTTCCTCCCACCGTTCCCGTGACCGCCCCCAGGGTGAATCCCGTGGCTGTAACCACTCACTTGGGACTTGGTTTTGTTGCTCAAACATCTACCAAGGTTCCAAGCAAGAACACCGACGAGCCCGAAGACTCAACTTCCAAAGAGGAAAGTGGAGGAAAGGACTACTCGGCGGTGCCCCCACCACCGAAGTACACTCCGGATCCACCCATTACCATGCCACACATCATTCTTCAAGGAGCACCACCTATGCTAGATACTTCAAATTTCGCCAATTGGCAATATCTAATGCACTCACATATTTACAGCTCTTCTATTGAGTTAATGTGGATTTTGGTGGATGGGTTCTCTCCATATGACCCAAAGAAGTTGACTCGAGGTGAAGTGGTGGACAAGCAACTCAATGCCATGGCTTTGGGGTTGATTCAAAAAGCCTAGACTCCCAAGGACTTTACTCACATTCGCCAATTCAACACTGCCAAGGAAGCATGGGATCAGCTCACCGAGCTATTTGTTGGTAATGCAAGCATCCAAAGCTCCAAGTTTGATGAAGTCAACAACGAGTGCAATGGTTTCGCTATGCAAGATGATGAGACTCCCGAAGACATGTATAGGCGACTCAAGGTCCTTTGCTGCACTATGAGGGATCTTGGTGCCACCTATGTTGATGAGAAGTTCATGAAGAGGAAGTTCATTCAAGCTCTCCTTACTTTTGAAGAACAAAATCTCAACTACATCAAGGGAAGAACCAACTTTCACCTAATGACCTCCCAAGAAGTCTTGAGTGAAGTGATTGCCATGACCATTGCCAAGAAGAACACAAAGTCCGCCCGTGCTAGGGCTATTGGATCAACAAAAGTGAATATTGCTTTGAAGGCCAAGGCTATTGAAGTTGATGATGATGATACATCAAGTGAGTGGTCTCAAGAGGATCTCAAGTATGCCTTCAACGAACATCTTGCTCTCTCTTAAAGGGCCTTTTGGAACATGTTCGGGATCAAGTCAAGGTCAAGCGACAACCCAAGATTCAACTCATCCAACAAGTCTCCCAAGGCAAGGTCATGCTACAATTGCAACGACAAGAGTCACTTTGTGGCCAAGTGTCCCTTTGAGAACCGTGAAGACAATGGTGGTCGTCTCATTCGCAAGATCAAGTCAAGGTCTCCTCATCCTTTGAACAAGAACTACGCTGTCAAGAATGTCGCCAACAAGGAATAAGATATAGTGGTCCATGAAGAATACCTTTCAGGCACGGATGAAGAAGATGATGATGAAGTCCAAGGCGGAGAGATTGTGGGAGTTGCTGCTATTGCCACTACCTCTACTCCATGATTGTCGCTCTTCGACTCACCAAATGAGAACGTCATCTCCTCCAACCAAAAGTGTCTCTTGGCCAAGGCCACAGAGGTAACATCTAAACCCACTCCTCAACCCATCTCTAGTGAGCCTTCTTCTCTTGATCTTGTTGGTCTAGAGATAAAGAAAGAGATGATAGATATGTGTGAGTTTATTTCTACCTTGGATGAAGAAACTAAAACTTGCTTTGATTCCTTGCTTGCACAACTTGACAATGCTAGGGATGCTTTAGATGAAAAGGAAGAACTTCTTGACTTGTTAAGTAAAAATGAAAGAGATGCCGCAAATGAAATTGCTTATCTCACTCAAAGTCTTGAGGATGACCAAAATATGAGAATTAATCTTGAGGAAAGTGTGTCTAAACTTGTAGATGACCATAACAACACCATGTGCTCTCTCACTAAAGAACGTTATCATGCTCTTGCATCAGTTAAGGTGCTTAAGAAAGAGAAAATTGAGTTTGGGGTTGGTCATGATAGGACTCGAGAAGATCTTGAGAAACTCAAAGAGGAACACACAGACTTGGAGAGAAAATTCTCAAGTCTTTTCAAAGCCCATGAACAACTTCAAACTCAGCTAACTTGTGAACATGCTAAGTCTTCCGCTGTGCAAATTATATTCTTGTCTAGCACTCCTAACCCTTGTTGCAAGAATGAGCATCTCACCGAGGAGAACAAGGCGTTGAAGGATCAACTTGCCACAACTAATAATAAGAACAAGAACAACAAGAAGAAAAAGAACAAGGGCATGGCTAAAGGACCTTCTAATGGCCCAACCATCTTGCAAAGTGAAAAATTTGCCGAAAAGAACAATCCCTCTTATATTCTTTGCAAGTCCTATGATGGTCATGTATATGCTAGATATGTTGGAACTTATTACACGCATGATTATCATTGGGCCATTTGGGTGCCAAAGACTCTTGTCACTAACAAAAGGGGACCCATTGCAAAATGGGTACCTAAAACCAAAGCTTGACTTTCTTGTAGGACTATGCTTCCGGTGGATCAAAATGGGTGCTTGATAGTGGTGCCACAAGTCATATGACCAGAAGCAAGTCTATTATGACGGAGAAAAGGCCAAATATTGCCAACACCATGGTCTCCTACGGTGATAAAACAAGTTCTCATGTATTGGGTTTTGGCAAAGTGGTCGTAACCCCAGATGTATCCTTGGTTGACGTCATGCTTGTCAAAACCCTTGGTTACAATTTACTTTCAGTTCGTGCTCTTGCTCTTATGGGTCTCTCTTCTTTCTTCCATGTGAATTCCGTGGTCCTCATGTGGAGAAAGTCTCTAAAGGTGGCTTTCTTAGGGTATGTAGAGCATGACTTGTATGTGGTGGACTTTTCGGGGACCACCACTCCTCATGCTTTATGTCTCTATGCTAAAGCCAACAAGGTCTGGTGGTGGCATCGCCGCCTAGCCCATGTTAACATGAGAACTTTGCAAAGACTTCACTCCGAGGGCCATATCCTTGGTCTTAACGATGTTTATTTTGCCAAAGATCATGTTTGTAGGGCTTGTATTGAAGGGAAGATGCATGAAACTCCTCACAAAGCTCTCAATCAAATCACCACAGAAAGATGCTTGGAGATCTTGCACATGGACCTCTTTGGGCCTCCTTCTCATGATAGTCTTGGAGGCAATAAGTATTGTTTGGTTATTGTGGATGATTTCTCAAGATACACTTGGGTGTTCTTATTCAAGTACAAGACTGAGACCCAAAAAACCATCATAAACTTTTCCAATGAAGTTCAACGGAACACAATGCAACCATTCTCTCCATTCGAAGTGGCAATGGCACCGAGTTCAAGAATTATACCTTGGATGAGTTTCTTTGTGATGAAGGCATCAAGCATCAATACTCCACTCTCTATACCCCTCAACAAAATGGTGTTGCCGAAAGGAAGAATCGCACTTTGATGGATGCGGCTCGGTCTATGCTAGCTGAATTCAAGTCTCCATACAACTTTTGGGCCGAGGCCATCTCCACCGCTTGTCCTGCAACTAACCGGCTCTACATTCGCAAGAAAAAGAACAAGACCCCTTATGAGCTACTCACCGGGAAAAAGCAAAATGTTAGCTAGTTTTGAGTGTTTGGTTGCAAGTGCTACATTCTCAAGAAAGGAGTTTGTTTCTCCAAGTTTGAATCCAAGGCACAAGAAGGGATTTTTGTTGGTTACTCAAATCAGTCCCATGCTTATAGAGTCTACAACAAAGGCAATGGAAGGGTTGAAGAGACGAGTAATGTGAAGTTTGATGAAGACAATGAGTCCCTTGTTAGGAAATACCTGTGTTCGTGATCCAAGTGATGAAATTTCTCCTAAGGCCATAAGAAGAATGGGTGTGGGCTTCCACCTCCCCATTGAGGATCCCCTTGTGGCTGAAGGAGAAGGACCAAGCTCTACTCAAGTGGAGCCCTCACTCTCACAAGATCATCTTTCCCCTCAAGGACCTACTATTTTGGCACAAGCTCCCTCAAGCTCTTCCGAAGCTCCTCATGCTCATGACTCTCCGAGCCCCGAATCTCAAGCTCTTCATCAACAACATCAACCTCCCCAAGATGGGGCTCCTTCTCAAGGCACCCCCAAGGTCAAGCTGTTCATCAACAACATCAACCTACCCAAGATGGGGCTCCCTCTCAAGGCACCTCCCAAGGTCAAGCTCGTCAAGAATAAGGGCAAGCTAATGATGATCAAGGCTCTACTCCAAATGATGACTCTCCCTAGGTGGAAATTGATGAGGATGATCCTCGTGTTCATGCTTATTGTCAAGGCGGGAACTCAAATGGTGGCAATGACCAAGTGGTTTCTCAAGAATCTCGTGTTGAAGCACAAGCCCGCCGTCAAGCCTATCGTCTCGCCAAGCTCATTCGATATGGCCATATCCTTGATAATGTTTTTGGAGATTTCAATAGAGGTTCCACTACTAGGAGGAAATTAGCCTGTTTTAGCTCTCACCATGCTTTTATCTCTCTTGTGGAACCATAGAAAGTCTTTGAGGCTCTTGAAGATGATGATTGGCTTGACGCTATGAATGAAGAACTTCACAACTTCATGTGGAACAAAGTATGGACCTTGGTTGAGCGGCCCAAAGATTGTCAAAACGTCATCGGAACCAAGTGGGTTTTCAAGAACAAGTGTGATGCGAATGGGATAGTCGTGCGCAACAAGGCAAGGTTAGTTTCCCAAGGATACTCACAAGTTCAGGTCATCGACTACGGTGAGACTTATGCCCCCGTTGCTCGCCTTGAATCCATTCGTATGCTTCTTGCTTTTGCTACTCATCATAACTTCTAGTTGCATCAAATGGATGTTAAAAGTGATTTTCTTAATGGTCCTTTGAAAGAGTTGGTATACATCAAGCAACCTCCAGGCTTTAAGGATCCACTTTTCCCCAACCATGTCTACAATCTCAATAAGGAACTCTATGGTCTCAAACAAGCCCCACGTGCGTGGTATGATTGCCTTATGGAGCTCTTGTTAGACCGTGGCTTCGAAGTGGGCCTCATTGATCCCACTCTTTTTACTAATAAAGTTGGAGGCCACTTGTTCGTATGCCAAATCTATGTTGATGACATTATCTTTGGGTCTATTAACAAATCTTTTAGTGAGGATTTTGCCAAGCTCATGACCGATCGCTTTGAGATGTCCATGATGGGAGAGTTGATGTTTTTCCTTGGGTTTAAAGTCAAGCAATTGAGGAAAGGGACTTTCATCAACTAAGTCAAATACATTCAGGACATGCTCAAGAAGTTCAAGTTTGATCAAGTCAAAGGTGCCAAGATTCCCATGCCAACTAAGGTTAATCTTGATCTCGATCCTAAGGGTAAGGATGTGGATCAAAAACTTTATCGCTCTATGATTGTTTCTTTGCTCTATCTTTGTGCACCCCGACTGGATATTATGTTGAGTGTGGTTATGTGTGCAAGATTCCAAGAAGCACCAAATGAAAGCCACATGGTGGCGGCCAAGAGAATCTTTCGATATTTGGTTCATACCCCAAACTTTGGGTTGTGGTACCCCAAGGGAGCCAACTTTGACCTCATTGGATACACGGACTCGGATTAGGTTGGTGACAAAGTGGGAAGGAAGTCAAACTCCGGAGCTTGTCAATTTCTTGGAAGATCCTTGGTTTGTTGGTCCTCGAAGAAGCAAAACTGTGTGTCTATGTCCACTGCCAAAGCTGAGTACATCTCCGCTGCAAGTTGTTGTGCTCAATTGCTATGGATGAAGCAAACTTTCAAGGATCTTGGACTTACTTTTGACAAGGTGCCCCTTCTTTGTGACAATGAGAGTGCCATTGCTATTTCTCACAACCCCGTGCAACACAACCGGAATAAGCACATTGAGATTCGTCATCATTTCATTCGGGACCATGTTGCAAGAGGAGACATTTCTTTGGAGTATGTTCCTACCATGGCAAATCTCGTGGATCTTTTCACGAAGCCTCTTGATGAAGCAAGGTTCCGAGAGTTAAGGCATGAGCTAAATATCATAGATTCGAGCAATGTGGCTTGAGTACCTTGCACACCTATCTCAATTTGTATCTTTGTTTGGATTTAGGCATGGATTTAGGGGGAGTGTAGGTCCTCTTATGACCAAACACTATCCCTATTATGCGCACATTAAAGTTTTCATACTCTATAGTCTCTAAAGGAGACCATTTGAGCTTCATGATGAGTGTTGGTAATGAACCCAAGATATATCTTCGCGGTGTCAAGCCATTTACTCTTATATAAGGTGGCCTCGGCCATCGAATCTTATGTGTTTCTTGTTTGGTTTTCTTTGTTTTTGTGTGCTTGGTTGTTCTTGTTTCTTCTTGGTATCCTTTATTGGTATGGTTCTTCACAGTTGAGCTCTCTATCCCAAGCCTTTCCTTTCCTCAAGCCCTCTCTATTCCCTGCACAAGTTCTCCCTTGTTATCTTCCTATCCTGATAAAATGTTTCTGGCGTCACCGGAACTTGCGGCCACTTGCTGAAACTTCCGGTCAGCACATTGTTCTTCGGAACTGCTTGCTGACCTAGATAACTTCCGCCTGGCTCGAAACTTCTGGTTCGCCGGAACTTCCGGTTGTTGACCAGAACTTACGGCGAGGCTCTTTGTCCTATATAAAGTGGTCCCTAGGAAAACCGGATCTTCTTCCAGTTTTCCCCAAGACCCACTTATTATTTGGAGCAGCCGCCGGCGACGCCTACTCCACGGAGGTGTACCGGCCCCTCCATCTCTGGCCACCCTTCCTCAGATCTCCTCCGTGGGAACCTTCCCCACCTCGATCTCCCACCATGGACTCCAGTATTTGCCCTCAACTCCATCCATTAATGGAGATCTTGCTTTCTCTCCATTGCTTGAGTTAGGGCTCACCTTGTCTAGGCTAGTTCTTTGTCTAGAACTTGTTGGGAGATCTTGGTAGGCCTATGTCGTGGTATTGCCGATGAGTACACCATGGAGGGGTCCTCACAGTGCATGTTTAGAGACGTGGGGGAAGGCGAACGGTTGACGGGTACGAGGTTACATAGCTTACCCAGGTTTAGATCCCACGACGATGGCGGAATCCTACTCCTGCTATAAATCACTATAATGGCAATACGCAGAGTTACAGGGATCGGTGCGCTGTGCGAAGTATGAGTTGATTGGTGCCCTAAAGGCTCCCATAGGCCGGACTTACATAGTCGCCAGGTCCTAGGGTTATAGGGAAAAGTCCTAGCTGGATAGGTTACAGAGTCCTACACTTCATACAACTAGTCTAGCGTGTCTTGCACTCCAAGGCTCTGGGTACGTCGGTGACTCCTTCGTAGCCTTACTTTATCCGGCATGGTCCTCCCTTCTAGATCCATATAACTGGGATGCCCAGTAGGCCATGGGCCATGCTACCAACTATGGGCCACCCAGGTTATCCGGATAGGAGACATGCTATGAAGATACCCATATAGCATATGCCCAATAGCCTAGGGAACCTTGCTAGGGTAGATTGGTCCAATACACTTGTGGGAATCCGTGCATGTGCAAGTTAGATCAGAATCCATGGCTCCTTCTGTTTGAACCGCCCTGGTTGTGGTCTCACCGGAACTTCCGATGAGCCACGACCGGAACTTCCGGTGGTAGCATTTTCACCGGAAGTTCCGACGGCTCAGTGGAAGTTCCGATGCACAATATATGATTCCCTGACTGTATTTTTCCAATCTCCTTTTGTTTCTTCTTTCGAACTTGTGCACTTACCCCACCTTCCCTCCCTATTCTTTTGCTTTCTTCTCAGGGCAAGGTGGTTCCCGCAAAGGAAAGCGCACCCGTCGTCCTTCCTCCGATTCTCCTCCCGAGATTAATGAATACGATCTTGAGGTTGTGCGTCCGTCTTCCCAGACTGCCCGTCAGAAGTCTGCTACTGCTCGTCGTGCTACTGCTGCTGAAGGAAAGTGGCCTTCCCTTGCCTCTCATAAGGCCACTGCTACCGGGCCGGATCACTCCAAGACCAAGATTTCAAAGTGGACTCAGAAGGCTTACTCTGCTCTTCGGCATGTGGATCCATATCTTGTTCCACGTGACCGTCTTTGCTTGGATCCTCTCTTCTACAACTGTCGCCAAGAACAAATTTTTGCTAAGATCTATGCTACCAAGACCAAGTTTGTTGTTTCTCCTCAGAAATACATTAGTGTGGCTCACATGGAAGACAAGATTGAGTACTTTGGCGAATCTCTTGAAATTTGTCAAAGGTTTGGGCCGATTCCTATCATGGAGCATTGCCAGAATTATGATGAGGTGCTATTGCTCAGTTCTACACCACTCTTCACATGGATATGAATCCTACCGATGGAGTTTTGAAGTGGATGACTAATGGTGTGCTGCTTACCGCCAAATGGTCTGAGTTTGCTGCTCTCCTTGGCTATCCCATCTTGCCTGGTAAGGGGGAAAATGGATGGCGTGTTCATAATGCTCAAGCTGATGCTCCCAAGGTCTTGGAGCCTCTCTATATTGAAGGATGGGGCACTTGTGGTTATGTGGACCATCTCCAGCCAGTCTATGACATCATGCGCAGGGTCTTCTTGAACACCATCTCTCCAAAGGCCAGCAACTTTGATCAGTTTCATGCATATCAAGTTGACCTTATGTATCAGACTTACCATCGCCATCACTCTAACAGGAAGCTGGATGTTATGCACTTCATCTACACCGAGATCTGGCAAGCCATTATTGACAAGCGCTCTTGCCCCTATGGTCCATACATTCAGACTCTCATCAATGCCAAGTGGCTTGAAGCGACTGGTACCCGTTTCTGTTAGGACACAATCACTATTCATGAGGAGAAGAAGCTGCGTGTGAGCAAACACAATAAGCCTAGGTACCAAGAAGAGAAGGAAGAAGCTCTCTGGAAGGCTAGTGATGATGCTGGTGGTCCCTCTTCTGCTCATGGTGGCTCTAGTGCTGGTGGTCCTTCTCTTGAGAGGCAGCCGTCTTGGGCCAAGAAGCTGCTAGTAAAGGTGAAGCAGACTTTTTGCTTTTTGCAGAATCGAGAGTATCAGTCTTATGTTGATCAGCGGCACAGTGCTCGGCGTCAGAAGGCTATCATGACTGCTCTCAATACTCCTTGTTGTCCAGTCACTAGCTCCTTCACTGCTCCCAGGGATGAGTGGATTCGCAACAACTGCCAGTGGTCTGAAGATGAGTCTGAGGAGGAAGTCACCGGTCCCCCTCCTACGTGGAACAATGCCTCTTGGGACCCCGAGCCTTCTCCTCCTCCTGTTCATGGTTGGGGTGATTAGAGTGATCTTTTCATCATTTTTGGTGTCTCGATGCCAAAGGGGGAAAATATGTCTATTAGGTAGCTCACGGGATTTGCATGGGCTGAGTCACGAGTTCGTTCTTATCTTTGATCTTTTCTCGCTCGTGAACTCTCTAGTTTATTTGTGTGTGCTTGGGGACTTATTTGTTCTTGTGGACCATGTCTTTTGTATGAGACTATGTGGTATGTTATTCTATGTATGCCTAGTGTTTGGCATAATTGTTGGTGGCTTATGGTCTTTTGTATATGGTGGTGGAGCATTCATAGTCTTCATTGATATTATTTCTTCTATTGTCTCCACCACATTTGTTTGGTGCAACGATATGTTCTCTATCTTGTCTTTCCCTTGCACATGTGCTAACTTTGCAATAGAAAGGGGGAGCCTCCTTGTATGTGTGCTAGTCTTGTCCTTAGAGCTTTATCTCTACCTTGCACACATATAGGGGGAGCTTGTTCCATCCATTGAAAATACTACTCCTTCTTATGCAAATTTTTGGGATTGTCATCAAACACCAAAAAGGGGGAGATTGAAAGGACTATATTTTCCCTTGCTATTTTGGTGATGATGACAATCCAACTTGTGATCTAACCATGTGCTTGAGTTTCAGGTTAATTGCATTTGATGATTCTTATGAAGTGTGTGGATGCTCTCTTTGGGATCTCACGAAGACGGCGGTCTTTTGTTTTTCTATTTCTCTCATTTTATTGCTTTAGATCGTTGTTGAAAGTGTAATGGACGTCTCTTAGAGGGGGGGGTAAATAGGCTTTTACAATTATTACGATTTAGGCTCAAGTAAATGCGGAATAAAACTAACGTTTAATTTATTGAGCACAAAACCTAGACACTAAGTTCACCTAAGTTTACCAACAACCTATGCTAAGCAATACAAGCAACAAGATGATAGCAAGATATAAATACTTCAAGCATGATGGCTATCACAATGTAAAGTGCATAAGTAAAGGGATCGGTTGAGAGATAACCGATGGACGCGGAGATGAAGATTTGTTTCCTGAAGTTCACTTCCAAAGAAGCTACGTCTCCGTTGGAGAGGTGCGATGGAGCAATGCTCTCCGAACGCCACAAATGGCTCACCTCGAGGTGTGGTGGCTCGATGCTGACCCAACGCCACATAAGGCCTCACCCCGGATGCGGAAGCACGCAACTCACCGATGCCACAAAAGGCTCACCCTATTCTCCAGAGTGCGCACCACAAAAGGTGGGCACTCGCTCCACTATGGGACGCTTGAGGGCGGTCACCAAAACCGTACAAGATTGGGGCTAATTCCACAACTCAATTGGAGGCTCCTAACAACAAAGCCACAAAAGGCTAAAATGCCACAAAAGGCCAACAAAGCCACAAAAGGCTACAAGACCACAAAAGGTCAACAAGACCACAAAAGATCAACAATCCAACCACACGGCCGTCTAGGGTTCCAAGGAACCCAAGAGTAACAAGCCCACAAGCTTGTACTCACTAAATCTCCGAGGAGAACTCAAACCTATGCAACAAATGCAAGGGCAAGTCCTTCACTCCCAAATTCCAACAAAGCTACAAAAGCTATTGGGGGAATAAGGGAGGAAGAACACAAGAGGAGAACACAAAACTCTCCAAGATCTAGATCCCAATGATTCCTTCACAAAGAAGGTATTTAGCTTGGGGGGATTGTAGATCTAGATCTCCTCTCTCAAATCCCTCAAAAAGATACAAGAATCATAGGAAGGGAAAGAGGAGACGGAAAGCTTCTTCAAGGTCAACAATGGAGGAGAGAGAGAGAAAGTCAAGAACCAAGAAAAAATCTAGTACCCACGAAGGGGAAGAGGATCCCCTTTTAAAGGGCTCCTAGATCTGCCCGTTATGGGCATTCGTGACCCTGGCCGGAACTTCCGGTGGGAGGCCGGAAGTTCCGGTGGCACACATCAAACGGTCAAAACTGCGATGCGAGAATCTAAAAACGCGAGTCCTAGTCGGAACTTCCGCCGGTACACCAGAACTTCCGGTGGGAGCGGAACTTCCGTGGAGTTCTGACGGAAGTTCGTCAAATAGACATATCCAAAACAGAAGGTTACTGAATGTGAGCGGAACAAGAGCCCGGTTTTCAATTGGTACTTTCGGCGACAACTAGGCCCGAGCGGAACTTCCGGTGGGGGCGGTATTACCGTTGTAACTTCCGGCCCATATTCCGTCAAATACAACAAACCAAACAGAGAGAATACTGAACGTGAGCGAAGAAGAACCATAACTTCCACCGGAACTACCAACGGCAAAAATTCCCTAGCGGAACTTCTGATGGGAAGCCGGAACTTCCAGTCAGGGAAATTCCAGAGACCAGAAATGCAATAACTTTTGCATCCGAACTCCAAACGAGATGAAACCAATTTTGTTGGAAAGATAACGACGAAATATTTGGTATCACTTTGGGAGAAAATACCATGAATATATATGTGAAGTATCCCCCAAGGTGTGGAGTCGTAAAATTCGTAAGATAAAAAATGACAATAAGATATGCAAGGGAAATCCTTAGTCGATGAACTAGAGCTTGTTATGATGATGACCACAAGCTCTAGATCCTCTTATGGACAATAATCAAATAACAACCAAGAAAGATGATGCTATGAATTCAAAGGTTTGAGATCTCCCCGAACGATGCAAACGAGAAACCCGCTTGAGAGCCCCTCTTGATAGTATGGCTATCTATCCTAAACCCGGTCTCCCAACTAACAACACGAGACCGGCAAAAGAGAAGCCCTATCAAGAAATACCTTTGCCTTGAGCATCCCAATTGAACTTGATGTAGACCGTCTTGTTCTTCTATAGTCAGAACACCTTTCTTGTTTGCTCTTGCTTGATGAAGATGAATACTCGCAAATTGCTCCCCCATACTCCATGGGGAAACCTCTTCTTTGAACATGTCTTCATCACTCCATGATCATGAGGATGGCAAGCTTCAAGCATGAGATCTTCTTGAGATTGTGCATCTTGAGCTTGCCCTTCTTCATCCTTCAACCTTGACCAACACATGGCCCAAGTGATGCCAATGGACAAACCTACAAGTGAAACTCAATTTACACATTAGTCCAAAGAGATTGTCATTAATTACCACAACCACACATGGGGGCATACATGCCCTTTCAGCCGTACTATTAAGAGGGGATCCACCTTGGAAGGCTGTGGGTAATCATCTTTCTCTTGCACAAACCATATATGCACTGCCACAGCCATCCTACTCTTTTGAGAGAGAGCGAAGTTCTGATCTATTGAGGAATTTTTTGTCTAATCGGAACTTCTGGCCAGGCGCCGGAAGTTCCGTTTAGGGCTATCTGTGGGATCGATCTAGGACTAAGTTCCGATCCAACTTCTGCTGGAAGTTCCGGCCAGCTCCCAGAACCTTCTGTTTTGATATGTTCTATTTGGTGGAACTTCCACCAGAAGTTCTGATCAGGAAGTTCCGTCGCTTCTTCCACTAAGATCCTGAGCGGAACTTCCGCCCAGGCGGTGGAACTTCCGGTCAGATAATGTTGGCGACCTAGTTGTTCTGCCCCTTGTTCCGCTCCAAGTTCCGCTCAGAATCAGTATACTTCTGTTTGGAAGTATTCTATTTGACAGAACTTGGCTGGAACTCGGATCAGAAGTTTCACCGTAACTTCCGGTAGTTCTGACCGGAACTTCCGGTCAGGCTTTTGGAGCATGCGTCAACGACCTGATGACCATTGGTGCTATGCTGGGCGGAACTTCCGGCTACTCACCGGAGCTTCCGGTGAGGTCGCGAAGTCTCCAACGGTTCAGTTTGGAGGGAGCCTATTTAAGGCGCCCTCCTTCTTCCTCCTACCTAACTCTTCAATTTTCTCTCTCCTCCTTTAATACCAGAGCTTCACCTCACTAGATCTCTCTCTCTCTAGCCACTCAAATCACTTGATCTTTTGAGAGGTGAGGGAGGTGACCTAGATCTACACTTCCACCAAAGAATATTTGATTCCCCCCACCTATCCTTTGTGGATCTTGTTACTCTTGGGTTTTTGAAACCCTAGACGGTGTAGGGCATCCTCGGAGCTAAGGGCATGTGTTGTAAAGCTCCGTGGTGTCGTTGAGGGCCTCCAATTGAGTTGTGGAGCTTCCCCCTCAAACTTGTTGTAAAGGTTTCGGTTGGAGCCTTCAAGGTCACCGGTTAGTGGATTGTGAGGCCTCCTTTGTGGGGGAGCTCACCGGAGAAGAAGGTGAGGCCTTTGTGGCGATCGAGTGACCTTGTGTGGCCCCGACACCTCTCCAACGTAGACGTAGATCCTTTGGGAGTGAACTACGGGAATTACATCTCCGTGTCCCCGCTTCGGTTATCTCGTTCCCTAACTTTACTTATTGCTCTTTACCGTTCTTGTGGTTATTGTCAGTTCTCTAGCATATAGGTTGTTCACCTAGTTGCATATCTAGAGAACTTTCCTTCTCGCTAACCCTAAAAGTGTGTAACAAATTAAAATTTGGTAGTCGCCTATTCACCCCCCTCTAGTCGATACTTTCAGAACCTAACTTCATCTCCACAACTTATGGGGTCAAGTCAAAGTCATCTTTGAAGTCACGGGTCATTTTGGAAAACATTTGACAAAGGAACAGTATGACCATCCAAATATCCATAACCGCGGACGCGGCTATTCGAATAGTTTGAAACTCTGCAGAGGTGGTACACTTTCACCACAACATTCGATACATCCGTTAGGAACAATCCTGAATCATCATACTTAGTATGCGGATAATCAATCCTAACCTTTCAATTACACAACCTAGTATAGGCACCTCCCCTATGAGTTTGGCCTCCCAACCATGACCATCTGTCATATTGGGCACTACATAGGTGGACAGTAACATTCACAAGGTAGCCTCAGCTCACCTCATTCTGCAAGGGAACCCATACTAAGACATATAAACTTATAGTCAAACCCTACCCAAATTCGGGTATTTTGGTTGTACGGTAAATGTTGGAATGGTATCACATCCGAACACAACCATCCGTTTTTATCAAAGTCAAGTCACATACTTCCTTCACCATCATCTTCAAGTCATTGTGTCCATAACACGTGTCAAAGCATTTCAATAGAATGATTCATCATTCCAAGGTTTTCATAATCATTTGTTCCCATCTAATGATCATTTATTTTAGCACTAGCATCTATCAAATGGGGGTATGTATCACTAGTTGTAGGGTACTAAGATGGTGTATCTATCTTCATCAAGCTCCAAGATCTTGATGACACTTTCCTCATCATCCACTAAACATCCAATTTATTAACTACTGAACAACTTTGCGAAAAGTAAAGCTTGCAAATAAAACTGGGATTTGGTATAGTAAAAAAGGTATCACAAAGGCTTGTAAGTGGGACTTGCATAGTGTAGCATTCTCAGTATAACTTGCCTTGATTGGTAAGGTGGTCGAATTTCTCTTCCTCGTCTTCGTAGAATTCCTCCTCGTCGTAGCCCGGATTGATACTAGCGTCTATAAATAAATACGAGGTACACAATCACCAAAAAAATACTTAACTACTTCTATTTATCACACAAGGGTTACACTAGATGATCTAGCATCATCTCTATCATTACAATAAAGGGAATACGATTTTATTTATCTTATTTTTAAGAAAGTAATTTCTACTCATTGAAAAGTTGCTTAGGATTTAATATTCTCCAAATTAAAAATATGGGATCATATTGACACATGTCATCACCACATACTCTAATACTTGGGAATGTGATTTAAATTGGTTGGCCTAATTTATAAAGTTTAACACTATTATTTAATAATATTTAAGTGGCTAAAATGACTAGAAAGTCATTCTTTTAGTTTTGGTCCCGGACTAATGTATGTAAGTATGTAGATTTTTACATATTCGGAAAGGTCTGGTCAAATGTGATTTTTGAGAGTTGGAATCAACTCAAAATCACATATGGTTGATTTTATAAAAATGTTTGAAGTTGCAAAAACTACTGGCTTGTTATTTTTACCGAGGGTGATCCATAGTTTCAAACTATTTGAATCCAACGAAAGCGATTAGAGATTTTCATCTACTTTCAAACAAAATTGTATTCATTCAATTTGGTGCAGTGAATCTCTTTGAATTGATTTTTAAATTTCACTATAGAAAAGGTTTTTGAATAAAAAGAAAAATACTAGATTTGAATTACTCGACTCACGCGGGAAACGTTACTGGGCTGGCGCAACTGCACAGCGCACGCAACAGGCTCACTCAGGCTGGTCCCACGCATCAGCGGGTCATCTAACGTGAAGTGGTATTGATCAATATTAGCATTACGATTACAACACGATCTACGATCTAGGTTCATCGTCTACGTCGCGGTGCTCCGGCGAGATTCTGACCTAGCGGCACAGCGAGGGTGGCTGGGGGCTTACCTAGGCTCCAGCTAGGGTTGGCAGTGCAAGAGAATGAGCTTGTCGACGACGACGAGTCGAATGGTGGTCACCGTAGCTCCTGGGGTGGCTCCAATCGTCGTCGCCTTTCCCTCATGACGGTGGCAAACTCTGATCAAATTCCGCACGACAGGGTGCTCGCCTTGCTCCGGGAACAGGTCAGGGGTGTTTCTGAGTGAGAGAGGAGTAGAATGGTGTGAAGATTGAGGCCGGGGTAGGGGTCTATTTACACCCTCGAGGGTGAGGCAGTGCGGCATGGCAAGGGCTCGTCGGCGACGTTGCTACAGGTCGAACTAGGCATGGAGAAGGGAATGGGTCGACGATGTTCGGTGTGGAGATTGTCATGCGAGTGGTGGTTCGACAAGGGGCGGTCTCAGTTGGTCGGGCGACGTCGGAGTTCTGTGCGGGTACGACGGTGTTCGTCAGCGAGTATGGTGGTCAAGGGGTCGCGCGGTGACCAATGGGCATGTCTGGGCGGTGGCTGGTGACGCCGCGGTTGTGAGTACGGGCGGATAGGTTGAGTCGTGGCGTGGTTGCTCGAGGCTACTGTAGTGCTGCGTCGTGCTCTCGGCATGTCCGTGTCTTAAATGGGCGTGGCTATTCTGGGGTCTCCGCATCTCACCGTTGGTCGAGGGTTGGATAGAGAGGGGCGGTGAGGTCACGGCTACTAGCTAGAATCGCGAGCGAGTGAGGCACGGCCTGTGGTGTGCTGTCCATGTCTGAGTGACATGGGGAGCTCGGGTACCACTGGCATTGATCAAGGTAGTGAAGAATAATGGCTCAATTGCACGGATGGGTACTGGGGGTGATCGTGGGTGAGATAGGACAAAGATTTGTAGTACAAAGGATGAGCAATTTATTGATCACAAATAGTAGATAGTTGGTAGTGGTACTGTGCTCACCAAGTGTTCATCAAATGGCCGCATGAACTAAATCATCACCAAATTCAATGTTTTTTGGTGAGTGATCTGATACTAATATTGGTAGTATCTGGGTGCAATGGTTTGCCAAGGGGTGTTGGTTTGAGTGGTTTTCCAAAAATGGATATCTTGACATATGAGATAGATTCAATTTTGAATTGCCTCTCAAAAGAGTTTGAAAAAGTTTCTGCAAGGTTGGTAAGTTCCATTGGGTTCAGTGTCACTAGGTCTACCAAGGGGAGAAAAGAAATGGGAAAGTTTATGTTGGAGGTTAGTTGCTAGAGATGCTCAAAGTGAGCTAGTGGTTAACATTGGCAGAAATGACCATTAGGTCTTATGCTTCATATTTCATTTTCTTTTGTTTTGTTTTGATTTGGTAGTGCCCTAGATGATATTGTTTTGATCCTTAAACCATTTATCATCATTTACAACAATAAAACATGGCATTGCAAGCATTCATACACACAAACATAAAGATTTGAATTTGATTAATAAAAGATTTTATTAACCTTAATCTTGATTAATTAGGGAATGATCCTTATTAATATTTTTGGGGTGTTACAGAGCTTCCCAGCAAGGAACTACGCCATGAAACATGATATTGGTCCGCCTTAGGTTGGTCTCCATCAATTTCATCTCGTGTAGTGTATCCAAGTACATGATGTTGATGCTGCTTCCACTATCCATAAGGCACTTGGTGAACTCGCAGCCGTCAATCAGGGGGTTGATGACCATGGCATACTAGTTCTTTGTTGGAACAAGGTTAGGGTGATCCTTCCTGTCCCATGATTGGAACTTCCGACCAATGGAAATACTGGGGAACTGGGTGTAGGGTGGCCATCAGTATCCTCAGCGAGGTGTTTTGTGCCCGGACAGTTGGGGTGCCAAGGGAAGTGTGGTAGACGAGGGCTTTATTCCCGAAGGGGTTCTTTCCTTTGCCATCGCCCTTTTCGGTGTGCTTTGGGTATACGTCCCCATCCATGTCACTTGAATCCTTGGACTCCTCTTCCTTGTTCTTCCCTTTGCCCTTGCCTCGCGGTCGGTTCTTCCGGCTTCGCTTGTAGCCGGACTCTAGGTCTTCCTTGAGATCGTTGACAAACTTGCATTGGCGGTTGGTGTGAGTAGCTTTTCCATTGGCATCGAGGTGTACGAAGCACAACATATCACGGTACTCCTCGTATGTCTGGGGAACGCGGGGCGCTGCCGAGGTAGTTTCACTACTGCGTTGCTGCCCATGACCAGCCCCCGGCCTCGGCCACACTGTCCGCCATCTCCTCTACCTGCAAACGTCATGGCAACCATATCGGAAGCTAGATTTTCTTCTGGCGGATTCTTCCGCTTATTGTTGTTGTTCCTCTTGGCTAGGGTTGGAATGGCTATTGCTGGCAAGGAGCCGCGAGCATTGTTGTCGGCAGCCGCGAACTTACTGGCCAAGGAGATCATATCATTGAGATCCAGCTTGTGATTGTCCTGCAGGCGCTTCAACTTATGCTGGAGCAAGTTACCCTTTTCCAGGCCATCGATGTAGGCGGCCATAGCGGTCTGATCATGCACTATCACACATGATTTTTTCATATCCAACCAGCGGGAGAGGTACGTTCAAGATGTCTCGTCCTTTTCCTAGACGCACCACTGCAGATCATCGACAGTGCAAGGACGCTTGTACGTACCCTCAAAATTCTTGGTGAACGCTTCATGCATGTCTAACCAATTGAATATGGACTTCTCTGGCAAGTTGTCGATCCATTGGTGAGCGGTGCCATCAACATAAGTGGGAGGTACTTGATGGCGACGTTGAGGTTTCCCCCGGTGATCTCGACTGCTTCGCTGTAATCCTGTAACCACGTAGCTGGCCTGGCAGTGTCGTCATAGAGATTGATCGTCATGTCAATCCGAAAACCCTTGGGGTAAGTTGTGGCATGTATCACAAGGCCAAATCAACGTGGTCCCAAGTATTGTCCTTACCGGGCCTCTTGAATCTTGTCCAAACGTGAATGTGCATCGTATGGCTCCGGGTTTGCTTTTTTTCTTGTCACCGCCTTGGGAAGGGCTGTGTTAGCGACATGGTCCTCCTCCGCCATGGTGGCTGCTAGGTGGCGACAAAGGTGGATGTGGTGGTGGGTTAGCCTTCTCGATATTTCCCTCATGTGACCCCTCACACCTGTCGTGGTTGCTTGTCGGACACAAGGGGGGTCATGGTGTGACCTGCTCCTATGTTCGTGGTTGCCACCGTGCTATCTGTCATGATGAGGCTACTCCACATTATTGCGGTTAACGATGCCGCCCTGGGGGCGTCTAGGTGGAGTCATGCTCATGTGGTGGTGAGACTTTGGGTCTTCGTGATTCCAGGAAGATCAGGGTGGTGGGGGCAAGTGACGAGGGTGAGCATTACCTCCGTGGTCAGAATATATGGGGATAGCATCAGCCCTATTGCATGCATCCCTTCGTCTTCGTTCTGATGAACCTGCTTGAGATATGACATTGTGAGGAGATCTTGAACGTTGCTGCTTCAGAGCGCTAGACTGGCAATATGCCAGGTCAGACTCTAGCCTCTAAGAGGTGGCCTTCTCCTGTTGTTTGATAGCCTTGGCGACAAGTCCATAGACCTGATCCACAACTAAGGGTGATCTATCCTGCTCCAGTAGAGTCTTGGAGACGTCCAAGTTGAGGGCGGGCGTGGGCATGACTTGCTTTCCATCCTTGTCAATGTATGGCTTAGCTTGCGCCGGCTTCGAAGGAGCCCACCCCAAGTTGCGTCGTACGCCAGGATCGTTGACAACGTGAGCTGGAGCTTTCTTGTTCTTCTGCTGCTTGAGCAGAATCTTGTACTCGGCCTCCATGGATTTAGCCGCCTCCATCGATTTCTATGCCTTGGCTAGATCTTGATCTAACTTTGCTTCTTGTTCCACGATGGCTTGTGACTCCTCTAGTAGTTGCTGGCGCTTCTCATCGAGTTGGACAACATTACGTATATTGGCCACAATCATAGGCTCGACGAGCAAATTGGTGTACATCACTCTATTAGCTGGAGTGATTTGGGCAGCCGCAGATGTAGATGGTAGTGGCGGCAGATTTGCGGGGTTGGCGTTGCTTGGACCGATGGGGAGTTCCTGCAGCTGTTGCGCTAGGATAGACGGAGGGGGCATGGCCTTTGCCTGAACATTGTCGGTGTTATTAGCTGGTCCCTTCCCGTTGTCCCATGACTTAGACGAAGCTGCTTCGGTTTGATCTTCTTCCATCATACTCCCGATGGCGACGAACACCTGACTAGATGTGATGGCCTTGTCGTCCCACTCCTCGTGGTTGATCTCCTCCTCCATCTCCTTCATGGAAGAGTTGAGCTCTTCTGGGTTGATGTCGATCTCCTCCTAGTCTACGCTAATGTCGACATAAAGCGCGTCCAAGACGGAGTCAGATGGGTGAGGGAGCTTCTTCGATGGCGGAGGACAATGCTGAGGAAGCAAGACCATTGGGCGGCGGCGGTAGTGGCGGAGGTGGCCCAGATAAGGACATAGGACCGTCCTGGGCCATGTTATCAGCAGCAGAAAAACTGTTAACAGTGTTGACCATCTGCTTGAAAGTAAGGGTCGCAGCGGCCTGTTGCCTCCTGAGCGTATGCCGAAGAAGTGTGCCACGGTCCAGACCTTCGACGAAGTGGTAGAGATCGTCATCATCTGGGTAGCCCTCCAGATTGGCTCGTATCCAGAGCCATCTGGTGAGGTAATCTTGGGGTCTTTCACCCTCTCTATGAATGCAAGAGGACAAATCGAAGATGGTTACCACATCGATGAATTGCGATCGCTGCTTTCCAGACGCACGGGTTAACCCGATGAATTTGAAGTGATCTTCCACCATTATATCCTGCACAAGGGCGGTTTGGGTGGGTCTTGAATTTTTCCGTTCTAATCCAGCAAACTCCAAAGAGAGATCCGAGTTCGATCCTTCTGTGAACGTGTCCTGCCCGGAGACGCTCCTTGCGGGCCTTGACAATCCTCTGACTTCCAGGGAACTAGTGTCGAGTCGGTTTCGCCGATGAAGAAGTGGATGTCCCCGATTGGAACAATCGAGAAGTGGGTGGGGTTCATCTTCGCCGG
Organism: Avena atlantica; assembly: GCA_910589765.1. NCBI lineage: Eukaryota > Viridiplantae > Streptophyta > Magnoliopsida > Poales > Poaceae > Avena > Avena atlantica. Next base: position 195,992,345 of record OU342738.1, on the reverse strand, counting down.
GATCCAGAACTCGTCAGGGGGACGATCAGAATGTTGCCGGAGAAGAGAACACGACCGATGGCTACATTTTTCCCAATTCCTGCGAAGAGCTTGGACTTGCCCAGGCCAAGTCAGAAGGGTGTTTTATCCAACATCCATAACCCTGAAGAATAACCAATGGCGTCCATAACCCTGCCCAGGCCAAGTCAGAAGGGTAACCCTGCTAACGACGTCGATATCAAAACCTGCTACAACAAAAGGGGTGCCGACAAAAGGGCAAAGGAAAAAAGAGAGCGGTCAATACTGAGGCTAGTACACGGCGAGTCTTAGAATTCGGAGGTCCTGGCCTACATAGGAATGGTGGAATGATGCGGCAGCTAAGCATGCACAAAACAACCTATAGAGACTCGATATATCTAGCGGCTATCAGAGAGGAATAAGAAAGTCCTAATCAGATCAAACCTGATACTATCACCAAGCATACCCATCCTGGTATTCCCCCTTGAGACCAAACGAGAATTTAATACCAAGGAAACTCACACAGTTGGCAATTTTATCATTCCATTAATGTTGCAGCAATTACTAATCAGATATAGATAACATGAGTCAACCTGATATCATAAGCAATGGGCAGTTTTAGTTAACCATTTCGTTGTAGTTGCAATACTTACTAGTCATATACATATAGCATGAGGCATCCCAATTCCACCAGTTGTTGGTACTTTTAATTAGCCATTCCATTGTAGTGAAGCTGATTACTAGTCATTCCAAAGTCAAATTTATAGTACTACTTTAGTTATAGTTGTCTATGATCGAGATACTGTGCTCCAAGTCATCCATACCCGCCGACACGACTTTTAGAAAGATTTACCCTACAGGGGGGCAAAAATAGCAACACACACACGATCAACCTCGGAAAACCAAATGAAAACCCAACGAGGCATCACGACAAAGCAATTGCAAGATTCATATAATATTCCAGGGGGACACCCCACTAAGCTACCCGCTATGAAGTTGGCCGGCTCTAAGACGGACCCAGAGGTTTGTGACGACGACTATAAATGACTGAGAACCCGAAAGTGTGACTAGGCCTATCGATACCGCGAAAACGTGGCACGGGGTTCCAAAATAGTACAGTAGTAAACGCTCTCCACGAGCAACAGTAGTAAATAAAGCGGTAGCATCGCATAATTACATGATAGTAATAAATCCCCCATCTACTTTGTGGCCCCAAGAAATCAGATATGATTCAAGCTCTCGCTAAGGGGGTTCATGGTCCCACATGCGGATAGTGTGAATAGTCAAGGAATAGGTATCAAGTACTTGGGGTCCTACGAGACACAAGTGGGCGGTTAAAAACCAAATCACATCTATTGCCCACCGATGCCTCTGCATTAGTTATAACTATTCCTAGAAATTTAATATTAAGTTGTAATTTGAGTCATGATCATCTCCAACATTAAGCACATGGTAACCTTCTAACAACTGTCGCACTTGACGACACGAGCAGCACCTGAGCAAGCGACTATGACACGCAAGGACGACTATCTACCAAACAACAGGTAATAGGATGTGTCCAAGGAAATATAGAGGCTGCAAGGGATATCACGGGTACGAAAACAAGAGCATCGCAACACATATAGAAATAGATCAACAGGAGGAAATGAAAGACTATAAAAGTAAAATAGGTAGAAAGGGGGAGAATGCTCGCTTGAAAATATTTCCGAAGGTTCATCCGAAGATCAGATCGACACTCGCATCAACTCATCGTCCTAATCCGTGAAGAAGCAAAGCACTAGAAGAACCACTGGATGCACTATTTAATCACTACAAGAAAAATGTCCTTTTACAACGGACGATTTTCGTAGTTGAAGGCCCGTTTTTCGTGGCTGGAGAGTCTTCTACGACGGATGCCCTTCTTGGTAAAAGCCCTGTCACAAATGAATCTACCATGGTTTTTTTCGACCGTGGCGGATCGTATCGTTCAACCAGGAAAAATCGTTCTGTCGTAGATGTGTTTGCCAGCCGCGTGACGTCATGCAAAGTGCCACGTGGCGAGCGCCGTTAACATTCAATTAACACCATTAACTGTCAATGAAACCGTGCTAGAAGACGGGCTCAACCAAGGCCTGGTAATTATTACGTGGGTCGGTCCATTAAGGAAGCCCAACAGGATAGCGGCCCATTACTGTTTCGCCATGCACTGTTACAAGTGGGCCCACTAGTGCAGCCGTAGGCGGTCCGTAAACTATCTGGCCCGTTAGTGTTTCCACATACACTATTTGAAATTGGCGCGTTCGCACGGCTCATAAATTCACGGGCCCGTTAGTGTTTCGCCCTGAACTATTTGAAATGGGCCTGTTTGGCCTATAACCTTTCTGTCCCATTACTATATATCCACGTACTGCTCGAACCGGGCCTGTATACTTTGGGCCCTAATGTTCAGGCCCGTAAATGTCCGGCCCATGTTCTGGTCCGTTACTGTTTTAACCTGGTGAGTTCTTTGGCTTGTAACTGTTTCGCCCTCGTGCAAACTCGGCCTGTTACTGTTCTGGCCTGGTACGATCCTTGCCTTTTTCCTGGTTACGCGTGCTACTACTCTGGCCCATTACTCTTTTGGCCATTTAATGTTCTGCCCTTGACTGTTTCGAGAGTTACTGTTCCGGTCTGTTGCTTACTTGACCCCTTATTGTTTCATCCTGTTACTATTTAGAGCTATTGTTATTTCGGAATGCCGTTATTTTGGTCTGTTACTGTTTCGGCCTGCCACTGTTACGGCATGTCGCTGTTATGTACTGTTACTGATCTTGCTTATGGGTCGGCCCCGTTACTTCTACAGTTTCTGAATTTCTGGAGCCCATTTCGATACCATAAAAGGTGTACAACTTGTGAGAATTTTTACTGTTTATCATCGACCTAATAAAATACATACAAATATAGAGCACAATATTGTATCCTAATCGACCTGGCTAGCGCAGGTACGGTACCGCCCACCGCTATGGGTGGACGACATCAACTAAATGCCTATACGGCCTATGCAATTAGTCTATATATTACATCAAATGCAAACTACTTAAAATTATTACATATTGTCAACTCAAGGAAAAGAAAAAATGGCATTTCAGTTAACAATCGATTTGATAGCAGTCCTCAATTTGCCCCCTCCATCACCTGCATCGCCCTTTTGAGTGTGACATCTACATTGGAAAACAAACTTACGACATGATCTTGCAGCCCTCTCTTTGGTGGCGATAGCAATAATTGAAGTCTGAAACTAAGTAATAAAAAGTTAACAAGACAAATAAGGCAAACTACTTATTTAACCGATACGACAGGAGCTATGAACTGGAGTTTACTACTGGTCAATGGTTCAAATATATTGACCATCACATCAAACAAACAGGGCAAGCAAGCATTAAACAAGTATGCCTACCATGAATGAGAAATATAACAATATGTGTGGTTTAGAATTTTAGCATGTATAAAATAGTCAGGTCATATCAACAAATATATATAGAAGAATAAACCAAACAATGGCATGCAGTTAATGTCATAACTAAGAATAAACAAGACATAAATTATAACGACATCACGCGAGAACTTGTAGAGCAGAAATGCAAACCACAAATGCACTATATAGTAGAGGATAGTTATGTTGTTGCTTAGGACGAACTAGCACCATACTAGAAATATAATGGCGTCGCTTGTGAACCTGCAGAACAGGACAGACAAGCATTAGGCAAGTGTGCCCACAATGAAATGAGCAGTCAAATAAAGCGTTTCTTAGAATTATAGCAAATATAAACTAGCCAGGTTATTTCAAAAAATATATATGGAAGCAGTTGTATATCCTAAAAAGCAAGAGAAGTTGGTTGACTTAGAATTTATGGTGAGCTACCCAATGGCATGCAGTTACTGTCGTACCTAAGAATGAATCAGATATAAATTATAATGGCATCATACAAGAACTTGCAGAGCAGGAATGAAAACCACGAATGAACTACACAGCAGAGGATAGTTATGTCGTTGCTTAGGATGAACTAGCACCAGATTAGAAATATAATGGCATCTCTGGCGAACCGGTAGAAGAGGACAATCACGCATTATACAAGTGTGCCTACAATTAAATGAGCGATCAATCAAAGTGTTTCTTATAATTTCAGCAAATATAAACTAGCCAGGTCATTTCAACAAGTATATATGGAAGCAGTCGTTTATCCTAGAATGCAAGAGACGTTGGATGACCTAGAATTTGTGGTGAGCTACACAATGGGCATGTATTTACTTTCGTAGCTATGAACCGAAAAGAAATTATAATTGCATTATAAGATAACATGTAGAGCAAGAATGCAAACCACGAATGAATTATATAGAGAGGATATCTATGTCGCTTATTAGGACGAACCATTAGATATGAAATATAATGGCATTGCTTGTGAACCTGTAGAACAGGACAAGCAAGCATTACACAAGTGTGTCTACAAATGAATTGAGCAATCAAACAAAGTGTTTCCTAGAATTTTAGCAAATGTAAACTAGCCAGGTCATTTCAACAAATATATATGGAAGTAGTAGTATATCCTGGAATGCAAGAGATGTTGGTTGACTCGGAATTTGCGGTGAGCTACACAATGTGCATGTAGTTACTTGTAGCTAAGACTAAACGAGACAGAAATTATAATGGGATCATGCAAGAACTTGCAGAGAGGAACACAAACCACGAATGAACTACACATTAGAGGATAGTTATGTCGTTGCTTAGGATGAACTGGCACCAGATTAGAAATATATAGTGGCATCTCTTGCAAACCTGTAGAAGAGGACATGCAAGCATTACACAAGTGTGGATGCAATGAAATGAGAAATCAATCAAAGTGTTTATTATAATTTCAGCAGATATAAACTGGCCAGGTCATTTCAATAAGGGATTTATATTTTTATGTCCCTGGTTTGTTAGTTGTACTCAGTTTTCCCTAGCCGCTTAACTTTTCCTCACTTTTCCCCTCGCCATGTTAAGAAACCCTCGCGGGCGCTCGGATGGAGGGATGTCGTTAGGTCAAAGGCTTGACCGTTACATGCTGACTAGTGGGACTGTATTGGGGCGGGGCGGGCGTTGAGCATTACGTTACGAGGCCTCGACCGTTACATGCCTGACGGGTGGGGCTGTGTGTGGGTCAGGTCCTGCATACGTGGTGAAGGGTGAGGCCGCGTTGGGACGGGTCTTGCATACATGGTGAAGGGTGGGGCCGCATGGAGACACGTCAGACCGGCCATTCTCGTTCACCCAAAGCATTCGCTTCCCCCGATCCTGGAACATCTCCCACACCGCGCCTCCGCTACCCCGCCGTCGTGCCCTCCTACCTTATGTTTTCCTCGACCCTAGATTCTCCCCCTCCCCCTAGCCACAGAGCCCACTCCACCTCTGGATCCGCTCCCGCCCCCGCTAGATCTACCCCTTTCGTGGAACAGTATGCAACATCGGCTGGTGCACCGTCCATCCGCGTCGAGCAAGGAGAAGATTGGGTGGAATCGCAGGGATCTAACGCATGGATTCCATTTGGGTAAGCATCGTTTCCCTTTTGTGGGTTGATTATTGGAAGTATTTGAGCGTGAATCGTTGGTGCTCAACTAAATACCTTGCTCTTCTAATAAGATTGATCCAGTGCTGGCATTTCGGCTGGCGATTAGACTGGATACTAGCGTAATTCGTGGTTGTGAACAATATCTCTCTGGATTTTACTTCTAGTGGTGGTTGCAACCTCCATAGCTCGCAGAGATTTGATAGATAAAATCTATTGTAAATTCCCCTGGAGCAGTGGAGATTCAGTTGATTTGCAGTATTTCAACATTAGCCAGCAAAGATTGCTCCCACTAACTAGCGAAGATGATCTGGTAATGCTTTTCTCTTTGAATGCTACCGAACGTTTTGGTCGAATTCGTCTCTATGTGTAACCTAAATTTGATCACACTGGAAAGAGTGTTAAATCACCATCTGGTGGTCACACATCATCAGGTGGTCGGGCATCATGTGTCTTTGTTGTCTCTGCTAATAGTGTGTGCCCCGACGATCCTTGTAGGTCCACAGCAGTACCATATGTTTGCACTGTGAGTGTAAGACAAACCGCTCGTGTGGCCGATGTGGAGGACAGGGCAGAGCCTGACGAGGGAGTGCCTCCACTAGATGATGAGGATGAGTTGATGTTTCCTGAATTTGTAGATAGATTCAGTAAACAGGAACTAGAGGATCAATACACCGATGAAATTGCCTAGGGTGCCAGATTTGATGACACTGATGATGAAGATGTAACATCCCAACATTAGAGCCTAGAAATAAGCTGAACCCAGATGTGTGCATTGCATTCATGCATAGAAAATCTGAATAATTTTCGCGCTTTTGAACAAAACTTGTCAAAGTGATTGAAGTTGCTCTTAACTTGATAGAATTGAAGCAGATCATCCAGTTGACTGCGATAAGTTTCAATATGACCTTTGATAAAACCTTATTTGGGTAAACATGATTTGATCTAAGGGTAGATCAGATATAATAAATGCTACTCATAATACATTGCTTAAATAATTAATATCTGATCCTTAAGGGATTCTATCATCATATTCAACACAACAATTCATAAGTGCCAAGTTAAGATTACAAACTAAAGTAATAAAAATGTAATGACTAATCCTGACCTATCTTATTCTTATCTATTCTTACTATGAGTACCATAGTAATACTTAACTTTAACTCTTTAATGAGATTGAGTTGGAAAGAGACTAAGTCAAGATCATTCACTATATATCTTTCTTTCCATATCAATTTTTATGGAACTTATCTTAATATCTGTTGTTCATCAATGTTGAGTAATCCACCATTGATTTACAAATTCTTTAAATATCAATCCTTGATCTACTATTTCTTGATCTTATCATAACATATACTTAAATCTTTTAAAGAGGGCATAGTCCATGAATAACCTTAATCCAATATGAGATACTAAGAAGATAATTTCAATACAATTGAAAAGTAGTATTGATAAAGCCTTGTTTAGCCAACTAAGAACTTAAGCTATAAATGATTAAAGGATTATATTGATCATGCCTTACTCACCAGGATGGTCTACCTATATCTAGTATAAAATATATTGGTGGGTAGAACATGACTGAAACCCTAGTAGAGATAAGTTATCCTAGAGTAGTCATTACAAGCCACATAAATATAATGTAGGGCTGGAGTGTGAGTTATTGGAGTAAAGTAAATGTAGGATGATATAATTCAATTAAAGCTAGTTTAGCATAGGGTTATGGAAGAAGTGTTATTCATCTTAAAGGATAGTAAGCCTTAGAGAAAGATAGTTGGATACATACATACATCTGATGAAGAAATATTAGTGATGGATGATTAAGGAAGATTATGAGTGGAGTTTGAAAGAACTACTTGTTGGATTGATGATTATCAATAGTAGAGTAGTGGGTATAACCAAGCAAAGATATGAGAAAACTATGAAATACTTTAGTATCAAACTCATTGGATTCATCCATGAGTTTAGAAGAATAAAAGGTGAATAAGAACATTCTTGTGAAGTAAAGCTCATCATACTAACTATGATTATGGATAGGAAGAAGTATTATATCTAGGAAAGGAATTCTTTAATTAAAGGTCAAGGATGGTGAAGAATGGAAAAATAGACATTCTTGTAAAACAACCAACTCTAAATATTAAACCAAGTATAATTTCCATTCAGGGAATTGATTCATCATCTTATGTTAATATCACTTTATAGGAATATTTTCCTATAACAAATCACATCTCTGCCAATTCCAACCATCATAATAATATGTGCTTAGGAGTATCTTTATCAATCTCTTTCTATAAAACATTCTAAATATAACTTTCTAGTCCTAAAGGTGATGTCATCAAATATCCCAAACAGGAAACAATATGCTTAGTTATTAAATCTTTACTCACATCCAAAAAGGAATCTAAGTATGTTTAAAACCCTAAAACCTAGGGTAATTATTCATAATTCAAAATCCTAAACTTCTTTGTTTATCATAATAGAATATATACATTGCCATTTTCCAAATTAATGGAAGTAGTAATAACCATATTAATTTCTTTTATATTTCATGCATCAAATAATGATATAGAATTATTATACATATAAAAATTTCTATTCAAAACTATGAGCCAACTAGAGTTAAGTTTATAAACAAATAAGAAGGTATCATTTAATAAATCCATGGTTAAAAGAGGAAAGAAAATAATAATAAGAAAAGCTTCTACAAAATATTAAAAGGGGTTCATATAGAGAAAATAAAAGAAATATAAAAAGATTATATAATAAAAGTTTACCAATGATACTAAATATATTTTAGTATTACTACAATTATCCAGCAAATAAATTCTACAAGAAAAGTTCAAATTAAAGATTATATACAAATCTAAAAAGGAAAACAGAAAATAGAAAAAAATAGAAAACAAATAAAAAACAAGACTTGGCCATGGCCCAACTCCTACCTGCTTACCTGTCGCCCAGGTGCAGCCCACAAAGGCGCAATAACCAGCCCAGCTCATTCTCTCCTGTGACTGATGAGTGGGGCCAGGGAAGGATCGCGGGTTGAGATGAAATAAATGCCAGGGGTTTTTCCGCAAAAGCGACAGCATCGTCATCCTCACGCACATAGGAAGCTCGCTGGAGGAGCTCACCGCCGCCCGATGCCGTCGTCGTTGTCAGCCCTGCATCAATATGCTCGCTGTCGTTCCAGAGGGGCATAAGAAGGCCACCGCGACGCCCTGCCTCAATCCCTCCTTATCCTCTCTGATTCAAATGGGGCCGAAATCCTAGCTCACCGGAGCCACATCTCGTCGTCGAACCACATCTCTCCACACTCTTCCAAGCAGCCATGGAGAAGCGCCGTCCTCCATAGATTCTCTGAGTAGAATCTTGCATCAAGGGGAGCACTAGAGAGGTAGAATTTTGTCGTTCCTCTTTTTGGCAGTTCGTCGGAATCCTCGTCGGAGAGCTCGCCTCCGATCACGCCTGTCCTTGCCAACCTCTCTATCGTCATCAGGGTGAGTTACTGAACACTCCAGTATACCTAAATCGCCATATCTCGTTGTTAAACGCCGTCGCACCTTCTGTCACCGTCGGCCACCGTCGGAGCTCGTCGGAGCTGAGGCTCCGATGACTATTTCCGAGCGGCGCCGCCACTTTAGGTTTCAACGTGTTGCGCTAATTCAAACTAGGTTAGTTTCCCTTGTTAGGGCGTCGTGGATCGTCGCCGGTGACCAACCACTGACGGTGGTGGTGGTGCTAACGCCATAGCTACGTCACACCAACGCCACCCTGGACCCAGTACCCTGTTTGACCTGGTATTTGTCTTACGTGGCATGTGACATGGCCTAGGGCCCATATGTCATTGACTGGGGGTAGCCAATCAGTCGGTAACAAATGCATTTTCTTTAAACTGTGCGCTGAGGTGGCCACTGGCCCACTGGTCAGTGACTCAGGCTAGATGTAGGTGCGGTGTAAAGTAAATTCATGTTTAAGAAATAAATAAAATGTTATAAACTAAATTATTAATATGAAATCAAACAAATGATTAAATCTTGTTGAATTAATAACTTTTGATTTATAATTCAGAAAATTTGTATAATATATGAAAATTTGTAGAAAAATAAAATCTACAACTTAAACTTATTATCCAATATTATTATGATGATTATTTAAATAAATATTATTTAATAAAGGTTTAAAAGTAATAAAACCTTGATAATTCATATTTTAATAATGATAAAGATTAAGAATATAAATAATATACCAAAAATCTTAGCAAAATAAAAACTATAATTTAAAACTATAATCATGGATTATTATTTCACTTAATTAAATATTTATTATTTATTACCTATTTTTTAAAATATTAAATCTTATAAAAATCATATCTTATTATTTATAAATCATAAAAATAAATATAATATACCAAAATGATCACAAAAATAATATCTACATGTTAAAAATATAATATTTCACTATTGCGTAAATAAAAAGTTCAGGTACTCTAATAACTTGAAATTAAACCTATTTCCTTAGTTTAAAAATTCGTATAAGGGTAAATAAAATTGGTTAATGTTTCTAAAATGAGTCAATTAAGTCTAATAAATAGTATTAGTCTTAAATATTAATAATATGAAGCCATAATGGTTTAAAACATTATAAATACCTTTTTATTAAATTATCTTCAATCTTAAGTGAAGATTACATTCTAAAAGGATTCCTATTCATAATAAAAACCTTAAAGAACAACTTGTGAATAAATCAGATCCTTTCTATCTACTTTAACCACCAGATTACAAAAACTACCACAACACTATAGTAAGTTCATAAGTAATTAAGTAATATTATATCTTGGTTTATAAACTATAACCACTCATCTATAAAAGGTAAATGATACTACTCCATTATAAAATCAAGAAACCACTACACCAAGTAAAAGAATAACCATTCTTAAGTAACCTTAAGGAAACATTACCAGGTACACAAGATACAACTATCATAAGCATTATACCTTCAAACTATCTTTGTTTTAAAGTTAACTTTAGTCTACAAGAATCTAATTATAACACTATAAGCATTATTATATGTTTTATACTTAACTTTGGTCTGAACTAGTTAAGTTATAAAACATCTCAAGCCAAAACTATATTTGGAATGGGACGGAGAAGTCAACTGTATCTTCTTCCTCTCGCATGAAGTCGGATGTGCAGGTCGTGGCTGTTATCCTCGAAGCGTGCATATTAATTGGTAATTCGTAGAGGATATGCAGCATATGGGTGGGAACCCTCAACGTCCCACGATAGTTCTGGCATCTAACGGTTTGTACAAACCATTGCCGTAATCCAATATGTGGGCATGGTGTACACCAAGGAGGCATGCGAGGTCGTGAAGGGGGCAGTGATTGGCTTGGATAATCTTCTGGGCCCCACATCATGGAATTGTGGACGGGAATAAGCTGCCCGGTTGTGCAACAAAGAGTTGATCTCTCATGGGTAAAGTAACGCACCTCTACAGAGTGTAAGAACTGTAACTTGTTACTCCCTGTTCCGGGAAGGAGCTGCGAACGCGGCGGGAAAGGAACTCCATGAAAGTTCTGGTAAACCCGTGAAGGCTGACGAACATAGCTTTTTAGAATAAAAGCAACCTTTGTAGAAATGTTTATGAAAACTTGCATTGCCTACGACCTATGGTCTATGGCTGTAGCTATAGTGCATCAAACACTCATTTTCTAGTGAATTTGCTGAGTACGCTCGTACTCAAAGTATCTTCTTAACCCTTGCTAGATTCTGAAGCCGGAATAGACAACATCCACATGAAGTTATGCTCCAGGACTCGTCATCCAAAGCAAAAGCTCTTCAATGAAGTCAACATATACATCAACTCAAGTGAAGACGGTATTAATGATTAGATAGAAATATAATCTCTAGTCAAGAACCTAATTCTGTAGAGTATTGCAATAGCAGCAATGCCAACCCTTTAGTTAAAATACTAGTCTTAATAGTATACTAGTTCTTGCGTTGTTAATCTTTGATTCTTCTCCGTAAGAAGTTCTTTCTCTCTCTTTAACCGAGAGTGTTCTCTAGATCTTGTGTAAAAAATGAGTTGTAACCTTTAGCCATGTATTGGACCCGCTGTGTTTCTGTTGTGCCATTCTGAGGGATGTAATACTAGTGAATGGTGTTTCATTGGTGTTATGTCCATGACTATAGTATACTACATCATGAAGTGGTATGCTGGGTCACCGCAGAAGAGAACGAGGAGAACAATGACATCCTCGTTTTAGCCGAGTACGATGGTGAGGACTTGCTAGTAATTGAGTGGGATAGGGACGATCCTATTATTTCAGAAGGCGCCATATTTGAAATGATGCGAGACTGTCGTAATGCCCTTACTACATATTTCATTCACACCAATAATGATTATGATGTTATTAAGAGTGAGCCAGCAAGGTTCACCATGAAGTGCCCATACAAGCGGTGTAGGTGGAGGATGCATGCATCCACTATGCTTAAGACAAGTTTGGTTTAGGTATTACAACCACTTGTGTATTTTAGATCAATGTGTAGAGTTTGTTAGCTATACCTGACATTTTAATTATGTTTTAGATAAAAATTAACCGGTTCAAACATACTTGTCCACCTCAAGGGGGAAAGCCAGAGGACAAAACAAAACTAGCAAAGACTAGGTGGTTGGCAGATGCAATCATGGATTGGATGAGAGCGAACCTATCACTTGGTGCAACATCGCTCATAAAAGAAGTTTCTAAAAATTTTACTATTACAATACCCTACATGAGAATGTTCTATGCAAACGAAATGGCTCTTGAGAAGATCAACGGTCCATGGAATGAAAGTTTTCAGTTGCTTTACAGCTTCAAAGCTGAAGAGGAGATGGCTAGTCCAGGTAGTGTTGTACAGATAGACATGCATAAAGTTCAGTACAAAATAAGAGGGAAGACAATGGAGAAGGAGTGCTTTAGAAGGTCTTTTGTTTGTTTCAAAGCTTGATGGCAAGGGTTTCTGGATTGTTGCAGGCCTTATTTCGCCGTGATGCAATAGCTCTTCATGGCAGATTTAAAGGTTAGCCAGTAGATGCTACATCAGTTGATGGCCACAATTGGATGTTCCATGTTTCTTATGGAGTTTTGGAGATTGAGTCAGAGGAAAGTTGGACTTGGTTTCTAGAGAATTTGCGCGACCTTATAGGTCATACACCAGGACTTACTATCCACACGAACGCTTGCAAAGGTTTGGAGAAAACTTTAGAAGCAGTATTCCCCGGAGTGGAGCATAGGGAATGTATGCTACACTTAGTGTAGAATTTTACAAAGAAATTCAAGGGTAAAGTTTATACTGTCAACCTATGGCCAGCTTCATACACATGCAGTTTGAGGAAGCATATGTATCATTTGGAAGTGTTGTATAAACAAATACTTGCCATGAAGGAGTACTTGGATGCACGTCATGGACTATGTAACAAGTAACCTTGTAGAGAGTTTTAATGCAATTTGCAATGTAGACTATGTAACAAGTAACCTTGTAGAGAGTTTCAATGCAAAGATAAAGTCATTGAAAGGGCTTATGCTATGGCAAATATTGATAAGATTAGGCAGATGATCATGATAAAGATCGATTTGCATCAAAGAATTGCATCAACAGTATATGCTAGCCATCTCATCCTACCATCTTTGATTAAGGCTTTGCATGCCATGGCAAAACAATTGAAGATGAAATGCATTAGAAGAGGAATGGAGGCTGAGGTAACATACACTGATAGTAAAGATAGGAAGTGGAGGTATCCAGTGAGTTTGGTTGGTAGGACATGCCATTGCAGGCAATGGCAGCTCCGTGGGAAACCCTGCATACATGCATTGTTTTTCATGGGTGTTCTAGGATGTGAAGAGGGTGAAGTTGATCAGTACGTGTCAGTGTATTTCTCCGTTGCCAAATTTAGGGCAGCATATGCTCAGAATGTTCCAGCCTTGTTGGGAAAAGACCAATGGATGGAAGTGGATCTAGGCTTCAAGCTATACCCTCCAGTTTTTACTAGACCAGCAGGTAGGCCAAGGAAGAATAGGATAAGAGCTAGTGCAGAGGGTGGTGCACCACCTCGACGACGTAAGTGTAAACGTTGTGGGATCCTAGGGCACATTGCTAGGCTTTGTAAAAATGCAGTTGACCCAGCTTATGGAATGGATGATCAGACGAGAGCAGCAAATGTAGATGAGAATGAAGCGTTTGAAAGAGAGGAGAATGAAGCAATGGATACATTGCAGATTGAACCAATGGATCGAGAGGAGATTGAACCAAATGTAGGGGAGATTGAACCAATGGATCAAGAGGAGATTGAACCAAATGCAGAGGAGATTGAACCAAATGCAGGGGCAATTGAACTAGTCGATCGAGAGGAGATTGAACCAAATGCAGAGGATATTTAACCAAATGCAGGGGAGATTGAACAAGTCGATCGAGAGGAGATTGAAACAAATGCATGGGAGATTGAACAAGTCGATTGAGAGGAGATTGAACCATATGTAGGGGAGATTGAACCAGTTGATCGAGATGATATTACATCAACTGCGTGGGAGATTGAAGCAGAGTTCAAACGTAAAGGAATTACACCAGCGAATATGGCAAAAATGGGGACAATGCTTTTTGAACTGTATGAACCAGCGGATCGAAACATGATTGAACCAATTGTGCGACATACTGAATCACTTCATTCATTGGATGCAGAGAAAAAGGACAAAGGGAAAAACTGAAGAAGCTGATGGTGGACTCCGAGAATATTCCAGCTAGGATCACCAGGAGCAAGGTGGTGAACCCAACGAAAAACACTAGGAACAATAAAAAATGGATTTGAATTATTAATTTGAATTTGTATGATAAATTTGAACTACTGTCAATGTTTATATTTAATTCGAACTAGTGTGACGCTCCCAAGTTTGTATATTGGATAATCCCATAATGAATGTGTTATTGCAAGTTTCTATGGTCATGCACCTAGTTGCTTAGCACTGCTCAGTTTTGCCCTCTACATGTGGTCAACACATGGGGTTTAGCTAGTTCATGGCTTAAACTTGACCGATTGATCCAAAATTTGGCACACTTATGTATCTTGGATTCATTTACCATATGAAATTGGAAATTTTGCATTAACTTGTAATCAGCCACATTTTTATTTTTTCTAAGAGCTTAAATTCAAAAAATGGTTTTAGGGTTAGTTTAATTCAAAAAAAGTCAAAACATAGTGCAACCTTCAAATGGAGTCTTGTTATGTTGCCTAAAACCTAGCATGAATAATAAAGGAAAAGGAAATAAAGAGAAATTGACTTATCCCCTAAACCACTTCTTAAACCCTTGTTGGAATGAGCTACTAGGTATGAATATGCATGGATTTCTACTCGATCAATCTCCAAAATAACCCATCCCAAAATATACTTCGTCTAAATGAGGCAAAATTTGGAACAATTGTGTATAT
The DNA here is from genome assembly GCA_910589765.1 of Avena atlantica. Lineage (NCBI taxonomy): Eukaryota > Viridiplantae > Streptophyta > Magnoliopsida > Poales > Poaceae > Avena > Avena atlantica. The sequence continues at coordinate 195,977,331 of OU342738.1, read as the reverse complement.
CTGAGTTGCAAACAATATAATGTCGGCCAAGACGAATTATTTTGTTCAAATAACACATTTTCCATGTTTTATGCCAAAAGCTTGAATTTCCCTTACTCATTTTTTATCTGAGTGCCCTTGTTTTCGTTAGGTCTACTCAGTTTTCCCCTCCCTCCAAATTTTTCCTCACTTTTCCCCTCTCTCCAGACTCAAACCCTCACAACAGCTCAACTTGCTCAGTTTGGCTACTACGCTCTGATTGGTCGAGATGTATGTCACAGGGATCTTGGCCAACCACTGTTGGATACATCATGATCCGACGGGCTAGAGATCTCTCTCTTTCGATGGGCGCACCTACCTTGTATTCAGAGGAGAGCCCGACAGGCTGGAGGTCTCTCTCCCCCGATGGGTGCACCTACTTTGTACGGAGAGGAGAACCCGACGGGCTTGATGTCTCTCCCTCCCTTTCACTATCGCACGTATTCCAGCCGCATCTTCCTCCCCCCTTGTGGTGACCCAGCATACCACTGCATGATGTAGTACACTATAGTCGTTGACCTAACACCAATGAAACACCGTTCATTAGTATTACATCCCTCAGAGTGGTACAATAGAAACACAATAGGTCCAAGACATAACTATAGGTTACAACTCGACTCTTTACAAAAGATCCGCATAACACTCTAGGTTAAAGAGAGAGAAGGACACTTCTTACAAAGAAGAATCAGAAATAATCAACTCATAAATATCATGCTAATAAGATTAGCATCTAACTAATTGGCTTGCATTGCTGCTATTGCAATACTCTACAGAAGTAGGTTCTATGGCTAGATATTTTAATCCTAACTAATCAGCAACTTCATCTTCAATTCAGTTGATGTATATATTGACTTCCTTGACTTTATTAAAGAGCTTGAGCTTTTGATGATGATTCCTAGAGCATAACTTGATGTAGACTTCGTCTTAAGGGCTTCAAAATCTAGCAAGGGTTAAGAAGATACGTTGAGTACGAGCGTACTCAGCAAGTTCACTAGAAAGGAGTGTTTGATGCACTAGCTACATCCACAGACCATAGGTCATAGGCAATACAGTTTTTGTAAACATTTATTCAAAGGTTGCTTTTATTCTGAAAAGCTATGTCCGTCAGCCTTCATAGGTTTACCAGAACTTTCGTGGAGTTCCTTTCCCGCCGTGTTCGTACCTCCTTCCCAGAACAGGGAGTAATAAGTTATAGTTCTTACACTCTTCAGAGGTGCGTTGCTTTACCCATGAGATATCAACTCCTTGTTGCACAACCGGGCAGCTTATTCCCGTCCACAATTCCGTGATGTGGGGCCTAGTAGATGATCCAAGCCAATCACTTCCCCCTTCGCGACCCCGCATGTCTCCTTGGTGTACACCATTCCCACCCATTGAATTATGACAATGGTTAGTACAGATCGTTAGATGCCAGAACTATCGTGGGATGTTGAGGGTTCCCACCCATATGCTGCATATTCTCTACGAATTACCAATTAATGCACGCTATGAGAATATCAGCCACGACCTGCACATCTAGCTACATGCGACAGGAAGAAGATACAACTGACTTCTCCGTCCCCTTCCAAATCTCATGGTTAACGCGTGATATATGGTGCAAGAATCACTGGCGACATTGGTTGTTAAGTCCTAGATCATATGTTCCTTTACCACCGGAACTTCCATAGTAGGTTATAACCTCATGGTAAATAACCTATAATCATACTATTATGAAAATAGTGTTTTCTGACCTTTTTGAAATGCAGGTGATGAAAACACTGGATTTGCAAAATACTTTACAAAAAATAATCAAAGGGCATGAGAAAGTGTGAACTTGCATTTTGTGATTGCAAGATTATGCACTCACGGTCTTTAAGATAATATAAGATCCAGTATCTGAAAACAACATCATTGGTCCGGTAAGGACTAATGTTTAAATAAGCAAGATGCTATTATGCATAAGTAATGTAATGCAACTTGGTAAACTCGAATCCTCGGAATAAGTGTCGATCTAGGATTTGGATACCAAAAATGGTTTCTTTGTAATGTGTTGTTCTTTTAGATAAGTTTCACACTTGTGCATCTTGTTAAAGCTTGTGAGTGTGTGTGAAACTACATGTAAGTATGATAAAGTACACACAAAAACAGAATGTTCAAGTGTGTAATGGTATCTAAAGATCCCTTTTAAGAAAGTTGTTACTTAAGTAAGTTAATTTTGGAATGCTTAAGAATTACTTGTGGTGTATCTTAAACGAATGAATTTTGAAGAAAAGTTTACTTAACTAAACAAAAGCATTTAAATTTAAGTATTATCAATCGAAAATATACAACTAGAGTATAAACTAATGTGATTATGATTAATTGTCACCTGGTGTCTATGATAAAAGCCGTTGGGTTTAGTTGTTAAGGGTTAGAGATATTATTATAAGATTTGTTGTTTGAAGTGGCAAAAAGTACAACCTTCGAAGAAAGAGTTTCAATTCTAATGTTTAAACAATTTTGATGGTTAATAGAATGTGGTCGATGCCTCTTGGTGTTCACTCGGTTAGTTTGATCTTGAGACGCATTAGGTCTTAATTGAATCAAACCAAAGTAAACTATAAAATACATAATAAGACCTTTAACATGGTGTTTATAGTCTTGTAGACTAAAGTTTAACTTTAAAGACATATATTTACTTAAGGTGTATGATATTTGTACTTTGTTCGCTTCATAATGTCTCCTTAAAGTTACTTAAGAGTGGTAATACTTTTATTTGAGTAGTGATTTCTTAATATTATAATGGAATAGAAGCATTTATCTCCTTATAAAGGTGTGGTTATGGTTTGTGAATAAGTAAATAATATTATTTACTACTTATAGATGAATGATAATTCTTCAAAAAACTGTAATTAAGATGTTTTTTGATTATATGTAATTCATACTATCAATATTTAAATCAAATACAATTATTATTCCTTAGATGTATAATTTTAGAAATATTAACAAATTTTATTTAACTTCATATGAATTATCAATTAAGGAATTAGATTTAAATTCAGGTTATTAGATTATTAAACTTTTACTTACTTCAAAAGTGTAATGTTATATTTTTAACATGTAGATATTATTTTGTGATCATTTTGGTATATTACATTTATTTTTGTGATTTATAAATAATAAGATATGATTTTTACAAGATTTATTACTTTATACACACTTAATAAATAATAGATATTTAATTAAGTGAAATAATAATACATTATTATAGTATTAAATTTTTTATTTTTCTAAGAATTTTGGTATCTTATTTATATTTTTATCATTTTTCATTATTAAAATATGAATTCTCAAAGTTTTATTACTTATAAATCTTTTATTGAATAATAACTATTTAAATGATTAACATAAAAATAATTGATAATGACCTTAATTTGTAGATTTAGTTTTTCTAAAAAAATTCATATATTAAACATATTTTTTTTGAATTATAAAACAAAGTTATTGATTTAACTAGATTTATTCATTTTATTAAATTTTTGGAAATATTTATATTTGAACTTATAATGTTTTATCTATTTATTAAATAGACACTAACTTTTTATACCGAAACCAGACTTTCCCTAGGCCACTGACCAGTGGGGTCAGGGCCCTTTTGGCTACCACGCAAGCAGTGGACCAGTCAAACCGGTGGACCATGTCAAGGTTGATGTGTGCATGACGTCATAGTGATGTCATCCGAAGATGAACACCACAAATCGATGATCGATCTGCCAATACAATGCACGCATGGGGCTGTGATTAGGTTCATTGGAAAGAGGGCACAAACGCGAACCTAATAGTGGTGATGCTGCTCGGAAATGGTCATTGGAGCTTCGGCTCCGACGAGCTCCGACGGTGGCCGACGGTGGTGTATGGTGCGACACTGATTTATAGCGAGATAAAGCGTTTGGAGAGTACTAGAGGATCCAGGAACTCACCCTGATGAGGATAGAGAGGTCAAGGAGACGTGGGGACACATGATGACGGTGAATCTACGATAATGGCCATGACGGACGACTGGATGCAAGGCTTGATTTCACCCGATTCAAAGCGCGCCATCTTGCGTGCTTGGTTCGAGTCGAACAAGGCCACGACGACGCATCCAGCGGGGGCTTCAGCAAGGCGAGGGGTGGTCAGACACGACCGGAATGATGAACTCCAGCGACCTAGGGTTTCGGTGACGAAGAGAGATAGGTATAGAGGGCACGAGAGAAGATGGGTGTCGTGATGGTGTCACAACAGATGCCATGGGTAGGCTTAAGTTGGGGAAGGAATGGACACTTGTGGTAACCGGGGAGGGAGTGCACGGTCTAGCCACGCACGAAGAACAAGATGAACTCTCCACACTTAGGATTTTTATTGATCCAAGAATTTTACAAGTTCTCCTAGAGCAGTTTGAGCATAACTTCAGGGCACTAGTTTCCTACTTGGTCCAACCTCCTTAAACCCTAGCTATGCCCCTCCTTATATAGGCGATGGCCAGCTAGGTTACATCCCTTTGGGCCCTAGGGTTACTATTTGGATCTTGGTCCTTACTGTGCGAGCCGTGTCATGGGCTAGCCCTGAGCCCTTGATCCAGTCCTTAAAGCCAGCCAGCTAACGGTCCTCTTGTACGTAGCCTCGAGCTCTTTTGGCATCATACGGTTACTTTGTACGTCAGCCCTTGCTTTGGGCGTCACCCGGCTCCTTTTGTGTCACCCGGCGTTGCCCTTCTCTTTTGACCATGCTTTACCATGGTCCCTCCTGAATCTTACTCGGAAAGCTGCCACGCGTCCTTTCTGACTCGGCCTTCCCTCGTGAGACTCGGCTCGCTGCTTCCTAGAGGGTAAACAAACTTGTCTTATACGGGCCGACATAATTCTTATGTCGGCCGCACACGACCCTCATAGCCGACCATTGTTACTCGGCCGGAGACATCTTTGACTCAACATACATCAAGATGGGCAATGTTTTACCCATTATGACCCTACGGGGGGTTATCCCCCCGACATTAGTCCCCAAAGCTGGTGAGGTCTAGCAGTTTTTTGCTGTTAGGCGTCTCCAAGTTCCTTTAATGTACTTGGAACTTCTCTTTCTCTCAGCATTTACTGCTTAGGGCGCACTGTTTGGCGCAACCTCGATCTTTGCCGAGTCTATATTGCCCCATTCGAGTCTCATCTTTGACTTTCCGGGTCATTTTTGCCTTGTGCCGAGTCACTTTCGACGCTGCCGAGTAATTCTAGGCCTACTCTTTTGCATACTGAGTATTTTGTACTATACATGATCCCTAGTCCCCGAGGTTACTGCCGACTAAGGAGCTTACTTGGCTATAAGCTCTGAGTTACAACCTATCCTTTACTTTCTCCTCCCAAGTTTGCATGTCAGATTTTCGGTCCCTAGTCCCCGAGGTTACTGCCGAGTGATGCATTTACTCAGCTGTAAGCTTGAACATTTGCATATATCGTCTTACTAGAACTTATTTGTGTAGCTTACGCATAACGAGCGTACCAAGGTGCATCAGGCTCTCATCTGGGAGTATCGAAAGCTTGAGCTTGCTCACTAGGATCTGAAACGGAGGCTCAGGGCCAAGGTATGTTTTCCCACTCGGCTTGCTTTTATTCGAGATCCCTGCTTTCGTTTCATCTCATTGAATTTTTCTCTTTGTCTGATGACCCACAAGTATAGGGGGTGTATCGTAGTACTTTTGATAAATAGGAGTGTCAATCCCAACGAGGATCCGAAGGTGCTAAACAGTGGTATGGAGCAGGAACTCTCTACAAATACTTAGCAAACGGATTTTTAGTGGTTTTATGACAAGGCAACAAAACAAAGAGTAAGTAATAAAGACAACGAACAAACGGAGCAAGTGTCCCAATCCTTTCTTAGCAAAGGACAAGCCGGTGGAAATACTTATAAGGACCAAACGTTCTCGAGGACACATGGGAATTCTGTCAAGTGCTTTCGCTTCAAATAGCTGAGTACTCTTCTCTGGTGTTGTAAGTGTTGTGTGGGTGAACCTGTGCTAACATACCGACCTTACTTGGACTAATACATATTTGTGATTAAACCCCCTGCAAACATCCGTAACTACAGGAAAGTAATTAAGATATAAATCTAACCATAGCCTTAAACTCTGAGATCCTACACTCCCTTGTGCAAAGGAGTCCTAACGGGGGTTCAGGTTTCTGTCACTCCGGCAACCCCACAATTAGTAGCCAAATAGATAATTCATCCCCTAGGCCCATAAATGGTGAAGTATCATGTAGTCGACATTCACATGACACCACTAGAAGAATAGCACCACGACTTAAATACTAAACCATTGAATAATTACTCAACACAAATCCAGTACTAACAACATGACTTCTCCCATGTCCTCAAGAACTAAACGAACTACTCACAAGACATCATATGGATCAAGATCAAATATGATATGGTAATGGATAACAATCTGAACATAAACAATAATCCAATGGTTCCACTCACAAGCATCAACTACAATAGTAATCAACACCGGGAAAGTTTCCCCTAAGAACTAAAGCAATATCCAACACAATTGTTACAGCGGGATAGAATGGTGATGATGGTGCTGGTGGAGATGATGGTGTGGATGATGATGATGATCCCGATGAAGCCTAGCTTGACGATGGTGTTGATGGCGACGGTCTCCCCTCTCCGGGAAGGAATTACCCCAGTAGAAATCTGTCTGCCGAAGAGATCTTTCTCTCTCGGTGTTTCCAGACCCCCAGAGGTGGCGGAAATCTGTCTATGGTCGCTCCCTTGGCCTTAGGGTTTCGTAGGGAAGATATAGGCTAAGGGGCGGAGTCGGGAGCCGGGCAGGTGGGCCCACCTGCCCTAGGCGCGACCTAGGGGGACCCGTGCCTACGAGGGTGTGGGCCCCCTGCGGCCCCTCTTCGCTCCTCCTTCTGGCTTCCTCAATCTTCTGGAAAAATAATATTTTCCCATATTTTTCTGGTATTTTCTGATCTTCGCGAAATCACACTGAAACGCCTTCTTTTCCATCAGAATCCAGACTCCGGCAGTTCATCCTCCAAGAATCATCCAACATGCATAAACAGATGAAAAGCCATAAGTAATACCTCATAATAAGACATATATCAATGAATAGAGGTAAATTATGATATTGAAAGGTGATGCAAATTGGATGTATCAACTCCCCCAAGCTTAGACCTACGCTTGTCCCCAAGCGAAAACTAAGCTCACTAAACATGTCCACGGGTTTATGGAGTGAAGTGTCGATAAAAGAATACGAACAAGAAGCATCACACTTACCATTGCACAACTCATAGAAGAAAGCAACTCACCATTATATAACTTAGCTTGCAACCAAGTACAATAATCACAATAGAGATGCATAAAAATAAATCATAATTGTAATTGGCAAACTCTTGTTCTTGGTCAGAGAACAACAGTCAAACAGTCTCACAAATAAAGCTTTGTAGAAGTTTTCAAACAGGAGCACTCTTTGCTCAAAAAGGTTTTTCAATGAAGGTTTCAAAGTAATACTCAATATATAAGTGTTTTGTACAAACAAGGAAGATAAAGAACATGATTGAATAGATCACCATATGAATGCTTGAAACACAACAACTCAAATGCGTGCTGGAGATAGAGAGGAAGTTGGTTTACTGACTCAACTTGGAAGTGGGAGAAAGGTCCCTTTATAGAGGGTGGTAGGGATTACAAGTCCTAAAGAGCTTCCAAAAGATTATGGTACTTACTATCTTTGAGCCCTCATTGCCCCTATCATAGGTATCTTGAGATGATTAAGGTTAAAGTGCACAAAGATGGAGTATATGCTTGACGAAATATAAGTTGGCAATCTCATGTCCCTTGAATATGAGGGCCACTCCTCATACTACTCAACTTCAGTTACCGGTAATTTCTTGTCATTGTAAGTACATGCGTATCATATAGAACCGCCAACGGGGTACCCCTTGCACATGGTACATGAGCTTTCCCATAACCAAAATGACAAGGCGAGCAGACAATGAGCATCTCGACGATATTTATATTTACTATGTTCATAGCTTTTTATTGAGGATGCTTCATAGATAGCTCACTATTGTGATGCTGCAAGTTTCCACCATGATGTAACATCCCAAAAATACCAAACTTAGATCAACAAACACTAATCAGCAAGTTTAGAGTTAACAAAAACTTTTCTAAATAAATTCATGAATACATGTATATGTGTATGCATGGATTTTGAATTTCTTTAAAAACCACCTTGTTTGTGTGATCCATTGCTTGTAAAATGTTTCTTAGGTGAAATAAACATCATCTAAAACATTCCCCACACTTTTCCTAAAGACAAGTAAATCAAAACAAATATATTAAGTGAATGGTCATTTTGGCCAATTTAACTCACATGCCTACTTTGGCTGTCTCAAACTTTCAAAACCTAACTGAAACTTTTCTGGATCTTTGCACCCCTTGAATGTACTCATAACAAGGTATCAAGGCCCAATTTGTGATCATCCAGAAACTTTCAAATGCATAGTTTAAATGACAATTCAAAATTGAATCTTCTTCATATGAGAAGATCCCACTTTTTCAAAACCCACTCAAACAAGCTCAACTTTCAAAACCCAAGCATCTGCAGACTCACCAGAACCAATCTAGCAAACCCACCAAAAATCATTTCAAAATTCAAAACTTGATTTCATGCGGCCATTTCATCAAACAGGTTGCAGACACAAATCAAACAAAACATCAAACACTATAGCGTGCAGTGTTTTGAGCCTAACTTGTTCCCTAGTTATCTCACACACAACTCAGTAGATCATCTAGAAAGGTTAGCCCAACACTAGCACCCCTGTGAGCTTGCCATTGCCATTAATGGTGAACAGCCGAGCACCCCCATGTCACCCCAATGTGGACAGCAAGCTAGGAGCAGCAGCAAGCCTAGCCAGCATGTCTGGGAGGCAGCCCACCGTCCATCGCCACTGCCTGTCCCAGCCGCGAGCGTTGCCAAGCCCTGGACCACGCGCACAAGACACGCCCAGACCATGCCGAGCGTGCGCTAGAGCGCCACCCGCGACCAGCGTCCACAGACCGCGCATCCGCCCTCACCGCGCGCACACACGATCACCACCGACCCAGGAGACCGCCAGACATCCCCGTTTACCGCCCCACGCCATACAGCCACCGCCCGCCGTTGAAGACGCCGCCTTTGCCGCGCAGAGCACCGCCCGTTCCAGACCAAACCACAGCGCCCCATGCCTCGCGACCATGTCATTGAGCATCGCCAGGAGACACAGCACCGTCCCCTACCCTTGCCCATGCCATTAGATGCCTGTAACGTCGCCTCCGACGAGCTCACCGTGCGCCCCGACGGTCCCCTCGCTCGACTATAAATAGAGGCCACCCCCCGCACGATTTCTTCACACCATCTCACTCCCCTCTCCCCACTAACCGTGCCACACCATTCTCAGAGCAAGGCGAGCACCACCTCGCCGGAATTTCACTGGAGCCTGCCGCTGCCGGAGAAGAAGGGAGCCAACGATTGGAGCCGCCCCAGGAGAATCCACCGGTACCAGGAGGTTCGCCATCGTCGACTTCGTCGTTCGCCCGCCTCACCGACCCTCGCCCGTACCCCGGTGAGCCCCCAACACCCCTCACTGGCCGCGCTAGGTTTCGTTCTCGCCGGAGTTGTCTCGCGTCGACGATGACCCTCAGCCGTTGGATTAGAACTAGATCTAACGACCCACGTTGCCCCATACCGCTTCGCCCAGCCCCGTGTCACTGACGAGTGGGGACACCCACTTAAGCAGCCCGCGGGAGCACTGCGCTTAGCAGGCCGGCCCGTTAGAATTTCCCGCGCAGCCCAACAATTCAAATTAAATCTTTTCTTTTTAAATTCAAACACACTTCTGTACCCAACTTCAAAAATCAACCTAGATCGATTCAGTGCACCAAATTGGATGAAACCAATTTTGTTGGAAAGGTCTATGAATGCTTAATCCAGGCCCATTGGATTCAAGTTATTTGGATCTGTAGATCACCCATAGTAAAAATAACAAGGCAGAAGCTTTTCTTCATTCAAACATTTTTTAAATTTAAACCATAAAAGCTTTTGAGTTGATTCCAACTCTCAAAAATCACATTCAACCATACCTTTCAGAATATATAAAAATATATATAGGTTTACTTGCAGAAATAATGTTCAAGTATTAAAAGAATGCTTCATAAGCATTTCTAGCCACTTTAATTAATTAAAATAAAAGGGTAAAACCTTATTAAATTGTGACACCACTTTAAATCACATTCCCATGGACTTCAATGAGTAGAAATTACTTTTCTAAAAATAAAAAGAATTAAACCAAGCTTTAACCTTGTAATGTTAGAGATGATGCTAGATCATCTATAGGACCCTTGTGTGTGATGATTGCAAGTAGTTAAGTATTGTTTGGTGATTGTGTACCTCGTATTTATTCATAGATGCTAGTACCGACCAAGGATACTACGAGGAGGAAGAAGGATACTACGAAGAGGAAGCCGAGGAGAACTTCAACCACTGCTCTGCACAAGGCAAGCCTAATACTACTAGTGAATGTGCAAGCTTTACTAACCAAGTTGACCAATGCAAGCTAACACTTGCAAGATACTATACCAGTGCAAGCTAACACTTGCAAGATACCCTATTGTTGCCACAAACCCATACTTGTGAGATGATTACTTTATGCCTTAAGCATATGTGACCATACCCACTTGCTAAACCAATCCTAGTTTTATGGCAAGCTTCTTACTTTATTTCTTTATCAAAGCTTACTTGGAGTCTACCTAAGAGTTTGGTAGATACTAGACAGTTGTGCGGAAGGTTGCATAAAGATCCTAAAATTTGGCCTAAGCTAGAAACCTGGATATCAGCCTAAGATATAAGGTTGGACTTAGTTGAAACTCCACTAGTTACCACCCCCCCCCATTAATACTACCCCCACCTGTAGATGCTAGTGCTAAGCATAAAACTTGATCAACTTTACATGGAAATACTTGGTGGAAAAATGGTTATGAAAACCTTGGAATGATGGATCATTCTATGGAAATGTTTTGGACATGTGTTTCCAAACACTTGATGATTTTGGTGATGAAAATGTTGAGGCATGAGCCTTAGCCCTTTATAAAACTGATGGTTGTCTGGATGCGATACCATTCCAATTTTATCGTACAACCACAATACCTGAATATTGGGTAGGGCTTGACTGGAAACTTATATACCTTAGTATTAGTTCCCTCACGTCCAAGGTCTGAGCTGAGGCTACCTTGTGAAGATTGTCCACCTATGCAGTACCCAAGATGACAGTGGTCATGGTTGGGAGGCCAAACTCACAGGAGAGGTGCTTATACTAGGGAGTGTAATTGAAAGGTTAGGATTGATTATCCGCATACTGAGTATGGTGAATTCAGGATTTGTTCCTGACGGATGTATCGAATGTTGTGGTGAAAGTGTACAATCTGTGCAGAGTGTCAAACTATTCGAATAGCCGCGTCCGCGGTTATGGACAGTTGGAGTGGCCATACTGTTCCCCCGTCAGACTTTTCAAAATGACTTGTGAAACGACTTGAGACTTTGACTTGACCACAACAGAGTTATGACCGGAATTACAAGATCCCATTTAGGAGTTATAAATTTTTGACTAGCTTTGGAACTTAGTAATTATAAACCTGGCTTTTGCAAAACAACCCTAGAGCCTAGTGTCCTATTATCCAAAAAAACCCCTTTACTTGTTAGTATTAGTTTGCGAGTACTTAAAGAGTACTCATGGCTTTGTCCCTGGCTATTCCCATGGCCAGACTATGAAGAGGAGTACCTGGAGGATGGAACCCAGGAAGGTTACGACAACTAGGATCATCTCCCATCGTCAGCATTGCCTGTGACCCCGAAGATGGAGCTTCGCATACGCTACCGTTATTATTACGTATTCCGCTGCTTGATGTTGTATTAAGAACTGGATCATGAGATCCCTATTTGTGTAAGAACTTATGTATCGTTTGTAATGGATGAAGTACTATGGTATCCAATTCTGTTATGTCTCGCAAAAATGGTAATCCTGGGATTGCGATGTATGGCATAACAGGCATCTAGGATTGAAAAACCGGGTGTTGACACATGATTAGGCATGGCTTAGGCTAGTGGCCCAGGCATTTCTATAACACAAAATATAGAATACATGGACTTACAAGTTCCCTCTTTATTTCACACCGTTGACATCCATAGACAAAAGAGCATGATATCAACTGTGTACAAGGTACATGTGCAATGTTGAAAGCGTTCCTCGTGACAGCACGGTTCTGCTAATTCCAACATATAGATGCAAGCATATACAACTTTGATGTCACAATGGTTCAAGTCTATTAGGGGCAAGAAAATAAGGTATGCCATCAAGTTCGTGAGAGCTTTACTAACTAGTTTTCACATAACAAAATACTTTTTAATTCGAAAGATAGACGAAGCTTGAGAATTTGCTTGGTATAGCAAAAATGCTACTAGGTAGATATAGTGGACACAAATGGCATAGGTTTTGGTTCAAAGGGATTTGGAAACATGAGAAGTATACCTTCTCAAAACAGGTTTTTGGCTAGCAAGGCTGGGTAGCAAGCAAGAGAGTTGAAAGAAACAAGCAAACATACAAGTAATAAAGCCAAACATGCAATCTTACTTGAAGACACAAAGGTTCTTAAATAAAGAAGACTAAGCTTATGAGCTAACAAGAAAGAAAATAAATGATACAAAATACCTGTAAGATTTTTCTCTTTTTCTTTCAAACTTCAAAAAGTATTGGTACTGACTAGAACTCGGTTTGCCAAAACCAATTTAGAGTTACTTGATGCTCCCAAAGTGATGTCAAATACTGATCAACAAGATCCATCATATAATAGAGATTGAAAAATAAAATAAGAAGTGCAAAAAGTAAAAGATGAGACTTCTCATTAATATTCAATAAAGGCACTCACACCAAGGGATATATAGATAATCAACTAAAGGAGAGATACTTCCACATGCAAACCAAACTATAAGATAACTTCTCTACCAAAGATATGAATCCACTAAAAAGGTAAAAGATAAAAGATAATGGTGGTGATACCGCGGCACTCACCCAAGCTTGGAACAAGCCAAGGGGATGCCAAACCTGATGATGAATTACTCCTTCGGTGGTGGTAGTGTTCTCTTGATAAGATCTTCAATAAGTTTCTTCAAATCTTCAAACTCGAAGGTTAGAGCACGAATCAGCTCCGAGTTTTGCTCTATGTGGTTCATGATCATGTCGGGCTGAGAATTCCAGTCCTTGTTGTTCTTTCCCCACTCTTCTTCCTTAGAGTGTTCCTTCCCTGCATTGTTAGAACGAGGCATATCCCAAACCGAGGGCAAGTTCCCTTTGGGAACATGTTGATATTAACGCTCATGTATAAGGGTATGGAAGGGTCTCTTAGTACGTGAAGGAGGTGACCGTGGAGAGAGGGTATGATGTCGAGATTTCCCTCCTGTAGACATCCGTGATGTCCTCTTCAGCTTGATAGGGGTTGCCACCACTCCAATTATTTCAACGGTAGCGAGGGTGTCGGTATGGTTGTCCTCCTCCATGTCTCCTTCATATCCTACCAAAATTTCCTCCTCCTTGGGGTTTTGAGGATTGTCTTCCTCGGGCTTCTTGCCTTTATCGTTGGCGGAGACCATGGCGCTCTAAACTTGAGAAGATTTCCTGACAGAAACAGATCGAAACGAAAACATGACGAGAACATGATACAAGAACCTGGGGAACCTGGGGGGTTATATATTACGAAGTTTCAATGCATAAGGAAGGTACTGACACGGAAACGAGGCAGAGACGGAGTTCGAGGGTGGCACACACCCCTCAGGCGCGGCCAGGCTGGGCCCGCGCCTGGGGTGGGTTTGTCCACCCTGAACTCCGGTTCTTCCTCTGTTCCGTCTCGTAATATTCCTTATGCATTAAAAACATCAAAAATATAAAAGGATTGGATTTTCACGAACCTTCTGTTTTCACCACTTTTACCTATTCAAAGACGAACTCTGCAGATTCCTTTTCTCCTTCTCCTGAAAATTTCCTTCATACAAAAACCTTGCACAAACCCAATGACAACATCAGTGTAAGCAAAAACAATAAACCTTTGGGTACACACTTCAATTGAAAACCCATCAACACAAAAGCTTCTATAAGAGGCAAATGCAAATGATGGCAGAAATCTGTCAAAACAGACTAGCAGGTAAAGATTGATTTTTTCGAAAACCTTCTGTTGCTCAAATCAAAAAGTGCAGAACTAATGAAAGTTGTGTAACAACTTGGAGAATAAGCTCAGAAAAATACAGCTCCATACTAAGTACTGAGCTTCCTCACGAATGTTTACAAATCAGCACAAAAACCTGTCCCAGGACAGCCACTTTTCACAACTCCTCTACTTCACAAAAGTAGTTGAACTTGACACAAAAACCCAAACAAAAAGGATAAGGAGCGGTTATTACTGAAGTAATAACTTCCAAGACTCGACAAAACTCTTTGGTTATCTCCCAACAAGTACTTTTCTTTAATGCCTTTAAGTTAGGCTTGAAACTTTCAAAGATGCTCACAAAGGAGATAAATATTTGAAGTGAAAGATAGCATCAAGAAGCAAATAACCAACACATTTGTGTCTAACCCACTTCCTATGCATGGGGGTATCATGAGAAAATGAATTGTTGAAAAAAGCCACTAGCATAGGAAGACAAAACAAATGCAACTTCAAAGCTTTCAACATAAAACAGGAAACTTAAATTATTGAGATGCATAAAACCATGTTTTCCTCTCTCAAAATAACTTTTAGTAGCTCTTTAAATAAAGTTAACAATATAACTATCACTGGGAACAACTTTATCATCAGAATAAGCATACTTACATTCATCAAAAAGAGGTCCAAGGTCATAGACTGGATCAATAGAAGAAAGTTGTTCCATCCTAAAATCTTTATTAGGCAAGCTATTTTCACAAGGAGCTTTAGAAAATTTGGAAAAGTTAAACTCATAAGAATCTCCATCAAACTTAGTTAAAACTTTTTCCTTCTTACAATCCACAAGTGTTCAGGAAAGATCTACCAAAAATGATAGGACAAGTTTTGCTAGCTCCTGAATTAAGCACTAGAAAATCAGCAGGATACTTAATCCTACCACAAAGAACCTTCACATCTCTTACAATGCCAATGGGGCAAATGGTTTCCTTATTAACAAGGTGAATAACCACATCAATGTCCTCAAGCTCACAAGGACCAATCTCATGCATAATTTCCCTATAAAGCTCATAAGGAATAGCACTAGAACTAGCACCAATATCACACAAACCTTAATAGCAATGATCACCAGTTTTAACAGAAAGCACAGGAACACTAGCTTTTCTAGCTTTACTAGGATGTGAGATAATATTGGAAGCATCTTCATAGAAGACAATGTGCTCATCCTCTATATTTATACTGATAGGGTCTTTCACAATGGCTACCACAGGTTAAACATTCAATTGCTTATCAGGCTCCACAGTTTCATTTGTACCTTTGTTATTTGCACTAATAATCGTAGAATACTCCTTTACCTTAGCTGGGAAAGGTAATTTATCAACATGAGGTTGAAGCACAATATTATTAGTAATACAAACTTGAGTACTTCCAACTAGAACATGACTAACAACATCTTTATAAGGAGCATGGTACTTATTCCACTTATTTTTGGGAATTTCTATGTAAGAGGCAAATGCCTTAAAACAGTTGGAAATACTTTGGGAATTAAGACCAAACTCATTGCTAATATCACGGAAGTCATCAGTTCTATAAAATATTAAATGCATTCATAATCATAGTTTATACATAACTTTCTTCCTTTATCATTCTCCCAAAGCTTCAGTGTTCTCTTGAATACGGTCTAGTAAATACCATTTAGCTTCTTCCTTCATGCGTGTGAATGATCCAGCACTAGAAGCATCTAGTAAATCATTATCATGAAGAGAAAGCCTAGCATAAAAGTTATTGAGAATAATATTGTTAGGGAGTTCATGAATAGGACATTTAAGCATTAGTAACTTCAAACTCTCCCAAGCTTGAGCTGTACTCTCTCCATCAAGAGGCCAAAAGTTATATATAATATTTCTATCCTTATGAATCTCACTGGGAGGATAAAATTTAGAATAAAAGAGAGATGCCATCTCCTCCCATTCCATGGAGTGTCCATTCTTCAGCAGCTTATACCATTCTTCAGCTCTCCCTTTCAAGGATATGGAGAGTAACTTTTTCTTCACCTATTCAGTTGTGATACCTGCACACTTAAACAACCCGCATAATTCATGGATAAATAGCAAATGATCACCAGGATGGACAGTTCCATCCCCTAAATAATAATTATCCATAACACGATCAACAATACTTGTAGGTATCTTAAAAGGATCTATCTCAACAGGTGGTTGTTCATCTACTACCCTAGCAGTGGTAGTAGTTTTCCCAAACAGAAAACCAAGTGGGTTATCCATATTGGAAACAAAGCAACAAGCAGTAACAAAAGCAATACTCACAGTAGAAGTTTCCTTTACCAGTTCCACTCTTCAATAGCGCTTCACTCCCCGACAACAGCGCCAGAAAATAGTCTTGATGACCCACAAGTATAGGGGGTGTATCGTAGTACTTTTGATAAATAGGAGTGTCGATCCCAACGAGGAGCAGAAGGTGCTGAACAGTGGTATGGAGCAAAGAACTCTCTGAAAATACTTAGCAAACGAATTTTTAGTGGTTTTCTGATAAGGCAACAAACAAAGAGCAAGTAATAAAGACAACGAACAAACGGAGCAAGTGGCCCAATCCTTTCTTAGCAAAGGACAAGCCGGTGGAAATACTTATAAGGACCAAACGTTCTCAAGGACAAATGGGAATTCTGTCAAGTGCTTTCGCTTCAAATAGCTGAGTACTCTTCTCTGGTGTTGTAAGTGTTGTGTGGGTAAACCTGTGCTAACATACCGACCTTACTTGAACTAATACATACTTGTGATTAAACCCCCTGCAAACATCCGTAACTACATGAAAGTAATTAAGATATAAATCTAACCATAGCCTTAAACTCTGAGATCCTACACTCCCTTGTGCAAAGGAGTCCTAACGGGGGTTCAGGTTTCTGTCACTCTGGCAACCCCACAATTAGTAGCCAAATACATAATTCATCCCCTAGGCCCATAAATGGTGAAGTATCATGTAGTCGACATTCACATGACACCACTAGAAGAATAGCACCACGACTTAAATACTCAACCATTGAATAATTACTCAACACAAATCCAGTACTAACAACATGACTTCTCCCATGTCCTCAAGAACTAAACGAACTACTCACAAGACATCATATGGATCAAGATCAAATATGATATGGCAATGGATAACAATCTAAACATAAACAATAATCCAATGGTTCCACTCACAAGCATCAACTACAATAGTAATCAACACCGGGAAAGTTTCCCCTAAGAACTAAAGCAATATCCAACACAATTGTTACAGCCGGACGGAGTGGTGATGATGGTGCTGGTGGAGATGATGGTGTGGATGATGATGATCCCGATGAAGCCTAGCTTGACGATGGTGTTGATGGCGACGGTATCCCCTCTCCGGGAAGGAATTCCCCCAGCAGAAATCTGTCTGCCAGAGAGATCTTCCTCTCTCGGTGTTTTCCGTCCCCAGAGGCGGCGGAAATCTGTCTATGGTCACTCCCTTGGCCTTAGGGTTTTGCAGGGAAGATATAGGCGAAGGGGAGGAGTCGGGAGCCAGGCAGGTGGGCCACACATGCCCTAGGCGCGGCCTAGGGGGACCCGCGCCTACGGGGGGGTGTGCCCCCTGTGGCCCCTCTTCGCTCCTCCTTCTGGCTTCCTCAATCTTCTGGAAAAATAATATTTTCCCATATTTTTCTGGTATTTTTCTGATCTTCGCGAAATTGCACCGAAACAACTTCTTTTCCATTAGAATCCAGACTCCGGCAGTTCATCCTCCAAGAATCATCCAACATGCATAAACAGATGAAAAGCCATAAGTAATACCTCATAATAAGACATATATCAATGAATAGAGGTAAATTATGATATAGAAATGTGATTCAAATTGGGCATATGATTGTCTTTTCATAGCTTCTGCCCAATCCACCATCAACACGCTGCATAAACAGATCATCGACGCCGAAAGTAATTCCCTTTTCCTTAGAAATCCTATGTCCACTCCATACTCATGCATTTTCCATGTTTGTCTTGGCACATCCGAGATGGCTTGCTGTTACTGACGAGTCGCATGTTGTGAATAAGTAGATCAGCACCAAGTCGAGCTCCAGAAGGAGCGGGACGAGGTGACCTGAATAAAGAAGCAGATGGTGGATATGGAGAAGAAGCACCAGTCCAAGGTGAAGGGCCTGCGCGAAGAACTTGCCGAGAAAGATGGCCAACATGTTGCCAGTACCACAAAGACTAACCAGCTGCTCAAGGAGGCCGACTTAGCAGTTCGGTCGGCGCATCAAGACCTGGAAGATCTTCAAGCCAAGGCTAAGATCTGGCAGAACAAGCTTGGCGCGATCAACTCATTTCTCGGTAGTGAGTTCTTACTCTTTTTCACTGTACTTTTATACTTATTATTTGTCCCTCTTTCATTGTTTGTTGATGTTCCTCCATGTTTGTAGAGAACTCCCCTGAAGCTGAATTGTTCGCCTTAAGGTCCATGAAAAAGGTGTGGGCTGAATCTGGGGCTCCAGCTGACGGCGGAGATCACCATCTATGAGCATCTGGTGGCGCTCTCAGAGCGTGTGACCACACTAAAGTCATGCTGTGTGGACTTGCTTAAGTCGGCAATCCATGCATTTAGGATGCTCTGGACGGATGAGGATGCGCCCACGCTCGTTGAGCCCTTGGCCGCCAAGTTGCTTCTCACTGAGGAAAGGCTGGATCAGTGGCGCGAGTCGGCCGGTCGTGCTGCAGCGGACAAGGCCCTTGCCTTTGTGCTTTCATGGTATGAGGATATCAACCTTGATGTTCTCCAGCATATGAAGGCTGAAAGCAAGTGGATCCTCGAGCCTGGGCTCATCAAGAAACGCAAAGAGTGAGCCTATGCCATGGTAGAGTACACTCTGGTGCACACCTGGTGCAATGGGCCCAGCTTCCTCGACCTTGGCGAGCCGCTTGCCAAGATAGCCGAGGATGATGGTGCCGACAGCGAAGCCACCGAGTCACACGTGGCAGACTCGGTAGATGCACCTGATCTGGGCAACGCTCCTGAAGATGCTCCCAGCTCCAGCCCCAAGAACGCTCCATATAGTCCAGCTGCCTCTTAAGCTGGTTTCACCAAAAACACTTAATTCTGATGAGATCCCCGGTATGCCGGGTGCAGATGTAATATAAACTGCACTTATTTTTGGTTGAGTGCCTTTCGGTAAGGCTTAAACTTATATTTTTCTTGAAAGCAAATCATCTAGGGGCAAGTCCCCGAGTTTTATTTGTCGTTTCCCTTTTCCTTGAATTTGGCTCTTGTCTACCTTTTTTGGCGTTCGACATTAGAGTATCAAAGTTCTAAGGATTCAGTTAGCGGATATGAAACTAGACAACTTGACCTAGGATTATTCAACATACAAACCACTATATCATGCAATAGGTTAGTTAAAAGCATACATAGAGCCGACTCGCGTTTTCCCCTTGACTTATCCGGTGTTCATGTTTACTCGTCGTTGATCTTTTTCTCTTGCTTTCCATGAAGACGTGTTTTCGTACAGCAACATAGTCGAAGAGTAGATTCTATACGAGTAAACATTACTTATTCCGAGATAAGTTCAAGTGTCAATGCCAAACGACATAAAATTTTCAAGAACAAACATAAGGGGCAGTCCTCGAGCCAGTTTTTCGAGTCATACCCTTTTATTATCAGCACGTAGACGGCATAAGTATCTAACATACGAGAGTTCGAGAGATACATACACTGCTTCTCCTAAGTGTAGAAAGGACGCAACAGTGCCACGTTGCACGGCCTTTTGGTCTCATCACCCGATATGTCCGCCTTGTTCTTTTGTGCTTCACGAGCATCTATCAGATAGTATGAATCATTGTGCAATGATTTGTTAACAATGAATGGTCCTTCCCATGGAGGTGATAGTTTATGCATGCCAGCTGTGCGTTGTACTAGTCTGAGCACCATATCCCCTTCTCGGAAAACACGAGGTCGAACTTTCGGTTATGACAGCGTCGGAGATTTTGTTGGTATATGGTGGATCTGGATAATGCCAATTCTCTTGCTTCCTCGAGTAAGTCCACTCCATCTTCTCATGCCTCTTTTACCTCGGCTTTCGAGTATTGCCTTACTCTTGGCGAGTCATGCTCTATGTCGGTAGCCAAAATTGCTTCTGCCCATAGACAAGGAAGAACGGCATATAGCCTGTTGATCGATCCAGAGTTGTTCTTAAGATCCATAACACTAAGGGTAGTTCCTCGATCCAGCAACCAGATGATCTCTGGAGTGGTTCCATTAGGCGGGGTTTTATCCCGGATAGAACTAAGCCGTTAGCTCGTTCAACTTGTCCATTTGATTCTGGATGGGCGACTGCCGCTATGCCAAGCCTTATTCATTTTTTTCCCACAGAATCGTGTGAAAGCTCCTTCGACATAGTTTGTGCCATTGTCTGTGATCACACTGTGCGGGTGACCATATCTCAGTATTATGTCTTTTAAGAATGTGACAGCTGTTTTTCCATCTAGTTTTTTGATTGGCTTCACTTGTATCCATTTGGTGAACTTGTCAACCATCACTAATATATGAGTCATGCCACCCCTCGCTGGTTTGACCGGCCCTACCATATCCAGGCACCATACTGCGAATGGCCACGTGATTGGTATAGTTTTTAAATCGGATGCTAGTAAAATGTGACTTTGATGCGTAGCGTTGGCAACCGTTGCATTTCCTCACTAGGACTTGCGCTTATGCTAGTGCACTTGGCCAGTAGAATCCATGTCGGAATGCCTTGGATACCAATGCTCTTTACGAGGCATGGTGCCCACATTCTCCTTGGTGAATATCCAACAGTATTTCTTGACCTTTCTCTGGACTTATGCAACGTTGCAATACACTCGTCACACTCCTTTTGTACAATTCCTTGTTAATTATCATGCATGCTTTTGCTCTTCATTATATTTGTCTTTCCAAGATCTCATCATCAGGCAAAGTTCTATTCCTTAAGTAGTTGAATATTGGTTGCGCCCAGGCTGGTATCACCGGTGCCGGATCTATTTCTTCATAAATTTCCATTGGTTCGGCCGACATAAGTTCTGCCGACATAACCTGAGGAGTCCCCTAGTGTGATTCAGTAGCCCCTGGGTTGGGCAGAACAGTCCCCGAGTTACTCTAACCTGCCCCTGTATCTATGTCCATTGGCACAGCGTCTGACTCCTGGCTAGCCGGGATGAGCCTAATTGACTCAGATTCCGGTGATGGCTTGATCGATGGTTTCCTGAGATGTTACAACACTACTCCTGGTGGGGTTTCTTGCCGAGATGAGCCTAACTTGGATAATACATCAGCTGCCTCATTCTCTGCTCTGGGTATGTGATGGAATTCACACCCGTCAAAGTATCCCGAAATCTGCTGTACATGAAAACGGTACAGTGCCATGTTTGCATCCAGTGCATCCCAATGCCAAGATACTTGTTGGATAACCAAATCCGAGTCACAAAAACACATGATCCTTTTGATGCCAATTTCCTTGGCCACTTTTATCCCATGGACAAGTGCTTCATACTCGACTACATTATTGGATGCGGAGAAGTGGATATGCAACACATACTTGAGCTGATCCTTCTTTGGTGATGTGAGTACTATCCCGGCACCCAGACCCATATTTGTCTTGGATCCGTCGAAGTGCATCTTCCAGTAATTCGGGTCTGGCAGTGGTGGTTCATATTTCATTTCCATCCAATCCACGAAGAAATCCGCTACAACTTGAGATTTAATTGCATCTCGCCTGTCATATTGTGGAGTGTATGGTGCTAGCTCTATGGCCAGTTTTGACACTGGGCCACTGGCATCTTTGCTGCCCAATATATCCGAGATAGGTGCCTCGCATATTACCTGGATTGGGTGTTCTTGGAAATAGTGCTTCAGATTCTTTGCTGCCATATACACCCCATACGTCATTTTTTGGTAATGGGGATAGTCTTGCTTTGATGTAGAGAGCACTTCGCTCAGATAATAAACTGGCCTTTGGACTGATTTGCCTTCTTCTTCACGTTCTACCACTATTACCGCACTGATAACTCTATTGGTTGCTGCGATATAGAGCAGCATTGTCTCTTTGCATAGTGGTGAAGCTAATATTGGTGTTGTTGCCAACATCTTTTTGAGTTCATGGAAAGCGCTATCAGCTTGTTGTGTCCCTTTGAATTTGTTTGATTTTTTCATCAGTTGATATAATGGTAAGGCTTTTTCGCCTAGCCGACTCACAAACCTACTCAACGAGGCCAGGCATCCTGTAAATTTCTGGACATCGTTGACGGTTTTCGGCAACTCCATTCTTTCGATGGCCCTGATCTTTGTCGGGTTAGCCTCAATTCCTCGGCTGGACATGAGAAATCCGAGTAACTTTCCAGCCGGGACACCAAACGTGCATTTTTCTGGGTTAAGTTTCATCCGGAATCTTCTTAAATTTTCGAATGTTTGACGCAAGTCCTCGATTATAGTATGACTTTGTTTGTTTTTTATTACCACGTCATCGACGTATACTTGAACAATTTTGTCCAGTTGATCTTGCAAGCATTTTTGCATGCACCTCTGGTATGTTGCACCCGCATTTCTCAATCTGAACGGCATAGTACGATAGCAATAAGCCCCATAAGGGGTGATAAAAGCTGTCTTTATTTGATCATCCGGATTTATTGGTATCTGGTGGAAACTAGAGTACGCATCCACAAATGACAACAACTCACATCCGGCAGTAGAGTCAATGACTTGATCAATCCGTGGAAGGGGGAATGGATCTTTTGGACACGCCTTATAGAGGTTCGTGTAGTCAATACACATGCGCCACACCAGTGCCACGTTCGGGTCATCCTTTTTCTTTTCGACCAAGACTGGATTTGACAACTAATCTGGGAGGCTATCACTTTCCTCCTATCTTAAGAGCCTGGCTATCTCGGAGGCTATCACTTTCCTCCTATCTTACGAAGCGGCGGAGGGGTTGCTTCACCGGCTTGGCATCTGTCCTTACATGAAGAGAGTGCTCAGCCAGCTCCCTCGGAACCCCTTGGAGGTCTTGTGTGGACCATGCAAAGATATCCCGATTCTCACGGAGGAAGCTGCTGAGCTAGCTTTCCTATTTATCAGATAGCCCATCACCACTGGTAACTATGCATTCTGGGAAGGCCTCATCAACCTGTATCTTCTTTGTTTCCTTGGTGGCTTGGAAAGATACACTGCCATGCGGGTTAGTGATTGCCGGCATAGACATCTGTGCTGCCTTGGCCAGTGCTGCAACTTCCATCATTTGATGCTTTTCATACACTATGACCAGTGACTCGGCCAGCGAAGATCCGGCTGAGGCGCATGCAATAGATCTCTTGTAGTCACCCTCAACTGTGATAACTTCGCACAGACCTGGCAGCTTCATCTTTAAGTAGGCAATATGAGGAGTAGCCATAAACTTTGCCATAGCTGGCCTGCCGAGTAAGGCATGGTACGAGATGACCAAGTCGACCACCTTGAACTCTATGTCTTCAGTGCGACAGTTTTCTCTGTTGCTGAATAAGACGTCAACCCAGATCTTGCCAATTGGCTCACAGGATAGTCCCGGCATAATACCATGGAAATTTGTCTTAGTTGGCTCCAAAATGTGCATAGTGATGCCTAACTTGAGCATGGTATCCTTGTACATGATATTGATGCTACTGCCATCGTCTATCAGTACCTTGGAGAACTTCACATTGATATTGGGCCCATGAATGTTGGATCCAAGACAAGAGCATAACCTCCTGGCGTTGGCATGATCTTGGGGTGATCCTTTATGCTCCAAGTTATCTCCTATTCAAACCAATGCATGTACTTTGGTATTGCCGGCATTGCGGCGTTCACTTCCATCATCCATCTCTATTGACTCTTCTTGGCATTCGGCTCTGTGACGAATACGACATAACTCTGGTGATGCTCCCTGTACTCGTTTCTGGTCCCATGGCCGACATGAGCGTCATTATCCCTTGGGTTATGCACTTGGTGCACAACCTCTCTTCTTTATTGGTTGTGATACCTTGATTTCCTGTTCTCATATCTATGCTCGGATCCAACAACTTGATCATTTCCTCCTGTGAGCGATGGTGGGGGCGGTGGTGGTAACTGCCGAGTCGACGAGTCCACTCTATCTCCTTTCTGAAACCATGTGGACTGTCTTATTGTGTGATTCACCGGCTTACTTGGACTTGGCATGTGAAACTTACATGATTAATCTAACATCATTTCATAAGTATATTTTTGCTTGTCTTGATATGGTTTTCTTTGCTTATATGGCTTTTTCCCATCATTCTTTGGTATCCATTGATGTTGCCCATTTTTCCTATGGCGCTGGCTGCTTCCAGCATCTGGATGATCCTGACTTACGGCTGCGACTTGAGTCGAACCATACCTGTAGTCTAGTCTTTCATCTCTTCTCTTGCTTCTATGCTCAGCCCTTTCCTGGTGCCTTTGCGACTCGACTGTGTCATAGATCTGAGTCTCAGTCATCCCGTCTGCCGACATAACCAGAGGTTGAGTCGGATCTCCTAACGCGTATGAGTCGGCAATTCTTATTGTTTCTTCCAAGCTTGTCGGCATATCTCTCTATAACCTTTGCCACAGTACACTTCCATGCTTGCATCCTTATGCAAACCATGCAATGTCCTAAGACTCAGTTACCCCTTCGCAAGAGTTGCGCATTGTGCACCACCTTGTGAGGAATTCCCTGTCTGTTTCATTCGGCCTCTGCTTGCACATAGCTAACTGTTGTGGGCGATTCGGCCTCTTGTACGTGCTTGTGAATTTTCTCACGAAAGCTTCATGGAAATCAATCCAGCTGTTGATGCTTCTTGGCGGCAAATTATTCAGCCACACCCTTGCTGGTCCTTCTAGCATTTGCGGTACATACTGCACTACCCATCTCAGATTTCCCTATGCGATTTTTACTGCTGTTCCATAATCTATGAGCCAGTCTTCTGGCTTTGTGCTTCCATCGTATGTCTTTGTTCCTCTGGCCAGCTGAAAGTTTGGCACTAGCGGCTCCTTCATGATCCTTGGGCCAAAACATGGTGGACCCTGTGAACCTTACGATTCGATTAGCTCTGCCATATTTATCTGGTCGAGCTTTAGCCTCACATCATCCGGATGTAGATTTCTACCTCCGAGCCTTGCTTCCATTTCTTGATATGCATGATCCGGCAATTCGTACCCATTGTTTACCATTGCCGAGTAACCATCATTGTATCTGTTAGTGTTCGGGTCTGCAGGTTGCTGCACTGCTTTTCCCGTGCTTTGTTGTCTCCTTTCGGGTTGGGCTGGCGGAGGATTCGGAGACGGGTTTCCCTCTCCTGCCGAGTGAGTTCCATGCCTAGGTTGAGGTGCAAAGTTCTACCCCCATTGTCATTTCTTTGTCCTGCTTGCCTTTCTCGGCCAGCGTTTTCTTGGTTCTCGTTTCCCTGAACGATATTTTTTCTCGTTCCCTATGCACGGGCCGGGTTTCCTTGAACCACTGCCGGGTCATAAGCAACCATATGCTTATTCCTTCCCGAATCCACACTTTTTTCTTTTCTCTGTCTTGGCGCCACTCCTGGTGAGGAGGCTGTATGGCCTGCTGATCTCGCTGGGATTGGAGTTGCCGAATGAACTAGCTGCGACCTGCCAGCTATACCTAGATTTGCCCTGTAATACGCTTCATTCAACATCTCGGCTGCTCTCACCAATTCATTGACTCGTTCATGTTGTTTTCTCTTTGCTTCATCTGTCAAATGGGGTAACTCATCCATTGCGCCTCTACAACTCTAAAATTTGTTGCTGCCGTGTTGTATGTCGGCCACATGGATGTTTCATTTCTATTTTCTGGTGTTACCTTTGATGTTGTGTCCTCCAATTCTTCATTGAGGTTTCTTAATCTCAACCTCGTTGCATCAAGCTGGGTCTTAGCGCCCTTGACTCGATTTGCCGAATTGAGCTCTCGGATCGTGATATCCATATCCTGCTGTAACTGTGCCAATTCCTTTGCCTTCTCCAAGACTTTTATCCTAGCCTCTTCCAACTCGGCCTGCACATGCGCCGGATCAGTTGCTGGTGCTACTGGATCTGCTAGTTTTTCTATTGATTCTTGCAATTCTTTGGCTCTCTTACTCCAAGCTATGGTCTCTGGCTTCTCCAGTGGTGCTTTCGCTATTCTCGCTGCCCATGGCGTGTAAGGTTCCCAACCTTTAATAAGGTAGAGATCCCTGTGTTTACAATGCTAGTCCCTGGATCAATAGCTAGCATCCATAGTTAAGATGTAATATCAAGAAACAAAGGTCATAATACAACTTTATAACCAGGAATAACATAATTTTATTACATCTTACATAGCTCATTTGGCTATTACATTACATTGCAACAGAATATCTATAAGCATGGGGTCCTTCATCTTCAAAGTGCCACAGGCAGACATGTTGGTTGTAGACTTGTAATCCTAATCATTAAACTTCACTAATATCAAGCAAACCTGCAACATAACAAGTTACAGCCACAAGGGTCAATACATTTGAATTGTATTGGCAAGTGATACTATGGTAGTATAGTGGAGTCTATCAACTATATGCATTTGGCTAAGTGGGGTTGAGGCTTGCATTGCTCAAAAATAGATTTTTCCTTATCATTTGAAATCACTAAGTTTTTGCTTGACAAAAATCTTTCCCAAGGCATCTCCCAATCAAAGATTGAAGATCGTTTAACCCTTGTTCAACTTAGACATTTAACTTAGAAATTTGTATGATGAGATTCTTGATTGCTTCCATGTCTTGATGCTCAAATTGTCCTTTACCAGGGACATGGCTAAGTACTTAGATTTTACACTCTGCAGAGGTGGTGCACTTTCCCCACAAGACTTGGTTTCACCAAGACAAGATCTTTCAGAAGCCTTTCCTTAGACCAAAATGGACGCGCTCCAACCTATCAAACCCTACCACCAACTGTCCATTTGGCTAAGTTCTTGCAACCTATATGATCCAGTCAGAGCCCATAATGCCAAGTGGTTGCACTTGAAGCTTCTCAACATTTGACATCTCAAATGTCTTTGTTCCTGGGTGGCCATCCACAAGTGAGATACACAAGGTAAACCATAAAAATGGGCCTTGTTAACCACTCAACACAAACCATTCCTTCCATTCCACCCAGGTGATTCATTCACTTAGTTGTTTTATTAAATAAAACACAAGTCCTGAGACTTAGAAATTTTTCCAATGTGTGAATATATATTCCACCCTTGTTTTCTATTAGCTAAGCTAAGCATGATAGTAGTAGGGATCTTAACTTAGGAAATTCTACTATGGTTTCATCTACTAGGATTTCCCATAGCATGGTTTATACTTAGCAAAAATTCCATGCAAGTTTTACTTAGAAAAATCACTATGCATAGTGAAAGTAATGGGACAAAAGTATGAAGCATCACTTGCCTTTTTGGTAGAGAATGTAAGTTCACTCCTTGATCTTGCAACAATCACACTCTTCAAGTTCCACTACAATTCAATCAAGCAAACAACATTTCAATCTACCAATCAAGCAAAACATCACATAAAATCATATAAACAAGATAATGCATGCAAGCATGCCAAGGATTGTTTTATTTGGAAAAGTGGTTCCTAATGGGTCATAAACATTTGAAAACACCTAATGGTCATTTTATAAAGTGGCAAAGTCATTTGCAAAAGATTTCACTTCATAAACCATTTTCAAAACAAGGTAACATTTTATGTGGTGTAGAAATCTTTTTACTAAGGCATTGATCTATAGGGTTCACAAAATACATTTTCAAATCATAAAACTTGGTGTTTGGGGTCAGAGAGTTTAAAACAAAACATTTCCCAAAGGTTTTCTTCCAAAACCATTTTTAATAAATAAACCATATTTTTATTTGATTGGAAATGGTTTTAAATCCAAGATTTATTCTTTTGCATCACCAAATATATTTTTGAAACCACAAAGTGACCCCTAAAGTCAGTAGGTTCAAAACACACCATTTTCCAAAGATTTTATCCCCAAAAACATTTTAGAATAATTTTTATAACCTAAACAACCATACAAATGTTTCTGCAAAAACAAACATTTTACCAGAAGATTTTTACTAAACAAATTGCATGGTTGGCTAGGGCTTGTCTTGCTGAATCCAATGATATAAATTTTGCAAAATTTTGACGTGTGGATCAAAAGTTATAAGGTTTGCAAATTTGCATCTAAATCAGATTCTAAAATCTGTTTTAAATCAAACCAGTGACACGCGTCTGTTTCTGGTTCGCTGATACCGGTTCGCGTGGATTGCACGACTACAGCCATTGGATCTAACTGACATCGCATGGCGCATGTTCATTCTTACCCCTTCGGTTTAGTCAATCTATCCAAGCCATCAAATGCAGATCTAACGGTTCCTATCGTTTTGACCAAATAGCAGCGGCGCTGGCGGCGACTGTGCGGCGACGGCGCTCTAGCGGCGAGGTTGCCGGCGATACAGGAAGCTAGAGGAGGAGTGGGGTGGCTCACCAGAATCGTCGAAGCTTGCTGATGCTCAACGTGGTATTGGCTTGTGAAGGGGCGCACGAGATCGTCCTTAATCGCTCACCGGAGTTGAGCTAGACCTCGGGTGCGGTCAGACGTCGACGGGGGCGAGGCTACAGGTCCTGCGCGAGTGGATGGCGAGCACCTGGATGTTCACAAGGCACAGGCGAACAAAATGGTATGAGGCTCTGGTCGAGGCGCGCATGGGTTCAGGCGATGAGGCTCACCGGAGTTGCTTGCAGACGGCGGTGCTGTCAGTTGATGTCGTTGCCGATGCTGTGAGGCACACGCAGCGAGCTGGGGATGCAGAGAGATGCGCCAGGGCTTGGGGAATATGTGAGTGTGGTCGAGGAGGCGAGGGTCGGTGATTACTGGCCGGAATCGTCGTCGGAGCATCGTCAGAGAGAGGGTGGTGTGGAGAGGAATTGGGCGGCCTGGGGGCACGCTAAGGTGGGGCGACAGAGGGGAAATGGAGAGGAGGTAGAGGCGATTAAATGGGCTTGATCACAGTGAGGAATAAACGCAGCGTTACGATGAATTTAATCGGAGGAATCAAAGGCAGGAGCGGGGAAGAACTGGTCGCAGGGTGGAGACGATGAACAGTGTGTGGGTCCTGGTTGTCTGCGAGAGAGAGAGCGTGAGTGTGGGGTCCAGTCGTCATCCTCTGTGCGGGTAAGTTCCTGAGTGAGAAAAGAACGGTTCTCTGGGGAGAGAGGTGGGCTGCTGGGCTGGGATGGGCTTTTTTGGGCTGGCCGGCTGGGCTGATTCCTTTAGCATTTTTTTGTACTGAAACTTTTCCCTTTTTCCATTTGATTTTCTATTTTGAATTTCAATCAAACAATTCAAACATTCAAATCAAATCAAACTTCCACCACACTTTGTAATGAGTTTAGTTCTGTTTAACAACTCAAAACCAAAGTCCAAAATAAAATAATAATTTTATTTTAGGGTCCATTAATAATTAAATGAATAGACCTTATTCATTTAATTCAAATAGGATTTGTTTTATTAAAATCTTTGTTTTGAAATCTAAAATAAAACCAAAAACACTTCAATAGGTTTTATTTGAGAATATAAAATACTTGAAAAACTTGTTTAAAATAATTTTAACAAGTTTTGATGTTTAATTAAAATGGTAAAACCTTTATTTTAATAAAATTGGTTTAATAATAAACTCTCCTTATTTTTATTTAAATAAACCTTTACTCTTTTAATCAAAACAAAACATTTTATTTCAAAAGCTTGGCCAAGGTTTAATTTGGCTCTATAAAATAATCCTTATTTATAAATCTATCTTTTCTTTTGAAAACCAAATCTTTTATTAAAAGATCCAAAAAATAGTAATTCCAAATATTTTTAACTTTATTGTTTATTTTATCTTTTTAAATCCCTTTAGGATTTTATTTGATCCAAATAGGTTTTGAAAGTTTCCAATTGGAATCAAAAGTTTCTTCTCACCCTGAAAATCGACAAAGTTTTATTTTATTCATTTATTTTTCACATAACAAGATTTGTAAAATCTTGGGATGTGACAGGCTACCACCCTTAAAATAAATCTCGTCTCGAGATTTGGGAAGGCTAGGGTTACAAATTGGTTCAAAACATCTAGGGTACTACCACCCTTAAAATACTCTCCAACTAAATTACATCTTGTCTTACTTGGGATCTTGGTGTAACTTTCATGCAGAAGTTTGCATAGTTCCCTAGTTCCTTGCATTTGAAACATGTGATAAGGCTGAGGTCTTGAGGTGGCTTCTTTGGACAATATGATGCATAATGTCCTAACTCTTTGTAGTGGTTGCACATCACTTGGCTAATATCCTTCCTCATCTTGGGTTTCACTAGCTTTTGTTTGTCCTCTTGGCTCTTCTTCTTTTCTGGGCATTCATTGGCACAGTGTCCCATCTCTTTGCAATTGTAACATTGCAACTGGCTTTTATCCTTCTTCTTCTTTTTGGGTCTCTCCAAAGCTAGGAGTTCTTCTAGTTCATGTTCTTCATATCTCACCTCAAAGGTGGAAAATCTTTCTCTCTTCTTGGGGCAGTTACTAGAGATATGACTTTCTTCTTCACCATTAGGGCATTGATCTTCATGCTCCTTGCATGTATGATCCTTGTCTCTACAAATATTGCATGCTTGGGTTCCTTCTATAATAACATCTTTGTCATCCTTGTTGTCATTATCTCTTTGGGAAAAGTTTTCTCCCATGTTGTTCTCTTGGTTGTTGTTGTTGTCATCATACTTGATGTTGGGGTTTCTTGGAGAAGTCATCTGTTTGGGTTGGATTGGGATTAGAATAGGCAAAAATATTTCTAAGGAAATAATTCTAATCACACACATCACAATTCACTCAAGCAATGTGCAAGCAATCACAAGCCAAACATTTCACTCAAACAACAAAGTTCAAGCACATTTTTAGGCAACAAAATATTTTTGTTACACCACATAAGTTGGTGGGTTTGACTTAAACAAGATATGGTGGTCCATCTATATGGTTCACTTGAAATCTTTCCATCCTTCTTAGTTGATTCTTCATGAACAAGATCTTTGTATCGTTAGAGAAAATTTCTCATGTCTTGGTCACAAAACTTCAAAGGTGATGATGGCTCCTTCTATTTGGTGTTTCCATAGTCTCCATATCTTGAGCAAGATTTCTTGTCTCACTTGTCCTTAGTGATATCCAAGGTTGAAGTCCTTGGTGAAAATGATGAAGATGTTGGAGTCATTAGAGTTGAAGATGCTGAAGTCATTAGAGTTGATGAGTCCTTTGCACATGGTGAAGTCTTTGGCCATGGGGTAGGCTTGTCCATCAAGTTGAAATAGAAGAGATGTAGAGTCAAAACCAAAATGGTTGAGGAAAGAGTTTACAAGATTGTTTGTAAATAAGTTTTTGGAACAAATACAACTTCTATTTTTTCTAAGGGGTTTTGTCCAATCCTAGGTTTACAAATCCTACAGGCAACACAATGCTTTGATACCATCTGTAAGGTTCCCAACCTTTAATAAGGTAGAGATCCCTGTGTTTACAATGCTAGTCCCTGGATCAATAGCTAGCATCCACAATTAAGATGTAATATCAAGAAACAAAGGTCATAATACAACTTTATAACCAGGAATAGCATAATTTTATTACATCTTACATAGCTCATTTGGCTATTACATTACATTGCAGCAGAATATCTATAAGCATGGGGTCCTTCATCTTCAAAGTGCCATAGGCAGACATGTTGGTTGTAGACTTGTAATCCTAATCATTAAACTTCACTAATATCAAACAAACCTGCAACATAACAAGTTACAGCCACAAGGGTCAATACATTTGAATTGTATTGGCAAGTGATACTATGGTAGTATAGTGGAGTCTATCAACTATATGCATTTGGCTAAGTGGGGTTGAGTCTTGCATTGCTCAAAAATAGATTTTTCCTTATCATTTGAAATCACTAAGTTTTTGCTTGACAAAAATCTTTCCCAAGGCATCTCCCAATCAAAGATTGAAGATCCTTTAACCCTTGTTCAACTTAGACATTTAACTTAGAAATTTGTATGATGAGATTCTTGATTGCTTCCATGTCTTGATGCTCAAATTGTCCTTTACCAGGGACATGGCTAAGTACTTAGATTTTACACTCTGCAGAGGTGGTGCACTTTCCCCACAAGACTTGGTTTCACCAAGACAAGATCTTTCAGAAGCCTTTCCTTAGACCAAAATGGACGCGCTCCAACCTATCAAACCCTACCACCAACTGTCCATTTGGCTAAGTTCTTGCAACCTATATGATCCAGTCAGAGCCCATAATGCCAAGTGGTTGCACTTGAAGCTTCTCAACATTTGACATCTCAAATCTCTTTGTTCCTGGGTGGCCATCCACAAGTGAGATACACAAGGTAAACCATAAAAATGGGCCTTGTTAACCACTCAACACAAACCATTCCTTCCATTCCACCAAGGTGATTCATTCACTTAGTTGTTTTATTAAATAAAACACAAGTCCTCAGACTTAGAAATTTTTCCAAAGTGTGAATATATATTCCACCCTTGTTTTCTATTAGCTAAGCTAAGCATGATAGTAGTAGGGATCTTAACTTAAGAAATTCTACTAAGGTTTTATCTACTAGGATTTCCCATAGCATGGTTTATACTTAGCAAAAATTCCATGCAAGTTTTACTTAGAAAAATCACTAATGCATAGTGAAAGTAATGGGACAAAAGTATGAAGCATCACTTGCCTTTTTGGTAGAGAATGTAAGTTCACTCCTTGATCTTGAAACAATCACACTCTTCAAGTTCCACTACAATTCAATCAAGCAAACAACATTTCAATCTACCAATCAAGCAAAACATCACATAAAATCATATAAACAAGATAATGCATGCAAGCATGCCAAGGATTGTTTTATTTGGAAAAGTGGTTCCTAATGGGTCATAAACATTTGAAAACACCTAATGGTCATTTTATAAAGTGGCAAAGTCATTTGCAAAAGATTTCACTTCATAAACCATTTTCAAAACAAGGTATCATTTTATGTGGTGTAGAAATGTTTTTACTAAGGCATTAATCTATAGGGTTCACAAAATACATTTTCAAATCATAAAACTTGGTGTTTGGGGTCAGAGAGTTTAAAACAAAAAAATTCCCAAAGGTTTTCTTCCAAAACCATTTTTAATAAATAAACCATATTTTTATTTGACTGGAAATGGTTTTAAATCCAAGATTTATTCTTTTGCATCACCAAATATATTTTTGAAACCACAAAGTGATCCCTAAAGTCAGTAGGTTCAAAACACACCATTTTCCAAAGATTTTATCCCCAAAAACATTTTAGAACAATTTTTATAACCTAAATAAGCATACAAATGTTTCTGCAAAAACAAACATTTTACCAGAAGATTTTTACTAAACAAATTGCATGGTTGGCTAGGGCTTGTCTTGCTGAATCCAATGATATAAAATTTGCAAAATTTGGACGTGTGGATCAAAAGTCATAAGGTTTGCAAATGTGCATCTAAATCAGATTCTAAAATCTGTTTTAAATCAAACCAGTGACACGCGTCTATTTCTGGTTCGCTGATACCGGTTCGCGTGGATTGCGCAACTACAGCCGTTGGATCTAACTGACATCGCATGGCGCAGGTTCATTCTTACCCCTTCGGTTTAGTTAATCTATCCAAGCCATCAGATGCAGATCTAACGGTTCCTATCGTTTTGACCAAATAGCAGCAGCGCTGGCGGCGACTGTGCGGCGGCGGCGCTCTGGAGGCAAGGTTGCCGGTGATACAGGAAGCTAGAGGAGGAGTTGGGTGTCTCACCAGAATCGTCAAAGCTTGCTGATGCTCAACGTGGTACTGGCTGGTGAAGGGGCGCACGAGATCGTCCTTAATCGCTCACCGGAGTTGAGCTGGACCTCGGGTGCGGTCAGACGTCGACGGGGGCGAGGCTACGGGTCCTGCGCGAGTGGACGGCGAGCACCTGGATGTTCACAAGGCACAGGCGAACAAAATGGTATGAGGCTCTGGTCGAGGCGCGCATGGGTTCAGGCGATGAGGCTCACCGGAGTTGCTTGTAGACGGCAGTGCTGTCAGTTGATGTCGTTGCCGGCGCTGTGAGGCACGCGCAAGCGAGCTGGGGATGCAGAGAGATGCGCCAAGGCTTGGGGAATATGTGAGTGTGGTCGAGGAGGCGAGGGGCGGTGATTACTGGCCGGAATCATCGTCGGAGCGTCCTCGGACAAAGGGTGGTGTGGAGAGGAATTGGGCGGCCTGGGGGCACGCTAAGGTGGGGCGACAGAGGGGAAATGGAGAGGAGGTAGAGGCTATTAAATGGTCTTGATCACAGTGAGGAATAAACGCAGCGTTACGACGAATTTAATCGGAGGAATCAAAGGCAGGAGCGGGGAAGAACTGGTCGCAGGGTGGAGACGATGAACAGTGTGTGGGTCCTGGTTGTCTGTGAGAGAGAGAGCGTGAGTGTGGGGTCCAGTCGTCATCCTCTGTGCGGGAAAGTTCCTGAGTGAGAAAAGAACGGTTCGCTGGGGAGAGAGGTGGGCTGCTGGGCTGGGATGGGCTTTGTTGGGCTGGCCGGCTGGGCTGATTCCTTTAGCATTTTTTTTGTACTGAAACTTTTCCCTTTTTCCATTTGATTTTCTGTTTTGAATTTCAATCAAACAATTCAAACATTCAAATCAAATCAAACTTCCACCACACTTGGTAATGAGTTTAGTTCTGTTTAACAACTCAAAACCAAAGTCCAAAATAAAATAATAATTTTATTTTAGGGTCCATTAATAATTAAATGAATAGACCTTATTTGTTTTGTTAATCTAAAATAAAACCAAAAACACTTCATTAGGTTTTATTTGAGAATATAAAATACTTGAAAAACTTGTTTAAAATAATTTTAACAAGTTTTGATGTTTAATTAAAATGGTAAAAGCTTTATTTTAATAAAATTGGTTTAATAATAAACTCTCCTTATTTTTATTTAAATAAACCTTTACTCTTTTAATCAAAACAAAACATTTTATTTCAAAAGCTTGGCCAAGGTTTAATTTGGCTCTATAAAATAATCCTTATTTATAAATCTATCTTTTCTTTTGAAAACCAAATCTTTTATTAAAATATCCAAAAATAGTAATTCCAAATATTTTTAACTTTATTGTTTATTTTATCTTTTTAAATCCCTTTAGGATTTTATTTGATCCAAATAGGTTTTGAAAGTTTCCAATTGGAATCAAAAGTTTCTTCTCACCCTGAAAATCAACAAAGTTTATTTTATTCATTTATTTTTCACATAACAAGATTTGGAAAATCTTAGGATGTGACATGGCGTCTCTTCTAGATTTCCTCCCTCAGCATTCTCATTCACTACAGGGGCTACTGGAGGTGCTGGGGATGCGAGGGGTTTGGATCTGTCATCATTACCTCGCCGGAGACGAGTTGATGAAGCTTTCCTGTGGCGTGAACACAGGTGGATCCGGTGCCAGGATGACGCGCTCCACACGCACCGCGATGTAGACCTGGTGCTTGCCAAACTTGATGAAGCGACCGCCCCTTGGGAACGGCGTGGTCCCGAAGCATCCTGCATCGTTGCTAACGAAGTTGAGTGCCCCGAACCTCTGGATGAGGCCGCAGTAGACGTGTTCGCCCGTCTTGGCGATGATGTTGCCAGTCCAAATGAAAACTCCAGCAAGCGCCTGCTTCTGCCCCACGGTGGACGCCAACTGTCGTGGTGGTGTCACGAAAGATGCCATGGGTAGGCTTAAGTTGGGGGCCGAATGGACGCTTGTGGTAACCGGGGAGGGAGTGCACGGTCTAGCCGCGCATGAAGAACAAGATGAACTCTCCACACTTAGGATTTTTATTGATCCAAGAAGTTTACAAGTGCTCCTAGAGCTGTTTGAGCATAACTTCTGGGCACTAGTTTCCTACTTGATCCAACCTCCTTAAACCATAGCTATGCCCCTCCTTATATAGGTGATGGCTAGCAAGGTTACATCCCTTTGGTCCCTAGGGTTACTGTTTGGATCTTGGTCCTTACTGTGCGGGCCGTGTCATGGGCTAGCCCTGAGCCCTTGATCCAGTCCTCAAAGCCAGCCAGCTAACGGTCCTCTTGTACGTAGCCTCTAGCTCTTTTAGCGTCATACCACTACTTTGTATGCCAGC
The DNA here is from genome assembly GCA_910589765.1 of Avena atlantica. Lineage (NCBI taxonomy): Eukaryota > Viridiplantae > Streptophyta > Magnoliopsida > Poales > Poaceae > Avena > Avena atlantica. The sequence continues at coordinate 195,940,877 of OU342738.1, read as the reverse complement.
CCTTGCTTTGGGCGTCACCCGGCATCGCCCTTCTCTTTTGACAATGCTTTACCATGGTCCCTCCTGAATCTTACACGGAAAGCTGCCATGCGTCCTTTCTGACTTGGCCTTCCCTCGTGAGACTCGGCTACTGCTTCCTGCAGGGTAAACAAACTTGTCTTATACGGGCCGACATAATTCTTATGTCTGCCGCACACGACTCTCATACCCGGCCGTTGTTACCTGGCCGGAGACATCTTTGACTCGGCATACGCCGAGCTGGGCAATGTTTTACCCATTATGACCCTACCGGGGGTTATCCCATCGATAATGGGATAAGTATGAGAGGATAGAGGAGGACACGACGGTCTTATCTACTCCTCTCAGGGTCGGCAGCGAGCACCACGGCGGTCGGATTTTGATGACGACGGCAGACGGCATCGCAAGTATGCACGCAACTGCCAATTTGCGTGAGGATGACGATGATGGTTATTTTGCAGAAAACCCCCTAGCACATTTTTACTCTCAAACCGCGGTTCCTAGCGGTGTCCCACCTGTCAGCCAGAGAAAAAAGTGAGTCGGGCTGGTTGTTGGGCCTTAGTGGGCTGCTGTGGGCTACGCGTGAGTAGCAGATAGAGAGGTGAGGAAATGGGCCTCGGGCGAGAAAACTTTTCTTGGTTGTTTTTTTTCATTCCTTTTTCTTTTTCTGTTTTCTTTTCTAACTTTTATATTTAGACAATTGTTTTGAATATTCCTTATAGAATTTTATTTGGTAAATACTTGTAGCAATAAGCAAAGTATATTTAGATTCATTTAGTGAACTTTTATTATATAAGGTTTATATTTTCTTCATTTCCTTTATATAGGTCCTTTTCCTATTAATATTTTGTAGGGGATTTTGTTATGAATTTTTTTACCTATAAACACCATAACTTATTAAAGGATGTATTACTATTAATTCATGAGATTTGATTCTTATTAACTTATAATATTAAAGGAATTTTTATATGTTGATCCTTCATTATTGTATGACACATAAAGTTCTAAAGAATTAATATGGTTAATATTATTCCCATGAGCTTAAATGATATCAAATAAATAGTTTGTTATAACTTGCATAGAAGTTAGGGTTTAAAATTATAATTGTATACTATGAGTTTTAAGAGATTTAATATATATATATTATTTTATATATAGGAATAACATTTAAGGTTTAAGACATCTTGTCTTTATGCTTGTGATTAGGAAATATACCACTATTTAAAGTAAAATAATAGGGTTGTTCTTTTGGATGGCTTAATAAAAATAACTGATAAAGATATTTTCTAAGCACATGTGATCATGATAGTTGGAAATGACAAAGATGTGCTTAAGTGATTTGCCATAGGAAAATATTCCTACAAACCAATGAGAAATAGGATGATAGATCAAATAGATGAAATATATATTAAGTTTGATTATAGATTTAAGGGTTAGTGTTTACCGAGAATTCCTATCTTCCATATTTCACAATTCTTGACTTCTACTTAAGGAATTCCTTCCCTAGATATACTACTTATTCATATCCATCATCATGTGTTAACATGATGAGATTTACTTTACAAGAATATTCTTATTAATTATTTCTCCTCTTCAATCCATTTGTAAATCCAATGAGGTTGACACCAAAGCTCAACATGATTTCCTCATAGGAATTTCTCCCACTTCTGGAATGTTTCTAATGAATCCTATTCCATTTGAATGATTTCCCTCATACTTCACAAATTACTTTGTAATCTAACTTATAAATTTTAGAAGCTTGTTGCTGAAGCTTTTCATAATCTTTCTTCCATCTACACTTGGTTAGATCAAACTACTCTACTGATGCTAATCTCTAATCCAACCAGTAGTTACTTATAACTCTATTCATTTACACCCTTTATCCCCATCACTATTATTGTTCCAATAGATGCATATATCAAATTCTACTTTCCTCAACTCTTTAATATTCTCTAAGAGAAATATACTACTTCTACATCTCAATGTTTCTCTAGTATCAGCTTTATCCTACTATCCATTCAGAAGTGAGTTAACTCCATCAATATCATATTGATTTGACTCCCTTCAATCACTCCCATCCTATAGATGATATCTAAAACTAGCATTACCACTTACCTCTTCTTACTTCTTTCTCTAAAGGATTTAAGTGAATGCTATTATAAGGAAAATAATTAATAGATAAAGAATTAATAGGTTAAGAATTGATAAATCAATAGTTGATTACTCAACATTGATGAACAACAGATATTAAGATAAGGTTCATTAGAGATGATAAGGATTGATATGGAAAGAAAGATATGTGGTAAAGGGTCTTGAATTGGTTTCCTTCCTACTCCATATAACTAAAGAGTTAAGGTTAGGTATTACCATGATACTCATGGTATAAATAGATAAGGATAAGTTAGGTCCAGATTTAGTTATTAAATTCTTATTATATGAGTTATATACATAGCTTGGTATTCATGAGTCATGGTAATGAATACTATGGAATGATCACTTAAGTATCTAATAATAATTATTAAGAAATGTGTGGTGGTTTAGTTTATTACATTTGATCTACCCTTATATCAAATCACGTTTACCCTAAATAAGGTTTAGCAAAGGTCATAATGAAAATTATCGCAGTCAACTTGATGATCTACTTCAATTCCATCAAATTGAGAGAAGCTTCAATAACTTTGACAAGTTTTGTTCAAATGCGTGAAAATTATTCGGATTTTCCTAATGAAGGTTTCACGAAAGAGCTTGCGGTATACGCAGACAATTGTGGATCTCCGAAATGAATCTTCCAACATTATTTGTCTTATTATATGTTTGGACACTCTTGCTTTGGTAGGCCTGCTTTCGTGAAACGCCTCGCAGATGGGACTAAGCTACTTTTAAAAGAGGATATACTACAATCCTGAGGGGATATTCCTTTATTTAGCATTGGAACCTCTATAGAAGTCATATCCATTTTATTAACTTTTTTAGTTATCCCTTTGGGATATCATTTTGTTTTTTATACTCCTTTATGCCTTTCCTAACTTAGGCCAAGTTTTATTCTCTTTATGAAATACTAAGATGATCTGATTAAATAAGTCAGCCAAATACTAGCTGCAGACAAGATACCAGCTGCGAACAAGATACCAGATGTGGACAATCCTAGGGTGTATGTATTACCTTATGGTTTTTCGACGTACTATTGGCATTCTCTTTGAATTGTCAGAGCTTGAATAACACTTTGGTTTCAAAGCTTGTTCATTGCACTTATTCACGATACTTCTATGAATTTGGTACTATTACCTCATTAACTTCTTAGCACGTTACCTATTTTGGGTAAACTTAAGTTCATCACTTTTGTTGCTCCAAGCATTTTTCTACACTAATATTCCTTATTGTAGTCGAAATAACAATGATCTGAACTGGATTTCTCCTTCAAATTGTGTTGATACTCCTTATACTTTGCTTCACTCTTTATGTAAGTCTTCATCTTGATCTTCGGAACTCATCACTCCCTTACACGAATTCCCGTTTCTGTCTAGGTCTATAACATCAAAGTAATAACTGGGTGTTGCAACATGCATTTGCACACCAAGTCAAACTTCATGCCTAGATATAGTCAATCAAGAAGATTCAAGAAAATCCAAAAGTCAATAACAACAAAACATATACCATGTATTATACATAGGTTTTATATAAATTACAGAAAACTGACGTTTCAACTATTCGCCTCTCCTACACATTACACAACTATCTTACAGAAACTTTGTTCCTATGAGTATATCCTCACTTATTTAAGCAAACCTCTCCAAACTACAATACGCATTACCCAATATGTACATTATTCAAGCACGCATGACTTCATTCCATTCTTACTTTCATCTTCTTCTAGTGCTTGCTGGAGTTCCATCCATGATGACGTGAAGTCCTACGACTGCCTTCTGGAGCATAAGAGCATCTAGGAGTGCGTATTCTTGATTAGAAGTACCTAGATTGAGCTTAGTCATTAAAAAATGACTAGAGTTGGCGTGATTTTCTTTAGGATATTCCTATGTTTGTTTCAACACTTCCTCAAAGTAAGATGGTCCCTTCGCCTTTTCTTGGATCCATTCATACATATTGGTATAATAACTACCGAAATATTCCTCTAAGTCGATCGGATTGGTATTACACCCATATGGTCCATAAGGCTCGCTAAATTTATAGTTGGTTTCTTCTCTGATACCGGTATCACAAGGTATAGGATTTCCTATAGTCCCATCCTTAGATTCTACTCCCCATTCATAATAGTCCTCATCTGGATTATTTGGAATGGCCTCTCTTCCCAAGTTTTATCTTCTGAGGTATACTTCGTCCATGGATCTTCAGGTGATTGGGGTTTATTCTGATACTAGGCATAGGTTTCTGACTGTGGATCGTCGAATTCGGTTTCTTCATACACTTCACCTGAAAAGATGTCTTTGGGATGCTTTGCTTCCTTATCTAACTTCTTTCTACGTGTCATTGCTTTGACAGGATCAGTAAAATCCTCAATGACAGTATCCAGCTCCTGAACTAGTACTTGGTGAGTGTTATGGAAGGTGTTTAATAAGGACCTATAACGATCCATATACTCTATAGCTAGAGTGGGTTTATTTAGTACCAGAGTAGAATTATTTAACTCATGCTCTGTACTTGAAGTTTCATGGGGTATAATGGTGTGAGTACTACCTACCAGAGCTTGGGATTTCTGTTCTCGGATCATGGTTATGGCTGCCATTACTGCAATCTGATATGCCGATGCCATGCACCTTGCCTCTCCCGATGGAATTTCTCCATTAAGTCCTAACTTCTTGGGTAACGTGATCATGACATGGTATTTAGCTAATACATGCCCATCATAGTAACTATAAATATTGACCAAAAGTCTTGATTCACAATCCAAACTCCATAGAAGTTGTCGGAAATTATTTGTCCAATCCCCTCTGTAGTCATATAATGTCCTGTTCAACACTTTAACATTCCGGGGTGGATACCGAGGTGCCATTTGAAACTAAAGATAAGAAATTACCATCGGTCATATAGAGTTAAAACTCACGATAATTATTTGAATTGCAACTTACTAAAGAATTATTGCACTAGCAACATGACAAGATTATTCTCAGTTGAATATCCATCATATATCTAGAAAACTCTTTATTGTAGCGAACATCTTTCCTACAAGTTCTACCCATTTACTAGGTTTCCAACCTAAGGTGAAAGCATATGCTCTGATACCAGCTGCGGTGACCCAACATACCACTGCATGATGTAGTACACTATAGTATTTGACATAACACCAATGAAACACCATTCATTAGTATTACATCCCTCAGAGTGGTACAACAGAAACACAGCAGATCCAAGACATAACTATAGGTTACAACTCGACTCTTTACAAAAGATCCAGAGAACATTCTAGGTTAAAGAGACATAAAGACACTTCTTACAAAGAAGAATTAGAAATAATCAACTCATAAATATCATGCTAATAAGATTAGCATCTAAATAATTGGCTTGCATTGCTGCTATTGCAATACTCTACAGAAGTAAGTTCTATGGCTAGATATTTTAATCCTAACTAATCAGCAACTTCATCTTTAATTCAGTTGATGTATATATTGACTTCATTGACTTTATTAAAGAGATTGATATTTTGATGATGATTCATGGAGCATAACTTGATGTAGAATTCGTCTTAATGGCTTCAGAATCTAGCAAGGGTTAAGAAGATACGTTGAGTACAAGCGTACTCAGCAAGTTCACTAGAAAGGAGTGTTTGATGCACTAGCTACAGCCACAGACCATAGGTCGTAGGCAATACAGTTTTCGTAAACATTTCTTCAAAGGTTGCTTTTATTCTGAAAATCTATGTCCGCCATCCTTCACATGTTTACCAGAACTTTCGTGGAGTTCCTTTCCTGCCGCGTTCGTAGCTCCTTATCGGAACATGGAGTAACAAGTTACAGATCTTACACTCTGTAGAGGTATGTTGCTTTACCCATGAGAGATCAACTCCTTGTTTCACAACCGGGCAGCTTATTCCCGTCCACAATTCTGTGATGTGGGGCCCAGTAGATGATCCAAGCCAATCACTGCCACCTTAGTGACCCAGCATGTCTCCTTGGTGTACACCATGCCCACCCATTTAATTACCTCAATGGTTAGTATAGACTGTTAGATGCCAGAACTATCATGGGACGATGAGGGTTTCCACCCATATGCTGCATATTCTCTACGAATTACCAATTAATGCACGCTACGAGAATATCAGCCATAACCTACACATCCAACTACATGCGAGAGGAAGAAGATACAACTGACTTCTCCATCCCATCCCAAATCTCATGTTTAACGCGTGATATACGGCGCAAGAATCACTTGCGACATTGGTTGTTAAGTCCTAGATCATATGTTCCTTTACCACTGGAACTTTTATAGTAGGTTATTACCTCATGGTAAATAACCTATAATCATATTATTATGAAAATAGTGTATTCTGAACTTTTTGAAATGCAGGTGATGACAACAATGGATTTGCAAAATACTTTACATAAAATAATCAAAGGACATGAGCAAGTGTGAACTTACCTTTTGTGATTGCAAGATTATGCACTCACGATCTTCAAGATAATATAATATCCAATATCTGAAAACAACATCATTGGTCCGGTAAGGACTAATGTTTAAATAATAAATATGCTACTATGCATAAGTAATGTAATGCAATTTGGTAAACTTGAATCATCGTAATAAGTGTCGATCTAGGATTTGGATACCGGAAACGGTTTCTTTGTAATGTGTTGTTCTTTTAGATAAGTTTCACACTTGTGCATCTTGTTAAAGCTTGTGAGTGTGTGTGAAACTACATGTAAGTATAATAAAGTACACACCAAAACAGAATGTTCAAGTGTGTAATGGTATTTAAAGATTCCTTTTAAGAAAGTTGTTACTTAAGTAAGTTAATTTTGGAATGCTTAAGAATTACTTGCTGTGTATCTTAAACGAATAACTTTTGAAGAAAAGTTTACTTACCTAAACAAAAGCATTTAAATTTAAGTATTATCAATAGAAAATATACAAGTAGAGTATAAAGTAATGTGATTATGATTAATTGTCACCTGGTGTCTATGATAAAAGCCCTTGGGTTTAGTTGTTAAGGGTTAGAAATATTATTATAAGATTTGTTGTTTGAAGTGGCGAAAAGGATAATCTTCGAAGAAAGAGTTTCAATTATAATGTTTAAACAATATTTATGGTTAATAGAATATGGTCGATGCCTCTTGGTGTTCACTCGGTTAGTTTGATCTTGAGACGCATTAGGTCTTAATTGAATCAGACCTAAGTAAACTATAAAATACATAATAAGACCTTTAACATGGTGTTTATAGTCTTGTAGACTAAAGTATAACTTTAAAGACATAGATGGACTTAAGGTGTAATGCTTATGATATTTATACTTTGTTCGCTTCATAATGTCTCCTTAAAGTTACTTAAGAGTGGTAATACTTTTATTTGAGTAGTGATTTCTTAACATTATAATGGAATAGAAGCATTTATCTCCTTATAAAGGTATGGTTATGGTTTGTGAATAAGTAAATAATATTATTTACTACTTATAGATGAATTAAATTCTTCAAAAAATTATAATTAAGATGTTTTTGGATTATATGAAATTCATACTATCGATATTTAAATCAAATACTATTATTAGGCCTTAGATGTATAATTTTATAAATATTAGCAAATTTTATTTTCCTTGATATGAACTGTTAGTTAAGGAATTAGAAATTAAGGTTATTAGAGTATTAAACTTTTACTTACTTAAAAAGTGTAATTTTATATTTTTAACATGTAGATATTATTTTTGTGATCATTTTGGTATATTACATTTATATTTGTGATTTATAAATAATAAGATATGATTTTTACAAGATTTCTTACTTTATAAACACTTAATAAAGAATAGATATTTAATTAAGAAAAATAATAATACATTATTATAATATTAATTTTTTTTTATTTTGCTAAGAATTTTGTTATCTTATTTATATTTTTATCATTTTTCATTATAAAAATATGAATTATCATAGTTTTATTACTTATAAATATTTTATTGAATAATAACTATTTAAATGACTAACATAAAAATATTTGATAATGAACTTAATTTGTAGATTTTATTTTTCTAAACATTTTCATATATTAAACATATTTTTCTAAATTATAAAACACAAGTTATTGATTTAACAAGATTTATTCATTTTATTAAATATCTAGAAATATTTATATTTGAACTTATAATGTTTTATGTATTTATTAAACAAAAAACTAACTTTTTATTCCGAAACCAGTCTTACCCTAGGCCACTGACCAGTGGGGTCAGGGCCACGTTGGCTGCCACACAAGCAGTGGACCAGTCAAACCGGTGGACCAGGTCAAGGTTGACGTGTGCATGACGTCATAGTGATGTCATCTGAAGATGAACACCAAAGATCAATGATAGATCTGCCAATACAATGCACACGCGGGGATGTGGTTAGGTTCGTTGGAAAGAGGGCGCAAACATGAACCTAATAGTCGTGGCGCCGCTGTAAGGTTCCCAACCTTTAATAAGGTAGAGATCCCTGTGTTTACAATGCTAGTCCCTGGATCAATAGCTAGCATCCACAGTTAAGATGTAATATCAAGAAACAAAGGTCATAATATAACAGGAATAAAATAATTTATTACATCTTACATAGCTCTTTTGGCTATCTCATTACAATGCAGCAGAATATAATAATAGCATGGGGTCCTTCATCTTCAAAGTGCCACAGGCAACATGTTGGTTGTAGACTTGTAATCCTATTTCAACACACTTCACTAATATCAAACAAACCTGCAACATAATAAGTTACGGCCACAAGGGTCAATACATTTGAATTGTATTGGCAAGTGATACTATGGTAATATAGTGGAGTCTATCATCTATATGCATTTGGCTAAGTGGAGCTTAGGCTTGCTTTTCTCAAAATAGATTTTCCTTATCATTTGAAAACACTAAGTTTTTTCTTGACAAAATCACCCAAGGCATCTCCCAATAGAAATTGGTGATCCTTCAACCCTTGTTCAACCACAAGTTTTTAACTTAGAAATTTGGATGAGGATATTCTTGATAGCTTCCATGTCTTGATTCTCAAATTGTCCTTTACCAGGGACATGGCTAAGTACTTATATTTTACACTCTGCAGAGGTGGTGCACTTTCCCCATAAGACTTGGTTTCACCAAGACAAGATCTTTCAAAAGCCTTCCCTTAGACCAGAATGGACGCGTTCCAACCTATCATCCCCTACCACCAACTGTCCATTTGGCTAAGTTATTGCAACCTATATGATCCAGGCAGAGCCCATAATGCCAAGTGGCTGCACTTGAAGCTTCTCAACATTTTACATCTCAAATCTCTTTGTTCCTGGGTGGCATTCCACAAGTGAGATACCAAGTTTTCCCCAGTATACTAGACTTGGTGATGCCCAAGTTTTCCCCAGCATACTGGACTTGCATAACCACTCAACACAAACCATTCTTTCCATTCCACCCAGGTGATTCATTCACTTAGTTGTTTTATTAAACAAAAAAACACAAGTCCTTGACTTAGAAATATTCCATAGCATGAAATATAATCGACCCTTGTTTCCTACTAGCTAAGCTAAGCATGATAGTAGTAGGAATCTTAACTTAGGAAAATTCTACTAAAGTTTGATCTACTAGGATTTCCCATGGCATAGTTTACACTTAGCAAAAATTCCATGCAAGTCCTACTTTAGAAATATCACTAATGCATAGTGAAAATAGTGGGACAAAAGTATGAATCATCACTTGCCTTTTTTGGTAGAGAATATAAGTTCACTCCTTGTCTTTGCAATGATCACACTCTTCAAATCACTACAATTCAATCAAGCAAGGCACAATTTCAATCTACCATTCAAGCAAATATCACATAAAATAATAGAAACAAAACAATGCATGCAAGCATGACAAAGATTGTTTTATTTGGAAAATTGGTTCCTAATGGGTTATAAACATTCTAAACACCTATTGGTCACTTTATAAAAGTGGCAAAACCATTTGAAAAATATTTTACTTATAAACCATTTTTAAACCAAATCATTATTTTATGTGGTTGAAAATGCCTTTATCAAAGTAAAAATCTTTATAGGGTTCACCAAATACATTTTTAAATCATAAAACTTGGCGCTTGGGGTCAGAGAGTTTAGATCAAAACATTTCCCAAAGATTTTCCTCCAAAAAGTATTTTTAACATATAACAACATTTTTATTTGACTAGAAATGGTCTAAGACAAAGATTTATTCTTTTGTTTCACAAAATATGTTTTTGAACCAACAAATTGATTTCTATGGTCAGTAGGTTCAAAACAAACCATTTGCCAAAGGTTTTATCTCAAAAATCATTTTAGAACAAATTTTATATTCAAAATATACCTACACAAGTTTCTGCAAAAACAACCATTTTATCAGAAACAAATTACTAAACAAAGGGCATGGTTGGGTAGGATTTGTCTTGCTGATTCCATTGATATAAAATTTGCAAAATTTGGAAATGTGGTTTGAAAGTTATGAATTTTACAAAATTGAACAACAAATAGATCAAATCTGTTTTTATTGAAACAGACAGGGCCACGTGGAATGTTCCTATTGGTCCATACTGTTTCGCTCGGATCGGTCGCTGTGAAGCGTTGGATTTAAGTTAGATCGAGCGTCGCAGAGACACTCGTACCCCTTCGAGTTAAAACTAATCGTACGCGTCTGATCCAGATCCAACAGTCACTATGTGTTTGACCTAAAGCGAGCGGCGCTGGCGGCGGCGACTGGCGGCGGCGTGTTTGGGGGCGGTGGTTCGGTGAATCTAGGAAGCGAGGAGAGGAACGGAGGGGCTCACCGGGTTCACAGCTTGCTGCTGATGCTCATGGTGTTTGCCTTTTGTCGAGGGGCGCACGGTGGTGATGGGGATTCCTCGTCGTAGTTCTGCCTGGCGTCGGGCTCGCACTGGCGTCGTCGGGGACGTTGCTACAGGGCACGGGAGAGGGAACAGAGGGTGATGTTAGACGTGTAGAAGAGTAGGGAGTATGGGAGCATCAAAGAGAGTGGGCGGCACGGACGGATGTTAGCAGTAGAGCTCGTCGGAGTTGGAGCAAACGGTGGCGCTGCTGGTTGTTGTCGTTGCCGACGCTCTGGTGTTCGTGCGGATCAATGGGAAGCACAGGGAGGTGCGCCAGAATATGGGGAGCAAGTGAGCGTGCAGTGGGAGGCGAGGGGCGGCGGATACTGGCCGGAATCGATGGAAATGCTTGCCGGAGACAGTGGCGGCGCCTGGAGAAATTCTTACAGCCTAGGGGCAGAGAGTGTGTGACGTCTGAGGGGGAAAGAGAGAGGGGACATGGGAGGTTATGAGGGCGTCATTGCAGCGAGGAATTAATCGGCCATTTATGCGTATTGACACTACGAAATCAACGTAGAAACGACGAGAAGTTTGGGAGAGGAATGGGTCGCGCTGGGGAAGACGCTGAGGTGGCGATGGGGTCCACCTGTCGGTTAAAGAGAAAAGGGGAAGTGGGTCCAGCTCGTCAGTGGGTTTGTGGGTTCCTTCTGCGGTGAGAAAAACGTTTCGGGGAGAGAGGGAGAGGTGGGCTTCTGGGCCTGGACTAGGCTTTGCCGAGCTGGGCTGCTTTTGTTTATTTTTTTTGTACATATTCTTTTTCCCTTTTCCATTTCTATTAATCTGTTTTGATTTTGTTTAATTATTTCAAACATCAATTTGATTTCAAACATCAACCAAAATTTGTGTAGATTCAAATACTGATTAATAGTTCATTTTAGAGTCAAAATTAGAATATTTCTTTTATTCTTTTAGGTCTTTTAATTATTTAAAGTAGGCTCTAGTATTAATTAAATAAGATTTAATAATATTTTTCAATCTCCATTTGAATTCAAATCACCACCAAACTTTGGGTGAATTTTAATTCTGGTTATCAACATATTTCAAAGTCCAAAATAGAACAATTATTTTTAGGGTTTATTATTTATTTTAAAAATAATAATTGAATAGACTTTAGTCTTTAATTCAAAATAGGATTCAAATATGTTTAAAACTCTATTTGACTTTCTAAATTTTCCAAAACCTTTTCAGTAGGTTTTAATTGAAATTATAAAACACTTTGGAATTTTATTTAAAACACTTTAATAAGTTTTTAATGTTTATTTTAAAATGGAAAAAGCCTTTACTCAAATATAATTGGGTATAATAAATCCTTATTATTTTATTTAAATAATCCTTACTCTTTTTATCAAATAGAAATATTTTATTTCATTTGTTTGGCCAAGATTTAATTTGGTCCTTTAAAATAGTCCTTATTTATATTTCTACCTTTGCTTTTGAAAACCATATCTTTTTATTAAAAGATCCAAAAATAGTGATTCCAACTATTATAACTTTATTTATTATTTGTTAATCTTTTTAAATCTCTTTAGGATTATTTGCTCACCATTTGGTATGGATTTCTAGATGGTTGCTTTATTAGTTTTGGAAATTCAATTTCCTTATCTTATTGAATTCATAAGATTTTATCTATGGCTCCAAATTGAATGAAATCAATTTATATGGTTTTATAATATTTCCTTTTGTCATTCTTGGTCATTTTGAAAGGTTTGTTTGACAAATTTTATATGGATCAAATCCATAGTCTTAGAGATAACTTGAAATTCATTTTCTTCCATTAGGGTTTTAGAATTTTGGTTTATTCTCCAAGTGTTTAAGTTTCAAGATGCATTTTATGAGGAATGCATTCCACTTGATTTAAATTTAGTTAGATTCAAACATTAACCAAAGTTTGTTCAAGATGGGATTTTAAGTTTCCATTTAGAAAAAAAAGTTTCATTTCACCCTAATTTTCAACAATTATTTATTTTGTTTATTTATTTTTCACATTACAAGATTTGGAAAATCTTGGGATGTGACAGCTGCTCGGAAATGGTCATTGGAGCTTCGTCTCCGACGGTGGTGTATGGTGTGACGATGATTTACAGTGAGATAAAGCGATTGGAGAGGACTACAGGATCTAGGAACTCACCCTGATGACGTTAGAGAGGTCGAGGAGACGTGGGGAGGCGTGACGACGATGAATCGACGATAATGGACACGATGGCCGACAGGATGCAAGGCTTGATTTCGCCTGATTCAAAGCGCGCCATCTTGCGTGCTTGGTCCGAGTCAAACAAGGCCACGACGGTGCGTCCAGTGGGGGATTCAGCGAGGCAAGGGGTTGTCAGACACGACCGGAATGACGAACTCCGGCTAGCTAGGGTTTTGGTGAAGAAGAGAGATAGGTCTAGAGGGCACGAGAGAAGATGGGATAAGTATGAGAGGATAGAGGAGGACACAGCGGTCTTATCTACTCCTATCAGGGTCGACGGCGAGCACCACGGCGGTCATATTTTGATGACGATGTTGGACGACATCGCAAGTACGCATGCAGCTGCCTATGTGCGTGAGGATGACAACGATGGTTATTTTGCAGAAAACACCCTAGCACATTTTTACTCTCAATCCGCGGTCCCTGGCGGTGTCCCACCCATCAGCCAGAGAGAAAAGTGAGTCGGGCTGGTTGTTGGGCCTTAGTGGGCTGGTGTGGGCTACGCGTGAGTAGTAGATAGAGAGGTGGAGAAATGGGCCTCGGGCCAGAAAACTGTTCATGGTTGTTTTTCTTTTCATTCCTTTTTCTTTTTCTGTTTTCTTTTCTAACTTTTATATTTATACAATTGTTTTGAATATTCCTTATAGAATTTTATTTGCTAAATACTTGCAGCAATAAACAAAGTATATTTAGATTCATTTAGTGAACTTTTATTATATAAGGTTTATATTTTCTTTATTTCCTTTATATAGGTCCTCTTCCTATTAATATTTTGTAGGGGCTTTTGTTATGAATTTGTTTTACCTATAAACACCATAACTTATTGAAGGATGTATTACTATTAATTCATGAGATTTGATTCTTATTAACTTATAATATTAAAGGAATTTTTATATGGTGATCCTTCATTATTGTATGACACATAAAGTTCTATAGAATTGATATGGTTAATATTATCCCCATGAGCTTAAATGATATCAAGATAAATAGTTTGTTATAACTTGTATAGAAGTTAGGGTTTAAAATTATAATTGTCTACTATGAGTTTTAAGAGATTTAATATATATTATTTTATAGATAGGAATAACATTTAAGGTGTAAGACATATTGTCATTATGCTTGTGATTAGGAATGATACCACTATTTAAAGTAAAATAATAGGGTTGTTCTTTAGGATGTCTTAAGAAAAAGAATTGATAAAGATACTTTCTAAGCACATGTGAATGATAGTTGGAAATGAAAAAGATGTTCTTAAGTGATTTGCCACAGGAAAATATTCCTATAAACCAATGAGAAATAGGATAATAGATCAAATAGATGAAATATATATTAAGTTTGATTATAGATTTAAGGGTTAGTGTTTACCAAGAATTCCTATCTTCCATACTTCACAGTTCTTCACTTCTACTTAAGGAATTCCTTTCCTAGATATACTACTTCTTCATATCCATCATCATGTGTTAACATGATGATCTTTACTTTACAATAATATTCTTATTAATTATTTCTCCTCTTCAATCCATTTGTAAATCCAACGAGCTTGACACCAAAGCTCAACTTGATTTCATCATAGGAATTTCTCCCAGTTCTGGAATGTTTCTACTGAATCCTATTCCATTTGAATGATTTCCCTCATACTTCACAAATTACTTTGTAATTTAACTTATAAATTTTAGAAGCTTGTTGCTGAACCTTTTCATACTCTTTCTTCCATCTACACTTGGTTAGATCAAACTACTCGAATGATGCTCATCTCCAATCCAACCAGTAGTTACTTATAACTCTATTCATTTACACCCTTTATCCCCATCACTATTATTGTTCCAATAGATGTATATATCAAATTCTACTTTCCTCAACTCTTTAATATTCTCTAAGATAAATATACTACTTCTAAATCTCAATGTTTCTCTAGTATCAGCTTTATCCTACTATCCATTCAGAAGTGAGTTAACTCCATCAATATCATATTGATTTGACTCCCTTAAATCACTCCCTTCCTATAGATGATATCTAAAACTAGCATGTAAGGTTCCCAACCTTTAATAAGGTAGAGATCCCTGGGTTTACAATGCTAGTCCCTGGAACAATAGCTAGCATCCATAGTTAAGATGTAATATAAAGAAACAAAGGTCATAATACAACTTTATAACCAGGAATAAAATAATTTATTACATCTTACATAGCTCATTTGACTATCTCATTACAATGCAGCATAATATAACAATAACATGGGGTCCTTCATCTTCAAAATTCCACAAGCAGTCATGTTGGTTGTAGACTTGTAATCCTAATCAGTAAACTTCACTAACCTCAAACAAACCTGCAACATAATAAGTTAAGGCCACAAGGGTCAATACATTTGAATTGTATTGGCAAGTGATACTATGGGAGTATAGTGGAGTCTATCATCTATATGCATTTTGCCAAGTGGAGCTTTGGCTTGCTTTGCTCAAATAAGATTTTCCTTATCATTTGAAAACACTAAGTTTTTGCTTGACAAAATCACCCAAGGCATCTTCCAATAGAAATTGGTGATCCTTCAACCGTTGTTCAACAAAAAGTTTTAACTTAGAAATTGGGATGAGGAGATTCTTGATAGCTTCCATGTCTTGTTGCTCAAATTGTCCATTGCCAGGGACATGGCTAAGTACTTAGATTTTACACTCTACAGAGGTGGTGAAGTTTCCCCACAAGACTTGGTTTCACCAAGACAAGATCTTTTAGAAGCCTTCCCTTAGACCAGAATGGACGCGTTCCAACCTATCATCCCCTACCACCAACTGTCCATTTGGCTAAGTTATTGCAACCTATATGATCCAGGCAGAGCCCATAATGCCAAGTGGCTGCACTTGAAGCCTCTCAACATTTGACATCTCAAATCTCTTTGTTCCTGGGTGGCGATCCACAAGTGAGATACACAAGGTAAACCATAGAAATGGGCCTTGTGTAACCACTCAACATAAACCATTCCTTCCATTCCACCCAGGTGATTCATTCACTTAGTTGTTTTATTAAACAAAACACAAGTCCTTGACTTAGAAATATTCCATAGTATGAATATATTCCACCCTTGTTTTCTACTAGCTAAGCTAAGCATGATAGTAGTAGGAATCTTAACTTAGGAAATTTCTACTAAGGTTTCATCTACTAGGATTTCCCATGGCATAGTTTATACTTTGCAAAACTTCCATGCAAGTCCTACTTAGAAATATCACTAATGCATAGTGAAAATAATGGGACAAAAGTATGAAGCATCACTTGCCTTTTTGGTAGATAATATAAGTTCACTCCTTGTATTTGCAATGATCACACTCTTAAAATCACTACAATTCAATCAAGCAAGGCACAATTTCAATCTACCATTCAAGCAAGCATCACATAAAATGATAGAAACAAAATAATGCATGCAAGCATGCCAAAGATGGTTTATTTGGAAAAGTGGTTTCTAATGGGTTATAAACATTTGGAAACACCTATTGGTCATTTTATATCAGTGGCAAAATCATTTACAAAAGATTTTACTTATAAATCATTTTTAAACCAAATCAATATTTTATGTGTTTGAAAATTCCTTTAGCAAAACAGCAATCTAGGGTTCATAAAAATATATGTTTAAATCATAAAACCTTGTGTTTAGGGTCAGAGAGTTTAAATCAAAATATTTCCCAAAGGTTTTTCTCCAAAAGCATTTTTAATAAATAAACATTATTTTTATTTGACTAGTAATGCTTTAAATCAAAGATTTACTCTTTAGCTTTACCAAATACATTTTCAAATCCATGAGTTGGTTTCTAAGGTTAGTAGGTTCAAAACAATCCATTTTCCAAAGGTTTTATCTCAAAAATCATTTTAGAACAAATTTTATATTCTAAATATGCCTACACAAGTTTCTGCAAAAACATTCCATTTAACAGAAGCATTTTACTAAACAAAGTGCATGTTTGGAAAGTACTTGTCTTGCTGATTCTATTAATATAAAATTTGAAAAATTTGGATGTGTGGTTTGAAAGTTATGAATTTTACAAATTGGAACATCTAATAGATCTTTCTGGTTTTCAAAACAGGCTCGGCCATGTGGCTTGTTTTTACTCGTCCATACCGTTTCGCTCGGATCGGTCGCTGTGAAGCGTTGTATTTAAGTTAGATCGAGTAGCACAGGTGGACGCGTACCCTTTCGATTGGATCTAATCCTAGCTAGACAAATCGCATCCTACGGCTCTTGACACGCTAACCAAAACCTGGCGGCGCTCAACGGTGGCTGGCGGCGGCGACGCTCTGCCGGCGAGGTTGCCGGTGATTTAGAAAGCGCGGAAGGGGGAGATGATGATCACTGGGTTCGTCTCGTCGTGCTGAAGCTCGAGGTGGTCGTCGTAGCTGAAGGGGCGCAAGGAGCTGCTGGTGATTTCTCGCTGTGGTTGTCGTCGGCGTCGGGCGCCTATGCTCGTTGTTGGGGGCGGGGCTACAAGGCACGGAAGAGAGAGATAAGGGGTCCGTTACACGCGCGAGTGAGAGTAGAACCTGTGTGTGTCAATGAGAGGGGAAGGGGCGGATGGAAGCTACCTGGGGAACTCCCCGGAGTAGAGGTAGTGGACGGTGGCGAGAGGTCGTCGTCGTTGCCGAAGCTCTGGTGTTCGCGCGGATGAATGGGAAGCACAGGGAGGTGCGCCAGAGGCTGGGGATCACACTCATGTGGTCGAGGGGGCGAGGATCGGCGAGGTGTGGCCGGAATTGGTGGAAGTGCTCGCCGGAGCAGAGCGTGGTCTCTGGTAAAATTGGCGCAGCCCGGTGGCGAGTTGGTGCGAGCGAGAGAGGGGAAGTGGCGAGGAGGGGCAGGCGGTTATGTACGCGTGATCACGAGGCTGAATCAACGTGCGGTTAAAGAGGAATCAAGGAGCAATCAATCGGCAGAAACGGCGACGAGGGCGTTGTCTTCGCGGGGAGGAAGATGACTGGGGAGGTGGGACCTGGCTGTCTGCGAGAGAGAGAACGAGGAGGTGGGGTCTGGTTGTCAGCCACTGTGTGGGTCAATTCGCGGGTGAAAACGGTTCACTGCGGGGGGTCGAGAGATGGGCTGGTGGGCTTGCTGGGCCTGTTGGCTGGGTTGGGTTTGATTCGTTTTTTATACTAAACCTTTTTCTTTTACTATTTTGAATTTCCTGATTTGATTTTCATTCAAACAATTCAACTCCAAATCAATTCAAACCACCACCAAACTTTGGGTAAATTTTAATTCTATTTAACAACATAATCTAAAGTCCAAGATAAAATAATTCTTTTATTCTTTTAGGATCTATTAATAATTAAATAAATAGACCTTAGTCTTTATTTCAAATAGGATTTAATTATTTCAAAACTCTATTTGAAATCTAATTAATACCAAAATCTTTTCAGTAGGTTTTATTTGAAAAAAAACTAAAACACTTGGAATTTTTATTTTAAAAACTTTAATAAGTTTTAATGTTTATTTGAAAGGGAAAAGCCTTTACTTAAATAAAATTGGATATTAATAAATCCTTATTATTTTATTTAAATAAACCTTTACTCTTTTTAACAAATAGAAATATTTTATTTCATTTCCTTGGCCAAGATTTAATTTGGCTTTTTAAAATAGTCCTTATTTATATTTCTACCTTTGCTTTTGAAAACCATAACTTTTTATTAAAATATCCAAAAATAGGGATTCCAACAATTATAACTTTATTTATTATTTGTTTATCTTTTTAAATCTCTTTAGGATTTTATTTGATCAAAATAGGTTTTGATGTTTCCAATTGGAATCAAAAGTTTCTTCTCACCCTAAAAATTCAACAATTATTTATTTTGTTTAATTATTTTTCACATTACAAGATTTGGAAAATCTTGGGATGTGACAGGCTACCACGCTTAAAATAAATCTCGTCCTGAGATTTGGGAAAGATAGGGGTTACAAGTTGGCTCAAAGCAACTAGGGTACTACCACCCTTAAAAATTTCCTACTAGATTATATCCTGGCTTGCTTGGGATCTTGATGAAACTTCTCTGGGCACTTGTTTGCATAATGGCCTGGTTCTTTGCATTTGAAACACATCACTTGGCTGATATCTTTATTTTCCTTTGGTATCTTTGCCTTTTGTTTTTTTCCTTGGTTCTTCTTCTTTTCTGGGCATTCATTGGCATAGTGTCCCATCTCTTTGCAAGTGTAACATTGCTCTTGGGTAATATCCTTCTTGCTAGGGTTGGGGCATTTCTTCTTCTTCTTGGGTCTCTCCAAAGCTAGGAGTTCTTCTAGTTCATGCTCTTCATATTTCACCATAAAGGTGGGAAATCTTTCTCTCTTCTTGGGGCAATTACTAGAGATATGACCTTCTTCTTCACAAGAGTAGCAACACTTTGTGATCACTTTGGATTTGGCCTTATGATGCATGGTTTTGACTTTGCCTTCATCCTTCTTGGTAGAAGTTGTTCCTTATTGAGGGTTTACAAATTGTTGATGCACTCCACCTTGTTTCCTTTGTTGAACTATGGAATAGATGGGGCATTGGATAGGGACATGATTATTTCCTTCACATAGGAAATAAGTAGCTTGATATGTGGGGCATTGATCAGTTGGATGTTTCTCTTCACAATTGGGGCATTGATCTCCATGCTCTATGGAAGTGTGATCCTTGTCTCCAAAAACATTGCAAGCTTGAGCTCCTTCTAAAATATCATCCTTGACATCATTGTTATCACAAACTCCTTGGAAAGAGTTGTCTCCCATATTGATCATTTGAGTGGTCATCCCTTGCAACAATTGGGATTGGATTCCTAAAAACTTTTGTATGGTTGGGTCTAACTCATTGTTGTTGGCTAAAAACTGAGTTGTCATCTGATTCAACTGGGTTTGATTTTCCAGTAGTTGTTCTCTCATGTGCATCTCTTGGTTGTTGTTGTCATCATTCTTGATGTTGGAGTTCCTTGGAGTAGTCATCTGTTTGGGTTGGATTGGGATTAGAATGGGAAAAATATTTCTAAGGAATTAATTCTAATCACACACATCACAATTCCCACAAGAAATGTGCAAGCAATCACAAACAAACATTCCACTCAAACAACAAAGTTCAAGCGCATTTTTAGGCAACAAAATATTTTTGCTACACCACATAAGTTGGTGTGTTTGATCTAAAATAAACATGGTGGTCCAACTATATGGTTCACTTGAGTTCATTCCATCCTTCTTAGTTGATTCTTCTTGAATGAGATCATGGTTTCCTTGGGAAAATTTCTTGTATCATGGTCACAAACTTCAAAGGTGATGATGATTCCTAAGTTGTGTTTCCTTAGTCTTCAAGTCTTGAGCAATATTTCTTGTCTCACTTGTAGTCCTTAGTGATATCCAAAGTTGAAGTCATTGGTGAGAATAAAGTTGAAGTATTTGGTCATGGTGAAGGCTTTATCCATCAAGTTGAAATAGACAAGATGTAGAATCAAAACCAAAAATGGTTGAGGAAAGAGTATACAAGATTGTTTGTAAATAAGTTTTGGAACAATACAACTCCTATTTTTTATTTTTTAAGGGGTTTTGTCCAATCCTAGGGTTACAAATCCTACAGGCAACACAATGCTCTGATACCATCTATAAGGTTCCCAACCTTTAATAAGGTAGAGATCCCTGTGTTTACAATGCTAGTCCCTGGATCAATATCTAGCATCCACTGTTAAGATGTAATATCAAGAAACAAAGGTCATAATACAACTTTATAACCAGGAATAAAATAATTTATTACATCTTACATAGCTCATTTGACTATCTCATTACAATGCAGCAGAATATAACAATAACATGGGGTCCTTCATCTTCAAAATGCCACAAGCAGTCATTTTGGTTGTAGACTTGTAATCCTAATCAGTAAACTTCACTAACCTCAAACAAACCTGCAACATAATAAGTTACAGCCACAAGGGTCAATACATTTGAATTGTATTGGCAAGTGATACTATGGGAGTATAGTGGAGTCTATCATCTATATGCATTTGTCCAAGTGGAGCTTAGGCTTGCTTTGCTCAAATAAGATTTTACTTATCATTTGAAAACACTAAGTTTTTGCTTGACAAAATCACCCAAGGCATCTTCCAATAGAAATTGGTGATCCTTCAACCCTTGTTCAACCACAAGTTTTAACTTAGAAATTGGGATGAGGAGATTCTTGATAGCTTCCATGTCTTGATGCTCAAATTGTCCTTTGCCAGGGACATGGCTAAGTACTTAGATTTTACACTCTGCAGAGGTGGTGCACTTTCCCCACAAGACTTGGTTTCACCAACACAAGATCTTTCAGAAGCCTTCCCTTAGACCAGAATGGACGCGTTCCAACCTATCATCCCCTACCACCAACTGTCCATTTGGCTAAGTTATTGCAACCTATATGATCTAGGCAGAGCCCATAATGCCAAGTGGCTGCACTTGAAGTTTCTCAACATTTGACATCTCAAATCTCTTTGTTCTTGGGTGGCCATCCACAAGTGAGATACACAAGGTCAACCATAGAAATGGGCCTTGTGTAACCACTCAACATAAACCATTCCTTCCATTCCACCCAGGTGATTCATTCACTTAGTTGTTTTATTAAACAAAACACAAGTCCTTGACTTAGAAATATTCCATAGTATGAATATATTCCACCCTTGTTTTCTACTAGCTAAGCTAAGCATGATAGTAGTAGGAATCTTAACTTAGGAAATTTCTACTAAGGTTTCAACTACTAGGATTTCCCATGGCATAGTTTATACTTTGCAAAACTTCCATGCAAGTCCTACTTAGAAATATCACTAATGCATAGTGAAAATAATGTGACAAAAGTATGAAGCATCACTTGCCTTTTTGGTAGAGAATATAAGTTCACTCCTTGTATTTTCAATGATTACACTCTTCAAATCACTACAATTCAATCAAGCAAGGCACAATTTCAATCTACCATTCAAGCAAGCATCGCATAAAATGATAGAAACAAAATAATGCATGCAAGCATGCCAAAGATGGTTTATTTGTAAAATTGGTTTCTAATGGGTTATAAACATTTGAAAACACCTATTGGTCATTTTATATCAGTGGCAAAATCATTTGCAAAAGATTTTACTTATAAATCATTTTTAAACCAAATCAATATTTTATGTGTTTGAAAATGCCTTTAGCAAAGCAACAATCTATAGGGTTCATAAAAATATATGTTTAAATCATAAAACCTTGTGTTTAGGGTCAGAGAGTTTAAATCAAAACATTTCCCAAAGGTTTTTCTCCAAAAGCATTTTTAATAAATAAACATTATTTTTATTTGACTAGAAATGCTTTAAATCAAAGATTTACTCTTTAGCTTTACCAAATACATTTTCAAATCCATGAGTTGGTTTCTAAGGTCAGTAGGTTCAAACCAATCCATTTGCCAAAGGTTTTATCTCAAAAATCATTTTAGAACAAATTTTATATTCTAAATATGCCTACACAAGTTTCTGCAAAAACAATCCATTTAACAGAAGCATTTTACTAAACAAAGTGCATGGTTGGAAAGTACTTGTCTTGTTGTTTCCATTGATATAAAATTTGCAAAATTTGGACGTGTGGTTTGAAAGTTATGAATTTTACAAATTGGAACATCTAATAGATCATTTCTGGTTTTCAAAACAGAAGCTGGGCCACGTGGCTTGTTTTTAATGGTCCATATCGTTTCGCTCGGATCGGTCGCTGTGAAGCATTGGATTTAAGTTAGATCGAGTGGCACAGGTGGACGCGTACCCTTTCGATTGGATCTAATCCTAGCCAGACAAATCGCATCCTACGGCTCCTGACACGCTAACCAAAACCTGGCGGCGCTCAACGGTGGCTGGCGGCGGCGACGCTCTGCCGGCGAGGTTGCCGGTGATTTAGCAAGCGCGGAAGAGGGAGATGATGCTCATTGGGTCGTCTCGTCGTGCTGAAGCTCGAGGTGGTCGTCGTAGCTGAAGGGTCGCATGGAGCTGCTGGTGATTTCTCGCCGTGGCTCTCGCCGACGTCGGGCGCCTCTGCTCGTCGTTGGGGGCGGGGCTACAAGGCACAGAAGAGCGAGATAAGGGGTATGTTAGACGTGCGAGTGAGAGTAGAACCTGCGAGTGTCAACGAGAGGGGAAGGGGCAGACGGAAGCTACCTGGCACTCGCCGGAGTAGAGGTAGTGGACGGTGGCGAGAGGTCGTCGTCGTTGCCGAAGCTCATTGCAAGGAGTCCAAGCAACTTCTCCGCAAACTTTACAAGACATTACTGTAGGGTTCGCAGCATAGAAAACAAAAATTTTCCTACGATGTGAACTATATACCAAGATCTATCTACTAGATACAAACAACGGGCGGATGTATATCCGTAGAGAACATACCCTTGAAGACCGACAAAGCTTAACGAGTTCAACTCGTGGTTGATGTAGACGATCTCTTGTCGATCTCAAGATCGAGAGGAAGTCCTAGCGCTGCAAATCAGCAGCGCATCCGTGCTCGCACACACGTTCGAGGCACCGAGCAACCTCCGCCTCCTCGCTCCAGCGATGCAGCGGAAGCACAACTCTTTCTTGCCGAATAGCCACCGGGAACATGTATCTTGCTAGTCCGAGACCATGTGGGATAAATTCTAGAGGGGGAGAGAGATCCTTCACGAGGAGGTGTGAGAGACAAGTGAGGAGGGGGGCTCCTTTTATAGGAGGAGGGGGGGAACCCAAGGGGGTGGCCGCCGGCCATGGGGGCTGCCCCCTCCCCTCCTTCATTCATGTGGGTGGACACTCCGCTCACAAAATGCCCTTTAAAATCCCTCCACTCAAAAGTCCACTCAAATTCCCATTAAATTTCCACCAAATTTAATGCAAACTCTCATTAAATAAAACTCTTTTATTTTATTCAGAATTTTTTCAATTACTTTAATGACAAACATTCACAAATAACCCCTTGCTAGAATTCTATTTCACATGCATAACCACTTTATGCAATTTCACCCGAAAACCTGTTTCGGTATCTAGTGAAATAAATTCCTGCGCTTGTTCATTCTTTCGGCATGAAACATTTGCTCCAATTGGATGCCGGTGTCTCTTAAGTGTGTCACCCTACGGTTCATGAATAATGCGGACATGATCGAGACCCCTCTCGGATCAATAATCAGAAGCGGGATCTGGAGACCCATACTGACTCCCACACATTCAACGATGACTTTCTTGTGATCGTCGGAACCTTTTACGCTAGTATCTTAATACCTTTGTTTCACGATATATTACATGTCCGAGATTCGATCATCGGTATCTCCATACCTAGTTTGATCTCGTTACCGACATGCACTCTTTTCTCGTTCCTGTGATATAACATTCTAGTGATCAAATCACTTGCTTGCAAGCTAATCAATGTGATATCACCGAGAGGGCCCAGAGTATATCTATCCATCATCAGGATGAACAAATTCCACTCTTGATCCATGAGCCTCAACATAACACTTTATTAGTTCTGAATCCATCTTTATAATCACCCTGTTACGGTGTGACGTTTGATGTTATCAAGAAACTCTTCCGGTGTTAGTGATTGACATGATCTCATGGTCTAAGGATTAGGATCACTTCGTAAGTTGTTATAGCAATATAAACTCAATGACTTTGATCGTAATGCTATACTTCGGATGAATGTTCATCACACCATTACACTAATGTTGTGATCCCGTTATTAACAACATCCAATGTCCATGATCAGGAAACCTTGATCATCTTGTTAATCAACGAGCTAGTTTATGAGAGAGGCATAACTAGGAACTTTCTGTTTGTTTATTAAACACACATGTATTAACGTTTCCGTATTAATACAATTATAGCGTGCAAAATAAACATCTATCATATACTTGGAATACACATAATAAACACTTTATTATTGCCTCTCAGGGCATATTCCCTTCAGTCTCCCACTTGCACTAGAGACAATAATCTAGTTACATAGTGATAAATCTAACACCCATTGAGTTCTGGTGTTGATCATGTTTTTCTCTAGGGAGAGTTTTAGTCAACGGATCTGCTACATTGAGATCCGTATGTACTTTACAAATCTTTATATCTCCATCCTTGACACGCTCGCGGATGGAGTGAAACCGGCGCTTAATATGCTTGGAATGCTTGTGAGACCTTGGATCTTTGGCATTGGCAATGGCACCATTGTTGTCACAATAGATCACCATTGGGTCCAACGCGTTTGCCACCACTCCTAGTTCGGATATGAACTCCTTCATCCAAACTGCTTCCTGAGCCGCTTCTGAAGCAGCAACATATTCGGCCTCCGTTGTTGATCCCGCTACCACAGGTTGTTTTGAGCTCCTCCAACTAACCGCTCCACCATTCATGAGAAATACGTATCCGGATTGAGACTTAGAGTCATCCGGATCGGTGTCAAAGCTAGCGTCGACATAACACTTAGCGACGAGCTCTTCTTCACCTCCGTATACAGGAAACATATCCTTAGTTCTTCGTAAGTACTTAAGGATATTCTTGACCGCTATCCAGTGTTCCGAACCTGGATCCGATTGGTACCTACTAGTCAAACTAATAGCATGTGCCACATCCGGTCTTGTACATAGCATGGCGTACATTATAGAGCCTATGGCTGAAGCATAGGGGACTTTGTCCATTATCTCTCTTTCTTCCGCCGAAGCCGGACTTTGAGTCTTACTCAATGTCTTGCCTTGTAACATAGGTAAGAACCCCTTCTTACTTCCGTCCATTTTAAACTTCTTTAAAATCTTATCAAGGTATGTACTTTGCGATAGCCCTATTAGGTGCCTAGATCTATCTCTATAGATCTTTATGCCTAATATGTATGATGCTTCACCTAGGTCCTTCATTGAAAATTTGCTGTTTAGATAACTTTTAACACTGTTTAAAAGATCTATATCATTTCCGATCAATAATATGTCATCCACATATAATATCAGAAATGCCACATTGCTCCCACTCACTTTCTTGTAAATACAAGCTTCTCCATAAGTTTGGACAAATCCAAACTCTTTGATCACCTCATCAAAGCGGAGATTCCAACTTCGTGATGCTTTCTTCAATCCATAGATGGATCGCTGAAGCTTGCACACCTTGTTAGCATCCTTAGGATCGACAAAACCCTTTGGTTGTATCATATACAACTCTTCTTCAATATTACCATTGAGAAACGCGGTTTTGACATCCATCTGCCATATCTCATAATCGAAATATGCAGCAATTGCTAACATAATCCTAACTGACTTTAGCATCGCTACGGGAGAGAAAGTCTCATCGTAGTCAACTTCTTGATTTTGTCGAAACCCCTTTGCGACAAGTCGAGCTTTATAGACGGTCACATTACCATCAGCATCAGTTTTCCTTTTGAAAATCCATTTGTTCTCCACGGCCTTTCGGTCGTGAGGTAATTCCACCAAGTTCCAAACTTGATTTTCATACATGGATTCCATCTCGGATTTCATGGCTTCTAACCATTTGTTGGAATCCGGGCTCATCATCGCTTCTTCATACGTCGCAGGGTCATCATTTTCATCAACCATGAAATTCATGACAGGATTTCCGTACAGCTCGGGAGCTGCACGCGTCATGTTTGACCTGCGAGGTTCGGTAGTACTCTCTTTTGGAGTTTCATGATCATTATCATTAGTTCCCTCTTCAACAGGTGGAGCCAACTCCGGAACAACTTCCGGCGCTGCGCTACTCGCCATACTTTGAAGAGAAGGTTCCACAACCTCTTCGAGTTCTACCTTCCGACTACTCACACCTTTCGCGAGAAACTCTTTCTCTAGAAAGGATCCATTCTTGGCAACAAAAACCTTGCCCTCGGATCTGTGATAGAAGGAATACCCAATAGTTTCTTTAGGGTATCCTATGAAGACGCATTTTTCCGCTTTGGGTTCGAGTTTATCCGGTTGAAGTTTCTTCACATAAACATCGCATCCCCAAACTTTAAGAAATGACAGCTTAGGTTTGTTTCCAAACCACAATTCATACGGTGTCTTTTCAACGGATTTAGATGGTGCCCGATTTAAAGTGAATGCAGCAGTTTCTAGTGCATAACCCCAAAATGACAACGGAAGTCCGTCAGAGACATCATAGATCGAACCATATCTAATAAAGTACGATTATGACGTTCCGACACACCATTTCGCTGTGGTGTTCCGGCAGGTGTGAGTTGTGAAACAATTCCACACTCTTTCATGTGAGTGCTAAACTCGTAACTTAGATACTCACCTCCACGGTCGGACCGTAGAAATTTTTTCTTTCTATTACGATGATTTTCCACTTCATTCTGAAATTCCTTGAACTTTTCAAAGGTTTCAGACTTGTGTTTCATCAAGTAGATATAACCGTATCTACTCAAATCATCCGTGAAAGTAACAAAATAACGATATCCACCTCGCGCCGACACACTCATTGGACCACATACATCAGAATGTATGATTTCCAATAAATCTGTTGCCCGTTCCATTGAACCGGAAAACGGCGTTCTAGTCATCTTGCCCATAAGGCATGGCTCACATGTATCAAATGATTCATAATCAAGTGCTTCCAAAAGTCCATCCGAATGGAGCGTCTTCATGAGTTTAACGCCAATATGACCTAGACGGCAGTGCCACATATATGCGGATATATCATCATTAAGTTTAATCCTTTTAGCATCAACATTATGAATATGTGTAACATTATCATCGAGATCTAATAGAAATAAACCATTCATCATCGGTGCATGACCATAAAAGATTTCATTCATATAAATGGAACAACCATTGTTCTCGGATTTAAATGAATAACCACTTCGCATCAAACACGATCCAGATACAATGTTCATGCTCAGTGCAGGCACCAGATAACATTTATTCAAGTTTATAACTAATCCCGACGGTAAGTGGAGAGGCAGCGTTCCGACGGCGATCACATCAACGCTTGATCCATTGCCGACACGCATCTTGACCTCTGTCACATCCCAAGATTTTCCAAATCTTGTAATGTGAAAATAAATTAATAAAATAAAACTTTGTTTGATTTTCAGAGCCAGAAGAAACTTTTTGAATTAAAATGGAACCTCAAACCCTTTTGAATTAAATAAAATTCTAAAAGGATTTAAAAGGATAAACATTTCATAAAAGGAAACAATTGGAAATTATTATTTTAAAACAATCAAATGAAAAGATTTGT
Organism: Avena atlantica; assembly: GCA_910589765.1. NCBI lineage: Eukaryota > Viridiplantae > Streptophyta > Magnoliopsida > Poales > Poaceae > Avena > Avena atlantica. The sequence goes on along the minus strand of OU342738.1, from coordinate 195,912,497 downwards.
TTTCAAATGAAATAGAAGTTTATAAATAAAGATTATGTTATAAAGCAAAATTAATCCTTGGCCAAGCTTTGGGAATTAAAAACACTTTATTTTAAATAAAGTAGCCAAGGGTTTATTTAAAAATAATAAAGGATTATTTAAATAAAATAATAAGGATTTAATATCCAAACTTTATTAAAGTAAAGACTTTTTCCATTTTAAATAAACAATAAAACCTATTTATTTATTTCAAATGAGTTTACCAAATAATTTATATTCTCAAATAAAACTTACTGAAGTGTTTTGGTTTATATTCAAAATAAATATTCTAATGAAACAAAATCCTATAGGAAATAAATGAATAAGGTCTTTTCATATAATTAATAATAGACCCTAAAATAAAATGTTATTTTAATTTAAACAAGTTTCCAAGTATTCTTGATTTATAAATAAACCTACTGATTGGGTTTGAAAAATATTTGGATTTAAATTGAGTTTGAAATAAATCAAACCCTAAGTTGATAATTAGCAATGGTCATTTATTTTATTTAATAATGGACTTTATTATTTAAAAAAATTGTGGAGTTTAGATTTAAGTTCAGACTACTGAACAGAACCAAGTCAAATTTACAAAGTATGGGTGTTGTTTGAATTTATTTGAACCAGGTTTGTTTGATAGAAAATTCAAACAGAAATTCAGAAATAGAAAAGAAAAGAACACAGAATAAAAAAAATGGAAAAGGGCCAACCCAACCCAGGCAGCCCACTAAGCCCACCAACCAGCCCAGCTTCTTTCCCCGCAGAAAACGATTCGCACCCCGTTTCTGACCCGCGCAGTGTATGACCAATGGACCCTTCCCTCATTTCGTTTCCCACTGACAGGTAGACCCACCGCCACTGTTCATCGTCCACACCCGCGCGACCCCTTCCTCCCCAAACCGCGCTGTCGTTCTCTGTCATACAACCGCGCGTTCAATTCACGAGTAATGGCTGCGTTAATCTCGCCTCTGACCTTGCGTACTTAAGCGCCAGCGCCTTCCCCTCCTTTCTCCTCAGTCGCCACACCCTCTCTGCCCCTAGGCTGTCGCCAATCACTCCTGCACCGCCGCCGTCTCCGACGAGCTGTCGCAGCAATTCCGGCAGCCCCTCGCCGCCCCTTGCCTCCTCGACCATGCTCTTGTGATCCACACCTCCTGGCGATCATCCCCGTAGCACCAGCTTGCCCCCGAGTGACCCAAAGCGTCGACAATCACCTCGACCACCGTCACCACCGCCTGCCTCATTCTCCGACGAGCCCCACAGGTAGATTCCAGTCACCCCTCTCCTCCCCGAGAACACGATGATGATCTCCAAGCTCAGACGAACCTAACAACATTTTCCGTTTGTCTTAGGGCGCCTCCAATCTTCGCCTTCGTCAAGCACAGAGCGCTGCCGTGTCTGCTTCTTCTCCGACGACGTTCCCCGGTAAACCCCGACCATCCCGATCCCTCTGGTTCACACTCACAGCTCCGTTATGATCTCCTGCGTCTAACCCAACCCTCCATTCTTCTTCTCGTGGACCACAGCGTCATCCTCGACCTCGACGCGCGCATCCGTCGCCAGAACTAACTCCGGCGAGGAATCCCCGACGACCCCGTGCGCCCCTCCACCAACCGGTAGCGCGTTGAGCATCAGCGTTGCATTGCGAGCCTGGTGAGCATCCTTTCCCTCTTTTTCGCGTCCTGTTTCGCTAGCGCCGCCGCCAGCTAGCCGTTCCACCGCTCGCCGTCGACCTAGCGCCGCCAGCTTCTAGTCAAGCACACGAGAGCCGTTAGATTCCCATCCTGCGGCGTAGACAGAGTGACTTAAGCGAAACGGTACAGGAGCATCTGAGCCGCACGATTCACATCAGATCCAACGCTCCACAGCGTGATCCGCAGCGAACCGGTACCGACCAGTTAAAATGCGACGCGTGTCCCCTGTTCTGTTTAAAACAGATTTGAAATCTGATTTAGTTGTGATTTTCAAATCCTTATAACTTTAGATCCACACGTCCAAATTTTGCAAATTTTATATCAATGAAACCAGGAGAACAAGCCCTAGCCAACCATGGCCTTAGTTTTGAAAATAGTATCTGTTAGCTTGTTTGAATTTACAGAAACATTTGTGTACTTATTTAGAGTATAGAAATTGTTTAAAATTGATTCTAGGATTAAATCTTTTGCAAAATGGATTTGTGTGACCTTACTGACCCTAGGAACCAACCCATAGTGTTAAAAATGATTTTTGTAAAATTTAAGTTGAATTATTTAACTTAGCCATTTTCTAGCCAAATAAACTCATTGATTTTATTATGGAAATGTTCTTGCAAGAAAAACTATGGGAAAATGTTATGAACCAAACTTACTGACCCAAAACACCAAGCCATTCCAAGGGCAACTCACTTGTTGAAAAATATAAAGTTTTGCTTTGAAAAGAATAATTTTCACCACATAAAATGTTGAATGGATTTTAAAATAGATTTTGAGCAAAACCCTCTAACTAATGACTTTGCCATTTTGGTAAATGACCAATGTGGACCTTACAAAGTTTATAAACCTAGTAGAGACCAACCTTGCAATAGAACCCTCTTCTGCATGAGATAGGATCCATTGCTTTGTGTGTGTGAAATAATATTTGAATGTTGGTAGGGAATGCTACTTGATACTATGCTTGTTTGATTGTAGTGAAATTAGCCAAAGTGTGAGACTAGCAAGATCAAGGAGTGACTATCATTCCATAACAAAAAGGCAAGTTACACTATCATACAAAAGACCTACTATTTTCATTATACTTAGTGGATTTTGTAAACATGCATAAAATGTTTTATACTTATGCTATGCTAATCCTAATAGGATTCCCTATACACTCCTTAGTAAAAATATTGAAGTTGTACATTCTTAGCCATGCTATGTTTTGAAAAGAGATACATGTTGAGATTTTACAAAGGTTGAGAAAAGACTTGTGTTTTACATAATAAAACAAGGACTCAATGAACCACCTAGGTGGTGGACACTTATGTATTGGAGAAGGTGGCAACAAAAGGAACCATGTCTATGGCAACCACTTTGTGTTGTGCTCCAAATGAAAACCACCTAGGAAACTTAGAGATTGAACATGTTTCTCCAATTGTGGCTTTCGTGTGCAACCACATGCTATTATGGCTCTGGCTTAGTCAACTACATTAGGAAGACCCATACATTGTCTTTAGTTATCGGACATGGGGATCTGGAATGCTTCATGGGGGCTGAAGACAAGCTAGCAATGATGTATGGGGGGACCTTTTGGAAAGACTTCGTCACATTCTCAATCTGCCAGTACTCCATCTTGGTGAGAACTAATCCAGTAGGCCACTGGTGGCAACAAGATGGGATTGTGTCATGTGGGTAAAGTGTACTCCTTCTGCAGAAGTTAATAAAATCAAAGTACTTAGCCGTGTCCCCGGTTATGGACAATACTGAGCAACTAAAGTTTGAACCATGGGAGATCTCGACATTCTAACTTCTAATATAAAAACTTGATGCACTTGGGGGTACCAAGGAATTCAAAGAGATTTGATAAAGCTTGTTGCACTTGGGGTTACCAAGGTGCTCAAGAACATGATGTACTTGGGGTTACCAAGGAACTCATGAGACTTGATAAAACTTGTTGCACTTGGGGTTACCAAGTAGCTCAAGGGATTTTTGACAAAGACTTGAACACTTGAGTTTCTACCAAGGAGTTCAAGGAACTTGGAAAAGAGATTTGACAAAGGACCAAAACCATTTTGAAAAGATAGGATAAATGTTGCTTTAAGCAAATAAGCCCTAAACTCTACTTAGCCAAATATGCATGTATTGATAGGATCCACTCATATTTACATAAAAGTGAAGCTTGCCAATACAATTCAAAATGTATTGACCCTTGTGGCTGTAACTTGTAATGTTGCAGGTTGATTGTTTATTTATATGAAGATTGTTTGATTGACTAGGACTACAAAGTCTACAACCAACATCTGCCTGTGGCACTTTGAAGATGAAGGACCCATGACCAAATTTATTCCGCTGAAATGTATTGTAATAGCCATATGAGCTATGTATGATGTAATAAAATTATATTATTCCTGGTTATAAAGTTATGCTTTGACCTTGTTTTTTGATATTACATCTTACTGTGGATGCTAGCTATTGATCCAGGGACTAGCATTGTAAAACACAGGAGGCTCTATCTTATCTAAGAAATGGGACCTCTACAGATGGTATCAGAGCAATGTGTTGCCTGTAGGATTTGTAAACCCTAGGATTGGACAAAAACCCTTAGAAAAATAGGAGTTATATTTCTATCCAAAACTTAATTACAAAAAAATACTTGTAAACCCTTTCCTCTACCATTTTGGTTTAACTCTACACCTCTTCTACTTCAACTTGATGGAAAAACCTACCCATGGACAAAGACTACACCATGTGCAAAGGACTTCTTCAACTTCTTCAACTCTAATGACTTCAACTTCTTCAACTCTAATGACTTCAACATCTTCGACTCTAATGACTTCAACATCTTCAGCATATTCACCAAGGACTTTCAACATGGAGACTACTAAGAACCACAAGTGAGACAAGGAAATCTTACTTAAGAATTAGAGACTGAGGGAATGCAAAATAAGAAGAAACCATCAACAACTTTGAAGTATTGTGACCAAGAGTTTTTCTTAAGGAAACCATGATCTCATGTAAGAAGAAGCAACCAAAGAAGGATGGAAAGATCACAAGTGAACCATATAGATGGACCACCATAATTTAGTTAAGCAAAACCACCAACTTATGTGGTGTAACAAAAATATTTTGTTGCCTAAGTATGTGCTTGAACTTTGTTTGAGTGAAATGTTTGTTTATAATTGCATGCACATTGCTTGTGTGAATTGTGAGGTGTGTAACTAGAATTGATTCCTTAGAAAATATCTTGCCTATTCTAACCTCCCTTCAACCCGAACAGATGACTACTCCAAAAGACTCCAAGGTTGATGACACCAATACCAACCAAGCTGCCAACATGAAAGAGCTCATAGCAACCCAACACCAGTTGAACCAACTGACAGCTCAGTTCATAATCAACAATAGTGATAAGGATCCAGCACTCCAAAGGTTTTTGGAAGAGCAATCTCAACTGATGCTTAAGGTGACTAACCAAATGATCAGCATGGAGGAAAACTACCCCAAAGAAGTCTATGATAACAAGGCTGACAAGAATGTTATTCTGGATGGAACCCCAGCTTGCACTATATGTGGAGACAAGGATCATACTTCCAAGGATCATGAAGGACAATGCCCCAATTGTGAAGAAGATCATCCTGTTGGACAATGCCCCACCGATCAAGCTACTTGTTACCTTTGTGAAGGAAGTGACCATACTCCTGGCCAATCTTCCATCTATGCCATGGTGGAACAAAGGAAACAAGAAGGATCCAAGTCTACCAAAGGAAAAGGACCACTCCTACCTCCTAACAAGACAACCCAATTCAAAGGACTAAAGAAATTTAAGAAACAAAAGCAAGACATGAGCCTTGCACAATGTCGTAGATGTAAGGAAATGGGACACTACTCCAGTGGATGCCCAGAGAACAAGAAGAATAAAGGGATTGACCAAGTGTGGTGCAACAACTGCAAAGAACCAGGCCATTATGTAGCAACTTGCCCACAAGAGCCACGTAAAGAACTCAATGACATTCATTGCTTCAACTGCAAGAATCCAGGACACTATGCAAGCAACTGTCCAGAAAGGATGAGGAACAAGTTGAACAAGCCTATGGAGAAACTCAATCTTGGCCCATGAGTCAAGCATAGGAACAAGCAAAAGTTTAACTTGGAGAAATTTCCAGGACCCAAGAAGGCCAATCTGTAATTTTTGTTTGAAAATTTTTAAGGGTGGTAGCACCCTGGTTGTTTGAACTTGCTTGTAACCCTAGCCTTCCCAAATCTCGAGACGAGATTTATTTTAAGGGTGGTAGCCTGTCACATCCCAAGATTTTCCAAATCTTGTAATGTGAAAATAAATTAATAAAATAAAACTTTGTTTGATTTTCAGAGCCAGAAGAAACTTTTTGAATTAAAATGGAACCTCAAACCCTTTTGAATTAAATAAAATTCTAAAAGGATTTAAAAGGATAAACATTTCATAAAAGGAAACAATTGGAAATTATTATTTTAAAACAATCAAATGAAAAGATTTGTTTTCAAATGAAATAGAAGTTTATAAATAAAGATTATGTTATAAAGCCAAATTAATCCTTGGCCAAGCTTTGGGAATTAAAAACACTTTATTTTAAATAAAGTAGCCAAGGGTTTATTTAAAAATAATAAAGGATTATTTAAATAAAATAATAAGGATTTAATATCCAAACTTTATTAAAGTAAAGACTTTTTCCATTTTAAATAAACAATAAAACCTATTTATTTATTTCAAATGAGTTTACCAAATAATTTATATTCTCAAATAAAACTTACTGAAGTGTTTTGGTTTATTTTTCAAAATAAATATTCTAATGAAACAAAATCCTATAGGAAATAAATGAATAAGGTCTTTTCATATAATTAATAATAGACCCTAAAATAAAATGTTATTTTAATTTAAACAAGTTTCCAAGTATTCTTGATTTATAAATAAACCTACGGATTGGGTTTGAAAAAAATTTGGATTTAAATTGAGTTTGAAATAAATCAAACCCTAAGTTGATAATTAGCAATGGTCATTTATTAATAATGGACTTTATTATTTAAAAAAATTGTGGAGTTTAGATTTAAGTTCAGACTACTGAACAGAACCAAGTCAAATTTACAAAGTATGGGTGTTGTTTGAATTTATTTGAACCAGGTTTGTTTGATAGAAAATTCAAACAGAAATTCAGAAATAGAAAAGAAAAGAACACATAATAAAAAAAATGGAAAAGGGCCAACCCAACCCAGGCAGCCCACTAAGCCCACCAACCAGCCCAGCTTCTTTCCCCGCAGAAAACGATTCGCACCCCGTTTCAGACCCGTGCAGTGTATGACCAGTGGACCCTTCCCTCATTTCGTTTCCCACTGACAGGTAGACCCACCGCCACTGTTCATCGTCCACACCCGCGCGACCCCTTCCTCCCCAAACCGCGCTGCCGTTCTCTGTCATACAACCGCGCGTTCAATTCACGAGTAATGGCTGCGTTAATCTCGCCTCTGACCTTGCGTACTTAAGCGCCAGCGCCTTCCCCTCCTTTCTCCTCAGTCGCCACACCCTCTCTGCCCCTAGGCTATCGCCAATCACTCCTGCACCGCCGCCGTCTCCGACGAGCTGTCGCAGCAATTCCGGCAGCCCCTCGCCGCCCCTTGCCTCCTCGACCATGCTCTCGTGATCCACACCTCCTGGCGATCATCCCCGTAGCACCAGCTTGCCCCCGAGTGACCCAAAGCGTCGACAATCACCTCGACCACCGTCACCACCGTCTGCCTCATTCTCCGACGAGCCCCACAGGTAGATTCCAGTCACCCCTCTCCTCCCCGAGAACACGATGATGATCTCCAAGCTCAGACGAACCTAACAGCATTTTCCGTTTGTCTTAGGGCGCCTCCAATCTTCGCCTTCGTCAAGCACAGAGCGCCGCCGTGTCTGCTACTTCTCTGACGACGTTCCCCGGTAAACCCCGACCACCCCGATCCCTCTGGTTCACACTCACAACTCCGTTATGATCTCCTGCGTCTAACCCAACCCTCCATTCGTCTTCTCGTGGACCGCAGCGTCATCCTCGACCTCGACGCGCGCATCCGTCGCCAGAACTAACTCCGGCGAGGAATCCCCGACGACCCCGTGCGCCCCTCCACCAACCGGTAGCGCGTTGAGCATCAGCGTTGCATTGCGAGCCTGGTGAGCATACTTTCCCTCTTTTTCGCGTCCTGTTTCGCTAGCGCCGCCGCCAGCTAGCCGTTCCGCCGCTCGCTGTTGACCTAGCGCCGCCAGCTTCTAGTCAAGCACACGAGAGCCGTTAGATTCTCATCCTGCGGCGTAGACAGAGTGACTTAAGCGAAACGGTACAGGAGCATCTGAGCCGCACGATTCACATCAGATCCAACGCTCCACAGCGTGATCCGCAGCGAACCGGTACCGGCCAGTTAAAATGCGACGCGTGTCCCCTGTTCTGTTTAAAACAGATTTGAAATCTGATTTAGTTGTGATTTTCAAATCCTTATAACTTTAGATCCACACGTCCAAATTTTGCAAATTTTATATCAATGAAATCAGGAGAACAAGCCCTAGCCAACCATGGCCTTAGTTTTGAAAATAGTATCTGTTAGCTTGTTTGAATTTACAGAAACATTTGTGTACTTATTTAGAGTATAGAAATTGTTTAAAATTGATTCTAGGATTAAATCTTTTGCAAAATGGATTTGTGTGACCTTACTGACCCTAGGAACCAACCTATAGTGTTAAAAATGATTTTTGTAAAATTTAAGTTGAATTATTTAACTTAGCCATTTTCTAGCCAAATAAACTCATTGATTTTATTATGGAAATGTTCTTGCAAGAAAAACTTTGGGAAAATGTTATGAACCAAACTTACTGACCCAAAACACCAAGCCATGCCAAGGGCAACTCACTTGTTGAAAAATATAAAGTTTTGCTTTGAAAAGAATAATTTTCACCACATAAAATGTTGAATGGATTTTAAAATAGATTTTGAGCAAAACCCTCTAACTAATGACTTTGCCATTTTGGTAAATGACCAATGTGGACCTTACAAAGTTTATAAACCTAGTAGAGACCAACCTTGCAATAGAACCCTCTTCTGCATGAGATAGGATCCATTGCTTTGTGTGTGTGAAATAATATTTCAATGTTGGTAGGGAATGCTACTTGATACTATGCTTGTTTGATTGTAGTGAAATTAGCCAAAGTGTGAGACTAGCAAGATCAAGGAGTGACTATCATTTCCTAACAAAAAGGCAAGTTACACTATCATACAAAAGACCTACTATTTTCATTATACTTAGTGGATTTTGTAAACATGCATAAAATGTTTTATACTTATGCTATGCTAATCCTAATAGGATTCCCTATACAGTCCTTAGTAAAAATATTGAAGTTGTACATGCTTAGCCATGCTATGTTTTGAAAAGAGATACATGTTGAGATTTTACAAAGGTTGAGAAAAGACTTGTGTTTTACATAATAAAACAAGGACTCAATGAACCACCTAGGTGGTGGACACTTATGTATTGGAGAAGGTGGCAACAAAAGGAACCATGTCTATGGCAACCACTTTGTGTTGTGCTCCAAATGAAAACCACCTAGGAAACTTAGAGATTGAACATGTTTCTCCAATTGTGGCTTTCGTGTGCAACCACATGCTATTATGGCTCTGGCTTAGTCAACTACATTAGGAAGACCCATACATTGTCTTTAGTTACCGGACATGGGGATCTGGAATGCTTCATGGGGGATGAAGACAAGCTAGCAATGATGTATGGGGGGACCTTTTGGAAAGACTTCGTCACATTCTCAATTTGCCAGTACTCCATCTTGGTGAGAACTAATCCAGTAGGCCACTGGTGGCAACAAGATGGGATTGTGTCATGTGGGTAAAGTATACTCCTTCTGCAGAAGTTAATAAAATCAAAGTACTTAGCCGTGTCCCCGGTTATGGACAATACTGAGCAACTAAAGTTTGAACCATGGGAGATCTCGACATTCTAACTTCTAATATAAAAACTTGATGCACTTGGGGGTACCAAGGAATTCAAAGAGATTTGATAAATCTTGTTGCACTTGGGGTTACCAAGGTGCTCAAGAACATGATGTACTTGGGGTTACCAAGGAACTCATGAGACTTGATAAAACTTGTTGCACTTGGGGTTACCAAGTAGCTCAAGGGATTTTTGACAAAGACTTGAACACTTGAGTTTCTACCAAGGAGTTCAAGGAACTTGGAAAAGAGATTTGACAAAGGACCAAAACCATTTTGAAAAGATAGGATAAATGTTGCTTTAAGCAAATAAGCCCTAAACTCTACTTAGCCAAATATGCATGTATTGATAGGATCCACTCATATTTACATAAAAGTGAAGCTTGCCAATACAATTCAAAATGTATTGACCCTTGTGGCTGTAACTTGTAATGTTGCAGGTTGATTGTTTATTTATATGAAGATTGTTTGATTGACTAGGACTACAAAGTCTACAACCAACATCTGCCTGTGGCACTTTGAAGATGAAGGACCCATGACCAAATTTATTCCACTGAAATGTATTGTAATAGCCATATGAGCTATGTATGATGTAATAAAATTATATTATTCCTGGTTATAAAGTTATGCTTTGACCTTGTTTTTTGATATTACATCTTACTGTGGATGCTAGCTATTGATCCAGGGACTAGCATTGTAAAACACAGGAGGCTCTATCTTATCTAAGAAATGGGACCTCTACAACCTCACCCCTTGCTAGCGGTCGCTTGTTCCGCAGCCCCTGATTCGAGTTACAAATATTAGCAACTGAACCGGTATCAAATACCCAGGTGCTACTGCGAGCACTAGTCAAGTACACATCAATAACATGTATATCATATATACCTTTATTTGCCTTGCCGGCCTTCTTGTCTGCCAGATACTTGGGGCAGTTGCGCTTCCAGTGGCCAGTCCCCTTACAATAGTAGCACTCGGAATCAGACTTAGGTCCAACTCGGGGTTTCTTTTCAGGCGCGGCAATAGGCTTGCCGCCCTTACTTCCCTTCCGTTTTCCCTTCTTGTCTTTCTTGAAACCAGTGTTCCTATTGATCATCAACACTTGATGTTCCTTTTTGATCTCCACTTCTGCAGTTTTAAGCATTGACAGAAGCTCGGGGAGAGACTTCTTCATGCCTTGCATATTATAGTTCATCACGAAGCTCTTATAGCTAGGTGGCAGAGACTGCAGAACACGATGGATGCCTAAGTCAATGGGAATCGATATTCCCAAGGACACAAGCTTATCGGCGTAACCCGACATCTTGAGTACATGCTCACTAACGGAGCTGTGCTCTTCCATCATGCAGCTAAACAACTTTTCTGAAGCGTTGTAGCTCTCTACAGCAGCATGCGTGTCGAAAATCATTTTCAACTCACCCATTGTATCAAATGCATTGCCGTCTTCGAAACGCTTTCGAAGTTCCGGCTCTAGCCCATACAATATGCCGCAATGAACTAAGTTGTGGTCCTCCTGACGAGTCTGATAGACATTCTTCTCCTTGTCAGGGGCATCATCAAAAGGTGGGGGGCCTAACGGCGCTTCTCACACATATTGCTTTTGTGCAGCAGAGAGGAGAATCCTCAAATTCATGGCCCATTCGGTAAAGTTGCTACCGTTCGTTGCTAGTTTCTCTTTCTCCATGAACACATTGAAATTAAAAGCAGGTGGTGCCATCTACAACAGAATTTGTAAAGTTTAAACTAAGTGTATGATAGATTGAGTTCAACTAATCGAATGAACTCCCACTCAAAAACGACATCCCTCGTGCCTTTTTGGTGATTACATGAACCAAATCCACTACACCAAGTCCGATCATCACGTGAGTCGGTATAGCTTCAAAGGCGAGCATCAAATGGGCATCATATCAACTATATGACTCATTCTTAACCTTTCGGTCCGTGTTCCGAGGCCATGTCTGTACATGCTAGGCTCTCCAAGTTAGAACCTTAATATTCGCGTGTGTAACTGTTTTACACCCGAAATATGGTCGTGGATCCAAGAACACCCGATCATCACGTGATGTCTTGGAGCGACGAAAACATAATCGGTGCATACTAAAGGAAGAACACATTCTTATCTTGATATTTAAATGAGGGATCATCTTATTATGCTAACAAAGCGCTAAACAAGCAATATAAGATGCTATCAAACATCATATGTTTATTAGTGGAATTATATGGTTCCCGCAGATGATCTCTATCATGTGCATCGTGGTATGATCACTATCATACCTATATGTGTAAATCCAAGGTCTATGGATTTTACACGCTATGTGTGTTGTAAGAGTATCATCTCATACTTCTACTTACAACACTACCATATCATAACACTAGCCCAGCAACAATCTAAACTAGACGCCTCTAATTTATCCATTGCAAGTTTTACGTGGCTTAGGGCTTTCGAGATAGAACCGTTCTTACCTACGAACATGAACCACAACGAGGATAATCAAATTGTTGACAACTCGCTTGCAAAATAGATATTGATTATAGTAGGAGAGACAGACACCCGCTAGCCACTTATGCAAACTAGTTGCATGTCAAGCGTGGAACAGGTCTCATGTGCGAGGACATGTAAAGTTTGTCCGGGCCGCTTCATCCCACTATGCCACCAATATCCAAGATTACAACAAAGGAGAAACAACATGATCATCATCGCCCACATACTCATATGTGTACTACCCGTGTAAAGTATCTACGCCATAGATCCGGCTCTGATACCACTGTAGGGTTCGCAGCATAGAAAACAAAAAATTTCCTACGATGTGAACTATATACCAAGATCTATCTACTAGATACAAACAACAGGCGGATGTGTATCCGTAGAGAACATACCCTTGAAGACCGACAAAGCTTAACGAGTTCAACTCGTGGTTGATGTAGACGATCTCTTGCCGATCTCAAGATCGAGAGGAAGTCCTAGCGCCGCAAATCAGCAGCGCATCCGTGCTCGCACACACGTTCGAGGCACCGAGCAACCTCCGCATCCTCGCTCCAGCGATGCAGCGGAAGAACAACTCTTTCTTGCCGAATAGCCACCGGGAACATGTATCTCGCTAGTCCGAGACCATGGGGGATAAATTCTAGAGGGGGAGAGAGATCCTTCACGAGGAGGTGTGAGAGACAAGTGAGGAGGGGGGCTACTTTTATAGGAGGAGGAGGGGCACCCAAGGGGGTGGCCGCCGGCCATGGGGGCTGCCCCCTCCCCTCCTTCATTCATGTGGGTGGACACTCCACTCACAAAATGCCCTTTAAAATCCCTCCACTCAAAAGTCCACTCAAATTCCCATTAAATTTCCACCAAATTTAATGCAAACTCTCATTAAATAAAACTCTTTTATTTTATTCAGAATTTTGTCAATTACTTTAATGACAAACATTCACAAATAACCCCTTGCTAGAATTCTATTTCACATGCATAACCACTTTATGCAATTTCACCCGAAAACCTGTTTCGGTATCTAGTGAAATAAATTCCTGCGCTTGTTCATTCTTTCGGCATGAAACATTTGCTCCAATTGGATGTCGGTGTCTCTTAAGTGTGTCACCCTACGGTTCGTGAATAATGCGGACATGATCGAGACCCTATCGGATCAATAATCAGAAGCGGGATCTGGAGACCCATACTGACTCCCACACATTCAACGATGACTTTCTTGTGATCGTCGGAACCTTTTACGCTAGTATCTTAATCCCTTTGTTTCACGATATATTACATGTCCGAGATTCGATCATCGGTATCTCCATACCTAGTTTGATCTCGTTACCGACATGCACTCTTTTCTCGTTCCTGTGATATAACATTCTAGTGATCAAATCACTTGCTTGCAAGCTAATCAATGTGATATCACCGAGAGGGCCCAGAGTATATCTATCCGTCATCAGGATGAACAAATTCCACTCTTGATCCATGAGCCTCAACATAACACTTTATTAGTTCTGAATCCATCTTTATAATCACCCTGTTACGGTGTGACGTTTGATGTTATCAAAAAACTCTTCCGGTGTTAGTGATTGACATGATCTCATGGTCTAAGGATTAGGATCACTTCGTAAGTTGTTATAGCAATATAAACTCAATGACTTTGATCGTAATGCTATACTTCGGATGAATGTTCATCACACCATTACACTAATGTTGTGATCCCGTTATTAACAACATCCAATGTCCATGATCAGGAAACCTTGATCATCTTGTTAATCAACGAGCTAGTTTATGAGAGAGGCATAACTAGGAACTTTCTATTTGTTTATTAAACACACATGTATTAACGTTTCCGTATTAATACAATTATAGCATGCAAAATAAACATCTATCATATACTTGGAATACACATAATAAACACTTTATTATTGCCTCTCAGGGCATATTCTCTTCAATTACTCCTTCACAAGTGATGAGGTGGCATAAGGTTCGCGCGGATGAATGGGAAGCACAGGGAGGTGCGCCAGAGGCTGGGGATCACGCTCGTGTGGTCTAGGGGGCGAGGGGCGGCGAGGTGTGGCCGGAATTGGTGGAAGTGCTCGCCGGAGTAGAGCGTGGTCTCTGGTAAAATTGGCGCAGCCCGGTGGCGAGTTGGTGCGAGCGAGAGAGGGGAAGTGGAGAGGAGGGGCAGGCGGTTATGTACGCGTGATCACGAGGCTGAATCAACGCGCGGTTAAAGAGGAATCAAGGCGCAATCAATCGGCAGAAACGACGACGAGGGCGTGGTCTTCGCGGGGAGGAAGATGACTGGGGAGGTGGGACCTGGCTGTCTGCGAGAGAGAGAACGAGGAGGTGGGGTCTGGTTGTTAGCCACTGTGTGGGTCAATTCGCGGGTGAAAACGGTTCACTGCGGGGGGGGGGTGGAGAGATGGGTTGCTGGGCCGCTGGGCTTGCTGGGCCTGTTGGCTGGGTTGGGTTTGATTCGTTTTTTTATACTAAACCTTTTTCTTTTACTGTTTTGAATTTCCTGATTTGATTTTCATTCAAACAATTCAACTCCAAATCAATTCAAACCCACCAAACTTTGGGTAAATTTTAATTCTGTTTAACAACATAATCTAAAGTCCAAAATAAAATAATTCTTTTATTCTTTTAGGATCTATTAATAATTAAATAAATAGACCTTAGTCTTTATTTCAAATAGGATTTAATTTATTTCAAAACTCTATTTGAAATCTAATTAATACCAAAACCTTTTCAGTAGGTTTTATTTGAAAAAAACTAAAACACTTGGAATTTTTATTTTAAAAGCTTTAATAAGTTTTAATGTTTATTTGAAAGGGAAAAGCCTTTACTTAAATAAAATTGGATATTCATAAATCCTTATTATTTTATTTAAATAAACCTTTACTCTTTTAACAAATAGAAATATTTTATTTCATTTGCTTGGCCAAGATTTAATTTGGCTTTTTAAAATAGTCCTTATTTATATTGCTACCTTTGCTTTTGAAAACCATAACTTTTTATTAAAAGATGCAAAAATAGTGATTCCAACTATTATAACTTTATTTATTATTTGTTTATCTTTTTAAATCTCTTTAGGATTTTATTTGATCAAAATAGGCTTTGATGTTTCCAATTGGAATCAAAAGTTTCTTCTCACCCTAAAAATTCAACAATTATTTATTTTGTTTAATTATTTTTCACATTACAAGATTTGGAAAATCTTGGGATGTGACATAGCATTACCACTTACCTCTTCTTACTTCTTTCTCTAAAGGATTTAAGTGAATGCTATGATAAGGACAAGAATTAATAGAACAAGAATTGATAAATCAATAGTTTATTACTCAACATTGATGAAAAATAGATATTAGGATAAGGATCATTAGAGATGATAAGGATTTATATGGAAAGAAAGATATGTGGTGAAGGGTCTTGAATTGGTTTCCTTCCTACTCCATATAACTAAAGAGTTAAGGTTAGGTATTACCATGATACTCATGGTATAAATAGATAAGGATAAGATAGGTCCAGATTTAGTTATTAAATTCTTATTATATGAGTTATATACATAGCTTGGTATTCATGGGTAATGCTAATGAATACTATGGAATGATCACTTAAGTATCTAATAATAATTATTAAGCAATGTGTGGTGGCTTAGTTTATTACATTTGATCTACCCTTAGATCAAATCATGTTTACCCTAAATAAGGTTTTAGAAAAGGTCATAATGAAACTTATCGCAGTCAACTTCATGATCTACTTCAATTCCATCAAATTGAGAGAATCTTCAATCACTTTGACAAGTTTTGTTCAAATGCGCGAAAATTATTTTCTATGCATGAATGCAATGCACAACATGTGTCCTGTCTATTTTGAGGTGCTAAATCCTAGGATGTTACACTCCTATCGATGTACGGCGACGCGGTTCTAAGCGTGGCGGTCCAAATGGCGTGCGGTGACACGGACCTAAGCTTGGCGGTCCGAACAGCGTGCGCCGGCGCGGACCTAAGCATGGGGGTTAGAATGGCGTTCGGCGGCGCGGATCTAAGCCTAGCAGTTGGAACGGCGTGCAGCGGCGCGGACCTAAGCGTGGGGGTCGGAACGGCGTGCGACGGCGCGGATCTTAGCCTGGGGGTCGGAACGGCGTGTGGCGGTGTGGACCTAAGCGTGGGGGTCAGAACGTCTTGCAGCGGGACGGATCCGTGCGTGGCGGCTGGAATGGTATGCGGCGGTGAGGATCTAAGCGTCTGAAATTTCTGTCTGTCCGTATCACTCCTATTCACCTCCTCAGATCCGTTGTTGATTAAAGACACCGAGGCGGTGGCGGTGCTGACAGTGGTCATCGATGCGGCGACGATTGAAGCCATCATCTGCAACATCACCGCGACGGCGCAGATCAAGCCCCCGTGAACCAATTTGAATAAATTTGATACTCCCTCCGACTCATATTAGTTGACTTGGATTCATCTAGATATGAAACTTATCTAGTCAAGTTTTACCGCTAATATGGGCCAGAGAGAGTATGTATTTGAGTCGTGAGACCGGTGGATATGCTCTAAAGCTGATTCATAAGTAGGAGTACTTGCTTTGACAATCTCCGATGGGCTTGTATTAGTTGATTTATATTTGTCTAGATTCGATTGTACCTAGACATGAATTAGTATTAGATTCATCCGTATCTTGACGAATTTGAGTCAACTAAATTGGATCGGAGGGAGTAGTACTTTCTTTGAAAGATCGCCTCTATGGGCAGCTAGATCCAATGGCAAGCAACTCGGGCCCCGCAATGGCATTTGGAACGCCAACTATGGGCAGCTAGATCCAATGGCAAGCAACTCGGGCCCCGCAATGCATTCTCATGACAACTTTGAGACCGCAAAATGACTAAATTTGTAGGAAATCACAACCATCCATCGAATAACAATTCTACTATCTAAATTAGCTATCAATTTAACTAATCATTACATGTGCCACCTTCACCACAACCCCATAGTGTAACTGTTAGGACGGGGATGACAACTACTAAAACTGCCCACATGAATCTACTATTCTCCTCCCCCTTCACCCGAAGTTCATGTTTTAGATTTTCTACCACTTGATCAGATACGACAAGATCAGCCTCAAGTGTCAACTTCTCTTTGCGAATAAGCTCTGAGTTCTTCTTTTCGTCCTCGACAGTACGCTTCTGCTCTAATATCAATAGGTTTTTACGGGCCAATTCATCACCTAAATTGGCAACCATATCCTCCAAATCCATTCACTGTCTAGACCACTGGGTTGATTCATCTTGCTATGCTATGTACCATGGATCATCGGCCTGCATAGCACACTGTAACAATCCCAAAACAAACCCAATTAAAATCAGTCCGACAAGCCATGGCAGCACTTCAAATTCAATGGTAGTACAAAGAGAAGGAGCTACCTGCACTTTCAACTTGGTAGGAGAAGGAGAACATGGCCACGACATGATCGAATCCCCACCCTCGCCGGTGTACCCGCTACGACTAGACATTGAAGACTAATTTACCCCTGCAATATCAAGGAAATTACGGGAACCGAATCGATTACGGTGGGCGGAGCAGGAGCGAAGGTCTTACCAAGCACTACTAGCAATTGCTGTGACCGTGCGTCGAGCTATGGCAGCGGAACAAAATCCTGGCATCGTGGGCGGCGAACCTGCCTGCGGTCGGTACGGCCTCAATGTATAATGTGTGCGGACGAGATGTTGGAGCCATGGTTGAGGTGCAACGCGGAAGTCCATCCGACGCCATCGTAGGACGGATCCGCCGATGCGCCGACGATGGCTGCTCTGACCACCGGTGGGGTAGGAGCTGCTCGGGGCTGGGGGCTGGGAGCGGATGAGAGAGAACCGACCTCATGTGTGCCATACACGACCCCAACTATCAATGTTCGGGGGAGTAGCTTCTCCGGGATTTTTACATATTTGCCAATTTTGCATATCTGCCAAACTTTTTCTTTGAAATTTGCATATTTGGCACATGACCACCACATGTCAGCGACACACTAAATGGCAAATATGCAAGTTGCAATCTAAAACATGGAAAAATATGCAAATCCCCCCCCCTCCTCTAGACACACATCACGGCCCCATCGGTCATTGGCTTCGACGGCCCCGTCGTTCATTGGCTTCGATGGCCCCACATGATGAACCTTTTCTTTGAAATTTGCATATTTGGCACATGACCACCACATCTCAATGACACACAAAATGTAAAATATGCAAGTTGCAATCTAAAACGTGGCAAATATGCAAATCCCCCCTCTAGCCACACAACACGGCCCCATCGGTCATTGGCTTCGATGGCCCCACATGACGGCCCCATCGTTCTTGGCTTCGATGGCCCCACATGACGAACCTTTTCTTTGAAATTTGCATATTTGGCACATGACCACCACATGTAAGTGACACACAAAATGGCAAATATGCAAGTTGCAATCTAAAACATGGCAAATATGCAAATCCCCCCTCCAGCCACACATCACGGCCCCATCGGTCATTGGCTTCGACAACCCCACATGACGGCCCTATCGTTCATTGGCTTCGATGGCCCCACATGATGAACCTTTTCTTTGAATTTTGCATATTTTGCACATGACCACCACATGTTAGTGACACACAAAATGGCAAATATTCAAGTTGCAGTGTAAAACATGGCAAATATGCAAATCCCCCTCCAGCCACACATCACGACCCCATCGGTCATTGGCTTCGACGACCCCACATGATGGCTCCATTGTTCATTGGCTTTGATGGCCCCATAGGACGAACCTTTTCTTTGAAATTTTTCATATTTGCCACATGACCACCACATTTCAGTGACACACAAAATGGAAAATATGCAAGTTGCAACCTAAAACATGGGAAATATGCAAAAGACCCCTCGAGCCACACATCACGGTCCCATCGGTCATTGGCTTCGACGGCCCTAGTGAAAGGACCAACTTTGAATCGACTAGAGGGGGTGAATAGGCGACTACCAATTTTTAATTAGTTACTCAATTTTAGGCTTGTCAAGAAGATAAGTTCTCTAGATATGCAACTAGGTGAACAACCTATATGCTATAGAACTAACAACAAGCCCAAGAGCGGTAAAGAGCAAGTAGTAAAGGTAAGGAACGAGATAACCAGAGCGGGGACACATATATGTAATTCCCGTAGCTACGTCTATGTTGGAGAGGTGTCGCGGCCACACAAGGTCACCCGAGTGCCACAAAGGCCCCACCTTCGTATCCGGTGAGCTCCCCCACAAAGGAGGCCTGATAATCCACTAACCGGTGACCTTGAAGCCGCCAACCGAAACCTTTACAACAAGGATGAGGGGGAAGCTCCACAACTCAATTGGAGGCCCTCAACGACACCATGGAGCTTTACAACACATGCTCTTAGCTCCGAGGATGCCCTACACCGTCTAGGGTTCCAAGGAACCCAAGAGTAACAAGATCCACAAAAGATAGGTGGGGGAATAAAATATTATTTGGTGGAAGTGTAGATCTAGGTCAACTCTCCCACCTCTCAAAAGATCAAGTGATTTGGGTGTCTAGGGAGAGAGATCTAGTGAGTTGATGCTCTAGTATTAATGGAGGAGAGAGAAAATTGAAGAGTTGGGTAGGAGGAAGAAGGAGGGAGCCTTAAACATGCCCCCTCCAAACTGAACCGTTGGGCAGTTCGCGACCTCACCGGAAGTTCCGCCCAGCGCTGCTCCAATGGTACGAAGACCGTTAACGCATGCTCCAAAGCCTGACCGGAAGTTCTGGTCAAAATGACCGGAAGTTCCGGTAAAACTTCCGAAGCAAGTTCCGGGCCAAGTTCCGTCAAATAGAACACTTGGAAACAGAATTATTCTGAACCTGAGCGGAACTTGGAGCGGAACTAGGGGAAAAACAACTGGGCAGAAGTTCCGCTCAGGGTCTTAGTGGAAAAAGCAAAGGAAGTTCTTGACCGGAACTTCCGGTGCTACTTCTGGTGGAAGTTCTGTCAAATAGAACATTACCATACAGTAGGTTCTGAACTCTGGCCAGAACTTCCATCGGAAGTTGGACTGGAAATAATCCCATATCCAACCCACAGAGTACCCTGAGCGGAACTTCCGGCTCCTGGTCGGAAGTTCCGATCAGACAAAAACTGCTCCAACTGATCATAAACTCGCTCTCGCTATGAATAGGATGGTTGTGGCGGTGCAAATATGGTTTGTGCAAGAACAGATGATTCCCCACAGACTTCTAAGATGGACCCCCTCTTGATAGTACGGCGATATAAATCAATAAAATAAGAGAAAGAGAAAAACGAAAGACCGCCGTCTTCACGAGATCACAAGAGTAGCATCCACACACTCCATAAGCTCCATCAAAAACAATTAACCTAAAACTCAAGCACACGGTTAGATCACAAGTGGGATTGTCATCATCACCAAAATAGCAAGGGAAAACATAGTCCTTTCAATCTCCCCTTTTTGGTGTTTGATGACAATCCCAAACGATTTGCACAAGAAGGAGCAGTTTTTGCAATGAACGGAACAAGCTCCCCCTATATGTGTGCAAGGTAGATATAAATCTCTAAGGATAAGACTAGCACACATATACGGAGGGTCCCCCTTTCTATTGCAAAAACAACACATGTGCAAGGGAAAACAAGATAGGGTACATACCGTTGCACCAATCATATGTGGTGGAGACAATAGATGAAATAATATCAATGTAGACTCCACCACCATATACAAATAGCCATAAGCCAACAATATGCATACCATACAACATGCATAACAAAACACATAGTCTCATACATAAATAAGACGCACAAATAACAAGGTCCACAAATAGCACACACATAAACTAGAGAGTTCACAAGCAAGAAAAGATCAAAGATAAAACGAACTCGTGACTCAGCCCATGCAAATCCCGTGAATAACCTAATAGATATCTTTCTCCCCCTTTGGCATCATGACACCAAAAAGGGAGAAAAGACCACTCTAATCGCCCCAAGCATGGAAAGGAGGAGGAGAAGGCTTGGGATCCCAAGAGGCATTGTTCCACACAGGCGGGGGACCGGTGACTTCCTCCTTAGAATCAAACCACTTACAGTTGTCACGAATCCACTCATCCTTGGACGCGGTGAAGGAGCTAGTCTCTAGAGAGCAGGGAAGACTGAGCGCTGTCATAATAGCCTTCTAACGCTGATCACTGTGCCGCTGATCAACATAAGCCTGGTACTCACGATTCTGCAAGAAGCAAAACGTCTTCTTCACCTCCCCTAGCAGTTTCTTGGCCCAAGACAACTACCTCTCAAGAGTGGGACCCCTAGCACTAGAACCAGCACGTGCTGAAGAGGGACCACCAACACCAATAGCACCCCCAGACTTCCATATGGGTTGTTCCTTCTCAGCTTGGGTCCTAGGCTTCTCATGCTTACTCACACGCAACTTCTTCTCATCATGAATAGTAATGCCGTCCTGAGGGAAGCGGGTACCAGTTGCTTCGAACCACTTGGCGTTGATAAGAGTCTGAATGTATGGATCATAGGGGCACAAGCGCTTGTCAATAATATCTTGCCAGATCTCATTGTACATAAAGTGCATAAAATCCATCTCCTGGCCAGAGTCGCGACGATAGTGAGTCTGAAACATGAGGTCAATTTGATAAGCATGAAACTGATCAAAGTTGCCTGCCTTTGGAAATATGGTGTTCAAGAATACCCTGCGCATGATGTCATAGACTGGCTGGAGATAATTCACATAACCACAAGTACCCCAACCCTCAATATAGAGTGGCTCCAGAACCTCAGGAGCAGAAGCCTGGGCGCCATGAACATGCCAACCATTTGCACCCTTACCAGGCAATATGGGATAGCCAAGGAGCGTCCCAAACTCAGACCATGTGGCGGATAACTGCAGATCCTTAGTCATCCACTTCAAGGTGCCATCGATAGGATTCATCTCCATGTGAAGAGTGGAGTAGAGCTGAGCAATAGCGGGCTCATCAAAGTTCTCATGGTGCTCCATGATAGGAATCGGCCCAAACTTCCTGCATATCTCAAGAGCTTCGCCAAAGTATTCAAGCTTGCTTTACATATGAGCCACATTGATGTATTTCTGAGGAGCTACAACGAACTTGTTCTTGATTGCATATATCTCTACAAAAATCTACTCTTGGCGACAATTGTGGAAGAGAGGATCCAAGCAAAGACAGTCACGCCGAACAATATAGGGATCCACATGGCGAAACACTGAATAGGCCTTCTGAGGCCACTTGGAGATCTTGTTCTTGGAGGAATCAGGCCCAGTAGTAGTGGCCTTTTGAGAAGCAAGAGCAGGCTGCTTCCCTTCAGTAGTAGAAGCACGGCGAGAAACATCATACTTCTGACGGGCAGTCTGAGTAGAAGGTCGCACAACCTCAAGATCTTCTTCATCAATCTCGCGAGGAGGACCGGTAGGAATACGGGTGCGCTTGCCTCTACGGGTACCACCATGCCCTGAGAAAAAAGCAAATAATATGGAGGGATGGTGGGTGATGGTGGCTCGGATCAATGTAGAGCTTCGTTGGGAGACCCGAAGAGGAAGGTGTGATGAGCACAACAGCAAGTCTTCCCTCAGTAAGAAACGAGGTTATCGAACCAGTAGGAGGAAGGAAACGACTCAAAGGTGTTGCTAGCAACTTGGAAACCTGCACAACACAAACTAAAGACTTTTCCCTAACAAATAGTGAGGTTGTCAATCTCACCGGTTTGCTGAAAACAAAGCATTAACTATATGGTGTGGAAGGTAATAGTGGTTTGCATAAAGTAAGCAGTAACAGTGGAAGATGTATCAACGGTCCGGGGTCCATAGTTCACTAGAGGTGTTCTCCTTAAGATAAACAAACATGGCATGTTGGGTAAACAAATTACAGCAGGGCAATTGACAGGACAAAGCAAGGCATAACAATACAATACTAGACATTCACTACTAGGAAAACGGCTATAGGTAATCAGCACATCCGTGGCTCACATGGTTGAAGTGCCCCACGGCTAAAACAGGCGTGGATCACCTGTGGGAAGTGCCCTACTAGTAGTAACTAGAACAACCATGGCACACATGACCATAGTGCGCCACAGATATGTGTGGGCCAGGGCCCTGTTGGCCGCACGCCAAACATCCGTAGCGCAAATAGGGTAGGTGCGCTACGGTTGTTAGTGTCAACCGTGGCGCACATGGAGGGGGTGCGCTACGCCTAAGCGCATGCCCCTCTCTGTCCCTCACGGCCAGACACATCTGTGGCGCACTATGGCATGTGCGCCACGGATGTATAAACTTATTAGTAGGACACCTTGCCCTAGGGCCCTACGCCTAACTATCCTGCACCAACTCCACACCCCCCCCGTGGATCGCCTTTTTAGGCTTTGCAAAAAATAAAAGAAAATGATAAACACTTCAAAAAATTAAATCCTTTCATATTTAGGTAGGTAATGTGGTATAGCTTCTAGTAAAATTAACAAACATGAGTTTCGACTTTATTTGCAAAAAAAAGTCATGCCACGGTAAAAAGGCCGTAACTTTTGCATACGATATAAAAAAAATCGTATAATATACCAAAATGAGGAGAACGAGATTTCACATCCGCTGGCAACAACCGCTGGTCGTTTAGCGATTTTTTAGATTTTCAAAATTCGAAAAGAGTAAAAAGTTACGGTCAAAAGACCGTTTTTTTCTGCAGAAAAAAAAATAGAGGGCGACTTACCCGTAGCGCACCACCACCTAGTGCGCCACGGATAAGCTTGGGCGGGATTCAAATTTTGAATCCCCACCCCGCCCACCTTCCCTCCCCTTCTCTCCTTTTCCTTTTCCTCCCTTCTCATTTCCTCCCTTCTCATTTCCTTCTTCTTCTCCTCCTTCTCCTTCTCTTTCTCTTTCTCCTTCTCCTCCTCTTCCTCCTCCTTGCAGTGAAGATGGTGATGGCGGCGGCCTCCTCCTTGCAGTTCCGATGACGAGACGGCGGGCTCCTTCTTCTCCTCCTCTTCCTCCTCCTCCTTGTAGTTCCGACGACGACGAGGCCTCCTCTTCTTCTTCTCCTCCTCCTCCTACTCCTCCTCTTCTTCTCCTTCTCCTCCTCTTCTTCTCCTCCTCTTCCTCCTCTTCCTCCTCTTCTTCTTCTTCTTCTTCTTCTTCTTCTTCTCCTCCTCTTCTTCTCCTTCTCCTCCTCCTCTTCTTCTCCTCCTCTTCCTCATCTTCTTCTTCTCCTCCTCCTCTTCTTCTCCTCCTCTTCCTCCTATTCTCCTCATCCTCCTTGCAGTTCCGATGACGACGAGGAGGAGGCGACGACGGCGACCTGCACCGACGCGCGACGGCACTGACGACGAGATCCAGATCTGCTAGTGCTTTTTTTTGAATTTTGAAATTTATATCCGTGGCGCACAGCACCTAGTGCGCCACGGTTATCGTTTCATACGCGTGGCGCACCTGGACTACTTTCCGTGGCGCACTGGCATGTGCCCCACGCCTATCTCGACACAACCGTGGCGCACCAGGTAGTGCGCCACGGCTAGGAGATAGCCGTAGCGCGAGGCCCGTGGCGCACTGCTAGTGCGCCACAGATGGCCTTTTTAGGTGCGCCACTAAGGGCCGTTTTCCTAGTAGTGATTCAAGACCCTATGAGATTTGATTAGGCAATACAACAAGATACATAGACCACCATCCAACTGCATCTATGACTAGTAATCCACCTTTAGGTTATCATCCGAACCCTCTCCAGTATTAAGTTGCAAGCAACAGATAACTGCTTTAAGCAAAGTGTGTAAGGTAAACAATCCACTTGTTCCATGAACAAGAGATCATTGTTTTCTCCCTAGTAGCAACAACACATCTACAACCTTAGAGATTTCTGTCACTTTTCCAATTTAAACAGAGGCATGAACCCACTATCAATCATAAATAGTCCCTCTTGGAGTCACTAGAATCTACTTGGCCAAGATAGCTACTAGAAACGGAGAGCATGCAAGATCACAAACAACACATACATGATAGAATCAATAAGACAAAACCATTAATCAATCTGACATAGTAATCTCAATATCCATCGGATCCTCGCAAACACAACATGCATGATTACAAATAGATGATCTTGATCATGAACGGAGCTCACAAGATCTAAACATGGTAGCACAAAGGAGGAGAGACAACTATCTAGCTATTTAGATAAGTTTCACACTTGCATCTTGTTAAAGCTTGTGAGTGTGTGTGAAACTACATGTAAGTATAATAAAGTACACACAAAAACAGAATGTTCAAGTGTGTAATGGTATCTAAAGATCCCTTTTAAGAAAGTTGTTACTTAAGTAAGTTAATTTTGGAATTCTTAAGAATTACTTGTGGTGTATCTTAAACGAATAAATTTTGAAGAAAAGTTTACTTAACTAAACAAAAGCATTTAAATTTAAGTATTATCAATCGAAAATATACAAGTAGAGTATAAAGTAATGTGATTCTGATTAATTGTCACCTGGTGTCTATGATAAAAGCCGTTGGGTTTAGTTGTTAAGGGTTAGAGATATTATTATAAGATTTGTTGTTTGAAGTGGCAAAAAGTACAACCTTCGAAGAAAGAGTTTCAATTCTAATGTTTAAACAATCTTGATGGTTAATAGAATGTGGTCGATGCCTCTTGGTGTTCACTCGGTTAGTTTTATCTTGAGACGCATTAGGTCTTAATTGAATCAGACCAAAGTAAACTATAAAATACATAATAAGAACTTTAACATGGTGTTTATAGTCTTGTAGACTAAAGTTTAACTTTAAAGACATAGATTTACTTAAGGTGTATGATATTTGTACTTTGTTCGCTTCATAATGTCTCCTTAAAGTTACTTAAGAGTGGTAATACTTTTATTTGAGTAGTGATTTCTTAATATTATAATGGAATAGAAGCATTTATCTCCTTATAAAGGTGTGGTTATGGTTTGTGAATAAGTAAATAATATTATTTACTACTTATAGATGAATGATAATTCTTCAAAAAATTGTAATTAAGATGTTTTTGGATTATATGTAATTCATACTATCAATATTTAAATCAAATACAATTATTATTCCTCAGATGTATAATTTTAGAAATATTAACAAATTTTATTTAACTTCATATGAATTATCAATTAAGGAATTAGATTTAAATTCAGGTTAATAGATTATTAAACTTTTACTTACTTCAAAAGTGTAATGTTATATTTTTAACATGTACATATTATTTTTGTGATCATTTTGGTATATTACATTTATTTTTGTGATTTATAAATAATAAGATATGATTTTTACAAGATTTCTTACTTTATACACACTTAATAAATAATAGATATTTAATTAAGTGAAATAATAATACATTATTATAGTATTAATTTTTTTATTTTTCTAAGAATTTTGGTATCTTATTTATATTTTTATCATGTTTCATTATTAAAATATGAATTCTCAAAGTTTTATTACTTATAAATCTTTTGTTGAATAATAACTATTTAAATGATTAACATAAAAATATTTGATAATGAACTTAATTTGTAGATTTAGTTTTTCTAAAAAAATTCATATATTAAACATATTTTTTTGAA
Organism: Avena atlantica; assembly: GCA_910589765.1. Lineage (NCBI taxonomy): Eukaryota > Viridiplantae > Streptophyta > Magnoliopsida > Poales > Poaceae > Avena > Avena atlantica. Next base: position 195,885,752 of record OU342738.1, on the reverse strand, counting down.
TTATAAAACAAATTTATTGATTTAACTAGATTTATTCATTTTATTAAATTTTTGGAAATATTTATATTTGAACTTATAATGTTTTATCTATTTATTAAACAGACACTAACTTTTTATACCGAAACCAGACTTTCCCTAGGCCACTGACCAGTGGGGTCAGGGCCCTGTTGGCTGCCACGCAAGCAGTGGACCAGTCAAACCGGTGGACCATGTCAAGGTTGACGTGTGCATGACGTCATAGTGATGTCATCTGAAGATGAACACCACAAATCGATGATCGATCTGCCAATACAATGCACGCGTGGGGCTATGATTAGGTTCATTGGAAAGAGGGCACCAACGCGAACCTAATAGTGGTGGTGCTGCTCGGAAATGGTCATTGGAGCTTCGGCTCCGACGAGCTCCGACGGTGGCCGACGGTGGTGTATGGTGCGACAGTGATTTACAGCGAGATAAAGCGATTGGAGAGTACTAGAGGATCCAGGAACTCACCCTGATGAGGATAGAGAGGTCAAGGAGACGTGGGGACACATGATGACGGTGAATCGACGATAATGGCCATGACGGACGACATGATGCAAGGCTTGATTTCACCCGATTCAAAGTGCGCCATCTTGCGTGCTTGGTTCGAGTCGAACAAGGCCACGACGACGCATCCAGCGGGGGCTTCAGCAAGGCGAGGGGTGGTCAGACACGACCGGAATGACGAACTCTAGCGACCTAGGGTTTCGGTGAAGAAGCGAGATAGGTATAGAGGGCACGAGAGAAGATGGGTGTCGTGATGGTGTCACAACAGATGCCATGGGTAGGCTTAAGTTGGGGAAGGAATGGACACTTGTGGTAACCGGGGAGGGAGTGCACGGTCTAGCCACGCACGAAGAACAAGATGAACTCTCGACACTTAGGATTTTTATTGATCCAAGAAGTTTACAAGTGCTCCTAGAGAAGTTTGAGAATAACTTCAGGGCACTAGTTTCCTACTTGGTCCAACCTCCTTAAACCCTAGCTATGCCCCTCCTTATATAGGCGATGGCCAGCTAGGTTACATCCCTTTGGGCCCTAGGGTTACTATTTGGATCTTGGTCCTTACTGTGCGAGCCGTGTCATGGGCTAGCCCTGAGCCCTTGATCTAGTCCTCAAAGCCAGCCAGCTAACGGTCCTCTTGTACGTAGCCTCCAGCTCTTTTGGCATCATACCGTTACTTTGTACGTCAGCCCTTTCTTTGGGCGTCACCCGGCTCCTTTTGTGTCACCCGGCGTTGCCCTTCTCTTTTGACCATGCTTTACCATGGTCCCTCCTGAATCTTACTCGGAAAGCTGCCACGCGTCCTTTCTGACTCGGCCTTCCCTCGTGAGACTCGGCTCGCTGCTTCCTACAGGGTAAACAAACTTGTCTTATACGGGCCGACATAATTCTTATGTAGGCTGCACACGACCCTCATACCCGGCCATTGTTACCCGGCCGGAGACATCTTTGACTCAACATACATCAAGATGGGCAATGTTTTACCCATTATGACCCTACGGGGGGTTATCCCCCCGACATTAGTCCCCAAAGCTGTTGAGGTCTAGCAGTTTTTTGCTGTTAGGCGTCTCCAAGTTCCTTTAATGTACTTGGAACTTCTCTTTCTCTCAGCATTTACTGCTTAGGGCGCACTGTTTGGCGCAACCTCGATCTTTGCCGAGTCTATATTGCCCCATTCGAGTCTCATCTTTGACTTTCCGGGTCATTTTTGCCTTGTGCCGAGTCACTTTTGACGCTGCCGAGTAATTCTAGGCTTACTCTTTTGCATACTGAGTATTTTGTACTATACATGATCCCTACTCCTCGAGGTTACTGCCGAGTAATGAGCTTACTTGGCTATAAGCTCTGAGTTAGAACCTATCCTTTACTTTCTCCTGCCAAGTTTGCATGTCAGATTTTCGGTCCCTAGTCCCCGAGGTTACTGCCGAGTGATGCATTTACTCAGCTATAAGCTTGAACATTTGCATATATCGTCTGACTAGAACTTATTTGTGTAGCTTACACATAACGAGTGTACCAAGGTGCATCAGGCTCTCATCTGGGAGTATCGAAAGCTTGAGCTTGCTCACTAGGATCTGAAACTGAGGCTCAGGGCCAAGGTATGTTTTCCCACTCGGCTTACTTTTATTCGAGATCCCTGCTTTTGTTTCATCTCATTGAATTTTTCTCGTTGTCTGATGACCCACAAGTATAGGGGGTGTATGGTAGTACTTTTGATAAATATGAGTGTCAATCCCAACGAGGAGCAGAAGGTGCTAAACAGTGGTATGGAGCAGGAACTCTCTACAAATACTTAGCAAACGGATTTTTAGTGGTTTTCTGATAAGGCAACAAAACAAAGAGTAAGTAATAAAGACAACAAACAAACGGAGCAAGTGTCCCAATCCTTTCTTAGCAAAGGACAAGCCGGTGGAAATACTTATAAGGACCAAACGTTATCGAGGAAACATGGGAATTCTGTCAAGTACTTTCGCTTCAAATAGCTGAGTACTCTTCTCTGGTGTTGTAAGTGTTGTGTGGGTGAACCTGTGCTAACATACCGACCTTACTTGGACTATTACATACTTGTGATTAAACCCCCTGCAAACATCCGTAACTACAGGAAAGTAATTAAGATATAAATCTAACCACATCCTTAAACTCTGAGATCCTACACTCCCTTGTGCAAAGGAGTCCTAACGGGGGTTCAGGTTTCTGTCACTCCGGCAACCCCACAATTAGTAGCCAAATACATAATTCATCCCCTAGGCCCATAAATGGTGAAGTATCATGTAGTCGACATTCACATGACACCACTAGAAGAATAGCACCACGACTTAAATACTAAACCATTGAATAATTACTCAACACAAATCCAGTACTAACAACATGACTTCTCCCATGTCCTCAAGAACTAAACGAACTACTCACAAGACATCATATGGATCAAGATCAAATATGATATGGTAATGGATAACAATCTGAACATAAGCAATAATCCAATGGTTCCACTCACAAGCGTCAACTATAATAGTAATCAACACCGGGAAAGTTTCCCCTAAGAACTAAAGCAATATCCAACACAATTGTTACAGCGGGACAGAATGGTGATGATGGTGCTGGTGGAGATGATGGTGTGGATGATGATGATGATGATCCCGATGAATCCTAGCTTGACGATGGTGTTGATGGCGACGGTCTCCCCTCTCCGGGAAGGAATTCCCCCAGCAGAAATCTGTCTGCGGAAGAGATCTTTCTCTCTCGGTGTTTCCAGCCCCCCAGAGGTGGCGAAAATCTGTCTATGGTCGCTCCCTTGGCCTTAGGGTTTCGTAGGGAAGATATAGGCTAAGTGGCGGAGTCAGGAGCCGGGCAAGTGGGCCCACCTGCCCTAGGCGCGACCTAGGGGGACCCGTGCCTACGGGGTGTGGGCCCCCTGCGGCCCCTCTTCGCTCCTCCTTCTGGCTTCCTCAATCTTCTGGAAAAATAATATTTTCCCATATTTTTCTGGTATTTTCTGATCTTCGCGAAATCGCACTGAAACACCTTCTTTTCCATCAGAATCCAGACTCCGGCAGTTCATCCTCCAAGAATCATCCAACATGCATAAACAGATGAAAAGTCATAAGTAATACCTCATAATAAGACATATATCAATGAATAGAGGTAAATTATGATATTGAAAGGCGATGCAAATTGGATGTATCAACTCCCCCAAGCTTAGACCTACGCTTGTACCCAAGCGAAAACTAAGCTCAGTAAACATGTCCACGGGTTTATGGAGTGAAGTGTCAATAAAAGAATACGAACAAGAAGCATCACACTTACCATTGCACAACTCATAGAAGAAAGCAACTCACCATTATATAACTTAGCTTGCAACCAAGTACAACAATCACAATAGAGATGCATAAAGATAAATCATAATTGGAATTGGCAAACTCTTGTTCTTGGTCTGAGAACAACAGGCAATCAGTCTCACAAATAAAGCTTTGTAGAAGTTTTCAAACAGGATCACTCTTTGCTCAAAAAGGTTTTTCAATGAAGGCTTTCAAAGTAATACTCAAAACATGATTGAATAGATCACCATATGAATGCTTGAAACACAACAACTCAAATGCTTGCTGGAGATAGAGAGGAAGTTGGTTTACTGACTCAACTTGGAAGTGGGAGAAAGGTCCCTTTATAGAGGGTGGTAGGGATTACAAGTCATAAAGAGCTTCCAAAAGATTATGGTACTTACTAGCTTTGAGCCCTCATTGCCCCTATCATAGGTACTTGAGATGATTAAGGTTAAAGTGCACAAAGATGGAGTATATGCTTGACGAAATATAAGTTGGCAATCTCATGTCCCTTGAATATGAGGGCCACTCATGCTACTCAACTTCAGTTACCGGTAAGTTCTTGTCATTGTAAGTACATGCGTATCATAGAGAACCGCCAACGGGGTACCCCTTGCACATGGTACATGATCTTTCCCATAACCAAAATGACAAGGTGAGCAGACAATGAGCATCTCGGCGATATTTATATTTACTATGTTCATAGCTTTTTATTGAGGATGCTTCATAGATAGCTCACTATGGTGATGCTGCAAGTTTCCACCATGATTAGGCATGGCTTAGGCTAGTGGCCCAGGCATTTCTATAAAACAAAATATAGACTACATGGACTTACAAGTTCCCTCTTTATTTCACACCGTTGACATCCATAAAAAAAGAGCATGATATCAACTGTGTACAAGGTACATGTGCAATGTTGAAAGCGTTCCCCGTGACAGCACGGTTCTGCTAATTCCAACATATAGATGCAAGCATATACAACTTTGATGTCACAATGGTTCAAGTCTATTAGGGGCAAGAAAATAAGGTATGCCATCAAGTTCGTGAGAGCTTTACTAACTAGTTTTCACATAACAAAATACTTTTTAATTCGAAAGATAGATGAAGCTTGAGAATTTGCTTGGTATAGCAAAAATGCTACTAGGTAGATATAGTGGACACTAATGGCATAGGTTTTGGTTCCAAGGGATTTGGAAACATGAGAAGTATACCTTCTCAAAACAGGTTTTTGGCTAGCAAGACTGGGTAGCAAGCAAGAGAGTTGAAAGAAACAAGCAAACATACAAGTAATAAAGCCAAACATGCAATCTTACTTGAAGACACAAAGGTTCTTAAATAAAGAAGACTAAGGTTATGAGCTAACAAGAAAGAAAATAAATGATACAAAATACCTGTAAGCTTTTTCTCTTTTTCTTTCAAACTTCAAAAAGTATTGGTACTGACCAGAACTCGGTTTGCCAAAACCAATTTAGAGTTACTTGATTCTCCCAAAGTGATGTCAAATACTGATCAACAAGATCCATCATATAATAGAGATTGAAAAATAAAATAAGAAGTGCAAAAAGTAAAAGATGAGACTTCTCATTAATATTCAATAAAGGCACTCACACCAAGGGATATATAGATAATCAACTAAAGGAGAGATACTTCCACATGCAAACCAAACTATAAGATAACTTCTCTACCAAAGATATGAATCCACTAAAAAGGTAAAAGATAAAAGATAATGGTGGTGATACTGCGGCACTCACCCAAGCTTGGAACAAGCCAAGGGGATGCCAAACCTGGTGATGAATTACTACTTCAATGGTGGTAGTGTTCTCTTGATAAGCTCTTCAATAAGTTTCTTCAAATCCTCAAACTCGAAGGTTAGAGCACGAATCAGCTCCGAGTTTTGCTCTATGTGGTTCATGATCATGTCGGGCTGAGAATTCCAGTCCTTGTTGTTCTTTCCCCACTCTTCTTCCTTAGAGTGTTCCTTCCCTGCATTGTTAGAACGAGGCATATCCCAAACCGAGGGCAAGTTCCCTTTGGGCACATGTTGATATTAACGCTCATGTATAAGGGTATGGAAGGGTCTCTTAGTACATGGAGGAGGTGACCGTGGAGAGAGGGTATGATGTCGAGATTTCCCTCCTGTAGACATCCGTGATGTCCTCTTAAGCTTGATAGGGGTTGCCAACATTCCAATTATTTCAACGGTAGCGCAGGTGTCGGTATGGTTGTCCTCCTCCATGTCTCCTTCATATCCTACCAAAATTTCCTCCTCCTTGGTGTTTTGAGGATTGTCTTCCTCGGGCTTCTTGCCTTTATCGTTGGCGGAGACCATGGCGCTCTAAACTTGAGAAGATTTCCTGACAGAAACAGATCGAAACGAAAACATGACGAGAACATGATACAAGAACCTCGGGGAACCTGGGGGGTTATATATTACGAAGTTTCAATGCATAAGGAAGGTACTGACACGGAAACGAGGCAGAGACGGAGTTCGAGGGTGGCACACACCCCTCAGGCGCGGCCAGGCTGGGCCCGCGCCTGGGGCGGGTTTGTCCACCCTGAACTCCGGTTCTTCCTCTGTTCCGTCTCGTAATATTCCTTATGTATTAAAAACATCAAAAATATAAAAAGATTGGATTTTCACGAACCTTCTGTTTTCACCACTTTTACCTATTCAAAGACGAACTCTGCAGATTCCTTTTCTCCTTCTCCTGAAAATTTCCTTCATACAAAAACCTTGCACAAACCCAATGACAAAATCAGTGTAAGCAAAAACAATAAACCTTTGGGTACACACTTCAATTGAAAACCCATCAACACAAAAGCTTCTATAAGAGGCAAATGCAAATGATGGCAGAAATCTGTCAAAATAGACTAGTAGGTAAAGATTGATTTTTTCGAAAACCTTCTGTTGCTCAAATCAAAAAGTGCAGAACTAATGAAAGTTGTGTAACAACTTGGAGAATAAGCTCAGAAAAATGCAGCTCCATACGAAGTACTGAGCTTCCTCACGAATGTTTACAAATCAGCACAAAAATCTGTCCCAGGACAGCCACTTTTCACAGCTCCTCTACTTCACAAAAGTAGTTGAACTTGACACAAAAACCAAAATAAAAAGGATAAGGAGCGGTTATTAGTGAAGTAATAACTTCCAAGACTCGACAAAACTCTTTGGTTATCTCCGAACAAGTACTTTTCTTTAATTCCTTTAAGTTAGGCTTGAAACTTTCAAAGATGCTCACAAAGGAGATAAATATTTGAAGTGAAAGAGAGCATCAAGAAGCAAATAACCAACACATTTGTGTCTAACCCACTTCCTATGCATGGGGGTATCATGAGAAAATGAATTGTTGAAAAAAAATCCACTAGCATAGGAAGACAAAACAAATGCAACTTCAAAGCTTTCAACATAAAACGGGAAACTTAAATTATTGAGATGCATAAAACCATGTTTCCCTCTCTCAAAATAAATTTTAGTAGCTCTTTAAATAAAGTTAACAGTATAACTGTCACTGGGAACAACTTTATCATCAGAATAAGCATACTTACATTCATCAAAAAGAGGTCCAAGGTCATAGACTGGATCAATAGAAGAAAGTTGTTCCATCCTAAAATCTTTATTAGGCAAGCTATTTTCACAAGGAGCTTTAGAAAATTTGGAAAAGTTAAACTCATAAGAATCTCCATCAAACTTAGTTAAAACTTTTTCCTTCTTACAATCCACAAGTGTTCAGGAAAGATCTACCAAAAATGATAGGACAAGTTTTGCTAGCTGCTGAATTAAGCACTAGAAAATCAGCAGGATACTTAATCCTACCACAAAGAACCTTCACATCTCTTACAATTCCAATGGGGCAAATGGTTTCCTTATTAACAAGGTGAATAACCACATCAATGTCCTCAAGCTCACAAGGACCAATCTCATGCATAATTTCCCTGTAAAGCTCATAAGGAATAGCACTAGAACTAGCACCAATATCACACAAACCTTAATAGCAATGATCACCAGTTTTAACAGAAAGCACAGGAACACTAGATTTTCTAGCTTTACTAGGATGTGAGATAATATTCGAAGCATCTTCACAGAAGACAATGTGCTCATCCTCTATATTTCTAGTGATAGGGTCTTTCACAATGGCTACCACAGGTTCAACATTCAATTGCTTATCAGGCTCCACAGTTTCCTTTGTACCTTTGTTATTTGCACTAATAATCGTAGAATACTCCTTTACCTTAGCTGGGAAAGGTAATTTATCAACATGAGGTTGAAGCACAATATTATTAGTAATACAAACTTGAGTACTTCCAACTGGAACATGACTAACAACATCTTTATAAGGAGCATGGTACTTATTCCACTTATTTTTGGGAATTTCTATGCAAGAGGCAAATGCCTTAAAACAGTTGGAAATACTTTCGGAATTAAGACCAAACTCATTGCTAATATCACGGAAGTCATCAGTTCCCATAAAATATTTAATGCATTCATAATCATAGTTTATACATAACTTTCTTCCTTTATCATTCTCCCAAGCTTCAGTGTTCTCTTGAATATGGTCTAGTAAATACCATTTAGCTTCTTCCTTCATGCGTGTGAATGATCCAGCACTAGAAGCATCTAGTAAATCTTTATCATGAAGAGAAAGCCTAGCATAAAAGTTATTGAGAATAATATTGTTAGGGAGTTCATGAATAGGACATTTAAGCATTAGTAACTTCAAACTCCCCCAAGCTTGAGCTGTACTCTCTCCATCAAGAGGCCAAAAGTTATATATAAGATTTCTATCCTTATGAATCTCACTGGGAGGATAAAATTTAGAATAAAAGAGAGATGCCATCTCCTCCCATTCCATGGAGTGTCCATTCTTCAGCAGCTTATACCATTCTTCAGCTCTCCCTTTCAAGGATATGGAGAGTAACTTCTTCTTCACCTATTCAGTTGTGATACATGCACACTTAAACAACCCGCATAATTCATGGATAAATATCAAATGATCACTAGGATGGACAGTTCCATCCCCTAAATAATAATTATCCATAACACGATCAACAATACTTGTAGGTATCTTAAAAGGATCTATCTCAACAGGTGGTTGTTCATCTACTACCCTAGCAGTGGTAGTAGTTTTCCCAAACAGAAAACCAAGTGGGTTATCCATATTGGAAACAAAGCAACAAGCAGTAACAAAAGCAATACTCATAGTAGAAGTTTCCTTTACCAGTTCCACTCTTCAATAGCGCTTCACTCCCCGACAACAGCGCCAGAAAATAGTCTTGATGACCCACAAGTATAGGGGGTGTATCGTAGTACTGTTGATAAATAGGAGTGTCGATCCCAACGAGGAGCAGAAGGTGCTGAAAAGTGGTATGGAGCAAAGAACTCTCTGAAAATACTTAGCAAACGAATTTTTAGTGGTTTTCTGATAAGGCAACAAACAAAGAGCAAGTAATAAAGAAAACGAACAAACGGAGCAAGTGGCCCAATCCTTTCTTAGCAAAGGACAAGCCAGTGGAAATACTTATAAGGACCAAACGTTCTCAAGGACAAATGGGAATTCTTTCAAGTGCTTTCACTTCAAATAGCTGAGTACTCTTCTCTAGTGTTGTAAGTGTTGTGTGGGTAAACCTGTGCTAACATACCGACCTTACTTGAACTAATACATACTTGTGATTAAACCCCCTGCAAACATCCGTAACTACATGAAAGTAATTAAGATATAAATCTAACCATAGCCTTAAACTCTGAGATCCTAAACTCCCTTGTGCAAAGGAGTCCTAACGGGGGTTCAGGTTTCTGTCACTCCGGCAACCCCACAATTAGTAGCCAAATACATAATTCATCCCCTAGGCCCATAAATGGTGAAGTATCATGTAGTCGACATTCACATGACACCACTAGAAGAATAGCACCACGACTTAAATACTAAACCATTGAATAATTACTCAACACAAATCCAGTACTAACAACATGACTTCTCCCATGTCCTCAAGAACTAGACGAACTACTCACAAGACATCATATGGATCAAGATCAAATATGATATGGTAATGGATAACAATATGAACATAAACAATAATCCAATGGTTCCACTCACAAGCATCAACTACAATAGTAATCAACACTGGGAAAGTTTCCCCTAAGAACTAAAGCAATATCCAACACAATTGTTACAGCCGGACGGAGTGGTGATGATGGTGTGGATGATGATGATCCCGATGAAGCCTAGCTTTACGATGGTGTTGATGGCGATGGTCTCCCCTCTCCGGGAAGGAATTCCCCCAGCAGAAAGCTGTCTGCCGGAGAGATCTTCCCTTCTCGGTGTTTTCCGCCCCCAGAGGCGGCGAAAATCTATCTGTGGTCACTCACTTGGCCTTAGGGTTTTGCAGGGAAGATATAGGCGAAGGGGTGGAGTCGGGAGCCATGCAGGTGGGCCACACATGCCCTAGGCACGGCCTAGGGGGACCCGCGCCTACGGGGGTGTGTGCCCCCTGCGGCCCATCTTCGCTCCTCCTTCTGGCTTCCTCAATCTTCTGGAAAAATAATATTTTCCCATATTTTTCTGGCATTTTTCTGATATTCGCGAAATTGCACCGAAACACCTTCTTTTCCATTAGAATCCAGACTCCGGCAGTTCGTCCTCCAAGAATCATCCAACATGCATAAACAGATGAAAAGCCATAAGTAATACCTCATAATAATACATATATCAATGAATAGAGGTAAATTATGATATAGAAAGGTGATTCAAATTGGGCATATGATTGTCTTTTCATAGCTTCTGCCCAATCCACCATCAACACGCTGCATAACCAGATCATCGACGCTGAAAGTAATTCCCTTTTCCTTAGAAATCCTATGTCCACTCCATACTCATGCATTTTCCATGTTTGTCTTGGCACATCCGAGATGGCTTGCTGTTACTGACGAGTCGCATGTTGTGAATAAGCAGATCAGCACCAAGTCGAGCTCCAGAAGGAGCGGGGCGAGGTGACCCGAATAAAGCAGCAGATGGCGGATATGGAGCAGAAGCACCAGTCCAAGGTGAAGGGCCTGCGCGAAGAACTTGCCGAGAAAGATGGCCAGCATGCTGCCAGTACCACAAAGACTAACCAGCTGCTCAAGGAGGCCGACTTAGCAGTTCGGTCGGTGCATCAAGACCTGGAAGCTCTTCAAGCCAAGGCTAAGATCTAGCAGAACAAGCTTGGCACGATCAACTCATTTCTTGGTAGTGAGTTCTTACTCTTTTTCATTGTACTTTTATACTTATTATTTGTCCCTCTTTCATTGTTTGTTGATGTTCCTCCATGTTTGTAGAGAACTCCCCTGAAGCTGACTTCTTCGCCTTAAGGTCCATGAAAAAGGTGTGGGCTGAATCTGGGGCTCCAGCTGACGGCGGAGATCACCATCTATGAGCATCTGGTGGCGCTCTCAGAGCGTGTGACCACACTAAAGTCATGCGGTGTGGACTTGCTTAAGTCGGCAATCCATGCATTTAGGATGCTCTGGACGGATGAGGATGCACCCACGCTCGTTGAGCCCTTGGCCGCCAAGTTGCTTCTCACTGAGGAAAGGCTGGATCAGTGGCGCGAGTCGGCCGGTCATGCTGCAGCGGACAAGGCCCTTTCCTTTGTGCTCTCATGGTATGAGGATATCAACCTTGATGTTCTCCAGCATATGACGGCTGAAAGCAAGTGGATCCTCGAGCCTGGGCTCATCAAGAAACGCAAAGAGTGAGCCTATGCCATGGTAGAGTACACTTTGGTGCACACACCTGGTGCAATGGGCCCAGCTTCCTCGACCTTGGCGAGCCGCTTGCCGAGATAGCCGAGGATGATGGTGCCGACAGTGAAGCCAGCGAGTCACACGTGGCAGACTCGGTAGATGCACCTGATCCGGCCAACGCTCCTGAAGATGCTCCCAGCTCCAGCCCCAAGAACGCTCCATATAGTCCAGCTGCCTCTTAAGCTGGTTTCACCAAAAACACTTAATTCTAATGAGATCCCCGGTATGCCGGGTGCAGTTGTAATATAAACTGCACTTATTTTTGGTTGTGTGCCTTTCGGTAAGGCTTAAACTTATATTTTTCTTGAAAGCAAATCATCTAGGGGCAAGTCCTCGAGTTTTATTTGTCGTTTCCCTTTTCCTTGAATTTGGCTCTTGTCTACCTTCTTTGACGTTCGACATTAGAGTCTCAAAGTTCTAAGGATTCAGTTAGCGGGTATAAAACTAGACAACTTGACCTAGGATTATTCAACATACAAACCACTATATCCTGCAATGGGTTAGTTAAAATCATACATAGAGCCGACTCGCATTTTCCCCTTGACTTATCCGGTGTTCATGTTTACTCGTCGTTGATCTTTTTCTCTTGCTTTCCATGAAGACGTGTTTTTGTACAGCAACATAGTCGAAGAGTTGATTCTATACGAGTAAACATTACTTATTCGGAGATAAGTTGAAGTGTCAATGCCAAACGGCATAAAATTTTCAAGAACAAACATAAGGGGCAGTCCTCGAGCCAGTTTTTCGAGTCATACCCTTTTATTATCAGCACATAGACAGCATAAGTATCTAACATACGAGAGTTCGAGAGATACATACACTGCTTCTCCTAAGTGTAGAAAGGATGCAGCAGTGCCACGTTGCACGACCTTTTGGTCTCATCACCCGATCTGTCCGCCTTGTTCTTTTGTGCTTCACGCGCATCTATCAGATAGTATGAATCATTGTGCAATGATTTGTTAACAATGAATGGTCCTTCCCATGGAGGTGACAGTTTATGCATGCCAGTTGTGCGTTGTACTAGTCTGAGCACCATATCCCCTTGTCGGAAAACACGAGGTTGAACTTCCGGCTATGACAGCGTCGGAGATTTTGTTGGTATATGGCGGATCTGGATAATGCCAATTCTCTTGCTTCTTCGAGTAAGTCCACTCCATCTTCTCATGCCTCTTTTACCTCGGCTTTCGAGTATTGCCTTACTCTTGGCGAGTCATGCTCTATGTCGGTAGCCAAAATTGCTTCTGCCCCATAGACAAGGAAGAACGGCATATAGCCTGTTGATCGATCTAGAGTTGTTCTTGTTGGAATTATGCCCTAGAGGCAATAATAAAGATGTTATTATTATAATTCTTGTTCATGATAAAGTTTATATTCCATGCTAGAATTGTATTAAGCGGAAACTTTAATACTTGTGTGGTTTGTAAACAACAGCGTGTCCCTAGTACGCCTCTATGGACTAGCTCATTGATCAATGATGGTTAAGGTTTCCTAACCATAGACATGAGTTGTCAATTGATAATGATATCATATCATTGGGAGAATGATATGGTGGATATACCCAAACAAAGCAGAGCAATTAGATCGTGTCATCGTGTTCGTCTTTGCGAAGCTTTTCCTATGTCAAATATTGTATTCCTTAGACCATGAGATAATGCAACTCCCTGGTATCGGAAGAAAGCTTTGAGGTCATCAAACGTCATCCTATGAGAGGGTGATCATAAAGGTGTCTCTCAGGTGATCGGAAAGTATCTGTTGGGTTGTATGTATCGAGATGGAATTTGTCCCTCCCAAGTCGGAGAGATATACTTCGGGCCCACTCGGTAATCGATATCAACACCGCTTGCAAGCATGTGGTTAAGGAGTTAATCACAAAGTGATATCGGATTACGGAACGAGTAAAGTACTTGCTGTGAACGAGATTGAACTAGGTATGACGGTACCGACGATCGAATCTCGGGCAAGTAAAATATCGCGAGACGAAGGGAATATATATATATGGGATTGATTGAATCCTGGCATCGTGGTTCATCCGATATGATCATCGATGAATGTGTGGGAGTCAATATGGGTGCCTAGACCCCGCTATTGATTATTGATAGAAGATCATGTCTGCATATTCTCGAACCCGCAGGGTCACACACTTAACGTATCTCGACGCTAGAATAGATTGGATAATTGGTTTATGAATTTTTGTTCGGAGTCTCGGATGGGATCCGGGATATCACGAGAGGTTCCGGAATGGTCCGGAGAATAAGATTCATATAAGGCAGTGCAGTTTTTGGAGTTCGGAATTGTTCCGGGTTAATCGGTATTGTACCGGAAGCTTCTAGAACCTTCCGGAAGGGGACCAACGTGGCCCCACCTTCCGGGAGGGGGCATGGGCCTATGAGGGAGTGTCCTGGCCGCATTGGGCCAGGGGCACAAGGCCCCATAGGGCCCAGCCGATTCTAGAGAGATTTGACTCGTTTAAATCTCGGGATAGAATTTCTAGATAAGGGAGAGTTTAAATCGTTTAAACTAGAGATAGGATTTCTAGATAAGGGAGAGTTTAAATTGTTTAAACTAGAGATAGGCTTGGAGGAGGGGCAAGGGCTGGCCGCCCCCCCTCTATATATAGAGGGGTGGTGCGCCCCCTCCCCCCTACACACCTTCCTCCAAGCCCTAGCAGCCTTGCTACCTTCCTCTCTCCCTCCCGACTGTTTGTAGGTGAAGCCCTGCAGCAGAAATTCTCCACCATATACACCACGCCGTCGTGTTGTAGATCCAATCTATCTCTCCACCATACTCGCTGGTCCGAGGAAGGAGGAGACGTCGAGGTGCTGCACGTGTGCATCTCACGGAGGCACCGCCACTTGTGGTGCTAGATCGGATCGGATCGCGAGGAGGAGAAGCGAGTACGACTACATCACCCACGTTCCGACAAACGTTCCGCTGTGCGAATATTCAAGGGTATGAAGATCTAATCCAATCTCTCTCGATGTTTGCATCTCCTAGATTAGATCTTGGCTTTCCCTCTGTTCGCTCCGTAGAAAATTTTGATTTACTATGCCGCGAAACCCTTCAGTGGTATCAGAGCTAGATCTATGCGTAGATGTGTTTCACGAGTAGAACGCAACATGGTTGTTGCGGGCGTTGATGTTTTCTGTTGCAAGCCTCTTGTTTGTGTTCTTCTTATGACGCGGGATAGTGAGATTGAAGCGGTCCAGGCCAACCTTACGCGACGTCGTTCGCGAGACCGGCTCCGCACTTGACGTGTGGCTTGTTCCACACATGCGGCTGGTGGATGTCAGTTTCTCTCACTATAGTTGTCATGGGATTAACACCGGAGTTTGGCAACCATAATATCACCGTTGTGGCTTTCCGTAGGTAAGAATCGTTCTTAGCATCTACTCCCATAAAGCCACGTAAAACATGCAACAACAAAGTAGAGGCGTCTAACTTGTTTTTGCAGGGAGTGTTTTCTGTGATATGGTATGGCCCAAGATGTGATGTGTATATTGTATGCGATGATCATGTTTTGTAATGTTTCACGACTTGCATGTCGATGAGTACACAACCGGCAGGAGCCATATGGTTGTCTTTATAATTGTGTATGACCTGCGAGTCAACTTCTTATACGCCATGTAATAGCTTTACTTTATCGCTAAGTAGTTAGCAATAGTTGTAGTTGCTATTCGTGGTGGAGGCAATCATGGTGGAGTGATGGAGATCATGCCGGAACGCACAAGATGGAGATCATTGCGTGAAGATTGGCTATACCATGTCACATAAAGTTATATGCATGTGATGTTTATCCTTTTATGTATCTTATCATGCTTAGATCGCGACGGTAGCATTATAAGATGATTCCTCACTTAAAGATCAAGATAAAAACTGTGTTCTCCCCAAGTATGCACCATTGCGAAAGTTCGTTGTGTCCAAGCATCACGTGATGATCGGGTGCTATAGACTCTACGCTCACATACAATGGGTGCAAGCCAGTTTTTGCACACGCGGAAATACTTGGGTCTAACTTGACGAGCCTAGCATGTACAGACATGGCCTCGGAACACAAGAACCGAAAGGTTAAGCATGAGTCATATGAATGATATGATCGACACTTTGTTGTCCACCATTGAAACCACATCTCTTCTCGTGATGATCGGATTAGGTGTGGTGAATTTGGATCGTGTTCACTAAACAACTTGAGGGATGTTGAATTTAGTGGGAGTTCATCTAGTAAATTGATTAAGTTGAACTATTTATCATGAACATAGTCTAAATTGTACTTGCAAATACTGTAGATCACATGGCCAAATCCAACTTCAACTTCAACGTTTTTGCTGAGAAAGAAAAGCTTAGGAACAATGGGTCTAACTTCACCAATTGGTACCGCAATCTAAGAATCATTCTGTCTGGCGGACAAAAGGACTATGTCCTTGGGAAAGCGTTAGGTGACCCCCCTGCTGCAACTACGCCGGCTGATGAGAAAGTTGTCTATCAGTCGCGCAAAGATGATTATGGTGTGATTAAGAGCACCATGTTGTTTGCTATGGAACCGGAACTTCAAAATCGTTTTGAAACCTATCCCGGGCCCTTTGAGATTCTCGAGGAGCTGAAAACCATGTTTCAGACTCAAGCCCGTTCTGAGAGATATGAGATCTCTGAGAAGTTCTTTAACTGCAAGATGGAGGAAGGGAGTTCCGTTAGTGAGCACGCCATAAAGATGTCGGGCTACACTCAACGCCTTGAGCAACTGGAATGCATGATTCCAGAGGAGCTCAAGATTGATAGGGTTTTGCAATCACTCCCTCCCAGCTATAAAAGTTTTGTAGTGACTCATAATCAGATTGGTTCCACTGATACGATCACCGAGCTCTTCGCAAAGCTGAAGGCTGCGGAAGTGGACATCAAGAAGGATAATCATGTGTTGATGGTCAACAAGCCCTCCTTTAAGAAAGGTAAGGGAGCAAAGAAGCCCTTCAAGAAGGGCGGCGGCAAGCGCAATGCCCCTACTGAGAAGAAGCTCAGGTCTGGTCCCAAGCCGGACACTGAGTGCTTCTATTGCAAGGACAAGGGTCACTGGAAGCGCAACTGTCCGAAGTACTTAGCGGACAAGAAGGCTGGCACCATCAAAGGTATATTTGATATACATGTTATTGATGTTTTCCTTACTAGCCCTCGTTGTAGTGCCTGGGTATTTGATACCGGTTCAGTTGCTAATATTTGTAACTCGAAACAGGAGCTACGGAATAGACGGCGGCTTGCGAGGGATGAGGTGACGATGCGCGTTGGCAACGGATCAAGAGTTGATGTGATGACCGTCGGCACGCTCTCCTTAGTTTTACCTTCGGGATTAGTTTTAAACCTTAATAAATGTTATTATGTGCCTGCGTTGAGCATGAACATCATTTTCGGATCGTGTTTATTGCAAGACGGTTATTCATTTAAATCGGAGAATAATGGTTGTTCTATTTATATGAGTAACATCTTTTATGGTCATGCACCTCTTGTGAATGGTTTATTTCTTCTAAATCTCGAAAGGGATGAAACACACATCCATAACATTGAGGCTAAGAGATGCAAAGTAGATAGTGATAATACTACTTATTTGTGGCACTGTCGTCTAGGTCATATTGGAGTAAAGCACATGAAGAAACTCCATTCTGATGGACTTTTGGAGTCTCTTGATTTTGAATCATTTGACACATGCGAACCATGCCTCATGGGCAAGATGATCAAAACCCCGTTCTCCGGTATGATGGAGCGAGCAACGGACTTGTTGGAAATCATACATACCAATGTATGCGGACCGATGAGTGTTTCGATGCGCGGTGGATATCGCTATTTCCTCACTTTTACCGATGACTTAAGTACATATGGGTATATCTATTTAATGAAACATAAATCTGAAACGTTTGAAAAGTTCAAAGAATTTCGGAATGAAGTGGAGAACCATCGTAACAGAAAGATTAAGTTTCTATGATCCGATCGTGGGGGCGAATATTTGAGTTATGATTTTCTCACGCATCTTAAAGCAAGCGGAATTGTTTCGCAACTCACGCCACCCGGAACACCACAGCGCAATGGTGTGTCTGAACGCCAGAATCGAACCCTATTAGATATGGTCCGATCGATGATGTCTCTTACTGATTTGCCGTTATCATTTTGGGGTTATGCATTAGAAACCGCTGCATTCACTTTAAATAGGGCTCCATCTAAATCCGTTGAGACGACACCGTATGAACTGTGGTTTGGTGCTAAACCTAAGTTGTCGTTTCTTAAAGTTTGGGGATGCGAAGCTTACGTCAAGAAGTTGATGCCGGACAAGCTCGAACCCAAAGCGGAGAAATGCGTCTTCATAGGATACCCTAAGGAAACTATTGGGTATACCTTCTATCACAGAACCGAAGGCAAAGTGTTTGTCGCAAAGAACGGTTCCTTTCTTGAGAAGGAGTTTCTCTCGAAAGAAGTGAGTGGGAGGAAAGTAGATCTAGACGAGGTTATTGAACCTTCTCTTGAATTGGAGAGTAGCGCAGCACCTGAAATTGTTCCAGTGCCGCCTGCACCAACAATAGAGGAAGCTAATGACAAGGATCATGAAGCTTCGGACGATGCTGCTACTGAACGTCGCAGGTCGACAAGGTCGCGTGCCCCTCCTGAGTGGTATGGCAACCCTGTCTTGACTGTCTTGTTGGTAGAAGACAGTGAACCTACGAACTATGAGGAAGCGATGATGAGCTCAGACTCTGAGAAATGGCTGGAAGCCATGAAATCCGAATTGGGATCCATGAGCGAAAACCAAGTATGGACTTTGGTGGATCCTCCTAGCGATCGAAAGGCCGTTGAGTGCAAATGGATTTTCAAGAAGAAAATGGACGCGGATGGTAATGTTACCGTCTATAAAGCACGACTTGTCGCAAAAGGTTTTCGACAAGTTCAAGGTGTTGACTACGATGAGACTTTCTCTCCCGTAGCGATGTTTAAGTCCATTCGGATTTTATTAGCAATTGTTGCATTTCATGATTATGAAATATGGCAGATGGATGTCAAGACTGCTTTCCTCAATGGCAACATTGATGAAGAGTTGTATATGATGCAACCCGAGGGTTTTGTCGATCCTAAGGATGCTAGTAAAGTATGCAAATTTCAGCGTTCCATTTATGGACTAAAGCAAGCATCTCGGAGTTGGAACCTTCGTTTTGATCAAGTGATCAAGAGCTTTGGATTTGTTCCAAATTGCTACGAAGCTTGCATCTACAAGAAAGTGAGTGGGAGCTCGGTGACGTTTCTGGTACTGTATGTGGCTGACATATTGATTATCGGAAATGACATCAACATGCTTAACGATGTGAAGAGTTATTTGAACAAGTGTTTTTCAATGAAAGACCTAGGTGAAGCTGCTTATATATTGGGCATCAAGATCTATAGAGATAGACAAAGACGCCTGATAGCTTTAAGCCAGAGTACATACCTAGACAAAGTTCTGAAAAGGTTCAGAATGGATAAGGCAAAGAAAGGTTCAGTGCCTATGTTGTCAGGTAAGATATTGAGAAAGGCTCAGTGTCCAGCTACGGTAAATGATAGGGAAGCTATGAGCAAAGTGCCTTATGCCTCGGCCATAGGTTCCATCATGTATGCCATGCTGTGTACTAGACCGGATGTGTCCAATGCTCTTAGTTTGACGAGCAGATATCAAAGTGATCCAGGAGTGGAACACTGGACAGCCGTGAAGAACATCCTAAAGTACCTAAATAGAACTAAAGAAATGTTCTTAGTCTATGGGGGTGATGAACAGCTTGTCGTAAAAGGTTACGTCGATGCTAGTTTCGACACCGACAAGGATGATTCTAAATCTCAGACAGGATACGTTTATATTTTGAATGGAGGAGCTGTGAGCTGGAGAAGCTGCAAGCAAAGCGTGATCGCGGGATCTACAGTAGAAGCGGAATACATGGCTGCTGTAGAAGCGTCAAGTGAAGGAGTTTGGATCAGAAACTTCATCACTGAGCTTAGCGTGGTTCCAAGTGCATTGGACCCACTAGAGATATTGTGTGACAACACTGGCGCCATAGCACTCGCTAAGGAACCAAGATATCATCAAAAGACCAAGCATATCAACCGCAAGTTTCATATAATCCGAGATTAAATAGCAGATGGAGATCTGAAGATTAGCAAAGTACATACGGATCTGAATGTCGCAGATCCATTGACTAAACCTCTTCCACGTGTAAAACATGATCAACACCTCAGTGCCATGGGTGTGAGATTGTTGCCAGATGTAAACTAGATTATTGACTCTAGTGCAAGTGGGAGACTGTTGGAATTATGCCCTAGAGGCAATAATAAAGATGTTATTATTATAATTCTTGTTCATGATAAAGTTTATATTCCATGCTAGAATTGTATTAAGCGGAAACTTTAATACTTGTGTGGTTTGTAAACAACACCGTATCCCTAGTACGCCTCTATGGACTAGCTCATTGATCAATGATGGTTAAGGTTTCCTAACCATAGACATGAGTTGTCAATTGATAATGAGATCATATCATTGGGAGAATGATATGGTGGATATACCCAAACAAAGCAGAGCAATTAGATCGTGTCATCGTGTTCGTCTTTGCGAAGCTTTTCCTATGTCAAATATTGTATTCCTTAGACCATGAGATAATGCAACTCCCTGGTATCGGAAGAAAGCTTTGAGGTCATCAAACGTCATCCTATGAGAGGGTGATCATAAAGGTGTCTCTCAGGTGATCGGAAAGTATCTGTTGGGTTGTATGTATCGAGATGGAATTTGTCCCTCCCAAGTCGGAGAGATATACTTCGGGCCCACTCGGTAATCGATATCAACACCGCTTGCAAGCATGTGGTTAAGGAGTTAATCACAAAGTGATATCGGATTACGGAACGAGTAAAGTACTTGCTGTGAACGAGATTGAACTAGGTATGACGGTACCGACGATCGAATCTCGGGCAAGTAAAATATCGCGAGACGAAGGGAATATATATATGGGATTGATTGAATCCTGGCATCGTGGTTCATCCGATATGATCATCGATGAATGTGTGGGAGTCAATATGGGTGCCCAGACCCCGCTATTGATTATTGATAGAAGATCATGTCTGCATATTCTCGAACCCGCAGGGTCACACACTTAACGTATCTCGACGCTAGAATAGATTGGATAATTGGTTTATGAATTTTTGTTCGGAGTCTCGGATGGGATCCGGGATATCACGAGAGGTTCCGGAATGGTCCGGAGAATAAGATTCATATAAGGCAGTGCAGTTTTTGGAGTTCGGAATTGTTCCGGGTTAATCGGTATTGTACCGGAAGCTTCTAGAACCTTCCGGAAGGGGACCAACGTGGCCCCACCTTCCGGGAGGGGGCATGGGCCTATGAGGGAGTGTCCTGGCCGCATTGGGCCAGGGGCACAAGGCCCCATAGGGCCCAGCCGATTCTAGAGAGATTTGACTCGTTTAAATCTCGGGATAGAATTTCTAGATAAGGGAGAGTTTAAATCGTTTAAACTAGAGATAGGATTTCTAGATAAGGGAGAGTTTAAATTGTTTAAACTAGAGATAGGCTTGGAGGAGGGGCAAGGGCTGGCCTCCCCCCCTCTATATATAGAGGGGTGGTGCGCCCCCTCCCCCCTACACACCTTCCTCCAAGCCCTAGCAGCCTTGCTACCTTCCTCTCTCCCTCCCGACTGTTTGTAGGCGAAGCCCTGCAGCAGAAATTCTCCACCATATACACCACGCCGTCGTGTTGTAGATCCAATCTATCTCTACACCATACTCGCTGGTCCAAGGAAGGAGGAGACGTCGAGGTGCTGCACGTGTGCATCTCACGGAGGCACCGCCACTTGTGGTGCTAGATCGGATCGGATCGCGAGGAGGAGAAGCGAGTACGACTACATCACCCACGTTCCGACGAACGTTCCGCTGTGCGAATCTTCAAGGGTATGAAGATCTAATCCAATCTCTCTCGTTGTTTGCATCTCCTAGATTAGATCTTGGCTTTCCCTCTGTTCGCTCCGTAGAAATTTTTGATTTACTATGCCGCGAAACCCTTCAATTCTTAAGATCCATAACACTGAGGGTAGTTCCTCGATCCAGCAACCAGGTGATCTCTGGAGTGGTTCCATTAGGCGGGGTTTTATCCCGGATAGAACTAAGCCGTTAGCTCGTTCAACTTGTCCATTTGATTCTGGATGGGCGACTGCCGCTATGTCAAGCCTTATTCATTTTTTTCCCACAGAATCGAGCGAAAGCTCCTTCGACATAGTTTGTGCCATTGTCTGTGATCACACTGTGCGGGTGGCCATATCTCAGTATTATGTCTTTTAAGAATGTGACAGCTGTTTTTCCATCTAGTTTTTTGATTGGCTTCACTTGTATCCATTTGGTGAACTTGTCAACCATCACTAATATATGAGTCATGCCACGCCTCGCTGGTTTGACCGGCCCTACCATATCCAGGCACCATACTGCGAATGTCCACGTGATTGGTATAGTTTTTAACTCGGATGCTAGTAAAATGTGACTTTGATGCGTAGCGTTGGCAACCGTTGCATTTCCTCACTAGGCCTTGCGCTTATGCTAGTGCACTTGGCCAGTAGAATCCATGTCGGAATGCCTTGGCTCCCAATGCTCTTGACGAGGCATGGTGCCCACATTCTCCTTGGTGAATATCCAACAGTATTTCTTGACCTTTCTCTGGACTTATGCAACGTTGCAATACACTCGTCACACTCCTTTTGTACAATTCCTTGTTAATTATCATTTATGCTTTTGCTCTTCATTCTATTTGTCTTGCCAAGATCTCATCATCAGGCAAAGTTCTATTCCTCAAGTAGTTGAATATTGGTTGCGCCCAGGCTGGTATCACCGGTGCCGGATCTATTTCTTCATAAATTTCCATTGGTTCGGCCGACATAAGTTCTGCCGACATAACCTGAGGAGTCCCCGAGTGTGATTCGGTAGCCCCTGGGTTGGGCGGAACAGTCCCCGAGTTTCTCTAACCTGCCCCTGTATCTATGTCCATTGGCACAGCGTCTGACTCCTGGCTAGCCAGGATGAGCCTAGTTGACTCAGATTCCGGTGATGGCTTGATCGATGGTTTCCTGAGATGTTACAACACTACTCCTGGTGGGGTTTCTTGCCGAGATGAGCCTAACTTGGATAATACATCAGCTGCCTCATTCTCTGCTCTGGGTATGTGATGGAATTCACACCCGTCAAAGTATCCCGAAATCTGCTGTACATGAAAACGGTACAGTGCCATGTTTGCATCCAGTGCATCCCAATGCCAAGATACTTGTTGGATAACCAAATCCGAGTCACAAAAACACATGATCCTTTTGATGCCCATTTCCTTGGCCACTTTTATCCCATGGACAAGTGCTTCATACTCGACTACATTATTGGATGCGGAGAAGTGGATCTGCAACACATACTTGAGCTGATCCTTCTTTGGTGATGTGAGTACTATCCCGGCACCCAGACCCATATTTGTCTTGGATCCATCGAAGTGCATCTTCCAGTAATTCGGGTCTGGCAGTGGTGGTTCATATTTCATTTCCATCCAATCCACGAAGAAATCCGCTACAACTTGAGATTTAATTGCATCTCGCCTGTCATATTGTGGAGTGTATGGTGCTAGCTCTATGGCCAGTTTTGACACTGGACCACTGGCATCTTTGCTGCCCAATATATCCGAGATAGGTGCCTCACATATTACCTGGATTGGGTGTTCTTGGAAATAGTGCTTCAGATTCTTTGCTGCCATATACACCCCATACGTCATTTTTTGGTAATGGGGATAGTCTTGCTTTGATGTAGAGAGCACTTCGCTCAGATAATAAACTGGCCTTTGGACTGATTTGCCTTCTTCTTCACGTTCTACCACTATTACCGCACTGATAACTCTATTGGTTGCTGCGATATAGAGCAGCATTGTCTCTTTGCATAGTGGTGAAGCTAATATTGGTGTTGTTGCCAACATCTTTTTGAGTTCATGGAAAGCGCTATCAGCTTGTTGTGTCCCTTTGAATTTGTTTGATTTTTTCATCAGTTGATATAATGGTAAGGCTTTTTCGCCTAGCCGACTCACAAACCTACTCAACGAGGCCATGCATCCTGTAAATTTCTGGACATCGTTGAGGGTTTTCGGCAACTCCATTCTTTCGATGGCCCTGATCTTTGTCGGGTTAGCCTCAATTCCTCGGCTGGACATGAGAAATCCGAGTAACTTTCCAGCCGGGACACCAAACGTGCATTTTTCTGGGTTAAGTTTCATCCGGAATCTTCTTAAATTTTCGAATGTTTGACGCAAGTCCTTGATTATAGTATGACTTTGTTTGTTTTTTATTACCACGTCATCGACGTATACTTGAACAATTTTGTCCAGTTGATCTTGCAAGCATTTTTGCATGCACCTCTGGTATGTTGCACCCGCATTTCTCAATCTGAACGGCATAGTACGATAGCAATAAGCCCCATAAGGGGTGATAAAAGCTGTCTTTATTTGATCATCCGGATTTATTGGTATCTGGTGGAAACTAGAGTACGCATCCACAAATGACAACAACTCACATCCGGCAGTAGAGTCAATGACTTGATCAATCCGTGGAAGGGGGAATGGATCTTTTGGACACGCCTTATAGAGGTTCGTGTAGTCAATACACATGCGCCACACCAGTGCCACGTTCGGGTCATCCTTTTTCTTTTCGACCAAGACTGGATTTGACAACTAATCTGGGAGGCTATCACTTTCCTCCTATCTTAAGAGCCTGGCTATCTTGGAGGCTATCACTTTCCTCCTATCTTACGAAGCGGCGGATGGGTTGCTTCACCGGCTTGGCATCTGTCCTTACATGAAGAGAGTGCTCAGCCAGCTCCCTCGGAACCCCTTGGAGGTCTTGTGTGGACCATGCAAAGATATCCCGATTCTCACGGAGGAAGCTGCTGAGCTAGCTTTCCTATTTATCAGATAGCCCATCACCACTGGTAACTGTGCATTCTGGGAAGGCCTCATCAACCTGTATCTTCTTTGTTTCCTTGGTGGCTTGGAAAGATACACTGCCATGCGGGTTAGTGATTGCCGGCATAGACATCTGTGCTGCCTTTGCCAGTGCTCCAACTTCCATCATTTGATGTTTTTCCTACACTATGACCAGTGACTCGGCCAGCGAAGATCCGGCTGAGGCGCATGCAATAGATCTCTTGTAGTCACCCTCAACTGTGATAACTTCGCACATACCTGGCAGCTTCATCTTTAAGTAGGCAATATGAGGAGTAGCCATAAACTTTGCCATAGCTGGCCTGCCGAGTAAGGCATGGTACGAGATGACCAAGTTGACCACCTTGAACTCTATGTCTTCAGTGCGACAGTTTTCTCTGTTGCCGAATAAGACGTCAACCCAGATCTTGCCAATTGGCTCACAGGATAGTCCCGGCATAATACGATAGAAATTTGTCTTAGTTGGCTCCAAAATGTTCATAGTGATGCCTAACTTGAGCATGGTATCCTTGTACATGATATTGATGCTACTGCCATCGTCTATCAGTACCTTGGATAACTTCACATTGATATTGGGCCCATGAATGTTGGATCCAAGACAAGAGCATAACCTCCTGGCGTTGGCATGATCTTGGGGTGATCCTTTATGCTCCAAGTTATCTCCTGTTCAAACCAATGCATGTACTTTGGTATTGCCGGCATTGCGGCGTTCACTTCCATCATCCATCTCTATTGACTCTTCTTGGCATTCGGCTATGTGACGAATACGACATAACTCTGGTGATGCTCCCTGTACTCGTTTCTGGTCCCATGGCCGACATGAGCGTCATTATCCCTTGGGTTATGCACTTGGTGCACAACCTCTCTTCTTTCTTGGTTGTGATACCTTGATTTCCTGTTCTCATATCTATGCTCGGATCCAACAAATTGATCATTTCCTCCTGTGAGCGATGGTGGGGGCGGTGGTGGTAACTGCCGAGTCGACGAGTCCACTCTATCTCCTTTCTGAAACCATGTGGACTGTCTTATTGTGTGATTCACCGGCTTACTTGGACTTGGCATGTGAAACTTACACGATTAATCTAACATCATTTCATAAGTATATTTCTGCTTGTCTTGATATGGTTTTCTTTGCTTATATGGCTTTTTTCCATCATTCTTTGGTATCCATTGATGTTGCCCATTTGTCCTATGGCGCTGGCTGCTTCCAGCATCTGGATGATCCTGACTTACGGCTGCGACTTGAGTCGAACCATACATGTAGTCTAGTCTTTCATCTCTTATGTTGCTTCTATGCTCAGTCCTTTCCTGGTGCCTTTGCGACTCGACTGTGTCATAGATCTGAGTCTCAGTCATCCCGTCTGCCGACATAACCAGAGGTTGAGTCGGATCTCCTAACGCGTATGAGTCGGCAATTCTTATTGTTTCTTCCAAGCTTGTCGGCATATCTCTCTATAACCTTTGCCACAGTACACTTCCATGCCTGCATCCTTGTGCAAACCATGCAATGTCCTAAGACTCAGTTACCCCTTCGCAAGAGTTGCGCATTGTGCACCACCTTGTGAGGAATTCCCTGTCTGTTTCATTCGGCCTCTGCTTGCACATAGCTAACTGTTGTGGGCGATTCGGCCTCTTGTACATGCTTGTGAATTTTCTCATGAAAGCTTCATGGAAATCAATCCAGTTGTTGATGCTTCTGGGCGGCAAATTATTCAGCCACACCCTTGATGGTCCTTCTAGCATTTGCGGTATATACTGCACTACCCATCTCAGATTTCCCTATGCGATTTTTACTGCTGTTCCATAATCTATGAGCCAGTCTTCTGGTTTTGTGCTTCCATCGTATGTCTTTGTTCCTCTGGCCAGCTGAAAGTTTGGCACTAGCGGCTCCTTCATGATCCTTGGGCCAAAACATGGTGGACCCTGTGAACCTTACGATTCGATTAGCTATGCCATATTTATCTGGTCGAGCTTTAGCCTCGCATCATCCGGCTGTAGATTTCTACCTCCGAGCCTTGCTTCCATTGCTTGATACGCATGATCCGGCAATTCGTACCCATTGTTTACCATTGCCGAGTAACCATCATTCTATCTGTTAGCGTTAGGGTCTACAGGTTCCTGCACTGCTTTTCCCGTGCTTTGCTGTCTCCTTTCGGGTTGGGCTGGCGGAGGTTTCGGAGATGGGTTTCCCTCTCCTGCCGAGTGAGTTCCATGCCTAGGTTGAGGTGCAAAGTTCTGCCCCCATTGTCATTTCTTTGTCCTGCTTGCCTTTCTCGGCCAGCGTTTTCTTGGTTCTCGTTTCCCTGAATGATATTTTTTCTCGTTCCCTATGCACGGGCCGGGTTTCCTTGAACCACTGCCGGGTCATAAGCAACCATCTGCTTATTGCTTCCTGAATCCACACTTTTTTCTTTTCTCTGTCTTGGCGCCACTCCTGGTGAGGAGGCTGTATGGCCTGCTGATCTCGCTAGGATTGGAGTTTCCGAATGAACTAGCTCCGACCTGCCAGCTATACCTAGATTTGCCCTGTAATACGCTTCATTCAACATCTCGGCTGCTCTCACCAATTCATTGACTCGTTCATGTTGTTTTCTCTTTGCTTCATCTGTCAAATGGGGTAACTCATCCATTGCCGCCTCTGCAACTCTAAAATTTGTTGCTGCCGTGTTGTATGTCGGCCGCATGGCTGTTTCATTGCTATTTTCTGGTGTTACCTTTGATGTTGTGTCCTCCAATTCTTCATTGAGGTTTCTTAATCTCAACCTTGTTGCATCAAGCTGGGTCTTAGCGCCCTTGACTCGATTTGCCGAATTGAGCTCTCGGATCGTGATATCCACATCCTGCTGTAACTGTGCCAATTCCTTTGCCTTCTCCAAGACTTTTATCCCGGCCTGCACATGCGCCGGATCAGTTGCTTGTGCTACTGGCTCTGCTAGTTTTTCTATTGATTCTTCCAATTCTTTGGCTCTCTTACTCCAAGCTATGGTCTCTGGCTTCTCCAGTGGTGCTTTCGCTATTCTCGCTGCCCATGGCGTGTAAGGTTCCCAACCTTTAATAAGTTAGAGATCCCTGTGTTTACAATGCTAGTCCCTGGATCAATAGCTAGCATCCACAGTTAAGATGTAATATCAAGAAACAAAGGTCATAATACAACTTTATAACCAGGAATAACATAATTTTATTACATCTTACATAGATCATTTGGCTATTACATTACATTGCAGCAGAATATCTATAAGAATGGGGTCCTTCATCTTCAAAGTGCCACAGGCAGACATGTTGGTTGTAGACTTGTAATCCTAATCATTAAACTTTACTAATATCAAACAAACCTGCAACATAACAAGTTACAGCCACAAGGGTCAATACATTTGAATTGTATTGGCAAGTGGTACTATGGTAGTATAGTGGAGTCTATCACCTATATGCATTTGGCTAAGTGGGGTTGAGGCTTACATTGCTCAAAAATAGATTTTTCCTTATCATTTGAAATCACTAAGTTTTTTCTTGACAAAAATCTTTCCCAAGGCATCTCCCAATCAAAGATTGAAGATCCTTTAACCATTGTTCAACCACAAGATTTTAACTTAGAAATTTGGATGATGAGATTCTTGATTGCTTCCATGTCTTGATGCTCAAATTGTCCTTTACCAGGGACATGGCTAAGTACTTAGATTTTACACTCTGCAGAGGTGGTGCACTTTCCCCACAAGACTTGGTTTCACCAAGACAAGATCTTTAAGAAGCCTTTCCTTAGACCAAAATGGACGCGCTCCAACCTACCAAACCCTACCACCAACTGTCCATTTGGCTAAGTTCTTGCAACCTATATGATCCAGGCAGAGCCCATAATGCCAAGTGGTTGCACTTGAAGCTTCTCAACATTTGACATCTCAAATATCTTTGTTCCTGGGTGGCCATCCACAAGTGAGATACACAAGGTAAACCATAAAAATGGGCCTTCTGAACCACTCAACACAAACCATTCCTTCCATTCCACCCAGGTGATTCATTCACTTAGTTGTTTTATTAAATAAAACACAAGTCCTCAGACTTAGAAATTTTTCCAAAGTGTGAATATATATTCCACCTTTGTTTTCTATTAGCTAAGCTAAGCATGATAGTAGTAGGGATCTTAACTTAGGAAATTCTACTAAGGTTTCATCTACTAGGATTTCCCATAGCATGGTTTATACTTAGCAAAAATTCCATGCAAGTTTTACTTAGAAAAATCACTAATGCATAGTGAAAGTAATGGGACAAAAGTATGAAGAATCACTTGCCTTTTTCGTAGAGAATGTAAGTTCACTCCTTGATCTTGCAACAATCACACTCTTCAAGTTCCACTACAATTCAATCAAGCAAACAACATTTCAATCTACCAATCAAGCAAAACATCACATAAAATCATATAAACAAGATAATGCATGCAAGCATGCCAAGGATTGTTTTATTTGGAAAAGTGGTTCCTAATGGGTCATAAACATTGGAAAACACCTAATGGTCATTTTATAAAGTGGCAAAGTCATTTGCAAAAGATTTCACTTCATAAACCATTTTCAAAACAAGGTATCATTTTATGTGGTGTAGAAATGTTTTTACTAAGGCATTAATCTATAGGGTTCACAAAATACATTTTCAAATCATAAAACTTGGTGTTTTGGGTCAGAGAGTTTAAAACAAAACATTTCCCAAAGGTTTTCTTCCAAAACCATTTTTAATAAATAAACCATATTTTTATTTGACTGGAAATGGTTTTAAATCCAAGATTTATTCTTTTGCATCACCAAATATATTTTTGAAACCACAAAGTGATCCCTAAAGTCAGTAGGTTCAAAACACACCATTTTCCAAAGATTTTATCCCCAAAAACATTTTAGAACAATTTTTATAACCTAAACAAGCATACAAATGTTTCTGCAAAAACAAACATTTTACCAGAAGCTTTTTACTAAACAAATTGCATGGTTGGCTAGGGCTTGTCTTGCTGAATCCAATGATATAAAATTTGCAAAATTTGGACGTGTGGATCAAAAGTTATAAGGTTTGCAAATTTGCATCTAAATCAGATTCTAAAATCTGTTTTAAATCAAACCAGTGACACACGTCTGTTTCTGGTTCGCTGATACCGGTTCGCGTGGATTGCGCAACTATAGCCGTTGGATCTAACTGACATCGCACGGCGCAGGTTCATTCTTACCCCTTCGGTTTAGTCAATCTATCCAAGCCATCAGATGCAGATCTAACGGTTCCTATCGTTTTGACCAAATAGCAGCGGCGCTGGCGGCGACTGTGCGGCGGCGGCGCTCTGGCGGCGAGGTTGCCAGCGATGTAGGAAGCTAGAGGAGCAGTGGGGTGGCTCACCAGAATCGTCAAAGCTTGCTGATGCTCAACGTGGTACTGGCTGGTGAAGGGGCGCACGAGATCGTCCTTAATCTCTCACCGGAGTTGAGCTGGACCTCGGGTGCGGTCAGACATCGACGGGGGCAAGGCTACGGGTCCTGCGCGAGTGGATGGCGAGCACCTGGATGTTCACAAGGCACAGGCGAACAAAATGGTATGAGGCTCTGGTCGAGGCGCGCACGGGTTCAGGCGATGAGGCTCACCGGAGTTGCTTGCAGACGCCAGTGCTCTTAGTTGATGTCGTTGCCCGCGCTGTGAGGCACGAGCGAGCGAGCTGGGGATGCAGAGAGATGTGCCAGGGCTTGGGGAATATGTGAGTGTGGTCAAGGAGGCGAGGGACGGTGATTACTGGCCTGAATCGTCGTTGGAGCATCGTCGGACAGAGGGTGGTGTGGAGAGGAATTGGGCGTCCTGGGGGCACGCTAAGGTGGGGCGACTGAGGGGAAATAGAGAGGAGGTAGAGGCGATTAAATGGGCTTGATCACAGCGAGGAATAAACGCAGCGTTACGACGAATTTAATCGGAGGAATCAACGGCAGGAGCGGGGAAGAACTGGTCGCAAGGTGGAGACGATGAACAGTGTGTGGGTCCTGGTTGTCTGCGAGAGAGAGAGCGTGAGTGTGGGGTCCAGTCGTCATCCTCTGTGCGGGTAAGTTCCTGAGTGAGAAAAGAACGGTTCGCTGGGGAAAGAGGTGGGCTGCTGGGCTGGGATGGGCTTTGTTGGGCTGGTCGTCTGGGCTGATTCCTTTAGCATTTTTTTGTACTGAAACTTTTCCCTTTTTCCATTTGATTTTCTGTTTTGAATTTCAATCAAACAATTCAAACATTCAAATCAAATCAAACTTCCACCACACTTTGTAATGAGTTTAGTTCTGTTTAACAACTCAAAACCAAAGTCCAAAAATAAAATAATAATTTTATTTTAGGGTCCATTAATAATTAAATGAATAGACCTTATTCATTTAATTCAAATAGGATTTGTTTTATTAAAATCTTTGTTTTGAAATCTAAAATAAAACCAAAAACACTTCAGTAGGTTTTATTTCAGAATATAAAATACTTGAAAAACTTGTTTAAAATAATTTTAACAAGTTTTGATGTTTAATTAAAATGGTAAAACCTTTATTTTAATAAAATTGGTTTAATAATAAACTCTCCTTATTTTTATTTAAATAAACCTTTACTCTTTTAATCAAAACAAAACATTTTATTTCAAAAGCTTGGCCAAGGTTTAATTTGGCTCTATAAAATAATCCTTATTTATAAATCTATCTTTTCTTTGAAAACCAAATCTTTTATTAAAAGATCCAAAAATAGTAATTCCAAATATTTTTAACTTTATTGTTTATTTTATCTTTTAAATCCCTTTAGGATTTTATTTGATCCAAATAGGTTTTGAAAGTTTCCAATTGGAATCAAAAGTTTCTTCTCACCCTGAAAATCAACAAAGTTTTATTTTATTCATTTATTTTTCACATAACAAGATTTGGAAAATCTTGGGATGTGACATGGCGTCTCTTCTAGATTTCCTCCCTCAGCATTCTCATTCACTACAGGGGCTACTGGAGGTGCTGGGGATGCGAGGGGTTTGGATCTGTCATCATTACCTCGCCGGAGACGAGTTGATGAAGCTTTCCTATGGCGTGAACCGCAGGTGGATCCGGTGCCAGGATGACGCGCTCCACACGCACCGCGATGTAGACCTGGTGCTTGCCAAACTTGATGAAGCGACCGCCCCTTGGGAATGGCGTGGTCCCGAAGCATCCTGCATTGTTGCTAACGAAGTTGAGTGCCCCGAACCTCTGGATGAGGCCGCAGTAGACGCGTTCGCCCGTCTTGGCGATGATGTTGCCAGTCCAAATGAAAACTCCAGCAAGCGCCTGCTTCTGCCCCACGGTGGGCGCCAACTGTCATGGTGGTGTCACGAAAGATGCCATGGGTAGGCTTAAGTTGGGGGACGAATGGACGCTTGTGGTAACCGGGGAGGGAGTGCACGGTCTAGCCACGCATGAAGAACAAGACGAACTCTCCACACTTAGGATTTTTATTGATCCAAGAAGTTTACAAGTGCTCCTAGAGCTGTTTGAGCATAACTTCTGGGCACTAGTTTCCTACTTGATCCAACCTCCTTAAACCATAGCTATGCCCCTCCTTATATAGGTGATGGATAGCTAGGTTACATCCCTTTGGGCCCTAGGGTTACTGTTTGGATCTTGGTCCTTACTGTGCGGGCCGTGTCATGGGCTAGCCCTGAGCCCTTGATCCAGTCCTCAAAGCCAGCCAGCTAACGGTCCTCTTGTACGTAGCCTCTAGCTCTTTTAGCGTCATACCGTTACTTTGTATGCCAGCCCTTGCTTTGGGCGTCACCCGGCATCGCCCTTCTCTTTTGACAATGCTTTACCATGGTCCCTCCTGAATCTTACACGGAAAGCTGCCATGCGTCCTTTCTGACTTGGCTACTGCTTCCTGCAGGGTAAACAAACTTGTCTTATACGGGCCAACATAATTCTTATGTCTGCCGCACACGACCCTCATACCCGGCCGTTGTTACCCGGCCGGAGACATCTTTGACTCGGCATACGCCAAGCTGGGCAATGTTTTACCCATTATGACCCTACCGGGGGTTATCCCATCGATAATGGGATAAGTATGAGAGTATAGAGGAGGACGCGACGGTATTATCTACTCCTCTCAGGGTCGGCAGCGAGCACCACGGCGGTCGGATTTTGATGACGACGGCAGACGGCATCGCAAGTATGCACGCAGCTGCCAATGTGCGTGAGATGACGATGATGGTTATTTTGCAGAAAACCCCCTAGCACATTTTTACTATCAAACCGCGGTTCCTGACGGTGTCCCACTTGTCAGCCAGAGAAAAAAGTGAGTCGGGCTGGTTGTTGGGCCTTAGTGGGCTGTTGTGGGCTACGCGTGAGTAGCAGATAGAGAGGTGAGAAAATGGGCCTCGGGCGGGAAAACTGTTCTTGGTTGTTTTTTTTCCTTCCTTTTTCTTTTTCTGTTTTCTTTTCTAAGTTTTATATTTAGACAATTGTTTTGAATATTCCTTATAGAATTTTATTTGGTAAATACTTGTAGCAATAAGCAAAGTATATTTAGATTCATTTAGTGAATTTTTATTATATAAGGTTTATATTTTCTTCATTTCCTTTATATAGGTCCTTTTCCTATTAATATTTTGTAGGGGATTTTGTTATGAATTTTTTTACCTATAAACACCATAACTTATTAAAGGATGTATTACTATTAATTCATGAGATTTGATTCTTATTAACTTATAATATTAATGGAATTTTTATATGTTGATCCTTCATTATTGTATGACACATAAAGTTCTAAAGAATTAATATGGTTAATATTATTCCCATGAGCTTAAATGATATCAAGATAAATATTTTGTTATAACGTGCATAGCAGTTAGGTTTTAAAATTATAATTGTATACTATGAGTTTTAAGAGATTTAATATATATATATATACTATTTTATAGATAGGAATAACATTTAAGGTTTAAGACATCTTGTCTTTATGCTTGTGATTAGGAAATATACCACTATTTAAAGTACAATAATAGGGTTGTTCTTTTGGATGGCTTAATAAAAATAATTGATAAAGATATTTTCTAAGCACATGTGATTATGATAGTTGCAAATGACAAAGATGTGCTTAAGTGATTTGCCATAGGAAAATATTCCTACAAACCAATGAGAAATAGGATGATAGATCAAAAAGATGAAATATATATTAAGTTTGATTATAGATTTAAGGGTTAGTGTTTACCGAGAATTCCTATCTTCCATATTTCACAATTCTTGACTTCTACTTAAGGAATTCCTTCCCTAGATATACTACTTATTCATATCCATCATCATGTGTTAACATGATGAGATTTACTTTACAAGAATATTCTTATTAATTATTTCTCCTCTTCAATCCATTTGTAAATCCAATGAGGTTGACACCAAAGCTCAACATGATTTCCTCATAGGAATTTCTCCCACTTCTGGAATGTTTCTACTGAATCCTATTCCATTTGAATGATTTACCTCATACTTCACAAATTACTTTGTAATCTAACTTATAAATTTTAGAAGCTTGTTGCTGAAGCTTTTCATAATCTTTCTTCCATCTACACTTGGTTAGATCGAACTACTCTACTAATGCTAATCTCCAATCCAACCAGTAGTTACTTATAACTCTATTCATTTACACCCTTTATCCCCATCACTATTATTGTTCCAATAGATGCATATATCAAATTCTACTTTCCTCAACTCTTTAATATTCTCTAAGAGAAATATACTACTTCTACATCTCAATGTTGCTCTAGTATCAGCTTTATCCTACTATCCATTCAGAAGTGAGTTAACTCCATCAATATCATATTGATTTGACTCCCTTCAATCACTCCCATCCTATAGATGATATCTAAAACTAGCATTACCACTTACCTCTTCTTACTTCTTTCTCTAAAGGATTTAAGTGAATGCTATTATAAGGAAAATAATTAATAGATAAAGAATTAATAGGTTAAGAATTGATAAATCAATAGTTGATTACTCAACATTAATGAACAACAGATATTAAGATAAGGTTCATTAGAGATGATAAGGATTGATATGGAAAGAAAGATATGTGGTAAAGGGTCTTGAATTGGTTTCCTTTCTACTCCATATAACTAAAGAGTTAAGGTTAGGTATTACCATGATACTCATGGTATAAATAGATAAGGATAAGTTAGGTCCAGATTTAGTTATTAAATTCTTATTATATGAGTTATATACATAGCTTGGTATTCATGAGTCATGGTAATGAATACTATGGAATGATCACTTAAGTATCTAATAATAATTATTAAGAAATGTGTGGTGGTTTAGTTTATTACATTTGATCTACCCTTATATCAAATCACGTTTACCCTAAATAAGGTTTAGCAAAGGTCATAATGAAAATTATCGCAGTCAACTTGATGATCTACTTCAATTCCATCAAATTGAGAGAAGCTTCAATAACTTTGACAAGTTTTGTTCAAATGCGTGAAAATTATTCGGATTTTCCTAATGAAGGTTTCACGAAAGAGCTTGCGGTATACGCAGACAATTGTGGATCTCCGAAATGAATCTTCCAACATTATTTGTCTTATTATATGTTTGGACACTCTTGCTTTGGTAGGCCTGCTTTCGTGAAACGCCTCGCAGATGGGACTAAGCTACTTTTAAAAGAGGATATACTACAATCCTGAGGGGATATTCCTTTATTTAGCATTGGAACCTCTATAGAAGTCATATCCATTTTATTAACTTTTTTAGTTATCCCTTTGGGATATCATTTTGTTTTTTATACTCCTTTATGCCTTTCCTAACTTAGGCCAAGTTTTATTCTCTTTATGAAATACTAAGATGATCTGATTAAATAAGTCAGCCAAATACTAGCTGCAGACAAGATACCAGCTGCGAACAAGATACCAGATGTGGACAATCCTAGGGTGTATGTATTACCTTATGGTTTTTCGACGTAGTATTGGCATTCTCTTTGAATTGTCAGAGCTTGAATAACACTTTGGTTTCAAAGCTTGTTCATTGCACTTATTCACGATACTTCTATGAATTTGGTACTATTACCTCATTAACTTCTTAGCACGTTACCTATTTTGGGTAAACTTAAGTTCATCACTTTTGTTGCTCCGTGCATTTTTCTACACTAATATTCCTTATTGTAGTCGACTTAACAATGATTTGAACTGGATTTCTCCTTCAAATTGTGTTGATACTCCTTATACTTTGCTTCACTCTTCATGTAAGTCTTCATCTTGATCTTCGGAACTCATCACTCCCTTACACGAATTCCCGTTTCTGTCTAGGTCTATAACATCAAGTAATAACTGGGTGTTGCAACATGCATTTGCACACCAAGTCAAACTTCGTGCCTAGATATAGTCAATCAAGAAGATTCAAGAAAATCCAAAAGTCAATAACAACAAAACATATACCATGTATTATACATAGGTTTTATATAAATTACAGAAAACTGATGTTTCAACTATTCGCCTCTCCTACACATTACACAACTATCTTACAGTGTTCCTATGAGTATATCCTCACTTATTTAAGCAAACCTGTTGAAACTACAATACGCATTACCCAATATGTACATTATTCAAGCACGCATGACTTCATTCCATTCTTACTTTCATCTTCTTCTAGTGCTTCCTGGAGTTCCGTCCATGATGACGTGAAGTCCTACGACTGCCTTCTGGAGCATAAGAGCATCTAGGAGTGCGTATTCTTGATTAGAAGTACCTAGATTGAGCTTAGTCATTAAAAAATGACTAGAGTTGGCGTGATTTTCTTTAGGATATTCCTATGTTTGTTTCAACACTTCCTCAAAGTAAGATGGTTCCTTCGCCTTTTCTTGGATCCATTCATACATATTGGTATAATAACTACCGAAATATTCCTCTAAGTCGATCGGATTGATATTACACCCATATGGTCCATAAGGCTCGCTAAATTTATAGTTGGTTTCTTCTCCGATACCGGTATCACAAAGTATAGGATTTCCTATAGTCCCATCCTTAGATTCTACTCCCCATTCATAATAGTTCTCTTCTGGATTATTTGGAATGGCCTCTTTTCCCAAGTTTTCTGTTCTGAGGTATACTTCGTCCATGGATCTTCAGGTGATTGGGGTTTATTCTGATACTAGGCATAGGTTTCTGACTGTGGATCGTCGAATTCGGTTTCTTCATACACTTCACTTGAAAAGATGTCTTTGGTATGCTTTGCTTCCTTATCTAACTTCTTTCTACGTGTCATTGCTTTGACAGGATCAGTAAAATCCTCAATGACAGTTTCCAGCTCCTGAACTAGTACTTGGTGAATGTTATGGAAGGTGTTTAATAAGGACCTATAACGATCCATATACTCTATAGCTAGAGTGGGTTTATTTAGTACCAGAGTAGAATTATTTAACTCATGCTCTGTACTTGAAGTTTCATGGGGTATAATGGTGTGAGTACTACCTACCAGAGCTTGGGATTTCTGTTCTCGGATCATGGTTATGGCTGCCATTACTGCAATCTGATATGTCGATGCCATGCACCTTGCCTCTCCTGATGGCATTTCATTATTAAGTCCTAACTTCTTGTGTAACATGATCATGACATGGTATTTAGCTAATACATGCCCATCATAGTAACTATAAATCTTGACCAAAAGTCTTGATTCACAATCCAAACTCCATAGAAGTTGTCGGAAATTATTTGTCCAATCCCCTCTGTAGTCATATAATGTCATGTTCAACACTTGAACATTCCGGGGTGGATACCGAGGTGCCATTTGAAACTAAAGATAAGAAATTACCATCGGTCATATAGAGTTAAAACTCACGATAATTATTTGAATTGCAACTTACTAAAGAATTATTGCACTAGCAACATGACAAGATTATTCTCAGTTGAATATCCATCATATATCTAGGAAACTCTTTATTGTAGCGAACATCTTTCCTACAAGTTCTACCCATTTACTAGGTTTCCAACCTAAGGTGAAAGCATATGCTCTGATACCAGCTGCGGTGACCCAGCATACCACTGCATGATGTAGTGCACTATAGTATTTGACATAACACCAATGAAACACCATTCATTAGTATTACATCCCTCAGAGTGGTACAACAGAAACACAACAGATCCAATACATAACTATAGGTTACAACTCGACTCTTTACAAAAGATCCAGAGAACATTCTAGGTTAAAGAGAGAGAAAGGCACTTCTTACAAAGAAGAATTAGAAATAATCAACTCATAAATATCATGCTAATAAGATTAGCATCTAACTAATTGGCTTGCATTGCTGCTATTGCAATACACTACAGAAGTAAGTTCTATGGCTAGATACTTTAATCCTAACTAATCAGCAACTTCATCTTTAATTCAGTTGATGTATATATTGACTTCATTGACTTTATTAAAGAGATTGAGATTTTGATGATGATTCCTGGAGCATAACTTGATGTAGAATTCGTCTTAATGGCTTTAGAATCTAGCAAGGGTTAAGAAGATACGTTGAGTACAAGCGTACTCAGCAAGTTCACTAGAAAGGAGTGTTTGATGCACTAGCTACAGCCACAGACCATAGGTCGTAGGCAATACAGTTTTCGTAAAAAATTCTTCAAAGGTTGCTTTTATTCTGAAAATCTATGTCCGCCATCCTTCACAGATTTACCAGAACTTTCGTGGAGTTCCTTTCCTGCCGCGTTCGTAGCTCCTTATCGGAACAGGGAGTAACAAGTTACAGTTCTTACACTCTGTAGAGGTATGTTGCTTTACCCATGAGAGATCAACTCCTTGTTTCACAACCAGGCAGCTTATTCCCGTCCATAATTCCGTGATGTGGGGCCCAGTAGATGATCCAATCCAATCACTGCCCCCTTAGTGACCCCGCATGTCTCCTTGGTGTACACCATGCCCACCCATTTAATTACCACAATGGTTAGTATAGACTGTTAGATGCCAAAACTATCATGGGACGTTGAGGATTTCCACCCATATGCTGCATATTCTCTACGAATTACCAATTAATGCACGCTATGAGAATATCGGCCATAACCTACACATCCAGCTACATGCGAGAGGAAGAAGATACAACTGACTTCTCCATCCCATTGTGGCATCCTGCAAAACCACTACTAGAAAATCGCGTTGTTTTTGTGCATTGCATCATCATGATCGCATGCTCATGTCATCATGCCACATTGCATTGGAGCATCGTCATCATCTTGCATTTTGCTTGCATAAAACTATTTGCAGAAAACCTGTTTTTGTTTTCTAAACGCCCCATCTTTATTCAACACCAAACACCGGGTCTCCGGATTATTTTGTTTTGGCTGCTATCGGTTTGCAAATGGCCCGTTTAAAACAAATAAAAGTTTGAATTATTTCAGTGGGGCAGTCGAACGGGCCGATCGACCCGAACGACCACCCCAGAAAATTAAAACGGTCCACCCTTTAATCCCTAGTCTACCCAGTTCTATCCTACCCAACCCCTCTCCACCTCACCCCACCCTATAGCAACTTGCCACCTCACCCTCTCCCCTCCCTCTAACCTATCCCACACAGCCAACTCACCTCCCTCTCTCCCCACCCCACCAACCAGCTCACACCACACAACCCCCTCACCCACGCACCGCCTGGCCCTCTCCCTGGACCCCACCTGACCCGCCCCTGCATCGATCCCCACGTCCCCGGCCCCACCCCTGGCCACACGCGCTCCCCACGCGCTGCGCCTCCACCGTCCTCAACCTCCCCTTCTTCCTCCTCTGTTCTCTCTCTCCACCGTGGCCTCCCCTCCCCGGCTGGCTCCCTCCAGCGCCTCCCCCGACCCCGTCTGCCGCCGCGCCCACGGACGCTCGGCTCCGCCCGCCTCCAGGCCCGAGCGCGCCCGGCCGCCTCCTCCCCTCCCGTCGCCCAGCTCGCCGCCTCCGGCCTCCTCTCCCCCTCCTCGAGAGGCGCCACCGCAGCTCGAGCTCCCCCTCCTCTCCCACCGTTGTTCGCCCCACCAGCTCCTCTCCTCGCCGCTCAGATGCCGACCCCGTCCTCGCCTCCCTCCTCGCCGGAGCTCCCCGCGACCGCTCCCGCGCCGGCGCGCCCGGCCGCGTCCCCGTCGACCCTCGCCGGCCCCGCGCCCCGCCACCGGAGCCCTCCCAACACCCACCTCCGGCCGCATGCCCCTCCCCGACGCGCTGCTTCCACGCCACCGCTCCGCCGTCCGCCTCCCTGTTCCCCGCCGCCGACGCCCCAGAGCCGCCGTCCTCCTCCGCGACCACGCCAGCAAGCTCCGCTCGAGCCGCCCCGCGCCGCCCCTAGGCTCCTCGCCGCCGGCGACCGCGTCCCCAATCGGCCCGAGCCACCTCTCCGCGAGCTCCAGCCCCAGACGCCGCCCCGCCTCGCTCCTCCCCGCTCAGTTTCGTCGCCCCCGAGCCGCCTCCACCCTCCGGCCTCTGCTCGCCCGCCGCCAGCACGTCCTCGCCGCGCCGTCCCTGCCCCGCGTGCTCCGACCCGACGACCGCGCGCTGCCACCATCCCGCCGCCTCCGCCGCGAGCGAGGCCGACGTGCCTCCCTCTGGAGCTCGCCTCTGAGCCGTGTCGCCGGCCACCTCTACCGAGCTCTGCACCGGCTTCGGCGAGCCCAACGTCCTCCGGCCACCGTCCCTGCAACCCGGCTTTTCCTGTCCCGTCGCTTTTCGTCTCCGTCGCCACGTCTTCAGGTGACCCCTACGTCCATGTGCTGCGGCCAAGAGACCTCCAGGACTGTGGTGCATGCTTGATGATAGATGTGGGTGCTGCCTCGAACCACGGCGCGGAACCCGATCCCGACACCGGCAAACCAAGATGGCACCGCAAGACCGTCACGGGACAACATGACCTCTCCTCGGGCCTCAAGATCTACTTCTCGGGAATCCGAAGCCCGATCCGAAGGCCGATCCCGCCGAACGCCAAGATCTCCTATCGGAACCCAAGGACGCCAAGACCCCGGTACGACAAGAACTCCTTCCCGCACCAATGCCCGAAGACCCGGACCTGAGGAATGCCAAGATCGCCACAAGGACGACAAGCTCGGCTTCCCGAACGCCAAGTAGGATTCGATGGCGCGGGCCCGACAAGACCTTCGCAACGGCAAGATCGACCCTGTGAAACCCGACAAGATCTGCACGACGACAAGAACGACAGCGACCAGGAGAATCCGATGCGCCCCGGCACCAACCCAAGTCCTGCTTTCCGGATGCGACAAGATCTACCCCGTCACCGAGAACGATTCCGCCGAGACCGATCCGTCAAACCCTGAACCCTGAGACCGACCCCGAACCCCGGAACCCCAAGATCTGCTGAACCCTAATGTGTGACCCTTTTCTCGAACCCTATTTTACAAATGAAATAACAAATGGATGCATATTGGATTGTCCTACTCGCATGCATATTTGTGTGGTTTGGGGGCCTTATGCCGATTCACCTAATAATTAAATATGGGGCCCATATGCGGGCAAATATAGCCTTATATTGGCCTCATTTAAACTTGTGTAGCGAACCGGTGCGATCTTTTGCCATGTTATAACAACAGTTAAATTGCGGGGTAGCTAAACAACATGAACCACCTAATTAATTGTCGGGACCCCGGTTCCGCTTAATATGACCTAACCACATTGCACCCTCGCCATGTCATGCATCATACCTGCATCATGCCGATCTTCTGCCGTTGTATTAAATATTGCACCCGGTGTTTATTCTAGTGTTTTGCTTCTTTCCGGATAAGGCCGTTGAGTTGATGCGAGTGTCGACCCAATCTTCGGTTGAACCTTCGACAATGTTTTCAGGCGAGCATCTCCCCTTTTCTACCTATCTTAATTTTATAGTATTTATTTCCCTCCTGTTGATCTATTGCTATCTGTGTTGCGATGCACTAGTTTCTTACCCGTGATATCCCTTGCAGCCCTATATTGCCTTGGACACATCCTATTACCTGTTGTTTGGTAGATAGTTGGACTTGCGCGTCGTAGTCGCTTGCTCAAGTGCTGTTGCGTGCCGCCATGTACCACAGTTGTTGGAGTATTGCCACATGTTGGATGTTGGAGATGATCTCGGCTTTACTTTTCGTTCACTTTAATTCCTGTTTAACAACTAAAATTGAAGTAAGTAAGCAGAGGCATCGGTGGGTGATAGATAACATTTGGTTTCCGAACGCCCACTTGTGTCCCGTAGGACCCCGAGTACTTGATACCTGTTCCTTGATTTATCGCGCTATCCACATATGGGGAGTATGGGCCCCCCTTAGCCAGAGCTTGATTCAGTCTTATTTCTTGGGGCCACAACTAGTTTGAGGTTTTATTTACTATCCTGTACCTATGCCATGCTTTACTGCTTTATTTACGATTGTGTGAGGAGCACGCTGTACTGTTTTGGAAGCGGAGTGTTTTCGCGGTATCGACAGTCCCCGTTTGGGGATCTGCTGTCGTTTACAGCCACTGACGCAAACCTTGAGTCCGTCTCGGAGCTTGCTTACTTTGTTGCGGGTGTACTCCAAGGGGTGGCCCCCTGAAATATTTCTGAATCCTATGATTGCTTTGTCGTGAAGACCTCGTTGGGTTTTGATTTGGTTTTTCCGAGGTTGATCGTGTGTGTGTTGCTATTTGTGCTCCCCGGCCGGGTTAAAACTTTCTGAAAGCCGTGTCCGCGGTTATGGACGACTTGGAGCACAGTATCTCGATCATAGACAACTATAACTAAAGTTTACCGTTATAATTTGACTTCATCATGACTAGTAATCAGCTCCACTATAACGGAATGGCTAAATAAAACTGCCAACAATTGCTTGTTTGGTTTGTCGCTTGCGACAATTGTATCTGACTAGTAAATATTGCAACTACAATGGAATGGCTGAATAAAAGTATCAACAACTGCTGGGTTTTGGGATATCTCATGCTATTTGTATCTGACTAGTAAGTGTCGCAACTACAATGGAATGGTTAAATAAAAGTGCCCACTGCTTATTTTATCAGGACGATTATCTATACCTGACTAGTAATTACTGCAACGATAACTGAATAAATAAAACTGCCAACGGTGTGAGTTCCTCGGTTGACTTCCTCGTTGGTTTCGAGGGGGAAACACCAGGATGGGTTTGTTTGATGGTAGTATCAGGTCGGTTCCGAATAGGTCTTTCCCACCCCTCTCTGATAGTCGCCAGTTGTGTCGAGTCTCTATAGGTTGTTTAGTGCATGCTGCCGCTGCCGCTCAGCCACCATACCTATGTAGGCGAGGACCGCCGAATTCTAGCCTCTCCGTGTACTGGCCTCAGTACTGACGCTCCTCTTTTTCCTTTGCCCTTTGCCGGCACCTCTTTTGTTTAAGCAGGTTGTGAGATCGACGTCGTTAGCAGGGTTACCCTTCCGACTTGGCCTGGGCAGGGTTATGGACGCCATTGGTTATTCTCCAGGGCTCTTAGCCCCATTTGCATCTTGTCCGTAGTCGGACGCTCCATGTTTTCAAGGTGATTTGGATCTTTGTACCGTATATCTGTATTCTTGACTCTTTGAGTCGCTGTTATATATATATCTGTTCTGTGGGTCCCATCGAGGACTGTTGTGTAATGTTATTACTTCGTTTTCCACCCGCACGAAAGTGCCTGGTGGGCACCTTTGAATCGTTTCTATGCGGGTTTGGCGGGTTTCGCTCAAACTTGCATAGGTCCGATTCTGAGGGTGTTACACCCATCCCAAATCTCATGGTTAACACGTGATATACGGCGCAAGAATCACTGGCGACATTGGTTGTTAAGTCCTAGATCATATGTTCCTTTACCACTGGAAATTTTA
The DNA here is from genome assembly GCA_910589765.1 of Avena atlantica. Classification (NCBI taxonomy): domain Eukaryota; kingdom Viridiplantae; phylum Streptophyta; class Magnoliopsida; order Poales; family Poaceae; genus Avena; species Avena atlantica. Next base: position 195,842,337 of record OU342738.1, on the reverse strand, counting down.
TAGTAGGTTATTACCTCATGGTAAATAACCTATAATCATATTATTATGAAAATAGTGTATTCTGACCTTTTTGAAATGCAGGTGATGACAACAATGGATTTGCAAAATACTTTACATAAAATAATCAAAGGACATGAGAAAGTGTGAACTTACCTTTTTTGATTGCAAGATTATGCACTCACGATCTTCAAGATAATATAAGATCCAATATCTGAAAACAACATCATTGGTCCGGTAAGGACAAATGTTTAAAGAATAAATATGCTACTGTGCATAAGTAATGTAATGCAATTTGGTAAACTCGAATCATCGTAATAAGTGTCGATCTAGGATTTGGATACCGGAAATGGTTTCTTTGTAATGTGTTGTTCTTTTAGATAAGTTTCACACTTGTGCATCTTGTTAAAGCTTGTGAGTGTGTGTGAAACTACATGTAAGTATAATAAAGTACACACCAAAACAGAATGTTCAAGTGTGTAATGGTATCGGATTCCTTTTAAGAAAGTTGTTACTTAAGTAAGTTAATTTTGGAATGCTTAAGAATTACTTGCTGTGTATCTTAAACGAATAACTTTTGAAGAAAAGTTTACTTACCTAAACAAAAGCATTTAAATTTAAGTATTATCAATCGAAAATATACAAGTAGAGTATAAAGTAATGTGATTATGATTAATTGTCACCTGGTGTCTATGATAAAAGCCCTTGGGTTTAGTTGTTAAGGGTTAGAAATATTATTATAAGATTTGTTGTTTGAAGTGGCGAAAAGGATAATCTTCGAATAAAGAGTTTCAATTCTAATGTTTAAACAATATTTATGGTTAATAGAATATGGTCGATGCCTCTTGGTGTTCACTCGGTTAGTTTGATCTTGAGACGCATTAGGTCTTAATTGAATCAGACCTAAGTAAACTATAAAATACATAATAAGACCTTTAACATGGTGTTTATAGTCTGGTAGTGATATTTATACTTTGTTCGCTTCATAATGTCTCCTTAAAGTTACTTAAGAGTGGTAATACTTTTATTTGAGTAGTGATTTCTTAACATTATAATGGAATAGAAGAATTTATCTCCTTATAAAGGTGTGGTTATGGTTTGTGAATAAGTAAATAATATTATTTACTACTTATAGATGAATTATAATTCTTCAAAAAATTGTAATCAAGATGTTTTTGGATTATATGAAATTCATACTATTGATATCTAAATCAAATACTATTATTAGGCCTTAGATGTATAGTTTTAGAAATATTAACAAAATTTATTTTCCTTTATATGAATTGTTAGTTAAGGAATTAGAAATATTAACAAAGTTTTAGAAGTATTAAACTTTTACTTACTAAAAAGTGTAATTTTATATTTTTAACATGTAGATATTATTTTTGTGATCATTTTGGTATATTACATTTATATTTTTGATTTATAAATAATAAGATATGATTTTTACAAGATTTCTTACTTTATAAACACTTAATAAAGAATAGATATTTAATTAATTAAAATAATAATACATTATTATAATATTATTATTTTTTTATTTTGCTAAGAATTTTTGTATCTTATTTATATTTTTATCATTTTTCATTATAAAAATATGAATTATCATAGTTTTATTACTTATAAATCTTTTATTGAATAATAACTATTTAAATGACTAACATAAAAATATTTGATAATGAACTTAATTTGTAGATTTTATTTTTCTAAACATTTTCATATATTAAACATATTTTTCTAAATTATAAAACACAAGTTATTGATTTAACAAGATTTATTCATTTTATTAAATTTCTAGAAATATTTATATTTGAACTTATAATGTTTTATCTATTTATTAAACAAAAAACTAACTTTTTATTTCGAAACCAGTCTTACCCTAGGCCACTGACCAGTGGGGTCAGGGCCACGTTGGCTGCCACGCAAGCAGTGGACCAGTCAAACCGGTGGACCAGGTCAAGGTTGACGTGTGCATGACGTCATAGTGATGTCATATGAAGATGAACACCAAAGATCAATGATAGATCTGCCAATACAATGCACACGCGGGGATGTGGTTAGGTTCGTTGGAAAGAGAGTGCAAACATGAACCTAATAGTCGTGGCACCGCTGTAAGGTTCCCAACCTTTAATAAGGTAGAGATCCCTGTGTTTACAATGCTAGTCCCTAGATCAATAGCTAGCATCCATAGTTAAGATGTAATATCAAGAAACAAAGGTCATAATATAACCAGGAATAAAATAATTTATTACATCTTACATAGCTCTTTTGGCTATCTCATTACAATGCAGCAGAATATAATAATAGCATGGGGTCCTTCATCTTCAAAGTGCCACAAGCAACATGTTGGTTGTAGACTTGTAATCCTATTTCAACACACTTCACTAATAAAAAAACACTGCAACATAATAAGTTACAGCCACAAGGGTCAATACATTTGAATTGTATTGGCAAGTGATACTATGGTAATATAGTGGAGTCTATCATCTATATGCATTTGGCTAAGTGGAGCTTAGGCTTGCTTTGCTCAAAATAGATTTTCCTTATCATTTGAAAACACTAAGTTTTTGCTTGACAAAATCACCCAAGGCATCTCCCAATAGAAATTGGTGATCCTTCAACCCTTGTTCAACCACAAGTTTTTAACTTAGAAATTTGGATGAGAAGATTCTTGATAGCTTCCATGTCTTGATGCTCAAATTATCCTTTACCAGGGACATGGCTAAGTACTTAGATTTTACACTCTGCAGAGGTGGTGCACTTTCCCCACAAGACTTGGTTTCACCAAGACAAGATCTTTCAGAAGCCTTCCCTTAGACCAGAATGGACGCGTTCTAGCCTATCATCCCCTACCACCAACTGTCCATTTGGCTAAGTTATTGAAACCTATATGATCCATGCAGAGCCCATAATGCCAAGTGGCTTCACTTGAAGCTTCTCAACATTTGACATCTCAAATCTCTTTGTTCCTGGGTGGCATTCCACAAGTGAGATACTAAGTTTTCCCCAGTATACTGGAATTGGTGATGCCCAAGTTTTCCCCAGCATACTGGACTTGCATAACCACTCAACACAAACCATTCTTTCCATTCCACCCAGGTGATTCATTCACTTAGTTGTTTTATTAAACAAAAAAACACAAGTCCTTGACTTAGAAATATTCCATAGCATGAAATATAATCCACCCTTGTTTCCTACTAGCTAAGCTAAGCATGATAGTAGTAGGAATCTTAACTTAGGAAAATTCTACTAAAGTTTCATCTACTAGGATTTCCCATGGCATAGTTCACACTTAGCAAAAATTCCATGCAAGTCCTACTTTAGAAATATCACTAATGCATAGTGAAAATAGTGGGACAAAAGTATGAAGCATCACTTGCCTTTTTTGGTAGAGAATATAAGTTCACTCCTTGTCTTTGCAATGATCACACTCTTCAAATCACTACAATTCAATCAAGCAAGGCACAATTTCAATCTACCATTCAAGCAAATATCACATAAAATAATAGAAACAAAACAATGCATGCAAGCATGCCAAAGATTGTTTTATTTGGAAAATTGGTTCCTAATGGGTTATAAACATTCTAAACACCTATTGCTTACTTTATAAAAGTGGCAAAACCATTTGCAAAATATTTTACTTATAAACCATTTTTAAACCGAATCATTATTTTATGTGGTTGAAAATGCCTTTATCAAAGTAACAATCTTTATAGGGTTCACCAAATACATTTTTAAAGCATAAAACTTGGTGCTTGGGGTCAGAGAGTTTAGATCAAAACACTTCCCAAAGATTTTCCTCCAAAAAGTATTTTTAACATATAACAACATTTTTATTTGACTAGAAATGGTCTAAGACAATGATTTATTCTTTTGTTTCACAAAATATTTTTTTGAACCCACAAATTTATTTCTATGGTCAGTAGGTTCAAAACAAACCATTTGCCAAAGGTTTTATCTCAAAAATCATTTTAGAACAAATTTTATATCCAAAATATACCTACACAAGTTTCTGCAAAAACAACCATTTTATCAGAAACAAATTACTAAACAAAGGGCATGGTTGGGTAGGATTTGTCTTGCTGATTCCATTGATATAAAATTTGCAAAATTTGGACATGTGGTTTGAAAGTTATGAATTTTACAAAATGGAACAACAAATAGATCAAATCTGTTTTTATTAAAACAGACAGGGCCACGTGGAACGTTCCTATTGGTCCATACCGTTTCGCTCGGATCGGTCGCTGTGAAGCGTTGGATTTAAGTTAGATCGAGCGGCACAGAGACACTTGTACCCCTTCGAGTTAAAACTAATCGTACGCGTCTGATCCATATCCAACGGTCACTACGTGTTTGACCAAAAGCGAGCGGCGCTAGCGGCGGCGACTGGCGACGACGTGTCTGGTGGTGGTGGTTCGGTGAATCTAGGAAGCGAGGAGAGGAACGGAGGGGCTCATCGGGTTCGCAGCTTGCTGCTGATTCTCAAGGTGTTTGCCGTTTGTCCAGGGGCGCATGGTGGTGATGTGGATTCCTCGCCGTAGTTCTGCCTAGCATCGGGCTCGCACGAGCGTCGTCGGGGACGTTGCTACAGGGCACCGGAGAGGGAACAGAGGGTGCTGTTAGACGTGTAGAAGAGTAGGGAGTACGGGAGCATCAAAGAGAGGGGGCGGCGCGGTCGGATGTTACCAGTAGAGCTCGTCGGAGTTGGAGCAGACGGTGGCGCTGCTGGTTGTTGTCGTTGCTGACGCTCTGGTGTTCGCGCGGATCAATGGGAAGCACAGGGAGGTGCGCCAGAAGATGGGGAGCAAGTGAGCGTGCGGTGGGAGGCGAGGGGCGGCGGATACTGGCCGAAATCGATGGAAATGCTTTCCGGAGACAGTGGCGGCGCCTGGAGAAATTCTTCCAGCCTAGGGGCGGAGAGTGTGTGACGTCTGAGGGGGAAAGAGAGAGGGGACATGGGCGGTTATGAGGGCGTCGTTGCAGCGAGGAATTAATCGGCCATTTACGCGTATTGACACTGCAAAATCAACGCAGAAACGGCGAGAAGTTTGGGGGAGGAACGGGTCGCGCCGGGGAAGACGCTGAGGTGGCGATGGGGTCCACCTATCGGTTAAAGAGAAAAGGGGAAAGTGGGTCCAGCTCGTCAGTGGGTTTGCGGGTTCCTTCTGCGGTGAGAAAAACGTTTCGGGGAGAGAGGGAGAGGTGGGTTGCTGGGCCCGGACTGGGCTTTGCCGAGCTGGGCTGCTTTTGTTTATTTATTTTTTGTACAACTTCTTTTTCCCTATTCCATTTCTATTAATCTATTTTGATTTTGTTTAATTATTTCAAACATCAATTTGATTTCAAACCTCAACCAAAATTTGTGTAGATTCAAATACTGATTAATAGTTCATTTTATAGTCAAAATTACAATATTTCTTTTATTCTTTTAGGGTCTTTAAATTATTTAAAGTAGGCTCCAGTATTAATTAATAATATTTTTCAATCTCCATTTGAATTCAAATCACCACCAAACTTTGGGTGAATTTTAATTCTGTTTATCAACATATTTCAAAGTCCAAAATAGAACAATTATATTTAGGGTTTATTATTTATTTTAAAAATAATAATTAAATAGACTTTAGTCTTTAATTCAAAATAGGATTCAAATATGTTTAAAACTCTATTTGACTTTCTAAATTTTCCAAAACCTTTTCAGTAGGTTTTAATTGAAATTATAAAACACTTTGGAATTTTATTTAACACACTTTAATAAATTTTTAATGTTTATTTTAAAATGGAAAAAGCCTTTACTCAAATATAATTGGGTATAATAAATCCTTACTACTTAATTTAAATAATCCTTGCTCTTTTTATCGAATAGAAATATTTTATTTCATTTGTTTGGCCAAGATTTAATTTGGTCCTTTAAAATAGTCATTATTTATATTTCTACCTTTGCTTTTGAAAACCATATCTTTTTATTAAAAGATCCAAAAATAGTGATTCCAACTAATATAACTTTATTTATTATTTGTTTATATTTTTAAATCTCTTTAGGATTATTTGCTCACCATTTGGTATGGATTTCTAGATGGTTGCTTTATTAGCTTTGGAAATTCAATTTCCTTATCTTATTTAATTCATAAGATTTTATCTATGGCTCCAAATTGAATGAAATCAATATATATGGTTTTATAATATTTCCCTTTGTCATTCTTGGTCATTTTGAAACGTTTGTTTGACCAATTTTATATGGATAAAATCCATAGTCTTAGAGATAACTTGAAAATGATTTTCTTCCATTAGGGTTTTAGAATTTTGGTTTATTCTCCAAGTGTTTAAATTTCAAGATGCATTTTATGAGGAATGCATTCCACTTGATTTGAATTTAGTTAGATTCAAACATTAAACAAAGTTTGTTCAAGATGGGATTTTAAGTTTCCATTTAGAAACAAAAGTTTCTTTTCACCCTAATTTTCAACAATTATTTATTTTGTTTATTTATTTTTCACATTACAAGATTTGGAAAATCTTGGGATGTGACAGGCTACCACCCTTAAAATAAATCTCGTCCCGAGATTTGGGGAGGCTAGGGGTTACAAGTTGGCTCAAAGCAACCAGGGTACTACCACCCTTAAAATTTTTCCAACTAAATTACTTCTTGGCTTGCTTGGGATCTCGATGATACTTCTTTGGGCAAACATCTGCATAGTGTCCTTTGTTTCCACACTTGAAACATGTGACAAGGCTGAGATCCTTTATAGGCTTTATCTTGTGCTTCACCTTTTCTGGACAATTGCTTGCATAATGGCCTTGGTTACCATAGTTGTAACATGTGACAAGATTGAGTTCCTCACGTATCTTCTGTGGATAAGTTGATACATAATGGCCTAGCTCTTTGCAGTTGTTGCACCATACTTGTCTAATCTCCTTATACTTTTTCTTCTTCTCTGGACATTCATTGGCATAGTGTCCCATCTCTTTGCAATGGCAACATTACACTTGGCTTTTGTCCTTCTTCTTCTTGGTTTTGTCCAAAGCTAGGAGTGCTTCTAGTTCATGCTCTTCATACCTTATCTCAAAGGTAGGAAAGTTTCCTGGTATCCTTGATCTTTTCCTTGGATAATACATATGTCTCCTCTTTGGTCCATCAAATTGAGTCATATTGCATGGAGGTGCAAGCTGAGATTTTCCTTTGTCTTCATCCTTCTTGGTAGAAGTTGTTCCCTTATGGTAGTCTGCAATCAGTTGTTGCACTCCCCCTTGTTTCCTTTGTTGAACTATGGAATAGATGGGGCATTGGATAGGGACATGATTATTTCCTTCACATAGGAAACAAGTAGCTTGAGATGTGAGGCATTTATTATTTGGATGTTTCTCTTCACAATTTGGGCATTAATCTTCATGCTCTTTGGAAATGTGATCCTTGTCTCCACAAATATTGCAAGCTTGGGTTCCTTCTAGAATATCATCCTTGACATCCTTGTTGTCACAAAATCCTTGGAAAGAGTTGTCTCCCATGTTGATCATTTGATTTGTCACCTTATGCAACAATTGGGTTTGGGTTTCCAAAAACCTTCGCATGGTTGGATCTAACTCACTGGTGTTGGCTAAAAATTGAGCTGTCACTTGGTTCAACTGGGTTTGGGTTACTATGAGTTCTATCATGTTGTCCTTTTGGTTGTTATTGTCACTAACCTTGATGTTGGAGTTTCTTGGAGTAGTCATCTGTTTGGGTTGGATTGGAATTAGAATGGGTAAAAGATTTATAAGGAAATAGTTCCAATCACACACATCACAATTCACACAAGCAATGTGCAAGCAATCACAAACAAACATTCCACTCAAACAACAAGTTCAAGCACATCCTTAGGCAACAAAATATTTTTGCTACACCACATAAGTTGGTGGGTTTGATCTAAACTAAATATATGGTGGTCCAACTATATGGTTCACTTGAGATCATTTCATCATTCTTTGTTGTTTCTTATTGAATGAGATCCTGGTTTCCTTGGTAAAATTCTTATGTCTTGGTCACAAAACCTCAAAGGTGATGATGGTTCCTTCTAAGTTGTATTCCCTTAGTCTTCAAGTCTTGAGTAATATTTCTTGTCTCACTTGTAGTCCTTAGTGATATCCAAGTTGAAGTCCTTGTTGAGACTAAGGTTGAAGTCACTTGAGTTGATGAAGTCCTTGGTGAAAATATAGTTGAAGTCTTTGGTCATGAATAAGGCTTTATACATCAAGTTGAAATAGAAGAGATGTAGAGTTAAAACCAAAAGGTTGAGGAAAGAGTTTACCAGATTGTTTGTAAATAAGTTTTGGAACAACTATAACTCCTATTTTTCTAAGGGGTTTGTCCAATCCTACGTTTACAAATCCTACAGGCAACACAATGCTCTGATACCATCTGTAAGGTTCCCAACCTTTAATAAGGTAGAGATCCCTGTGTTTACAATGCTAGTCCCTAGATCAATAGCTAGCATCCATAGTTAAGATGTAATATCAAGAAACAAAGGTCATAATATAACCAGGAATAAAATAATTTATTACATCTTACATAGCTCTTTTGGCTATCTCATTACAATGCAGCAGAATATAATAATAGCATGGGGTCCTTCATCTTCAAAGTGCCATAGGCAACATGTTGGTTGTAGACTTGTAATCCTATTTCAACACACTTCACTAATATCAAACAAACCTGCAACATAATAAGTTACAGCCACAAGGGTCAATACATTTGAATTGTATTGGCAAGTGATACTATGGTAATATAGTGGAGTCTATAATCTATATGCATTTGGCTAAGTGGAGCTTAGGCTTGCTTTGCTCAAAATAGATTTTCCTTATCATTTGAAAACACTAAGTTTTTGCTTGACAAAATCACCCAAGGCATCTCCCAATAGAAATTGGTGATCCTTCAACCCTTGTTCAACCACAAGTTTTTAACTTAGAAATTTGGATGAGGAGATTCTTGATAGCTTCCATGTCTTGATGCTCAAATTGTCCTTTGTCAGGGACATGGCTAAGTACTTAGATTTTACACTCTGCAGAGGTGGTGCACTTTCCCCACAAGACTTGGTTTCACCAAGACAAGATCTTTAAGAAGCCTTCCCTTATACCAGAATGGACGCGTTCCAACCTATCATCCCCTACCACCAACTGTCCATTTGGATAAGTTATTGCAACCTATATGATCCAGGCAGAGCCCATAATGCCAAGTGGCTGCACTTGAAGCTTCTCAACATTTGACATCTCAAATCTCTTTGTTCCTGGGTGGCATTCCACAAGTGAGATAAGACCACGGCGGAATAAAATAATTTATTACATCTTACATAGCTCATTTGACTATCTCATTACAATGCAGCAGAATATAACAATAGCATGGGGTCCTTCATCTTCAAAATGCCACAAGCAGTCATGTTGGTTGTAGACTTGTAATCCTAATCAGTAAACTTCACTAACCTCAAACAAACCTGCAACATAATAAGTTACAGCCACAAGGGTCAATACATTTGAATTGTATTGGCAAGTGATACTATGGGAGTATAGTGGAGTCTATCATCTATATGCATTTGTCCAAGTGGAGCTTAGGCTTGCTTTGCTCAAATAAGATTTTACTTATCATTTGAAAACACTAAGTTTTTGCTTGACAAAATCACCCTAGGCATCTTCCAATAGAAATTGGTGATCCTTCAACCCTTGTTCAACCACAAGTTTTAACTTAGAAATTGGGATGAGGATATTCTTGATAGCTTCCATGTCTTGATGCTCAAATTGTCCTTTGCCAGGGACATGGCTAAGTACTTAGATTTTACACTCTGCAGAGGTGGTGCACTTTACCCACAAGACTTGGTTTCACCAACACAAGATCTTTCAGAAGCCTTCCCTTAGACCAGAATGGACGCGTTCCAACCTATCATCCCCTACCACCAACTGTCCATTTGGCTAAGTTATTGCAACCTATATGATCCAGGCAGAGCCCATAATGCCAAGTGGCTGCACTTGAAGCTTCTCAACATTTGACATCTCAAATATCTTTGTTCTTGGGTGGCCATCCACAAGTGAGATACACAAGGTAAACCATAGAAATGGGCCTTGTGTAACCACTCAACATAAACCATTCCTTCCATTCCACCCAGGTGATTCATTCACTTAGTTGTTTTATTAAACAAAACACAAGTCCTTGACTTAGAAATATTCCATAGTATGAATATATTCCACCCTTGTTTTCTACTAGCTAAGCTAAGCATGATAGTAGTAGGAATCTTAACTTAGGAAATTTCTACTAAGGTTTCATCTACTAGGATTTCCCATGGCATAGTTTATACTTTGCAAAACTTCCATGCAAGTCCTACTTAGAAATATCACTAATGCATAGTGAAAATAATGGAACAAAAGTATGAAGCATCACTTGCCTTTTTGGTAGAGAATATAAGTTCACTCCTTGTCTTTGCAATGGTCACACTCTTCAAATCACTACAATTCAATCAAGCAAGGCACAATTTCAATCTACCATTCAAGCAAGCATCACATAAAATGATAGAAACAAAATAATGCATGCAAGCATGCCAAAGATGGTTTATTTGTAAAAGTGGTTTCTAATGGGTTATAAACATTTGAAAACACCTATTGGTCATTTTATATCAGTGGGAAATTCATTTGCAAAATATTTTACTTATAAATCATTTTTAAACCAAATCAATATTTTATGTGTTTGAAAATGCCTTTAGCAAAGCAACAATCTATAGGGTTCATAAAAATATATCTTTAAATCATAAAACCTTGTGTTTAGGGTCAGAGAGTTTAAATCAAAACATTTCCCAAAGGTTTTTCACCAAAAGCATTTTTAATAAATAAACATTATTTTTATTTGACTAGAAATGCTTTAAATCAAAGATTTACTCTTTAGCTTTACCAAATACATTTTCAAATCCATGAGTTGGTTTCTAAGGTCAGTATGTTCAAACCAATCCATTTACCAAAGATTTTATCTCAAAAATCATTTTAGAACAAATTTTATATTCTAAATATGCCTACACAAGTTTCTGCAAAAACAATCCATTTAACAGAAGCATTTTACTAAACAAAGTGCATGGTTGGAAAGTACTTGTCTTACTGATTCCATTGATATAAAATTTGCAAAATTTGGACGTGTGGTTTGAAAGTTATGAATTTTACAAATTGGAACATCTAATAGATCATTTCTGGTTTTCAAAACAGAAGCTGGGCCACGTGGCTTGTTTTTAATGGTCCATACCGTTTCGCTCGGATCGGTCGCTGTGAAGCGTTGGATTTAAGTTAGATCTTGTGGCACAGGTGGAAGCGTACCCTTTTGATTGGATCTAATCCTAGCTAGACAAATCGCATCCTACGGCTCCTGACACGCTAAGCAAAACCTGGCGGCGCTCAACGGTGGCTGGCGGCAGCGACGCTCTGCCGGCGAGGTTGCCGGTGATTTAGCAAGCGCGGAAGAGGGAGATGATGCTCATTGGGTTCGTCTCGTCGTGCTGAAGCTCGAGGTGGTCGTCGTAGCTGAAGGGGCACACGGAGCTGCTGGTGATTTCTCGCCGTGGTTGTCGCCGGCGTCGGGCGCCTCTGCTCGTCGTTGGGGGCGGGGCTACAAGGCATAGAAGAGAGAGATAAGGGGTATGTTAGACGCGCGAGTGAGAGTAGACCCTGCGTGTGTCAACGAGAGGGGAAAGGGCGGATGGAAGCTACCTGGCACTCGCCGGAGTAGAGGTAGTGCACGGTGGCGAGAGGTCGTCGTCGTTGCCGAAGCTCATTGCAAGGAGTCCAAGCAACTTCTCCGCAAACTTTACAAGACATTACTCCTTCACAAGTGATGAGGTGGAATAAGGTTCGCGCGGATGAATGGGAAGCACAGGGAGGTGCGCCAGAGGCTGGGGATCACGCTCGTGTGGTCGAGGGGGCGAGGGGCGGCGAGGTGTGGCCGGAATTGGTGGAAGTGCTCGCCGGAGCAGAGCGTGGTCTCTAGTAAAATTGGCGCAGCCCGGTGGCGAGTTGGTGCGAGCGAGAGAGGGGAAGTGGAGAGGAGGGGCAGGCGGTTATGTACGCATGATCACGAGGCTGAATCAACGCGCGGTTAAAGAGGAATCAAGGCGCAATCAATCGGCACAAACGGCGACGAGGGCGTGGTCTTCGCGGGGAGGAAGATGACTGGGGAGGTGGGACCTGGCTGTCTGCGAGAGAGAGAACGAGAAGGTGGGGTCTGGTTGTTAGCCACTGTGTGGGTCAATTCGCGGGTGAAAACGGTTCACTGCGGGGGGGGGGGGGGTGGAGAGATGGGCTGCTGGGCTGCTGGGCTTGCTGGGCCTGTTGGCTGGGTTGGGTTTGATTCGTTTTTTTATACTAAACCTTTTTCTTTTACTGTTTTGAATTTCCTGATTTGATTTTCATTCAAACAATTCAACTCCAAATCAATTCAAACCCACCAAACTTTGGGTAAATTTTAATTTTGTTTAACAACATAATCTAAAGTCCAAAATAAAATAATTCTTTTATTCTTTTAGGATCTATTAATAATTAAATAAATAGACCTTAGTCTTTATTTCAAATAGGATTTAATTTATTTCAAAACTCTATTTGAAATCTAATTAATACCAAAACCTTTTCAGTAGGTTTTATTTGAAAAAAACTAAAACACTTGGAATTTTTATTTTAAAAACTTTAATAAGTTTTAATGTTTATTTGAAAGGGAAAAGCCTTTACTTAAATAAAATTGGATATTAATAAATCCTTATTATTTTATTTAAATAAACCTTTACTCTTTTAGCAAATAGAAATATTTTATTTCATTTGCTTGGCCAAGATTTAATTTGGCTTTTTAAAATAGTCCTTATTTATATTTCTACCTTTGCTTTTGAAAACCATAAATTTTTATTAAAAGATCCAAAAATAGTGATTCCAACTATTATAACTTTATTTATTATTTGTTTATCTTTTTAAATCTCTTTAGGATTTTATTTGATCAAAATAGGCTTTGATGTTTCCAATTGGAATCAAAAGTTTCTTCTCACCTTAAAAATTCAACAATTATTTATTTTGTTTAATTATTTTTCACATTACAAGATTTGGAAAATCTTGGGATGTGACATAGCATTACCACTTACCTCTTCTTACTTCTTTCTCTAAAGGATTTAAGTGAATGCTATGATAAGGACAAGAATTAATAGATCAAGAATTGATAAATCAATAGTTTATTACTCAACATTGATGAACAACAGATATTAGGATAAGGATCATTAGAGATGATAAGGATTGATATGGAAAGAAAGATATGTGGTGAAGGGTCTTGAATTGGTTTCCTTCCTACTCCATATAACTAAAGAGTTAAGGTTAGGTATTACCATGATACTCATGGTATAAATAGATAAGGATAAGATAGGTCCAGATTTAGTTAATAAATTCTTATTAGATGAGTTATATACATAGCTTGGTATTCATGGGTAATGCTAATGAATACTATGGAATGATCACTTAAGTATCTAATAATAATTATTAAGCAATGTGTGGTGGCTTAGTTTATTACATTTGATCTACCCTTAGATCAAATCATGTTTACCCTAAATAAGGTTTTAGAAAAGGTCATAATGAAACTTATCGCAGTCAACTTCATGATCTACTTCAATTCCATCAAATTGAGAGAATCTTCAATCACTTTGACAAGTTTTGTTCAAATGCGCTAAAATTATTTTCTATGCATGAATGCAATGCACAACATGTGTCCTGTCTATTTTGAGGTGCTAAATCCTGGGATGTTACACTCCTATAGACGTACGGCGACGCGGTTCTAAGCGTGGCGGTCCAAATGGCGTGCGGTGACACAGACCTAAGCCTGGCGGTCCGAATAGCGTGCGCCGGCGCGGACCTAAGCGTGGGGGTTAGAATGGCGTTCGGCGGCGCGGATCTAAGCCTCGTAGTTGGAACGGCGTGCAGCGGCGCGGACCTAAGCGTGGGGGTCGGAACGGCGTGCGGCGGCGCGGATCTTAGCCTGGGGGTCAGAACGGCGTGTGGCGGCGTGGACCTAAGCGTGGGGGTCAAAACGTCTTGCAGCGGGACGGATCCGTGCGTGGCGGCTGGAATGGCATGCGGCGGTGAGGATCGAAGCGTCTGAAATTTCTGTCTGTCTGTATCACTCCTATTCACCTCCTCAGATCCGTTCTTGATTAAAGACACCGAGGCGGTGGCGGTGCTGACAGTGGTCATCGATGCGGCGACGATTGAAGCCATCATCCGCAACATCACCGCGACGGCGCAGATCAAGCCCCCGTGAACCAATTTGAATAAATTTGATACTCCCTCCGACTCATATTAGTTGACTTGGATTCATCTAGATATGAAACTTATCTAGTCAAGTTTTACCGCTAATATGGGCCAGAGAGAGTATGTATTTGAGCCGTGAGACCGGTGGATATGCTCTAAAGCTGATTCATAAGTAGGAGTACTTGCTTTGACAATCTCCGATGGGCTTGTATTAGTTGATTTATATTTGTCTAGATTCGATTGTACCTAGACATGAATTAGTATTAGATTCATCCGTATCTTGACGAATTTGAGTCAACTAAATTGGATTGGAGGGAGTAGTACTTTCTTTGAAAGATCGCCTCTATGGGCAGCTAGATCCAATGGCAAGCAACTCGGGCCCCGCAATGGCATTTGGAACGCCAACTATGGGCAGCTAGATCCAATGGCAAGCAACTCGGGCCCCGCAATGCATTCTCATGACAACTTTGAGACCGCAAAGTGACTAAATTTGTAGGAAATCACAACCATCCATCGAATAACAATTCTACTATCTAAATTAGCTATCAATTTAACTAATCATTACATGTGCCACCTTCACCACAAACCCATAGTGTAACTGTTAGGACGGGGATGACAACTACTAAAACTGCCCACATGAATCTACTATTTTCCTCCCCCTTCACATGAAGTTCATGTTTTAGATTTTCTACCACTTGATCAGATACGACAAGATCAGCCTCAAGTGTCAACTTCTCTTTGCGAATAAGCTCTGAGTTCTTCTTTTCTTCCTCGACAGTACGCTTCTTCTCTAATATCAATAGGTTTTTACGGGCCAATTCATCACCTAAATTGGCAACCATATCCTCCAAATCCATTCACTGGCTAGACCACTGGGTTGATTCATCTTGCTATGCAATGTACCATGGATCATCGGCCTGCATAGCACACTGTAACAATCCCAAAACAAACCCAATTAAAATCAGTCCGACAAGCCATGGCAGCACTTCAAATTCAATGGTAGTACAAAGAGAAGGAGCTGCCTGCACTTTCAACTTGGTAGGAGAAGGAGAACATGGCCACGACATGATCGAATCCCCACCCTCGCCGGTGTACCCGCTACGACTAGACATTGAATACTAATTTACCCCTGCAATATCAAGGAAATTACGGGAACCGAATCGATTAGGGTGGGCGGAGCAGGAGCGAAGGTCTTACCAAGCACTACTAGCAATTGTTGTGACCGTGCGTCTAGCTATGGCGGCGGAACAAAATCCTGGCATCGTGGGCGGCGAACCTGCCTGCGGTCGGTACAGCCTCAACGTATAATGTGTGCGGACGAAACAGATGCTGGAGCCGTGGTTGAGGTGCAACGCGGAAGTCCATCGGACGCCATCATAGGACGGATCCGCCGATGCGCCGACGATGGCTGCTCTGACCACCGGTGGGGTAGGAGTTGCTCGGGGCTGGGGGCTGGGAGCGGATGAGAGAGAGCCGACCTCACGTGTGTCATACACGACCCCGCCTATCAATGTTTGGGGGACTAGCTGCTCCGGGATTTTTGCATATTTGCCAATTTTGCATATCTGCCAAACTTTTTCTTTGAAATTTGCATATTTGGCACATGACCACCACATGTCAGCGACACACTAAATGGCAAATATGCAAGTTGCAATCTAAAACATGGAAAAATATGCAAATCCCCCCTCCTCTAGACACACATCACAGCCCCATCGGTCATTGGCTTCGACGGCCCCGTCGTTCATTGGCTTCGATGGCCCCACATGACAAACCTTTTCTTTGAAATTTGCATATTTGGCACATGACCACCACATGTCAATGACACACAAAATGGAAAATATGAAAGTTGCAATCTAAAACGTGGCAAATATGCAAATCCCCCCTCTAGCCACACAACACGGTCCCATCGGTCATTGGCTTCGATGGCCCTACATGACGGCCCGATCATTCTTGGCTTCGATGGCCCCACAGGACGAACCTTTTCTTTGAAATTTGCATATTTGGCACATGACCACCACATGTCAATGACACACAAAATGGAAAATATGCAAGTTGCAATCTAAAACGTGGCAAATATGCAAATCCCCCCTCTAGCCACACAACACGGTCCCATCGGTCATTGGCTTCGATGGCCCCACATGACGGCCCCATCGTTCTTGGCTTCGATGGCCCCACAGGACGAACCTTTTCTTTGAAATTTGCATATTTGGCACATGACCACCACATGTCAGCGACACACAAAATGGCAAATATGCAAGTTGCAATCTAAAACATGGCAAATATGCAAATCCCCCCTCCAGCCACACATCACGGCCCCATCGGTCATTGGCTTCGACAACCCCACATGACGGCCCTATCGTTCATTGGCTTCGATGGCCCCACATGATGAACCTTTTCTTTGAATTTTGCATATTTTGCACATGACCACCACATGTTAGTGACACACAAAATGGCAAATATTCAAGTTGCAGTGTAAAACATGGAAAATATGCAAATCCCCCCTCCAGCCACACATCACGGCCCCATCGGTCATTGGGTTCGACGGCCCCACATGATGGCTCCATTGTTCATTGGATTTGATGGCCCCATAGGACGAACCTTTTCTTTGAAATTTTTCATATTTTCCACATGACCACCACATGTTAGTGACACACAAAATGGAAAATATGCAAGTTGCAACCTAGAACATGGGAAATATGCAAAAGACCCCTCGAGCCACACATCACGGTCCCATCGGTCATTGGCTTCGACGGCCCTAGTGAAAGGACCAACTTTGAATCGACTAGAGGGGGGTTGAATAGGCGACTACCAATTTTTAATTAGTTACTCAATTTTAGGCTTGTCAAGAAGATAAGTTCTCTAGATATGCAACTAGGTGAACAACCTATATGCTATAGAACTAACAACAAGCCCAAGAGCGGTAAAGAGCAAGTAGTAAAGGTAAGGAACAAGATAACCAGAGCGGGGACACGGAGATGTAATTTCCATAGCTACGTCTATGTTGGAGAGGTGTCGGGGCCACACAAGGTCACCCGAGTGCCACAAAGGCCTCACCTTCGTCTCCGGTGAGCTCCCCCACAAAGGAGGACTCACAATCCACTAACCGGTGACCTTGAAGGCGCCAACCGAAACCTTTACAACAAGGTTGAGGGGGAAGCTCCACAACTCAATTGGAGGCCCTCAACGACACCATGGAGCTTTACAACACATGCTCTTAGCTCCGAGGATGCCCTACACCGTCTAGGGTTCCAAGGAACCCAAGAGTAACAAGATCCACAAAAGATAGGTGGGAGAATAAAATCTTATTTGGTGGAAGTGTAGATCTAGGTCAACTCTCCCACCTCTCAAAAGATCAAGTGATTTGAGTGTCTAGGGAGAGAGATCTAGTGAGGTGAAGCTCTAGTATTAATGGAGGAGAGAGAAAATTGAAGAGTTGGGTAGGAGGAAGAAGGAGGGCGCCTTAAACATGCCCCCTCCAAACTGAACCGTTGGGCAGTTCGCGACCTCACCGGAAGTTCTGCCCAGCACTGCTCCAATGGTACGAAGACTGTTAATGCACGCTCCAAAGCCTGACCGGAAGTTCCGGTCAAAATGACCGGAAGTTCCGGTAAAACTTCCGAAGCAAGTTCCGGGCCAAGTTCCGTCAAATAGAACACTTGGAAACAGAAGTATTCTGAACCTGAGCGGAACTTGGAGCGGAACTAGGGGAAAAACAACTGGGTCGCAAAAAATTCCTGACTAGAAGTTCCGATGTCTGGGCAGAAGTTCCGCTCAGGGTCTTAGTGGAAAAAGCAAAGGAAGTTCTTGACCGGAACTTCCGGTGCTACTTCTGATGGAAGTTCTGTCAAATAGAACATTACCATACAGTAGGTTCTGAACTCTGGCCAGAACTTCCATCGGAAGTTGGACTGGAAATAATCCCATATCCAACCCACAGAGCACCCTGAGCGGAACTTCCGGCTCCTGGTCGGAAGTTCCGATCAGACAAAAACTGCTCCAACTTATCATATAATCGCTCTCTCGCTATGAATAGGATGGCTGTGGCGGTGCAAATATGGTTTGTGCAAGAACAGATGATTCCCCACAGACTTCTAAGATGGACCCCCTCTTGATAGTACGGCGATATAAATCAATAAAATAAGAGAAAGAGAAAAACGAAAGACCGCCGTCTTCACGAGATCACAAGAGTAGCATCCACACACTCCATAAGCTCCATCAAAAACAATTAACCTAAAACTCAAGCACACAGTTAGATCACAAGTGGGATTGTCATCATCACCAAAATAGCAAGGGAAAACATAGTCCTTTCAATCTCCCCTTTTTGGTGTTTGATGACAATCCCAAACGATTTGCATAAGAAGGAGCAGTTTTTGCAATGAACGGAACAAGCTCCCCCTATATGTATGCAAGGTAGATATAAATCTCTAAGGACAAGACTAGCACACATATAAGGAGGGTCCCCCTTTCTATTGCAAAAACAACACATGTGCAAGGGAAAACAAGATAGGGGACATACCGTTGCACCAATCATATGTGGTGGAGACAATAGATGAAATAATATCAATGTAGACTCCACCACCATATACAAATAGCCATAAGCCAACAATATGCATACCATACAACATGCATAACAAAACACATAGTCTCATACATAAATAAGACGCACAAATAACAAGGTCCATAAATAGAATACACATAAACTAGAGAGTTCACGAGCAAGAAAAGATCAAAGATAAAACGAACTCGTGACTCAGCCCATGCAAATCCCGTGAATAAACTAATAGATATCTTTCTCCCCCTTTGGCATCATGACACCAAAAAGGGAGAAAAGACCACTATAATCGCCCCAAGCATGGAAAGGAGGAGGAGAAGGCTCGGGATCCCAAGAGGCATTGTTCCACGCAGGCGGGGGACCGGTGACTTCCTCCTTAGAATCAGACCACTTACAGTTGTCACGAATCCACTCATCCTTGGGCGCGGTGAAGGAGCTAGTCTCTAGAGAGCAGGGAAGACTGAGCGCTGTCATAATAGCCTTCTAACGCCGAGCACTGTGCCGCTGATCAACATAAGCCAGGTACTCACGATTCTGCAAGAAGCAAAATGTCTTCTTCACCTCCCCTAGCAGTTTCTTGGCCCAAGATAACTGCCTCTCAAGAGTGGGACCACCAGCACTAGAACAAGAACGTGCTGAAGAGGGACCACCAACACCAATAGCACCCTAGACTTCCATATGGGTTCTTCCTTCTCAGCTTGGGTCCTAGGCTTCTCATGCTTACTCACACGCAACTTCTTCTCATCATGAATAGTAATGCCGTCCCGAGGGAACCGGGTACCAGTTGCTTCGAACCACTTGGCGTTGATAAGAGTCTGAATGTATGGATCATAGGGCCACAAGCGCTTGTCAATAATAGCTTTCCAAATCTCAGTGTACATAAAGTGCATAACATCCATCTCCTGGCCAGAGTCGCGACGATAGTGAGTCTGAAACATGAGGTCAATTTGATAAGCATGAAACTGATCAAAGTTGCCTGCCTTTGGAAATATGGTGTTCAAGAAGACCCTGCGCATGATGTCATAGACTGGCTGGAGATAATTCACATAACCACAAGTACCCCAACCCTCAATATAGAGTGGCTCCAGAACCTCAGGAGCAGAAGCCTGGGCGCCATGAACATGCCAACCATTTGCACCCTTACCAGGCAATATGGGATAGCCAAGGAGCATCCCAAACTCAGACCATGTGGCGGATAACTGCAGATCCTTAGTCATCCACTTGAAGGTGCCATCGATAGGATTCATCTCCATGTGAAGAGTGGAGTAGAGCTGAGCAATAGCGGGCTCATCAAAGTTCTCATGGTGCTCCATGATAGGAATCGTCCCAAACTTCCTGCATATCTCAAGAGCTTCGCCAAAGTATTCAAGCTTGCTTTCCATATGAGCCACATTGATGTATTTCTGAGGAGCTACAACGAACTTGGTCTTGATAGCATATATCCCTACAAAAATCTACTCTTGGCGACAATTGTGGAAGAGAGGATCCAAGCAAAGACGGTCACGCCGAACAAGATAGGGATCCACATGGCGAAACACTGAATAGGCCTTCTGAGGCCACTTGGAGATCTTGTTCTTGGAGGAATCAGGCCTAGCAGTAGTAGCCTTTTGAGAAGCAAGAGCAGGCCGCTTCCCTTCAGTAGTAGAAGCACGGCGAGCAGCAGCATACTTCTGACGGGCAGTCTGAGTAGAAGGTCGCACAACCTCAAGATCTTCTTCATCAATCTCGGGAGGAGGACCGGTAGGAATAGGGGTGCGCTTGCCTCTACGGGTACCACCATGCCCTGAGAAAAAAGCAAAGAATAGGGAGGGATGGTGGGTTATGGTGGCTCGGATCAATGTAGAGCTTTGTTGGGAGACCCGAAGAGGAAGGTGTGATGAGCACAACAGCAAGTCTTCCCTCAGTAAGAAACCGAGGTTATCGAACCAGTAGGAGGAAGGAAACAACTCAAAGGTGTTGCTAGCAACTTGGAAACCTGCACAACACAAACTCAAGACTTTGCCCTAACAAATAGTGAGGTTGTCAATCTCACCGGTTTGCTGAAAACAAAGGATTAACTATATGGTGTGGAAGGTAATAGTGGTTTTCATAAAGTAAACAGTAACAGTGGAAGATGTATCAACGGTCCGGGGTCCATAGTTCACTAGAGGTGTTCTCCTTAAGATAAACAAACATGGCATGTTGGGTAAACAAATTACAGCAGGGCAATTGACAGGACAAAGCAAGGCATAACAATACAATACTAGACATTCAAGACCCTATGAGATTTGATTGGGCAATACAACAAGATACATAGACCACCATCCAACTGCATCTATGACTAGTAATCCACCTTCAGGTTATCATCCGAACCCTCTCCAGCATTAAGTTGCAAGCAACAGATAACTTCTTTAAGCAAAGTGTGTAAGGTAAACAATCCACTTGTTCCATGAACAAGAGATCGTTGTTTTCTCCCTAGTAGCAACAACACATCTACAACCTTAGAGATTTCTGTCACTTTCCCAAATTAAATAGAGGCATGAACCCACTATCAATCATAAATAGTCCCTCTTCGAGTCACTAGAATCTACTTGGCCAAGATAGCTACTAGAAACGGAGAGCATGCAAGATCACAAACAACACATACATGATAGAATCAATAAGACAAAACCATTAATCAATCTGACATAGTACTCTCAATATCCATCGGATCCTCGCAAACACAACATGCATGATTACAAATAGATGATCTTGATCATGAACGGAGCTCACAAGATCTAAACATTGTAGCACAAAGGAGGAGAGACAACTAACTAGCTACTACATGGACCCGTAGTCCAAGGTGGAACTAATCACACATCATACCGGAGGCTGGCATGGTGATGAAGAAGGCCTCCAGGATGATCTCCCCTCAGGCAGGGTGCTGGGAAGATCTTCAGATCCCCTGATCTAGGGACGATGGTGGCGGCGGCTACAGACTGTTTTGTGGAAGATTGATCGGGTACTTAGGGTTTTGGTATCGGGGGCTTCTTACAGGCGAATAGGCAAGGCAGGGGGCCACCCAGGGTGGCAGCTCCCCCCTAGGCGCGGGCCAGGCCTGGCCGCGCGACCAGGGCGTGTGGCCCCCGGTGGATCTCCTTTGTCTCGTCTTTTGGATCCATGTTCCCCATGGTAAAATATTGACTTTGTCTTTTGTCACGTCCAATTCCGGGAATATTGATTTTCTACCTTTTCTGGAACCAAAAACAGAAGAAAATAGGCAACTGGCACTATGACATCTTGCTAATAGGTTAGTCCGAGAAAACATATAAAAAATACCTCAAAGTGTAGAAAAAGCAAAGTAAAGTAGATACTAAACAAGCATGAAACATCAAAAATTATAGATACGTTTTCGACGTATCAAGCATCCCCAAGCTTAACTCCTACTCGTCCTCGAGTAGGTAAGTGATAAAAAGAATAATTTTTGAGGTGACATGCACCATCAAAATTAAGATTAAACCATTTGCAAGCATTAAAAGCTGGGATCAAAGAACTCTAAACATGAGCATGAAACAAGAAGTTCTAACAATAATACAAAGTAACTATGCATGCAACATGAAAGTTTACAAACAAAGATCATGAATAACAATGCATTGAAAGACATTTGTTTGTTTCACATATAGAAAACATAGCATAATGGAATTCAACTTGTCCCTCATGGAGTAGCAAATAAATGCATAGGACACCTTCAAAGTTCATAAGAGTGACTAGATACAAATAATTCATGAGAAAGCAATATCAACAATATGAATCAAACAATAAGTTTTGGGAAAGTGCACATAGAACTAAGAATGGCAACTATGCTCTCTTAATTGGTGCCTAGGATAGAAGGTGGAGACTCAATATAATAGTGGAAGAAAGGCCCTTCATAAAAAGTGAAGCAGGGATTTCAAGTCTCATAAAGAGCTTCCAAAAATTATGGTACTTGTTAGCTTTTAGCTCTCATTGCCCCTATCATAAGCATCTTAAAGTGATTAAGGTTAAAGTGATCAAACTATGGAGTATATGCTTGACAAAGTATAAGTTGGCAATCTCATGTCCCTTGAATACGAGGGCCGCTCCTCATGCTACTCAAGTTTAGTTACCGGTAAGTTCTTGTCATAGTAAGTACATGTGTATCATAGAGAACCACCAACGGGGTACCTTCGCACATGATACAGGAGCTATCCCATAATCAAAATGACAAGGCAAACAGACAATGAGCATCTCAGCAATCTTCTTATTTACCATGGGAAAATGGTGTTTTTTTCTCTCTTTCCTCTTTTCTCATCTTTTTTTTCTTTTTCTCAATCTCTTTTTCTATCTCTTTTTTTATAAGAAGAATGCTTCATAGATTTCTCACAATGGTGATGCTGCAAGTTTCCACCATAATTAGGCATGGCTTAGGCTAGCGGCCTAGGCATTTCTCTAACACACATACATAACTCCATGGACTTACAAGATCCCCTTTCATTTCACACTGATGACATCCATAAACAAAAGCGCATGATATCAATTGTGTACAATGTACAAGTGCAATGTTGAAAGTGTTCCCCATGACAACATGGTTTTGCTAATCCCAATGTATAAGTTCAAGCATATACAACATAGATGACACAATGGTTCAAGTTTATTAGGGGCAAGAAAAATAAAGTGTGCCATCAAGTTTGGGAGAGCTTTAATCACTAAGTTTTCACATAACAAAGAGACTTTTTTAATTGGAAGGTAGATGAAAACAAGAATATACTTGTAATGGAGTAGCACACCATGCATAGGAATTTATAGTGGAAACTTTGGAATAACTTGGTTTCTTGGGAGTTGTATGCATGAGTAGAGCTTAATCATACAAGTGGAGGCTAGCAAAAGACTGGGAGCGACTAACTAAGTGAGCAATAATTGCCATAATCATGTAGAGCGACAAAACATTACTAATCAAAGCATAAAGTGGTACTACAAGTCAAGGACTAAATGATCATAGAGGCTATGCTGACCAGTTCATAGTCATAACATGGTGTGAGCATGTGCCAAGTCAACCCAAACAAAGCATCAAAGGAGAATACCACAATACTATGCTTTTGTATGCTAAAACAACACATGATTCCTTCAAGGCACATTAAGAAATCCCAATTGTTTGAAACAAGTCATGCTACAGAAATAATCACTAAGCATAAGGTCAAAATAACATCTATCATGACATGACAAAGTCTAAGTCTCAGTCAACGCAAGCTCCTCTTGTACTACTAAAGCAAGAACTTTCTACTCCTCTCCAACACCAATCAACCTATTTGCAACAACACAGCGAGAATGGAGGTCCAAACTACTTTATTCAAGAAAACAAAGAAAACAAAAACCAAAAACGAAAACTAAGACGCTCCAAGAACAACACAACTGTGCATGAAACAATAAAAGCGAAGTGTCTAGAAAGACCTGAGATTTTTATTGATGAAGATGGGGATGCCTTGGGCATACCCAAGCTTTGACGCTTGCACTTATTGAATATTTCTTGGGGTGACATGGGGTGGCATCCCCAAGCTTGATCTTTTTCCATACTTCATCTTATTACATCATTCTTCCTTTACACCTCAAAATTTTCCTTCATACAAAACTTCACACAATCTTCATTAGCAACAATAGTGTATTCAAAAGGTAATAGACCTTTGGAGTTTAGTGTTAAAACAGCAAAACTTTCACTAAAAACACAATATACTGTAGCAATTCCCTCAAAAAGCTCAATTTCCCAAAAAGAACCCAAAAAGGAATCAATAAGAAGCAAATGCAAATAATGGCAGAAATCTGTCAAAACAGACCAGCAGTTAGAAACTGATTTTTTAGAAGACCTTATGTTGCTCAAATAAAAAAATTTTGAACTAACTAAAGTTATCTAATAACCTGGGGGATTTACTCAGAAAATTACAGCTCAATCCTACTTTTAGAGATTTTACACGAACTTTTACGGTGGAGCACAAAAATCTGTTTCGGGGCAGCAACTCTCCAAATCTTACTTCCCTCTCATTAGAGGTTATTCTTGGCACAAAAAGCAAATAAAAAGGATAATGAGAGGTTATTACAGAGGTAATAACTTCCAAGACTCAAGTAAACTTTTGGGTTATGTCCCAATAAGTACTTTTCTTTAACGTCTTTAAGTTAGGCACAAGAAGCAAGAATCAAGTATTTTCAAATGAAGAAGCATTAACATCAAACCTTGCTTTCAAAGGAGGAGAAAAAAGCAACTTCTCTATACTCATAGGGAAGTGTTCAATACCTTTCTTTAATGTAAATTTATATTTAATGGTGCCTTATTTCATATCAATGATGGCACCAATAGTTCTAAGAAAAGGTCTTCCCAAAGTAATAGGACAAGAAGCATTGTATTCAAGATCCAAAACATAGAAATCAACAGGGGCATAAGCATTGTTAACGATAATAAGAACATCATTAACACTTCCCATGAGTTTATTTTTAGCATTATCATTAAGTGGGACATCCAAATAACAATCTTCCAAAGGTAACAAATCAAGCATTTCATAAATCTTTCTAGGCATAATAGAGACACTAGAACCAAGGTCACATGAAGCTTTGAGATCAAAGTCATTCACTTCCATATTAATGATGGGTTCCCAACTATCTTCTACTTTCCTAGGAATAGAGGCTTTGTGTTTCAACTTTTCTTCCTTAATTTTAATGAGAGCATCTGTAATGTGTTTGGTGAAAGCTACATTAATATCACTAGCATCAGGACTTCTGGAAAGATTTTGTAGGAACATAATCACTTCAGAAATATTGCAACCATCAAGATCAAAATCAAACTTAGCATCACTAGTAGTAGACTCATTGGGTTTAGGCATTGTGGTAGGAGGAATAGGGACTTCTTGTGGTTTAGTGGCATCCATATTGGTGGTGCTGATAGTGCAAACACTATTGTTTCTAGCAATTTCAGCTTCACTTTCCCACTTAGCATGTAGTTGGGCTAACAGTCTACAATTTTCGTCAATAGTAACTTGTATGGCATGGGTAGCAGCAAAGGTACTTTCCAAAGTTTCAGGTTTAGTAGCCATTTTATTAATCAAGGAGGACTGTGCTTCAGACAAAGAGGAAATATTTTTCTCAGCACTCAAAATTTTTGACTGTAAACTAGGAATTTCTCTATTCAAATTCTCAAGTAGATAACTAATATTTTTCAAGATAACAGATTGTTCTTCCATAGTTTTAGTGAATATCTTGTTTTGCTCATATTGCATTTGCATAAAGTTTTTAGTGGATCTTTCAACTTCTAGAATCCTATTTTCACTAGGCATTCCAGATCTACCATGATAAGTATTGCCATTATTAGGAGGATAAGGCCTATAGTTATTACCAAAGCATTGTAGCCAAAATTATTATTCCTAATGAAGTACACATCAACTTGCTCTTGTTGAGTAACCAAAGAGGCTAAGGGAACATTATTTGGATCAATATGAGTTTTTCCCTTAACAAGCATAGCCATGATAACATCAATCTTATCACTCAAAGAGGAGGTTTCTTCAACCAAATTTACCTTCTTATCATGTGGAGATCTCTCAATGTGCCATTCAGAATAATTAACCATCATATTATCAAGGAGCTTTGTTGTAGCACCCAAGGTAATGGTCATATAGGTACCTACAGCAGTTGAATCCAACAGGTTTCTTGAGGAGAAGTTTAAACCTGCATAAAAAGTCTGGATAATCATCCAAGCGGTAAGTCCATGAGTGGGACAATTCTTAACCAAAGATTTAATTCTTTCCCAAGCTTGAGCAATATGTTCATTATCAAGTTGTTTAAATTTCATTATTTCACTTCTCATAGATATGATCTGTAACATCCCTAAAATCATGTTTTCAAAGCCTTGCATATCATCCACGCATGCATATTCATTTAGGGTTCAAATTTCAAACTCATTTGATAGAATCAGAAGCACTGAGTGCTTATTATTTTATGTAAGCAAGCATTGATCTAATGCCACTCTCAAGTGAGAGAATAATTGTTTTAAACCAAGTTTTGTTTGCTCTTATGTTGGATTGGTTGAGTGTTAAAACTTGGACAAACTTTCCAAAACAAATATGGTTTAAAACCATTTTCAAATCTTCATAAAATCATGTGCTAAGGCACTGTTATTTTAAAAAATTTCAAAGGAAACATGCAAGTCCAACAAGACAGCATGGTTTTATACTCAAAATTATACAGGATTCATTTTGTAAAAGGCCAGAAAGGTTTGAAATTCAAATGCTTTTGAATTCATTTGAAAAAGGTTTCCTGAAAATCATTCTGGAAAAAGAAAAGAGAATTAGAAATCTAACTGGGCCTAGCGCCACCATTCCATCCCATCAGGCAAAGCAGCCCACCCGGGGCAACTCACTCTCTGACTTTCTTCACCGCGCCCGCGTACCCCCCTCGCTGACTACTGGGCCCCGTCCACGTCACCGTCGTCTTCCCCAAATCTCGCGAAGAACACGTCGCCGCTGCCGTTGCTGGCGTTGATCGCGCGGCATAATTGCCATTGATTCTACAGGCGTTTCCTGTCGAGCCCCTACCTACTTAAACCCCTCCGCACCGCGAGTCTTTCCCTTCACTCAGATCCCCCACTCCGCCACCAGGCTGCCGGCAATTCGAGCTGCAACTCCGCTGCCCGACGCACTCCGGCGACCTATTCCGGTGAACCTCGTGCCCCCCTTCACCCCTCACTCATAAGAGCTTGCTTGTCATGCCCGTGCGCATCTTCTCACACTTCTCGTTTGCTCTATAAGGCCCCAGGTCGTCGTCTCCGTCGAAGCCCACGAACGACCGAAGCGCCGTCCAACTCCGACGAACAATCACGGTAAAAACAGACCTCCCCTTGACCCCTAGTTAATACGACTATGTTTGCCTCGCCTCTGTGCATCTCCTAATGCTTTCCGTTCATCTTATTGCGCCGTAGAACGTCGCCTCCGTCTCCGGCAGTGAACACCCGACGCGGAAGCAAACTCCGACGAGGATTTCCGGCCGTACCAGTGTGCCCCTGTCCAAGCAAAGACCATGTTGAGCTTCCTCGTGACCGTGCGAGTCTGGTAAGCCACGCCACACACCCCAGCCCCTCCTGTATTCGCCGGAGCGTCGCTGACAGAGCGCCGCCGCCGCGCCACCGTCGCCAGACTTTGGTCGCTTGGTCCATAGCCGTTAGATCTAGATCCAACGCATCTAATAGAATCACTTAACGAAGGGGTACGAGTTATATCTGGCCGTGCAATTTCATTTAGATCATGCGGTCCACACTGGCTGATCCGTGCGAAGCGGTACCGACGAATCAGAGAGCGCCGCGTGGCTTGAGTTTGAATTTAAAACAGAATTTTGATCTATTAGTTAACCAAACTTGTAAAATTCATAACTTTTGATCCCCATGTTCAAATTTGACAAATTTTATATCATTGGAATCAGGAGAGAAAATCCTATCTGTTTATGCAACGTGTTTAAGGTTTTGCCTCTGTAAAAATGGTTGTTTATGCAGAGACTTGTGTAGGCTTATTTAGGTTATATAAATGATTAGAAAAATGTTTTAACGATCAAATAATGTCTATTTTGAGTATCTTGGACTTGAGTATGTTTCAATACTTTTTGCTTGTCTTTCGGTAGAAAATCATCACATGGCATTTGCATGCATTCATATATTTTTGTTTGTATATGTTGGATATGTGATTTTGGTGCCATTATTTTATGTGTAGATTTTGGTGCAAATAGTGATTGTGATTGTGAAGATTGTTGCTCCCCAAACTACCAAGTCAAGTGGTGCTTCATGATTTTATTCCTATATTTTTCAACTATGCACTAGAAATATTTTGTATAGGACTTTCATGAATATTTTGATAAGTATCTATATGCTATGCTTGGGAAATCCTAGTAGTTGTAGAATGGTTGGAAAATTTCTCTAAGTTAAGATGCTTACCATTATTATGCTTAGCCTAGCTAGTAGAAACCAAGGGTGGTTATATATTCATTGCTATATGAAATATTTCTAAGTCCTTGACTTGTTTTGATAATAAAACAACTAAGTGAATGAAACACCTGGGTGGAATGGAAAGAATGGTTTGTGTTGAGTGGTTACACAAGGCCCATTTCTATGGTTTACCTTGTGTATCTCACTTGTGGAAAGCCACCCAGGAACAAAGGGATTTGAGATGCCAAATGTTAAGAAGCTTGTCGTGCAGCCACATGGCAATATGGGCTCTGCCTGGATCACATAGGTTGCAATAACTTAGCCATTTGGACAGATGGTGGTAGTGGGATGATAGGTTGGAACGCGTCCATTTGGTCTAAGGGAAGGCTTCTGAAAGGTCCTGTCTTGGTGAAAATCAAGTCTTGTGGGGAAAGTGGACAACCTCTGCAGATGGCAGAATCTAAGTACTTAGCCATGTCCCTGGTATTGGAAAACATGAGCATCAAGACATGGAAGCTATCAAGAATCTCCTCATCCCAATTTCCTAAGTTAAAACTTGTGGTTGAACATGGGTGAAGGTTCACCAATTTCTATTGGTGGTTCCTTGGGAATGTTTTTTCAAAGAAAAACTTAGTGTTTTCAACTGATAGGTAAAACCTATTTTGAGAAAAGCAAGCCTAAGCTACACTTAGCCAAATTCATGTAGTATCTAGATGCTAATGTTCTACTAAGGTATCACTTGCCAATACTATTCCAATGTATTGACCCACTGTGGCTGTAACTTGTGATGTTGCAGGTTATTCTGATGATGATTAGGGGTTATGAGTCTACACTCAACATGCTTGCTTGTGGCACATGAAGATGAATACTTGTTTATCTTATTCTATATTTGAACTCTTGTATTAGGCCTATGGCCATGGAGTTGTAAAAGACTATGTTTGTCTCTGGAATGATATGTAATAATGACCTTTGTTTCCGTGTACTTCATCTTAAACTGTGGATGCTAGAAATGATCCAGGGACTAGCATTGCAATCACAGGGATCCTTACCTTTATAAAGGGAGGGATCTTACAGATGGTATCAGAGCACTGTGTTTCCTGTAGGATTATGACCCTAGGATTGGATTAGAAACCACTAAGGAAAAATTCTTCAACAACTTCCACACTTGTCTTATTCTTCTCGTAAACTTTTCTAATCTTCTTTGTCATCTCTATTGATAGAAGGATGCTTTGATAGCCTTTATACTAGAGAGTGAAATATGTAATGTGCCTTGTTAGTTGGACCACCACACTTATCATTATATTTCCAAAATTTTGACTAAGTTATATTGAATCTAGGATACTTGTAATATGTATACCATGACTTGTGTGTTTGTTTGTCAATGTTATGCTTGTGATACTTGTATTGTGTATTTCTAGTGATGTTGTTTCTAACTTTTATCTATCTTATAAAATAGATGCCTAATGTTACTATCAGCACGGCTAAAGAGTTCAAGGGAACTCGTTTTGGCACTCGTCTTATTGAGCTCACTAGCATGCTCAATCTTCCTCTTCCTAGCATCATGGTGCTTCCCCTTACCAAGTTTGAGAGGAAGGACCTTTAGGGCTTCAAGGTTAATCAGCCAGGACGCCAGACTGAGCCTACTACGGAGGCAATCATCTTCAAGTTTATGCATGACGACAGGGAGAGAGGCCTAGAGGTAGTCATGCAGGATTTACTAGCGCTTCCGTTAGGGAGACACTCTCGGGAGATTAGAGGTACTCACTTCCACGCCTTCGGTAGACATGACGAGGATGGTGAGGCTATTGAGTTCAAGAATGTTGCTAGAGAGACAGCAGAGCCGATTCGTCTATACCTCCAGGACCTAGAAGTTCTTCTTAGGCACCTAGATACTGATAGGACCAATGTCATGCTTAGCATTGACGAGCTCCGGGTGCATCTTCGTGAGAAGGACAAGCTCTTCGCGGAGCAAGATGAGATAGTCAAGGAAATGGAGGCCAAGTTTGAGAGTTAGGATAGAAAGTTCAAGAGTCAAGAGAAAAGAGTCCAAGATAGGAACAAGAGGATTCGAGAGATGACTGTAGAACTGGAGTCCAAGGACTTCGAGCTCGAGCATCAGCAGGTGGTGATTGAGAGACTTCGTTCACAGAAGATGGCTCTCAAAGCCAAAGTAGAGGCCTTGACTACCAATGTCGAGGAATACAAGACTGCTATGGAGAATGCAGGTCTTACACTTGTTGATGAGGAGGTTGATGCAGAGGAGTAGTGATGACTACTCATTTACCTATTATTTACTATGCTTTTGATTATTGAGTCGCAATGACCATCCAACATGTGGATGGCTGCTATTGGTGTCTTTACTTTTTCAAACTTGTTGTTTACATTGTTGAACTTTTGTTATTTGATGCTTGTTTGGTGTTGTCTGTGTGATGTATTGTGCATGTTAAGCATCTATGGGTATCTCATTCTTATCCTTATTATAAACCACAGATGCCTCCTCGACGTGCCAACCCTAACCCAAACAACAACAATGTCACCCTAGAGATGCAGCAGCTGATGACAGCTCAGACACAGCTAATGCAGATGATGACCACCTTTATGTAGAATCAGAACAACAACAACAACAACAACAACAACAATAACAACAATCCACCAGGTTTTGATATGCTCACTAGATTCCTAAGACTGAGGCCAGCAAAGTTCTCAGGAACTACTGATCCCATGGTGGCCAATGATTGGCTACGCTCAGTGAACAAGGATTTGGTAACTATTGGCTGTACTGATGAGGAGAAAGTCAGATTTGCAGCACACTTGTTGGAAGGACCAGCAGCTACTTGGTGGGATAACTACCAGATCACCACTCCCATTGAGGATGTGACATGGGCTATCTTTGAAGATGGTTTCCGTACTGCTCACATCTCATCCAGAGTGATGAGTTTGAAGAAAAAGGAATTTCACAACTTGAAGCAGCGCCACCGCAGCGTGGATGAATATATTGAGGAGTTCAAAAATCTGGCACGTTATGCACCGGATGAAGTTGACACTGATGCCAAGAGGAAGGAGAAGTTCCTTGAAGGATTGAACGATGAATTGAACCTGCAGTTAGCTGTGGCCTATGTCCCCACTTATCAGTATCTTTGTGACAAGGCTGCCATCTTGGAGAGCAAGATGAAACAGGTTGAAAGCAGGAAGAGGAAACACTCTAACAAGCACAGCTCGGGATCGTCTCACAAGCGTTGCCATTATGATGATAGTGGGAATTCTGGATCCCACAAGCATGGAAAGTACAACAACCACAACCACAACTGTCATCATGACAACAAGCATCACCGTAGTCATGACAATGACAAGTACAAGAATCACAAGAGTGGGTACAAGAACCACCACAATGGAAGTGGTAGTGGAAGCCAGCCTGTCAAGAAGGATCTTAGTCAGGTTGAATGTTTCAAGTGCAAGAATATGGGACATTATGCAAATGAATGCCCAGAAAAGAAAGTTGAAGGACCCAACAAGCCCAACCCTTTCCAAAAGGGACAAGTGAATCACATCAATGTGGAGGAAATCTATGAGGAACCTGATGTTGTTGCTGGTAAGTTCAAACTCAATTCTGTTCCAGCATTTGTTCTCTTTGATACTGGTGCATCTCATTCATTCATATCAAGAGCATTTGTTGAAAGAAATGAACTACCAGTAGAAACTATTGGGTGTCCTATAAAATTAAGTTCTCCTGGCGGAGAAATGATAGTGAACTCAGGATGTCATGATCTAGTCATAGAGTTTGGGAAGTATAAGTTTCCCGTTAATCTGATAATCCTAAATTCCCAAGGATTGGATGTCATTTTGGGAATGGACTGGATGACCAAGAACAAGGGAGTGCTATATTGTGCCAATCATACTGTCACACTCACAACTCCGGAAAACAAAAGGATTAGATTCAAGACCAACTATGAACCAAAAGGGAGTAAGCTAAATTCTCTTAAGGGGGTTAGCATAGACAGTGTGCCAATCGTGAGTGAATATTTGGATGTGTTTCCGGAAGAATTACCAGGAATGCCACCAGATAGAGATGTCGAATTTTTGATAGATTTGCTACCAGGATCAGGACCAATAGCAAAAAGACCATACGAGATGTTAGTTGATGAGTTGAAAGAACTCAACAAACAACTTGGAGAACAGTTGCAGAAAGGATTTATTCAACCAAGTTCTTTGTCTTGGGGAGCACCAGTGTTGTTTGTGGAAAAGAAGGATATAAGTCAAAGGTTATGCATAGATTACTGTTCACTCAATGAGGTGACTATCAAGAACAAATACCCTTTGAATAGAATCAATGACTTGTTTGATCAGTTAGAAGGGGTCTGTGTGTTCTCAAAGATTGATCTCCGATCAGGTTATTTTCAGCTTAAGATAAGGGAGCAAGACATACCTAAGACAACTTTCACCACTAGGTATGGATTGTATGAGTACACCGTGATGCCATTTGGTTTGACCAATGCACCATCTTATTTAATGAATATGATGAATAAAGTGTTCACGGAGTTACTTGACAAGTTTGTTGTCGTTTTCATGATGACATTTTGATCTACTCCAAGAGCAAAGAAGAGCATGAAGGACATTTGCGTTTGATACTTGAGAATCTTAGAGAACATAAGTTGTATGCCAAATTCAGCAAGTGTGAATTTTGGTTAAATGAAGTTGGATTTCTTGGACATGTTGTGTCAGGAGATGGTGTAGCAGTTGATCCTTCTAAAGTTTCAGCTGTAACTGAATGGGAATCTCCTAAGTCAGTGAAAGAGGTTCTTAGTTTTCTTGGCTTGGCAGGATACTACAGAAGGTTCATTGAAAATTTCTCCAAGGTAGCTAAGCCAATGACAGAATTACTAAAGAAAGACAAGAAATTCGCTTAGTCTGAAGGATGTGAACTCAGTTTCCAAGAATTGAAGAAGAGACTAGTGACAACACCAGTCTTGTGTCTGCCTGATTTGGAGAAAGATTTCCAAGTGTATTGTGATGCATCTCATCATGGATTAGGTGCAGTGCTAATGCAAGAAGGGAAAGTTGTGGCTTATGCCTCGACACAACTCAAAATTCATGAGGTAAATTACCCTACTCATGATTTAGACTTAGCCTCTGTTGTCCATGCACTCAAAACATGGAGACATTATCTTTTGGGAAAGCGATGTGAAGTGTTCACAGATCACAAAAGTTTGAAGTATATCTTCACCCAGAAAGAAATCAACATGAGATAAAGAACATGGCTAGAACTCATCAAGGACTATGACTTGAGTTTGCAATACCATCCCGGTAAAGCAAATGTTGTAGCAGATGCTCTAAGCCATAAAGTTTTTGTGAATGGCCTTACAAAGGGAGAGTTGCCAGATGATCTGTGTACCCAATTTAGAGATCTCAGATTGGAGATTGTGCCTGAAGGACATCTCATGTCATTGGATGTTCAACCCACTTTGTTGGACAAAATAAAAGAAGCCCAAAAGACAGATAAGGAACTTGAGGAGATTAAGGAAAAGATTGGTAAAGGAAAGGCCAAAGGATTCCATGAACATGAACATGGTACTTTATGGTATGGAAAACGTATCTGCGTTCCGCAAGATCCGGAGCTTAGGAAACTGATTTTACTAGAAGCGCATAACTCACCATATTCCATTCATCCGGGTAACACCAAAATGTACATGGATATGAAAGAAAGATTTTGGTGGAATAATCTCAAGAAGGACATGTCACATCCCAAGATTTTCCAAATCTTGTAATGTGAAAATAAATAATAAAATAAAACTTTGTTTGATTTTCAGGGCCAGAAGAAACTTTTTGAATTCAATTGGAACTTCAAACCCATTTGAATTAAATAAAATCCTAAAGGGGTTTAAAAAGATAAACATTTTAAATAAAGGAAAACAAAATATTTTGGAAATACTATTTTGGATCTTTTAAATAAAAGAATTTGGCTTTCAAAAGAAATAAAAGTTTTATAGATAAAGATTATTTTTATAAAAGCCAAATTAAACCATGGCCAAGCTTTGGAATTAAAACATTTTAGTTTTGAATAAAAATAGCAAAGGTTTATTTAAATAAATTAATAAGGATTTAATATCCAATTTTATCTAAATAAAAGGTTTTACCATTTTAAGTAAAACATCAAAACTTATTAAATTATTTTAAATAAGTTTTCCAAATATTTTATATTCTCAAATAAAACCTACAGAAATGTTTTGGCTTTATTTTAGATTTCAAAATAAATATATTAAATAAAATAAATCCTAGTTGTTTTTATAATGAAGGTCTAGTGTATTTAATTATTAATGGACCCTAAAATAAAAGGTTATTTTGTTTTAAAAAAATTTCCAAGTATTCTTTATTTCCAAATAAAACCTACTGATTTGGTTTTGAAAATATTTGGATTTCAAATAGAGATTTTAATAATTAAATCAAAACCTATTTTATTAAATAACAAAAAGATCCATTTTATTTAATGAAAGAATGGATCCTAAAAAGAATAAAAATTGTTATTTTATTTTATTGGTTTATGCTACTGAACAGAACCAGGTTCATGGTTGCAAAGATTGATAATGGTTTGAATTGATATGAACCTTGTTTGATTGTTTTAAAATTTAAAACAGGAAATAGAACTAGAAAAGGAAAAGTATTCAGAAACAGAAAAAAATAAGAAAAGGGTCGACCCAACCCAGCAGCCCAACAGGCCCAGAAACAGCCCAGCTTTTCCTCTCCGAAAGAAAATGATTCGCACCTCGTTTCTGACTCGTACAGTGTATGACCAGTGGACCCTCCCCTCCTTTCTTTTCCCACTGACTGGTAGGCCCACTTTCCTCTGTTCTTCGTCCACACCCCACACGACCTCTTCTTCCCCCTCGTCGCCGTTTCCTGCAGAGATTCCGCGGCCTTAATTCGCCATAATGCATCCCCCATTACTCGCCTTGACCATGCTCGATAAAACGCCTGCGTCTTCTCCTCCTTTCCCCTCTGTCG
This sequence comes from Avena atlantica, assembly GCA_910589765.1. NCBI lineage: Eukaryota > Viridiplantae > Streptophyta > Magnoliopsida > Poales > Poaceae > Avena > Avena atlantica. Next base: position 195,806,602 of record OU342738.1, on the reverse strand, counting down.
CCCCTCCTCGACACGCCCCCAGACTGTCAGATTTTGCTCGGACATCCCCCTGTCTCTGACGACCCTCCTCGCCGATTCTGGCCAGCACACGCCCCCTCCTGCCTCCTCGAGCACGCAGCTGTGATAAGCATCCCCCAGCGGACCTCTCTGCAGTCGCATCTCACTCGCGCGCGCCCCTGAGCATCGGCAACGACAACCTCCAGCACCGCCGCCGTCTGGCTCTCCTCCGACGACGCCCACAGGTTGTATCCGACCGCCCCTTCCCTTCTCTTTCATGCACGCGTCACCGCCTCGACCTTGCGCAGCTAACCTTGCCTTCTGCTTGCCTCTGCGTGATCTGTAGCGTCGCCTCCGACCACAACCCGGACCACCTGACGCCGTTCTCAACTCCGGCGAGAGATTGCCGACCCGTCTGTGCGCCCCCTACCCTACGACCACCACGTTGAGCATCAGCGAGCTTCGGCGAATCTGGTAAGCCACCCCTCTGTTCCTCTAGCTTCCCGCATCGCCGGCACCGTCATCATCTGAGCCGCGCCACCGTGCAGCCACCGTCAGCGCCGCCAGTCCCTGGCAAACGCGTTATAGCCGTAGGATGCGAATCACCTGGCTAGGATTAGATCCCCTCGAAAGGGTATGAGTTGATCTGAGCCGCACCTGCCCCTTTTAATCATGTGGTCTGTGTCACTCGATCCAGATGAACCGGTACTGGCCAATCACGGCGCGACGCGTGGCCAGTGTTTGATTGAAACAGATTTAGAAACCAGATTTAAATGCCATTTTGAAACCCTTGGCGCGAGGCCAGGCCTGTCCACGCGGCCAGGGGTATGCCCCCCTTGTGGCTCTTTCTCCGTCTCGTCTTCTGGCTCCGTGTTCCCCACGGTAAATTATTGACTTTGGATTTTGTCCCGTCCAATTCCGAGAATATTGATTTTCTGCCTTTTCTGGAACCAAAAAACAGAATAAAACTGGCAACTGACACTGTGGAATCTTGTTAATTGATTAGTCCCAGAAAACATATAAAAAATACCTTAAAGTGTAGACAAAGCAAAGCAAAGTGGATACTAAACAAGCATGGAACATAAAAAATTATAGATACTTTTTCGACGTATCAGTGGGGTAAGTGCACAAGTTCGAAAGAAGAAAAAAAGATAGATTGAAAAAATATAGACAGTGAATCAAATATAGTGCACCGGAACTTCCGCCGAACCGTCGGAACTTCCGGTGAAAAAGTCACCACCGGAAGTTCCGGTCGTGGCTCACCGGAAGTTCCGGTGAGGCCACGAACAGAGTGGTTCAACAGGAAAATTGCATGGATCCAAGATCTAAAGTGCACAAGTATGGATTCACACAAATTTATTGGTTCAATCTACCCTAGCAAGGTTTCCTAGGCCTACCAAGACCTCCCAACAAGTTCTAGCCAAAGAACTAGCCTAGAAATGGTGAGCCCTAACTCAAGCAATGGAGTCAGCGAGATCTCCATTAATGGAGGGATTTGAGGGCAAATACCGGAGTCCCTGGCGGGAGATCAAGGTGGGGAAGGTTTCCACGGAGCAGATTTGAGAATGTCTGCCGGAGACGGAGGGGCGGGATCACCTCCATGGAGAAGACGTCACCGACGGCTGCTCCAAATAAAAGGTGGATCTTGGGGAAAACTGGAAGAAGATCCCGTTTTTCCAGGGCCCACTTTATATAGTACAAAGAGGCTCACTGAAAGTTCCAGTGAACCGGAAGTTCTGAGCACAGGCGGAAGTAGCCAGGTCAGCAAGCAGTTCCGAAGAACTATGCACTGACCGGTACTTCCGGTAGCTGGCCGGAAGTTCCGGTGATGCCAAAAACACTTACCAGGATAGAAAGAAACCAAGGAAGAACTTGTGCATGTAATAGAAGGGGCTTGAGGAAAGGAAAGGCTTGGGATAGAGAGCTCAAAATGTGAAGAACCAAAACAACAAAAGACGCCAAGAATATACAAGAACAACCAAGCACAAAAACACAAGGAAAACCAAACAAGAAACACAAAAGAGTCGGTGACCGAAGCCACCTTATATAAGAGTAAATGGCTTGACACCACGGAGATATATCTTGGGTTCGTTACCAACACTCATCATGAAGCTCAAATGGTCTCCTTTCGAGACTATAGAGTATGAAAACTTTAATGTGCGCATAATAGGGATAGTGTTTGTTCATAAGAGGAACTACACTCCCCCTAAATCGATGCCTACATCCAAACAAAGATACACATTGAGACATGGTTAGGTGTGCAAGGTACTCAAGCCACATTGCTCGAATCTATGATATTTAGCTCATGCCTTAACTCTCGGAACCTTCCTTCATCAAGAGGCTTCGCGAAAACATCCGCAAGATTTGCCTTGGTGGGAACCTACTCCAAAGAAATGTCTCCTCTTGCAACATGGTCCCGAATTAAATGATGACGAATCTCAATGTGCTTAGTCCAGTTTTGTTGCACGAGGTTGTGAGAAATGGCAATGGCACTCTCATTGTCACAAAGAAGAGGCACCTTGTCAAAAGAAAGTCCAAGATCCTTCAAGGTTTTCTTCATCCATAACAATTGAGCACAACAACTAGCGGCGGAGATGTACTCAGCTTTGGCAGTGGAATAGACACACAGTTTTGCTTCTTCGAGGACCAACATACCAAGGATCTTCCAAGAAATTGACAAGCTCCAGAGGTTGACTTCCTACCAACTTTGTCTCTAGCCCAATCCGAGTCTGTGTATCCAATGAGGTCAAAGCTAGATCCCTTGGGGTACCATAGCCCAAAGTTTGGGTTACGAACCAAATATCGAAAGATTCTCTTGACCGCCACCATGTGGATTTCCTTTGGTATGGCTTGGAATCTTGCACACATACCCACACTCAACATAATATCCTGTCGGGATGCACATATATAGAGCAAAGAACCAATCATAGAGCGATAAAGTTTTTGATCCACATCCTTACCCTTAGGATCGAGATCAAGATTAACCTTAGTTAGCATGGGAGTCTTACCACCTTTGACTTGATCAAACTTGAACTTATTGAGCATGTCTTGAATGTATTTGGCTTGGTTGATGAAAGTCCCCTTCCTCAATTGCTTGACTTCAAATCCAAGGAAGAAATCCAACTCTCCCATCATGGACATCTCGAAGCGATCGGTCATGAGCTTGGCAAAATCCTCATTGAAAGCTTTGTTAATAGACCCAAAGATAATTTCATCAACATAGATTTGGCAAACAAACAAGTGGCCTCCGACTTTCTTAGTAAAAAGAGTGGGATCAATGAGGCCCACTTAAAAACCACGGTCTAACAAGAGCTCTCTAAGGAAATCATACCACGCACGTGGGGCTTGTTTGAGACCATAGAGTGCCTTATTGAGCTTGTAGACATGGTTCGGTAAAAGTGGATCCTCAAAGCCCGGAGGTTGCTTGATATATACCAACTATTTCAAGGGACCATTAAGGAATGCACTTTTAACATCCATTTGATGCAACTTGAAGTTATGATGAGTAGCAAAAGCAAGAAGCATACGAATGGATTCAAGGTGAGCAACGGGGGCATAAGTCTCACTGTAGTCGATGCCCTCAACTTGTGAGTATCCTTGGGCAACTAACCTTGCCTTGTTGCGCACGACTATCCTATTTGCATCACACTTGTTCTTGAAGACCCACTTGGTTCCGATGACGTTTTGACAATCTTTAGGCCGCTCAACCAAATTCCATACTTTGTTCCTCTTGAAGTTGTGAAGTTCTTCATTCATAGCGTCGAGCCAATCATCGTCTTCAAGAGCCTCGAAGACTTTCTATGGTTCCAGATGAGATATAAAAGCATGGTGAGAGCTAAAAGAGGCTAATTGCCTCCCAGTAGTGGAACCTCTATTGAAATATCCATAAACATTATCAAGGATATGGCCACCTCGGACAAGGTTGGTGAGACGATAAGCTTGACGGCGGGATTGAGCTTCAATACGAGATTCTTGAGCAACCACTTAGTCATTGCCACCATTTGAGTCCCCGCCTTGACTATAAGAACGAACACGAGGATCATCTTCATCAATATCCACCTAGGGAGAGTCATCATTTGGAGTAGAGCCTTGATCAATATTAGCTTTCCGTTGTTCTTGACGAGCTTGACCTTGTTCATGACTAGCTTGACCTTGGGAGATGTCTTGATAAGGATCCCCATCTTGGGGAGGTAGATTTTGTTGATGAAGAGCTTGAGAATCGGGGCTAGAAGAGTCATGAGCATGATGAGCTTCGGAAGAGATTGAGGGAGCTTGTGCCAAAATAGTGGGTCCTTGAGGGGCAAGATGATCTTGAGAAAGTGAGGGCTCCACTTGAGTAGAGCTTGGTCCTTCTCCTTCGGACACAAGGGGATCCTCAATGGGGAGGTGGAAACCAACACCCATTCTTCTTATCGCCTTAGGAGGAATTGCATCACTTGGATCACGGACACCGTCTTGCCTAACAATGGACTCATGGTCTTAATCAAACTTCACATTGATCGTCTCTTCAACTCTTCCATTGGCTTTGTTGTAGACTCTATAAGCATGGGACTGATTTGAGTATCCAACAAAAATTCCTTCTGCCTTGGATTCAAACTTGGACAAACGAACTCCTTTCTTGAGAATATAGCACTTGCAACCAAACACTCGAAAGTAGCTAACATTGGGATTTTGCAACTCATAAGGGGTCTTGTTCTTTTTCTTGCGAAGGTAGACCTGGTTGGTTGCATGACAAGCGGTGGAGATGGCCTCGGCCCAAAAGTTGTATGGATACTTGAATTCAGCTAGCATAGATCGAGCCGCATCCATCAAAGTGCGATTCTTCCTTTCGGCAACACCATTTTGTTGAGGGGTATAAGGAGTTAGTATTAATGCTTGATGCCTTCATCACTAAGAAACTCATCCAAGGTATAGTTTTTGAACTCGGTTGTTGGGGATATGCTATATGGGTATCCTCATAGCATGTCTCTTATCCGGATAACCCGGGTGGCCCACAGTTGGTAGCATGGCCCATGGCCTGCTGGGCAGCCCAGTTAGATGGATCCAGAAGGGAGGCCCATGGCGTATAAAGGAAGGCTACGAAGGAGTAACCGAAGTACCCGGAGCCTTGGAGTAAAAGACATGCTAGACTAGTAATAGGTAGTGTAGGACTCTGTAACCTGTCCGGCTAGGACTTTTCCTTGTAACCCTAGGACCTGGCAACTATATAAGTCGGGCCTATGGGAGCCTTTAGGGCACAATAACTTAGACTTTCTAGTCACCTCGCACAGCGAACCTATCTCTATAACTCGGCGTATTTCCATTATAGTGATTTATAGAAGGAGTAGGATTCCGCCACTATTGTGAGATCTGAACCTGGGTAAGCTGTGTTACCTCGTACCCGTCAACCGTACGCCTTCCCCCACGTCTCTAGACACGCACTGTGAGGACACCTCCATGGCGTACTCGTCGGCAAATACTACGATAGTTGGCGCCCACCGTGGGGCAAGAGGCGCTTCAGGCTCTTCAGCGGGCGAGGACCAAGATCTTTGCGGGAATCGGCGAAACCGTAGACATTGGTCGCGTTCTCTTCTCCGGCAACATTCCGATCGTCCCTGCCGACGAGTTCTGGATCCCGGCGAAGATGAACCCTATGCGATGTTCGACCGTTCCTATCGGAGACATCCACCTCTTCATTGGCAAAACCGACTCGGGCACTAGTTCCCTGGGAGTCGGAGGAGCATCAAGACCCGCACGGACCGCCTACGGGAAGGATACGTTCGTAGAAGGATCGATGTCGGATCTCTCTTCGGAGTTTGCCGGCAAAGATCGGAAAAATTCAAGGCCCACCCAAACCACCCCTGTGCAGGATATAACGGTGGAAGATCAATGCAAGTCCGCCGGCTTCGTCCGTGCGTCTTGACAGCAGAGATCCAAGTTCGTCGGCGTGGTTACCATCTTCGATCTGGTGCGTTGCGTTCAGAGTGAGGGCGAAAACCCCCGCGATTACCTTGCCAGGTGGCTCCGTATACGAGCCGATCTGGCACATTACCCCAATGATGATGCCATGTATCACTTTATGGAAGGACTGGACCATGGAACGCTTCTCCGGCATTCTCTAAGGCGGCATCAAGCTTCAGGACGCCTCACCTTCGAAAGCATGGTGAACACCGTCTATAGCTATGCGGAGGCCGAGGGGGAAGCTCAGGCGGATCTTGCGCTCATTAGCGGAGCACCTCCGCCTCAGCAACCACCACCATCTCCTCCAGCCACCATCGTCGCTGCTGCGCCACCACCTCCAGTCATCGTCGCTGCTATTGCACCTCCACCCCCGTCATCGAGGAAGCCCTGGCACCCTCCGACTCTGTGATTCACGCGCTATATGCCAACTTCAGTGCAGATTTAGAGGAGATAGATTTCAGTCCATAGGAGCTAGACTCTGCCATGTAGGAGATGGAAGAGGAGTACACGCGCGACGAACAAACCAACAATGTCGTCACGTCTCGAGAGTTGTTCGTCATCATTGGGACGGCGATGGATGAAGATCAGCCCGGACGAGCTCCGCCTACAGCTCTGTACAAAGGGAAGGTACCACCTGTTGCTGTTGACAATGATCGCGCAAAGGCCATGCCCCCTCCGCCTAGCCTAGTGCAACAACCGCAGGAACTCGGCACCGGCCCGAGAAACAACAACACCGCAAACTTGTCGCCTCCAGCATCTAAGTCTGCTATTGCCCAAGTTACTCCAGCTGATAGAGTGATGTATGGCAATCTCCTCGTCGAGCCACTGACCGTAGCTCATATCCGGAACATGACCCAGCTTGACGAGAAGCGCCAGTATCTGATGGAGGAAGTGCATGCCATCGCGGAGCAAGGCGCAAAACTAGATCAAGATCTGGTCAACGCGCATAAATCCATAGAGAAAGCTAGAGCAATGGAGGCCGAGTACAAGACTCTGCTGCAGCAGCAGAAGGCCAAGAAAGCTCCGGCTCGCGTCATCAACGATCCTAGTGTGCGGCAAAACCTAGGATACGCTCCCCCGAGGCCGGCACAAGCCAAGCCATACATTGACAGTGAAGTGTGACACCCCCGGGATCAGGGCTAAACAAATCCCAGACCTCCATCTGACATAAGCTTAACCTTGAGCTCGAGGATATCCAGTGAAGAATCAGTAACACAACAGTGACCCTATGACACAAAATTTATTACAGCAAGCTCATAACTGACAGGGATCCAAATTATTACAAGCAGAGGTCACTGACCACAAACATCAAACAACGGAAGGCAAATTATGCTATTAGGTATAGCAAACTTAACAAATGGCCTAAGAGGCCTAAAGCATAACGATGACGTCCCAGCCCATAGATTCCAGGCTGCCGGCCGGGAACCCCAAGCTACTCGTCAATGTCGATGTAGTACCAAACTGATCTTTCGGGAACACTTACTCTGCCAAAAGTATCAACAAAGCAAGGGTGAGTACAGGGTGTACTCTGAAAGACTTCTGGCTAGTGGAGTTGTTTTGCAAAAAGCCATCTTTCTTTATTAAACAAGAGCGGGAGAAGAATCTCGTCTAATCAGAGTATTTTAAAAGGCGATAAGCGAGCGACATCTCCGAAAATATTGATCATCATCTTTTGATATCCACCAATCATCATCATGTGAACTAGGATCACCCCCTCGTACCCATGAGGAAGCATCCTTAACAAACATTAGTTGCCAAGTTTTACGATTAGGTTCATGTTCTATATGATCTCCCATCCGTTCCCAAGTCGTCCATAACCATGGACATGACTTTCTGAAAGATTATTACCCTGCGGGGGTGTACAACTTTACCCACGCGTACCAACCGACTCTTATTGCCACTTGACACACTTCCTTGGTGTGCTGACAGAGGGTGTGGTTGGACACGACCTTTACCTTGCTTTCGCCGAGACCATGAGTCACGCAATAAGTATGGTTCCGCTGTAACGGGTCATATCCTGAAGCGGATACTTAAAGATGTGAGGCGAGGTTGGTTAATAAGGTCTCCATCGACCCCAAGCAACCTGGTCCACGCTTACCTACCTTTTATGAATGCACCTGCACCCGGCAAATCTTTCAAAAGGTTTTCTATGCATGTGTCGAATGGAACGCCCGAACTATGTGACTCATGGAATCTACTAGGCAAGTTAGTCAATCATGGGGTCCCCATTTACCCCGTGTGGTTGTACGCTCGTCTTGGTTCAAGAGGTAAAAACCTAGGGTCCTAGGGTTGGCGAGCATGGGACTAGAAAACCACATCCCACCGTGGCCTCCCATACAAGCCTTAGCATGTTTAACTTATATCACCGATCTCATATCATCATGTTCTCCTGTCATACTAGATTCTATGCATATGATACATCATCTGGATGGACCAGACTCAAAAGCTATGCATGGCTAAGCAGACACATATAATAGCTCTAGCTGTGCACACAAGCCAAACCTAGTTATGCTAGGAGCAGTGGATTAGGTAATATAAGCTCAAAGGGAGTAATGCAATAGATAGGATACTCTATCTATCTATAAAAGACCACAGTAGAATCATATGCATTATGACAGAATTGAAATGCTTTTGAAATCGTAGGATTATATCATGGTGGGGCTATGCTTGCCTTTGCCTGTTGGTACCTAATACAGATCTTCGAAGTCATCAGCTTGACTTGTTCGTCAACCATAAGGATATAGATCTCCAGGGTTCATCTTGTTGGTATTGGTCGTCGATGATCTTCAATGGTCTTGATCTTGATCTTCGGTCTTGGACTCGATCTCGATTCCGATATCGTATTCTACCGGGAAGAACCAAAACACCGGAAAGAAAGGGGAAACAATCAACACATGGCATTGATGCAATGCTCAAGCAAGGATGATTATATGACAAGTTAATTTGCATTAGAATGTAACCAGAAGGCATGCTTGGCAATTTAATCGGGGCTCCGAGGGGTGAAAACCCTAATTCGGGGAACTCCGGGTGTATATGAGAGGGTTGATTTGTTCTTCTAATTAAACTTGTCTTGAAAGTTGTTGAACAATTCATGATGATAGCTTAAATAGATCGTTCTCATTTTTCTGAACATTTTGATATATTCTTTTTATTTTTCTGAATTACAGATTAAAAGTTATTGAATTTACAATATTTAAAACAATTTCTGAAATTATTAAATCGATTTATTACATCACTGTGACATCAGCTGGGCGGTTTAACCTTTTTACACCACTACTGGGCCTAGCCGCAGTGACTGACCGATGGGCCCCTGGGCCACGTCGGCCTCCACGTGGATAGGTGGGACCTGAGGGGGGTTTGGGGTGTTTCTCACCGAGGTAGTGGCTATCCACTATGGCTGACAGGTGGGACCTGGCTACGCAGATGCCACCTTGGCACCACGCAGGACTCGCCGGGGAGCACTGCAGGCGGCGGCGGGGAACGGCGCAGGAGGGTGCGGCCGAGCTAGCGAGGCAGGGCGTTCGAATCAGCGCTTCACGTTGAGCTAAAAACTGGCGGCGCCACTACGGGATGGTCACCGGAGTACAGCGGCGAGCGGCGGCGACGGTGGGGCTTGCAGGTGGACGGCGTGCAGCGCATACAGCAAACAAGATGGAAAACTGAAAGTGCCTTGAGCGGCGGAGGCTCACCCTGGGGACGTTGGCGATGTCGATTTGGCCGGAGGAGGTCGGAGTCGGCGGCGATGGCAGCGCCGAGAAGCATCGGTGTCGGTGAAGACGGGTTTGATTCCGGCGAGAGAGGGCATCCCAGCAAGCACGCTTAAGAGGGGAAGGGAGGAAGACAAGGCGGAGCTCGTTGCATGCTTGGCCAAGCTCGAGGGTGGCCAAAACAGTGACGAGCCGGAGCTAGGGTTTCGGGATCGCGGTGGGGAACTGCAAAGAGAGGGCGAGAGAGCGGCCGAGAGACACTGAGAAGGATGGCCATGACGCTGGGGTCTTATCCTCGTCTGAAGCGGTGGCGAGCATCGTAGCGCGAAACGCATCGCAGCGCTCGACGAAGGTCACTGCAGCGCTAGCGAGCTGCTTCCTCCGTCGCGAGGAGGAAGAAAGGCGAAACACGCCTGGAGGGGTATCGGGCCGGTGGGCTAGTTTGGGCCCGGGGTAGGCCGCGGGGATATGCTGGCTGCGAGCTGAGCGGCAGGGTGAGAGGATAGTGAGGTGGGCCGGACTGGATAGGTTAGCTGCTTGCTATTTTTTCAGTAAATCTCTTTTTTTTGTATTTCCTCTTTGTATTTATATTTCAAATTATGTTTAGATCCATTTCAAAAATACGAGAAACTTTGTAAATCTATATAAAATAGTATGGGGCCCTTTTAACAAGTTGGGCTCCATTTGTTTTGGTAGGTTTTCAAAAATATTTAAAACCTTTTGAAAGGGATTTCAAAGAGAGGGGAAGAGTAGGGTTTTAGAGTTTTTATTCTATTTATTTCTTACATGCATTTTGAAATAGATGATGCTCATAATGCTCAATCTAACCCTAATATAGATTAACCAAAACTGGGGTGTTACATGAAGGCAGTCAGGTGATGCCCACTCCTCTCCTCAACCTCGCCGTCGCCAAAACCCTTCTGGAGCAGGATAGATCGCCTGAGGCGGTGGACCAGGTCTATGACCTAGTGTCCAAGGCGGTAAAACAGTAGGAAAAGGCCACCTCTCAGAGGCTTGAGTCTGACCCAACGTTTTGCTAGTCTAGCCAGCATAAGCCGCCAAGGGACAGATCTCCTCTTGATGTCGGCTCTCAGACGGGTTCATCAGAACGAAGACGGAGGGATGCGCGCAACAGGAAGGATGCTATCCCCATATCCTACAACCACGGAGGTAAGGCCCAACCTCGTCGCCCATAGCCACCGCCCCGCTCACCCCGACATCACAAAGACACCAATGCTCACCGTCGTACGGATATGCCCCCTCCAAGGCAGGGTGGCATCGTCATCCGCGGTAACGCGGAGCAGACCTGTCATGACGGAGAGCGCAACCAGGGACACAAGAGCAGATCGCAACATGACCCTCCGCGTCTGACAAGCAACCGCGACAAGCGTGACACGTCGCAGGAGGGTAATAGCAAGAAGGCTAACCCACCGCCACCTCCGCCTCCGTCGCCACCTAGCAGCCACCATGGCGGAGGGGGCCCGCGTCATTCACGCAGCCCATCCCCTGTGGACAAGAAAAAGAGAAGCCCGAAGCCATACGACGCACGTTCGTGGATCGACAAGATGCACGAAGCCCGGCAAGGACCATACATGGGACCATGTTGCTTTGGACCTGCGATACGGTCCGCAACTTACCCCAAAGGTTTCCGGATTGACAAGTGTCGGGGGGATAACCCCTGGTAGGGTCACGAGAGGGGAAACATAGCGCAGCTGGGTTGGATCCAAGTAAAGAGAGAACCAGGCCGGGTAAGAACGGCCGGGTAAGATAAACAAGAAAGCCGACATACAAACTATGTCGGCCCGCATAGGACAAAGTTGTAACCCTTGCAGGAACCGACGAGACGAGTCGACCGAGGAAGGGCCGTGCCAAGGAGGACGCGTGGAACCTTTCCGAGTAGGGTTCAGGAGGGACCATGGGAAAGCATGGTCAAAAGAGAAGGGAGACGCCGGGTGACACAAAAGGAGCCGGGTGACGCCCAAAGCATACGCTGACGTGCAAAGTAACAGCATGACACCAAAAGGAACAAGAAGCAGCGTACCAGAAGACCGTTACCTGTCAAGCTTTATGGACCGGGCCTCTGGGCTTAGGGCAAGCCCATGACCCGGCCCACATTGTAGGGACCAAGATCCAAACAGTAAACCCTAGAACCCAAAGGGGTATTAGCTATCTAGCACTGCCTATATAAGGGAGGGCATAGCAGTAGTAGAAGGAGGTTGGACCAAGGAGGGAACTAGTGCTGTGAACCTAGCCTATACAGCTCAAGGAGCACTTGTAATCTTTGGGGTATCAATCGAATTGCTAAGTCTGGAGAGTTCTTCTTGTTCTTCATGCATGGCTCGACCGTGCACTCCCTTCCCGGTGACCACAATCACCCATTCGGCTCCCAACTTAAGCCTACCCATGGCATCTGCCGTGCCACCACCACGACAGTTGGCGCCCACCATGGGGCAGAAGCTGGTGCTTGATGGAGTCTTCATCCGGACGGGCAACATCATCGCCCAGACCGGCGAGCGCATCTACTCCGGCCTCATCCAGAGGTTTGGAGCACTCAACTTCGTCAGCGACAACGCGGGCTGCTTCGGGACCAAGCCGTTCCCTATAGGTGATCGTTTCATCAAGTTCGACGAGCACCAGGTCTACGTTGCGGTGCGCGTGGAGCGCGCATATCCTGAGCGCGTCGTCCTGGCGCCGGATCCTCCAATGGCTCCTATCGCTGGGAAACCACACCAACTTGTCTCCATGGAGGTAATGATGATAGCCCCAAACCCCGCAGCTCCCCCATTAGATCCAGTAGTGAATGAGAACGTAGAGGGAGAAAATCATGAGGAAACACCAAGGGCTGCAAGAACAGCAAAGGCGCCGTTGGAAAAACCAGAGAACATAGCTAGGAGCAAGAGGGCTAAGGAGCTGCAGGAAGCGATAGACAAGTTGGCAGAGCCAGTGGCACATGCAACTGACCCGGCACGCGTGCAAGCCGAGTTGGAGGAAGCCAGGATAAAATTCCTAGAGAAATCCAAAGAGCTAGAACAGTTACAGTAGGACGTGGATATCACCATCCGAGAGCTTATCTCGGCAAATCGAGTCAGGGGTGCAAATACCCGGCTTGATGCAACGAGATTGAGAGGAAGGAACCTCAACGAAGAGCTGGCAGATGCGACATCGAAGATAACACCGGAGAACAGCAACGAGACAGCCATGCGTCCAACATATAACACGACAGCAGCTAATCTGCGAGCAGCAGAAGCAACAATGGCAGAATTACCCCACTTGGAGGGGGAAGCAAAGAAAAGGCAACAAGAATGAGTCAATGAACTAGTAAAAGCAGTCAGCATGCTGAATGAGGCGTATTACAGAGCAAATCCGGGTATAGCAGGGAGGTCACAGCTGGTTCACTCGGCGACTCCTATCCCGGCGAGATCGGTTGGGCACACAACATCCTCACCCAGAGCGGCCCTAGGCCGAGAAAAGAAAAAAGTGTGGATTCTAGAAGAAACAAGCAGATGGTCGCCTATGATCCGGCAATGGTTCAAGGAAACCCGGCGCATGCGCAAGGGGCAAAAAGGAATAATCCCTAAGGAAATGAAAACCAGGAAAAAGTAGGACAAAGAAATGAAAACGGAGGGCAAAATTTTGCGCCTCGTGCTAGGCGCGGAACTCACTCGACAGTAGGAGGAAATCCAGCTCCGAATAACGCACCAGCTCAACTAGAAAGAAGACAGCAAAGCACGGGAAAAGCAGTTCAACAGCCTGCTGACCCGAACGCGAATAAGTATAATGATGGTTACTCGGCTATGGTAAATGACGGATATGAACTGCCGAATCATGCATATCAAGCAATGGGAGCAAGATTCGGAGGCAGGAACCTTTAGCCAGATGATGCAAGGATGAAGCTTGACCGCATAAAAATGGCAGAGATAATTGAATCGCAAGGTCCGTAGGGTCCACCGTGCTTTGACCCAAGGATCATGAAGGAGCCACCGGTACCAAATTTCCAGCTAGCCAGAGGGACAAAAATGTATGATGGAATCACAAAGCCAGAGGACTGGCTCATAGATTATGGAACTGCTGTGAAGATTGCGCAGGGAAACTTGAGATGGGCAGTACGTTATGTGCCGCAGATGCTGGAAGGATCAGCTGGGGTATGGTTGAACAATTTGCCACCCGGAAGCATCAACAGTTGGATCGATTTTCACGACGCCTTCGTGAGCAATTTCACGAGCACTTAGAACAGGCCGAATCGCCCACAACAACTGGTAGTGTGCAAGCAAAGACCAAATGAAACAGACAGGGAATTTCTCACAAGGTGGTGTACGATGCATAACTATTGTGAAGGGGTAATCGAGTCACAAGCAATCGCATGGTTTGCACAAGGATGTAGACATGGAAGTGTGTTGTGGCAAAGGTTACAAAGAGATATGCTGGCAAGCCTGGCAGAGACGATAAGAATCGCTGACTCGTATGCGTTAGGAGATTCGACTCAACCGCTTCTCATGTCGGCAGACGGGATGACTTAGACTCATATCTATGACGCTGCCGGATTGCAAAGGCGCCAGGAAAGATCCGAATATAGAAGCAAGAGAAGAGACGAAAGACCAGATTACAGGTATGGTTCGACTTAGGTTGTGGCTGTGAGTCAGGATCATTCAGATGATGGAAGCAGTCAGCGTCAAAGGACAAATGGACAACAACAATGGGTGCCAAAGAATGAAGGCAAAAGGCCATACGATCAGAGGAAGCAGTATTAGGACCGACAAAAATACACCTATGAGATGATGCTGGATCAGCCGTGTAAGTTTCACATGCCTAGTCCGAGTAAACCAGCCAATCACACGACGAGGCAATGCACTTGGTTTCAAAAAGGAGATAGAGTGGACTCGCCGAATAAGCAGCTTCCACCACTTACAGGAGGAAATGCTCAGATAGTGGGAGCAGACAACAGATATGAAAACAGGCAGCCGAGGTATCAAAATCAAGAAAGAAGAGAAGTTGTGCACCAGGTGCACAATCCAAGAGGTGATGACGCTCATGTCGATCATGGAACTAGAAATGAGTACAGAGAGCGTCACCAAAGTTATGTTGTCTTTGTCACAGAGCCAAATGACAAAAGGAGCCAACAGCGACGAATGATGGAGGTGAATGCCACGATGCCTGCAATCCCCAAGTACATGCATTGGTCTGAGCAAGAGATAACTTGGAGTATAAAAGATCACCCCAAGATCATGCCAACCCCAGGAGGATATGCTCTGGTTTTGGATCCAACATTCATGGGCCCTGATATCAATGTCAAGTTTTCAAAAGTGCTGATTGACGGTGGCAGTAGCATCAACATCATGTATAAGGATACAATGCTCAAGTTGGGCATTACCATGAACATGCTGGAGCCGACTAAGACCACTTTCCACGGTATTGTGCCGGGATTGTTCTGTGAGCCAATTGGCAAGATCTGGGTCGACGTCTTATTCGGCAACAGAGAGAACTATCGCACTGAGGCCAGAGAGTTTGAGGTAGTGGATTTGGTCAGCTCTTATCACGCCTTACTCGGCAGGCCGACTATGGCAAGATTCATGGCTACTACCCATATGGCTTACTTAAATATGAAGCTGCCAGGCCCATGTGGGGTGACCATAGTTGAAGGGGACTACAAAAGATCTATTGCTTGTGCCTCAGCCGGATCTTCACTGGCCGAATCGCTCATCATAGCACAAGAGAAAAGTCAGATGTTGGAAGTGGCAGCATTGGCCAAAGCGGCACAAGTGTCCATGTCGGCACTCACCAACCCGCATGGCAGTGTGTCATTTCAAGCAACCAAGGAAACCAAGCAGGTTCAAGTCCATGAAACTTTCCCAGAGCGCACAGTTACCATTGGGGCTGGCCTTATAGACAAATAGGAAAGCAAGCTCACCAGCTTCCTCCGTGAGAATCGGGATATCTTTGCATGGTCCACTCAAGATCTGCAAGGAGTTCCGAGGGAGCTAGCTGAGCACTCTCTTCATGTAAGACCAGATGCCAAGCCGGTGAAGCAACCCCTCCGCCGCTTCGCCGAAGATAGGAGGAAAGTAATAGCTGCCGAGATAGCAAGACTTTTAGCTGCTGGATTCATCATGGAAGTACTGCACTCGGACTGGTTGTCAAATCCAGTCTTAGTTGAGAAGAAAAAAGATGACCCGAACGTGGCAGCGGTATGGCGCATGTGTTTTGATTACATGAACCTCAATAAGGCGTGTCCAAAAGATCCATTTCCCCTGCCACGGATCGATCAAGTCATAGATTCTACTGCTGGGTGTGAGTTGTTGTCGTTTGTGGATGCGTATTCAGGATTCCATCAGATACCACTGAATCCAAATGATCAAATAAACACAGCTTTTATCACCCCGTACGGGGCTTATTGCTATCGCACCATGCCATTCAGATTGAGAAATGCAGGCGCAACATATCAAAGATGCATGCAAAAATGCTTGCAAGATCAATTGGACAAAAATGTTCAAGTATACATCGATGATGTGGTAATAAATACCAAACAAAGTCATACTCTAATTGAGGACTTGCGTCAAACATTCGCAAACTTGAGAAGATTCCGGATGAAGATTAACCCAGAAAAATGTACATTTGGTGTCCCGGCTGGCAAGTTACTCGGATTCCTTGTATCCAGCCGAGGAATCGAAGCCAACCCGACAAAGATCAGGGCCATCGAAAGAATGGAATTGCCAAATACCCTCAATGATGTCCAGAAGTTTACTGGATGCCTGCATTCGTTGAGCAGGTTTGTTAGTCGGCTAGGTGAAAAAGCCCTACCACTATATCAGCTGATGAAGAAATCAGACAAATTCACATGGACACAGCAAGATGATAGCGCTTTCCATGAATTAAAGAAAATGTTGGCAACAACACCAATATTAGCATCACCATTATCTAAGGAGCCAATGTTGCTCTATGTCGCCGCAACCAACAGAGTTGTAAGTGCAATAATAGTGTTTGAACGTGAAGAAGGGGGCAAATCAGTCCAAAGACCGGTGTATTACTTGAGCGAAGTGCTCTCTGTCTTGAAACAGAATTACCCGCATTATCAGAAGATGACATACGGGGTATATATGGCAGCAAAGAAGCTAAAACATTATTTTCAAGAACACCCAATCCGGGTAATATGCGAGGCACCTATCTCGGATATATTGGGTAGCAAAGATGCCAGCGGCCGAGTCGCCAAATGGGCCATCGAACTGGCACCATACACTCTACAACATGATAGGCGAGATGCAATAAAATCTCAAGCTGTTGCAAATTTCTTTGTCGAGTGGATGGAAATGTTGTATGAACCACCACTGCCAGATCCGAATTACTGGAAAATGCATTTTGACGGGTCCAAGATGAAAATGGGTCTGGGCTCCGGGATAGTGCTCACATCTCCAAAGAGGGATCAACTGAGGTACGTGTTGCAGATCCATTTTGCTGCTTCTAACAACGTTGCCGAGTATGAAGCACTTGTCCATGGCATTAAAGTAGCCAACAGAATTGGTATCACAAGGATCATGTGTTTTGGTGATTCGGATTTGGTGATTCAGCAAGTTTCTGGACATTGGGATGCACTGGACGCAAACATGGCATTATATCGTTTCCACGTGCAACAAATTTCGGGATATTTTGACGGTTGTGAATTTCATCACATTCCTAGAGCATAAAATGAGGTAGCAGATGTACTATCCAAACTAGGATCATCTAGGCAAGCAATACCACCAGGGGTAGCGCTAGAGCATCTTAGGAAGCCATCAATCAAGCCATCACCAGAGTCCAAATCAATCAGGGTCATCCTGGCGAGTCAGGAATCATATGCAGTGTCAATGGACATCGACTCAGGGGTAGGTTCGAGTCACTCGGGGACTGATCCGTTCAATTCAGGGATCGCCGAATCACATTCGGGGACTCCTCAAGTCATGTCGGCAGAGCATATGTCGGCGGAACCAATGGATATTGATGTTGAAGCAGACCTGGAACCACTAATACCAACGTGGGCTTAGCCAATATTCAGCTATTTGAAAGATGGGACCTTGCCGAGTGATGAAACATTGGCAAGGCAAATAACACGAAGAGAAAAAGCGTACACCATAATCAACAAGGAACTCTACAAGAGAAGTCTGACAAGTGTACTGCAGCGTTGTATCGGCCCAGAAAAAGGCTAGGCGATCTTATTGGATATCCATCAAGGAGAGTGCGGGCACCATGCATCATCAAGAGCATTGGTTGCCAAGGCATTCCGACATGGATTCTACTGGCCAAGCGCATTGGCACAAGCGCAAGAGTTAGTCGGAAGATGCAGTGGTTGTCAACACTATGCATCCAAGTCGCATTTACCAGCGTCTGAATTGAAGACTATACCAATCACTTGGCCTTTTGCAGTATGGTGCCTAGATATGGTAGGACCATTCAAACCAGCAAGGGGAGGCATGACTCATATCTTGGTCATGATTGATAAGTTCACCAAGTGGATAGAAGTGAAACCAATCAACAAATTGGACAGTGAAACAGCTATCACATTCTTAAGGGATATAATCCTCAGATATGGTTACCCACACAGTGTGATCACTGACAATGGCACGAACTTCGCCGAAGGAGCTTTTGCTCGTTTCTGTGGGAAACACCGAATAAGACTCGATGTATGGACAAGTTGAATGGGCTAATGGCTTAGTTCTGTCAGGGATAAAACCCCGCTTAATGGAACCACTCCAGAGATCACCTGGTTGTTGGATAGAGGAACTACCCTCAGTATTGTGGAGCCTAAGAACAACTCCAAATCGGTCAACTGGTTATACGCCATTTTTCCTCGTATATGGGGCTGAAGCAATTTTGCCTACCGACATAGAATATGACTCGCCAAGGATAAGGCAATACTCGGAAGCCGAGGTAAAAGAGGCTCGAGAAGATGGAGTAGACTTACTCGAAGAGGCAAGGGAACTGGCATTATCCAGGTCTGCTATATATCAACAAAAATCTCCGACGCTACCATAGCCGTAAAGTGCAACCTCGTGTTTTTCGAGAAGGGGATTTGGTGCTTAGGCTGGTGCAGCGCACAGCAGGAATGCATAAATTATCACCCCCATGGGAAGGTCCGTTCATTGTAAGCAAAGCATTGCACAATGATTCTTATTATCTCATAGACGCTCGTGAAGTGCAAAATAACAAGGTGGACAGGTCAGGAGATGAGACCAAAAGGCCATGGAATGTGGCACTACTTCGTCCCTTCTGTACTTAGGAGAAGAAGTGCATGTATCACTCGAACTCTTATATGTCGGACGTGTTTGCCGGTTATGTGCTGATAATAAAATGGTATAATTCGAAAAACTGACTCGGGGACTACAACTTAAATTTTCCATCTCAATTATTTTATGTCGGCTGGCATGATACCCGAAATTTATCTCGGAACAAGTACTGTTTACTCGGAAGAAATCAACTCTTTGACTATGTTGTTGTCCGAAAACACAGCTTCATGGCAAGCAAGAGAAAAAGATGTAAGACGGGTAAACACGAACGCCGGATAAGTACAAAGGAGAAACGCGAGTCGGCTTTAGTTTTTTGCCTAACTCTCTGCAGGTTGCATTATACTACGTGTCGAGTAATCTCGGCCAAGTGATCCAAGTTTCATACCCGTTAACTACATCCTTAGTACTTTGAGACTCTAATGTCGAACACCTAAAAGGGGAGACAAGGGCCAAAGGCAAGGAGAGGTGACACGGCAAAATGAAACTCGGGGACTTTCCCTTGAATGATTTTCACTCAGAGCATAACACAAATATATAAAGCCCATTAACAGGCGCAAAATCAAACTGAAAAGTGCAATATATGTTACATATGTACCCGGCATACCGGGGATCTGATCAAAGTTCGAGTGTTGCTTAGCCTAAGGAGTAGAAAAACTCGGAGGAGTACTCTCGGAGCCAGGAGTAGTGCTTGGAGCATAGGCCGGGTGAGGGGCATCCGTGGCTGGGACATCCGGATCATCTGACTAGGTTGCTTCGCTGTCGCCACCCTCTTCATGAGCAACTTCGATGAGCGGTTCACCAAGGTCAAGGAAGCTGGGCCCTTCACACCAAGCGTGCACCATGGTGTACTCGATCATGGCATAAGCACGCTCCTGGCACTTCTTGATCAGCTCCGGGTCATTCAGCCATTTGCCATCCCCCCTTATGCAAGCAAGAACATCAAGGTTGATGTCCTCGTACCATGAAAGCACGAAGGAGAGAGCCTTGTCCGCTGCAGCTCGGCCGGCCGACTCACGCCATTGATCCAGCCGGTCTTCAGTAAGGAGCAGTCTCTCGGCAAGGGGCTCAATGAAATTGGGTGCATCTTCATCCGGCCAGAGCATGCGAAAGGCGTGGATAGCCTACTTGAGCATATCCACACCACAAGACCTGAGGGTCTTGGCCCATTTAGACACTGCTTCAAGAAGCTCCTCCATAGACACCTCGCCGTCAGCAGGAGCACCAGCTTCGGCTCTCACTTTCTTCATGGCTCGGATGGCAAACATATCGGCCTCAGGGAAATTCTCTGCAAGAAAAAAAGGAAAGTTAGCAAATAACAAGGGCAAATGGAAGAGGTCCAGAATGACTTATATAGTGCAAAAAGAGTAAGGACTCACTACCGAGTAAGAAATTAATGGCGGCGAGTTTGCTATGCCAAGTCTTGGCCTTGGCTTGCAGGGCGTCCAAGTTCAGATTTGCCGACTCGACCGATGATTCGGCCTCGTCGAGCAGCCTCTTGGTTTTCTCGGCACTGGCGGCCTGCTGCTCGTTCTTCTCAGCAAGTTCCTCCCTCAACCCTTTCACCTCGGCCAAGTGCTTCTGCTCTAACTCGGCAATCAGCTTCTTCAGCTGAGTCACCTCGTCTCGCTCCTTCTGGAGCTCGGTTTGGTGCTTCTCTGCTTATTCGAAAAGATTGCTTGTCAACACCAGCAGAAAATTTTAGCTATCACATCAACAAAGCAAGAAACTTACTCTCGGCCTCACTAATTTGTGAGTGAAGAGCATTTATTGTGGACTGAGCGGAGGCTACAAAAAAAGAATGAGGAAGGATTGAGATAATGAACCAAAGAAAAGAACGCCGAAAAGAAAAAGGACGGATAAGGATATTACCTTTGTCGTGGGTGTCAGTCTGTTGCTTCTCATACGCAAGTTCGAGCTTGTGATGCGCCAGGACGAGGGCTTGGTGCACCTTGGTGCGCTCGTTATGCATGAGCTGAACAAAGAAGACAGACAATAAGGAAGAGTCAAGTCAAGCAACCTGCTGAGTCAAAAAGCTTAAGAGTTTACAGCCGAGTAAGTTCCTTACTCGACAATAACCTCGAGGGCTAGGGATTGAAGCTCTAGCATGAGTTTGGCATAAAGAAATCAAAGAGCTTAAGAGCTTACAGCCGAATAAGCTTCTTACTCGGCTGCAACCTCGGGGACTTGGTGATATGTATAAAGGAAATACTCAATAATACAAAAGAGTAAGAATTTACTTTACCTCGTTCACCTCGTCGGCACGGGCCATCAAAGTAATGGCCTACTGGGTCATGTCGGAGACGGCCTTGGGGCCCACCTTCAGCTTTTTGCCGGCACGGGTGCTGACCTCTTGCTCGCCAGCTGCATTCTATGCCACGGCGTAAGGTTCAGCCGAACCTAGGCTCTTGCCACTGAGCGTCCGAGTGAGAACTTGACCCATTTTCAGGGCGGTTCCCACATTGGTACGGGTCGCAGCAGCAGAAATATGGAGGGTAACGGCCCTGGAGCCATCACCTGACCCGGCAGCCGCGGATTCGTCCCCTTTACCCATTGAAGCGATCATTGTCGCCGACGTCGGAGGCCGGATCTGAGGAGCAGAGCCCGGAGGGCAGACCAGCGTTGTCTGCTTAGAAGAGGTGGACTTTCCGGATGTAGGGCGAGTAGAGCCAGAAGCCTTGGGCTGGGTCTGGCCCTTTGACATATTTGGAGAGCAAGCAGAAGGATTTGGAGAAGAACGTGGAGCCTCCTGACTGGGCTCAGCAGTTTTGCTGGCTCCAAGATGAGGAAGTTGTTCATTCACATTATCTTGAGGGCTGATGCCAGAGGAACTGGTGGCAGAAGGTTTCTCGGCGCCAGATTCACAGGCACCAAGATCAGGAAGTTTTTCCTGACTAGCGCCAGGGGCGCTAGCCGAATGACCCACCGGGTCTGACTAACACTGAGAAGCGTGAGCCTCAACACTGTGAGCCTCAACCCGGACGGGACTCGGCGCCGCCGAGTTAGCTGGAGGAGGCGCAGGCCTAAGCGGCGAGGCAATGCTAGAAGCAGCCTGATTCGCTGTCAAG
This sequence comes from Avena atlantica, assembly GCA_910589765.1. Taxonomy (NCBI): domain Eukaryota; kingdom Viridiplantae; phylum Streptophyta; class Magnoliopsida; order Poales; family Poaceae; genus Avena; species Avena atlantica. Next base: position 195,784,642 of record OU342738.1, on the reverse strand, counting down.
GGTGCACCACTGAAAACAACGAGACATATATCAGAGAACGTCAGTGATGAAAAAGAAAAGAACAGAGAGAACAGAGTACAAAAAGCTTACCCGGTGACAACCAGGTCACGAACGACTCGGCGTGTGACTCGGCGCCCAGCAGCTTGGCGAGTATCAGCCCGGCTGGTAGCAGCAGAGGTAGCAGGAGCTGCCGGAGTGAGCTTGCTCTTCTTGGCCGGCTGGGTGTTGGAGGAAGCTCCGTGTCGCTTCGGCTTGGCGACGGGGATCTTGCCGACTCCACCCACGGCGAGAGGAGGAGTGTCATGTACCTGGCCAGATGCATAAGTAACTAACGGGATTACTCGGATAAGTTGGGAGATTAAGGTCACAAGGCATATACCTACAAAAACGTACAATCATCATCCTCATCATCGTCAGACCAATCTTGTAAGGGATTGCGAGATTGACTCTTACCCGAAGCTGAAGCAGCCGCAGCATACGGGATGGGCATGAAGCACTCCAGGTCATACTCGACCTCATCCGAGTCGGAGCTATCCCCGTTATAACCAGCAGGAGGGACATTACTGTCATTAACCTGGTGAAGGAGATTCTGCGAAGGCCAAACAGAATGAGAAACTAAAAAACTGAACTAAGAGGAGCAAAAGAGCTAAAGCCTACTCGGCGAGAAAGTGATTCGGAAAACTTACCCAGGGGACAGGCCTGACCCGGCTAAACGGTTGGCAACTCAAAGCCCAATCATCCGCCAAGTTCAATTTAAAGATTGAGCTTACTCGGCGGGCAATGGAGTCTTGGGTGAGCTCCTTAGTGGAGTGCCGAGTGGGATCGTGAGAGCCACTCATGAAGCACATCTTGTGGCTCCTCGCTTGGATGGGGCTAACCCGGCGTGAGACGAAGGTGCACATGAGGTCAGAGTCGGCGATATGAAATTTTTCATCCGGCGACAGCAACCTTTCCAAGATTGCATTAGCCTCGTTTACCGCAGCATCTTGGTCGTGCGGGTCAAGCTGCCAGTGCTTCTTGTTGGGGACCTCATCCGAGAAAGGGGGAAGCCGGATGTTATCAGTGGACCCGCTGTTTTTGACATAGAAAAAGGTTCTATGCCACTTCTTGCAGGAGTCAATACCAGTAACCCGAGGAAAGATAGAATCTCTCCTGGGCGTGATGCTAGCAGCACCACACCGGGTCGGCCTCTTCTCGGATCGAGGAGCACCAGGCTGGGGAACAACCTGAAATTTAAAGCCAAAATATTTGGCCCACAAAGGAACTATGGGCCAAATTCCAAGGTAGGCCTCGCAAGCGGAGATGAATCAAGAAAGAGAGCCAATCGCATTGGTAGGGAGATGATGGGTCTGCAGATGGAAGGTGGAAAGAAACGAGGAGAAGAAGGTGCTCATAGGAAGAGCGAAACCGCGTTCGAAATGAGAAAGGAAAACCACACGCTCGCCAGCTTGAGGTTTGGGAGAAATCTCACCGGTGGGGAGACGGCAATCCACTTGCAGTGGAATGCGTCTGGTGGAGCAGAGCCACTCCACCTCTTCGGCGGAGACCTCCGAGCCTTCCCAGCCGCCGCGCTCTCCGGCGGGAATCTCCTGCTCCTCAGCACCATCAGCGTCGTCACGAGCATCCATGAGATCAGCAGAGTCAGTCTCCTCCGTGGTTGGAAGAGGCTTGGAACAACGTGGACCTGTACTGGAATGGAAAGAAGAAAGGGGCAATCGCAACACAATAGCAGGAGGAAGAAGGAACCACAAAGGGGGCAGTTCAATTTTGCGGGTGCAAGGAAGAAGAAAGGGCAAGGGAAAACTGAACGGGCGTGGGGGAAGTGGAAACCCCCAACCCCTACTTAAGGGCAGTAAAAACCCCGGTCATGGGATCTATCTGTGCCGTGCGGCCAGCGTGTGGCCGTGTACCTGGCCGGGAAAGCCAGTCAGCAAGTGCCACGTAGCCAAGGATACACGAAAAATCCCGTGCCACGTCATGGCTAAAAGGACAAGAGGCGCAGGTCGATGAGACTGCCATAGTGACGGGGAATAACTGTGCAGCCGTCATTGTGCCGCCAGAGCTTGGAACAAATATTGAGGCAAGTAATCATGATTACTAGCTGTCAGTCACTGAAGCGCGCCAAAAATGACTTGGAATTGGCGAAAATAACTCGGCTCGAGGTAAGAATGAGCCAAGAAGTCAAAGAGCCGACCCAGAAATTGTCAGACTGACCCGACAAGGTGCGAAATTGCGACAAATAAAGACAAAAACTAAGTTCCACTCACACAAAAGGAACTGGAGACGCCTAACAGCTTGAACTGCTAGACCTCACCAGCTTCGGGGACTAATGTCGGGGGGATAACCCCCGGTAGGGTCACGAGAGGGGAAACATAGCGCGGCTGGGTTGGCTCCGAGTAAAGAGAGAACCATGCCGGGTAAGATAAACAAGAAAGCCGACATACAAACCATGTCGGCCCGCATAGGACAAAGTTGTAACCCTTGCAGGAACCGACAATCTGAGTCGACCGAGGAAGGGCCGAGTCAAGGAGGACGCGTGGCACCTTTCCGAGTAGGGTTCAGGAGGGACCATGGGAAAGCATGGTCAGAAGAGAAGGGAGACGTCGGGTGACACAAAAGGAGCCGGGTGACGCCCAAAGCATACGCTGACGTGCAAAGTAACAGCATGACGCCAAAAGGAACAAGAAGCAGCGTACCAGAAGACCGTTAGCTGTCAAGCTTTATGGACCGGGCCTCTGGGCTTAGGGCAAGCGCATGACCCGGCCCACATTGTAGGGACCAAGATCCAAACAGTAAACCCTAGAATCCAAAGGGGTATTAGCTATCTAGCACTGCCTATATAAGGGAGGGCATAGCAGTAGTAGAAGGAAGTTGGACCAAGGAGGGAACTATTGTTGTGAACCCTAGCCTATACAACTCAAGGAACACTTGTAATCTTTGGGGTATCAATCGAATTGCTAAGTCTGGAGAGTTCTTCTTGTTCTTCGTGCATGGCACGACCGTGCACTCCCTCCCCGGTGACCACAAGCACCCATTCGGCCCCCAACTTAAGCCTACCCATGGCATCTGCCATGCCACCACCACGAAAACAAGACCATCAAGCCCTATGTCGGCACCGCCAAGCCAGCTACATGGTTGCAGGACTAAGACAATGCAGTGGAGATCGCCGGGGGTAACCCCAATGTTGCCGTCAAGTACCTCCCATTGATGTTAGCAGGCATGGCCCGTCAATGGATTGATGAATTTCTAGAGAAATCCATCTGCAATTGGTTGGACATGCAAGAAGCGTTCACCAAGAACTTCGAGGGTACGTACAAACGTCCCTGCACTGTTGGCTATCTACAGCGGTGCGTGCAAGAGAAAGACGAGACATCTCGCACCTACCTCTCTCGCTGGCTGGATATGAAAAATTCCTGCGCAGGAGTGCGCGCTCAGACCGCCATGGCCACCTTCATCGATGGGTTGGAAAGGGGCACATTGCTCCGACATAAGCTGAAGCGCTTGCAGGACAATCACCAGCTAGACTTGAATCATATGATTCAGTTGGCCAGTGAGTTCGCAGTTGCCGATGACGATGCTCGCGACTCTCTGCCGGCAACGGCCATTCCAACTCAAGCTCGGAGGAACAGCAGCACAAAACGGAAAACCGCTCTAGAAGAAAAGTAAACTCCCGACATGGTCGCTATGACCTTCACAGGACGAGGTGATGGCGGACAACATGGCCGAGGACGGGGAGTTGGTCGTGGGCAGCAGCGAGGAAGTGAAACTACCTCGGCAGCGCTCCGCGTTCCCCAAACCTACGAAGAGTACCGCGATATGCCGTGCCTCGTACACCTCGATGTCAACGTCAAGGCCACCCATACCAATCGACACTGCAAGTTTGTCAACAACCTCAAGGAGGACCCGGAGTCCGGCTACAAGAGAAGTCAGAAGAACAGACTGCGAGGCAAGGGCAAGGGGAAGAAGAAGGAGGAGGAGTCCAAGGATTCAAGTGACATGGACGAGGACACTGACCCCAAGCACGCCGCCAAGAGGGACGGCAAAGGCAAGAACCCCTTCAAGAAGAAGGCGGCAGTCTTCCACACTTTCCTTGGCATTCCCACCGTTCGACAACAGAATACCTCTATGAGGATACTGATGGCTACTCTACCCCCAGTTCCCCAATTCCTCCGCTGGTCGGAGATTCCAATTACTTGGGACAGGAAGGATCACCCAGACCTCATCCCTACGAAGAACCAATGCACCATGGTCATCAACCCCTTGATTGACGGCAATGAGTTCACCAAATGCATGGTGGATAGTGGAAGCAGCATCAACAACATGTACATGGATACACTGCAGAAGATGAACTTGATGGAGGCAAACCTAAGGCGGACCAAAACCATCTTCCATGGCGTAGTTCCTGGTCGGGAGGCTCGGTCCCTTGGGTGTATCACACTCGAGGTAGCCTTTGGCGATGTTAATAATTACCGCCAAGAGCGCATGACCTTTGAGGTGGTCCCATTCAAGAGCGTGTACCACGCCATATTCGGCCATGACATATTCCACACCTTCATGGACAAGCCATGCTTCGTCTATAACAAACTCAAGATACCCGGACCAAACGGTGTCATCACCATATCTGGAAGCTTTGCCAAAGCAAGGGACTACGAGATTGGAGAAGCAGCCTACGCGGAAGCTGTCCTCTACAGCGAAGAATTCAAAGAGATCCAGAGAAAGGTCGATGCCTCGAAGATGCCCGCGTCGAAGAAACAAATTTTCGACTTTGCTCTAGCATTCAAGGCAGCCATCAAGACCAAGCCGGTGTAACTTGTGGTAGGCGATGCCTCCAAGACCACCGCCATTGGGACGAACCTGGATCCCAATTAGAAAAGCGCGCTCGTCGAGTTCCTCCGTGAGAATAGGGACATCTTTGCCTGGCAACCTGCCGACATGAAAGGTGTACCTAGGGAACTTGCCGAACACATATTGAACATTGATCCAAAATGCAAACCAGTGAAGCAACCTTTACGATGCTATGGAGATGAGAAGAGACGCGCCATAGGAAAAGAGATAGCTAGGTTACTTAAGGCTAGTTTTACCCGAGAAGTCCTTCACACCCAATGGGTGGCCAATCCTGTACTTGTCCCCAAAAAGGGAACCAAAGAATTAAGAATGTGCGTTGATTACAACGGCTTGAACAAAGCATGTCCCAAAGATCTGTTTGCTTTGCCTCGCATTGACCAAGTCATTGACTCGACGGCTGGCTCGGAACTTTTGTTTTTTCTTGATGCATACTCAGGATACCACCAGATCAAGATGAGGAAGTCGGACCAATTGGCCACTTCGTTCACTACCCCCGACACGTTTTGCTATGTTACGATGCCCTTTGGGATGAAAAACACAGGTGCTACGTACCAGCGGACAATGCAACATTGCCTACACGATCAAATTGGTCGGAACGTTCACGCCTATATGGACGATATAGAGGTGATATCTAAAATGTCAAATGACTTAATCTCCGACTTAAAAGAAACCTTTGATAATCTCCGGAAATACAACATGATGCTTAACCCTAAGAAGTGTGTCTTCGGGGTTCCAGCCGGCAAATTGTTGGGCTTCATCGTTTCCCAGCGTGGAATCGAGGTCAACCCGGATAAAATCAAGGCCATCTTAAATATAAACCATCTGACATGCCTAAAGGACATACAACGACTAACAGGTTGTGTTGCAGCAGTTAGTCGGTTCGTCAGTCGACTTGGAGAGAAGGCTCTGCTGCTGTACAAGTTGCTGAAGAAGGCGGACAAATTCATGTGGACGGACGAGGCAGATGCAGCATTGAAGCAGCTCAAGGAGATTCTTTCCTCAGCGCCTATCCTTGCAGCACCCGAGCCTGGTGAGCCCATGTTAATTTACATGGCGGCCACCAACCGGGTAATCAGCATCGTCGTCGTGGTAGAGCGGAAGGAACCAGGCTATGAGCACAGAGTTCAACGACTAGTTTACTATGTAAGCGAGGTCTTGACGGAGTCCAAGCAGCGTTACCCGCGGTACCAAAAGATAGCTTACGGAGTATTCCTTGCTTGTCGGAAGCTGAGGCACTATTTCCAGGAGCACCCCATCACAGTGGTAAGCAAAACTCCACTGTCCGACATTATCAACAACAGCGACACTACAGGAAGGGTTGCAAAGTGGGGCATTGAACTTTCCGCCTTCGAGATCACCTACAAGAGACGCGACGCTATCAAGTCACAAGCCTTGGCGGATTTTATCGCAAATTGGACGGAGATGCCAGATGCTACCCCATTGCCGGAGCCAGAATACTGGGTGATGCACTTTGATGGATCAAAGCTGCTCAACGGCTTGTGGGATGGTGTATTGCTATAGTCACCAACTGGAGACAAGCTACACTACATTCTTCAAATCCACTTCGAGGATACAAACAACATGGCGGAGTATGAAGCACTCATTCACGGCTTACGCGTAGCCAAGGATATTGGCATCAAGCGCATAGTTTGCTGTGGAGATTCCGACTTGGTTGCCCGGTAGGTGGCTGGCACCTGGAATGCGTGGAACCCTATGATGGCGACATATCGAGGCGAAGTGGACGAGATAGCCAAGAGCTTCTTAGGCTACGAGGTTAAGTATGTACCTAGGGAGCAAAACGAGGCGGCTGATCTACTGTCTAAGCTTGGATCAGGGCGCAAACGAATTCTGCCAAGAGTTTTCCTAGAGCATCTACGGACACCATCCATGAAGGGACCAGACATCCACAACCCGGACAGAGTAGACTCTTTCGTCCACATGGTGGCAAAGGTCCCTCCGGCTTGGACAAAATCGTTCATGGAGTATCTTGAACACGGAACTTTGCCCAACGACAAAGTCGAAAGACGGCAAATAGTAAGTCGAGAAAAGGGCTATACCATAATCAATGGACAGCTCTACAAAATAAGCACTACTGGTGTATACCTTAAGTGTGTTTCCCAGCAAGAAGGTATTGAAATCCTCCGTGAAATCCATCTCGGAGACTGCAGGCATCACACCGCTCCTTGATCGTTGGTTGCTAAAGCTTTCCGGCAAGGATTCTACTGGCTGACTGCGAAGTCCGGCGCCGACAAGCTGGTTGAGACATGCATGGGATGCCAGTATTATGCCCGACAACCACATGTTCCTACTGAAGAATTGCGAACAATACTAATAACTTGGCCGTTTGCAGTTTGGGGGCTGGACATGGTTGGTCCATTGCAGACGGCACCATGTGGGTTTACACATATGCTAGTACCAATTGATAAATTCACCAAATTGATAGAAGCTAAACCCATTAGAAAGCTCGATGGGGCAACTGCCCTCAGGTTTGTCTGGGATCTAGTGGTGAGATTTGGTCTCCCACATAGCATTATCACCGACAACGGCAGCAACTTGTCACTCGGAGAAGTGGAGGCTTATTGTTGGGAGAAGGGCATCCGACTTGACCTTGCATCTATGGCACACCCACAATCCAATGGTCAGGTTGAGCGATCCAATGGATTAATTCTGCAGGGAATCAAGCCACGTCTTGAAGCACCACTGCATAGAGAAGCTGGAGCCTAGGCGGAAGAATTTCCATCTGTGCTGTGGAGTTTACGAACTACACCCAACAGATCCACCGGCTACACCCCTTATTTCATGGTATATGGAGTAGAAGCCATCCTGCCTTCCGACATCCTTCCCGATGCACCAAGAGTTGCCGCCTACGACAAAGATGACGCTGAAGAATCCAGACGCCTAGATGTGGACCTTCTCGAGGAGGAGCGTGTTTTTGCATGCCAAAGATCCGCCATCTACCAGCAGAAGCTACACAGCTACCATAGTCGCCGCGTCCGGCATCGCTCGTTTAAAGAGGGGGGTCTGGTGCTCCGACTTAAGCAGAAGAAGTCACACAAATTATCCCCATCATGGGAAGGACCATTCATCATAAGCAAGGCGCTACTCAATGGGTCTTACTACCTTGTTGACAATCGTGAACTAAAGGATGGACCGAAAAAGGATCATAAGCGTAAGCGACGTGACCCGGATGATGACTACCTGGAGCTTGATTAGCCATGGAACATAGCACATCTACGTCCTTTCTACACTTAGCATTTTTATCTATTGTGTATCTCTTATATGATCAATGAAATAAATCTCTCTGGTTCACTCATATTTCTGAGTCTTTTACCTCCTTTAGTGTTCATTTTTCGATCATATAAAACCTTTATGCACAAGCTTTGCGATTGCACTTGTGAAAATTCCGCCTACGGGCGTTATCTTAAGTTTTCTGGTCTACATGTTCTTTGTCATTTTTATGTGGATTCTGGACTAGTGAATTTCAGCACTTATTGTCGGCGATTTTGTGCTTAGGTTATTGACGGTGCCATTGGGCATCATCACCTGAGTGCATGGTTCTGACAACGAGTCTTCCGACTCACGAAAAGTCAAGCATAAAAACCAAAGTAATGGATAAGCCAGCACTTTCTTAAAAAATATATACATGCTGGAACCAGTTCTTGAGTAGCAAGAAATAACAACCATTGTTTTCCTCCTTAAGTTACACACATAGTTTTTTCCGCATACACATTACAGAGGAAACAAATATTACAAAAAAAAAGTATTCCTCTGGCGCAGGCGACTTGGAAGTAGCATCGTTGGCAGCAGGAGAGTCACCTTCCTCGAAGTCGGCAGTGTTGAGGGACTCGGAGGAGCTTTGGTTGCCTCCATCGATGGTTTTCATGAGCACGAAGACGTTAACGCGGACCAACTCGGCGACTCTGGTGTCATAACCCGCGAGTGACACCAAGATAGATTCGTGGTTTATCTTTTGGCCTTCGTCATTTATGTCGGGGATACCGGAGGTTACTGTGTCGATGTTGGCATTTTCGTAATGTGCCTTGACCATGGACAACGCCATCCTTGCACCGGCCCGCGCACATGAAGCTTTCCAGCTTGAGATACGCTCAGGGGCTCGGCGCAGAATCTCCGAGAACTTAACCACAGAGTCCGATGCCTTGATGTTAATCTGGAGGGGTTTGGCTATCTCCTTGGCCTGCTTGATGGCGGTGTTGATAAAGTTGCTGGCAAGGACCATGTATTCCTTTGGCGGAGGAGGCGATCGGGTTAAACCCATAGGAGCTGCGAATTTCCGACAAAGGAGCGCATGAGTTCAAAAATTCAGAGTATTCGGCTTACAGAAGTCCAAGACGGAAAATCACTTACTGAAGATGCTAGTCTCAGCCTGTTGGAGAGTATCTGCCGTGGAGTCCCGTTCTTGTCGAAGGATCCTGTATGCTTCAAGATGGCGCTAATTTTGTTCATTAGCGGCTTTCTTTTGCTCTTTCAGGATAGCGATTTCCTCCTTCAAGCGGTTCATCTCCTCGCTGGCGGAGTGTTGCAGGGCTTTCATTGAATCTTCATGCATCTTTAACATGTCCTTCCTCTCCTGCTTAAGGATCTTGTTTTCGCTATCCAGCTGCTGAATGTGCTTGGATTGCTCGACAATATCCTTAGCCTTGGAAATGGTTTCTGCAAGTCGGAAAAACAAAAGTACACAGTGAGTACTCGAAGAATACACAAGACCAAGTCGGAATACGAAAAAGAAAGGAAAAACAGATGCTTGCTCTTGATGATCTGTTCCTTCAAGAAGGCAGTTTTACCCTTTTTAGCTTCCAAGTCCGCGCGCATCTTCTGGTACTTTTCGTTGGCGACACCCCTCCGAGCATTCTCATTCTGTGGAAAGAAGAAAAGTTAAACGTTGTTTGGTCTACTTGGAGCATCTAGCCAGAAAATTTCCACCTATAAGCTCGGAGGCTACAGCGAGAGTTTTTAACTTAACAATATGCTTGGTCTTTCTTTTAGCATCTAGTCGGAACTAATCCAGTTTTCAACTAGAAGCTTGGGGGCTACAGTATAAAGTTTTTAACTCATCCATATGCTTAGCTTCTCTTTAAGCATCTAGTCGGAAATAATTCAGTTACAACTAGAATCTTGGGGGCTACAGTATCGAAATTTATAAACATTGCGTATGCTACTCTGAAACCATCTAGTCAGAATAATCCATTCAAACTATATGCTTGGGGGCTACAGTGAGAAGTTTTCTAGCTTAGTCACTCTTAGAACATTTAGATGCAAAGACCTATGGTTTTTCGTCTAAATCTTCGGGGGCTATAGTGGGATACTCATATGAAAATCAAAAGGCAAATAAAACTTACAAGCGCAATGATCTTGAGGTTTGTAGCACTCTCAGCAAGCAACTTGCCAAAGGACAAACTGTTTCCTTGCAAGATTTCCGCTTGTCGGAGAAGCTCCTCAAGGCCACACGTTGGAGATGTCGGCGCCGCATCAGGAACCAGAGCAGTGCTACCCGGCGTAAGTACTGGATAGACTATCTTCGGGAACTCTATGGTCTTCTTGGGTGTGGAGGTGCCGCCTTTGGCAGATGTACCACCTTCCACCACCGCCTTACCGCTACCGATGGAATCCTTAGCTGGAGCTTCAGCCATTTGGTGTGTGGCACTCTCCTGCATTGCCTGTTCGCCGACAACAGCAAGCTCGGTGGAGGCACCAGAGTCCACTTCCATGGCAAAAGGGCCAGATGCTTCTTTGGCCTGTGAGTTTGTCGGAGCGGATGCAGGATTGCTGATGGGAGTGATAGGGGCGATGGCGGGAAATGCGTGAGGAGAAACGTCACAATGCAACATGTCCTTTATGGTTCTAGAAGCCCCCAAAGTTTTGGAGGTCTTCTTCAAGCTGTTTGTGGCTTTCTTCCTGAAACGCACAAAAAGTCTAAGTACAGAAATAAGACAAGCAATAGACAATGTCGGAGGGAAAGAAGCTTACACAAGAGGGGGTGCTTTGGCAAAGGGGATCCCTGTAACCTTTCTTTTCTCCGCCTCCAGGGCGGCGGTAGTCTTCTTGGAGGCTCCACCCTCTGTCTTCTTCTTCATGCCTCCGCCGGTAGCGTCAGAGGTAGAGCTCTTCCGCTTTCGCGCCAACGGAGCATCGTCGTCGGACATGACGGTGACTTCCTTCATCTTTGGATCATAGATTTGAGGAGCCATGCTATCCTCATCTATGTCGCTGAGCTGTTGAGTGAAGAACCACCATGATTAGATGAGATGGTAATGGCCAGACGGAAGAACTGGAGTATATGTCATACACGGAAAATAAACAGTTACCTTTGGGCACTTGCTCTCTACGAACATGTCGTAGGTGATGGTGAAGCCACGCTTCTTGTCCTTCACCTTGACGATGTCCTTGAGGCGGATCTTGACGGAGTCGCTCGAGAAGTTGTCCTTGGAGATGTGGAGGCTATCCCTTCTATCGTTGGAATACTCGTGCATCAGCTTCAAGCGGTGTTGCAAAGGCTGGATCCGCCTGATGAACTAGCACATGGCCAGGTCCAATCCGGTTAGACCCGTCTCTACGAACCACTCTATCCGCCTTATAGCGCGGGAAGCATCGATGTCGGAGGGAAGGGAGGCCTGGGATCTCCATGTCGAGGCTTCGGTGGCGGCTCCATCGACGAAGTCCGGTGTAACACCCTCGGATCTTACCTATGCAAGTTTTAGCGATTCCCGCCAAACCCGCATAGAAACGATTTAGGGGTGCCCTCCAGGCACTTGCGTGCGGGTGGAAAACAAAGTAATATCATTACACAATAGTCCACGATGGAACCCACAGAACAGATATATACAACAACGACTCCAGGAGTCAAGAATACAGATTTACAATACAAAGATCCAAATCACCTTGAAAACGATACAACGTCCGATTACGGACAAGATGGAAATGGGGCTAAGAGCCCTGAAGAATAACCAATGGTGTCCATAACCCTGCCCAGGACAAGCCGGAAGGGTAACCCTACTAACGACATCGATCTCAAAACCTGCTAAAACAAAAGGGGTGCCGACAAAGGGCAAAGGAAAAGAGAGAGCGGTCAGTACTGAGGCCAGTACACGGCGAGACTAGAATTCGGTGGTCCTCGCCTACATAGGTATGGTGGACTGAAGCGGCAGCGAAGCATGCTCTAAACAACCTATAGAGACTCGATACAACTATCGGCTATCATAGAGAGATAAGAAAGACCTATTCGAAACCATCCTGATACTACCACCAAACATACCCATCCTGATATTTCCCCCTCGAGACCAAATGAGGAAGTCAACCGAGGAACTCACACAGTTGGCAGTTTTATCCATTCTTTCCGTGGTGGTTATCCAACTTACTAGTCATATCAGATACAAGTCATATTGTAACAGTAAACTTTAGTTATAGTTGTCTATGATCGAGAACTATTCTCCAAGTCGTCTATAACCGCGGACACGGCTTCTCGAAAAGATTTAACCCTACAGGGGTGCACCAAAGTGTCCACACGCACCTACACCCTTGTTGTCAGATCAGCTAGGTACAAGATCACAAAACATACACCCAATGGTATGTCGACGGGGTTTCGGACGCGAAGTTTCCCAGACCCAAAGCAAGAACATGGGGGCCACCCCACTAAGCTACCCGCAACGAAGTCGGCCGGTCTCCGAGACGGACCCAGGGTTTGTGACAATGGTTGTAAACGAATGGGAACCCGAAAGTGTGACTGGGCTTGTCGATACCGCGAAAACATTCCACATTTGTTCCTAAACAGTACAGGCGCTCCACGCACAATTGTAAATAAAGCAGTAAAGCATGGCATAAGTACAAGATAGTAATAAAGCCCCAAACTACTTTGTGGCCCCCGGTATAGTACTTTGAAATCAGGTACTAATCGATGGGGGTGCCCACACACCCCACCTGTGGTTAGCGCGCTCGATCTCGGAACATGTGTCAAGAACTCGGGGTCCTACGGGACACCAGTGAGCGGCTAAAAACCAAATATTGTCTATTACCCACCGGTGCCTCTGCATTATTTACCTACTTTCAATTTTAGTTATTAAACGGTAATTAAATCCATGATCGTCTCCACCATTAAGCATATGACAACCATGAACATCAGTGGAACATCGATGACGCGAAGCAGCACCTAAGCAAGCAACTACGACTCGCAAGGCCGACTATCTATCAAACAATAGGTAATAGGAGGTGTCCAAGGCAATATAATGGCTGCAAGGGATATCTCGGGTATGAAAACTAGAGCGTCGCAACACGAATAACAATAGATCAATAGGAGGAAATAAAGACTAGAAATATAAAATAGGTAGAAAGGGGGAGAATGCTCGCCTGAAAATATTGCCGAAGGTTCATCCGAAGATCGGGTCGACACTCGCATCAACTCATCGGCCTAATCCGTGAAGAAGCAAATCACTAGAAGAAACACCGGATGCACTATTTAATACTACGACAAAAGATCGGGCATAATGCATGTATAATGTATGACATGGCAAAGATGCGATGCAATTAGGCAATATTAAACGGAACCGGAGTCCGAACAATTATTTAATAGGTTCATGTTGTTTAGATACCCCATATTTTAAACGTTGGCTTAACAAGGCAAAACATGGCATCGATTCGCTACACAAATTTACATGGAGCCAATGTTAGACTAGATTCGCCCGCATAGGGTGTCCATATTTAATTATGAGGTGAATCGACAAAATACCCCGAATGACCAAATATGAATGCATTCATGACAATTTATATGCAACAAGTATATAGATAGAAATTTATAAAATAGGGGTTCCGGAAGGTTCACACATCTCGGTTCGGAGATCTTGGTTCCGAGGGTTCGGGTTCGGTCTTTGGACGCCGGGATCGGTCTTCAGATCAGGGCGTCGGGGCCTTCAGGTCCGGGAAGGAGATCTGGAAGTTCGGACGCGATCTTGTGGTAGCGAGTACCTGACTGAGTCGATCTTAGCAATGGGTCCATGTCGACGGTCTCGAATCCCTGAATAGATCTTGCAAAGAAATACCGGAGCGAAGGGAATGCTCATCAAATGGATACCCCAAATTAGCACATCCCAAACACAGACGGAGGCAAACAACCACACCATCTCCTCACCAGCTCCACCTGGCATGGTAAACAGAGAACATGCCGAACTTGAGCGGGTCCTTGGATGGCGCTAAGAATCCCGCATAGGGACGATCTGCAGGTAGTACATGGGCTCGGCCCTGGAGAAGCTCGTGGTGGCGAAGCTGCTAGAGAAGAGGGCTAAGAAGGAGACCGCGGCGGCGGCGTTGCTGCCGGAAGCAGTTGGCGGAGGGGCGCATGAGGGCAGCGGTGCACCACAGGAAGCCAAAAGAGAGGAGCTGGGGCGGAGCCAGAAGGAGGAGAGGGGCGTCGAGGTGCATGACAGGCCGGCAGAGGGGAGGGGCGACGCCGCAGGGAGGCGAACACAGGGAAGGTGAATCGGGAGGCGAGGAAGGAGGCAAGGGGACGGCTTCCGCGGTGGAGAGGGGCGCTGCTGGCGAGCTTGGGGAGGAGGCGGCGAAGGCGCGCGCACGGCGCTGGGGTTCCGGCGGAGAGGGGACCAGGCAGGCAGGGGCGATGCCGGTGATGGCCAAGCTGGGGACTGGAAGTGCTAGGGTTAGGGACGAGCATCAACGGGGAGAGAAGAGAGGACCCTGGCAGCGGCGGGTGGTTTGCGAAGGGGAAGAGAGAGGCCATCGCAGGAGCGTCCGTGAGGCAGGCGACAAGGGGTGGGTGAGGCCGAGAGCGATGGGAGCGGGGATTGCAGGATGGTGGGCGTCGGTGTGTGTGGGTCCTGGTGCTAGGTGGGTTTGACCAGGACGAGATGGGGTGAGTGCGACATGCCGCACGAGCGAGGCCCTAGGAACGTGTCGGGGAGGGCTGCGCACGGGGTGTGTTGCGTGGTGTGCGTGTGTGTTGTGGGTTGTCGCGCGGGTGGTGAGTGGCGGCGGCAGGGAGGAGGGATATGGTTGGAGGGGTAGGATTAGGGTTTGGTCAAAGGTTGGTCTAGGGTTAGGGTTTGGTTTAAAACGGGTTGGGCCTATCGGGTAGTAGGTGGCCTGGCCTAAACGGCTAGGCTGCCTCCCCAAATAAAAATATTTTATATTTCATTATAAAAATATTATAATTTATTTTAAAGGCTTTTACAAATATTTTTTAGGCAAAACAAAATAATTGGACGAGCCCGGTTTTGATTGAGATAAAAGACGGGGGGAATATTTAGAAAAGAAATAGAGGCTTTGAGAAAATAGTTTTAGGCAAACGATGCATGATGACTTCGTGATGATGCACATAATAAAAACAACAACGATTTTCTAGTAGTGGATTTACCCGGGGTGCTACATCCATGTACGTGACTTCTCGGCTAGCTAGAGGGATATCTAGGCCGTAGAAGTACGTCCACTGCCAGTTCTTGCAGGACTCGTGGCCGACGATGTCGGGGAAGCGCCGGCCAGGCTGGATTTTAAAACTAATGGTACCACAATTTCTGAGCTCGTCCTTGCCGGCTCCGGCTTCACGCTTGACGGTGAATAAATAGATGAAGAGATCTAGCCTAGGCCTAATCCCTAGATAACCCTCTCAAAGCGCCGCGTAATTGCTAAGTGCTAAGATGCTATTGGGGAAATGTTCTGAGGCTGTACTCGGTAATGATTCAGGACAGCAAGGAAAAAGTTGGAGATGGGTAGGGAGACGCCACGTACCAGTTGCGCTTTGAGGTACACTTTTTCTCCGGCTTGGGGAGAAGGTGTGACCTTGCCGTCCGGCGCCGCCCGCCAGGCGAGCCCCTCCGTCGTAGGAAGGTAGCCCTCGATGATCATTTCTTTGATATCGCGGTCCGTGATATCTGAACCGCGCCAATCGCCCTTGTGGGAGTCATACTCCTCCTCCAGCAGCTCCAGCGCCGCTGGATTATGGTCACCGCCGGTGGTTTCGACCACCGCGGACTTGGGGATAACCAGACCCTCTGGAGGCACGACGACGGAGCTCTTCGGCTTTGCCGCGGCTTCGCTTGACGCTGCCATGGAGGGAGAGGAGCTGCTGCTGGCCATTGGGTGTGTTTGGTGGTGACTGGGAGAGATTGGGGATCTAGGGTTTTTCGCATGTTGCGCGGAGAGATCGAGGAGGCGCTCGCTGGAGGAAGAAGACGATGCAGAGGAGAATGAGGTGAAAAGTAAAATTTCCACCGCAATTACTACTTATAATCTCCGGCATCAAGATTCATGTAGCATGATCGAACGGTTTCCGCGTAGGCGACGTGTGCGGGGACGTGCGCAAAAATTTCGCCACGTTACAAACCGTCACCGCCAATAGTTCGTATCTCTCGCGCGGGAAACACGGACATGATTACGTTCTCTGCATGTGTAAGTTACGAGGCGTTGCTGACCTATGTCTACGTCGCCCTAGCTGTCATAGGCAGATGAGCCGTCACATCGGAAGATTCCGGCATGGGCGGATCCAATCCGGCTATGGAAGAGTACGATAGAAGATTCAACAATTCTCCATCTTACAAGTTGAAGACGGAGAAAACCTTGCAGGGTTCTTTGGGAGGACTACAAGATGTTGCTTGACGATTTGCCGACATCCATCTAGACGGAGCATTCAACCTGAAGAGGCAAGACGGCGCAATATCTCGGAGTTCTCCGGGGGCTACTATTGGGGATATTCTATATGGTATCCTCATAGCATGTGTCTTATCCGGATAACCCGGGTGGCCCACAGTTGGTAGCATGGCCCATGGCCTGCTGGGCGGCCCAGTTAGATGGATCTAGAAGGGAGGCCCATGCCAGATAAAGGAAGGCTACGAAGGAGTCACCGACGTACCCGGAGCCTTGGAGTACAAGACACGCTAGACTTGTAATAGGCAGTGTAGGACTCTATAACCTGTCCGTCTAGGACTTTTCCCTGTAATCCTAGGACCTGGCGACTATATAATTCGGGCCTATGGGAGCCTTTAGGGAACAATAACTTAGACTTTCTAGTCACCTCGCACAGCGAACCTATCTCTGTAACTCGGCGTATTGCCATTATAGTGATTTATAGTAGGAGTAGGATTCCGCCACCATTGTGGGATCTGAACCTGGGTAATCTGTGTTACCTCGTACCCGTCAACCGTCCTCCTTCCCCACGTCTCTAAACACGCACTGTGAGGACCCCTCCATGGCGTACTCGTCGGAAATATCACGACATCGGTGCCATTGTCACTTCAGATGGAGAGAATGGTTGAATTGTGTTTCCGTTGAACTTCATTTGCAAAGTCGATGATGGTTTGTTGAGTCTCACTCTTGTACTTGAAGAATAATAGCCAAGTGTATCTTGATAAATCATCCATAATGACCAAAAAACTTCTTGCCTCCAAAATTATCATGAGAAGGAGGGCCAAAGCGGTCCATGTGCAAGAGCTCCAAGCATCTTTCCGTGGTGATTTGATTGAAAACTTTGTGAGGAGTTTCATGCATCTTTCCTTCAATACAAGCCCTACACACATGATCTTTGGCAAAAGAAACATTGTTAAGACCAATGATGTGGCCCTTAGAGTGAAGTCTTTGCAAAGTTCTCATGTTAACATGGTCTAGACGGCGATGCTACAACCAGCCCTTGTCGGATTTAGCATATATACATAGAGCATGAGGAGTGGTGGTCCCCGAAAAGTCCACCACATACAACTCATGCTCTATATACCCTAGGAAAGCCACCTTGAGAGACTTGATCCACATGAGGACCACGGAATGCTCATTGAAGAAAGAAGAGAGACCCATAATGGCAAGAGCACGAACTGAAAGTAAATTGTAACCAAGGGTTTTGACAAGCATGACATCAACCAAGGATACATCCGAGGTTACTACCACTTTGCCAAAACCCAATACCTGAGAACTTGCTTTATCACCGTAGGAGACCATAGTGTTGGCAATATTTGGCCTTATCTCTGTCATGATAGACTTGCTTCCGGTCATACGACTTGTGGCGCCGCTATCAAGCACCCATTTTGATCCACCGGAAGCATAGTCCTACAAGAAAATCAAGCTTTGGTTTTAGGTACCCATTTTGCAATGGGTCCCCTTTTGTTAGTAACAAGAGACTTTGGCACCCAAATGGCCCAATGGTAATCATGCATGTAAGAAGTTCCAACATATCTAGCATATACATGACCATCATAGGACTTGCAAAGAATATAAGAGGGATTGTTCTTTCGGGAAAAGTTGTCACTTTACAAGATGGTTGGACCATTAGAAGGTCCTTGAGCCATGCCCTTGTTATTTCTCTTCTTATTCTTCTTATTAGCCTTGGCAAGTTGATCCTTCAACACCTTGTTATCCTTAATGAGATGCTCATGCTTGCAACAAGGGTTAGAAGGACTAGACAAGTCTATAATTTGCATAGCGGAAGTCTTAGCAAGTTCACAAGTTAGTTGAGTTTGAAGTTGTTCATGGGCTTCAAAAAGACTTGAGAATTTACTCTCCAAGGCTTTGTGTTCCTCTTTGAGTTTCTCAAAGTCTTCTCGAGTCCTATCATGACCAACACCAAACTCAACTTTCTATTTCTTAAGAACCTTCACCAAAGATAGAGCATGATCACATTCTTTAGTGAGAGAGCACATGGTGTTGTTATGGTCATCTACAAGCTTAGACACATTTTCTTCAAGATTAATTCTCATATTTTGTTCATCCTCAAGACTTTGAGTGAGAGAAGCAATTTCATCGGCGACATCCCTTTCATTTTTACTTAGCAAGTCAAGAAGTTCTTCCTTTTCATCTAAAGCATCCCTAGCATTGTCAATTTGTGCAAGTAAGGAATCAAAGCAAGGTTTAGTTTCTTCATCCAATGTAGCAATAATCTCACACATGTGTATCATCTCTTTCTTTATCTCTAGACCTTCAAGATCAAGAGAAGAAGGCTCACTAGAGATGGGTTGAGGAGTGGGTTTAGATGTTACCTCGGTGGCCTTGGCCATGAGACACTTTTGGTTAGAGGAGATGACGTTCTCATTTGGTGAGTCGAAGAGGGAAAATCGTGGAGTAGAGGTAGTGGCAATAGCAGCAACTCCCACAATCTATCCGCCTTGGACTTCATCATCATAATCTTCATCCGTGCCCGAAAGGCATTATTCATGGACCACAATAGCCCTTTCCTTGTTGGCAACATTCTTGACAGCGTAGTTCTTGTTCAAAGGATGAGGAGGCCTTGACTTGATCTTGCGAATGATACGACAAACATTGTCTTCACGGTTCTCAAAGGGACACTTGGCCACAAAGTGACTCTTGTCATTGCAATTGTAGCATGATCTTCCCTTGGGAGACTTGTTGGACGAGTTGAATCTTGGGTTGTCCCTTGACCTTGACTTGATGTCGGGCTTGTTCCAAAAGGCTCTTGAAGCAAGAGCAAGATGTTCGTTGAAGTCACACTTGAGATCCTCTTGAGACCACTCACTTGATGTATCATCATCATCAACTTCAATAGCCTTGGCCTTCAATGCAAGATTCACTTTTGTTGATCCAATTTCCCTAGCACGAGGGGACTCCACGTTCTTCTTGGCAATGGTCATGGAAATCACTTCACTCAAGACTTCTTGGGATGTCATCAAGTGAAAGTTGGTTCTTCCCTTAATGGAGTTGATCTTTTGTTCTTCAAATGTAAAGAGAGATTGGATGAACTTCCTCTTTATGAACTTGTCATCAACATAGGTGGCACCAAGATCCCTCATAGTGCAACAAAGTACCTTGGGCCGCCTATACATGTCTTCGGGAGTCTCATCATCTTGCATAGCAAACCCATCGCACTCATTGTTGACTTCATCAAACTTGGAGCTTTGAATGCTTGCATTCCCAACAAATAGTTTGGTGAACTGATCCCATGCTTCCTTGGCGGTGTTGAATTGGCGAATGTGAGCAAATTCCTTGGGAGTCAATGCCTTTTGAATCATGCCCAAATCCGTGGCATTGATTTGCTTGTCAACCACTTCACCTCGAGTTAACTTCTTTGGGTCATATGGAGAGAACCCATCCTCCACAATCCTCATTAACTCAATATAAGAGCTGGAAATATGTGAGAGCATTAGATATTGCCAATTAGCAAAATTTGAAGTATCTAACATAGGTGGTGCTCCTTGAGGAATGATGTGTGGCATGGGAATGGGTGGATCCGGAGTATACTTCAGCGGTGGGGGCACCGTCGAGTAGTCCTTTCCTCCACTTAACTCTTGGGAATTTGGGTCTTCAAGCCCCTCAGTGTTCTCGCTTGGAACCTTGGTAGATGTTTGAGCAACAAAACCAAGTCCCAAGTGAGTGGTGAAGGCCGCGGGATTCACCCTGGGGGCGGTCACGGGAACGGTGGGAGGACGCTCGGTGGTTTGGGGTCTGACAAGAGGAACCATGGAGTTTGGCTTGAGAGACTGCAAAATAGTCATCATTTCCTCAAACTTAGACATCATGGATGTCTCCAATTGCTTGAGGTCATCCATGGTGGCCAAGTTCTTGGAGTTATCACTCTCACTACCCCCTTCATCGGCCATCATCTCTTAGGCGGTAAAGCCCGAAATAAGATCCTTCACTCTAATACCAGTTGAAAGTATCAGCTTTGAATCGACTAGGGGGTGAATAGGCGACTGCCAATTTTTCATTAGTTACTCAATTTTAGGATTGGAAAGAAGATAAGTTCTCTAGATATGCAACTAGGTGAATAACCTATATGCTAGAGAACTAACAATAAGCAAAAGAGCGGTAAAGAGCAAGTAGTAAAGGTAAGGAACAAGATAACCGGAGTAGGGACACGGAGATGTAATTCCCATAGTTCACTTCCAAGGAAGCTACGTCTATGTTGGAGAGGTGTCGGGGCCACACAAGGTCACCCGAGCGCCACAAAGGCCTCACCTTATTATCCGGTGAGATTCCCCACAAAGGACGCCTCACAATCCACTAACCGTTGACCTTGAAGGTGCCAACTGAAACCTTTACAACAAGGTTGAGGGGGAAGATCCACAACTCAATTGGAGGCCCTCAATGACACCATGGAGATTTAGAACACATGCCCTTAGCTCCGAGGATGCCCTACACCGTCTAGGGTTCCAAGGAACCCAAGAGTAACAAGATCCACAAAGGATAGGTGGGGGGAATCAAATATTCTTTGGTGGAAGTGTAGATCTAGGTCACCTCTCCCACCTCTCAAAAGATCAAGTGATTTGAGTGGATAGGGAGAGAGATCTAGTGAGGTGAAGCTCTAGTATTAATGGAGGAGAGAGAAAATTGAAGAGTTAGGTAGGAGGAAGAAGGAGGGCGCCTTAAATAGGCCCCCTCCAAACTGAACCGTTGGGTAGTTCGAGACCTCACCGGAAGTTCCGGTGAGGGACCGGAAGTTCCGCCCAGCGCTGCTCCAATGGTACAAAGACCGTTGACGCACGCTCCAAAGCCTGACCAAAAGTTCCGGTCAAAATGACCAGAAGTTCCGGTGAAACTTCCGGAGCAAGTTCCGGGCCAAGTTCGGTCAAATAAAACACTTGCAAACAGAAGTATTCTGAACCTGGGCAGAACTTGGAGCTTAACTAGGGGCGGAACAACTAGGTCACAAAACATGCCTGACCAGAAGTTCCGATGCCTGGGCGGAAGTTCCGCTCAGGGTCTCAGTGGAAAAAGCAAAGGAAGTTCCGTCAAATAGAACATTACCATACACTAGGTTCTGAACTCTGGCCGGAACTTCCATCGGAAGTTGGATCGGAAATAATCCCAGATCCAACCCACAGAGCACCCTGAGTGGAACTTCCGGCTCCTGGCCGGAATTTCGGATCAGACAAAAACTGCTCCAACTGATCAGAAACTCGCTCTCTCGCTGATGAATAGGATGGTTGTGGCGATGCAATTATGGTTTGTGCAAGAACATATGATTCCCCACAGCCTTCCGAGGTGGACCCCCTCTTAATAGTACGGCGATCTATATCAATAAAATGAGAGAAAGAGAAAAACGAAAGACCACCGTCTTCACAAGATCACAAGAGTGGCATCCACACACTCCATAAGCTCCTTCAAAAACAATTAACCTGAAACTCAAGCACACTGTTAGATCACAAGTGGGACTGTCATCATCACCAAAATAGCAAGGGAAAACATAGTCCTTTCACCCACATGACGGTCCCATCGTTCATTGGCTTCGATGACCCCACGGAACGAACCTTTTTGTTGAAATTTGCATATTTGCCACATGACCACCACATGTCAGCGACACAAAATATGACAAATATGCAAGTTGCAATGTAAAACATGGCGAGTATGCAAATCCCCCCTCCAGCTCCACATCACAGCCCCATCAGTCATTGGCTTCGACGGCCCCACGTGACGGCCCCATCGTTCATTGGCTTCGATGGCCCCACGGAACGAACCTTTTCTTTGAAATTTGCATATTTGCCACATGACCACCACATGTCAGCGACACACAAAATGGAAAATATGCAAGTTGCAACGTAAAACATGGCGAATATGCAAATCTCCCCTCCAGCTCCACATCACGGCCTCATCCGTCATTGGCTTCAACGGCCCCACATGATGGCCCCATCGTTCATTGGCTTCGATGGCCCCATGGAACAACCCCAATTAGGAAAAAAGCGGCCCACAAGGCAGCAAGATAAGGATGGCGGGTCCGACGTGTATCCTGGCCCCCACCCATCAGCACATATCGGCCATGGTAGGACCTGCCCCAACGCGACCCCACCGGTCAGGCATGTAACGTTCGAGGCCTCGTAACATAAACCTCAATGCCCGACCCGCCCCAATGCGGTCCCACCAGTCACCATGTAGTAGTCAAGCATTTGACCTGACGGGATCCCTCCGTTCGAGCGCCTGAGAGCGCCCGTGAGCGCCCGCGAGGGTTTCTTAACATGGCGAGGGGAAAAGTGAGGAAAATTTAAGCGGCTGGGGAAAACTGAGTACAACTAACGAACCAAGGGCACGAAAATAGAAATCCCTTTCAACAAATATATATATGGAAGAAATCGTTTATCCTAGAATGCAAGAGGCATTGGGTGACCCAGAATTTGCGGTGAGCTACACAATGGGCATGCAGTTACTGTTGTGGCTAGGAACCGCATAGAAATTATAAACGCATCATAAGATAACTTGTACATCAAGAATGCAAACTACGAATGAACTATATATACAATAGAGGATAGTCATGTCGCTGCTTAGGAGGAACCATTAGATAAGAAATATAATGGCATTGCTTGTGAACCTGTAGAACAGGACAAGCAAGCATTCCACAAGTGTGGCTACAAATGAATTGAGCAATCGAACAGAGTGTTTCCTAGTATGTCAGCAAATATAAACTAGCCAGGTCATTTCAACAAATATATATGGAAGTAGTAGTATATCTTGGAATGCAAGACGTAGGTTGACTCATAATTTGCGGTGAGATACATAATGGGCATGCAATTACTTTCGTATCTAAGAACGAACGAGACTGAAATTATAATGACATCATGCGAGAACTTGCAGAGCAGGAACGCAAACCACGAATGAAGTACACAGTAGAGAATAGTTATGTCGCTTCTTAGGATGAACCAACACCAGATTAGAAATATAATGGAGTCTCTTGCGAACCTATAGAAGAGAAAAGGCAAGCATTAGACAAGTGTGCATACAATGAAATGAGCAATCAACAATCAAAGTGTTTCTTAGAATTTCAGCAAATATAAACTGGCCAGGTGATTTTAACAAATATATATGGAAGAAGTCATTTATCCTGGAATGCAAGAGACTTTGGGTGACCTAGAATTTGCGGTGATCTACACAGTGGGCATGAAGTTACTGTCGTAGATAGGAACCGCATAGAAATATTAAAGGCATCATAAGAGAACTTGTACAGCAAGAATTCAATGCAAACTACGAATGAACTATATATACAGTAGAGGATAGCTATATCACTGCTTAGGATGAACCATTAGGTATTAAATATAATGGCGTTACTTGTGGACCTGTAGAACAGGACAAATAAGCATTACACAAGTGTGCCTACAAATGAATTGACCAATCAGACAGAGTGTTTCCTAGAATTTTAGCTAATATAAACTAGCTAGGTCATTTCAACAAATATATATGGAAGTAGTAGTATATCCTAGAATGCAAGAGAAGTTGGGTGACTCAGAATTTGCGGTGAGCTACACAATGGGCATGCAGTTACTATCATAGCAAATAACCACATAGAAATTTTAAAGGCATCATAAGAGAACTTATGGAGCAAAAATGCAAACTATGAATGAACTATATATACTGTAGAGGATAGCTATGTCGCTGCTTAGGACGAATCATTAGATATTGAATATCATGGCATTGCTTGTGGACCTATAGAATAGGACAAGCAAGCATTACACAAGTGTGCCTACAAATGAATTGAGCAATCGAACAGAGTGTTTCCTAGAATTTCGGCCTATATAAACTAGTCAGGTCATTTCAACAAATATATATGGAAGCAGTAGTATATCCTGGAAAGCAAGAGACGTTGGGTGACTCAGAATTTGCGGTGAGCTACAAAATGGGCATGTAGTTACTATCGTATCTAATAATGAATGAGAAAGAAATTATATGGCATCATGCGAGAACTTGCAGAGCAGGAACACAAACCACGAATGAACTACACAATAGAGGATAGTTATGTCGTTGCTTAGGATGAACCAGCACCAGATAAGAAAACAATGATGTCGCGCTTGTGAACCTGTAGAAGAGGCTGTGCAAACCAACATGTTTAGTGTTCCCTTTTGAGCTCTATGCAAAGAAAAAACAAATAGCCAGTGTTGCATATTTTAGACATCCAGATAGCAACAACAAAATTATAATCGAACTAGTACAATGAGTTTAAACGGGTACTGTAGGATAGCAAAATGATGCCAGGGAGGAAATAATAGCAGGAACTTAGCTCGGGACGAACCAGATAGATTCAATAACTGTGGAGCAGGGCATCCACACTAATATTTTCCACTAGCTTTACATTTTGCAAGAACTACACAATAGGAGGCAATTACTGTTGTAGAGAGTAGCTAAGAACATGTGCGTGACAAAATAACAAACATGTGC
This sequence comes from Avena atlantica, assembly GCA_910589765.1. NCBI lineage: Eukaryota > Viridiplantae > Streptophyta > Magnoliopsida > Poales > Poaceae > Avena > Avena atlantica. The sequence continues at coordinate 195,759,706 of OU342738.1, read as the reverse complement.
ATGATTTGAAATTTCTAGAGCAGCGAATGCTAACCAACTTGTCCTATGACCTTGTATGTAGCATAAAGAACAGGCATGCCCAGTGACTTGTGTGTACTAGCACGATTACAAAAATGCATTTCACTGCAACAGGCTTTAACCTGCTATACTGCTGAGAAAACAAAAAGGGGTTGGAGATTTGGTTACCTTGGTCGTAGAGGCATCTAAGCATCGTCGGTACCGTGCGGGTGACGTCCAGGTAAGCGAGGGTGTTGCGGTTGCGGGGAAGCAGATCTTGGGCGGTCAAGGAAGCAGATCTTGGGCGGTTGCAGAAGCAGATCTTGGGCGATTGCGGAAGTTGATCTTGGGCAATCGATACCGGCTTGAGCATGGTGGACGAGAGCGTCACTGAGGTAGATGCGATGCAGCAAACATCGACACCCGTGCAGCTGGTCTAGAGTGGTGGACATAGAACTCGTTGAACTAGATCACGTATGGTGGACACCGGTGAAGTGGCTTCGGTACGGTTGGGTAGCTTTCGGCGGTAGGGAAGTAGAGATTGAGCGGTCGACGATGCCATTGGCACGGCCATGGAGACCGCAGCTCCGGTGCAGTGGCAGAGAGACCCGGTGAACTAGATTTGGTGGGGTGGGCGTCGGTGAAGTGGCTCCGCGGCGGTGCACAAGACCATAGCTCAAGCAGCTTAGGCTGCCATGGAATTGCCGCCAGCCAGTGCGCGCAGTGGGCGTGGAGCTGAGGGCGTGGGGGAGGAGCCTGGGATTTTTGGGAGGGCCGATGGGAAAAACTGTGCGAATTAGGGCCAATGGAAGTGAAAAGAAAAATAATTACGATCATGCCCCCCAGCTATGGACTATAGCTTTCCCCATAGGGCGTCTGCACAACGGGTAGAATGGTAATTTTGAAACCAAAAGTTTTTGAAACGGAGGGGCGCGAAATGCTTCAAGGTCGGTATGTGATTTTGCCGCGCGATTGAGATTTTGAATTTGGCTCGCATCCATCTTCTAATAGAAATAATATAGTAGACCTTATGCTATCTGTCCAGGAATTCAAGGAAGAGAGTCACATCAACTAATCATCCATATCCATATTTTTGCACAGAACTTGGATACCATGGCATAGGTGGTAAATTTTGCCGCCTGACTGAAATTTTAAATTTGGCTAGCATCCAAGTAATAATAGAAAAATGGTACTACCTGGATGGGAGATTTTGCCTACAAATGTTTTGAAACCGAGAGGCATGAAATGTTTTGGGGTCGGTGGGTTATTTTGCCGCTTGACTAACATTTTGAATTTGGCTATCGGCCAAGGTTTAGTGGAGTAGAAAAAAGGTTGTGTAGACCGTACGCCATCTGATCAGGAATTTAAGGCGCGAGTCACATCCACTGATGCCTCCCATTCAAACGGGATAGGCATTAGGTTTAGGTGGCCGACTGTGATTTTGATTTTGCAGTTTGTCCAAATAATAATTTTTAAAAATAGGTCGTTATCTCTCTATTTCAGGAATCCAAGTCGGGGCAACAAATAAATATCTGAAGTAGTTTCGATTCATAAATAAAAAGACAAAGTCTACTAAAAATTTAGGTGTCGGCACAAACTCTTCTACAGGAAGCACTAACCAAATGGTAGTACTAATTCAGATCAAATAAAAAGCCTCCCGAAAAAAAAATACTGCATACTAACAAGACACAAACACCAGCTACATGAGTATATGTAGATCACATAAAACAAGGTTTCATCATGCATACAGTACTATATAGAGAGAAACAATGTTTCATCAGACACGCATAGGCCCCCAAAACGAACAGACACCTCTAACATTCCAACCCCTGCAACACAAAAAAACTGCCACCACCGTTCCATCGGCTACCAAAACAAACAAACAAACATCAGACTGTAGATCCAAATAACACAACCTGGCCTAACACATTCTTGCCCAAACAAGCCTTTCTTATTCATCGGAGTGTTATTTTCATGTTGGAAAATATCGTTGATGCACTGGTGCCTGACGGGGAGGAAGAGGTTGAAGTTGATATGTAGATCCCCGGCAAAGATGCCAGAAAACTTGTTGCCTGACAGAGAGGACTTCATTGGAAACCCCAAGAGAAAGGTGTGATGAGCACAACAGCAAGTCTTCCCTCAGTAGAGACCGAGGTTATCGAACCAGAAGGAGGAAGGAAACGTCCCATAGGTCTTGCAAGCAACGCGGAGACCTGCACAACACAAACTCAAGACTTTGCCCCGACGAATCGGTGAGGTTGTCACGCTCACCGGTTTGCTGTAACAAAGGATTAAACGTATGGTGTGTAAGGGTAATGGTTTGTAGAAAGTAAACAAGTAATAGTGGAAGATGTATCAATGGTAAAGATTGGACCGGGGTCCATAGTTCACTAGAGGTGCTCTCCTTAGATAAACAACATGGCATGAAGGGTAAACAAATTACAGCAGGGCAATTGACAGGAACTGAGCAAGGCATAACAATGCAATTACTAGTCAGAAAGATCCTATGAGATTCGATTGGGCAATACAACAAGATACATAGACCTCCATCCAACTGCATCTATGACTAGAAGTCCACCTTCAGGTTATCATCCGAACCCCCTCCAGTATTAAGTTGCAAGCAACAGACAACTGCTTTAAGCAAAGTGTGTAAGGTAAATAGTCCACATGTTCCATGAACAAGAGACCATTTTTTCTCCCTAGTGGAAACTGGACATCTACAACCGAAGAGATTTCTGTCACTTCCCTTGGAAACTAGAGACATGAACCCACTATCAAGCATAAATACCCCCTCTTGGAGTCACTAGCAACTACTCGGCCAAGATAGTTACTAACAACGGAGAGCATGCAAGATCACAAACAACATAGACATGATAGAATCATAAAGACAAAATCATTAATCAAACCAACATAATAATCTCAATATCCATCGGATCCCCGCAAACACAACATGCATGATTACAAATAGATTAGATCTTGATCATGAACGGAGCTCACAAGATCTATACATGAAAGCACAAAGGAGGAGATACAACCATCTAGCGACTACATGGACCCATAGTCCAAGGTGGAACTACTCACGCATCATACCGGAGAGAAGGCCTCCGGGATGATCTCCCCTCTGGCAGGGTGTCGGGAAGAACTTCAGATCCCCTCGATCTATGGATGATGGTGGCGGTAGCTACATACGGTTTCATGGAGATTTGATCAGGTACTTAGGGTTTTTGCATCGGGGGCTTCTTATAGGCGAAGGGGGAGGCCGAGGAGGCGTCCACACGGGCCACACCCCTCCTAGGAATGGGCCCACCCCTGGTCGCACCTAGGGGGGTCTGGCTGCCCTGGCACGCCTCTCCGTCTCCCCTATGGACTTCTTGTTCCCCACGGAAAGTTATTGACTTTGACGTTTGTCCCGTCCAATTCCAAGAATATTTCCTTACTAGCTTTTCTTAAACCAAAAACAGCAGAAAACAGGCAACTGGCACTGTGGCAACTTGTTAATAGGTTAGTACCAGAAAACATGTAAAAAGCACCTCAAAGTGTAGACAAAGCAAAGCAAAGTAGATACTAACAAGCATGGAATATCAAAAATTATAGATACGTTTCCGGCGTATCAAGCATCCCCAAGCTTAACTCATGCTCGTCCTCGAGTAGGTAAGTGATAAAAGAATAATTTTTGATGTGACATGCACCCTCACAATAAAGATCCAACCATTTGCAAGCATTGGAAGCTGGGATCAAAGAACTCTAAACATGTGCATGAAAGATGGAGTTCTAACAATAGGACAAAGTAACTATGCATTCAACATGAAAGGCTACAAACAAAGATCATGAATAACATGCATTAAAAACATTTGTTTGTTTCACATACAGAAAACATAGCATAGTGGCAACCAGCTTGTCCCTCATAGAGTAGCAATATAGATGCATAGGACACCTTCAAAGTTCACAAGGTTGACTAGAAACAAATAGCACAAGAACAAGTAATATCACAATATGCATCAATCAATAAGCTTTGGAACACTACACACAGAATGACAACTATGCTCTCTTAATGGTGCCTAAAGGTAGAAGCTGGAGACTCAATAGTGGTGGAAGAAAGGCCTTTTTATAAAGGAAGCAGGGATTTCAAGTTTCAAAAAGAGCTTCCAAAAATTATGGTACTTGTTAGCTTTCAACCCTCATTGCCCCTATCATAAGCATGTTGAAGTGATTAAGGTTAAAGTGAACAAAGATGGAGTATATGCTTGACGAAGTATAAGTTGGCAATCTCAAGTCCCTTGAATACGAGGGCTACACCTCATGCTACTCAACTTCAGTCACAGGTAAGTTTTTGTCATTGTAAGTATTTGCATATCGTAGAGAACCGCCAACGGGGTACCCCTTGCACATGGTACAAGAGCTTTCCCATAACCAAAATGACAAGGCAAGCAGACAATGAGCATCTCAGCGATCTTTTTATTTACTATATGCATAGCTTTTTATTTAGGATGCTTCATAGATAGCTCACTATGGTGATGCTGCAAGTTTCCACCATGATTAGGCACGGCTTAGGCTAGCGTCCCAGTCGTTTCTATAACACAGAATACAAACTCCATGGACTTACAAGTTTCCTCTTTATTTCACACCGGTGACATCCATATACAAAAGAGCATGATATCAACTGAGTACAAAGTACAAGTGCAATGTTGAAAACGTTCCCCGTGATAGCACGGTTCTGCTAATTCCAACGTATAAGTGCAAGCATATACAACATAGACGTCACAATGGTTCAAGTTTTTAGGGGAAAAGAATATAAAGTGTGCCATCAAGTTTGTGAGGGCTTTAATCACTAAGTTTTCACATAACAAAATAGTTTTTAATTGGAAGATAGCTGGAAACAAGAATATACTTGGAATGGTGTAACACACCATGCATAGGAGTTTATAGTGGACAATTTGGAATAACTTCGTTTCTTGGGAGCTGGAAGCATGAGTAGAGCTTACTCATACAAGTGGAGGCTAGCAAAAGACTGGGAGGAACCAACTAAGAGAGCATAATGGCCATAATCATGCGGAGCAACAAAGCATTACTAATCAAAGCATAGAGTGGTACTACAAGTGTAAGATCCCTCCTTTGTAAAGGAAAAGGATCCCTGTGATTGCAATGCTAGTCCCTGGATCAATGCTAGCATCCACAGTTTAAGATGAAGTACACAGAAACAAAGGTCATTATTACAGTCATTCCAGAGACAAAAATAGTCTTTACAACTCCAAGGCCACAGGCCTAGTACAAGAGTTTGAATAAGTAAATAAATAAAAGTCTTCATCTTCATGTGCCACAGGAAAACATGTTGAGTGTAGACTCATGACTCCTAATCCTCATCAGAGTAACCTGCAACATCACAAGTTACAGCCACAGTGGGTCAATACATTGGAATAGTATTAGCAAGTGATACCTTAGTATAATTTAGGTGGACTAGATACTATATGCGATTTGGCTAAGTGTAGCTTGGCTTGCTTTGCTCAAAATAGGTTTTGCCTATTAGTTGAAATCACTAAGTTTTTCTTTGTCAAAACTTTTCCCAAGGAACCACCAATAGACATTGAGGTACTTCACCCTTGTTCACCCACAAGTTTTTACTTAGAAATTGGGATGAGGAGATTCTTGATAGCTTCCATGTCTTGATGCTCAAGTTGTCCTTTTCCAGGGACATGGCTAAGTACTTAGATTCTTCCATCTGCAGAGATTGTGCACTTTCCCCACCAGACTTGATTTTCACCAAGACAGGACCTTTCAGAAGCCTTCCCTTAGACCAAATGGACGCGTTCCAACCTATCATCCCACTACCACCAACTGTCAAAATGGCTAAGTTCTAGCAACCTATGTGATCCAGGCAGAGCCCATATTGCCAAGTGGCTGCACTAGAAGCTTCTCAACACTTGGCCTCTAAAATCTCTTTGTTCCTGGGTGGCTTTCCACAAGTGAGATACACAAGGTAAACCATAGAAATGGGCCTTGTGTAACCACTCAAGATAAACCATTCCTTCCATTCCACCCAGGTGTTTCATTTACTTAGTTGTTTTATTAGGCAAAAAACAAGTCCAAAAGACTTAGAAATATTTTCATCATAGCATGTATTTTTCACCAACCCTTGGTTGCTACTAGCTAGGCTAAGCATGGCATAGATAAGCATCTTAACTTAGAAAATTTTCTAGCAATTCTACAACTACTAGGATTTCCCAACATGGCATATAAGCAAAATATAGCATGCAATACTAGCAAAATATTTCTAATGCTTAGTAGAAAACATAGGGATAAAAATATTCATGAAGCACCACTTGCCTTGGTAGTTTGGAGAGTAGCTACACTCCTCATAATCACAATCACTAGCACCAAAATCTACACAAGAATCATAGCCACAAATCACATACAAAACATATACAACCAAAAATATATGAAAGCATGCAATATGATATGTGATGATTTTTAAAACTCAACAAAGCAACTGTACAGTACTGGTTCATAAACAAGTTTAAAACTTGCCAAACAACAATTATTTAAACCTTAAATCATTTCCTAAACAATTCATATACTCAAATTATCCCTACACAAGTTTCTGCAAATAAAACCATTTTAACAGAAGCAAAACATTAAACACATTGCATATTTAGAAAGGGCTTGTTCTCCTGATTCCAATGATATAAAATTTGTTAAATTCTAACGTGGGAATCAAAAGTTATAGCCAAAACAAAATCAAACATCTAATAGATTCAAATCATGTTTTTAAATCTAAACTGCTGCCACGCGTCTTATTCTGATTGGCCCGTACCGCTTCGCGTTGGATCACGCTTCTGAGCCGCAGGATCTGACTTAATCGCACGGCCCAGATCTACCTATACCGCTTCGCTAAGTGATCTAATTCCACGCGCTGGATCTAGATCCAACGGTCCTAGATCAAACGACCATAGCTGGGTGGCGATGGCGGTGGCTACTGGCGGCGGCGTGCTCGGCCTACGGCGGCGCGGCGCTACAGGTGGCTCTGGGGTCGTCGGAGATGCTTAACAGAAACGTGACGATGCGCTGATGCTCAACCTGGCGACGGCTTGGCAAGGGGCGCACGGACACGGTCGATGGAGCTCGTCGGAGTTGCGGGCGGCGTCTGTTGCTTGATGTTGAAGATGTTGCCGAGGCTCAGTGTCGACCTAGCACAAGCCAGAGGGTTTAGGAGATGCGCAAGGGCCTGGCGAACAAGGCAGTACCAAAGGGGAGGCAAGGGGCGGTCTCGTTTTACCCGAATCGCACGTAGGAGTCGAGCGGCGGCTCAGGTGCTCGTGGGTGAGGACGAAGATGTCGCTCTGGGTCACGAGAAAGCAAACGGAGGGCATTAGCGAATGCGCAAGGTCATGATGGACACAGTGGTTTGAACTAGAGGCAGAGGGGCGGTCTGTACTCACCGAGATTCGTTGCCGGAGTGCGTCTGTCTGCGGCGGCGCAAGGGCAATTGCGGGCAGCCTGGGGGCGTAGAGGTGGAGCTAGGTGAGGGGAAATGGCCGTGGTGCAGAGGGGGTCTTATACCCAGAGTGGGGGCGAGGATCGCGCGGCGTATCAGTGGCAATTAAGCGCGTACTGATTGCGGCGAGGTAACGGCGGAGCGAGCATCGCGGCCGCGCGTGATTGACGACGCAGACGACGTGGTCGCAGGGTCCACTCGTCAGCGAGTTAAACAGAGGGGAGGTGGGGTCCTGGCGTCAGTCACTCAGTGGGTTCGTCCGCGAGTGAGAGAGAGAGAGGGGGGGAACCCGGGTGGGATAACTGGGCTGGATTCGTAGTTGGGCCAGATAGGTGGCGCTGGCCTTTTTCTATTTATTTTCTCCTTTTCTTTTTCTGTTTTGATTTTCTGAAATGATTTTCCAATCCAAATCAAATGAGTTTGAATTCAAATCTTCTCTAGATTTTTATACTGCAAAACTTGCACTCAAATGTGTGTCAAACACTACTGTTCAATCAAAACACTTTTGTCAAAAGAAAATAAAAATAAAACCAAGCCTTTATGTGATATACAATAGGCATAATATTGGTTTTATTTTACTTATTTTGTTTTTGAAACTTTATTCAAACCTTTGATGGTGCCTAAGTTTGAATTAAAACCTTACTGAAAAAATAAGTACTCTTCTCATTGAAATGTAGCACTAAGGCTAGAGCAACTTACATGAAATGATAGGCATATATGCTTCTGTTTTGAAATGATTTGTTTGAAATGAAATTCATATGATCATTTTTTTACGGTAAAACAGTAGGGCAAAAAAGCCCCACTGCAATTTTTTTTATATATCAAAAAGAGTTACAAAAGAATATTTACAAACATAGTACTTCTTCTTAAAGAGGGATAACAGTCTAATTAGCTATCTCCTGTCTAAATTGGCTTCAATCCAATCCTTAAGGCCCTGATAGTACTTCTTCTTAATTCTATGTAGGACCCATCTTAATTCCTGAGCTATAATAGCCTTCCAGGTCTCCACCGATGCATGCTGATTGTTGAAAATTTCATTGTTTCTGCAAATCCAGATGCTCCAAGTTCCAAGTATCAGAATTTCCATTGCAAAAGGGACCTTTAGATCTTTTTTAATACTGGCTAGAACTTCAAAGATGCTTTGATCAGCCATATTGACCTGTGAGATTTCATCCCAACAGGCTCTTGCAAATGGGCATTCCCAAAACAAATGTAAACTAGTTTCTTCACTATGGCAGCCCTGGAAGACACAATCATAAGATGCCAGAGAAAAACATTTCCTTTTCAGAAGATTTCTTGTGTTGAGTCTATCAAGCAGAAGGAGCCAGAAGAAGAATTTGTGCTTTTGTTGACAAGAAGATTTCCAAATCCAAGAGAAATGTGGCTGAACCGGTTGGTAACCAACTAACGAACAGTAAGCCTTTTTGACCGAAAAATTATTGCCCCAGATGTAAGACCAACAATCAGATTCCCCTTCGCTGCCAGAATTGAGAATTTGTTCAAGACTTTGATATTCCTGAAACGCTTGTTGGGACAAAGGAAGATAAAAGAGATCCTGAGTATTTGCAGTATGCAGGAACTCACTGACAGAAATGTGAGGGTTTTTTGCATACGAAAGTAGGTGAGGAAGCTTATGATGGAGACAACTATCATTCCACATATCAGTCCAGAATAGTGTAGATTCCCCATTTCCAACCAAGCATTTTGCAAGTCCTTTAAAAATGTCAATCAGTTTTAGATGAGCTTTCCACCAAAAGGATCCCTCAACACTTCTTCCAGACAGCTTTCCATTACAATAGTAAGTATTCCATACCAAATGAACCCAGGGAATATCCTTATGATTATAGAACTTATCCAGATTCTTCAAAAGAAGAGCAGAATTTTGAACATTAAGATCAAGAACCCCCAATCCTCCCTGGTTCTTGGGTCTACAAACTTTCTTCCATGCTACAAGAGCAGTACCTCTAGCTTGAACATCAGAAGTTTTCTTTCTCCACAAGCATTGCCTCATATATCTAATCAACTGATCCTTAATAGTGACAGGGAGATCAAAACAACTCATGTAATATATGGGGAGGGAAGATAACACAGACTTAACTAACTGCAATTTCCCCCCATAGTTCAGAAAGTCAACAATTCCACACAACCTTCTTTCAATTCTCTGAACAATAGGCAAAAAGTGTTCCACAACAGGTTTATTCAAGCTCAGGGGCAGACCAAGATAGGTAAAAGGCAAGGATCCAGTGAGGCAAGAAAGAGTATTAGCAAAGTGCCCAAGCCTCTAAGAATCCATATTAATAGGCATCATGCTGGACTTGGAATAATTGACTTTGAGTCCAGTGGAGAGAGCAAAAGTATGTAGGATTGCTTTAAGACACAAGAGTTGCTCTGAATCAGCCTTAAGGATTACTAAAGTGTCATCTGCATACTGAACCACAGGGAAGTCAGGACAGAATACATTCTCAGTGGGCAAAGAAAGGAGACCCAGGGTCATTGCCTTATTGAGGATACTTTGAAGGAGATCAGCAGCCAGCACAAACAACAGAGGAGACAAAGGATCTCCTTGCCTGACACCCCTTCTACAGTAAAAAAATTTCCCAGGCACACCATTTAAAAGCACAGAGGAAGAAGCAGACCCAAAGATCATCTGAATCCAAGAAATCCACTTAACTCCAAAACCTTTGGCTTTAAGGATATTGATGATTGCAGAATGTTCAATTCTGTCAAAAGCCTTCTCAAAATCCAACTTGAGAATTAAAATTTCCTCCTTTGACTTGTGGCACTGATCAAGAAATTCAAATGCCCAACCTAAACAGTCTTGAATAGATCTTTGCTTGAGGAAACCATATTGATTCTTGTGAACCAGTTTAAGAATGACTTTTTGCAGTCTATTGGCCAGAATCTTGGTCATAATCTTAAGGACACTATTTAGCAAGGAAATAGGTCTAAAATCAGCAGGAGTCAAAGGAGCAGCAATTTTTGGAATGAGGGTGATGAAAGAAGAATTAATGCTCTCCAAAGAGACATTCCCTTCATAGAACTCAATAAGTAAATGCTTCACATCATCCTTGATAATAGGCCAGCAAAGCTTCATGAATTCATTATTAAATCCATCAGGGCCAGGAGACTTATCATTAGGCAAATTTGTGATGACTTCATCAATCTCCTCATCAGAGAAAGGCTTTTCCAAAGCTTCCATTTCCTCCTGAGTTAAGCAGCCACCAGCCAAATCATTAAGATTGAAATGCATTTCAGGCTTATCAGAAGTGCCCATTCTATCTCTAAAGGAATTCCAAAGAAGATTTGCTTTTCCATCATGATCATAGATCTCAAGATCAGAATCATCTTTGAGCATGGTAATGTAGTTATGTCTGAAGCTGATGGTAGCTCTGGAGTGAAAGAATTTGGTGTTCTCATCCCCCAGTTTAACCCATTTGATTTTCCCTCTCTGCTTCCAATAAGTATTCTGGCTTTTTAAAAGAGAAATAATAAGATCTTTCAGGATATCCCTAAGATTCCACTCATGAACAGTAAGAGTTCTCATTTCCTCCATGACATCAAGCAGATCAATGGTGGCATTAACATTACAGATTTGTGTCTTTAGACAAGGTAGCTATTTGTCCCAAAGCTTCAACCCTCTTCTCACATTTTTGAATTTAGCATTTATATTTTTTGCAGAATCCAGGAAGCCCACAGGAATGTTCCAGGCATTTTGTACAATAGCTTTAAACTCCTTATGATGTAACCAAAGGTTTTCAAATATAAACACCTGAGCTTTTGGAATCATTGTGCCAATGGTAATGACACAGGGAAGGTGATCCAAAGTAGGCTTAGCAAGAGGAGCAACAAAAGTGGAGGGAAAACTCTGAGTCCAGACAGCAGAAGTAAAAAACCAATCCAATCTTTCCAATAGAGGATCCTTCTGCATGTTACTCCAAGTGAACTTTCTACCCTTAAGTGGTAATTCAATGAGACCCAAATTATTAATAGCTTCATTAAAGAGAAGCATACCATTCACATCCCCTCCCAATTTGTTTCTATCAGAAGGCTGCCTACAGAAGTTAAAATCTCCCACTATAAGCCAATCCACATCATCAGGCATATCAATGCTACCAAACCAGTCTAAAAATTTAGACTTTTTTTCAGGTAAACATGGCCCATAAACGTTGGAGAGGATCCAGGATTTATTGGACAAGAGAGATGTCAAGGTAATGGAGATAGAGAACTCATTGAGGAAAGAAAGTTGCCCAGAAAACAGGGAGCCATTCCAAATGATGATCAAACCTCCAGATGCACCTCTGGAAGGAAGAAATTCAAAGTTGGTAAATTTGGAGGGACAGAATTTTTTAATGAAGGAGCTGTCAAAACCCTCCCGCTTAGTTTCTTGGAGACAGATAATGTCACAGCCAGACTCCTCAATTTTGCTTCTGAGAGCAAACCATTTTTTATCAGAATTAATTCCCCTGATATTCCAATTCAGGATCTTCCAAGTTCTGTTGTTATTCATTAAGAAACCAGGAGCAAGTATGGATGTGGGGTGATGTAAATAATGTAATCACCCAGAAGAGAAAACAGCAAAACCAGAGACAAAAGCTTAACCAATTTAGAGTACCACATAGATGATCCACAACAAGTACACTCCATATTGCAATATCACAAGCACAGAACACATAACAGGGAGTCAACAAGACTCCAGCAAAAGATTTAGCTTGACACATTTAAAACACTTAAGAAGAGGACTTCTTCTTGGCTTGCTGTCCACAGGTACCAGCAGCCCCAGGCTTCTTCTTGCCACCAATCCCCAAGCTAGAAGAGTGACCTCCTTTAATGCTGCCTTTGGTAGGAGCCTTAATAGCCACATCATTGATCTTCCCTTTCTTGAGTAACCTCTTCTCCAGGTCCCCATCTTTCACCTTGCAGAATGAAGCAGCAAGATTTTTAACCACATTGGCATTCAGGCAAGGAGGGGCAGCATTACAAACCAGGCAATCAACAATTTGACAATGTAAATGACTTTTGAAACCCCCATTTAATTCAACAATCCTAGGACTTCTTCTCACCTCAGATTCCACAAGAGGTTCCTTGCCCTTTCTCTTTCTAGCAGGGGTAGAGGGAGAGCCTGAAGGTTTATTGACTTCAATACCCAGGCAAGAAGGGGCCATCTGGGAAAAATTCTCATTAGGAATGATGAAAGATATTGAACTTTCCTCAGCAATAGGTTCTTTAATAATATCCCATAAAGGAGAAGTAAGAAATCCCTTGACCCAATTAAAATTCTCAGGAGTAGCAAGCATGAGAGTAATGAAGTTAAACCAACTTACAGGAATATCACATTTAAGAGAACCCTTTGAAGAAGATTCCTTCTGGATATGGGGAGCAAAATAATTCTCCCAGAGCTCCAAGCCTTGTTGGGAAAATCCCTGCTGGGCAACATGCACATCAGGAATGGTAATAAATGTTCTCACCATCCCAACCTGAAGGTGAGCCTCATTTGGGGAAAGAAGGTGCTGATCCTCTAGCATCCAATCATCATTCTCAGGGGCCACAGCACTTGAATCCATAGGACTTCCAGTCTCTTCTTCAGCATCAGCATTAGGCTCCTCCTCATTATCCAGATAATTTTGAAAGATATTTTGCAGACCTTCCCCAATGCCAACCCCTTGAGGTGCAGCTGCAACACCAAGCTCCTCCACAGCCTCAGGCTCATTAACAGATTCATCATCATCAGACTCCCAATCTTGAACAATGACACCTGTAACTCCACTGTTCACATCCTGAGGTGGCAGATGCTGATTGTCAATAGGCATGTCTTCTCCAGGAGCAATGACAGGTCCTTGAACAGGAGCAGCAGCAGCCTCCCAGGGGCCCCAACCTTCAGCATTCCCACCATCAGGAGCAGGATTCTGCACAGGAGCCATCCACTGGCCCCAATCACCCCCAGGAGCAGGGGGGAGGAGGGGGAGGTGGCACCTGAGGTCCAAAGACTGGCCCATGTGCAGGAACAGGGTGAGGGTCCACATTGTCATCTGGCAGTGGGTCCTCTTCAGGTGGGCCCCCACCAAGCAAGTGACTCTGAAGAACTTCAACAGGAAAAGTCCATGACTCTGTCTCCACCAGGTCACCTATGGTAAACCGCACACTCTTGGGGATGTCAGCCAAATCAGTCACACAAATTTTAGCAATAATCCTACCCTTATGATCAGTGTCCCTCTCCCACAGGAGAACTTTTCCAATGTCTGCAAAGATAGCATTCAGGTCCTCAGTATGCCAGTGGTCAAGGGGAGGCCCAACCAGCATCACCCAGCACTCATTATTAAACTGAATCCTACGCCAGTTATCCCCCTCATTGTGCTTGACAAAAGAAACATGCACATCTTGAAATGGGATCGGGCTCGCCGCAATGAGTCTATCACGGTCACTGACATGGTGAAACTGCACATAAGCAGACCCAAAGGGACAGTCCTGTATATCCCTGAAGTGCACTCCAGCCTCATTGTTGAAGAAATCAACCAAGACACCATGAATATTTACGAACGGAACCAGACCAGGAGGGAGGGGAAAAATGTTAGCAATAGCATACTGTTCATGTGCTCGTGACCTCCGAGGCACCACCACCCTTTTAACACGATTCCGCCCAGCCACTTGCAAAATCTGGAAGCCGTTCGGCAGGAAAGGCTCAGGGTCGATCGGGATGTTCGACATTGCAACGCCCTTCGCCGGCGACAAGCAGGAGGGGAATGGGGTTTCAGCGGGCGGGGGAGTTGAGGAGACAGGGGAAGTGGTAGTTGTTTTTTGCAACGAGGAAGTGAACTCGTGAAAACTGCCGTGAATGGCGGGCCGGGAATGAGAAACCACCTGGGCCTTGAACCATCCCTCATACGATTTGTCGGGCCAAGTACAATTAGGGAAAGAGGGAAATTTCAGAAAAGGAAGGAGCCCAGGCAAATTAAAAGCAGCGCGATTAGCGCCCTCCCCAGACCTGACCGGCGTTACCTTCGACTTAAAACTCTCATTAGTGAGAACCTGAGCATAAGATCTACCATGATGGCATGATTTGAATTCCCCATTAATATGATGCTCAATCACAGGCGAAGGACCATCAGGTGACGAAGGAAATTTGAGTCTTTGAAAAACCGAGCCACCTTTACCGGGAGACTTTAAAGAATGAGATTTTTTTGCACTTTCTTTTTTGTACGTGACAACTTTCCATTCCTTAGCAGATTCCTTGTAAAATTCCCTTTCTTCATGAATCCAGTTCGGACCCCCATTACCCCAAAGATTGACATGGATCACAAAAGAATGGCATGAAAACTTGGAGATATTGTAGATCTCAAAACCCACTGCCCGAGAAGCAACCGAGAAACGAAAAGTTCTATCTTGCAAAAGCTTCACCTGGAATTTAGAAGCATTACCACCAAAACAGGCTTGAAGAGCAAGACTAACAGTATGAAAGTCCAAATTAAAATTTGCCCTCCCAAAAGAACCAACCAGATAAAATGGTCTCTTCCTGAACCCACCAATAAAATTAACTTGATGCCTGAATTTATCAAACATCCTCTTCACAAAATCACGCCCTAAAGAAAAATCCAGGGCAGGTCGGCATGAAGCAACATCTTTGGAAGCAACCTCTTTGGAAGCACCACCTGAGTGAAGATTTTCCGAGAAATCCAGAGATCTAGGCGCCAGCCCCTCAACATTGGTGGAAATTTTTTTAACCAAAGGGCTTGGTAAAATTTGAGAACCAACCACCACCCTCTTCACCTGGAGATCAATGGAGATACCAGAAGCCACCACCTCACCATGAACCAAGTATCTAGCATCAATCACAACCTCATTGTGGTTGAGGATAACAAGCCTTTTAGAACTAGGAAAAAGCATGAGAAAACCTTTAGAAGGCCCAAGATCATCAGTCGGCAAAGAGGAGCAAAGGGCATGCCATTTAAGACCAGTGTCTTCATCTGATCCAGTGATGGTAGGAGATCTACCAAGAAATCCAGATGAAGGATCCAAAGAATCATTAACACGGGAGAGATGAGAGGGGAACCTCAAAACAGATCCAACAGAGATCTTCTCCCCATTTTCCAAACATCGTCCCTCAAGAGGAGAGCCTTTGGCATTGAGAAGAACCAGCCACGAATCAGCCGAGACAACGAGAGAACCTTCCAGAAACTTACCACCCGAGGTCACACCAGAGTAGGTGACCTTCCAACAACCTCTAGAGGAGTCCATGCAGAGCCTACGCCGGCAAGGCGCCGGCGAGAGCCGAAGGTCGCCCCACGGACACCTCAGAGGAGCCACATGCCTCGGAAATCGTGCGGGTCTTACTTTAAGCTCTTCATATGATCATGGATGCATGGGTGATATGCATGTGTTTGAAACATGATTTTATGGATGTTACAAATCCTTAAGGTGAATCTCGCCCTCGAGATTCGGATTGGCTAGCAAATAGGTGAGGGTGGTCTTTCCGAAGATCATCTTCTCTTTCCCAAGTTGCTTCCTCTTCGGAATGATGGTTCCACTGCACTTTGCAAAACTTGATAGTCTTAGTCCGTGTGACTCTTTCTGCAGTCTCAAGAATCTTGATAGGCTTTTCATCATAAGTGAGATCACTTTCCAATTGTACATCCTCCAAAGGTATAGTATCCTTCAAAGAAGTTTCTTCCATTTCTAGATGACATTTCTTAAGCTGACTCACATGAAACACATTATGGACAGCGGACAAAGACTCTGGCAATTCAATTTCATAAGCAACTTCTCCTTTGCGACTCAGAATCTTGAATGGTCCAACATATCTTGGGGCCAACTTTCCTTTGACTCCGAACCTCTTCACTCCACTAAGTGGTGACACTCTAAGATAAGCTCTATCACCAACTTCGTAGGTGACTTCTCTACGCTTAGGATCTGCATAGCTTTTCTGTCGGGACTGTGCTATCTTCAATCTGTCCTTAACCAACTTGACCTTCTCTTCGGCTTCTTTGATAAGTTCTGGTCCGAACAAACTTCTTTCTCCCACACCATTCCATAACAATGGGGTGGTACACTTTCTCCCGTAGAGAAACTCAAATGGTGCCATCTCAATGCTGGCTTGATAGCTGTTGTTATAAGAAAATTCTGCGTAAGGAAGACTTTCATCCCAACTGGCTCCATAGTCTAGGGCACATGCCCTCAACATGTCTTCAAGAATCTGATTAGTCCTTTCTGTTTGTCCATCAGTTTGAGGATGAAAAGCAGTGCTGAATTCCAACCTCGTTCCCAATGACTCATGTAGCTGTCTCCAAAAATGGGAAGTGAATTGAGTTCCCCTATCAGACACAATAATCTTGGGCACTCCATGTAGACATACAATTCTACTCATGTAGATCTTGGCCAACTTAGCACTTGTATAGGTTGTCTTCACGGGTATGAAATGAACCACTTTAGTTAGGCGATCGACTACTACCCAAATAAAATCGTATCCTGACCGGGTCCTTGGTAATCCAGTAATGAAATCCATACCAATCTTGTCCCACTTCCAATCAGGAATAGGTAGTGGTTGAAGCAAACCGGCTGGTTTCTGGTGTTCCGCTTTCACTCTACTACACACATCACACAAAGCAATATGTTCGGCGATGTCTTTCTTGAGATTATTCCACCAAAATCTTTCCTTCATGTCCATGTACATTTTGGTGTTACCCGGATGAATGGAATACGGTGAGTTGTGTGCTTCTTGCAAAATCAGTTTCCGAAGCTCCGGATCTTGTGGAACACAGATACGTTTCACATGCCATAAAGTACCCTGTTCATCTTCATGAAATCCTTTGGCTTTTCCTTTGCCAATCTTTTCCTTAATCTCTTCAATTTCCTTATCAACCTTCTGGGCTTCTTTGATCTTGTCCAACAAGGTGGGTTGAACATCCAAAGACATGAGATGTCCTTCAGGCACAATCTCCAATCTGAGATCTCTAAATTGGGCACACAAATCATCGGGCAATTCTCCTTTAGTAAGGCCATTCACAAAAACCTTACAGCTTAAAGCATCTGCTACAACATTTGCTTTACCGGGATGGTATTGCAAACTTAAGTCATAGTCCTTGATGAGTTCTAGCCATCTTCTTTGTCTCATATTAATTTCCTTCTGGGTGAAGATATACTTCAAACTATTATGATCTGTGAACACTTCACAACATTTTCCCAAAATGTAGTGTCTCCATGTTTTGAGTGCATGGACAACAGAGGCTAACTCCAAATCATGAGTAGGGTAGTTCACTTCATGAGTTTTGAGTTGTCTCGAGGCATATGCCACAACTTTTCCTTCTTGCATTAGTACTGCACCCAAACCATGATGGGATGCATCACAATATACTTGGAAATCTTTCTCCAAATCTAGCAGACACAAGACTGGTGCTGTCACAAGTCTCTTCTTCAATTCTTGGAAGCTGAGTTCACATCCCTCAAACCAAGCAAATTTCTTGTCTTTCTTTAGCAATTTTGTCATGGGTTTTGCTACCTAGGAGAAATTCTCAATGAACCTTCTGTAGTAACCTGCTAAGCCAAGGAAACTACGAACTTCTTTCACTGACTTGGGAGATTCCCATTCAGTTACAGCTGAAACTTTAGCAGGATCAACTGCTACACCATCTCCTGACACAACGTGTCCGAGAAATCCAACTTCATTTAGCCAGAATTCACACTTGCTGAATTTGGCATATAGTTTATGCTCTCTAAGCTTCTCAAGTATCAAACGCAAATGTCCTTCATGCTCTTCTTTTCTCTTGGAGTAGATTAAAATGTCATCGATGAAAACGACAACAAATTTATCAAGGAATTCCATGAACACCTTGTTCACATATTCATAAAGTATGCTGGAGCATTGGTCAAACCAAATGGCATCACGGTATACTCATACAATCCATACCTTGTGGTGAAAGCTGTCTTAGGTATGTCTTGCTCTCTTATCTTGAGTTGGAAATAACCTAACCGGCGATCAATCTTCGATAACACACAAGCTCCTTCTAACTGATCAAACAAGTCATTGATTCTAGGAAAAGGATATTTGTTCTTGATAGTTACCTCATTGAGTGAACGGTAATCTATGCATAACCTTTGGCTTCTATCTTTCTTTTCCACAAACAAAACTGGTGCTCCCCAAGATGAAGAACTTGGTTGAATAAATCCTTTCTGCAACTGCTCTCCAAGTTGTTTCTTGAGCTCTTTCAGTTCATCAACTGACATCTTGTATGGTCTCTTTGCTGTTGGTCCAGATCCTGGTAGCAAATCAATAAGGAACTCCACATCTCTATCTGGTGGCATTCCCGGCAATTCTTCCGGAAACACATCCGGATATTCACTCACAATTGGAACACAATCTATGCTAACCCCCTTAAGAGAATTTAGCATACTCCTTTTTGCTTCAAAGTTGGTCTTGAATCTGATCCTTTTATTTTCTGGAGTTGTGAGTGAGACAGTATGGTTGGCATAATCTATCACTCCCTTGTGCTTAGTCATCCAGTCCATTCCCAGAATGACATCCAATCCTTGGGAATTTAGGATTATCAAGTTAACGGGAAACTTATACTTCCCAAACTCTATGACTAGATCATGACATCCTGAATTCACTATCATTTCTCCGCCAGGACATGTAACATCCCAAAAATACTAAACTTGGATCATAAAATTCTAATCCTCACATTTAGGGTTAACAAAAACTTTTCTAAATAAATTTATGAACCCATGCATATGTGTATGCATTGATTTTGAATTCTTTTAAAACCACCTTGTTTGTTTGTTTCATTGCTTGTAAAATGTTTCTTAGGTGAGATAAACATCATCTAAAACATTTCCCACACTTTTCCTAAAGACAAGTAAATCAAAACAAATATATTAAGGGAATGGTCACTTTGACCAATTTAACTCCCATGCCTACTTTGGCTGTCTCAAACTTTCAAAACTTAACAGAAACTTTTCTGGATCTTTGCACCCCTTGAATGTACTCATAACAAGGTATCAAGGCCCACTTTGTGATCATCTAGAAACTTTCAAATGCATAGTTTAAATGACAATTCAAAATTGAATCTTCTTCATATGGGAAGATCCCACTTTTTCAAAACCCACTCAAACAAGCTCAACTTTCAAAACCCAAGCATCTGCAGACTCACCAGCACCAATCTAGGAAACCCACCAAAATTCATTTCAAAATTCAAAACTTGATTTCATGCGGCCATTTCATCAAACAGGTTGCAGACACAAATCAAACAAAACATAAAACACTATAGTGTGCAGTGATTCTTGCCTAACTTGTTCCCTAGTTAGCTCACACACAGCCCAGTAGATCATCTAGAAAGTTTAGCCCAACACTAGCACCCCTGTGAGCTTGCCATTGCCATTAATGGTGAACAGCCGAGCATCCCAATGTCACCCCATTGTGGACAGCAGGCTAGAGGAAGAAATAGCCGTGCCAACCTTGTCTGGGAGGCAGCCCACCGTCCACCGCCACTCACTGTCCCAGCCGCGAGCGTTGCCAAGACCTGGACCACGCGCACAAGCCGCGCCGAGACCATGCCGAGAGTGCGCCAGAGCGCCACCCTCGACCAGCGTCCACAGACCGCGCGCCGCCCTCGCCGCGTGCACACACGATCACCACCGACCTAGGAGACCGCCAGACATCCCTGTTTGCCGCCCCGCGCCATACAACCACCGCCCGCCGTCAAAGACGCCGCCTCTGCCGCACAGAGCACCGCCCGTTCCAGACCAAACCACACCGCCCCATGCCTCGCGGCCATGTCGTTGAGCCGCCTGTAACGTCACCCCCGACGAGCTCACCGTGCGCCCCGACGATCCCCTCGCTCTACTATAAATAGAGGCCACCCCCGCACGATTTTTTCACACCATCTCACTCCCCTCTCCTCACTGACCGTGCCACACCGTCCTCAGAGCAAGGCGAGCACCACCTCGCCGGAATTTCACCGGAGCCCGCCGCCTCTAGAGAAGAAGGGAGCCAGCGATTGGAGTCGCCCTAGGAGAAGCCACCGGTACCAGGAGGTTCGCCGCCGTCGACTTCGTCGTTCGCCCGCCTCTCCGACCCTCGCTCGTACCCCGGTGAGCCCCTAGCAACCCTCACTGGCCGCGCTAGGTTTCGTTCTCGCCGGAGTTGTCTCGCGTCGACGATGACTCCCAGCCGTTAGATTAGAACTAGATCGAACAATCCACGTTGCCCCATACCGCTTCGCCCAGCCCCATGTCACTGACGAGTGGGGACACCACTTAAGCAGCCCGCGGGAGCACTGCGCTTAGAAGGCCGGCCCGTTAGAATTTCCCGCGCAAGCCCAGTGATTCAAATTAAACTTTTTCTATTTCATTTCAAACACACTTCTGTACCCAACTTCAAAAATCAACCCAGATCGATTCAGAGCATCAAATTTAATGAAACCAATTTTGTTGGAAAGGTCTGTGAATGCTAAATCCAAGCCCGTTGGATTCAAGTCATTTGGATCTATAGATCACCCATAGTAAAAATAACACGGCAGAAGCTTTTCTGCATTCAAACATTTTTCAAATTTAAACCATAAAAGCTTTTGAGTTGATTCCAACTCTCAAAAATCACATTTAACCATACCTTTCAGAATATATAAAAATATATAGGTTTACTTGCAGAAATAATGTTCAAGGAATAAAAGAATGCTTCATAAGCATTTCTAGCCACTTTAATTAATTAAAATAATAGGGTAAAACCTTATTAAATTGTGACACCACTTTAAATCACATTCCCATGGACTACAATATGTGGTGATGACATGTGTCAACATGATCCCATATTTGGTTTGGAGAATATTAAATCATAAGTAGTTTTTCAATGAGTAGAAATTACTTTTCTAAAAATAAAAAGAATCAAATCAAGCCTTAACCTTGTAAGGTTAGAGATGATGCTAGATCATCTATAGGACTCTTGTGTGTGATGATTGCAAGTAGTTAAGTATTGTTTGGTGATTGTGTACCTCGTATTTATTCATAGACGCTAGTACCGACCAAGGCTACAAGGAGGAAGGAGGATACTACGAAGAAGAAGCCGAGGAGAACTTCAACCCCTGCTCTGCACAAGGCAAGCCTAATACTACTAGTGAATGTGCAAGCTAACACTTGCAAGATACTATACCTATGCAAGCTTATACTGATATTGATGCAAGCTAACCCTTGCCAGATAGCCTACTGATGCCAAAAACCCATACTTGTGATGTGACTACTATATGCCTTAAGCATATGTGATCATACCCACTTGATAAACCAAATCCTAGTTTTATGTGCAAGCTTCTCACTTTATTTCTTTATCAAAGATTACTTAGAGTCTACTTAAGTGACTAGTAGATTGTGGAAGATGCTGAAGGTTGCACAAAGAGCATAAAATTTGGCCTAAGCTAGATAACCTTGATATCAGCCTAAGATATAAGGTTGGACTTAGTGAAACTCCACTAGTTACTACCCCATCATCAGTACTACCCCCCCTTACCTTAGATGCTAGTGCTAAGCATAAAATTTGATCAACTCTAGATGGGAATACTTGGTGGAAAAATGGTTATGAAAACCTTGGAATGATGGATCATTCTATTGAAATGTTTTGGACATGTGTTTCCAAACACTTGATGATTTTGGTGATGAGCATGTTGAGGCATGAGCCTTAGCCCTTTATAAAACTGATGGTTGTCTGGATGCGATACCATTCCAATTTTTGCGTACAACCACAATACCCGAATATTGGGTAGGGCTTGACTGGAAACTTATATACCTTAGTATTAGTTACCTCACGGCCAAGGTCTGAGCTGAGGCTACCTTGTGAAGATTGTCCACCTGTCCAGTACCCAAGATGACAGCTGGTCATGGTTGGGAGGCCAAACTCACAGGAGAGGTGCTTATACTAGGGCGTGTAATTGAAAGGTTAGGATTGATTATCCGCATACTGAGTATGGTGAATTCAGGATTTGTTCCTGACGGATGTATCGAATGTTGTGGTGAAAGTGTACAATCTCTGCAGAGTGTCAAACTATTCGAATAGCCGCGTCCGCGGTTATGGACAGTTGGAGTGGCCATACTGTTCCCCCGTCAGACTTTTCAAAATGACTTGTGAAATGAATTGAGACTTTGACTTGACCACAACAGAGTTGTGACCTGAAATACAAGTTCCCACTTAGGATTTATAAAATTATGACTAGCTTCAGAACCTAGTAGAGATAAATCTGGCTTTTGCAAAACAACCCTAGAGCCTAGTGTCCTATTATCCAAAAACCCCCTTTACTTGTTAGTATTAGTTTGCGAGTACTTAAAGAGTACTCATGGCTTTGTCCCTGGCTATTCCCATGGACAGACTAGGAAGAGGAGTACCTGGAAGATGGACCCCAGGAAGGTTACGACAACTAGGATCATCTCCCATCGTCAGCATTGCATGTCACCCCGAAGATGGAGCTTCGCCTACGCTACCGTTATTATTACGTATTCCGCCGCTTGATGTTGTATTAAGAACTGGATCATGAGATCCCTATTTGTGTAAGAACTTATGTATCGGTTGTAATGGATGAAGTACTATGGTATCCAATTCTGTTATGTCTCGCAAAAATGGTAATCCTGGGATTGCGATGTATGGCATAACAGGCATCTAGGATTGTAAAATCCGGGTGTTGACAGGAGAACTTACTTTTATAGGACACCCAATAGTCTCTACCGGTAGTTCATTTCTTTCAACAAATGCTCTTGATATGAATGAATGAGATGCACCAGTATCAAAGAGAACAAATGCTGGAACGGAATTATGTTTGAACTTACCAGCAACAGCATCAGGCTCCTCATAGATTTCCTCCACATTGATGTGGTTCACTTGTCCCTTCTGAAAAGGGTTGGGCTTGTTGGGTCCTTCAACTTTATTTTTTGGGCATTCATTTGCATAATGCCCCATCTTCTTGCACTTGAAGCATTCAACCTGACTAATGTCCTTCTTGACAGGCTGGCTTCCACTGCCACTTCCATTACCACTGTGGTGGCTCTTATATCCACCCTTGTGGTTCTTGTAGTTGTGACTGTCATGACTATGGTGATGCTTGTTGTCATGACGGTTGTGGTTGTGGTGCTTGTTGAATTTCCCATGCTTGTGGGATCCTGAGCTTCCACTATCATCATAATGGGAACGTTTGTGAGACGATCCCGAGCTGTGCTTGTCTGAGTGCATTCTCTTTCTACTCTCAACTTGCTTCATTTTGTTCTCCAAAATAGCAGCCTTATCACAGAGAGACTGGTATGTGGGAACATAGGCTACTGATAGCTGCAAGTTCAGTTCATCATTCAGCCCTTCAAGAAACTTTTCCTTCCTCTTAGCATCGGTGTCAACTTCATTTGGTGCATAACGCGCCAGATTGTTGAACTCCTCAATATATTCAGCCACGCTGCGGTGGCGCTGCTTCAGATTATGGAATTCTTTCTTCTTCAGACTCATCACTCCAGACGAGATATGAGCAGTGTGAAAGCCATCCTCAAAGATAGCCCATGTCACATATTCTATGGGAGTGGTGATCTGGAAGTTATCCCACCAAGTGGCGCCTGGTCCTTCCAGCAAATGTGCTGCAAATCTGACCTTTTCTGCATCAGTACAGCCCACAGTTACCAAGTCCTTGTTCACCGAGCGTAGCCAATCATTGGCCATCATTGGATCAGTTGTTCCTGAGAACTTTGCTGGCCTCAATCTCAAGAACCTGGTAAGCATGTCAAAACCCGGTGGGTTGTTGTTGTTGTTGTTGTTGTTGTTATTGTTGTTATTGTTGTTGTTGTTGTTGTTGTTGTTGTTGTTGTTGTTGTTGTTGTTGTTGTTGTTGTTGTTGTTGTTGTTGTTGTTGTTGTTTTGGTTCTGTATGAACGTCGTCATCATTTGCATCAGCTGAGTTTGAGCGGTCATCATTTGCTGCATTTCTGGAGTGATGTTGTTGTTGGGGTTGGGATTGGCACGACGGGGAGGCATCTATGGTTTGTTCAATAGAGATAAGAATGAGATACCCATAGATGTTTCATGCACAATACATCACATAAAAAATCACAAAGCATGCAACATAATGATAAAGGTTCAACTACAATATAACAAGTTCGCAAAGTAAAACACACACAAATAACAAGCCATCCACATGTTGGATGGTCAAATAACAAGTTCCCAACAACAAGTATGATAATAAATGATAAATGAGTAGTCAACTCTACTCCTCGGCATCAACCTCCTCCTCGACAAAGGTAAGACCTGCATTCTCCATTGCGGTCTTGTATTCCTCGACATTGGCAGTCAAGGTCTCTATTTTGGCTTTGAGATCCCTCTTCTGAGAACGAAGCCTCTCAATCACCGTCTGCTGATGCTCGAGCTCGAAGTCCTTGGCCTGCAGTTCTTCAGTCATGTCCCGAATCCTCTTGTTCCTATCCTGGACTCGATTCTCCTGACTCTTGAACTTTCTGTCCTGGCTCTCGAACTTTGCCTCCATCTCCATGACTATCTCATCTTGCTCCGCGAAGAGCTTGTCCTTCTCGCGAAGCTGCACCTGGAGTTCGTCATTGTTGAGCATGACGTTGTCCTATCAGAGTCCACGTGCCTAATAAGAGCCTCTAAGTCCTGGAGGTATAGAAGAATCGGCTCCGCTGTCTCCCTCGAAGTGTCCTCGAAGTCGATGGACTCTCCATCCTCATCACGTCTACCAAAGACGTGGAAGTGAGTACCTCTAACCTGTCGAGAGTGTCTCCCCAGCAGACGTCCTATCAGATCCTGCATGACTACCTCAAGGCCTCTCTCCTTGTCATCGTGCATGAGCTTGAAGATGATAGCCTCCGTGGTAGGCTCAGTCTGGCTCCCGGGCTGGTTGACCTTGAAACCCCAAAGGTCTTTCCTCTCAAACTTGGTGAGGGGAAGCACCATGATGGTAGGAAGAGGGAGATTGAGCAAAGTAGTAAGCTCAACAATACGAGGACCAAAGAGAGTTCCCTGGAACTCCTCAACAGTGTTGATGGTAACATTAGGCATCTATTTATAAGATAGAAAAAGTTAGAACAACACAATTTAAGATTAAACACAAGGCAAAACATCACATACATATCCTTGGAAATCAAAACACACAAGTCATGGCATACAAGAATCCATTACAACAACCAGGGTTCAACTTATTTTAAAGCAACATTTGGAAAATAAGGTGATAAGTGGTGGTCCAACTAACTAAGTACGTTTACAATCCTATCTCACTGGATCTGTTGGCTAACATAATGTTTCTAGAAGCAAGCAGTCTATCTTGCTCACATGACTCCATCACTAAGTCTATAATGTCTCCTCTTAAGGTTTGGTTGGTATCCTCCAACTCTTGGGTATGTTTCTTCTCTTCCTTTAGGTCATTTTGGAGGTTGAGCATTCTGCACTTGACTCTATCACCAAGTTCTTTGATGGTCCTCCAAGCTGCATCCCTTGCTGATTCAAAGAATGTAGTGTGCACCACTGAATTGGTGAACATGCAGAATCCTAAGTCCTTGTGGTTGTCTTCCTTGTTTTTATACAAGTGAAGTTGCACCCACCATTACTCAACTCCTTCATCCATCACAGGAAAACCTTTGTACACAGCTGCACCATGTATTTCTATTGCAACCATGAGGTCCTTGAGAGCCTTGGGGAATTCTGTCTCACACTCCAAAGTCATTTTCATGAGTGGTCCTTTCCTTACGGCTTCGTTGATGGAGTTCATCTCCAATTAGAGATGAGAAAGAAGATTAGAAAAGTTTACGAGAAGAATAGACAAGTGTAGAGGTTGTTGAAAATTTTTCCTTAGTGGTTTCCAATCCTAGGGTCATAATCCTACAGGCAACACAGTGCTCTGATACCATCTGTAAGATCCCTCCTTTGTAAAGCAAAAGGATCCCTGTGATTGCAATGCTAGTCCCTGGATCAATGCTAGCATCGACAGTTTAAGATGAAGTACATAGAAAAAAAGGTCATTATTACAGTCATTCCAGAGACAAACATAGTCTTTACAACTCCAAGGCCACAGGCCTAGTACAAGAGTTTGAATAAGTAAATAAATAAAAGTCTTCATCTTCATGTGCCACAGGAAAACATGTTGAGTGTAGACTCATGACTCCTAATCCTCATTAGAGTAACCTGCAACATCACAAGTTACAGCCACAGTGGGTCAATACATTGGAATAGTATTGGCAAGTGATACCTTAGTATAATTTAGGTGGACTAGATACTATATGCAATTTGGCTAAGTGTAGCTTGGCTTGCTTTTCTCAAAATAGGTTTTTCCTATTAGTTGAAATCACTAAGTTTTTCTTTGTCAAAACTTTTCCCAAGGAACCACCAATAGACATTGAGGTCCTTCACCCTTGTTCACCCACAAGTTTTTACTTAGAAATTGGGATGAGGAGATTCTTGATAGCTTCCATGTCTTGATTCTCAAGTTGTCCTTTTCCAGGGACATGGATAAGTACTTAGATTCTTCCATCTGCAGAGATTGTGCACTTTCCCCACCAGACTTGATTTTCACCAAGACAGGACCTTTCAGAAGCCTTCCCTTAGACCAAATGGACGCGTTCCAACCTATCATCCCACTACCACCAACTGTCAAAATGGCTAAGTTCTAGCAACCTATGTGATCCAGGCAGAGCCCATATTGCCAAGTGGCTGCACTAGAAGCTTCTCAACACTTGGCCTCTAAAATCTCTTTGTTCCTGGGTGGCTTTCCACAAGTGAGATACACAAGGTAAACCATAGAAATGGGCCTTGTGTAACCACTCAACATAAACCATTCCTTCCATTCCACCCAGGTGTTTCATTTACTTAGTTGTTTTCTCAGGCAAAAAACAAGCCCAAAAGACTTAGAAATATTTTCATCATAGCATGTATTTTTCACCAACCCTTGGTTGCTACTAGCTAGGCTAAGGATGGCATAGATAAGTATCTTAACTTAGAAAATTTTCTAGCAATTCTACAACTACTAGGATTTCCCAACATGGCATATAAGCAAAATATAGCATGCAAGACTAGCAAAATATTTCTAATGCTTAGTAGAAAACATAGGGATAAAAATATTCATGAAGCACCACTTGCCTTGGTAGTTTGGAGAGTAGCTACACTCCTCACAATCACAATCACTAGCACCAAAATCTACACAAAGAATCATAGCCACAAATCACATACAAAGCAAATACAACCAAAAATATATGAATGCATGCAATATGATATGTGATGATTTTTGAAACTCAACAAAGCAAGTGTACAGTACTGGTTCATAAACAAGTTTAAAACTTGCCAAACAACAATTATTTAAACCTTAAATCATTTCCTAAACAATTCATATACTCAAATTAGCCCTACACAAGTTTATGCAAATAAAACCATTTTAACAGAAGCAAAACATTAAACACATTGCATATTTAGAAAGGGCTTGTTCTCCTGATTCCAATGATATAAAATTTGTCAAATTCTAACATGGGAATCAAAAGTTATAGCCAAAACAAAATCAAACATCTAATAGATTCAAATCCTGTTTTTAAATCTAAACTGCTGCCACGCGTCTTATTCTGATTGGCCCGTACCGCTTCGCGTTGGATCACGCTTCTGAGCCGCAGGATCTGACTTAATCGCACGGCTCAGATCTACCTATACCGCTTCGCTAAGTGATCTAATTCCACGCGCTGGATCCAGATCCAACGGTCCTAGATCAAACGACCATAGCTGGGCGGCGCTGGCGGTGGCTACTAGCGGCGGCGTGCTCGGCCTATGGTGGCGCGGCGCTACAGGTGGCTCTGGGGTCGTCGGAGATGCTTACCAGAAATGTGACGATGCGCTGATGCTCAACCTGGCGACGGCTTGGCAAGGGGCGCACGGACACGGTCGCTGGAGCTCGTCGGAGTTGCGGTAGGCGTATGTTGCTTGCTGTCGAAGATGTTTCCGAGTCTCTGCGTCGACCTAGCACAATCCAGAGGGTTTAGGAGATGCGCAAGGGCCTGGCGAACAAGGCAGTACCAAAGGGGAGGCAAGGGGCGGTCTCGTTTTACCTGAATCGCACATCGGAGTCGAGCGGCGGCTCAGGTGCTCGCGGGTGAGGACGAAGATGTCACTCTGGGTCACGAGAAAGCAAACGGAGGGCATTAGCGAATGCTCAAGGTCATGCTGGACATAGTGGTTTGAACTAGAGGCAGAGGTTCGGTCTGTACTCACCGAGATTCGTCGCCGAAGTGCGTCTGTTTGCGGCGGCGCAAGGGCAATTACGGGCAGCCTAGGGGCGTAGAGGTGGCGCTAGGTGAGGGGAAATGGTCGCGGTGCAGAGGGGGTCTTATAGCCAGAGCGGGGGCGAGTATCGCGCGGCGTATCAATGGCAATTAAGCGCGTACTGATTGCGGCGAGGTAATGGCAGAGCGAGCGTCGCGGCCGCGCGTGATTGACGACGAAGATGACGTGGTCGCAGGGTCCACTCGTCAGCGAGTTAAACAGAGGGGAGGTGGGGTCCTGGCGTCAGTCACTCAGTGGGTTCGTCCGCGAGTGAGAGAGAGAGAGGGATAACCCGGGTGGGCTAACTGGGCTGGATTCGTAGTTGGGCCAGATAGGTGGCGCTGGCCTTTTTCTATTTCTCTTCTCCTTTTCTTTTTCTGTTTTGATTTTCTGAAATGATTTTCTAATCCAACTCAAATGAGTTTGAATTCAAATCTTCTCTAGATTTTTATACTGCAAACCTTGCACTCAAATGTGTGTCAAACACTACTGTTCAATCAAAAAACTTTGGTCAAAAGAAAATAAAAATAAAACCAAGCCTTTATGTGATATACAATAGGCATAATATTGGTTTTATTTTACTTATTTTGTTTTTGAAACTTTATTCAAACCTTTGATGGTGCCTAAGTTTGAATTCAAACCTTACTGAACAAAACAAGTACTCTTCTCATTGAAATGTAGCACTAAGGCTAGAGCAACTTACATGAAATGATAGGCATATATGCTTCTGTTTTGAAATGATTTGTTTGAAATTAAATTCATATGATCATGGATGCATGGGTGATATGCATGTGTTTGAAACATGATTTTAGGGATGTTACAACAAGTCAAGGACTAAATGATCATAGAGGCTATGGTGACTTGTCATATTCATAACATGGTGTGAGCATGTGCCAAGTCAACCCAAACAAAGCATTAAAGGAGAATACCATAATACTATGCTTTTGCATGCTAAAACAACGCATAATTTCTTCAAGGCACACTAAGAAATCCCAATTATTTGGAACAAGACATGCTACATAAATAATCACTAAGCACAAGATCAAAACAACACCTAGCATGTCATGCTAAAGTCTAAGTCACAGTCAATGCAAGCTCCTCTTGCACTTACAAGCAAGAACTTACTACTCCTTTCCAGCACCAAGCAACTTATTGCCAAAACAACACAGCGAGAACGGGGGTCCAAACTACTTTATTCAAGCAAACTAAACAACCTAAGAAAATCAAATGAAAACTAAGACGCTCCAAGAACAACACAATTATGCATGAAACAATAAAAACGAAGTGTCTAAACAGACCTGAGATTTTTATTGATGAAGAAGGGGATGCCTTGGGCATCCCCAAGCTTTGACACTTGTACCTCTTGGATATTTCTTGGGGTGAAACCATGGTGGCATCCCCAAGCTTGAGCTTTTGTCCATTCCTCATCTCATTGCATCATTCTCTCTCTACACCTGAAATTTTTCCTTCATACAAAACTTCACACAATCTTCATTAGCAACATTAGTTTATTCAAAAGATATTAGACCTCTTGAAAAGTTTTGGAACAGCAAAGCTTTTCACTAAAAACACAAGCTACTGTAGTAACTCCTTAAAAAAGCTCAATTCCCCAAAAAGAACTCAAAAAGGAATCAATAAGAAGCAAATGCAAATAATGGCAGAAATCTATCAAAACTGACCAGCAGGTAGAAACATATTTCGAACATCTTCTGTTGCTCAAATCAAAAAGTGTTGAACTAACGAAAGTTAGCTAACATACTGGGGGATTTATTCGAAAATTTGTAGCTCAATCCGAGTTATAGAGACTCCTCATGAATTTTTATGGTGGAGGACAGAAATCTGTTTCGGGACAACAACTCCCCAAATCTTACTTACCTCTCATTAGAGGTCATTCTTGGCACAAAAAGCAAACAAAAAGGATAAGGAGAGATCATTACTGAAGTAATAACTTCCAAGACTCAAGAAAACTCTTGGGTTATCTCCCAACAAGTACTTTTCTTCAACGCCTTTAAGTTAGGCACACGAAGCAAGAAGAATTAATTATTTTCAAATGATGAAGCATTAACATCAAACCTTGCTTTCAAAGGAGGATCAAAAAGAAACTTCTCTCTCCTCATAGGGAAGTGTTAAATAACTTTCTTGAATGGAAAATGATATTTAATGGTGCCTTCTTTCATATCAATGATGGCACCAACTGTTCTAAGAAAAGGTCTTCCCAAAGTAATAGGACAAGAAGCATTGTATTCAACATCCAAAACATAGAAATCAAAAGGGACATAAGCATTGTTAACCATAATGAGAACATCATTAATACTCCCCATGAGTTTTTTCTTAGCATTATCATTGAGTGGGACATCTAAATAACAATCTTCCAATGGTGGCAAATCAAGCATTTCATAAATCTTCCTAGGCATAATAGAGACACTAGAACCAAGATCACATGAAGCTTTGAGATCAAAGTCATTCACTTGCATATTAATAATGGGTTCCCAACTATCTTCTACTTTCCTATGAATAGAAGCTTTGTGTTTTAGCTTCTCTTCCTTAATCTTAACAAGAGCTTCTATAATGTGTTTAGTGAAAGCAACATGCATATCACTAGCATCAAGACTTCTAGCATGCTTTTGTAGGAACATAATCACTTCAGAAATATTTTAACCATCAATATCAAAGTCAAACTTAGCATCACTAGTAGTAGGCTCAATAGTCTTAGGCATAGTAGGAGGAATAGGGACTACTTGTACTTTAGTGGTGATGGTGCACACACTATTGTTTTTATCAATTTCAGCTTCCCTTTCCCACTTAGCATGCAGTTGAGCTAACAGCCTAACATTTTCATCAATAGTAACTTGTATGGCATGAGCAGTAGCAAAGGTGTTTTCCATAGTTTCAAGTTTAGCAACCATTTTATTAATCAAGGAAGACTGAGCTTCAGACAAAGAGGATATATTTTTCTCAACATTTAGAAGCTTTTCCTCTATAGCCTTATTGAAAGTGGTTTGTTTACTAATAAAGTATTTGAGCATGACTTCAAGTTAAGAGGGGGCACTTCTAGCATTGTTATAAGAGTTTCTATAAGAATTGCCATTACTTGGAGGATAAGGCTTATAATTGTTACCACGAAAATTACTCCTATAAGCATTGTTGTTGAAATTGCTGTTTCTAATGAAGTTCACATCAACTTGCTCTTCCTGAGCAACCAAAGAGGCTAAGGGAACACTATTAGGTTCTAAAGGAGCTTTCCCATTAACAAGCATAGCCATAATAAAATCAATCTTATCACTCAAAGATGAAGCTTCCTCAACAGAATTTACCTTCTTACCATGTGGAGCTCTCTCAACATGCCATTCAGAGTAGTAAACCATCATATTATCAAGGAGCCTTGTTGCAGCACCCAAAGTGAGGCCCATGAAGTGTCACATCCCAAGATTTTCCAAATCTTGTAATATGAAAAATAAACGAATAAAATAAAACTTTGTTGATTTTCAGAGTGAGAAGAAACTTTTTGAATCCAATTGGAAACTTTCAAAACCTATTTGGATCAAATAAAATCCTAAAGGGATTTAAAAAGTTAAATAAACAATAAAGTTAAAATATTTGGAATTATTATCTTTTAATAAAAAGATTTGGTTTTTAAATGAAAAGGAAGAAATTTAAATAAGGAATATTTTATAAGCCAAGTTAAAACTTGGCCAAGCCTTTGAAATAAAATATTTCTATTTGATAAAAATAGTAAAGGTTTATTTAAATAAAATAATAAGGATTTAATATCCAAGTTTATTAAAAATAAAGGTTTTACTGTTTTAATTAAACATCAAAACTTATTTATTTATTTTAAACAAAATTTCCAATTATTCTTTATTTCCAAATAAAACCTACTGATTTGGTTTTGATAATATTTAGATTTCAAATGGAGATTTTATTAAATAAATCAAACCCTATTTGATTTAATAACTAAGGTCCATTTTATTTAATTAATAAATGGATCCTAAAAAGATTAAAAATATTATTTTGTTTTGAGACATGGAGTGTTGATGTTAAACAGAACCAAAACCCAATACAAGTGTGGTGAATGTTTGGAATTGATTTGAATGTTTGATCTGTTGTTTGAATTTCAAAACAGAAAATAGAAATAGAAAAATAAAAAGCATTTGGACAGAAAAAATAGAGTCAGACTCGACCCAACTGGCCAAGCCCAGAAGCCCAGTACCAGCCCAGCTATTCCCCCACGCGCGAAGCGTTTTTCACCTGAACCCGCACCTGCAGAGCGACTGACTGGTGGACCTTTCCCCTCACTCTTTCTCGCTGACAGCAAGGTCCCACCTCTCCTGTTCGTCGTTTCCACCCGCCGCTGACCACGCCTGGCCGTTCCTGTCGTTGAATGCTCGCGTTAATTCGCCGTAACGCCGCAGTGATTCCGCTCTGCAAATGCGTCCTTTTAATCGCCTGCGCCTTCACCTCCTTTCCCCTCAAACACCGTTGCATGAGAGCCCCCAGGCTGCCCTTAATCGAAGTCGCACCGCCACTACTCCGACCACCGTCCCCAGCCAATTCCGGCGACTCTGCGCCACCCCTTGCCTCCCCAAGCACACGGGCACATTCCCTAGACCTAGGCGCTTCTCCCTGTGCCTTCCATTCACTTGCGGGTGCCCCATAGCATCGAATCCGACCACCTCTGAGCACCACCACGCCTGCTACTTCTCAGGCGACCTCCCCCTGGTAAGACAGACCGCCCCACGCCCTCTCGTTCATGCTCCTACACTCGCCACACTCGGCTTCATCTAACCGTGTCCTCATTTTGCCTCGGAGTGAACCACAGCGTCGCCCCCGACAACGACCAGAGCCGCCCGACGCCATCCCCCACTCCGGCGAGAAATCCCGCTAGAGCCAGAGCGCCCCTCGACGAGCTGACCGTACCTTGAGCATCCCCACGTCACTGCGATCACGGTGAGCATCTCCACTTCCTTCTTTGCTTCCTGTACCGTCGGCAAGCTCGCCGCCAGAGCGTGCGCCGCCGTCTGCCGCCGCGCAGCGCCGCCAGTTAGTGGCAAGTTGATTGTAGCTGTTAGATCGATATCGTGTGGCTGTGAATAGAACGGAGCGAAGCGGTATGAGTCAACCCGCGCCGCGCGATCTGTTTAGATCCAACGAACCGCAGAGCGCAATCCGCGCGAACCGGTACCGCCCAATAAGAACACGCGTGGCCAGTCTTTGTTTCAAAACAGAATTTGAAATCAGATTTAGATGCAGATTTTTTGAAAACCTTGTAACTTTTGATCCACATGTCCAAAATTTACAAACTTTATATCAATGGAATGAGTGTAACAAGCCCTAACTAACCATGCAATTTGTTTAGTAAAAAGTTTCGGTTAGAATGTTTGTTTTTGCAGAAACATTTGTATGCTTGTTTAGGTTATAAAAATTATTCCAAAATATTTTTGAGGTTGAAATCTTTGCAAATGGATTTGTGGTGAACCTACTGACCCTAGGAATCAACCCATGGATTTAAAAATGTATTTTGTGGAGTTTAGGAATAAAAACTTGAATTAGCCCATTTCTAGTCAAATAAAAATAATGGTTTTGTTATGGAATTGAGTTTTGAGAAAAACCTTTGGAAAATGTTTTGATCCAAATCTACTGACCCAAAACACCAAGTTTTGATGAATTAACAACTTATTTGGTGAACAATATAAAGTTGTTGTTTTGCTAAAAACATTTTCCACCACATAAAATGATGATTGGATTTAAAAATGGCCTATAGATAAAACCCTTTTGCAAATGACTTTGCCACTTTGGAAAATGACCACTTTGAGCCTTACAAAGTGTAGTGCCTAGTAGAGACCACCTTGGCAAATAAAACTATCTTTTGCATGCTTGCATGCATGACTTAGTTCCTAAGATTTTATGTGTGATGTTTTGTTTGATTGGTTATTGGTTGGAATGCTAGTTGATATTGTGTTTGCTTGATTGATTTGTAGTGAAGTTAGAAAAGTGTGAGACTAGCAAGATCAAGAAGTGAACCAACTTTCCCTACCAAAAAGGCAAGTTACACTATCATCTAAAGTCCTACTATTTTCATTATACTTAGTGGATTTTGAAACATGCATGAAAAGAATTTCTATACTTATGCTATGCTAAATCCTAATAGGATACCTTATTTATTCCTTAGTGAAACAATGTAGTTGAAAAATGCTTAGCCAAGCTATATATTTTGAGAAGAGATACATGTGGATATTTTATGAAGTTGAGAAAAAGGACTTATGTTTTTATAATAAAACAAGTACTCAATGAACCACCTGGGTGGAAAAGGATACTCAAGTTTTGGACAAGTTGGCAACAAAAGGAACCATGTCTGTGGCAATCTGTTTGTGTTGTGCACCAAAAGAAAACCACCCAGGGACTTAGAGATTGAACATGTTTCTCCAACTGTGGCTTTCGTGTACAGCCACAAGCTACATATGGCTCTGGCTTAGTCAACTACATTGGGAAGACCCATCCATTGTCTTCAGGTTACTGAAAATGAGGGAACTCGAAACCCTACATGGGTGCCTGAAGACAAGCTAGCAATGGTGTATGGGCGGACCCTCTGGAAAGACTTCGTCACATTCTCAATCTGCCAGTACTCCATCTTGGTGAGTACTTATCCAGCGGCCACTGGTGGCAACAAGATGGGATTGTGTCATGTGGGTAAAGTGTACAACTTCTGCAGAAGATAAAAATCTAAGTACTTAGCCGTGTCCCCAGTTATGGACAATACTGAGCAACTAAAGCTTGAAGCTATGGGAAATCTCGACATTCCAATTTCTAAAAGAAAAACTTTAAGAGACTTTGATAAAAACTTGAAGCACTTGGGGATTTACCAAGGAGCTCAAGAGGTTTTGATAAAAAACTTGAAGCACTTGGGGATTTACCAAGGAGCTCAAGAGATTTTGATAAAAAATTGAAGTACTTGGGGTGTACCAAGGAGCTCAAGGGATTTTAACAAAGACTTGAAACACTTGGGGATTTACCAAGGAGTTCAGAAAGATTTGACAAAAGATCAAAACCATTTTTTTTTAAAAGATAGGATAAATTATTGCTTTCTGCAAATGAGCCTAAAACCCTACTTAACCAAATATGCATGTAATAATAGGATCCACTTATATACAACATAGAAGTGAAACTTGCCAATACAATTCAAATGTATTGACCCTTGTGGCTGTAACTTGTAATGTTGCAGGTTTGATTAATATTAGTGAAGTTGATTGATTAGGATTACAAAGTCTACAACCAACATGCTTGCCTGTGGCACTTTGAAGATGAAGGACTCCATGCTTAGAGTTATTCTGCTGCAATGTAATGTAATAGCCAAATGATCTATGTAAGATGTAATAAAATTATGTTATTCCTGGTTATAAAAGTTATATTATGACCTTTGTTTCTTGATATTACATCTTAACTTTGGATGCTAGCTATTGATCCAGGGACTAGCATTGTAAACACAGGGATCTCTACCTTATTTAAAGGTTGGGAACTCTATAGATGGTATCAGAGCATTGTGTTGCCTGTAGGATTTGTAAACCTAGGATTGGACAAAAACCCTTAGAAAAATAGGAGTTGTAATTGTTCAAAAACTTATTTAAAAACAATCTTGTAAACTCTTTCCTCAACCATTTTGGTTTTGATTCTACATCTCTTCTATTTCAAACTTGATGGACAAACCTACCCATGGCCAAAGACTTCACCATGTGCAAAGGACTTCATCAACTCTAATGACTTCAACTTCTTCAACTCTAATGACTTCAACTTCTTCAACTCTAATGACTTCAACATCTTCAGCATATTCACCAAGGACTTCAACCTTGGATATCACTAAGGACAAGTGAGACAAGAAATCTTGCTCAAGATTTGGAGACTAAGGAAACACAAGTTAGAAGGAGCCCACATCACTTGAAGTTTTGTGACCAAGAACTTTTCCCAAGGAAATCATGATCTCATACAAGAAAGAATCAACCAAGAAGGATGGAAAGATCATAAGTGAACCATATAGGTGGACCACCATATTTTGTTTAAGACAAACCCACCAACTTATGTGGTGTAAAAAAATATTTTTGTTGCCTAAAGATATGCTTGAACTTGTTGTTTGAGTGTAATGTTTGGTTTGTGATTGCTTGCACATTGCTTGTGTGAATTGTGATGTGTGTGATTAGAATTATCCCCTTAGAGATATCTTGCCTATTCTAATCTCAATTCAACCCCAACAGATGACTAATCCAAGGGACTCCAACATCAAGGTTGATGACAACAACACCAACCAAGAGGACAACATGGAAGAACTCATAGCAACCCAAAACCAGTTGAACCAAATGACAGCTCAATTCATAGCCAACACCAGTGGGGAAGATCCAACCCTGCAAGGATTTTTGGAAAACCAAGCTCAAATGTTGCATAAGGTGACAAACCAAATGCTCAACATGGAAAGCAACTTTTCCAAGGATGGCAAAGATGTTATTCTTAAAGGAACCAAAGCTTGCAATATTTGTGGAGACAAAGATCACACTACTAAGGAACATGGAGATCAATGCCCCAATTGTGAAGAGAAACACCCAGTTGGCCAATGTCCCACCTCACAAGCTACTTGTTACCTATGTGAAGGAAACAATCATGTCCCTATCCAATGCCCCATCTATTCCATAGTTGAACAAAGGAAACAAGGTGGAGTGCAACAAATGATTGCAAACTATCAAGAAGGATCCAAGTCCACCAAGAAGAATGAGGACAAAGGAAAAGCTCCACTTATACCTCCATGCAATACAACACAATTTAAAGGACCAAAGAAGAGGCATATGAA
The DNA here is from genome assembly GCA_910589765.1 of Avena atlantica. Classification (NCBI taxonomy): domain Eukaryota; kingdom Viridiplantae; phylum Streptophyta; class Magnoliopsida; order Poales; family Poaceae; genus Avena; species Avena atlantica. Next base: position 195,722,149 of record OU342738.1, on the reverse strand, counting down.
TTATCCAAAGAGCAATAGAAGGTCCAAGAAACGTGTAGACATTCCTACCTATAATATAACATATGAACAACATGAACTAGATGCACTCCTAGCTTTGGAGAAGCCCAAAAGGTAAAAGAAGGACAAAAGCCATGTGCAATGTCATCATTGTAAAGAAATGGGACACTATTCCAGTGAATGTCCAGAGAAACAGAAGTATAAAGAGATTGGCCAGGTATGGTGCAACAACTGCAAAGACCTAGGCCATTATGCAGCAACTTGTCCACAAGAGACACGTGAAGGACTCAAATTCATCAACTGTTTCAATTGCAAAGAACCAGGACATTATGCAAGCAATTGTCTAGAAAAGATGAAGAACAAGATAAACAAGCCTATGAAGGATCTCAGCCTTGTCACATGTGCCAAGTGTGGAAACAAAGGACACCATGCATATGTTTGCCCAGAGAAGTTTCCCCAAGATCCCAAGCAAGCCAATATGTAATTTAGTTGGAAAAATTTTAAGGGTGGTAGTATCCTAGTTGTTTTGGACCAACTTGTAACCCTAGCTTTCCCAAATCTCGGGACGAGATTTATTTTAAGGGTGGTAGCCTGTCACATCCCAAGATTTTCCAAATCTTGTAATGTGAAAAATAAATGAATAAAATAAAACTTTGTTGATTTTCAGGGTGAGAAGAAACTTTTTGAATCCAACTGGAAACTTTCAAAACCTATTTGGATCAAATAAAATCCTAAAGGGATTTAAAAAGTTAAATAAACAATAAAGTTAAAATATTTGGAATTATTATCTTTTAATAAAAAAATTTGGTTTTCAAATGAAAAGGAAGAAATTTAAATAAGGATTATTTTATAAGCCAAATTAAAACTTGGCCAAGCCTTTGAAATAAAATATTTCTATTTCATAAAATAGTAAAGGTTTATTTAAATAAAATAATAAGGATTTAATATCCAAGTTTATTAAAAATAAAGGTTTTACTATTTTAATTAAACATCAAAACTTATTTATTTATTTTAAAATAAATTTCCAATTATTCTTTATTTCCAAATAAAACCTACTGATTTGGTTTTGATAATATTTAGATTTCAAATGGAGATTTTATTAAATAAATCAAACCCTATTTGATTTAATAACTAAGGTCCATTTTATTTAATTAATAAATGGATCCTAAAAAGATTAAAAATATTATTTTGTTTTGAGACATGGAGTGTTGATGTTAAATAGAACCAAAACGCGATACAAGTGTGGTGAATGTTTGGAATTGATTTGAATGTTTGATTTGTTGTTTGAATTTCAAAACAGAAAATAGAAATAGAAAAAGAAAAAGCATTTGGACAGAAAAAAATAGAGTCAGACTCGACCCAACTGGCCAAGCCCAGAAGCCCAGTACCAGCCCAGCTATTCCCCCACGCGCAAAGCGTTTTTCACCTGAACCCACACCCGCAGAGCGACTGACTGGTGGACCTTTCCCCTCACTCCCTTTCTCGCTGACAGCAAGGTCCCACCTCTCATGTTCGTGGTTTCCACCCGCCGCTCACCACGCCTGGCCGTTCCTGCCGTTGAATGCTCGCGTTAATTCGCCGTAACGCCGCAGTGATTCCGCTCTGCAAATGCGTCCTTTTAATCGCCTGCGCCTTCTCCTCCTTTCCCCTCAAACACCGTTGCACGAGAGCCCCTAGGCTGCCCTTAATCGAAGTCGCACCTCCACTGCTCCGATCACCGTCCCCAGCCAATTTCGGCGACTCTGCGCCACCCCTTGCCTCCCCAAGCACACGGGCACATTCCCCAGACCTAGGCGCTTCTCCCTGTGCCTTCCATTCACTTACGGGCGCCCCAGAGCGTCGACTCCGACCACCTCTGAGCACCACCGCATCTGCTACTTCTCCGGCGACCTCCCCCTGGTAAGACAGACCGCCCCACGCCCTCTCGTTCATGCTCCTACACTCGCCACACTCGGCTGCATCTAACCGTGTCCTCATTTTGCCTCGGAGTGAACCACAGCGTCGCCTCCGACAACGACCAGAGCCGCCCGACGCCGTCCCCCACTCCGGCGAGAAATCCCGCTAGAACCAGAGCGCCCCTCGACGAGCTGACCGTACCTTGAGCATCCCCACGTCACTGCGATCACGGTGAGCATCTCCACTTCCTTCTTTGCTTCCTGTACCGTCGGCAAGCTCGCCGCCAGAGCGTGCGCCACCGTTTGCCGCCGTGCAGCGCCGCCAGTTAGTGGCAAGTTGATTGTAGCTGTTAGATCGATATCGTGTGGTTGTGAATAGAACAGAGCGAAGCGGTATGAGTCAACCCACGCCGTGCGATCTGTTTAGATCCAACGAACCGCAGAGCACAATCCGCGCGAACCGGTACAGCCCAATAAGAACACGACGCGTGGCCAGTCTTTGTTTTAAAATAGAATTTGAAATCAGATTTAGATGCAGATTTGAAAACCTTGTAACTTTTGATCCACACGTCCAAAATTTACAAACTTTATATCAATGGAATCAGTGGAACAAGCCCTAACGAACCATGCAATTTGTTTAGTAAAAAGTTTCTGTTAGAATGTTTTTTTTTGCAGAAACATTTGTATGCTTGTTTAGGTTATAAAAATTATTCCAAAATATTTTTGAGGTTGAAATCTTTGCAAATGGATTTGTGGTGAACCTACTGACCCTAGGAATCAACCCATGGATTTAAAAATGTATTTTTTGGAGTTTAGGAATAAAAACTTGAATTAGCCCATTTCTAGTCAAATAAAAATATTGGTTTTGTTATGGAATTGAGTTTTGAGAAAAACCTTTGGAAATTGTTTTGATCCAAACCTACTGACCCAAAACACCAAGTTTTGATGAATTAACAACTTATTTGGTGAACAATATAAAGTTGTTGTTTTGCTAAAAAAAATTCCACCACATGAAATGATGATTGGATTTAAAAATGTCCTATACATAAAACCCTTTTGCAAATGACTTTGCCACTTTGGAAAATGACCACTTTGAGCCTTACAAAGTGTTGAGCCTAGTAGAGACCACCTTGGCAAATAAAACTATCTTTTGCATGCTTGCATGCATGACTTAGTTCCTAAGATTTTATGTGTGATGTTTTGTTTGATTGGTTATTGGTTGGAATGCTAGTTGATATTGTGTTTGCTTGATTGATTTGTAGTGAAGTTAGAAAAGTGTGAGACTAGCAAGATCAAGAAGTGAACCAACTTTCCCTACCAAAAAGGCAAGTTACACTATCATCTAAAGTCCTACTATTTTCATTATACTTAGTGGATTTTGAAACATGCATGAAAAGAATTTCTATACTTATGCTATGATAAATCCTAATAGGATACCTTATTTATACCTTAGTGAAACAATGTATTTGTAAAATGCTTAGCCAAGCTATATATTTTGAGAAGAGATACATGTGGAGATTTTATGAAGTTGAGAAAAAGGACTTATGTTTTAATAATAAAACAAGTACTCAATGAACCACCTGGGTGGACAAGGATACTCAAGTTTTGGACAAGGTGGCAACAAAAGGAACCATGTCTATGGCAATCTCTTTGTGTTGTGCACCAAAAGAAAACCACCCAGGGACTTAGAGATTGAACATGTTTCTCCAACTGTGGCTTTCGTGTACAGCCACATGCTACATATGGCTCTAGCTTAGTCAACTACATTGGGAAGACCCATGCATTGTCTTCAGGTTACTGAAAATGAGGGAACTCGAAACCCTACATGGGTGCCTGAAGACAAGCTAGCAATGGTGTATGGGAGGACCCTCTGGAAAGACTTCGTCACATTCTCAATCTGCCAGTACTCCATCTTGGTGATTACTTATCCAGCGGCCACTGGTGGCAACAAGATGGGATTGTGTCATGTGGGTAAAGTGTACAACTTCTGCAGAAGATAAAAATCTAAGTACTTAGTCGTGTCCCCGGTTATGGACAATACTGAGCAACTAAAGGTTGAAGCTATGGGAAATCTCGACATTCCAATTTCTAAAAGAAAAACTTTAAGAGACTTTGATAAAAACTTGAAGCACTTGGGGATTTACCAAGGAGATCAAGAGGTTTTGATAAAAAACTTGAAGAACTTGGGGATTTACCAAGGAGCTCAAGAGATTTTGATAAAAACTTGAAGTACTTGGGGTGTACCAAGGAGCTCAAGGGATTTTAACAAAGACTTGAAACACTTGGGGATTTACCAAGGAGTTCAGAAAGATTTGACAAAAGATCAAAACCATTTAAAAAAAAGATAGGATAAATTATTGCTTTCTGCAAATGAGCCTAAAACCCTACTTAACCAAATATGCATGTAATAATAGGATCCACTTATATACAACATAGAAGTGAAACTTGCCAATACAATTCAAATGTATTGACCCTTGTGGCTGTAACTTGTAATGTTGCAGGTTTGATTGATATTAGTGAAGTTGATTGATTAGGATTACAAAGTCTACAACCAACATGCTTGCCTGTGGCACTTTGAAGATGAAGGACTCAATGCTTATAGTTATTCTGCTGCAATGTAATGTAATAGCCAAATGATCTATGTAAGATGTAATAAAATTATGTTATTCCTGGTTATAAAAGTTATATTATGACCTTTGTTTCTTGATATTACATCTTAACTGTGGATGCTAGCTATTGATCCAGGGACTAGCATTGTAAACACAGGGATCTCTACCTTATTTAAAGGTTGGGAACTCTATATGAAGGTACCTCCAGCAGCTGAATCCAACAGATTTCTTGAGGAGAAGTTCAAACCGGCATAAAAAGTCTGATCATCCAAGTAGTGACTCCATGAGTGGGGAAATTCTTAACCAAAGACTTCATTCTTTCCCAAGCTGGAGCAACATGTTTACTATCAAGTTGTTTAAATTTCATAATGTCACTTCTCATAGATATAATCTTAGCAGGAGGATAGTATTTTCCAATAAAAGCATCTTTGCACTTAGTCCAAGAATCAATACTATTTTTAGGCAAGGAAAGCAACAAAGCTTTAGCTTTTCCTCTCAAGGAGAAAGGAAAAAGCTTGAGCTTAATAATATCTCCATCTACATCCTTATATTTTTGAATCTCACAAAGTTCAACAAAGCTATTGAGATGGGCAGCAGGATCATCAGAACTAGCACCATAAAATTGCTCTCTCATCACAAGATTCAACAAAGCAGGCTTAATTTCATAAAGGGTAGCATCAGGAGCAGGTGGAGCAATAGGTGTGCTAAGGAAATCATTGTTGTTGGGCTAGTGAAGTCACGCAACTTGGTGTTCTCAGCAGAGTTCATTTTGGCAAAGGTAGGCAAGCCAAAAACAACAGCAACAGCTAGAGCAGGAACTAATTTTTGTGTTTTTGAATAAAGAAAGCAAACAAAACTAGACTAATTTTTTTTTGAGTTTTTTCAAAAGAGGCAAACAAAACCAAGCTAAAGAATCAAAGCAAACTAAAAACAAAGTAAAGAGAAAGGAATTGAAGGACTCCCCTAGTGAAGACGTCCTTAGACCCCCGGCAACAGTGCCAAAAAACTTGTTGATGTGCTGGTGCCTGACGGGTAGGAAGAGGTTGAAGTTGTTATGTAAATCCCGGCAAAGGCGCCAGAAAACTTGTTGCCTGACAGAGAGGACTTCGTTGGAAACCCCAAGAGCAAGGTGTGATGAGCACAGCAGCAAGTATTCCCTCAGTAGAGGCCGAGGTTATAGAACCAGAAGGAGGAAGGAAACGTCACACAAGTGTTGCAAGCAACGCGGAGACCTACACATCACAAACTCAAGACTTTGCCCCAATGAATCAGTGAGGTTGTCAAGCTCACCGGTTTGCTGTAACAAAGTATTAAACGTATGGTGTGGAAGGTAATGGTTTGCAGCAAGCAAACAAGTAATAGTGGAATATGTATCAATGGTAAAGATTGGATCGGGGTCCATAGTTCACTAGAGGTGCTCTCCTTAGATAAACAACATGGCATGAAGGGTAAACAAATTATAGCAGGGCAATTGACAGGAACTGAGCAAGGCATAACAATGCAATTACTAGTCAGAAAGATCCTATGAGATTCGATTGGGCAATGCAACAAGATACATAGACCGACATCCAACTGCATCTATGACTAGAAGTCCACCTTCAGGTTATCATCCGAACCCCCTCCAGTATTAAGTTGCAAGCAACAGACAACTGCTTTAAGCAAAGTGTGTAAGGTAAACAGTCCACATGTTCCATGAACAAGAGACCGTTGGTTTCTCCCTAGTAGCAACATCACATCTACAACCGAAGAGATTTCTGTCACTTCCCTTGGAAACTAGAGGCATGAACCCACTATCGAGCATAAATACCCCCTCTTGGAGTCACTAGCAACTACTCGGCCAAGATAGCTACTAACAACGGAGAGCATGCAAGATCACAAACAACACAGACATGATAGAATCATAAAGACAAAACCATTAATAAAAGGGAAATGATAGTATTCCCCCGTGGGATTGGGTGATTTTATCCCCCGGGTCGCTGCCCGCTGCTCTGTTCGTATGTACCAGGTCGTGGTGGACCTGGCCATCGTGGTAGGCCCGTGTACAGGCTAAGGACGTCTCCCACCGTCTTCCTTATCCCCAATTTCTCTTCTAAACACAGCCATGAAGCCTACGCGCTGCCGCCGCCGTGCGCTGTCGCCACAGCAGCCTCGCCTCCACCGCCGGCAGGGAGTGAGATCAGGAGGAGGGATGCCTCACTCTGCTCCTCCGTTCAATGGAAAAGCTCGAGCACCCTCGCCGGGAAGCCCCGTGCACCATGGAGGCCGGCGACCTCCACAGCGACTCCCTACGCACCTTCGCTGGGAAGCCCCTTGCGTCATGGAGGTGCGCCTCCATACGGGCGCACGCGAGCTCCGGCATCCTGCCGTCCACCGGTCAACTTCTTTACGGAGATGGAATTTTTTTTGGCATGGAAGTGCTCGTGTAGATGGAGTGGCCATGGCCCCGACGACGACGTTGATACGTACGCTGTCCGTTGTTGCTATTTGCAGTATTGATGCTTGCTACATGCGGCCAGCGATGGTGCTACTGCGATCGAACGACGGTGCTACAAACAGCCACGCGTTTTGCTACTTACGGCAGGCGGAGGTGCTATAAACGGCCACGAGTTTTGCTACAAGGTCTCCGGCGAAGTTGCTTTTTGGGACAATTACTAATTTTTCTGCTACATACCTTTTGTGATTTTGCTATAATAGAGTAAAATTTTTGGTACACGGTCTCCGGCGAAAGTCTCCGGCGAAAATCTCCGGCGAGGTCTCTGTCGAAAGTCTCCGGTGAGGTCGGGTTTGCTAAATTAATAGATTTTTTTGCTACAACCTTGTACTAGTTTTGCTACAATAGCATATAGGTTTTGCTACGGGTCCAGTGAAAGTCTCTGGTAAAATTGTTTTTTTGCTACATTAGCACTTTTTTTTTGCTACCACAGTTTTATGGTTTTGCTACAATAGCATAAAATTTTTGCTACACGGTGTCCGGAGGTCTACCGGCGAAAGTCTCCGGTGAGATCTCTGGCGAGGTCGGGTTTGCTACATTAGCATAACTTTTTTGCTACACGGTCGCCGGCGATGTCTCCAGCGAACTCTCCGGTGAGGTCCAGTCTAATTTTCTATTTTCTGGATCGAACCGTTTTTTGCTACGTTGTAGCAAAAGCGGGACTATTTGTAGCAAAAACGAGTATGTCTGTAGCAAAAGCGGGATTTTGAACCAAAAAGAGGACACGTGGTTGGCTGGGGACCCGGGGGATAAAAACACAAATCCCCCGGGGGACGCGTAGTACTGCCCTTAATAAAACCAACATAATAATCTCAATATCCATCGGATCCCCGCAAACACAACATGCATGATTACAAATATATTAGATTTTGATCATGAACGGAGCTCACAAGCTCTATACATGAAAGCACAAAGGAGGAGATACAACCATCTAGCTACTACATGGACCGATAGTCCAAGGTGGAACTACTCACGCATCATATCGGAGAGAAGGCCTCCGGGATGATCTCCCCTCCGATAGGGTTCCGGGAATAACTTCGGATCCCCTCGATCTAGGGACGATGGTGGCAGCGGCTACAAATGGTTTCGTGGAGATTTGATCGGGTCCTTAGGGTTTCTGCATCGGGGGCTTCTTATAGGCGAAGGGGGAGGCCGAGGAGGCGACCAGAGGGGCCACACCCCTCCTAGGCATGGCCCCACCCCTAGACGCGCCTAGGGGGTCTCGCTGCCCTGGCACGCCTCTCCGTCTCCCCTCTAGACTTCTTGTTCCCCATGAAAAGTTATTGACTTTGACGTTTGTCCCGTCCAATTCCAAGAATATTTACTTACTAGCTTTTCTGAAACCAAAAACAGCAGAAAACATGCAACTGGCACTGTGGCAACTTGTTAATAGGTTAGTACCATAAAACATGTAAAAAGCACCTCAAAGTGTAGAAAAAGCGAAGCAAAGTAGATACTAACAAGCATGTAACATTAAAAATTATAGTACGTTTCCGACGTATCAATCGTCACATAAAACCGGGTCCACTCCAACATATATTATGTCATAATAGTACATCAAATATATAGATTCGTCAGCACCACACACCAGCAGAGCAAAAAAACAATTTTTAGTACCGACTTAACAAACTTCATTCTCACAGGAGATCCCAAACTCTTCCAAAATGAAAGTAGAGCAGTCAATATGGTTTACAAATTTCCTCATCTTTTGCAGGATCAGGACTGTATGGGCATCGAGAATCTCGAATTTCTGGTAGGGTATCATCTGCTTCTAGAGCCGAATTGAAAAGATTGTCAGCTCCTATTTGCACCTATTCCAAGATCCGGTGGTACACCTGGCCAATCTGGTCGTCGCCATCCACATCAGGCGACTCAAGAACTAAGCTGCTAGCGACAAACTTTTTAAAATCAACAGCGGCATCATGTGTTGGAGATATTCCCTAGAGGCAATAATAAATGTAGTTATTATTATATCTTTGTGTTTATGATAAATGTTTACATTCATGCTATAATAGTATTAACAAGGAAACATGAATACTTGTGTGATTTGTAAACTTAATTTGAAGTCCCTAGTAAAGCCTCTATATAATAATAGCTTGTTGGTTAATAGATGATTGTGGTTTCCCTATCATGAACATTGAGATGTTATTAACAACAAGATCATATTGTTAGGAGAATGATATGGTGGACATACTCCTATAGATAAGCGTAGCATAAAGATCAAGTCATTTCAATAGTTCAATTGCTATATGCTTTCTGATACATAGTAACCTAATTCCTTCGACCATGAGATCATGCATATCACCTTTACCGGATGGATTCTTTGATGACATCAAACACCACACCATAACTGGGTGGCTATAAAGGTGGCATTGAGTGTTCGGAAAGTATTGGTTGAGACACATGGATCAAGAGTGGGATTTGTCCATCCATATGACGGATAGATATACTCTGGGCCCTCTCGGTGGAGTGTCATCCAATTATCTTGCAAGCATGTGACTGGCTCACAAGGGATAACATATCACGGGAACGAGAAAAGAGTACTTATCGGTAACGAGGTTGAACTAGGTATGCAGAGATACCGACGATCATAACCTCGGATAAGTAAACTATCGTGAGACAAAGGGAAATTGGTATCGTATGTACATGGTCCATTCGATCGCAAAGTAATCGTAGAAATATGTGGGAGCCATATGAATTTCCAGATTACTCTATTGGTTATTGTTCGGAGAAGTGTCTCGATCATGTCCGCGTAATTCACGAACCGTAGGGAGACACACTTAAGGATTCGACGTTGTTTGAGTAGTTATGGTATGATGAGAAAGAGACCGAATGTTGTTCGGAGTCTCGGATGGGATCCGGGATATCACGAGGAGATCCGTAATGGTCCGAAGAATAAGATTCGTATAAGGAAAGTCTCGTTTCGGAGTTAGGGAATGATTCCGGTGTTTTCATCGGGAATGTTCTAGAAGGTTCCGGAATGTCCGGCACTCGGGGGGGGGGGGAGGGTACATGAATGTGTTATATCAATTTTATATGATTGCATCATGTACTCGGTGTCATCGCTGTTAGAAATAAAGGATTTAATCAAATCCTAGTTTGAAAAGTCAAACGGCTAGTTTGAAAGTCAAACGACAGTTTTCGGAAAGAGGAGGAGAGGTGGAAACCGAGTTGGGGAGGAGTTCCCTCCTCCAACCGGCGGCCCACCTCCAGGCCGAGTTGGGGAGGGACTCCCCTCCCCTTGGCCGCGCCTCCCACCTATAAAGGGAGGGGCAGGGCTACCCCTCCTGGTACACAAGTTCCCTGCCCCAAACCCTAGCTTGGCGCCACCACCTCCTGCAGCTGCCGCCGCCTCCTAGGGTTGCCCTAGCCGCCGACTTGGGCTGCCCCAAACCCTAGCCGCCGGCTCTAGCACCTCCTCCTTGGTGTGTCTAAACCCTAGATTGCTGAGGAGCTCTCTCATAATCCACCATACTCGCTCCGGCTTAAGGAGAAGCCCTGCGAGATCTCCCCTCTACTTCCGGTACCACGCCGTTGTGCTGCCGGAATCGCGAGGAGAGTGCTACAACCTCCGCTGCTTGGTGGAACAAGGGAGAGGAAGGTCTTCGTCGAGTACCGAATGTGTGACCGACTGCGGGAGCGCTGCTGGAACACAGCGCCGTAAGGATCGTCTACGCGATCTTGAGATCGGGAAGAGTACGACTACATCACCCACGAGAATCCGCTCTCGTTAAACACTTTGGGATCTTCAAGGGTGAGTTATTCCGTCGACTCGTTGCTACAATCTAGTAGATAGATCTTGGCTTGTTTGTTTGTATGCGGTAGAAAATTTTTGTTTTCCATGCTACGAAACCCTACAGTGGTATCAGAGCCTTGTCTATATGTAGATCTGTTGCACGAGTAGAACACAATGGTCATTGTGGGCGTTGATGCTTTTATTGTCGATTGCTTCTTGTGTACTTTGCATCTTGCGGTATGTTGGGATGAAGCGGCCTGGGCTAACCTTACATGACATCGTTCATGAGACTTGCTCCACGCTTGACATGCAACTTGTATTGCATAAGTGGCTTTGCGGGTGCCTGTTTCTCCTAGCATAGTTAAGATCCAATTTACAACCGGTGATTAACAATACTAGTATCAATGTTGTGGTTCATGTTCGTAAGTTAGAACGACACTTATTGAAAGCCCCAAACCACGTAAAACATGCAAAGAAAGTAGAGGCGTCTAACTTTGTTTTGCAGGGGTGTGCAGTGATGTGATATGGCCATGATTGTGATTATATTTGATGTATGCAATGTTTCTTATTGTAAGTTGGCAACCGGCAGGAGCCATATGGTTGTCTTTAATTTATGTTAAGACCCGCGTGTCTATTCAAAGTAGTTGTAATAGTTGATGCCAGTGGACGACAACCATGGAGAAGCATCATTGACCTTGATGCAATGCCGGTGATGATGGAGATCATGTTCGTGTTAGAAGATGGAGATCGGAAGCACAAAGAAGAAAGGCCATATCATATCACATATTATGAATTGCATGTGATGTTAATCCTTTATGCATCTTGTATTGCTTAGTAGATGACGGTAGCATTATAAGATGATCCCTCATGCACATGAATTTCAAGTCATAAAGTGTTCACCCTTAGTTAGCACCGTTGCTAAAGCTTGTTGTTTCGAAGCACCACGTGATGATCGGGTGTGTTAGATTCCGCAAGTGTATACAACGTGAGCAAGCCAAATTTGCTCATGCGGAAACTAAGGTTTGATCTTGACGAGCCTAGCATGTACAGACATGGTCTCAGAACACGGATCGCCGAAAGGTAAAGCATGAATCATATAGTAGATATGATGAACATGTCGATTGTTCGCCATTGAAACTATATCAACTCTCATGATGATCGGTGTTGATGTGGTGGATTTGGTTCGTGTGATCACTAAAACAATGTGAGGGATATTGTTTTGAGTGGGAGTTCACCTAGATTAATTTTATTATTAATTTGAACTCAATTTGTCATAAACTTAGTCTAAACTATTGCAAATATGTTGTAGATCAATGGCAGCCCCTACCATCAATTTTAATGCGTTCCTAGAGAAAGAAAAGTTGAAAAACAATGGAAGCAACTTCGTGGATTGGTTCCGCAATTTGAGGATTGTCCTCACAGCTGGTAATTTGACCTATGTGCTGGATGCACCGCTGGGTGACCCACCTGCAGCTGATGCTCCCGATGAAGTAAAGAACGTTTACCTCACTCGAAAGACTCAGTACTCCACAGTTCAGTGTGCTATCTTGTATGGTTTAGAATCGGAGATTCAGAAAAGGTTTGAGAATTCAGACCCATATGATATTGTCAAGGATCTCAAATTGATCTTTGAGACTCATGCGGCAATTGAAAGCTATGAGGCTTCTGAAAAGTTCTTTAACTGCAAGATGGAAGAGGACAGCTCCGTCAGTGAGCATGTGCTTAAGATGTCTGGGCACGCAAACAAACTTCAAAGCTTGGGTATTGTGATTCCTAATGCTTTGGGGATTTACCGTGTCCTCCAATCATTACCACTAAGTTACAAGAACTTTGTGATGAACTACAACATGCAGAACATGAACAAGACGTTGCCAGAACTCTTTGCCATGTTGAAATCTGCAGAAGTGGAGATCAAGAAAGAGCACCAAGTGTTGTTGGTCAATAATACCACATAATTCAAGAAAGGCAAGTCTAAGCAGAAGGGACACTTCAAGAAGGGTGGTAAGAAAGTTACCACGCCGACGAAGAAGACCAAGGCTGGACCTAAGCCTGATACTGAGTGCTTTTACTGCAAGGGAGAAGGTCACTGGAAGCGGAATTGCCCAAAGTACTTGGAGGATTTGAAGAACGGCAACATCAAGAAGAAAGGTATATCTGATATACATGTTATTGATGTGTATCTCACTAGTACTCGTAGTAGTGCCTGGGTATTTGATACTGGTTCGGTTGCTCATATTTGTAACTCGAAACAGGTGCTGCAGAATAAACGGAAGCTAGCGAAGAACGAGGTGACGATGCGCGTGGGAAACGGATCAAAGGTTGATGTGATCACGGTCGGCACGCTACCCCTTCATCTACCACCGGGATTAGTTTTATACTTAAATAATTGTTATTTGGTGCCTGCGTTGAGCATGGACATTATATCGGGATCTTGTTTATTGCGAGACGGTTACTTGTTTAAGTCCGAGAATAATGGTTGTTCGATTTATATGAGTAATATGTTTTATGCACATGCACCTTTGATAGATGGTCTATTCTTATTGAATCTCGATAGTGGAAATACACATATTAATAACATTGAGGCTAAACGTTTGAAATCGAGCGATAACTCGACCTATATGTGGCACTGTCGTCTTGGTCACATTGGAGTGAAGCGTATGAAGAAACTCCATTCCGATGGACTTCTTGAATCACTTGATTTCGAATCACTTGATAGATGCGAAGCATGTCTGATGGGTAAAATGACTAAGACTCCATTTTCTGGTATGATGGAGCGAGCTACAGACTTATTGGAAATCATACATACCGATGTGTGTGGTCCAATGAGTGTAGCATCGCGCGGTGGTTATCGTTATGTTCTTACCTTCACGGATGACTTGAATAGATATGGGTATATCTATTTCATGAAACATAAGTCCGAAACTTTCGAGAAGTTTAAGGAGTTTCAAAGTGAGGTAGAGAATCAACGTAACAAGAAGATTAAATTTCTACGTTCTGATCGTGGAGGTGAATATCTAAGTTACGAGTTTGGCGAGCATTTGAAGAAATGCGGAATACTTTCGCAGTTGACACCGCCGGGAACACCACAGCGTAATGGTGTGTCTGAACGTCATAATTGAACTCTCTTAGATATGGTTCGTTCTATGATGTCACTTACAGATTTACCGCTATCATTTTGGGGTTATGCATTAGAAAAAGCCGCATTCACTTTAAATAGGGCACCGTCTAAATCCGTTGAAACGACACCGTATGAATTATGGTTTGGGAAGAAACCTAGATTGTCGTTCCTTAAAGTTTGGGGATGCGAAGCCTATGTAAAGAAGTTATAGCCGGACAAGCTTGAACCCAAAGCGGAAAAATGCGTCTTCATAGGATACCCGAAGGAAACTATTGGGTATACCTTCTATCATAGATCCAAAGGCAAAATCTTCATTGCCAAGAATGGATCCTTTCTAGAGAAGGAATTTCTCTCGAAAGAAGTGACTGGAAGGAAAGTAGAACTCAACGAGGTTGTCGAACCTTCTCTCGAAATTGCGAGTAGCGCAGCACCGAAAGAAGTTCCTATGGTGCCTGCACCAATAAGAGAGGAAGCTAATGATGATGATCATGAAACTTCGGTTGAAGTTGCTATAGAGCCTCGCAGGTCAACGAGAACTCGTACCACTCCAGATTGGTATGATCCCATTATGAGTGTCATGTTGGTGGACAACACCGATGACCCTGAGACATATGAGGAAGCGATGATGAGCCCAGATTCCAATAAATGGCAAGAAGCCATGAAATCCGAGATTGGATCCATGTACGAAAACCAAGTATGGACTTTGGTGGACTTACCGGATGGCCGGAAGGCTGTCGAGAACAAATGGATTTTCAAGAAGAAAACAGATGCTGATGGTAATGTTACTGTCTATAAAGCTCGACTTGTCGCAAAAGGGTTTCGACAAATTCAAGGAGTTGACTACGATGAGACTTTCTCACCAGTAGCGAAGCTAAAGTCTGTGAGGATTATGTTAGCAATCGCTGCATATTATGATTATGAGATATGGCAGATGGATGTCAAAACAGCATTCCTCAATGGAGACATTGATGAAGAGTTGTATATGATGCAACCCAAAGGTTTTGTCGATCCTAAAGATGAAGGTATGCAAACTTCAACGGTCCATCTATGGATTGAAGCAAGCATCCAGAAGTTGGAATCAATGTTTTGATAAGGTGATCAAAAGTTTTGGTTTTATACAAACTTATGGAGAAGCTTGTATTTACAAGAAAGTGAGTGGGAGCTCTGTAGCATTCTTAATACTATATGTAGATGACATATTATTGATTGGGAATGATGTAGACCTTCTTAATAGTGTCAAGGAATATTTGAATAATAGTTTTTCAATGAAGGATCTTGGCGAAGCAGCTTACATATTAGGCATAAAGATTTATAGAGATAGATCGAAACGCCAAATATCATTGTCACAAAGTACATATTTGGACAAAGTTCTAAAGAGGTTTGGAATGGAAGATAGCAAGAAAGGGTTCTTGCCCATGTTGCCCAATACGACCTTGAGTAAAACTCAAAGTCCGACATCGGCAGAAGATAGACAAAGGATGAGTAAGACTCCCTATGCCTCAGCCATAGGATCTCTAATGTATGCCATGCTATGTACTAGACCCGACATTGCATATGATGTTAGTTTAACTAGCAGATATCAAAGTGATCCAGGAGTGGATCATTGGACAGCGGTCAAAAACATCCTTAAGTACTTGAGAAGAACTAAGGATATGGTTCTTTCTTATGGAGGTGATGAACAGCTCGTTGTTAATGGTTACAGCGATGCTAGTTGGAACACCGATCCGGATGATTCTAAATCACAATATGGATATGTATTTATTTTGAATGGTGCAGCAGTTAGCTAGAGGAGTTCAAAGAAAAGCGTTGTGGCAAGATCTTCAACTGAATCGGAATACATGGCTGCTTCAGAGGCTTCACAAGAAGCGATATGGATGAAAGAGTTCATTACAGAGCTGGGTGTGGTTCCTAGTGCGCTGGAACCAATGTATATCTACTGTGATAACATGGGCGCCATAGCCAATGCGCAAGGTCACACAAGAAGTTGAAGCACATCAAGCTACATTTTCATGCTATTCGAGAACATATCCAAGATGGGGATATAAATATTTGCAAAGTACACACAGATCTGAATGTGGCGGATCCGTTGACTAAACCTCTCCCGAGGGCAAAACATGACCAGCACCAAACTGCCATGGGTGTTCGGTATATTACCATGTAATCTAGATTAGATGACTCTAGTGCAAGTGGGAGACTATTGGAGATATGCCCTAGAGGCAATAATAAATGTAGTTATTATTATATCTTTGTGTTTATGATAAATGTTTACATTCATGCTATAATAGTATTAACAAGGAAACATTAATACTTGTGTGATTTGTAAACTTAATTTGAAGTCCCTAGTAAAGCGTCTATATAATACTAGCTTGTTGGTTAATAGATGATTGTGGTTTCCCTATCATGAACATTGAGATGTTATTAACAACAAGATCATATCGTTAGGAGAATGATATGGTGGACATACTCCTATAGATAAGCGTAGCATAAAGATCAAGTCATTTCAATAGTTCAATTGCTATATGCTTTCTGATACATAGTAACATAATTCCTTCGACCATGAGATCATGCATATCACCTTTACCGGATGGATGCTTTGATGACA
Organism: Avena atlantica; assembly: GCA_910589765.1. NCBI lineage: Eukaryota > Viridiplantae > Streptophyta > Magnoliopsida > Poales > Poaceae > Avena > Avena atlantica. The sequence continues at coordinate 195,705,701 of OU342738.1, read as the reverse complement.
TCAAACACCACACCATAACTGGGTGGCTATAAAGGTGGCATTGAGTGTTCGGAAAGTATTGGTTGAGACACATGGATCAAGAGTGGGATTTGTCCATCCATATGACGGATAGATATACTCTGGGCCCTCTCGGTGGAATGTCATCTAATTAGCTTGCAAGCATGTGACTGGCTCACAAGGGATCACATATCACGGGAACGAGAAAAAGAGTACTTATCGGTAACGAGATTGAACTAGGTATGCAGAGATACCGACGATCATAACCTCGGATAAGTAAACTACCGTGAGACAAAGGGAAATTGGTATCGTATGTAAATGGTCCATTCGATCGCAAAGTAATCGTAGAAATCTGTGGGAGCCATATGAATTTCCAGATTACTCTATTGGTTATTGTTCGGAGAAGTGTCTCGATCATGTCCGCGTAATTCACGAACCGTAGGGAGACACACTTAAGGATTCGACGTTGTTTGAGTAGTTATGGTATGATGAGAAAGAGACCGAATGTTGTTCGGAGTCTCGGATGGGATCCGGGATATCACGAGGAGATCCGGAATGGTCCGGAGAATAAGATTCGTATAAGGAAAGTCTCGTTTCGGAGTTAGGGAATGATTCCGGTGTTTTCATCGGGAATGTTCTAGAAGGTTCCGGAATGTACGGCACTCTGGGGGGGGGGGGAAGGGTACATGAATGTGTTATATCAAGTTGATATGATTGCATCATGTACTCGGTGTCATCGTTGTTCGAAATAAAGGATTTAATCAAATCCTAGTTTGAAAAGTCAAACGGCTAGTTTGAAAGTCAAACGGCAGTTTTCGGAAAGAGGAGGAGAGGTGGAAACCGAGTTGGGGAGGAGTTCCCTCCTCCAACCGGCGGCCCACCTCCAATCCGAGTTGGGAAGGGACTCCCCTCACCTTGGTCGCGCCTCCCACCTATAAAGAGAGGGGCAGGGCTGCCCCTCCTGTTACACAAGTTCCCTGCCCGAAACCCTAGCTTGGCGCCACCACCTCCTGCAGCTGCCGCCGCCTCCTAGGGTTGCCCTAGCCGCCGGCTCTAGCACCTCCTCCTTGGTGTGTCTAAACCCTATATCGCCGAGGATATCTATCATAATCCACCATACTCGCTCCGGCTTAAGGCGAAGCCCTGCGAGATCTCCCCTCTACTTCCGGTACCACGCCGTTGTGCTGCCGGAATCGCGAGGAGAGTGCTACAACCTCCGCTGCCTGCTAGAACAAGGGAGAGGAAGGTCTTCTTCGAGTACCGAACGTGTGACCGACTGCGGGAGCGCTGCCGGAACGCAGCGCCGGAAGGATCGTCTACGCGATCTTGAGATCGGGAAGAGTACGACTACATCACCCACGAGAATCCGCTCTCGTTAAACACTTTGGAATCTTCGAGGGTGAGTTATTCCATCGACTCGTTGCTACAATCTAGTAGATAGATCTTGGCTTCCATGCTGTAGAATCTTCGAGGGTGAGTTTGTTTGTATGCGGTAGAAATTTTTTGTTTTCCATGCTACGAAACCCTACATCATGTGCAACTAAAATTGATGTATTCCATCCTGCAATCAAATCAGCTATCCGATTAGTGGATGTTGCCACTTCTTCTTTTAGGCGCCTAATCTGTTCCTCCTAGTGTTTCTTTTTCTCTTGAAGGCACGATATCATGTGTCTATGAGCTTTGTATTCTTCTCGAAGACGGACAATTGTCCAATCCTTGTGGTGACCAGCACCATTATGCCATGAGCAATATGAATAAGGTGGAAACTGCAGATAACAAATCGAAAATTAAACCTAATTCATGTTTAAAAAATCCAAATTCAGCTGCACACATCGTGCAAGCTCCACAGTGGTGCAGCAAAATGGCAAAGAACCAATGAGGCATATTTCCCAAACATGGGAAACAGAACCGACATGAGAAGAGCCGTACTTCAGGGTTTGTCTTCTTAGCTAGAACATCAGTAATCCTGGCCTTAGTAAGTGGCAAGAGATCAGAATGAGTTCGTTTCTGCAAATCATGATGCAAGCAAAATGATCAATATATTTAGGGGACATTTTAAGGAATAAACCGCCCTTTATAAAAAAAGAATGTTTTTGGGGACAAAGCATAGGTTACTGAAATTATAGCAAAGCAGCTGCATACATGAAAACACTTGTCACTCGATAAACACGATTAAGACATGTCTTCATGCAATGCCTCCTCCACGGGTGGGACATGAGCATGTAAATGAAGTTCAACAAAACCAGTAAATTTTTGGAAAGAACACATCAACTTCAAAGTGAAAAGAACAATATGTGCATTAATCTAATGCCGAGGATTTGGCGTGTTCCCCTTAACCGAAAAATATAATTTAAAAAACTCAGCAATGCAGGACACCAGCGAACAACTATCTGTTTATGAACGATATGCAGCAAATTACCTCTGCATTGTTCAGTAGAGGACCATTCTGTGAAATAAATCCGGGGGCCAAGCTCCCATCCTCATAAGACTCTTTTTGGCAGCATATACCTCCCTATTTACATTGTAACTTATAACTAATTCCATGGCTACATCCATGGTGATCCCAGATTCCTAATATGGCATATAGATCAACTATTTCAAATAGCAATCACCTAAACAACTATCTGGATGGTTGCGGACTCACCAAAGATTGCGCTGATGCGATGGAGAGGTGGACGCTACTGGGTAAAGAAGGTGCGCGATGGAGGAGGTGCACAAATGTGCAAAAAATGTAGCGATATTCATATATAGATAGGATAGAAGTAACCACAAACTCCAGAAAGGCTGTAAGCAGACTGTCAGCTACTCCCTCTTAATTAAGCTAGTGTAAATTAAATTGGCAGTACTATGAGATGTTGAGTATTAGTAAACAAAAGGGGATTACTTAATTATTATTGGAATCTACAGCCAGCCACCAAAAGCATCATGAGCATGCTTAATATCTAGATTGCAGACCGTACTTGGTTAAGAACCTAATGTCTAGCTCTGATTACCCAAATCTAAGAGCATCTATCCTATTCACAACCGAGCATAGTGATTTGGAGACATCCGCTAAATCTGCAGCCATATCCTTGGCATGCATCTGCTGGCGCTCCTGCTTCTCCTCTTTGAGCTTATCCTGAATCTCGAGTTGTAATCACAATGGCATCATCACGCGCTGCAGAAAAAGTGAGTGCAGTAGATGGACCCAGTGGATGAACGTGCATGCTCGCAGTCGTAGTTTCAACCCAAGAACCTATGGCCAAAGTTCGTTCCCTCGAACGTTGTTAGGCGAAAGGGCGCGCCAGGTCGCATGTCGCACTAGAGCAGGAGATCCGTATCGGTAATGATTCCATACCACTCGGCGTCTACCATCCATGCCAGCATCTGAACCCAGGAAACATCGTCGATTGAGACAGGTAGAATAGAGAAAAAACCAAAAGCAGGAGAGACCCCATAAGCAAAATTCGAGATAATAAATTGAGACCATGAACTCTGGCGAACTTACCCTAACCCAGCCGCCTTGCGCATCAATATCCCCCATCGTTCGCCGGACCGGCATGACTAAATCCGCTGACATTGCTCGGAAAACGTGCACACCTTCAAAGCCTAGCACAGAGGCTTCGTGGAGAAGGAAGAGGTAGGGGAGCCAGTTCTCACATTTGCCCGCGATTAACTGGACCACTGACTGGGGCCCACGGGCAAACCTCAGTGAAATTTTTTAATTTGCATTATTCTTTAAAACACAGTAAAACTCAATAAATTAACCAAAGGCCCCTATCTCTATTTTAGCGAAACCCAGCTACAAAACGGAGACGCTCACAAATGCAACGCACACTCACCCCTATGAACGCACACACGCACACCCTACCCTATGGGCACTCAGAAATATTGTGTCTTGAGACTGATCCCGGGGGGCTTAAGCTTGACGAAGTAACCATAGGCACCTCACTATATATTTACGGGAACGGCGCCTCCCACTGCCATCATAACCATCGCAAGCGTTAAGGATTCGTGGAGAAGGAATGGATAGGGGAGTCGAATCTCATATTTGTTGGCTGGTATAGGATATAATTGGACCACTAAGGGCATCCATAATGTTCTATGGCCAAATCTGTCATAGATCGTATGGTTGCGTTTGCCAAATTGCTAATTTCTCTACAACGTGCTTGCTTCCCAAATTCTAGAGATGGGGCCCACTACATGTAAGAAGTAAAGTAAAATATCTCCATTCTCTCAAGTTTGACTTGCATTACACGTACTTTTGGAAAACCGAGCAAGTAAAATATCTCCATTCTCTCAAGTTTAAACTAGATTTAGCTACACATTGTGGGTGCCCTAATAACATGGCCCCATGGTAGTAAGACGATAGGCCCTAGACATCACTGACCAAGTTTTACTTGCATTACAGGTACTTTTGGAAAACCGAGCAAAACTTAATAGAAACCAAAACACCCTTATGAACGCAAGAATGCACACCCTACCCCTATGAGCACCATCGAAAGATTGTGTCTTCAGACTGATCTGGTGGGCATGAGCTTGACGAAGTCACCATATATAGGCACCTCGCTATCGACGAGAACGTCACCTCCTACTACCCTTATAACCATCCTTCAAAGCCGAGCGTCGAGGCTTCGTGGATAAGGAAGAGTTAGGGGAGTCAGAGATCACATTCGTTGGATGCTATAGGATATAGCTAGACCACTAATGACGGCCCCCCACGGTAGTTATCCCATAAGCCCGATACATTAGAGAAAGCACAACATGAGCCGTTACTAGACGTGGCTAGAAATTTAATAGACTCGCTTCTAAGAGAATAAAATCACCTCCACCATTTAGACCAGACGGGGATCCACTCATCTCGATAGAAATGCCCAATAATGAAAACCTGCCATTTGATTCCCTTAGACATGGGTCTTGTACTAGAACTAGGGTCGAGAAAAACTTAGCTAGACTCACCCTCTCAAGGCATCCACTATGTTGTCCACAAGCTTGTCCATAAGGAAAAAAGTAGTGACGGCTATCAACGAGCTAAATTTTTAAGGGTCAGCCCCCTTAGCTTATGGGTAGTCCATAAGCTTTAAAATATTGATATATAGTACACATTACAATAGAAAAGAAATTATAATCACAAGACTATTAGAGGGTAGCTATTACATGTTCGGTCCTATCTTATGGACAGGTTTGACTATATACATTGTGGTGCAATCAACAAGCTTAGGGTATAGCAAGTGGGTCCCATCTTAAAGATAGGTTTGGCCATATCATAGGTGATGCAATCAAGTTTTAAACATAGGTCTAGGAAGAAAAATATTCTCTTCTAGACACCCCAAAATTCCAATGATGCACATACTCTTAGTGACCTGGTTTGACTTGCATTATATGTACTTCTAGATATCCAAGGAAAACTCAATATAAACTAAAGGACAAACACACGCACGCATACCCTACAATCTCTATATATGATTGACTCTGAAATACTGTGTTTTGAGACTGATCCAACGGGGCTTGAGCTTGACGAAGTCTGCATACATGCCTCTCTATAGATGGGAAAATCACTTTTCACTAAAGAATATTCCACCTTGTATGAGACACCAAAGTTCCAAACCCGTGGTTTGAACTCTAGGGATCTAGGGGTACCACTTATCGCGTACGTAATAGACATCCAACCATGGGTGAGCTCTCACTCTCTCTCTCCCTCTCTCTTGTACACGACATGGTACACAATAAATAACTAGAATACATGAAATTAGATGAACACACTTTCTATGTTCGTTATCTTAACGAGTAGCTCAAGAAACTCGTTAACAATATAGTTCGGTTTGTTAACATTAACGAGCAAAAAATGTTTCTTACCTAAGTTCGTTAAGAAAACAAACCAACCTCCAACGAGTTTACTATACGAGCGCTCATTAGTCTTGGCGCGCGATCTTGGCATTGCCCCATTTTTAGACAAACGTTGACAATGTTTAAGAATAATTCTAAATATTTATGCAATCTTTCTGGCTAGTTTTGACCATCAAAATGACTTTAGGTCGATTAGCGGAAAAACTAGTGAGGATTTGGAAAGATTCAATTTCTTGCTAAGAATTTGCACATCGACCCTGTTTTGAAAATATTGAAAAAAATGAATACCTTTCGCATTCGACACAATACATTAACAAGCTCTACCAAAAGCGAGCAACATGATGATTCTTTTGTTAACCAAATGGTACTAGCCGAAGGATATTGCTTAGTGCGATAGATTGCCCCAGAATTAAATGTCTTTTCATAGGTAGATGGGTGCATATTATTGCAGCAAACAACACCTTCGCTATGAGATTCCAACTATCGGGAAATAACATTCTAAATTTTCTCAGTGATGATGAGCTAGATTGTTCCTTGTTGAAAAGAAAGTATGAAGAATATGGGTGTGAATGCCATAAGCCAAGCTTTCAGACATATAGAGTGGGCCGGCATGTTGTACTTAAGATTGCATGTTTTATGAGTTTTCAAACTTCGTCCTAGCTAACTCTATTCACTTGAATGACTTTATGTTGATTTATCGAAATTAGGTCAAATTTTGACTACAAGTAAATTATAGATTGCTTTGAAAGTTCTACAAATCCTTTTGGAGGTAATCATCGTGAGGGGGGGGTCTGTCGTGGTATTGCCGACGAGTACGCCATGGAGGGGTCCTCACACTGCGTGTTTAGAGATGTGGGGGAAGGCAGACGGTTGACGGATACAAGGTAACACAGCTTACCCAGGTTCACATCCTACAACGGTGGAGGAATCCTACTCCTGCTATAAATCACTATAAGGGCAATACGCCGAGTTACAGGGATTGGTTCGCTGTGCGAGGTGACTAGAAAATCCAAGTTAGCGTGCCCTAAAGGCTCCCATATGCCCGACTTATATAGTCGCCAGGTCCTAGGGTTACAGGTAAAAGTCCTAGCAGGACAGGTTACAGAGTCCTACACCGTCTATTACTAGTCTTGTGTATCTTGCACTCCAAGGCTCTGGGTACGTTGGTGACTCCACCGTAGCCTTCCTTTATCCAGCATGGGCCTCCCTTCTGGATCCATCTAACTGGGCCGCCCAGCAGGCCATAGGCCATGCTACCGACTATGGGCCACCCGTGTTATCCGGATAAGTGACATGCTATGAGGATACCCATATAACATATCCCCAACAGTAGCCCCCGGAGAACTCCGAGATGTTGCGCCGTCTTGCCTCTTTAGATGAATGCTCCGTCTAGTTGGATGTCGGCAAATCGTCAAGCAATATCTTGTAGTCCTCCCAAAGAACCCTGCAAAAACTTTCTCCGTATTTAACTTGTAAGCCCGAAAAATGTTGAGTCTTCCATTGTACTCTTCCATAGTCGGATTGAATCCGTCTATGTCGGAATCTTTGATGTGACGGCTCATCTACCCATGTCAGCTAGGACGACGTAGACTTAGGTCAGCGACGCCTCGTAACTCACACATGCAGAGAATGCAATCATATCCGATTTTCCCGTGTGAGCGATACTAACCGTTGGCGGCGACGGTTGGAGACGTGGCGAAATTTCCGCGCACGTTCGCGAACACGTTGGCTATGCGGCAACCGTCCGATCAAGCTGCACGAATCTTGACGCCGAGGATGATAAATAGTAATCGTGGGGAATTTTCCACTTTTTACCTCATTCTCCTCGCATCATCTTCTTCCTCCAGCCACGCGTCTCCTCGAGCTCTCCGCGAGAAACCTCGAAAAGACCCTAGCTCCCATCTGCACCAGTTGCACCCAACCTTCACCCCATGGCTAGCAACAGCACCTCCCCATCAATGGCGGCGTCGAGCGAAGCCATGGCGAAGCCGCGGCGAAGCCGGCGAGCTCCGTCGTCGTGCCCCCAGAGGGCTTGGTCATCCCCGCATCGGCGGTGATCGATTCCACCGGCGGCGACCAAAATTTGGCGGCGCTAGAGCCACTGGAGGAGGAGACAGATTCGCACAAGGGTGACTGGCGTGGCTCGTACATCACCGAACGCGATATCCAAGAGATGGTTGCCGAAGGCTACCTACCCGCGATGGAGGGGCTTGCCTGGCGGGCGGCGCCAGCCGGCGAGGTGACACCTTCTCCCCAAGCCAGAGAAAAGGTGTACCTAAAAGCTCAGCTGGTACGCGGCGTTTCCCTGCCTATCTCCCACTTCTTCCTCTCCGTCTTAAATCACTATAGGGTCCAGCCCAATAACCTTTCCCCCAATAGTATCTTAGTGCTTAGAAACTTCGCGGCACTTTGCGAGGGATATCTAGGGATAAGGCCTAGGTTAGACCTTTTTGTGTACTTATTCACCGTCAAACGTGAAGCCGGACGTAGTAAGGAGGAGCTTAGGAACTGCGGCACCATAAGCTTCAAGATTTGACCTGGCCGGCGGTTCCCCGACATCGTCGGCCACGAGTCCTACAAGAATTAGCAACGGACGTACTTTTATGGCCCCGACATTCCTCTGGCGGGCCGAGAAGTAATGTACCCGGACTTTGTGGACGGAGCCGCCGCTGAAGTTTCCACATGGAGATCCCAAGCCTCCCTTCCTTCCGACCTCGACGCTTCCCGCGCTATAAAGCGGATCAAATGGTTTGTAGAGATGGGTTTAACCGGCTTGGACCTAGCCATGTGCTGGTTCATCAGGCGAATCCAACCTCTGCAACACCGCGCGAAGAACATGCACGAGTATACCAGCGACAAAAGGGATAGTCTCCGCATCTCCATGGACAACTTCTCGAGCGACTCCGTCAAGCTCCGCCTTAAGGACATCGTCAAGGTGAAGGATAAGAAGCGTGGCTTCACCATCACCTACGACATGTTCGTAGACGGCAAGTTCCCAAAGGTAGGTTTTATTTTCCATGCATGACATATACTCCAGTTCTTCCGTCTCGCAAATGTCATTTTTTCTAACATGGTGAATTCTTTACTTAACAGCTTAGCGATATAGAGGAGGGCAACCTGGCTGCCCAAATCTATGATCCAAAGATGAAGGAAGTCACGGTCGTGTCCGACGACGAGGTCCCGTTGGCGCGAAAGCGGAAGAGCTCCACCTCTGATGCTGCCGACGGAGGCAAGAAGAAGAAGAAGATGGAGGGTGGAGCCTCCAAAAAGACTATCGCCGCCCTGGAGGCGGAAAAGAGAAGAACCACCGGGATTTTTGCCAAAGCACCCCCGTTAGTGTAAGCTTCTCGTTCTCTGACATTGTCTATTTATATGTTCTGTTCCTGTACTTATGCATTTTGCACGTTTCAGGAAGAAAGCCACGACCAGCCTCAAGAAGACCTCCAAAACATCGGGGGCTTCTCGAAATATCAAAGACATGCTGCATCACGATGCCTCCCCCGCCATCGCCCTGCTACTCCTGCCGTCAAGCCCTCGTCTGCCCCGACAAGCTCACAAGCTAAGGAGGCATTAGGCCCTTCCGCCATGGAAGTGGACTCTAGTGCTTCTACCAAACTTGCTGTTGTCGACGAGCAGGCAACGCAGGAGAGCACCGCTCAACAAATGGCTGAAGCTGCGGCTAAGTATGCCATCGGTGGCGGCAAGGCGGTGGTGAAAGTTGGTACTTCTGCCGAAGGCGGCGCCCTTGCTCCCCAGAAACCCTTTGAGTTCCCAAAGATAGTCTACGTGGCGCTTACACCGAGTAGCACATATGTGGTTCCTGGAGTAGCACCGACATCTCCGACATGCGGTCTTGAGGAGCTCCTCCGACAAGCAGAAATATTGCGAGGAAATAGCATTTCCTTTGGCAAGCTGCTAGCCGAGAGCGCTACGAACCTCAAGATCATCGCACTTGTAAGTTTACTTTGCCTTTTGCATTTCATATGAGTATCCCACTGTAGCCCCCGAGGATGTAGACGGAAAACCATAGGTTTTGCATCTATATTCTCTAAGAGTGACTAAGTTAGAAAAAACTCTCACTGTAGCCCCCAAGCATTTAGATGGAATGAACTATTCCGACTAGATGCTTTAAGAGTAGCATACGCAGTGTTTATAATTTTTAAATACTGTAGCCCCCAAGCCTCTAGTTGTAACTGAATTAGTTCCGACTAGATGCTTAAAGAAAAGATAAGAAGATTCCGAGTTAAAAACTTTATACTGTAGCCCCCAAGTTTCTAATCGAGAACTGAATTAGCTCCGACTAGATGCTTAAAGAAAAGCTAAGCATATTGCTAAGGAAAAAACTCTCGCTGTAGCCCCCGAGCGTCTAGGTGGAAAATTTCAGACTAAATGCTCCAAGTAGACTAAACAACGGTTTAACTTTTTTATTTTTTCCATAGAACGAGAATGCTCGGAGGGGCATGGCCAATGACAAGTACCAGAAGATGCGCGCAGATCTTGAAGCCGAAAAGGGTAAAACTGCCATCTTGAAGGAACAGATCATCAAAAACAAGAGTCTGTTTTATTTTTGCGCATTCCATCTTGGTCTTGTGCCTTCATTCTCCGAGTACTTACCGTGTACTTTGTTTTCTCCGACCTTGCTGATGGGGATATGCCTACCGGGGTATACCCAGCAGGACGTTTCCGACTGACCTAGGAACTGGCGAGTGGGCCTGCAGGACGGCGACTGGATCAAGACCTGGTGTGGATCCAAGCGACTAGAAGCTGAAGGCCCAGGAGAGTAGATAGGCCCAGTCGGATTAGGTTAAACGAGTGCCGAAACCTTAACTGATTTGGTTGAGATATGTAAACCCCAGGGGGGGTGAGTCTATATAAACCTCCCTACAGGGCGTGTAGAGGAGACGTTCCATCATCCACCCAAGCGACTCACCGCCTAGCCGTCGAGCTCGCCCCATTGTACTTCCATCATAATACAATCTAGCAGGAGTAGGTCTTTACCCTCCGGGGGGCCGAACCTGGGTAAAACCCTGTGTCTCTGCCCTCATCTCGCACCGCAGATGGCTGGCTGCCCTTTCCCCATGTTCTACTACTCGCTGTCAATTGCAGCATCTGCCGTGGTCATTCCCACGACAGTGGCGCCCACCGTGGGGCCTGGCCGGTCTGGCCGGTGTTCTGCGGCGAGATCCAATCTGCCCATCAACGAGTCGGTCGCCACCGGCCGCATGATAGTGATCGGCGAGATTCTCCAGATCTTGCTGAGCAGCTACATCCCGGCGGCGCGATCCGTCATGAACAGCATGATCTTGCCAGTCGGCACGATCAGCCTCTTTGTCAGCCTCACCGACGTCATCGTCTCGGAGGACTCGGCTCATATCCGCGAGTCGCCACCACGCGACCGGCTCTCCGAGAGCCAGGTCCGCACGATCCACCGCCTCGCCTCCGAGTACAACTCGGCCCACAACGACGTGGCCGAAACCACTGAGGTCGTGGAAGACGCGGCCCTCAACGACGACGCCGACTCGGCGACCCCGACGTCACTCGCCGGATCCATCATCGCGGCTTCGCCCGCGGGCTCCATCACCCAGGTCTCCAACGTAGGAGACTTTGAGGATCCCTCCATCCTTGGGATCTTCGACTATGACTCCGGGTCAGAGAACTCCGCCGATCTCCTCGACGGGACCGGTCGCCACGCCGCGAACTACATGGCGACTGGCACCGACCCGCCGGAGGATCCCTTCGCCACCCTGATCCCTCCTAACGCCACGGCAACGGAGGTCGAGGAACTCCGCCTGAAGCTGGCGGAAGCAGTCCGCAAGGAGCAAGCCGAGCGCGAAAAATTTCGCCTCGAGCAGGTGACGGCGCAGGAGCTGTCACGTTACTACCAACAGCGAATCAGGTCGCGCCTGAACCCCACCGTCCAGGGGCGCGCCATGAACTTCGACGACGAGAACGACCCGGCCCGCGTGGCCGAGCGCGCGATCTGCGAGAACGCGCCACCCGGAGGAAGCGCCCGGCCCCCGCCAGGGTCGACGGTGAACGATGCCCCACCTCCACCCAACCGCGCACCCCCCAGGGACCAGCCACGGATCGTGGTCTCCTCATGGGAGCGAGATGCGAACGGCCTACCACTGTTCTCCACCCCGATGGACAACCTCGTGGCGGGCAGAGCAGCGGCCGACAACATCACGGCCACCGGTGATGGCGCCCTACAGATCCAGTACGTCAAGGCCCTGCTCGCAAAGGCGTTCAAGCAACAAAACGCAGGCGTCGACTCACAGGGTCGGATGTACTCGCGTTCATCGGGCAGCAGAGCAGCCTCAAGCGGCCATCCGTTGGCGGCAAACACCCTCAACTGCCCGCCACCCGAACCACTGCAGCTCCAACACTGACCCGCGAACGCGGCACTCTCCACCAACGACCCCAGGCCAGCGACCAACTTTGTCGCCGCCAACGGTCAGCCCGACGACGCCCGCACCCACATCATCAACAACCAAAGCTGGCGCGCACGCCAGCCCGACGACCTGCGACACACCCTAACCAATCGCCGTGATGGCAGCCGATGGGGTCGCTAAGCCGACTCGGGCCCCGATGCTTCGGACCGATGATCCGAGGCAAAAAATACCCGGCGAACTTCAAAGCGCCAAAGGAAATAGAGAAGTACGACCCTTCGTACGACCCCTCCGTGTGGCTGGACACCTACCTCATGGCGATGGGGATCGCCGGCCACACCGACCTACTAGCCGCCCGCTACCTCCCCCTGATGATGGAGGGAGCGTGCATGCAGTGGATCAACACTCCCTCCAGAACAACATCGACTCCTGGGAAGAGATGCGTGATGCCTTCGTCAGGCACTTCGAGGGTTCCTACACCCGCGCCACCACCATCGAGGACCTGGAACAATGCGTCCAGGGACCCCACGAGTCGACCCGAAGCTGGGTCCAACGGTGGCAAGAACTATGGTACAACGCGGTCGGCATCCACCCGGACACCGCGATCCACTGCTTCAAGACCTCGTGCTGCTACGAGCCCTTGGTCGCCAAGCTCAAACGAGCATACCGCACACTCGATAACATACCGGACCTCCTTGAGATCGCCAAAAGATACACGTAGGAAGACCCAAACCAGGAAACCGACGACGAGTCGGGAGGTCAACGCCGCACGAAAGGCAACGACAACGGACGACGGTCCGACCTCATCGGCAAGCGCCGCAGCGACGGGCGAGTCGACTTCATCACAAATGCTGGGCACGCGCAGCGCGAGCCCAAGAGCTTCCGCCGCGACGGAGGGCAACGCCGCGACGGCGGCAACTACAAGGCGAAACCAAGGTTCTACCCCACGGCCCTCCTTAACCAACCTTGTGTGTTTCGCAGCAGGGAGGGGAAGCCCGCCACGCATACGACTGCCGCTCTCTCAAGGAGATCGAGAAGGCACGGCGAGCACGGGAGGACCCCGACAACAACCCGCCAAACGGCGGAAAATTCGGCAGCGTGGCCGGATCGCTCCACACCTTCACAGGTTTCAACACGAAGCGCGAGAAGAAGGTCATCGCCCGCGCCGTCACCGTCAACGCGATGGCCCAGGTGGACGTTCCCCAGTTCCTTAACTGGTCGGAGCAGCCCATCACCTGGAGCCGCCAGGACCACTCGCCACGCATCGAGTACCCAGGCCGAGTCGCCCTGGTGGTCAAGCCCAAGGTGGGAGACTACTGGCTCCCCAAGACATTGATAGACAGCGGCAGCTCCATCAACATCCTGTACCTGGACACCTTCAGGCGACTGCGACTCCCACAGTCAATGGTCGAGACGACCTACACCATGTTCCACGGCATCGTCCCCGGTCAGAAGGAATACCCGATCGGCAAGGTCACGCAGCCAGTCACCTTCGGCACACCAGCAAACTTCCGCACCGAGCGGATCGTCTTCGAGCTGGTGCCCTTTGACAGCCTCTACCAATGCGTCCTGGGGCGCCAGGCGTTCGCCAAGTTCATGGCGGCGCCCCACTACGCGTACAACGCGATGAAGCTCCCCGGACCGCGTGGCGTCATCACCATACACGGCGACCCCGACATGGCCGCCGAGTGCGAGGCCAAAGGAGCCGAACTCGCCGACGCCGTCATCGCGGCTGAAGCTAAACACGTCGACGAACTCGCCAAGTACGCGAGCGGGGTCAACAACGACGACCCCACCATACTCAAGAAACCCAACTCGGAAGGCGGCAACACCTCAGCCTTTGAGGCAACGACACACACCCGCACCGTCAAGCTGGTCCCAGGCGACTCCAGCCAAACGGTGACGATCGGGATGGGCATGAGCCCAGCATAGGAAGGCGCGCTCATCTAGTTCCTCCGTGAGAACAGGGACATCTTTGCATGGAAGCCCTCTGACATGCCTGGTGTCCCTAGAGAACTTGCTGAGCACAAACTCAACGCTGACCCCAAAGTGCGACCTGTCAAGCAGTCGCTGCGGCCCTTCAATGAAGAGCGCCGCCGAGCCATCGCCGAAGAGGTGCAGCGTCTACTCGCTGCAGGCTTCATCCGGCCAATCAAATACTCCAAGTGGCAGGCAAACCCAGTCCTGGTCGAGAAGAAAAATGGGACCTGGAGGATGTGTATCGACTACACAAACTTAAACAGCGCCTGCCCGAAGGAGCAATTCGTCCTCCCGTGGATCGACCAAATAATCGATTACACCGCGGGCTCGGAGTCGCTGTGCTTCCTCGACGCCTACTCTAGGTACAACCAGATCAAAATGGCTGTCGAGGACGAGGAAAAGACGGCGTTCATCACGCCATTCGGAGCCTTCTGCTACACCGCCATGACCTTCGGCCTCAAGAACGCCGGGGCGACCTACCAGCGGTACATGCAGGAATGCCTTGCGAGCCAAATTGGCCGAAATATCCACGTCTACATCGACGACGTGGTAGTGAAGTCCGCTCGCCAGGGCGACCTACTCACCGACCTGGCGGAAACATTCGCCAACCTACGGAAATACAAGATAAAGCTAAACCCAGGCAAATGCACCTTCGGTGTACCAGCAGGGCAACTACTGGGCTACGTCGTCTCCAAGCGCGGGATCAAGGCAAACCCCACCAAGATCGACACGATCGCTCGACTCGGCAAACCCGAGTGCCTGTACGACGTCCAGAAGCTGGCCGGGCGAGTCGCGGCTCTCAGTCGCTTCATCCCCCGACTGGGCGAAAAGGCGATGCCCCTATACCGCCTGATGCGCAAGAACCCCACCTTCCAGTGGGACAAGGAGGCGGACGACGCGCTCCGCGACCTCAAGAAGGTGCTACTCGCAGCACCGCTACTCGCGGCCCCCGCCGATAAGGAACCCATGCTGGTCTATGTCGCGGCTTCCGAGCTCGTGGTCAGCGCCGTCATGGTCGTCGAGCGGCTAGAGGAAGGAAAGGAGCGCCCAGTACAGCGACCGGTGTACTATATCAGCGAGGTCCTCACCGAGTCGCGCCAGCGGTACCCGCAATACCAGAAACTGGTATACGCGGTCTTCAGAGCACAACGGCGACTGCCGCACTACTTCCAGGATCACCCGATCACGGTCGTCTCCTCAGCACCGTTGCAGGACATCATCCGCAACCGTGAGGCGACCAGGCGAGTCGCCAACTGGGCCGTCGAAATCGGCGTCCACAAAATCAAGTATGAGCCACACAAAGCGATCAAGTCGCAGGCTCTCGCGGACTTCATCGCCGACTGGGAAGAGGCACAGCAGCCGGAAAAGCTGTCGTACCTCCACTATTGGAGCCTGCACTTCGACGGCTCCAAGAATGCAGACGGTGCAGGATCAGGGATCGTCCTGACTTCCCCGAAGGGCGACAAGCTCCGCTACATCCTCTGCCTCGACTTCACCCCCTGCACCAACAACATGGCCGAATACGAGGCACTACTCCATGGCATGCGAGCCGCCAGGGAGATGAATGTCAATTGCTTACGCTGCTACGGAGACTCCGACCTTGTCGCCGGGCAGGTCGCTGGTACCTGCGATGCCGTCTCCCCCACCGTGGCGGCATACCGCCAAGCAGTGGACAAGCTGGGTGGACACTTCGCAGGCTATTCCATCAAGTGGATCGACAGGCGGAAGAACGAGGAGGCCGACGCACTCTCTCGCATCGGCTCGGCTCGACTCGCACCACCCGTCGGCGTCTTCCTCGACACCATCACCAAGCCTTCCGTCTCTCCCCCAAGGGAGATCGACATCGGAGTCCCGCTGCAACCAGAGGCAGCCCTGGTCGCACTCATCGCCGAGCCAGAAGACTGGACTACGCCATACATCGCCTATCTGGAGGGAGGCACCTTGCCGGTAGACGAAACGGACGCCCGGATGATAGCACGCCGCTGCAAATCCTTCATCATCATCGACGGCGAGCTCCACAAGCGCAGCGTGACTGGCGTGTTCCAACGCTACGTCCAACCAGTCGAAGGACGCAAAATCCTCCACGACATCCACTCCGGCGACTACGGCCACCACGCTGGCGCCCGCTCTCTGGTCGCAAAGGCTATGCGGCACGGCTTCTACTGGCCCACCGCACACGCAGACGCCGTCAACATTGTACAGCGGTGCGCTGGGTGCCAGAAATATGCCAACCAGACACACGTGCTGAGCTCAGCGCTCAAGACAATCCCCATCACCTGGCCGTTCGCCGTGTGGGGTATGGACATGGTAGGCCCTTTCAAAAATGCCTCCTCCGGCTTCACCCACCTCCTGGTCGCGGTCGACAAATTCACAAAGTGGGTGGAGGCCAAGCCAGTCCGGAAATGCGACGGGAAGACCGCCACCAAGTTCCTACGCGAGCTCATATATCGCTATGGGTTCCCCAACAGCATCATCACGGACAACGGCACCAACTTCGCCAAGGGAGCCATGGCCAAGTTCTGCGAGGAACATCACATCCGACTCGACCTCGCCTCAGTCGCCCATCCGGAGTCCAACGGCCAGGCGGAACGGGCCAACCAGAGCATCCTCCATGGCCTGAAGCCACGGCTCCAAGTACCAATCGAGCGCACCGCCGGGTGCTGGGTCGAGGAGCTACCCTCCGTCATCTGGGGCATCGGCACCTCGGTCAACAGGTCGACAGGGTTCACCCCCTTCTTCATGGTGTACGGCGCCGAGGCAGTCATGCCCACCGACCTAGAGCACGACTCGCCAAGGGTCGTCCACTACATGGAGGCTGCGAACGAACTCGCATGCCAGGATGGAGTCGATCAACTCGACGAGGCACGCGACCTAGCTTGCTCCCGCACTGCCATCTACCAGCAAGGACTCCGCCGCTACCATAGCCGACGGGTGAGGACTCGCACCTTTCAGGAAGGCGACCTGATGCTACGCCTCATCCAGGACAAGAAGGGCATGCACAAGCTCTCCCCCCGTGGGAGGGACCATTCGCCATCGGGCGAGTACTCGGCAACGACGCCTACTACCTCACCGACGTCCGCGGAGACGGGAAACTCGACGTCAAGCGACCGTGGAATGTAAACCTCCTACGGAAGTTCTACTCCTAGAACTCCATACATGTACCCTCCACTAGATATGAAATAAAATATACCGGTTACCGCAAATTGCGTCTACTCTCCGTGTCTTGTGCCACTCGCACTCGTAATAACAGCGTCGAGCTAACTACAGAAGTCAACCTCTGGTACAGTGACCGGCACGGCCAAGTAGTGCGTTATGAGGGCACTGGGTTACCCCAGGACTCTCCACGTCCACGAAAAAGGCCTACCCGGAGCCCCATTGGAGTTGCCTAGCTCGACTGGCTTAACAAGCCAAGACAACTGCCTTCGCTCCACACAGCGACCACGATCCTCCGCATCCTCGACACAGCGACTCGAACGGCCAAGTACCACGCCCGGGGACTGACGACCAGTTAAGCACGAGCGGCTAGGGAAAAACGCCAAGTACGAGAGTGTGCCCAGGACTCGCCATGCGACTGACCCGACGGGCCAGGCAGGAGTGATGCGCTCACTCTGACGTGCCCAGCCCTCACCCACCCTAGAGCCGCGACTAGAACCACCAAGTACCACACTCCGGGACTCGGCTACCCGACCTCGTTCGCGCAAGGGAAAACGGTGAAGTAAAGAGCACTCATGGGAGTCGCCCTGCGACTGGCTTTCCAAGCTCGGGCGAGTCGACCTCAATAACAAAACAACCGACAAAACGCTCGAAAACACAAACACATAAGAAACGAGGTAAACCCCATAAAAAGGGCGGACGCGCTCGGGGACTCGTTCAATCATCAATCACAATCGCAAGACAATTCACAAAATAACGCGAAATCCCATTATAGCAGACCAAAGTTGTTACAAAATGAAATTGTGCCCAATGGCCGAACTGCTACTAACGCCCCAGGGCACAATGTTTTATTCCGCAGGCTTCGAGGTCGACTGCAAGCCGCGGACAATGTGGCCGAGTCGACCAGAGTGGCCACACACTGTCGCGCGTCGTATGACTGCGCCTCTTCCGAGCTGTCGATGATCCGACCTGTGGACAGAGGGTGGCAGTGAGTACAACAAAGATCACGCAATGCAACTACTACAGGCAGGGGCAGGCACACTTACCAATCAAAGGATGGCAGAGACCCGTGATGAAGCTTTGAAGAGAGGAGTAGTCGTCTTGTAGCCCAGCAACGAGGGCGTCAGAGACCTTACGCTCTTCAGCGGCGGCCGTAACAGCAGCCTTGGCTCGCCCATCCGCTGAACTCGCCTCCTCCTTCGCTTCCTTAAGCTCGCGCTCAAGGTCGGCGATCTGCTTCTTAGCCGAATTCAGCGCAGATTAAGTCGCCGTCAGTTCACTCGCCGGGACAAGGCCCTGGCGGACCTCCTCTGCCTTCGTAGCAGTCGCCTGGAGTCCCTTATTCGCCTCCTGGACGGCAACAAGTTCCTTCTCTGCGCGACACTTCGCAGCAAGCCGGTCGGCTGACTCACGCTGCAAACCCTGTGCACAAGTCAAACAGTTAAAAACAACGGAATCCCAAGTGCCCACCCGCTGAAATTCAGCGACTGGACACTCGGGGACTGGAGATCAAAAATCCTACGTGCCCACTCGCTGAAATTCAGCGACTAGACACTCGGGGACTGGAGATCAAAAATCCTAAGTGCCCACACGCTGAAATTCAGCGATTGCGCACTCGGGGACTGGGTGCTAGAAATAAAAACAAAACACCAAAAGAATCTGACCACTAAAATTCAGTGGCCCGATCCTCGAGGACTGGACATACCTGGATGGCTGCGCCAAGCATGCCATGGAGCTATAGCGCGTCCACGGATGCGAGAAGAGTCGGTGTGTGCCCGCGACGCTGCTCGATCTCTGTTTCGGCGACCCCAGGTACGTGGCTCGATGGCGTGGTACCACTCGTCGTAGCCGCTCTGGCCATGAAGCGGGGGAAGGTCGCGGTGGATGCGCCGGCACCAAAAGAGGCCAGCTCGGCCACCCCAGGTGAGGAAGCACCCTCCTTGATGTTCAAGGCCGCCTCCATTGCAGGATCACTCGGAGCAATCGTCGTGTCGTCAGACACCGTGACGACATCGTCTCCCTTGGCCTTTTTGGCACTGTCTGTGGGGGCTGCGACCTCATCAGCCTTCCTCTTCCGAGAGGGGTCCTCCTCGGCGACGACTGGCGGCACTTTGGCCACGGATGGGTGGCCTATCTTTTTAACTCTAGTCCTGCGAATTGATTACATGAGCAAAATGGTCCGAGTACAACGAAAAGCAAGGAAGGTGAACAAAACTCACTTGGCGACTGGTATGAACCGCATCCCCGTGCGGATGCTGGCCGGCTTCTCCAGTTCGGGGCCCAGTTTCCGACTGAGGCCCATCTCCAAAACATCATGCGCCCAAGACACGGAGGGCCTCTTCGTTGACGAGACCGCGATAGGAGCCTCTGAAACGATTTCGGCAGGAGCTCTCCTGGGAGGCGAAGCTGCCACGGCTGGAGCAGCCCCCAACCCAGAGACTGGGGCGAATGGGGGGAAGCGAGGACAGAGGTACCTCACTCAGGGCGGTAGTGGCATCCGGTGCTGCCGTCGTCTGCGGCGCTTCATCCCTGGCCAGGCTGGTGGCATCGGAACTACTCGCCGAACGAGGCGGAGATGCCTGTTTCTCCAGCTTCGTCTTCCTCTTCGGAGGGGCCTTCACTTCCTTCTTCTTCTTTTTCGACGGAGTGGCCTCGCGACGCAAGGTGTGTTCGGGAAGCTCGTCGTCGTCATCGGCATGACTTTCAAGGCTTCTACTCGCCTCGAGTTCGCGCTGATGCTGCCCGCGAGTTTTGTGAACCAGTGGGGCGGCTTCTTCTCTGGGCTCGTCGTCATCGTCGCTCCTGTCGCTCTCGACGCCGCCCTTGGCAGGAGGCGATTCACCCCGTCCTGGACGGACGAGCTCGATTTCTCTTCGTCCGCGGGTGGGAGCCACCCTTCCACCACTTGAAATAACTACAACAGGCATGAGACAATATCAGTATAACCGCGACAACATCAACTGCGACTGCGAATAATGGTAAAAACAGCGACTTACCATTGGGGCTGGATGCTTCACGGTGTAGGGGGCGACCCCGGCCTTCGCGTCCAGGTATGCTGCCTGGGTGATCTTCTTCAGCGCCAGGGTATAGTCTTCGAGGTTCCATTCGGCGAGGCAGGATTTTGTCGAGTCTTCCCTGCCCGTGTACTCGTACATATAATGGTCACAGCGGGCTAGGGGAACGAGTCGCCGCCCGAGCCAACAGTTGTACAAATTGATGGTCTGGAGACCCTTCTTCTTCAGGCCACGGATGGTTTGAAGCATCTCATCCACGACCATCCGCTGGTCTACTGGGAGCTTGCCGACTTGGAGTCGGTGCGGTTCGGGCCGGTCGGCGGAGTATCCTGGGATCGCCACCTCGCCGTCTGGAGTCGCCTCGGTGACGTAAAACCAGGACTTCTTCCACTCGCTCGCTGCCTTGGCAGGTAGCATCAGGTAAAAGAAGGAGGCCTTCAACTTCAGCTGAAACGTCAGGCCACCCGCAGCAAGCATTGGGCCGCCTGCTTCTTCGCGACTGATCCTCCCATGGAATAGATCTTGCCATAGGGGGAAGTAGGGCCTGCAGCCCAGGTAGCACTCATAGAACACCACGAAAATGGCGAGCTGCTCGATGTTGTGCGGGCCCAGGTCCGACGGGTGGATCCCGTAGAAGGCGCAGAAGCGCCGGAATAAGAGAGACGTGGGGAACCCCAGCCCTCGTTCCAGATAGTTGGTGAAGCAAATAAACTATCCCTCGCGCGGATCCGGAGTCACCTCTCTGGCCACGGGGATGCGCCACCTGCCGGCGCGCAGGATCCCGGCCTCCTCGAAGGATGTCAGTGGCGCTCTTGTGCACTTGGACCTGTCCCATGGTTCAGTGGAAGGGGCCATTGGCGGAAAGGTTCGTGGAGGTCGGGGGATTTTGGATCGATTGGATAGTGACGCGAAGGAAAACGGAGATGGGCGAAATTGGAGGAAATGACGAAGGAGTGGTTCCCCGATCGCCTACCATTTTCCTTTATATAGCGGTTGTTACCCGCCAATTCCGGGAGCCGTTGCTACGCGGTGATTACGCCAAAGTTACCGTTGGATTACCCCAACGGCTAGTTTTGACTGCGTCTGACAGTCCAACTTCATCCATTCAACTCGCCGACCCAATCACTACAACAGTGACTAAATATTTCACCGAGCTGCGACCCAATTAACCACAGTCATTGCGACCAGAATAACTAGTTTTTTCCTTTATTTAGGAGCCCGCCACCGATTCGACTGGGCGTCCGCATTGGATCCTCATACTTCGATTGCCAATGAACACCTGCGACCAATCGACGACGGCCTCGGGGACTACTGATGGGGATATGCCTACCGGGGTATACCCAGCAGGACGTTTCCGACTGGCCCAGGAACTGGCTAGTGGGCCTGCAGGACGGCGACTGGATCAAGACCTGGTGTGGGTCCAAGCGACTGGAAGCTGAAGGCCCAGGAGAGTAGATAGGCCCAGTCGGATTAGGTTAAACGAGTGTGGAAACATTAACTGATTCGGTTGAGATATGTAAACCCTAGGGGAGGTGAGTCTATATAAACCACCCTATAGGGCGTGTAGAGGAGACGTTCCATCATCCACCCAAGCGACTCGCCGCCTAGCCGTCGAGCTCGCCCCATTGTACTTTCATCATAATAAAATCTAGCAGGAGTAGGTCTTTACCCTCCGGGGGGTGAACCTGGGTAAAACCCTGTGTCTCCGCCCTCATCTCGCACCGCAGATGGCTGGCCGCCCTTGCCCCATGTTCTACTACTCGTTGCCGATTGCAGCATCTGCCGTGGTCATTCCCACGACACTTGCAGAACATGTTGCCAAGGCCAAGGACATTGTCAAGCAGTCCAAGCATATCCAGCAGCTGGACAGCGAGAACAAGATCCTTAAGGAGGAGAGGAAATAAATGCTGAAAATGCATGAGGATTCCATGAAGGCCCTACAGGACTCCGCCTCCGCGGAAATCAATCGCTTGAAGGAGGAGCTTGCGATCTTAAAAGATCAGAAGCAAGCTGCTGATGAGCAAAACCAACGCCACAACGAGGCGTATAAGCTCCTCCAACAAGAGAAAGAATCCCTGGCGGACACCCTTTGGCAGGCTAAGGCCAGCATCTTCAGTAAGTTTCCTCCGCCTTGTATTTTTGTAGTCTGGATACTTAGAATTTATTGAACCCATGCGCTTCTTGTCGAAAATTGCAGCTCCTATGGGTTTAACCCGATCGCCTCCTTCGGACAAGGAATGCATGGTTCTTGCCGGCAACTTCATCAACACCGCCATCACCCAAGCCAAAGAGATTGCCAAGCCCCTCCATATAAATATCAAGGCCTCGGACTCTGTGGCAAAGTACTCGGAGATTCTGTGCCGAGCCCCCGAGCGTGTCACACGCTGGAAAGCTTCATGTGCACGGTCTGGCGCAAGGATGGCGCTATCAATGGTGAAGGCACACTACAAAGGTTCCAACATCGACACGGTGACCTCTGGTATCCCCGACGTCGACGATGACAACAAAGAGATTGATCATGAAGCCATCCTTTCATCACTCGTGGGTTATGACACCAGAGTTGCCGAGTTGGTGGACATCGACGTCTTCGTGCCCATGAACACCATCGACAGCGTCAACCAAGATTCCTCCGAGTCCCACCATAGTGCTGACGTTGAGGGTGATTCTCCAGCTGGTGACGATGCTGCTTCCAAGTCTCCTGCACCAAAGGAATTAAAAACAACTTTGTAATACTTGTTTCTCCTTTGGTGTATGCGCGGAAAAAACTTGGTGATGTAACTTAAGGTGGAAAACAATGGTTGTTGTTTCCTGCTACTTAAGAACTAGTTTCCAGCATGTTTATATATTTTTAAGCAAGTGTTGGATTATCCGTTACTTTGGTTCTTATGCTTGACTTTTCGTGAGTCGGAAGACTCGTTGTCGGAACCATGCGCTCTGGTGATGATGCCCAATGGCACCGTCAATAACCTGAGCACAAAATCGCCGACAATAAGTTCCAAAAGTCACTACTCCAGAATCCACATAAAAACGACAAAGAACGTGTTGACCATAAAACTTAAGCTAACGCCCGTAGGAAAAATTTTCACAAGTGCAAATGCAAGACTTGTGCATAAAGGTTTTACATGATCCGAAAATGAACACTAAAGGAGGTAAAAGACTCAGAAATATGAGTGAACCAGAGAGCTTTATTTCATTGATCATATAAGAGATACACAATTAGATAAAAAATTCTAGGTGTAAAAAGGACGTAGCTGTGCTATGTTCCATGGCCGATCAAGCTCCGGGTAGTCATCATCCGGGTCACGTCGCTTACGCTTATGATCCTTGTTGGGTCTATCCTTTAGTTCATGATTGTCAACAAGGTAGTAAGACCCATTGAGTAGCTCCTTGCTTATGATGAACGGTCCTTCCCATGGCGGGGATAATTTGTGTGACTTCTTCTGCTTAAGTCGGAGCACCAAATCCCCCTCTTTAAATGAGCGATGCCGAACGCGGCGACAATGGTAGCTGCGTAGCTTCTGCTGGTAGATGGCGGATCTTTGGCATGCCAAAACACGCTCCTCCTCGAGAAGGTCCACATCTAGGTGTCTGGATTCTTCAGCGTCATCCTCGTCGTAGGCGGCAACTCTTGGTGCATCTTGAAGAATGTCGGAAGGTAGGATGGCTTCTGCTCCATATACCATGAAATAAGGGGTGTAGCCGGTGGATCTGTTGGGTGTAGTCCGTAAACTCCACAACACATATGGCAATTCTTCCGCCCAGGCTCCAGCTGCTCTATGTAGCGGTGCCTCAAGACGTGGCTTGATTCCCTGCAGAATTAATCCATTGGCTCACTCAACCTGACCATTGGATTGTGGGTGTGCCACAGATGCAAGGTCAAGTCGCACTACTAGGAAACAGGCCGTTAGTGGCGCACCTGGAAACATCATCCGTGGCGCACTAGCAGTGCGCCACGAGCCTTGCGCTACGGCTATCTCTCAGCCGTGGCGCACTGCCTAGTGCGCCACGGTTGTGCAGAGATAGGCGTAGCGCACCTCCAAGTGCGCCACAGAAGTTTGGCATGGTGCGCTACCCCTGGGATCTTCTGTGGCGCACTACCTAGTGCGCCACTAAACTTCCATGGTGCGCTTTAGGTGTAGTGCGCCACAGAAGGTAGACCATGTGCGCCACAGATGTATTTTTTTTTTAATTTCCGAGCCAGATTATATGCAATACAGATTATATACAATATTACAGCAAATATACACACACAGATACAAGATATACAATTATATATATAAACACTCAATATGAAAAAAAAGATTGAAACAAATACATATAGATAAGTCTCAACATGAATACATAGTCTAAGTTACATTGTTTCGATCATGTTACAAAGTAGTAGTTGGTGACATGCTAATACATGTGTCGATCGAACAAGTTAGAGCTCGGAAGCTCGCCTAGACATCTAAACTAACTAGCTAGACACAAACGCGGGATAAATAACCAAAGAAGATAAGCATGATCACCGCCGCGACGAAGGTGTAGGTCTTCATCCGGTTCCTTGTCCTAACTCCCGCTAGATAGCGCGTGTATCTAGCTTCCTCCTCCGCCATAGTGTTGTACCCTTTGTAGCTATTGCCGCTGAAACGGTGCACCTGTCTCCGGCAGTCTTCCCAATCATCGTAGACTCCGGGAACCCGTCCCTTGTACACGACGTACCACGTCATCTATAAGTTGACAATAATAATTAACCGACTATTGAAAAAAACATATATAATTAAAGTCGCATATGAAGATACACTTATAGAAAGTACTCCTAAATCAAAAAGACCAAACTCAGAAAGCATGCCTCATATATAACTAGGTTGTTCGACACAGGAATATGCTACGATGGAACTGTTCGCCAAGTAGGATGCACAACACCTGGACCTGTGCATAGCACAAGGCGAACAATCCCATCGCAGCACATTCACATATAGTGTGCCACGACATTTCAATCATCGGCATTATTCTCGAAAAAGACCAAAGTAACTCAAAAATCATGCCTCATATATATACATAGGTCGTTGGACACAGGAATATGCTACGACGGAACTGTACGCCAAGTAGGATGCACAACACCTGGAGTACTTGTGCATAGCACAAGGCGTACAATCCCATCGTAGCACATTCACATATATAGTGTGCTACGACATTTCAATCATCGGCATTATTCTCGAAAAAAGAGTAAGGAAAAAAAGAAGGACCAAATTGAGCAAAGGACCAAAGAGTAAGCAAAAAAACCAAGCATTGATCGATATATAATAATAAGAAAAATAAGTTCACTTGTCGTCCACACACACACACAAAGGTCATCTATAGTTTGTAACTACAACTAGGCCAACATCAAGCCTTCTGGCTCGGCTTAGGGAACGGGAGAACGCCCTGTCTCGTCATGAACTTCCTATAGTCACCCTGCATCTCTAGGCGATCTTCTATGTCACGGTTATTCGGGATATTTCCTCCGTAGAAGATCCCCCCCGAAGTCATGACATCACGAAAGATGATTGCCCCAAACTGCTGCTGGATGCGATACATCTCTTGTCTAATATCCGAATCATTGATCTTGGCCTTTGCTTCGGCCCACTGTTTGAGATGATCTGGCAGCGTAGAATTCTGCTGGTCAAGTAGGAACGCCCTCATGTGATGGAGTGCGTAGTAGGCTTCCTTCTTACTGTTTTCCGGCTGCTTCACGCAGGGGAACTCTGTTACGTGGTTGAAGACGTGCCTGCCGAACTTGACCTTCTTACGCACGAAGCTGGTGCCTTCCGTCGAGGCAAAGCCAGTGAGAGCATCATCCAGAACTTCCTTGATCTTGTCGTAGTTTTTCTTCTTTTCTAGACTCCCCGAGTCGAAATACGTGGTGTGGGAATGCTTCGGCAATAAGGATATGAGCGTGCAGTGTTCATCTCTGCGCAAAAAATTCAAATGGAATGTGTTGGAAAAAGAATGATGATGATCTAATAAAGCCAATCGACGGTGGCGAGTGAATAACGACTTACTCGGGAAAGTAAGGCACGAGAATGTATTCCTTTGTCTTGTTCGCCACGAGGATTCTTTTTAGGTACGAGGCCACGATACGTCGTTCGGCGGGGGAACCCAAGCAGCCGTCACGCATGTAGTAGGGGTCCACTATAGCGATGCCCAGTGTGTTCTCTCTAATGATCTGCATGGCCAGGCTGAGAGAAAAGAGACGGACCATGGTATAGTGCAGCGGGTATAGGTGGAACATATTGAAGATGTCCTCGAACCGCAGGAAGAACAGATCCGTGGGGGCAGTGTCGACGAAGCCCAAGCATGGTGGCACCTTAACCACGAATACCGGGTGCGAGGGATCTTTCTCCGATAGAAGGCGTCTCTCTATCGTCAGCACGCCGTCATGCACACTCTGCAGTTCCGAACTGGCGAGCTTCCGCAAATTCTTAGGTAGCATGGGCTCACCCGCCACATGAATCCTCCACATAATACCCTCGGGTCTTGGTGGCCCGTCCCAAAACCTGATCGGATTCGCAGTTGTTGACGCCACCGGCTGGCTCGAGCTGCTAGATTTTCTTTTCCTGCCCTTTTTTCCTTTTGGAGAGCGGGCAGGCACCGCAATCTCAGCACCGGCCGCCCTATGTAGTGTGTCAGGGCTTAGAATAAAGGGCCGGTTGGTTGTATCAGCTGGCTCTGTAAAGGCGCAAGCTGGAGGCGTCTCCTGAGAACCAAACAGACGCTTGGTGATAGTGGCTTTCTCTGTGGGGCCACCAGCTAGGTCTTCTTCGTTGCCAAACTGAGTGCTGAAGAAGTGATCATTCCAGTCTTCGTCGTCCTCGGCCGGATCCTGCGCCATGTGCATATCATCAACATGATCATCCGACCCACCGCGTGGAGGTGACGGCGAGGGCGGTAAGGGGGCCTTGCCACCGCTTGTCGCTGGCACGACAGGCGGTGCTGTTGTCTGTGGCGTGATGGCCCCCGCCATCCCCAAACGGATCATGCTCTTTGGCCATAGCAAGAACAAGCCGAAGCAACTTCTGAGGACAAACGGCTCTTCTTCATCCGCTCCTGGGGGTTGAATGGGAGGTTCCAGGTCGTCGCAGCCCCTTAGCACCCGACTAATTTTAACCCTGTGCACGCTATCTGGCATCGGCTTTGAGTGGAACGTGTGCTGCAAGGGTTGAACGATGGTACCCTTGGCAACATCCCTCAGCTCGTTGTTCACGTAGCATAAGAGAGTGCAAGGAACATCCGTCTGCAGAAAACATGTACGGCATCGTCAGAGCGAGATGCCACAAGAGTAATATATAGATGGCATGAAAGGCGGTAATTAAAGCAATTTGTTTACCGTGATGGCGTCGAGATCGGCTAATGTCGACGCACCGCATACGGCGACGGGCGTGCAAGAGACGGAAGGGCTGCTTGATGGCGCGGTGCTGGCCGCCGGTGTATTCTCCCTACCGACGGGTGCTTGGAGCTCCGGTGTCGCCGCGACGATGGCAGGGGGGCACTAACATGTACTCCGGCGCCGCGGTGATGGCAGGGGGAGTCACCAACACTTGCGGCGCCGCGGTGCTAGCGGGCGGAGTCACGAACATGTAGTTCGCCTGATTCGTCAGCGCCGCGTTGTTCGAGTGGCTGCTGACCATGCTTGGAATCGGGCACGGCCCTACTCGACCACCCGCACTCCAGTTCGCTATTGACTCCACCAAGGTAGGCAGGAAGGACGTGAGGGTGATTGCCAGGTTGTCTTGGACGATCTGCGGGATCCGCGCCACTTGTGCCTTAAGTTCTTGAACCTCTCGGTTTTCCTCCTCGCTCCTTCCCGACGGCGCCACATGCGTCCTCGGCGGTGGACCAAAATGATCCACCCAATTATTACCCCCGAGGCCGGCCAGACGGCCAGCCGAAGACGGCTTCTTCGTAACCGGCTCTATTTTCTTGGCTCGGTTCATCGCCCTGTTAAAAGGGTTATCCCACCGGGTGGCCGCTGTCGACCCCTGGGATGAGGAACCCTGGGATCCATGACTAGCAACAATTTCCTCCTCCTGCAGAGCAAGTAACAATGAATCATTTAGATCATCGATTAGATTGCAATCGTGTTGATCCGCGGTAATTAGATTATACTTACCACAATTTCCTCGAATTCCTTCACCGCAGGATCCGCGGTGAGTTGTTTGGTTTTTGGGTCCACACGGTAACGGGCCCTGATGAAGTTTCGAACCTTGGATCTATACTCTTCGTCCTCCTTATTCCATTTGGCCTCCGCGGTTCTGTATCCACCAGATCCGAGATGGTGATGACCTATATTCATCGCCTGCAGCGCCTTTCCCCGATTACTATTGGCCAGGGCTCTTTCGGATTCACACCTCTCCTTGAACTCCCGCAACTGATCTTCGGTGATCTGCGGGTCAATCTTCTGGATCTCCTCGAGACTTTTGCCTTCTTTATAGATCTTCTTTATCCGGGTTCTCCAGCTGGCCAGGGCGGTGCTCATCTTTGTGAGGGCGGATTTGTTTACTTCGTTCCCATGATAATTTGTGTCCTGATAATGTGCGGGGAACTTGTATCTGGCGTGCAGCTTCTCAAAGAGGAGTGTGCGCAAGTGGCCATTATCTTTATGCCGGAGATTCTCGGTGTTGATCGAGATGGTTGTCCGGGTGATCGCCGCCACTTGCCCACCGTACCCTTTGACGACAAGGGCGGGCTCCAAAGGAACCCCTGATGGGCTCACTTCGGTAATTTCCTCCCTGACCGTGCCGACCGTGTTTGGGCGCCGGTCCTTCGGCTTCTTCTTCTTCTTAGGAGGGTTGCTACCACTCCATGTGCCCTCGCCGCCATCAGTGGTTTCATCGTCCGCCGTTCCTTTGGCTTCTTCCTCCGCGTCTTCCATCTCATCATCCTCGCTCTCCGAAGGATGGTATTCTTCATCGTATTCTAGACGCTGGGCCGCCTCCCAGAATGTCAATTGTTTATTCGGAGGTCTGAGTTCTCCTTCAGCGCTGATGCGCTTAGAACATCCAGCCTCGTCGTTGTCACACATCTTTGCACTAATAAAAAACAAATAATTGGTTAAATGCACGGAAAAATCCGGCATGACCTTTGCTAATTTTCTTAAACTAGGAGTGCCCGATTTCTGCCGAAACGGAAGTTAATCAACATTCCGGCAAAAATCGGGACTCATTTCATACAAGAACCTGCATATATATGGCCAGCATAGCTAGCACACAATAAATGGCCATCATAGCCAGACATTCAGACAAGAACATAAACAAACACCCTAACTAGCATGGCCAACATTGCACCCACAGACTCACACCTAGCACCCACATATGGTCGACCACACACAGTAATCCATCCAGCCAAAATATAGATGAAATAGAAACAAGAGAGGCATTTGGTCAGCACAAACAACAATAATCTAGTAGGAAAAAAAGAGTAATTATATAGTGACAAGAGCAGAGCAACAGTGCCAGAGCTTCAAGCTATTTCTATCTGTACAGAAATGCAGTCAGGAGTATAGGTCTCAGTATTGAACTAAGTTTATTTATTTTGTAGGCTATATTACAGAAGTTTGCTAGAAAGGCGGATGCATGATTTTCTTCAAGGAATCATGCACGGGAATAAGGTATCTTAACAAAACACTCCACTAATAGTCACCTACACAGCTTCAAGCTATTTCTATCTGTATAGAAATGTTAACTAATTATATGTGTACCTGCATGAGTAATAGCTGTAGGCAGGGGATCCTACCTATCAAATAAACTTCAGAGCTACACACTCATCACTGATAGATGATGGGCATCTCTTTTCCATTATTAATTTCATCCTACAACAAGAGACACCGGGGCCCTTCTATATAAACCAGCAGTAGGGACACCAAGAAGCCAAAAACTCTATTGCTTCTCAACTCTGAACCACTCTTCCTTGCCAAGAAAACCTCATCTCCTGGTAGGTAGGTAGCTAGATAGATAGTGGGTGTTGGGCAATACTACAAGCAGAAACAGAGAGCAAACAGACAAGAACTACAAGCTACATGATAATAGAAAAAAGAGCAAGCAGATTAAGTCATGGCTAGAACATCTTCATGCTCTCTGTTTGCTAAAAATCAAGAACTACAAGCCTAAACCTACAAGAACTACAAGCTAAAAATCAAGCCTAAACCTACAAGCTCTCTGTTTGCTCTTTGTTTCTAACAGAACATCAAGCCTCTATTTGCTCTCTATTTCTAACAAAAAATCTTCAAGCTCTCTGTTTGCTCTCTGTTTCTAACAAAAAATCTTCAAGCTCTCTGTTTGCTCTCTATTTCTAACAAAAAATCTAACAAGCTCTCTGTTTTCTAACAAGCTCTCTGTTTGTTGTATCATAGCAGTTCTAATAAACAAGCAAGCGTGTTTACTGTATTTTTATAGATGTACAGCTGAAGTTTTCAGAGGCAACAAACACAAATACTAGCATCTAAGACCATGTACTATGTGTGTTGTTCTTCCTGCTCAGGCACACCATCCATAGGAGTCCCGAGATATGGAGCAGAGCTTGCGTCAACCTTACCCGCGTCTGCGTGGAGCCGTGGTGGAGTACTTGGATCGGGCGGTGCGTGCCCGGCGGTGTGGCGGCCTCCTCCTCCTCTTGGCGTGGCGAACTCCTCCTCCTAGCGTGGCTCGCTGCTCCTCCTCCTGGCGTGGCTCGATCGCTGCTCCTCCTCCTAACCTCCGGCGGCGGCGTGGCTCGCTGCTCCTCCTCCTGATCTCCGGCGGCGGCGTGGCTCGCTGCTCCTCCTCCTGAACTCCGGCGGCAGCGGCGGCGCGTCGATGGGGATGGGGACGATGGGGATCGATCTGTGTCTGAGAGGAGATGGGGATCGAGGGCGACGGTTGACTAGTCCTACGCACTTAGGCGTAGCGCACCCTGGCCAAGTGCGCTACGGATAACCGTAGCGCACTTGGCCAGGGTGCGCTACGCCTAAGTGCATAGGACTAGTCTGATAAGAGGGCTACCACCCCCATTCTGATCACTAGCACTGCCTTATCACAATGGTTCCGCCCGATACTCTATTCTAAACCTGTGAGCACCCAGGTTCGAATCCTGGTGCCCACCTTTTTTATTTTTATTTTTAAAATATTTTTAAATGTCCCAAAAAATGCCCAAAAGTGGTGATATATGCCATAAAAGTTTTTTTTTGTTTTTAAAATACTTTTAAATATTCAAAAAAATCCCAAAGGTGATAATATATGTCATAAAAGTGGTACCAATATGATTCAAATATGTCATAATAATTTGTCCATAATACAAATATGTCATAATAATTTGTCCATAATACAAATATGTCATAATTTTTTGAGCTAGCGTTTTACAATCTTTTTTCCCTTCTTTGTCGTGGTTGAATAATTTATCCCCGGCACTTTAATGTTTCTTCTTTCGAACGGGCTACCTTTTTTGGGTAGGGTTGTCCTTTTTCTTCTTGTGATGTATGTTGCTGCATCGTAGTCGTCGCCATCTTCAATCTTAATTTGGGTCGCCGTACTGGTCAAAGTCTTGCTCGTTGGCGACTCCATCCATTTCGATGATGTTTCTTTTTCCTCTCCTCATGACAACACGGCTAGGCTTTGTCGGGTCGGTAATGAAAAAACAATGGTCCACTTTGGTAGCCAGTACCCATGGTTCATTTTTCGCGGCCACGTTTGCACCGGTGGCCTTGGATTTGGCTGCTTCGGGTATAACCATGGTTGTGAAATACCGGTCTTCTCTTTCGACGCTCTTTGCCCATCTGACACGGAACATCGGCACCTTTTCTCCGCAGTAGTCGAGATCCCAGATCTCCTCGATTCTTCCGTAGAATCTTTCCTTCATGTTGTCATCGGTGTAGAATTCCGACGTTACGCCTGAGTTCTGATAATCACACTTGTTGTCCTTTTCCTCCGTGTAGAATGTGTAGCCGTTGATATCATACGCCTGATAGGTCACTAGGTTTTGCATCGGTCCCTGTGACAAGGTGAATATGATCTTTTCCGTGTCAGAAGAATGCGAGCACGGGGGATTATCAAGGAGCGTCTGCCTAAACCAACGCGTGAAATCTGAGTTGTGCTCTTTGATTATTTCTCCCTGCGTCCTCTGTATGCCCCGGTCACTGTACTTCTTCTCGATTAACCTTTTGTGCTTCTGTACCCAAGGATCGACCAGTTCTAAATGCTGTAGCGCGACGAGGTTTGCTCGATCAAAGTCTGCGCGTCGAAAATTGAAGTCTGCATGCAGTATGCGACGACCCTCTCGGTGACCAGATCCGTCGAGCTTGCCAAGGTGTCTGTTGACGGGAAGACCGACAGGGTTCTCGATGTCTAGATAATTCGTGCAGAAAGAGATGCACTCTTCGGCCAGAAAGCCCTTGGCTATGCTTCCATCTGGACGGGACCTGTTGCGAACGTATCCTTTGATGTGTCCGTTCATCCTTTCGAACGCCATCATGCTGCGGAGGAACATCGGCCCGAGTTGTACGATGTCCTCCACGACATGGACCAGCAGATGCACCATAATGTCGAAGAATGCGGGTGGGAAGTAGACCTCAAGCTCACATAGTATCACCACGATCTCCTCCTGTAGCCTTCCGAGCTGATTCAAGCCAATCGACTTCCTAGAGATGACGTCGAAAAACTTGCATAGGCCAAATAACGTTTCACGGACGTGCTCATCCATTATCCCTCTTAGTGCGACCGGAAGTACCTGCGTCATTAGCACGGCACAGTCGTGAGACTTCATGCCACTGAACCTCTGCTTCGCCTCGTCTAGGTATCTGCTTATCTTGCCCGCGTAGCCGTAAGGAAATTTGACTCCTAGAAGGCACTTGAAAAATTGTTTGATCTCATCCTGGCTTAGAGTGAAGCAAGAAGGAGGGCAGTAATATTCGTTCTTCTTGAAATTTTTACCCTTCCGACGACCTTGTGTCGTCTCCGACTCATGATCATCGTCATCTTCCTGATCATCATGAGTAGTGCGTCCTCCGTGAAGCTCCTTTCGGATACCCAAGCATATCAGGTCGTGCCTTGCTTTCGGAACATCTTTCGTCCTATCTGGCATGTTGATTATGGTGGCGACCAGACTCTCGCACACGTTTTTCGTGATATGCATGATGTCGAGGCTATGAGGCGTGCGGAGAAACTTCCAGTATGGCAACTCCCAGAAAACAGACCTTGTTTTCCATACCTTCATCAGCGGCTCGTCTTATTGCTGCCTCTTTCGCTTCTTTCCAGGATTAGGACAATCTTTCCAGTTTTTCAGCAACTCTTCCACTTCTTCGCTGCTCCTACGCTCTGGGATTCCTCGGGTCTCTGATTTGCCATCGAACAGGTCTCCACGTTTTCTCCATGGATCATTCTTGCCGAGCCACCTCCGGTGCGCCATGAACACGGTTTTCGATGACCCTAGATCTTTCTCTAGTTGGAGATAGCTTGTGTTATCCATGCACCTAACGCATGCGCAGAATCCTTGGATAACCTGCCCCGAGATATACCCGCAACCTGGATAGTCTTGCACCGTAGTGACCAACGCGGCTCTCATAGTGAAATAATCTTGTGCGACGGCGTCGTAAGTATTGGCTCCAGATTCCCATAACGTGGCTAGCTCCTCTTTCAATAGCCCGAGATACAGATTGATGTCGGTACCAGGTTGTTTCGGCCCTTGAATTAGCATACTCATTTGTATGTACTTCTTCTTCATGCACAACCATGGAGGGAGGTTGTACATCCATACAAACACGGGCCAAGTGCTGTGCGTGCTGCTCTGGCTACCGAACGGATTGAGTCCATCGGTGCTCGCACCAAGCCTGATGTTCCTCGAATCTCCACCGAATTCTGGGAATTCGAGGTCCAATGCTTTCCACCGGCTAGCATCTGAAGGGTGCATCAGCAGCTCATCCTTTTTGGGGTCATCATCATCTCCTGGCTTCTTCCTTTCCGCATGCCATCGCATGAGCTTCGCTTCCTTAGGGTCTGTGAAATAGCGCTGCAGACGAGGAGTGATAGGAAAGTACCATACCACTTTTCGAGGTGCTTTCTTCCCTTTCTTGTATCAACTCACGCCGCACACCGGACATGTGGTTTTCTCCACGTCCTCGCCCCGATAAATGATGCAATCGTTGATGCATACGTGATATCTAACGTGCGGTAGATCGAGAGGATAGACGATTTTCTTGGCATCCTCGATACTAGTTGGACATGTGTTCCCCTCCGGGAGACGATCGTGCCAGAATGCCATCATATCGTCGAAGCTTGCGTCGCTCAATTTGTGCTTCGCCTTGATCTCCATAGCCTTGAGCGTTACATTCAACCGGGTATCATCGGGCCTGCATCCTTCATACAATGGAGTAACCGCGTCTTTCTCAAGTTGCGCAAGCTTGGCTTTCTCTCTAGCGGCAGCCCTGGCGTTACTCGTCTGCTTGAGAAGCAGCTCTTGCACATAAGGGTCCCGCACCCAGCCTGACGTTGTTCCATCGTCGTCTGCTCCTCCGGCATCTAGATCATCATCATCCCGGTCTGCTTCCGCACCTTCACCATCTCCAGGAGACTCTTCATCATCTCGCCCGTTCTCGCCGTGATGATGATCATCGTCATGTTGGCCACCTTCTTCACCGTCTCCATCATATACGTCATCGCTTATCCAACGAGTGTATCCATCCATGAAACCATGGCGGAGCAGGTGCGCCTGCAGATTCCTGGAATCTGGGTCGATCACCCAGTTGAGTTTGCATCTTCTGCACGGACATCTTATATTTGTCTTGTTATTTCGTATCATGTCGTCCATCGCACATTTCAAAAATCTAGCCACAATGCCTTCGCTCATTATGCGGACCATTTTTGCCTGAACGATGTACACGGTACAATTTTGAAGTCTATTAGAACCACATAATGAATGCATGCATGCAATGGTCGATAGAAAATTTCGGCATGACCTATCCTAAAATTAGGACCTTTGCGAAATGCCAAAGTCTTGCCAAAATGGAAATGAATCAACATTTTGGAAAAACAAATGGCAACTTGTTCACATACAAACACAAGAGAGAGAGACCGATCCATACACACATGAACATATCATTATCCTCTCCATATAGTACACATGCATGAGCATCATCGATACTCTCCATATACACACACATATGACCATTGATCCTCTCCACATACACACATCATGAGCATCGATCATCTACATACATATGAGCACATCATCCATATACACATGAACACATCCTTACATGGACAACTTACCGAGATGAGAGACCGATCGCGAGAAAGATGGAAAGGAGAGGTGCGCGCGTCGACCGGAGAAGGATAGATGAGAGACCGGAGACCTCCTCTATTACTTATGTAACATCCAAAGCAAGTTTTACATGCTAAAATGGTGAATGTGTGGAGAAATTGAGGTGGGAAGGAGAAGATCCCGACTAGATCTAAGGAGGAAGAAGAAGGGGAAAGTGAAGTGTGGGGTGGTGGATGTGGTCACACATGTGCACATAAAGTGCTGTCCTAAAGAAATCGACACATCCGTGGCGCACATGGCCCTAGTGCGCCACAGGGAGTACAAACATCTGTGGCGCACTACACCATGTGCGCCACAGATACTCCTACTCCCTGTGGCGCACTAGGCCGAGTGCGCCACAGAAGTTTGTGGCCGTTTCAGAGCAGAGGGGGGCATGCGCTTAGGCGTAGCGCACCAGGCACACGTGCGCCACAGATGACCCTAACAACCGTGGCGCACATGACTATAGTGCGCTACAGATGTTTGGCGTGTGGCCAACAGGGCCCTGGCCCACACACATCTGTGGCGCACTATAGTCATGTGCGCCACGGTTGTTCTAGTTATTAGTAGGGCACTGCCCACAGGTGAGGCACGCCTGTTTTAGCCGTGGGGCACTTCAACCATGTGAGCCACGGATGTGCTGATTACCTATAGCTGTTTTCCTAGTAGTGTCGGATGCCTTTCTCCCAGCAATAAGCCTCCACTTCTCCGAGTGATAAATTGCTGCCGTTGTCGGTGATAATGCTGTGTCGGAGACCAAATCTCACCACTAGATCTCGGACGAACCTGAGGGCAGTTGCCCCGTCAAGCTTTCTAATGGGTTTAGCTTCTATCCATTTAGTGAATTTGTCAACTGCCACAAGCAGATGCGTAAACCCACAAAGTGTCGTCTGTAACAGTCCCACCATGTCCAGCCCCAGACTGCAAACGGCCAAGTTATTGGTATTGCTCACAGTTCTTCAGCAGGAACATGTGGTTGTCTGGCATAATACTGGCATCCCATGCATGTCTCAACCAGCTTGTCGGCGCCCGCCTTCACGGTCAGCCAGTAGAATCCTTGCCGGAAGGCTTTTGCGACCAACGATCGAGCAGCGGCGTGATGCCCGCAATCTCTGAGATGGATTTCGCGTAGGATTTCCATACCTTCTAGCTGGGAAACACACTTTAGGTATACACCAGTAGTGCTTCTTTTGTAGAGTTGCCCATTGATTATGGTATAACCCTTTGCTCATCGTACTATTTGCCGTCTTTCGACTTCGTCGTCGGGCAAAGTTCCGTGTTCGAGGTATTCCATGAACGGTTTTGTCCAAGTCGGAGGGACCTTAGTCACCATGTTGACGAAAGAGTCAGCTCTATCCGGGTTGTCGATGTCGGCTCCCTTCACGGATGGTGTGCGCAGGTGATCTAGGAAAACTCCTGGCGGAATTTGCTTGCGCCCTGATCCAAGCTTAGACAGCAGATCAGCCGCCTCGTTTTGTTCCCTAGGTACATACTTGACTTCGTAGCCCAAGAAGATCTTGGCTATCTCGTCCACTTCGTCTCGATATGCCGCCATCATAGGGTTCCACGTATTCCAGGTGCCAGCCACCTGTTGGGCAACCAAGTCGGAATCTCCACAGCAAACTATGTGCTTGATGCCAATATCCTTGGCTACATGTAGTCTGTGAATGAGTGCTTCATACTCCGCCATGTTGTTTGTAGCCTCGAAGTGGATCTGCAGAACGTAGTGTAGCTTGTCTCCTTTTGGTGACTGTAGCAATACACCAGCCCCCGAGCCATTGAGCATCTTTGATCCGTCAAAGTGCATCACCCAGTACTCTCGTTCTGGCAACGGATTAGCATCTGGCATCTCCGTCCAATCTGCAACAAAATCCGCCAAGGCTTGTGACTTGATAGCGCCGCGTCTCTTGTAGGTGATCTCGAAGGCGGCAAGTTCAATGCCCCACTTCACGACCCTTCCTGTGGCGTCGTTGTTATTGATAATGTCGAACAGTGGAGTGTTGCTCACCACTGTGATTGGGTTCTCCTGAGAGTAATGCCTCAGCTTCCGAGAAGCAAGGAATACTCCATAAGCTATCTTTTGGTAGTGCGGGTAACGCTTCTTGGACTCCGTCAAGACCTCGCTCACATAGTAAACTGGTCGTTGAACTCCGTGCTCATAGCCTGGTTCCTTCCGCTCTGCCACGAAGACGATGCTGATAACCCGGTTAGTTGCCGCCATGTAAATTAACAGGGGCTCTCCAGGTTTGGGTTCTGCAAGGATGGGCGCTGAGGAAAGAATCTCCTTGAGCTGCTTCAACGCTCCATCTGCTTCGTCCGTCCACGTGAATTTGTCCGCCTTCTTCAGCAACTTGTATAGTGCTAGAGCCTTCTCTCCAAGTCGGCTGACGAACCGACTAACTGCTGCAACACAACATGTTAGTCGTTGAATGTCCTTTAGGCATGTCGGACGGTTTATGTTTAAGATGGCCTTGATTTTCTCTGGGTTGACCTCGATTCCGCGTTGGGAAACGATGAAGCCCAACAATTTGCCGGTAGGAACCCCGAAGACGCACTTCTTAGGGTTAAGCATCATGTTGTATTTCCAGAGATTATCAAAGGTTTCTTTTAAGTCGGAGATTAAGTCATTTGACTTTTTAAACATCACCACGATATCGTCCACATAGGCGTGAACGTTCCGACCAATTTGGTCGTGGAGGCAATGTTGCATTGTCCGCTGGTAAGTAGCACCTGCGTTTTTAGCCCAAAGGGCATCGTGACATAGCAAAACGTGCCGTGTGGGGTAGTGAACGAAGTGGCCAATTGGTCCGACTTCCTCATCTTGATCTGGTGGTATCCTAAGTATGCATCAAGAAAACACAAAAGTTCCGAGACAGCCGTCGAGTCAATGACTTGGTCAATGCGAGGCAAAGCAAACGGATCTTTGGGACATACTTTGTTCAAGCCGGTGTAATCAACGCACATTCTTAATTCATTGGTTCCCTTTTTGGCGAAAAGTACAGGATTGGCCACCCATTGGGTGTGAAGGACTTCTCGGATAAATATAGCCTTAAGTAACCTAGCTATTTCTTTGCCAATGGCGCGTCTCTTCTCATCTCCAAAGCGTCATAGAGGTTGTTTCACTGGTTTGCATTTTGGATCAATGTTTAAGCTGTGCTCGGCAAGTTCCCTA
Source organism: Avena atlantica (assembly GCA_910589765.1). NCBI lineage: Eukaryota > Viridiplantae > Streptophyta > Magnoliopsida > Poales > Poaceae > Avena > Avena atlantica. The sequence goes on along the minus strand of OU342738.1, from coordinate 195,666,885 downwards.
GGTACACCTTTCATGTCGGAAGGTTGCCAGGCAAAGATGTCCCTATTCTCACGGAGGAACTCGACGAGCGCGCTTTCCTATTTGGGATCCAGGTTCGTCCCAATGGCGGTGACCTTGGAGGCATCGCCTACCACAAGTTCCACCGGCTTGGTCTCGATGGCGGCCTTGAATGTAGGACCAGAGTCGGCTATCTGCTTCTTCGACGCGGGCATCTCTGAGTCATCGACCTTGTTCTGGATCTCCTTGAATTCTTCACTGTAGAGGATAGCTTCTGCAATGGCTGCTTCATTGATCTCGCAGTCCCTTGCCTTGGTAAAGCTTCTGGATACGGTGATGATGTCGTTTGGTCCGGGTATCTTGAGTTTGTTGTAGACGAAGCATGGCTTGGCCATGAACGTGTGGAATATGTCGCGGCCGAATATGACGTGGTACACGCTCTTGAAGGGGACCACCTTGAAGGTCATGCGCTCTTGACGATAATTATTAACATCGCCAAAATCAACCTGAAGTTTAATGCACCCAAGGGACCGAGCCTCCCAGCCAGGAACTCCGCCGTGGAAGATGGTGTTGGTCCACCTTAGGTTTGCCTTCGTCAAGTTCATCTTCTGCGGTGTATCCAGGTACATGATGTTAATGCTGCTTCCACTATCCACCATACACTTGGTGAACTCCACGCCATCAATCAAGGGGTTGATGACCATGGCATACTTGTTCTTCGTGGGCACAAGGTCTGGGTGGTCTGTCCTGTCCCAAGTTATTGGAACCTCCGACCAGTGCAGGTACTGGGGAAATGGGGGGAGAGTGGCCATCAGGATCCTCAGAGAGGTCTTCTGTTGTCGGACGGTGGGGGTGCCAAGGAAAGTGTGGTAGACTGGGGCCTTCTTTGCGAAGGGATTCTTGCCCTTATCGTCTCTCTTGGCGGCGTGCTTGGGGTCAACGTCCTCATCCATGTCACTTGAATCCTTGGACTCCTCCTCCTTCTTCTTCCCCTTGCCCTTGCCTCGCGGTCTGTTCTTCCGACTTTGCTTGTAGCCGGAATCCAGGTATTCCTTGAGGTTGTTGACGAACTTGCAATGTCGATTGGTATGGGTGGCCTTGCCGTTGGCGTCGAGGTGTACGAGGCACGGCATATCGCGGTACTCCTCATGGGTTTGGGGAACACGGAGCGGCGCCGAGGTGGTTTCACTTCCTCGCTGCTGCCCACGACCAGCTCCCCTTCCTCGGCCATGTTGTTCGCCTTCTCCTCGTCCTGCAAAAGTCATAGCGACCATGTCGGTAGATTTCTTTTCTTCTGGAGCGGTTTTACGCTTTGTACTGTTGTTCCTCCGAGCTTGAGTTGGAACAGCCGTTGCCGGCAAGGAGCCACGAGCATCGTCGTCGGCAGCTGTGAACTCACTAGCCAACTGAATCATCTTGTTCAAGTCAAGCTGGCGATTGTCCTGCAAGAGCTTCAGATTATGTCGGAGCAGCGTGCCCCTTTCCAACCTATCGATGAAGCCAGCCATGGCGGTCTGAGCGTGCAGTCCTGCGCAGGAATTCTTCATGTCCAGCCAGCGGGAGAGGTAGGCGCGAGATGTCTCATCTTTCTCTTGCACGCACCGCTGTAGATCCCCCACGGTGCAGGGACGCTTGTATGTACCCTCAAAGTTCTTGGTGAACGCTTCTTGCATGTCCAGCCAGTTGTAGATAGATTCTCCGGCAAGTCGTCGATCCATTGACGGGCCGTGCCTGCCAACATTAATGGGAGGTACTTGACGGCGACGTTGGGGTTGCCTCCGGCAATCTCCACCGCGTTGTCGTAGTCCTGCAACCATGTGGCTGGTTTGGCGGTGCCGTCATAGGGCTTGACGGTCTTGTCAATCCGGAAACCTTTGGGGTAAGTTGCGGACCGTATTGTTGGCCCAAAGCAACGTGGTTCCAGGTATGGTCCTTCCCGGGCCTCGTGGATCTCATCAATCTGCGAACGTGCATCGTATGGCTCCGGGTTCTTGTTTTTTCAACAGGGGATGGGCTCCGTGAACGACGCGGGCCCCCTCCGCTGTGGTGACTGCTTGGTGGTGACAGAGGCGGAGGTGGCGGTGGGTTAGCTTTCTTGTTGTTACCCTCCTGCGACGCCTCACGCCTGTCACGGTTGCTTGTCGGACACGGAGGGTCATCGCGTGACCTGCTCTTGTGTCCTTGGTTGTGTTCTCCGTCATGACGGGTCTGCTCCGTGTTGTCGCGGATGACGATGCCGCACTGCTTTGGTGGGGGCATATCCGTACGATGGTGAGCCTTGTAATCTTCGCGATGTCGAGGAGATCGGGGCGGTGGCGATGGGCGACGAGGTCGGGCCTTTTCTCCGTGGTCGGAGGATATGGGGATGGCATCCTTCTTGTTGCGCGCATCCCTCCGTCTTTATTCTGATGAACTCGTCTGGGACCCGACATCAAGAGTAGATCTGTCCCTTGGCGGCTTGTACTGGCTAGATTGGCAGAGCGCGGGGTCAGACTCAAGCCTCTGAGAGGTGGCCTTTTCCTGCTGCTTCACCGCCTTGGCCACTAGGTCATAGACCTGTTCCACTGCCTCAGGCGATCTATCCTACTCCAGAAGGGTCTTGGCGAAGGCGAGGTTAAGGAGTGGGGTGGGCATCACCTGCTTGCCTTCACTGTCAATGTATGGCTTGGCATGTGCTGGCTTCGAGGGAGCCCATCCTAGGTTGCGCCGTACACCATGATCGTTGATGACGTGAGCCGGAGCTTTCTTAGCCTTCTGCTGCTGCAGTAAAGTCTTGTACTCGGCCTCCATTGCTCTAGATTTCTCTATGGACTTCTGTGCGTTGACCAGATCTCGATCTAGTTTAGCGCCTTGCTCCGTGATGGCTTGCGCTTCCTCCAGCAGCTGCTGGCGCTTCTTGTTAAGCTGGGTCATGTTCCAGATATGAGCAACGGTTAGTGGATCGACGAGGAGATTGCCGTACATCACTCTATCAGCTGGAGTAACTTCGGCTGCTGCAGACGTAGATGCTGGAGGCAGCAAGTTTGCGGTGTTGTTGTTGCTCGGGCCGGTGCCGAATTCCTGCGGCTGTTGCACTGGGTTAGTCGGAGGAGGCATGACTTTTGAGCGATCATCGTCAGCATCAATAAGTGGCACGTTCCCCTTTTCCAGCTGTAACACCCTCAGAATCGGACCTATGCAAGTTTGAGCAAAATTCGCCAAACCCGCATAGAAACGATTCAAAGGTGCCCACCAGGCACTTTCGTGCGGGTGGAAAACGAAGTAATAACATTACACAACAGTCCTCGATGGGACCCACAGAACAGATATATATAACAGCGACTCAGAGAGTCAAGAATACAGATATAATATACAAAGATTCAAATCACCTTGAAAACGGTAGAGCGTCCAGCTACGGACAAGATGCAAATGGGGCTAAGAGCCCTGAAGAATAACCAATGGCGTCCATAACCCTGCCCAGGCCAAGCCGGAAGGGTAACCCTGCTAACGACGTCGATCTCAAAACCTGCTTAAACAAAAGGGGTGCCGGCAAAGGGCAAAGGAAAAAGAGGAGCGTCAGTACTGAGGCCAGTACACGGCGAGACTAGAATTCGGCGGTCCTCGCCTACATAGGGATGGTGGACTGAGCGGCAGCGGCAGCATACACTAAACAACCTATAGAGACTCGATACAACTGGCGGTTATCAGAGAGGGGTAAGAAAGACCTATTCGGATCCAACCTGATGCTAACACTCAAACAATCCCATCCTGGTATTCCCCCTCGAGACCATCGAGGAAGTCAACCGAGGAACTCACATAGTTGGCAGTTTTATTTATTCAGTTATCGTTGCAGCAATTACTAGTCAGGTATAGATAATCGTCCTGATAAAATAAGCAGTGGGCCCTTTTAGTTAACCATTCCGTTGTAGTTGCAACACTTACTAGTCAGGTACAGATAACATGAGATAAACCCAAAACCCAGCAGTTGTTGGTACTTTTATTCGGCCATTCCGTGGTAGTTGCCATACTTACTAATCAGGTACAATGGTCGCCAGCGGCAATCCAAACAAGCAATTGTGGGCAGTATTATTTAGCCATTCCGTTATAGTGAAGCTGATTACTAGTCATTATAAAGTCAAATTTATAGCAGTAAACTTTAGTTATGCTTGTCTATGGTCGAGATACTGTGCTCCAAGTCGTCCATAACCGCGGACACGGCTTTCAGAAAGTTTTAACCCGGCCGGGGTGCACAAATAGCAACACACACACGATCAACCTCGGAAAAACCAAATCAAAACCCAACGAGGTCTTCACGACAGAGCAATCACAAGATTCAGAAATATTTCAGGGGGCCACCCCTTAAGTAGATCCCGCAACGAAGCTAGCTGACTCCGAGACGGACTCAAGGTTTGGGTGGACGGCGGTAAACGACTGGGAACCCGAAAGTGTGGCTGGGCTTGTCGATACCGCGTAAACGTGTCCCGAACCTAAACAGTACAGTGTGCTATCTGTCGCACAATTTAAATACAGAAGTAGCATGGCATAAGTACAGGATAGTAAATAAAACCTCAAACTAGTTTGTGGCCCCAAGAAATAAGACGGAATCAAGCTCTGGCTAAGGGGGGCCCATACTCCCCATATGTGGATAGCGCGATAAATCAAGGAACAGGTATCAAGTACTCGGGGTCCTACGGGACACAAGTGGGCGTTCGGAAAACCAAATGTTATCTATCACCCACCGATGCCTCTGCTTATTTCAGTTTTAGTTGTTAAACAGGAATTAAAGTGAACAATAAGTAAAGCTATGATCAGCTCCAACAACAACATGCGGCAATACATCAACAACTGTGGCACTTGACGACACACAACAGCACTTGAGCAAGCGACTACGACGCGCAAGACCAACTATCTACCAAACAACAGGTAATAGGATGTGTCCAAGGCAATATAGGGCTGCACGGTATATCACAGGTACGGAAACTAAAGCATCGCAACATAGATAGCAATAGATCAACAGGAGGGAATAAATACTATAAAAGTAAGATAGGTAGAAAGGGGGAGATGCTCGCCTGAAAACATTGTCGAAGGTTCATCCGAAGATCGGGGCGAAGCTCACATCAAGTCAACGGCCTTATCCGCGAAGAAGCAAATCACTAGAAGAAACACCGGATGCAATATTTAATACTACGACAAAAGATCGGCATGATGCATGTATGATGTATGACATGGCAAAGATGCGATGCGATTAGGTCATATTAAGCGGAACCGGGGTCCCGACAATTAATTAAACGGTTCAAGTTGTTTAGATCCCCCGCAATTTAAATGTTGTTTTAACAAGGCAAGATAAGATACCGGTTCGCTACACAAGTTTAAATGAGGCCGATATGAGACTAGATTTGCCCGCATATGGGCCCCATATTTAATTAGAGGTGAATCGGCCTAAGGCCCCCAAACCACATGATATGCATGCGAGATGTCAATTAAGTATGCAACAATTCATATAGTTGCCCATTTATAAAATAGGGTTCTCGGAAAGGGGTTCACACATTAGGGTTCTCGACGAACTTGGGGTTCCGGGGTTCGGGGTTGGTCTCGGGGTCCAGGGTTCGACGGGGTCGTTCTCGGACTCCGGGGTAGGTCTTGTCGCATCGGGGTCTCGGTCATGTCGACGGTCGTGGCGTTCAGGGGGAAGTTCTCGGTGTCCGTGAGGTAGACCTTGGCGTTCACGAGGGAGTACTTGGTTCGGCGTCGGGGCGCATTGGGTCCGACCTGGTCGATGTCGTTCTTGTCGCATTTGCGGTCTTCGGGTCATGGTCGGATCGCCGGTAGTTCTTGGTGTCCAGGGGAACTCCGGGTCCGGGGCTCGCCGCTACGCGAGGTAGATCTTGTCAATCTCGGCTCCTTCGCCCCTAGTTTCCACGACGAAGTACTCGGGATCTCGATCGATTGTCGGTGCCGAGCTCGTTGTCCGGGGGTTCTCTGGTCCCGATGAAGATCTTGGCGAGAGGGAACTTGGGGTTTGCGGGGTCCGATTACCGGTGTCGAACTTGTCGTCTTCACACCAATTCACTTAGCACCACTTGGTACTACCCAGGGACCTGCACGGGTGGAGGCGGAGCGGTAGGGGCGAGGTCGGTGTACGGGCCGACGGCGACGAGGCGGCCCGGCGAGGTCGCGGACGGGTGCGAAGGGGCAGCGGCGAAGGAAGCGGGACCAGAGGTGGCGGGGCGAAGGCGACGGCCGGAGGAGCGGGGTGCGCGCCGGCGGCGAGCGCGGGGCGGCGCGGGCGACGGTGGTAGCGAGAGCTGCGGGCGAGCGCGGCGGAGCGGGTGGGGGAGGGCACGCGGGAGCTTGAGGGGCCGGAGGCGGCGTCGGGCGCCAGGGGGAGCGGGGAACGCGGAGGTCGGGGACGGCCGCGGCGTAGCCAGGGAGGCGCGCCCGCCGGAGCTGAGAGAGGAGGGGGCCGCGCAGGGCTTGAGGGGCGGCGGAGCTCCGAGGGAGGAGGCGGTGGAGAGGCTCCGCGGCGCGGCCGTCGCGGTGGAGGGAAGGGCGCGGCGGAGCTCCGCTCGGGGGCGGCTGACGGAGGCGGGGAGGATACTGCTGGCGGCGCCGGCGCAGGACGTGGGGCGCGGGGCTCGGAGGCGGGCCGGCGAAGCAGAGGGGAAGGCCCGGCGGTAGCTCGCTGCAGAGGGGTGGCGGCGAAGGCTGCACGCGGTGCTGCGAGGGACGTGGCCGACGCGGCTCCGGCGTGGGTCGCGGAGGCGAGGGGCTCGCAGCGAGGCTTGGGGGGAAGAGGCGACTCCGGGGAAGGCGAGGAGGGAGAAGGAGAGGGCGAGCGGGAGGCGGCGCGTGCGGGGCCGCTGGGGCGCGCCGGCGCAGGACGTGGTAGGGGACTGAGGAGGGGCGGGCACGCCGTCGAGTCCGGGCGGGGCTCGGGGCGTCTGCGGGGGTCGCGTGCGAGAGAGGAGACGAGAGAGGGAGGTGCGGGGGACAGGGATGCCAGGGGTGGGTCCCGCGGGGGAGGTGGACGCGGGCCCAGCGGTCAGGGAGGGAGAGGGGAGTGGGTAGCGTGGCAGGGGTGGACCGGGTCTAGAGGGGTGGGGCCAGGTGGGGACAAAGCGGTTCAGGGGGAGGCGCTGTGTGTGGCGTGGCGTCGTGTGCTGTGTGTGGGTTGGCAAGTGGGGTCCAGGGTGGGTCAGGAGAGAGAGGGAAGAGGATAGATGGTGTGGCTGGGCCAAGTGGCAGCATAGGATTGGTGGGGAGTTTGGGGAGGGTGAGGTGGCATCTAGCTATTGGTTGGGGTGAGGTGGAGGGGAGGGCTGGGTAGGTAGTTTGGTGAACTTAGGAATTAGGGGGCTGGTTAGGTGGGGCGATTTAAATCCTGGGGGTGGTCGTTCGGGTCGGGTCGGCCCGTTCGACTGCCCCCACTAAAATAATTTAACTTTTTATTTGCTTTAAACGGGCCGTGTGCAAACCGATAGCGGCTAAAATAGTTAATCCGGAGAACCGGGCTTTGCATTTGAATTAAGATGGGGCGTTTGGAAAACAAAACGGGCTTTGCGAAAAATAGTTTTGGCAAACAATGCATGATGATGACGATGCAATGCACAAATTCAACGCGATTTTCTAGTAGTGGTTTTGCGGGATGCCACAATTCGACACCACTAACGATGGATCTCGCCCTCGAGATCCGCCTCATGGTACCGGAAGGAAGGGTCGGCGATCTGCGTCTTCTCGCTTCGTGTAGATCCTCGCGACACCACTAACGAGGGTTCCTTCTTCATCTTGAAATTGGGGACACCACCAACAAAGGGTCGTTGTTCCTGATCGTCGAGAGAACACTCCGGAGAAACAAAGGACGAAGATAGAGGTATCAAACGATAAGGCCACCTCTAACTTCCATTAGAAGAGGGAAAGTTACATTGATCCACCAGTTCGATGTACAGAGCGAACAGTAAGAGTCGGGTAGGGTGATCAGTCCATCCCGGACCCAACTATCAACTCTATACATGGGTAGGAGAATCAGGCAACTCAACTCTCAAGATTTAGACTGAAGATCTTCATAGGCGGTATCCGGAACAAAGGGATGATGCCAGCAGGAATCGTATGAATGACACAATGATTAGGTTCCGCGATGGTTCCATTGGCATGAACAACACATGCTCAAGGTATACTCCAACTTCACCAATGCTCGTCCTTCTCATATGTTTTTCAACGACACTGATATTCAGCAAGGAACACACATAGATAAAGAGCTCAAGAACAAAAGATCGGATGTAGGGCACAACAGACAAGTTGCAGATTGATGATCGTAGCACCTCCGTTACAAAAGGGAGAAAGCGAAACCCTGAAGGTACGACGGGAACCCAACCACGAGAATTCCTGGACTCGAAGAGAGGGAAGAGAGCGGATTCAAAACACGCAGAGGTAAGAGGAGAATAGCATAGAGGTAAGGAGTAAAATCAGACCTAATCAGAACTATCCAACCGAGTTTTCGAAATAGTTTTGACACTCTACTTCGGCCGTTAGCTAGCTTATCCTACAGGCTGGACTTGTGGGGTATCGCAACTGCTGAGCTCTGATACCACTCTGTAACACCCTCAGAATCAGACCTATGCAAGTTTGAGCAAAATTCGCCAAACCCGCATAGAAACGGTTCAAAGGTGCCCACTAGGCACTTTCGTGCGGGTGGAAAACGAAGTAATAACATTACACAACAGTCCTCGATGGGACCCACAGAACAGATATATATAACAGCGACTCAGAGAGTCAAGAATACAGATATAATATACAAAGATTCAAATCACCTTGAAAACGGTAGAGCGTCCAGCTACGGACAAGATGCAAATGGGGCTAAGAGCCCTGAAGAATAACCAATGGCGTCCATAACCCTGCCCAGGCCAAGCCGAAAGGGTAACCCTGCTAACGACGTCGATCTCAAAACCTGCTTAAACAAAAGGGGTGCCGGCAAAGGGAAAAGGAAAAAGAGGAGCGTCAGTACTGAGGCCAGTACACGGCGAGACTAGAATTCGGCGGTCCTCGCCTACATAGGGATGGTGGACTGAGCGGCAGCGGCAGCATACACTAAACAACCTATAGAGACTCGATACAACTGGCGGTTATCAGAGAGGGGTAAGAAAGACCTATTCGGATCCAACCTGATGCTAACACTCAAACAATCCCATCCTGGTATCCCCCCTCGAGACCATCGAGGAAGTCAACCGAGGAACTCACACAGTTGGCAGTTTTATTTATTCAGTTATCTTTGCAGCAATTACTAGTCAGGTATAGATAATCGTCCTGATAAAATAAGCAGTGGGCCCTTTTAGTTAACCATTCCGTTGTAGTTGCAACACTTACTAGTCAGGTACAGATAACATGAGATAAACCCAAAACCCAGCAGTTGTTGGTACTTTTATTCGGCCATTCCGTGGTAGTTGCCATACTTACTAGTCAGGTACAATGGTCGCCAGCGGCAATCCAAACAAGCAATTGTGGGCAGTATTATTTAGCCATTCCGTTATAGTGAAGCTGATTACTAGTCATTATAAAGTCAAATTTATAGCAGTAAACTTTAGTTATGCTTGTCTATGGTCGAGATACTGTGCTCCAAGTCGTCCATAACCGCGGACACGGCTTTCAGAAAGTTTTAACCCGGCCGGGGTGCACAAATAGCAACACACACACGATCAACCTCGGAAAAACCAAATCAAAACCCAACGAGGTCTTCACGACAGAGCAATCACAGGATTCAGAAATATTTCAGGGGGCCACCCCTTAAGTAGATCCCGCAACGAAGCTAGCTGACTCCGAGACGGACTCAAGGTTTGGGTGGACGGCGGTAAACGACTGGGAACCCGAAAGTGTGGCTGGGCTTGTCGATACCGCGTAAACGTGTCCCGAACCTAAACAGTACAGTGTGCTATCTGTCGCACAATTTAAATACAGAAGTAGCATGGCATAAGTACAGGATAGTAAATAAAACCTCAAACTAGTTTGTGGCCCCAAGAAATAAGACGGAATCAAGCTCTGGCTAAGGGGGGCCCATACTCCCCATATGTGGATAGCGCGATAAATCAAGGAACAGGTATCAAGTACTCGGGGTCCTACGGGACACAAGTGGGCGTTCGGAAAACCAAATGTTATCTATCACCCACCGATGCCTCTGCTTATTTCAGTTTTAGTTGTTAAACAGGAATTAAAGTGAACAATAAGTAAAGCTATGATCAGCTCCAACAACAACATGCGGCAATACATCAACAACTGTGGCACTTGACGACACACAACAGCACTTGAGCAAGCGACTACGACGCGCAAGACCAACTATCTACCAAACAACAGGTAATAGGATGTGTCCAAGGCAATATAGGGCTGCACGGTATATCACAGGTACGGAAACTAAAGCATCGCAACATAGATAGCAATAGATCAACAGGAGGGAATAAATACTATAAAAGTAAGATAGGTAGAAAGGGGGAGATGCTCGCCTGAAAACATTGTCGAAGGTTCATCCGAAGATCGGGGCGAAGCTCACATCAAGTCAACGGCCTTATCCGCGAAGAAGCAAATCACTAGAAGAAACACCGGATGCAATATTTAATACTACGACAAAAGATCGGCATGATGCATGTATGATGTATGACATGGCAAAGATGCGATGCGATTAGGTCATATTAAGCGGAACCGGGGTCCCGACAATTAATTAAACGGTTCAAGTTGTTTAGATCCCCCGCAATTTAAATGTTGTTTTAACAAGGCAAGATAAGATACCGGTTCGCTACACAAGTTTAAATGAGGCCGATATGAGACTAGATTTGCCCGCATATGGGCCCCATATTTAATTAGAGGTGAATCGGCCTAAGGCCCCCAAACCACATGATATGCATGCGAGATGTCAATTAAGTATGCAACAATTCATATAGTTGCCCATTTATAAAATAGGGTTCTCGGAAAGGGGTTCACACATTAGGGTTCTCGACGAACTTGGGGTTCCGGGGTTCGGGGTTGGTCTCGGGGTCCAGGGTTCGACGGGGTCGTTCTCGGACTCCGGGGTAGGTCTTGTCGCATCGGGGTCTCGGTCATGTCGACGGTCGTGGCGTTCAGGGGGAAGTTCTCGGTGTCCGTGAGGTAGACCTTGGCGTTCACGAGGGAGTACTTGGTTCGGCGTCGGGGCGCATTGGGTCCGACCTGGTCGATGTCGTTCTTGTCGCATTTGCGGTCTTCGGGTCATGGTCGGATCGCCGGTAGTTCTTGGTGTCCAGGGGAACTCCGGGTCCGGGGCTCGCCGCTACGCGAGGTAGATCTTGTCAATCTCGGCTCCTTTGCCCCTAGTTTCCACGACGAAGTACTCGGGATCTCGATCGATTGTCGGTGCCGAGCTCGTTGTCCGGGGGTTCTCTGGTCCCGATGAAGATCTTGGCGAGAGGGAACTTGCGGTTTGCGGGGTCCGATTACCGGTGTCGAACTTGTCGTCTTCACACCAATTCACTTAGCACCACTTGGTACTACCCAGGGACCTGCACGGGTGGAGGCGGAGCGGTAGGGGCGAGGTCGGTGTACGGGACGACGGCGACGAGGCGGCCCGGCGAGGTCGCGGACGGGTGCGAAGGGGCAGCGGCGAAGGAAGCGGGACCAGAGGTGGCGGGGCGAAGGCGACGGCCGGAGGAGCGGGGTGCGCGCCGGCGGCGAGCGCGGGGCGGCGCGGGCGACGGTGGCAGCGAGAGCTGCGGGCGAGCGCGGCGGAGCGGTTGGGGGAGGGCACGCGGGAGCTTGAGGGGCCGGAGGCGGCGTCGGGCGCCAGGGGGAGCGGGGAACGCGGAGGTCGGGGACGGCCGCGGCGTAGCCAGGGAGGCGCGCCCGCCGGAGCTGAGAGAGGAGGGGGCCGCGCAGGGCTTGAGGGGCGGCGGAGCTCCGAGGGAGGAGGCGGTGGAGAGGCTCCGCGGCGCGGCCGTCGCGGTGGAGGGAAGGGCGCGGCGGAGCTCCGCTCGGGGGCGGCTGACGGAGGCGGGGAGGATACTGCTGGCGGCGCCGGCGCAGGACGTGGGGCGCGGGGCTCGGAGGCGGGCCGGCGAAGCAGAGGGGAAGGCCCGGCGGTAGCTCGCTGCAGAGGGGTGGCGGCGAAGGCTGCACGCGGTGCTGCGAGGGACGTGGCCGACGCGGCTCCGGCGTGGGTCGCGGAGGCGAGGGGCTCGCAGCGAGGCTTGGGGGGAAGAGGCGACTCCGGGGAAGGCGAGGAGGGAGAAGGAGAGGGCGAGCGGGAGGCGGCGCGTGCGGGGCCGCTGGGGCGCGCCGGCGCAGGACGTGGTAGGGGACTGAGGAGGGGCGGGCACGCCGTCGAGTCCGGGCGGGGCTCGGGGCGTCTGCGGGGGTCGCGTGCGAGAGAGGAGACGAGAGAGGGAGGTGCGGGGGACAGGGATGCCAGGGGTGGGTCCCGCGGGGGAGGTGGACGCGGGCCCAGTGGTCAGGGAGGGAGAGGGGAGTGGGTAGCGTGGCAGGGGTGGACCGGGTCTAGAGGGGTGGGGCCAGGTGGGGACAAAGCGGTTCAGGGGGAGGCGCTGTGTGTGGCGTGGCGTCGTGTGCTGTGTGTGGGTTGGCAAGTGGGGTCCAGGGTGGGTCAGGAGAGAGAGGGAAGAGGATAGAGGGTGTGGCTGGGCCAAGTGGCAGCATAGGATTGGTGGGGAGTTTGGGGAGGGTGAGGTGGCATCTAGCTATTGGTTGGGGTGAGGTGGAGGGGAGGGCTGGGTAGGTAGTTTGGTGAACTTAGGAATTAGGGGGCTGGTTAGGTGGGGCGATTTAAATCCTGGGGGTGGTCGTTCGGGTCGGGTCGGCCCGTTCGACTGCCCCCACTAAAATAATTTAACTTTTTATTTGCTTTAAACGGGCCGTGTGCAAACCGATAGCGGCTAAAATAGTTAATCCGGAGAACCGGGCTTTGCATTTGAATTAAGATGGGGCGTTTGGAAAACAAAACGGGCTTTGCGAAAAATAGTTTTGGCAAACAATGCATGATGATGACGATGCAATGCACAAATTCAACGCGATTTTCTAGTAGTGGTTTTGCGGGATGCCACACCAGCGTCGTAGGCGGAGCTTGTCCGGGTTGATCTTCATCCATCGCCGTCCTGATGGTGACGAACACCTCTCGGGATGTGACGGCATTGTTGGTGTTGGGGATATGCTATATGGGTATCCTCATAGCATGTCTCTTATCTGACTAACCCAGGTGGCCCATAGTTGGTAGCATGGCCTATGACCTGCTGGGCGGCCCAGTTAGGTGGATCCAGAAGGGAGGCCCACGCCGGATAAAGGAAGGCTACGGTGGAGTCATCAGCGTACCCGGAGCCTTGGAGTGCAAGATACACAAGACTAGTAATAGACGGTGTAGAATTTGTAACCTGTCCGGCTAGGACTTTTCCCTATAACCCTAGGACCTGACGACTATATAATCCGGGCCTATGGGAGCCTTTAGGGCACAATCTCATACAACTTCACATAACCTCGCACAGCGAACATATCTCTGTAACTCGGCGTATTGCCATTATAGTGATTTATAGCAGGAGTAGGATTCCGCCACCGTTGTGGGATCTGAACCTGGGTAAGCTGTGTTACCTGTACCCGTCAACCGTTCGCCTTACCCCACGTCTCTAAACACGCACTGTAAGGACCCCTCCATGGCGTACTCGTCGGCAATACCACGACAGTTGGCGCCCACCGTGGGGCAAGAGGCGCTTCAGGCTCTTCAGGAATCGGCAAAACCATAGCCATCGGTCGCGTTCTCTTTTCCGGCAACGTTCCGATCGTCCCTCCCCTCCCCCCCCCCCCCCCCCCCCCCCCCCCCCCCCCGACGATTTTTGGATCCTGACGAAGAAGAACCCTACGCGGTGTTCGATCGTTCCTATCGGAGACATCCACCTCTTCATTGGCGAAACCGACTCGGGCACTAGTTCCCTGGGAGTCGGAGGAGCATCAAGACCCGCACGGATCGCCTACGGGCAGGATACGTTCGCGGAAGGATCGATGTCGGATCTCTTCTCGGAGTTTTCCGCCAAAGATCGGAAAAATTCAAGGCCCACCCAAACCACCCCTGTGCAGGATATAAAGGTGGAAGATCACTGCAAGTCCGCCAGCTTTGTCCATGCGTCTGGACAGCAGAGATCCAAGTTCGTCGGCGTGGTTACCAACTTCGATCTGGCGCGCTGCATTCAGAGAGAGGGAGAAAACCCCTGCGACTACCTCGCCAGGTGGCACCATATACGGGCCGACCTGGCCAATTACCCCAATGATGATGCCATCTATCACTTCGTGGAAGGACTGGACCATGGCACGCTTCTCCGACATTCTCTAAGACGGCAACAGGCGTCAGGACGCCTCACCTTCGAAGGCATGGTGAACACCGTCAACAACTACGCGGAGGCTGAAGCGGCAGCTCAGACAGCGCTTGCGCTCATTGACGGAGCCCCTCGGATTCAGCCACCGCCACCACCGCCTCCGGCCGCCATCATCGCAGTAGCACCACCACTTCCAGTCATCGTCGAGGCCGTTGCACCTCCACCGCCCGTCATCGAGGAAGTCTTGGCACCCTCCGACTCTGTCATTGACGCGCTTTATGCTGATTTCAGTGCAGATTCAGAGGAAATATACTTCAGTCCAGAAGAGCTAGACTCCGCCATGCATGAGATGGAGGAGGAGTACTCGCGCGACGAACAAGCTAACAACACCGTCATGTCTCGAGGGGTGTTCATCACCATCGGGACAGCGATGGACGAAGACCATCCCGGGCAAGCTCCGCCTACGGCACTGGATAAGGGGAAGGGGCCACTAATTGCTGACGAAATTGATCGCGCAAAGGTCATGACGCCTCCGCCTAACCCAGTGCAGGAGCCGCAGGAACTGGCACCGGTCTGAGCAACAACAACACCGCGAACTTGCTGCCTCCAGCATCCACGTCGGCAGCAGCCCATGTTACTCCAGCTGATAGAGTGATGTACGGCAATCTCCTCGTTGAACCACTAACCATTGATCATATCCGGAACGTGACTCAGATTGACGAGAAGCGCCAGCAGCTACTGGAGGAGGCGCAAGCCATCGCGGAGCAAGGCGCTAAACTAGATCGAGATCTGGTCAACGCGCAGAAGTCCATAGAGAAAGCAAGAGGAATGGAGGCAGAGTACAAGACTTTGCTGCAACAGCAGAAGGCTAAGAAAGCTCCGGCTCGAGTCATCAACGATCCTGGTGTATGGCGCAACCTAGGATGGGCTCCCTCGAAGCCGGCACAGGCCAAGCCATACATTGATAGTGAAGGCAAGCAGGTGATGCCCACCCCACTCCTTAACCTCGCCGTCGCCAAGACCCTCCTGGAGCGGGATAGATCGCCTGAGGCAGTCGAGAAGGTCTATGACCTAGTGGCCAAGGCGGTAAAGCAGCAGGAAAAGGCCACCTCTCAGAGGCTTGAGTCTGACCCAGCGCTCTGCCGATCTAGCCAGTACAAACCGCCAAGGGATAGATCTCCTCAGGATGTCGGATCGCGGACGGGTTCATCAGAACAAAGACGGAGGGATGCGCGCAACGGGAAGGATGTTATCCCCATATCCTCCGACCACGGAGAAAGAGCCCAACCTCGCCGCCCATCGCCACCGCCCTGATCCCCCCGATGCTAGGAAGATTACAAGACTCACCATCGTATGGATATGCCCCCTCCAAAGCAGTGCAGCATCGTCATCCGCGACAACGCGACACAGACCCGTCATGATGGAGAGCGCCACCAGGGACATAAGAGCAGGTCACACCATGACCCTCCACGTCCGGCAAGCAACCGTGACAGGTGTGGGGCGTCGCAGGAGGGTAACTGCAAGAAGGCTAACCCACCGCCACCTCCGCCTCCGTCACCGCCAAGCAGTCACCATGACGGAAGATGCCCGCGTCGTTCACGCAGCCCATCCCCTGTTGACAACAAGAAGAAGAACCAGGAGCCATACGATACACGTTCGCGGATCAATAAGATCCACGAGGCCCGGGAAGGACCATACCTGGGACCACGTTGCTTTGGACCTGCAATACGGTCCGCAACATACCCCAAAGGTTTCCGGATTGCCAAGACCATCAAGCCCTATGACGGCACCGCCAAGTCTGCCACATGGTTGCAGGACTATGGCAACGCGGTGGAGATTTCTGGAGGCAACCCCAACGTCGCCGTCAAGTACCTCCCGTTAATGTTGGCGGGCACGGCCCATCAATGGATCGACGACTTGCTGGAGAAATCTATCTACAACTGGTTGGACATGCAAGAAGCGTTCACCAAAAACTTTGAGGGTACATACAAGCGTCCCTGCACTGTGGGCGATCTACAGCGATGCGTGCAAGAGAAAGACGAGACATCTCGCGCCTACCTCTCCCGCTGGCTGGACATGAAGAATTCATGCGCAGGAGTGCACGCCCAGACCGCCATGGCCACCTTCATCGATTGATTGGAAAGGGGCATGTTACTCCGACATGAGCTAAAGCGCTTGCAGGACAGTCATCAGCTTGACCTGAATCAGATAATTCAGTTAGCTGGTGAGTTCGCAGCTGCCGACGACGATGCTCGTGGCTCTTTGCCGGCAACGGCCGTTCCAACCCAAGCTAGGAGAAACAGCAGTACAAAGCGGAAAACCGCTCTAGAAGAAAATAAATCTACCGACATGGTCGCCATGACTTTTGTAGGACGAGGAGAAGGCGGACAACGTGGCCGAGGAAGGGAAGCAGGCCGCGGGCAGCAGCGAGGAAGTGAAACCAACTCGGCGCCGCTCCGCGTTCCCCAAACCTACGAAGAGTACCGTGATATGTCGTGCCTCGTACACCTCGACGCCAACGGCAAGGCCACCCATACCAATCGACACTGCAAGTTCGTCAACAAACTCAAGGAAGACCAGGAGTCCGGCTATAAGCGAAGTCGGAAGAACATACCGCGAGGCAAGGGCAAGGGGAAGAAGAAGGAGGAGGAGTCCAAGGATTCAAGTGACATGGACGAGGACGTTGACCCCAAGCACGCCGCCAAGAACGACGACAAGGGCAAGAACCCCTTCGCAAAGAAGGCCCCAGTCTACCACACTTTCCTTGGCACCCCCACCGTCCGACAACAGAAGACCTCTCTAAGGATCTTGATGGCTACTCTCCCCCCAGTCCCCCAATACCTGCACTGGTCGGAGGTTCCAATCACTTGGGACAGGACGGACCACCCAGACCTTGTTCCCACGGAGAACAAATACGCCATGGTCATCAACCCATTGATTGACGGCGTGGAGTTCACCAAGTGCATGGTGGATAGTGGAAGCAGCATCAACATCATGTACCTGGATACACTACAGAAGATGAACTTGACTGAGGCAAACCTAAGGCGGACCAACACCATCTTCCACGGCGTAGTTCCTTGTCAGGAGGCTCGATCCCTTGGGTGCATCACACTTCAGGTAGCCTTTGGCGACGTTAATAATTACCGCCAAGAGCGCATGACCTTTGAGGTGGTCCCCTTCAAGAGCGTGTACCACGTCATATTCGGTCGCGACATATTCCACACGTTCGTGGCCAAGCCATGCTTCGTCTACAACAAACTCAAGATACCCGGACCAAACAGTGTCATCACCGTATCCGGAAGCTTTACCAAGTCAAGGGACTGCGAGATCAATGAAGCAGTCGTTGCAGAAGCTGTCCTCTACAGCGAAGAATTCAAAGAGATCTAGAGCAAAGTCAATGACTCAAAGATGCCCGCGTCGAAGAAGCAGATATCCGACTCCGCTCCTGCGTTCAAGGCCGCCATCGAGACCAAGCAGGTGGAACTTGTGGTAGGCGATGCCTCCAAGACCGTCGCCATTGGGACGAACCTGGATCCCAAATAGGAAAGCGCGCTCGTCGAGTTCCTCCGTGAGAATAGGGACATCTTTGCCTGGCAACCTGCCGACATGAAAGGTGTACCTAGGGAACTTGTCGAGCACAGCTTAAACATAGATCCAAAATGTAAACCAGTGAAACAACCTCTGCGACGCTTCGGAGATGAGAAGAGACGCGCCATTGGCAAAGAGATAGCTAGGTTACTTAAGGCTGAGTTTATCCGAGAAGTCCTGCACACCCGATGCGTGGCCAATCTTGTACTTGTCCCCAAAAAGGGAACCAATGAATTAAGAATGTGCGTTGATTACACCGGCTTGAACAAAGCATGTCCCAAAGATCCGTTTGCTTTGCCTCGCATTGACCAAGTCATTAACTCGACGGCTGGCTCTGAACTTTTGTGTTTTCTCGATGCATACTCAGGATACCACCAGATCAAGATGAGGAAGTCGGACCCATTGGCCACTTCGTTCACTACCCTGTACGACATGTTTTGCTATGTCACGATGCCCTTTGGGCTGAAAAACGCAGGTGCTACCTACCAGCGGACAATGCAACGTTGCCTTCACGACCAAATTGGACGAAACGTTCACGCCTATGTGGACGATATCGCGGTGATGTCTAAAAAGTCAAATGACTTAATCTCCGACTTAAAAGAAACCTTTGACAATCTCCGGAAATACAACATGATGCTCAACCCTAAGAAGTGCGTCTTCGGGGTTCCAGCCGGCAAATTGTTGGGCTTCATCGTTTCCCAGCGCGGAATCGAGGTCAACCCGGAGAAAATCAAGGCCATCTTAAACATAAACCGCCCGACATGCCTAAAGGACATCCAACGACTAACAGGTTGTGTTGCAGAAGTTAGTCGATTCATCAGCCGACTTGGAGAGAAGGCTCTGCCGCTGTACAAGTTGCTGAAGAAGGCAGACAAATTCACATGGACGGACGAGGAAGATGCAACATTGAAGCAGCTCAAGGAGATTCTTTCCTCAGCACCCATCCTTGCAGCACCCGAGCCTGGCGAGCCCCTGTTAATTTACATGGCGGCAACCAACCGGGTTATCAGCATCGTCGTCGTGGTAGAGTGGAAGGAACCAGGCTATGAGCACGGAGTTCAACGGCCAGTTTACTATGTAAGCGAGGTCTTGACAGAGTCCAAGCAGCGTTACCCGCACTACCAAAAGATAGCTTATGGAGTATTCCTCGCTTCTTGGAAGTTGAGGCATTACTTTCAGGAGCACCCAATCACAGTAGTGAGCAAGACTCCACTGTCCGACATTGTAGGGGTTCGTAGCATGGAAAACAAAAATTTTCTACCGCATGAACACACAATCAAGATCTAATCTATGATCAAGCCAAGATCTATCTACTAGATTGTAGCAATGAGTTGATAGAATACTAACCCTCAAAGATCCAAAGCGGTTAACGAGAGCAGATTCTCGTGGGTGATGTAGTCGTACACTTCCGATCTCAAGATCGTTTAGACGATCCTTCCGGCGCTGCGTTCCGCAGCGCTCCCGCAGTCGGTCACACGTTCGGTACTCGATGAAGACCTTCCTCTCCCTTGTTCCAGCAGGCAGCGGAGGTTGTAGCACTCTCCTCGAGATTCTGACAGCACGACGGCGTGGTACCGTAAGTAGAGGGGAGATCTCGCAGGGCTTCGCCTTAATCCGGAGCGAGTATGGTGGACTATGAGAGAGACTTGGCGATCTAAGGTTTAGATGCACCAAGTAGAGGGAGCTAGGCCGGCGGCTAGGGCAAGGGGATTGCCCCAAGTCGGCGGCTTGGGCAAACCCTAGGGCGGCGGCGACTTTGGTGGAGGCCGGCGGCTAGGGTTAGGTTTAGAGGAGAGAGGTGTAGGGAAGAGGGGCACCCCTGCCCCTCCTTTTATAGGTGGGAGGGACGTGCGTTTGGGAGGAGGGAGTCCTCCTCCAACTCCTCCTCCTTGGCCGACGGTGGAGGGAAGAGGACTTCCTCCCCAAGTAGGTTTCCTACTCTCCCTCCACCAAGCAAACTTGTCGTTTGACTTTTCAAATTGGCCTTTGACTTTTCAAACTAGGATTTGATTTATCCCTTTATTTTGCTTAGCGATGACACCTAGCACATGATGCAACCATTACACATTGTTATGACACATTCATGTACCCTTCCCCCCGGAGTGCCGGACCTTCCGGAACCTTCTAGAACATTCCCGATGAAAACACCGGAATCATTCTCCAACTCCGAAACAGGACTTTCCTTATACGAATCTTATTCTCCGGACCATTCCGGATCTCCTCATGATATCCCGGATCCCATCCGAGACTCCGAACAACATTCGGTCTCTTACTCATCATTCCATAACTACTTAACAACATCGAATCCTTAAGTGTGTCTCCCTACGGTTCGTGAATTATGCGGACATGACCGAGACACTTCTCCGATCAATAACCAATAGAGGAATCTGGAAATTCATATGGCTCCCACATATTTCTACGATTACTTTGCGATCGAATGAACCACTTACATACGATACCAATTTCCCTTTGTCTCACGATAGTTTACTTATCCGAGGTTTTGATCGTCGGTATCTCTTCATACCTAGTTCAACCTCGTTACCGATAAGTACTCTTTTCTCGTTCCCGTGGTATGTGATCCCTTGTGAATCAGTCACATGCTTGCAAGCTAATTGGATGACATTCCACCGAGAGGGCCCAGAGTATATCTATCCGTCATATGGATGGACAAATCCCACTCTTGATCCATGTGCCTCAACCCATACTCTCCGAACACTCAATGCCACCTTTATAGCCACCCAGTTACGGTGTGGTGTTTGATGTCATCAAAGCATCCTTCTGGTGATGGTGATTAACATGATATCATGGTCGAAGGAATTAGGTTACTATGTATCAGAAAGCTTATAGCAAATGAACTATATTAAAATGACTTGATCTTTATGCTACGCTTAAATATAGGAGTATGTCCATCACATCATTCTCCTAATGATATGACCCTGTTGTTAATAACATCTCTATGTTCATGATCAGGAAACTGTGATCATATATTAACCAACAAGCTAGTTTAACAAGAGGCTTAACTAGGGACTCTTTTATGTTTACAAATCACACAAGTATTAATGTTTCCGGTTAATACAATTATAGCATGGTATGTAAACATTTATCATAAGTATGAAGATATGATAATAACCACTTTATTATTGCCTCTTGGGCATATCTCCAACAGTCTCCCACTTGCACTAGAGTCAATAATCTAGTTTCAAACCTTTGTGTATTCAACACCTATGGCTTTCTGGTGTCGTATGTACACGATTGCTAGTGGTCAACTGATCTCCGGATCTGACACTTCCAGGTCCGTGTGTAATTGGATGTCTTTGCGTCTCTACGCATCACTCATTCTCTAATGAGATGGCTTCGTACAAATTTGGTCCTTTGGTGTGACCTTTACTTCTTTGGGGTTAAAACATGTTGATAATATTGTCGTACAATATATCTTCATAGTATTATCCCTGCTTTGAACTACACCTAGTTTGATAACAAACTACTTGACACAAATGCCCTCTTTTGTTGCTATAATAGCATTTATATACTTAACCTTTTGTTGTAGTATCTGTCACTATGTCTTAACTTTGGAACTCATCCAAATTCATTATGGAACTTACTTTCCATTATATTGTGCCACCCTTAGTTTAGATTGAGATAAACTTAATTTGTACTTTGTGACAAAACTAGTATCAATGTAATTCATTTACAATGAACTAACCATCTATTTGTCACTTCTACAAAATAATATATTCTTAATTCTTTTACAAGATCATAAGAATATCTTTACTATTGTCCAATGATTATCTTATGAATCATTCTGGTATATGCTCATAACATTTAGAGCATAGGACATATCTGGATTTGTACATATCACAGTATGATTGATATAAATACTCTTTGTGATTTTATACATCAAGTATCAATCTATACTTGAATCTTTGTTTCACTTACCAAGTGTCAATACACTTGAATATATCATCAATATTGAACTCATTCAATCCTTTCAGTGCAACAAGAACCTTTCTTGTAGTTTCTATATTGAACTCATTCAATATATCATCTATGTACTTTCGGCACAACCATATTAGCGTCTATTGATGCCAAATATTTGGGTTTTGCCTAAGTCTTTCATCGAGATGAAATTCTTATCCTGTGTTAATAAAAAGATACATCACTTCCAATCAACAATATGTCTTCTACATAATGTATTAGAAATATGTCTTAGCGCTCCCACTTAATTTCTTGCAAGTGCAAGCATCTTCATCGTCTCCGATGAAATTAAACTCTTTTAACAGTTTCATCACAGTGAAGATTCCAACTCCGCGATGCTTACTTCAACCATTGAAGTTTTCATATGCTTTTAGCATCCTTTGAATTAACAAAACCCTTTGGACCGTGTCATGCACACGTCCTTGGTAACCATTCTATTAGAAGAACTTGTTTTGTTTATTCAACTATCACATAACAAAATTATATGTAGTGGTTGCTACATTAATCCGTCTAGACTAAATATCGCTATGAAAGATCAAATCTTGTCATAGTCAACCTTTGAACATTGTTGTGAACTCTTTCCCAATCATGTCGACTATTTCATAGATGTGCAACATCCATGTCTATTTATTTATAGATCCAAACACAACTGTAAGGTCTTACACCTTTCTCGAGGGTCCTTCAAGTTCAAAACTTGACTTCTCGTGTATGGAACTATCACGGATTTTATGGCTTTAAGCCATTTTATGGAGTCAGGGCCCATCATCGCTTCTTTGCATGTAGTACGTTCATTATTCTCAAATGATGATTCAACCCTCAAATCTTGGTATTTGATTGTTTACTTGACCTACTTGGTTCAATAGGAACTTAGATCTCCGTGACCACAACCTTTGAGGCACGTGAGCCATGAGCATTGTTGCTGCCTCCGGAACACTTTTCGGCGCTGCGCAACTTTGCACATATAGCTAAGTTTCTTTTAACCTTATCAAAGTTCTATTGTCCTCCCACTTATCTATTCATGAAAAATTCCTTCTCAAAGAAACTTGACGTTGTAAGTGACAAACACTTTTGTCTCCGATGTTATGGAGGATTACTTAACAGTTATTCGAAATAACATACAAAGATAGGTTCATCCGACTTTGGTTGCAAACATCTTTCTTATGCATAGCATACCAATGTTTAAGAAAGGACAACTTGGGTTTTATCCCAAAGCATAACTTTATATGGTGTCATTTCAACGGATTATGATGGAGCTCTTTTTAGTGGAAAAATGGTAGTCTTAAAGCTTTTAATCTTTAAAATATAATGGCAGTTTTATGAATTACACCTTCGATCTTACCATGCCAAACAAGGTTTAATTACATATCTCGAACGCTCCATACTCTTATGGTGTTTCGGGACATGCAAATCTACGGAACGATTCCTTAAATCTTAGGTATTATGCTAAACTTGTAACTCAAATATCTTCCTTTATGATCTTATCATAAACTATTTATATTCTTGTTACAATGATTTTGCACTTCATCTTGAAAGTCTTTGAACTTTTCAAATGTTTCATACTTCATCCTTATTAAGTAAATATTCATATATTCACTCAAATTTTCGGAGAAAGCATATGAAGTTGAAATCCATCGCTCTTGACTACACATAATGGACTTCATACAACAATATGTACAAGTTCCAATAAGCTAGTCATTCGTTCCCTTTTGGCCTATGAATGAAGTTTTAATTATCTCTAGGAAAGTTTCACAAGCGTCATGTGATCAAAAATCAAAAGACTCCAAAATTCCATCCACATGGAGTTTCTTCATGTTTTCTTTCCAATATAATTTAAACGGCGATGTCACTTCCTAAGTGATCTTTCAATCAATTTGTCTTTGGACACTTTTAGCACTAGTTTTATGGATGTGATTTCTCCAACGAGATTTGTGAATCATCCATCTTTTATGGATTACGGAAATTATTTGAACAACCCTTTTGTTCTCATAATACCTGATAAAATCTTGAAGGCAAGCTTTGATGTTTAACAAGCAGCACAATAACCCTTTATTTGTTCTTGATGAACATCATCACATATTCTTTTTCTAGTTACTTAGGCCATTGTAGTTCATGAATTGTGTTGTTTCGTATGACAATTCACACCAACAAATTCAGTATCAAATACTTAAGAACCACATTGTTTAATAAGCAAAGAGTATAGCCATAACATGTATATCATCTATATACTTAAACTGAACAATTCTAGTCTTTTCTTTTCTGCCATATATTTATGAGATTCTCTTTCAGTATTTCCTTTTCTGTTTGAAAGAATCTATCAACATCAATAGTGGAGTCATACATATGACACATAGTCCAAAGCGTGTATAATTAAATACCAATGTCTTTGGACTTGCACTTTGAAGTAGATCACCATCATCAAATGTTTGGTGTGCTTTCAAATTCCATTCTTTAGTAATCTCTTGGTGTGGTAAATATTTTACCTACATCAAATATTCACCCTTATCATGGAATTATTCATGATCAAGCTACTTTTAGCTTATAAAGATGAATCGCGAGTATAATATTGCTCTCCAAAACCTTTTGGTGGATTAGGACAACTAGTGTCTCCAACCCTTTGCAAATTCTCATCAAATATGAGAACATGACTTTTGCCATATTATACTCTATCATGTTGCAACCAGAACTTCGTTTCAGATATCACAATATCTTCCACACATCATGGTTTCTGAAACAACTCTTTCAGATCCTAGATAACCTTGATATTAAGACAATTCTTTGAATATCAAGAATCATGGAGACAAACATGATACTCATACACTAACTCTTGGAATTTTCACTCTCGATTTAATACCAGGTATTAAACTTCATGGAGTAACCGGAACTTACTGAAAGTTTGCAATAGGACTTTTAAACTTTAGATTAACACTTCAAAACAATACAATACCAGTGCGTAAAGTAACTAACCAGAATTATATAGTTCTATCATCTCAATTATAACTAAGCTCAAGGTGGTAAACGGATGCCAATGACTACAAAAATTATGCAAATTCACTTTGATTTAATTTATGATAAATAGTGTTCAACTTTTAATCAAATTGTTGCTGAACTCCCACTCAAAACAATATCCCTCACATTGTTTTAGTGATCACACGAACCAAATCCACCACATCAAAACCGATCATCACGAGAGTTGATGTAGCTTCAATGGCGAACAATCAACATGTTCATCATATCTACTATATGACTCATGCTTTACCTTTCGGTGATCCGTGTTCCGAGACCATGTCTGTACATGCTAGGCTCGTCAAGATCAAACCTTAGCTTCCGCATGAGCAAATCTGGCTTGCTCACGTTGTATACACTCACAGAATCTAACACACCCGATCATCACGTGGTGCTTCGAAACAACGAGCTTTAGCAACGGTGCTTACTAAGGATGAACACTTTAAAACTTGAAATTGTGTGCTTGAGGGATCATCTTATAATGCTACCGTCGTGAACTAAGCAATACAAGATGCATAAAAGGATTAACATCACATGCAATTCATAATATGTGATATGATATGGCCTTTCTTCTTGTGCTTCCGATCTCCATCTTCAAGCACGAACATGATCTCCATCATCACCGGCATTGCATCAAGGTCAATGATGCCGCTCCATGGTTGTCGTCCACCAGCTTCAACTATTACAACTACTTTGAATAGACACGCGGGTCTTAACAGAATTTAAAGACAACCATATGGCTCATGTCGGTTGCCAACTTACAATAAGGAACATTGCATACATCAAATATAATCACAATCATGGCCATATCACATCACAGCACACCCCTGCAAAACAAAGTTAGACGTCTCTAATTTTCTTTGCATATTTTACGTGGTTTGGGGCTTTCAATAAGTGTCGTTCTAACTTACGAACAAGATCCACAACATTGATACTGGTATTGTCAATCACTCGTTGTAAATTGAATCTTAACTATGTTGGGAGAAAGAGGCACCCGCAAAGCCACTTATGCAATACAAGTTGCATGTCAAGCGTGGAGCAAGTCTCATGAACGATGTCATGTAAGGTTAGCCCGGGCCACTTCATCCCAGCATCCCGCAAGATGCAAAGTACACAAGAAGCAATCGACAACAAAAAGCATCAACGCCCACAATGACCATTGTGTTCTACTTGTGCAACAGATCTACATATAGACACGGCTCTGATACCACTGTAGGGGTTCGTAGCATGGAAAACAAAAAATTTCTACCGCATGAACACACAATCAAGATCTAATCTATGATCAAGCCAAGATCTATCTACTAGATTGTAGCAACGAGTTGATAGAATACTAACCCTCGAAGATCCAAAGCGGTTAACGAGAGCAGATTCTCGTGGGTGATGTAGTCGTACACTTCTAATCTCAAGATCGCGTAGACGATCCTTCCGGCGCTGCGTTCCGGCAGCGCTCCCGCAGTCGGTCACACGTTCGGTACTCGATGAAGACCTTCCTCTCCCTTGTTCCAGCAGGCAGCGGAGGTTGTAGCACTCTCCTCGAGATTCCGGCAGCACGACGGCGTGGTACCGGAAGTAGAGGGAAGATCTCGCAGGGCTTCGCCTTAATCCGGAGCGAGTATGGTGGACTATGAGAGAGCCTTGGCGATCTAAGGTTTAGAGGCACCAAGTATAGGGAGCTAGGCCGGCGGCTAGGGCAAGGGGATTGCCCCAAGTTGGCGGCTTGGGCAAACCCTAGGGCGGCGGTGACTTTGGTCGAGGCCGGCGGCTAGGGTTAGGTTTAGAGGAGAGAGGTGTAGGGAAGAGGGGCACCCCTGCCCCTCCTTTTATAGGTGGGAGGGAGGCGCGGTTGGGAGGAGGGAGTCCTCCTCCAACTCCTCCTCCTTGGCCGGCGGTGGAGGGAAGAGGACTTCCTCCCCAAGTAGGTTTCCTACTCTCCCTCCACCAAGCAAACTTGCCGTTTGTCTTTTCAAATTGGCGTTTGACTTTTCAAACTAGGATTTGATTTATCCCTCTATTTTGCTCAGTGATGACACCTAGTACATGATGCAACCATTACACATTGTTATGAAACATTCATGTACCCTTCCCCTCCGGAATGCCGGACCTTCCGGAACCTTCTAGAACATTCCCGATGAAAACACCGAAATCATTCTCCAACTCCGAAACAGGACTTTCCTTATATGAATCTTATTCTCCGGACCATTCCGGATCTCCTCGTGATATCCGGGATCCCATCCAAGACTCCGAACAACATTCGGTCTCTTACTCATCATTCCATAACTACTCAACAACATCGAATCCTTAAGTGTGTCTCCCTACGGTTCGTGAATTATGCGGACATGATCGAGACACTTCTCCGATCAATAACCAATAGAGGAATCTGGAAATTCATATGGCTCCCACATATTTCTACGATTACTTTCCGATCGAATGAACCACTTACATACGATACCAATTTCCCTTTGTCTCACGATAGTTTACTTATCCGAGGTTTTGATCGTCGGTGTCTCTGCATACCTAGTTCAACCTCGTTACCGATAAGTACTCTTTTCTCGTTCCCGTGGTATGTGATCCCTTGTGAACCAGTCACATGCTTGCAAGCTAATTGGATGACATTCCACCGAGAGGGCCTAGAGTATATCTATCCGTCATATGGATGGACAAATCCCACTCTTGATCCATGTGCCTCAACCCATACTCTCCGAACACTCAATGCCACCTTTATAGCCACCCAGTTACGGTGTGGTGTTTGATGTCATCAAAGCATCCTTCTGGTGATGGTGATTAACATGATCTCATGGTCGAAGGAATTAGGTTACTATGTATCAGAAAGCTTATAGCAAATGAACTATATTAAAATGACTTGATCTTTATGCTACGCTTAAATATAGGAGTATGTCCATCACATCATTCTCCTAA
The DNA here is from genome assembly GCA_910589765.1 of Avena atlantica. Taxonomy (NCBI): domain Eukaryota; kingdom Viridiplantae; phylum Streptophyta; class Magnoliopsida; order Poales; family Poaceae; genus Avena; species Avena atlantica. The sequence goes on along the minus strand of OU342738.1, from coordinate 195,639,100 downwards.
TGATATGACCCTGTTGTTAATAACATCTCTATGTTCATGATCATGAATTTATGATCATATATTAACCAACAAGCTAGTTTAACAAGAGGCTTAACTAGGGACTCTTTTATGTTTACAAATCACACAAGTATTAATGTTTCCGGTTAATACAATTATAGCATGGTATGTAAACATTTATCATAAGTATGAAGATATGATAATAACCACTTTATTATTGCCTCTTGGGCATATCTCCAACAGACATTATCAACAACAGCGACGCTATAGGAAGGGTCGCGAAGTGGGGCATTGAACTTGCCGCCTTCGAGATCACCTACAAAAGACGCGACGCTATCAAGTCACAAGCCTTGGCGGATTTTATTGTAGACTGGACGGAAATGTCGGATGCCACTCTGTTGCCAGAACCAGAGTACTGGGTGATGCACTTTGACGGATCAAAGCTGCTCAACGGCTCGGGGGCTGGTGTATTGCTGCAGTCACCAAAAGGAGACAAGCTACACTACGTTCTGCAGATCCACTTCGAGGCTACAAACAACATGGCGGAGTATGAAGAACTCATTCACGGACTGCGTGTAGCCAAGGATATTGGCATCAAGCGCATATTTTGCTGTGGAGATTCCAACTTGTTTGCCCAGCAGGTGGCTGGCACCTGGAATGCGCGGAACCCTATGATGGCAGCATATCGCGACGAAGTGGACGAGATAGCCAAGAGCTTCTTGGGCTACAAAGTCAAGTATGTGCCTCGGGAGCAAAATGAGGCGGCTGATCTATTGTCTAAACTTGGATCAGGGCGCAAGCAAATTCCGCCAGGAGTTTTCCTAGAGCATCTACGCACACCTTCCATGAACGGCACCGACATCGACAACCCGGATAGAGCAGATTCTTTCGTCAACATGGTGACAAAGACCCCTCCGGCTTGGACAAAATCGTTCATGGAATATCTCGAACACGGAACTTTACCCGACGACGAGGTCGAAAGACGGCAGATAGTACGATGAGCAAAGGGTTATACCATAATCAATGGGCAACTCTACAAAAGGAGCACTACTGGTGTATACCTAAAGTGTGTTTCCCAGCTAGAAGGTATGGAAATCCTACGTGAAATACATCTCGGAGATTGTGGGCATCACGCCGCTCCTCGATCGTTGGTCGTGAAATCCTTCCGGCAAGGATTCTACTGGCTGACCGCGAAGGCGGACGCCGACAAGCTGGTTGAAACATGCACAGGATGCCAGTATTATGCCCGACAACCACATGTTCCTGCTGAAGAATTGCAAAAAATACCAATAACTTGGCCATTTGCAGTCTGGGGGATAGACATGGTGGGGCCGTTACAAACGGCACCGTGTGGATTTACGCATCTGCTTGTAGCAGTTGACAAATTCACCAAATGGATAGAAGCTAAACCCATTAGAAAGCTTGATGGGGCAACTGCCCTCAGGTTTGTCCGGGATCTAGTGGTGAGATTTGGTCTCCCACATAGCATCATCACCGACAATGGAAGCAACTTGTAACTCGGAGAAGTGGAGGCCTACTGCTGGGACAAAGGCATCCGACTTGACCTTGCGTCTGTGGCACACCCACAATCCAATGGTCAAGTTGAGCGGGCCAATGGATTAATCCTGCAGGGAATCAAGCCATGTCTTGAGGCACCACTACATAGAGTAGCTGGAGCCTGGGCGGAAGAATTGCCATCCGTACTGTGGAGTTTACGAACTACACCTAACAGATCCACCGGCTACACCCCTTACTTCATGGTATATGGAGCAGAAGCCATCCTACCCTCCGACATCCTCCACGATGCACCAAGAGTTGCTGCCTACGACGAAGATGACGCTGAAGAATCCAGACGCCTGGATGTGGTCTACACAAGCTTTGCGATTGCACTTGTGAAAATTCCGCCTACGGGCGTTAGCTTAAGTTTTCTGGTCTACACGTTCTTGTTGTTTTTATGTGGATTCTGGAGTAGTGACTTTCGGCACTTATTGTCGGCGATTTTGTGCTCAGGTTATAGACGGTGCCATTGGGCATCATCACCTAAGAGCATGGTTTCGACAACGAGCCTTCCAACTCACGAAAAGTCAAGCATAAAAACCAAAGTGATGGATAAGCCAACACTTGCTTAAAAAATATATACATACTGGGCATTAATTCTTAAGTAGCAGGATACGACAACCATTGTTTTCCGCCTTAAGATTACATCACCAAGTTTTTTCAATGCACATTCTAGAGGTGAAACAAGAATTACAAAGTGTTTTTCACTCCTTGGGTGCAGGGGACTTGGCGGCCGCATCATCACCAGCCGGAGATTCACCCTCAGCGTCACCACTATGAGGAGACTCGGAGGATTCAGGGTCGGCGTTGTCAAGAAAGTTCCTGGGCACGAAGACGTCGATGTCCACCAACTCGGCAACCCTGGTGTCATAGCCCGCGAGTGATGACAGGATGGCTTCGTGATCGATCTCCTTGCCGTCATCATCCACGTCGGGGATACCAGATGTCACCGTGTCGATGTCGGCACCTTCATAGTGTGCCTTCACCATGGACAACGCCATCCTAGCGCCAGCCCGTGCACATGAAGCTTTCCAGCTTGCGACACGCTCGGGGGCTCGGCGCAGAATCTCCGAGTACTTCACCACAGAGTCCGAGGCCTTAATATAAATTTGGAGGGGCTGAGCGATCTCCTTGGCTTGGGTGATGGCGGTGGTGATGAAGTTGCCGGCAAGAATCATGCATTCCTTGTCCGAAGGAGGCGAGCGGGTTAAACCCAGGGGCGCTAAAAATTCCGACAACGATTGCATGAGTTCAAAAATTCTAAGTATCCAGACTACAGAGCTACAAGGCGGAGGACACTTACTGAAGATGCTGGCCTTGGCCTGCCAGACGACGTCCACCAAGGATTCCTTATCTTGTTGGAGGAGCTTAAACGCCTCGCTATGGCGAAGGTTTTGCTCATCGGCAGCTTGCTTTTGATCCTTTAGGATCGCAAGCTCCTCCTTCAAGCGATTGATCTCGGCGGAGGCGGAGTCCTGCAGGGCTTTCATGGATTCCTCGTGCATTTTCAGCATTTCTTCCCTCTCCTTCTTAAGGATCTTGTTCTCACTGTCCAGCTGCTGGATGTGCTTGGACTACTCGACAATATCCTTGGTCTTGGCTACATGCTCTGCAAGTCGGAGAAAACAAAGTACATAGTGAGTACTTGAATAAGGAAGGCACAAAAGTAAGACGGAAATGCGCAAAAAAGAAAACACACTCTTGTTTTTGATGATCTGTTCCTTCAAGATGGCGGTTTTACCCTTTTCAGCTTCAAGGTCCGCGCGCATCTTATGATACTTGTCATTGGGCATACCTCTCCGAGCATTCTCGTTCTGTGGAAATAAACACAAAGTCAAGCCGTTGTTTAGTTCGCTTAGAGCCTCTAGTCGAAAATTTCCCACTTAGAAGATCGGAGGCTACAGCGAGAGTTTTTAACTGAGCAATATGCTTAGCTTTTCTTTAAGCATCTAGTCGGAGCTAATTCAGTTCTCAACTAGAAGCTTGGGGGCTACAGTATAAAGTTTTAACTCGGAAAATGCTTAGCTTTTCTTTAAGTATCTAGTCGGAACTAATTCAGTTACAACTAGAGGCTTGGGGCTACAACACTTAAAATTAAGAAAACTGTGTATGCTACTCTTATAGCATCTAGTCGGAATAATTCATTCCATCTAAATGCTTGGGGGCTACATGGAGAGTTTTTTATAACTTAGTCACTCTTAGAGCATATAAATGTAAAACCAATGGTTTTCCGTCTACATCCTCGGGGGCTATAGTGGGATACTCATATGAAATGCGAAAGGTAAAGTAAAACTTACAAGTGTGATGATCTTGAGGTTTGTAGCACTCTCGGCTAGCAGCTTGCCAAAAGAAACGCTGTTACTTTGCAAGATGTCTGCTTGACGGAGTAGCTCAACAAGACCGCACGTCGGAGATGACGACACTCCTCTAGGAACCATAGTTATGCTACCCGGTGTAAGCACCGGGAAAATAATCTTTGGCAGCTCCAAGGGTTTCTGGGGAGTAGAGGCGCCGCCTTCGACAGAGGTACCAGCACCCACCACCGCCTTGCCGCTACCGATGGCATCCTTAGCCGGAGCTTCAGCCATTTGAAGAGCAGCACTCTCCTGCGTCGCCTGCTCGCCGACAATTGCGAGTTCGGTAGAGGCGCCAGAATCCACTTCCATGGCGGAAGGGCCTGGTGCCTCCTAGGCTTGGGAGCTTGTCAGAGCGGAGGAGGGCTTGACGACAGGAGTAGCAGGGGCGATGGCGGGGGAAGAGTCGCGATGCAGCATATCTTTAATATTTCTAGAAGCCCCAAGAGTCTTGGAGGACTTCTTGAGGCTGGTTGTGGCTTTCTTCCTGAAACGTGCAGAATGCGTAAGTACTGGAATAAGACAGATGAACAAGACAATGTCGGAGAATAAGAAGCTTACACTAGGGGGGCGCTTTGGCAAACATCCCGGTGGCTTTCTTCTTTTCTGCCTCCAGGGCGACAGTATTCTTTTTGGAGGCTCCACCCTTCGTCTTCTTTTTCTTCCCTCCGTCGGCAGCGTCAGAGGTGGAGCTCTTCCGCTTTCGCGCCAACAGGGCATCATCGTCGGACACGACCGTGACTTCCTTCATCTTGGGATCGTAGATTTGGGCGGCCAGGTTGCCCTCCTCTAGATCGCTAAGATGTTAAGTAAGAAATCATTGTGTTAGACAAGATGATATTGGCAAGACGGAAAAACTAGAGTAATGTCATACACGGAAAATAAATACCTACCTTTGGGCACTTTCTGTTTACGAACATGTCGTAGATGAGGGTGAAGCCACGCTTCTTGTCCTTCACCTTGACGATGTCCTTAAGGCGGAACTTGACGGAGTCGCTCGAGAAGTTGTCCTCGGATCTCCGGAGGGTATCCCTTAGGTCGCCGGTGTACTCGTGCATAAGCTTCATACGGTGCTGCAGAGGTTGGATCCGCCCGATGAACCAGCACATGGCTAGGTCCAAGCCGGTTAGACCCGTCTCTACAAACCACTCTATCCGCCTTATTGCGCGAGAAGCGTTGAGGTCGGAGGGAAGGGAGGCATGGGACCACCATGTGGGGACTTTGGCGGCGGCTCCGTCCACAAAGTTCGGGTACGTTACTTCTCGGCCCGACAAAGGAATGTCGGGGCCATATAAGTACGTCCGCTGCCAATTTTTGCACGATGTCGGGAACCACCGGCCAGGACGGATCTTGAAGCTTATGGTGCCGCAGTTTCTAAGCTCCTCCCTACTGTGTCCGGCTTCACGTTTGATGGTGAAGAAGTATACAAACAAATCTAACCTAGGCCTAATCCCTAAGTAACCCTCACAAAGTGTCGCGAAGTTGCTAAGCACTAAGATACTATTGGGGGAGAGGTTGTGGGGTTGGACCTTGAAATGGTTCAAGACGGACAGAAAGAAGTGGGAGATGGGCAGAGAAACGCCGCGTACCAGCTGAGCCTTGAGGTACACCTTTTCTCCGGCTTGGGAAGAAGGGTCACCTCGCCGGCCGGCGCCGCCCGCCAGGCGAGCCCCTCCGTCGCAGGGAGGTAACCCTCAGCAACCATCTCTTGGATGTCGCGGCCGGTGATGTCCGAGCCGCGCCAGTCGCCTTTGTGCGAGTCTGGCTCCTCTTCCAGGGGCTCCAGCGCCGCCAGGTTATGGTCAACGCCGGTGGTTTCTATCACCGCCGATGCAGGGATGACCAGGCCCTCTGGGGGCATGACGACGGAGCTCGCCGGCTTCGCCGCGGCTTCACTCGACGCCGCCATTGATGGGGATGAGCTGCTGCTAGCCATGGAGGAGGGAGAGGACACGACTGGTGCAGGCAAGAGGCTAGGGTTTCTCGAGGTTTTCGCGGAGAGCTCGAGGAGGCGCGCGGCTGGAGGAAGAAGACGATGACGTAGGAGAATGGGGTAAAAAAGTGGCAAGTGTCCCACGGCCTCTATTTATCTTACTCTGCATCAAGATTCGTGCAGCTAATCGGACGATTGCCGCGTAGACGACGTGTTCGTGAACGTGCGCGGTAATTTCGCCACGTCTCCAACCGTCGCCGCCAACGGTTCGTATCGCTCGCGCGGGAAAATTGGATATGATTACGTTCTCTGCATGTGTGAGTTACGAGGCGTCGCTGACCTACAGCCTACGTCGTCATAACTGACATGGTAGATGAGCCGTCCCATCGAAGATTCTGGCATGGACGGATTTAATCCGACAATGGGAGCGTAGGATGGAAGATTCAGCATTTCTCCGACTTACTCATAGAAGACGGAGAAAACCTTGCAGGGTTCTTTGGGAGGACTACAAGATGTTGCTTGATGATTTGCCGACATCCATCTATACGGAGCATTCCACGGGAAGAGGCAAGACGGCGCAAGATCTCGGAGTTCTCCGGGGGCTACTGTTGGGGATATGCTATATGGGTATCCTAATAGCATGTCTCTTATCCGAATAACCCGGGTGGCCCATAGTCGGTAGCATGGCCTATGACCTGCTGGGCGGCCCAGTTAGGTGGATCCAGAAGGGAGGCCCATGCCGGATAAAGGAAGGCTATGGTGGAGTCACCAGCGTACCCGGAGCCTTGGAGTGCAAGATACACAAGACTAGTAATAGACGGTGTAGAACTCTGTAACCTGTCCGGCTAGGACTTTTCCCTGTAACCCTAGGACCTGACGACTATATAAGCCGGGCCTATGGGAGCCTTTAGGGCACAATCTCATACAACTTCACATAACCTCGCACAGCGAACATATCTCTGTAACTCGGCGTATTGCCATTATAGTGATTTATAGCAGGAGTAGGATTCCGCCACCGTTGTGGGATCTGAACCTGGGTAAGCTGTGTTACCTCATACTCGTCAATCGTCTGCCTTACCCCACGTCTCTAATAACGCACTATGAGGACCCCTCCATGGCGTACTCGTCGGCAATACCATGACAGTTGGCTTGCTCGCTGCGCGTATACTCCTCCTCCATCTCCTGCATGGCAGAGTCTAGTTCCTCCGGACTGAAATCTATCTCCTCTGAATCTGCACTGAAGTCAGCATAAAGCGCGCCAATGACAGAGTCGGAGGGTGCCAAGACTTCCTCGATGACGGGCGGTGGAGGTGCAATAGCAGCTACGTTGACTGGAGGCGGTGGCGCAGCTGCGACGATGGCGGCCAGAGGCGGTTGTGGAGGTGGCTGAATCGGAGGGGCTCTGTCAATAAGCGCAAGCGCTGTCCGAGCTACCGCTTCGGCCTCCGCGTATTTGTTGACGGTGTTCACCATGCTTTCGAAGGTAAGGCATCCTGACGCCTGTTGCCGTCTTAGATAAGTTGGAGAAGCGTGCCATGGTCCAGTCCTTCCACAAAGTGATACATAGCATCCTCATTGGGTTAGTGGGCCAGATCGGCTCGTATACGGAGCCACCTGGCCAGGTAATTGCAGGGGGTTTTCGCCCTCTCTCTGAATGCAGCGCGCCAGATCGAAGATGGTAACCATGTCGACGAACTTGGATCTCTGCTGTCTAGACGCACGGATGAAGCCAGCGGATTTGCAGTGATCTTCCACCTTTGTATCCTGCATAGGAGCGGTTTGGGTGGGTCTTGAATTTTTTCGATCTTTGCCGGCGAACTCCGAGGAGAGATCCGACATTCATCCTTCCGCGAACGTATCCTGCCCGTAGGCGGTCCGTGCGGGTCTTGATGCTCCTCCGACTCCTAGGGAACTAGTGCCCGAGTCGGTTTCGCCGATGCAGAGGTGGATGTCTCCGATAGGAATGATCGAACACCGCGTAGGGTTCGTCTTCGCCGGGATCCAGAACTCGTCAGGAGGGACGATCAGAATGTTGCCGGAGAAGAGAACGCGACCGATGGCTACGGTTTCGCCGATTCCCGCGAAGATCTTGGTCCTCGCCCGCTGAAGAGCCTAAAGCTCCTCTTGCCCCACGGTGGGCGCTAACTGTCGTGGTATTGCCGACGAGTACGCCATGGAGGGGTCCTCACAGTGCGTGTTTAGAGACGTGGGGGAAGGCGGACGGTTGACGGGTACAAGGTAACACAGCTTACCCAGGTTCAGATCCCACAATGGTGGCGGAATCCTACGCCTGCTATAAATCACTATAAGGCCAATACGCCGAGTTACAGGGATTGGTTCGCTGTGCGAGGTGACTAGAAAATCTAAGTTATCGTGCCCTAAATGCTCCCATAGGCCCTACTTATATAGTTGCCAGGTCCTAGGGTTACAGGGAAAAGTCCTAGTCGGACAGGTTACAGAGTCCTACACCGTCTATTACTAGTCTTGTGTATCTTGCACTCCAAGGCTCCGGGTACGTTGGTGACTCCACCGTAGCCTTCCTTTATCCGGCATGGGCCTACCTTCTGGATCCATCTAACTGGGCCACCCAGTAGGCCATAGGCCATGCTACCGACTATGGGCCACCCGGGTTATCCGGATAAGTGACATGCTATGAGGATACCCATATAGCATATCCCCAACAAGGTCATTTAATACATCACAACCCACCACCGAGAATTTTGACAACATGACAACTTAACGAAATTAGGTCAAACCGAGAGGTACCAGTAAGCGTGATAGATTGCTCTTGAATTAATTGTCTTTTTGGAGGTAGAATGGGTGCATCTTCTTCTGGTAAACAACACTGTCGGTGTGAGTTTCCTACTATCAGGAAAGAACATTCTTAATTTTCTGAGTGACGACGAGATTGTTCCTTTCCATAAAGTAGGTATGAATAATAAAATATGGATCTGAATGACACAATCCAAGATTTTCAGTCATATATATAGTGGACCGACATGTTGTGTACCACTTATATGATTGCCATGTTTGAAAAGTTTTCAAACTTTGGCCTAGCTAACTCTGCCCACTTGAATGGCGCTATGTCGATTTATCGTAATTAGGTCAAATTTGAACTATGGGTAAATTGTAGTTTGCGTTGATAGTTTTGCAATTTGTTTCTTAGGTAACCATCGGGGGGTCATTTAGTATATCACAAACCACCATCGAGATTATTGACAATAGGTTCAACTTCTTGCTAAGATTTTTCATCTTGACAACTTAACGAAATTAGGTAAAACTTGAGCTACAAGTAAGCGCGATAGTTTCCTATCGAATTAATTGTCTTTTCTTCGAAGGTAGATAGGTGCATCATCTTTTAGTAAACGATGTCATCGTTGTGAGTTTCCAACTATCAGGATAGAACATTCTCAATTTTCCCATGTTTTGTAAATTTTAAAAATTCCTAGCTAACTTTGCCGACTTGTATGAGACTTTGTGCCGATTTATCAAAACTAGGTAAAATTTGAACTACAAGTAAATCGTAGGTGTCACGACCCGGGATCATGGCTAGACAAATACCAAATGTTCATCTGACATAAGCCTAACCTAAATTCTGAAGCGCGTAGGGAATGATAACATTACAGAACATACAAACCATACATTAATAAGGTAAACTCTTAAGAGAGTTACAGACCAGTCATACAAGCCAGGGGTCAGAGACCCAACATTACAACAAACAACGGAAGCAAACAAGTTGCTCTAAACAACAAATTTAGCAAAGGGCCTAAGAGGCCATAAACAGAAGTAGCAACCCTTCCATAGATCCTAGGCTGCTGCCCGGGAACCCCGACTACTCGTCGACTTCGCCATAGAAACCACATTTAGTTGGAGTAGCTTCATCTGTAGAAAAACATCAATGAGGCAAGGCTGAGTACAGGGTGTACTCCGCAAGACTTAGGGCTAGTGGAGTTGTTTTTGCATAAAGCCATCTTTTGTTTTCAAAACAAGAAGGAAAAGAAGCTTGTCTAGTCAGATCATTTTCAAAGGGGATAAGAAGACTACAACTCTAACTCTTAGAATCATCTTAGATATCCACCGAGAATAATCATTAGCTAAACCTATCTTCCCGGACTACCCCCCCAAACAACCCCGAGGAAATATTTCAGATCTCACATTAGTTGGCCAAGTTTTATCATTCGGTTATAGTTTTCTATGATCACATAATCTGTTCCCAAGTCATCCATAACCATGGACACGGCCTTTCGAAAAGATTATAACCCTGTAGGGGTGCACAAATTTACCCACACGTAACAACCAATTCTTAATGCCAAATTATTAGCCCTCTTCCTTGGAAGGGCGACAGAGAGTGGTTGACCACGACCTTTACCTTGCTTTCTTCGAGACCATGAGTCACGCACTAGGGGGATGCCGCCGTAATGGGTCAAGTCCCAAAGTCGGTCCCTAATGATGTGCACAGGGTTCAAGATTATGGTTGCCGTGCATCTCTTCCCGGCCACGCTTACCTACCTGTTATGAATGCACCTCATTCACCTCCATCCAAGAACAACCAAGATGCGTATGTTGAACGGAACGCCTGAACTATGTGACTCATGAAATCTACTAGGCAAGTTAGTGAGTCGAGGGGGTTTCCAGCCCCCCTTGTGGTTGTACGCTTGTCTTGGTTCAGGAGGCGAGAACTGAGTTCTTAAGGGTGGCTACCATGGGACTACAAAAACCACACCCAACATGGCCTCCCATACCTGCCTTAGCATGTTTATTATCTACCTCTGACAATATCACAACATCATACCATACTAGATTCATTCACATCTCCAGAGCATCATCCGAATGATTGATACCGGACCACTAAGCATGGCTAAGCTCAACTGAATTATGGCTCTAGCGATGCTCGTAATCTAAACCCTAGTTATGCTAGGAGCAGTGGATCAGGTATTATAGCTCACAAAGGGAAACATGCATCGAATAGGATTACTTCATCTACTGATAAAAGACTGTTGAATCGCATGCATATGGCGAGAATGAAATACTTTGAAAGCATAGGATTCATATGTATGAGTGGGGCTTCACTTGCCTTGTCTGTTGTTGGACTGGTACTACTCTTTGGTGGTCTTGACTTCAGCCTCAGGTTCGGATCCTATTCGCAAAGAACCAATCACCATAAAAGAAAGGCAACAATCAACACATGGCATGTGTATTTCTCATACAATATGGATGATATGATAGATTACACGTAATAGAGTAGCCCTAGATGCATCGTCAATTTAAATGAATTCTGGAATGCCTTAAATAGGCAAACCATCTAACCCATGGTACTTAGGGGGTTTCGGTGACATGGTTATACCCCACCGGTACACATCATTGGCACACCTAGTCCAGCCCGAGGAAGGCCCACGACAAGATACGCGGCCTGCGGAGATTTTCGGGTGGCCCAAGCCCATGACGTCTTCGGATCCTTGGAGAGCAAGACTAGAATAGATAGAATTTTGAAGGAGACAAACCCTAATCTGTAACCGACTCGACCTACGCCCGGGACCTGCCTATCTATATAAAGGCTAGGAGGGCACGGCGAGGAGTACGACTCGACTCACCTCATACGCACCTCACGCCAGATTGCATCTGCGCACCCATGTAACCTTCGGTTCCGCCGTAATCAAGAGCAGACAAGTAGGAGTAGGGTTTTCCCTCCGGGGGCCTGAACCTTGGTAAACCTCATGTCCCCGTGTTGCTTGTTTGCTAACCGTTTCGCGATCTCCAGCATCCCCATCTTCTCCAAAACCCAAGTCCATAACAATGGGCATTGATGAGATCGAACCTCGTCAATTGGCGCCGTCTGTGGGAACTGGGGGCGCTGATTGTGAGATCGTGATGGTCCCATCCGAAGCGATATACAACTCATTAGCGACGGAGAGCTATCTCCTCTTTAGCACCTTTGACTTCACTGCCCACTCGCCAGCCACCATGAGGGATTTCGAGCCCGTAGGCGACGGGCTCGAGATTTTGTTCGGGAGCTTTTGCTTCTAGGTGGGGCAGACTGGCACCCTCCGCCTCCCAGAGCGGGCGCCGCCACCATCCATCAGGACTAATGACCCATAAGTATAGGGGATCGCAACATTCTTCGCGGGTAGTATTACCCAATTTATTGATTCGACACAAGGGGAGCCAAAGAATACTTCGAATATAGTACCCGTTTGACCTTCGAATCCAGCAATCGCACATGTGCCAAACAACGGCATGGGAGGGTACCCGGCGCCAAAGGGGTCCCTGATGATCCAGAAGGGGCACCCGACAAACAGGGTGCAAAATAAGATCACCCGCCAAGTTAGCCTGGCCGTGACCGCTCCGCCCGCCACCCCTGAGTACCTCAGTGGCTCGAAGTCCTGCATCACGTTCGATCGTTCGGATCACCCCCGCCAGATCCCTCGCCAGGTCATGCTACCCTGGTGCTCGAGGCGTAGATCGGAGGATTCAAAATGAGCCGTGTCTTAATGGACGGGGCAAGTGGCATCAACCTCATGTTCGCCAACACCCTCGCAGCAATGCGGATCCCGCTGTGTAGCCTGGAACAATCCGACACAACGTTCCACGGCATTGTCCCAGGGAAGGGCATATATCCCCTGGGAAAGATATGGCTCGACGTCATCTTCGGCCAACCCGAAAACATCAGGCGCAAGCGGCTAGAGTTCGAGGTGGTAGACTGGCCATCCTAGTACCACGCCATCCTCGGGCGCGTGGCATTCGCAAGATTTCTGGCAGTACCACATTACGTGTATCTGCTACTCAAGATGCTAGGGCCCAGGAACATCATCACCGTCCAGGGAAGCTTCACCCGATCCGACCATTGCGACAGAGACTTCAACAGAATATCCCAATTGTTCGATATGCAGGAGGAACTCACGAGGCTCCGAGAGGTGACAGACAACAGGGCACCCCCAGTCTCCAGGAAAAACGCACCTGGCATGTCGTTCGACTCCACAGTCAACATGAAAAAGGTGCAGGTCCACCCAACGGATGCCTCCAAGATGGCGCTGATCGCCAACAACCTCAGCCCCGCATAGGAAAGCGCGCTCGTCGAATTCCTCCTTGAGCGCTGGGAAATATTCGCCTGGTGTCCTGCAGACATGTCAATGTGTTCCCCAACACAAAGCCTGTCAAGAAGTTGATCTGACGACTATCCGAACCAAGAGCTGAAGCCATTGGAATCAAAGTCAACAGACTGCTCGATGCCAACTTCATCTGATAAATCAAGGAGAGCGAGTGGCTAGCCAACACTGTACTAGTCCCCAAGAAGGACACAGACATCCTACGGATGTGCGTGGACTTCACATCGCTCAACAAGTATTGCCCTAAGAACCACTTCCCTCTACCACGGATCGATCAGATCATCGATTCGACTGCAGGATGTGAGAAACTCTCCTTCCTCGATGCCTACACAGGCTACAACCAGATTCGACTGAAGGTTGAAGACCAGGAGAAAACGGCATTCATCACGCCGTTCAGAGTATTCTGCTACAACACTATGCCCTTCAGGCTAAAGAACATAGGTGCCACATACCAGAGGTGCATCTAGGCATGCCTAAAAAACCAGATCGGTCGTAACATCCAAGTCTATGTTGACGACTTAGTGATCAAGACCAGGGAAACCAAAACGTTGATTGACAATCTCTGCGAGACATTCGATAACATTGATCACTATAATATCAAGATAAACCCAGAAAAGTGCGCCTTCGGCGTCCCATCTGGCCAGCTACTTAGCTACTTCATCTCCCAGCGGGGGAACGAGGCGAATCCGAAGAAAATCCGGGCCATACTGACCATGGAGAAGCCGAAGAACCTTAAGGGTGTCCAGCAACTCATCGGGCGCATCGCAGCGCTAAGTAGGTTCATCAGTCGCATGGGCGAGAAGGCCCTGCCTTTCTACCAGCTGCTGCGCAAAGCTGACAAATTCGAGTGGACACCCAAAGCAGACGACGCATTCGAAGACCTCAAGCGGATGCTCTCCACCTCGCATGTCCTGGTCACGCCAAAGGAGCGCGAGCCTCTGCTACTATACATCGCATCCACGCATCAAGTGGTAAGCACCGTAATCGTGGTCGAACGACCCGAAGATGGAAAGACCCATGGGGTACAACGCCCAATCTACTACCTCAGCGAGGTACTGACCCCAACAAAGCAGAGGTACCCTCACTACCAGAAGCTTGCCTACGGTGTATTCATGATGGCTCATCGGCTGAGCCACTACTTCCAGGAGCACCAGATAATGGTCGTTAACGAGGCGCCATTGTCCAACATCCTAAACAACACCGAAGCCACGGGACGCATAGCCCTGTGGGGCATCGAGCTATCCCCTCTAGACATAGTCTACGAGCGGCGCAAGGCCATAAAATCTCAGGTCCTCCCTGACTTCCTCGCCCACTGGATGGAGCTCCAGCTGCCGGACACTCCGGACATGACGCAATCATGGACAATGCACTTCGACGGCTCCAAGTGCGAGGTCGGGGCAGGAGCTGGCATCGTACTGATGTCCCCTCAGGGCGACAAGATGAAATACATCCTTCGGATGAAATTTCGCGCCTCCAACAACGAGGCCGAATACGAGGCCCTCATCCACGGCATGAGGATGGCCAAGATCTGCGGTGCAACGCGCCTATTCATCTACGGTGACTTGAACCTTGTCATCCAGCAGACGATGATCGAATGTGACGCTCACAACGCCAACATGATCGCGTACCGTGCGCTCTACAACTCGCTCGAAGGAGACTTCAACGGATACGAGCTTTGGCACGTTGGAAGGGAAAGCAACGAGGAAGCCAATAGACCCGCCAACATCGGCTCCACCTGCGCACGGGTTCCACCAGGTGTGTTCCTCGAACAAATCTATGTACCCTCTATTAAAAGATAATTCCCCAAGGGATCACCCGAAGAAGAAGAGCACTCGGGGGCTACGCCACCCGAAGGACATGAAGGACCCGAAAAGCTCGACACCGAGGCCGAGCTAGTCAGCCTGGTACAGGTCATGGCGATTGAAGAAACATGGACACAACCATACCTTCGGTACCTGATAAACAAAGAGCTACCCGATGACCCGACAGATGCCCGACGTATATCTCGCTGGTCCAAGGCCTTCACCATCATCAATGGCGAGTTGTAAAAGCGCAGCATTTCGGGTGTACTCCAATATAATTGACGGCAAAACCATCCTTCAAGACATCCACGAGGGCATCTACGTCCATCATGCAGGCAGGCGCGCCCTAGTCTCCAAAGCTCTGCGAGCTGGATTTTATTGGCCAATAGCCATGAACGATGCCAAGGACCTCCTCCAAAAGTGCAACGCCTGCCAGAGGTACGCGGACAAGCCACACGCACCAGGATCCGAGCTAAGGCCCATACCATTGTCCTGTCCCTTCACCCAATGGGGCCTAGACATGATCGGCAAACTGCCCAAATCATCAAAAAGAAGCCACGTCTACCTCCTGGTCGCAGTCGACAAGTTCACCAAGTGGATCGAGGCCATGCCCGTCACCAACCAAAGCGGCAAAACTTCCATCAAGTTCTTCGAGTACATAGTGTACAGGTTCGGTGTGCCCCACAACATCATCACAGACAATGGCTCGAACTTCATCTCAAAGGAATTCCAGGACTTCTGCGACGGCCTCGGCATCAACATATCATATGCCTCTGTGGCGCACCCGCAAACCAATGGGCAGGTCGAAAAGGCCAACGGTCTCATAGGCAACGGCATCAAGAAACGCCTGATATGCCCACTCGAAAGGCTCGTGGGAGCTTGGGTGGAGGAGCTACCCTCCGTACTTTGGAGCCTCCATACAACGCCGAACAGTTCAACTGCTACACGCCCTTTTTCATGGTGCACGGAGCCGAATTCATGCTACCCGCAGAAGTACGTCACAAGGCCCCGCGGGTTGTTTCCTATAGTGAAGCCGAATCATCGGCCGCACTCGAAGGCACCGTCGACACACTCGACGAAGCACGCGACATCGTTGCGGCTCGCTCAGTGGTCTACTAGTAGAGCCTCCGCAACTACCACAGCCGTCGGTTGCGCCCAAGGTCCTTCGTCGAAGGAGACCTCATCCTATGACTCAAGGAAGAGAGGCCGAAGAAGCTCGAGTCACCCTAGGAAGGACCCTACATCGTCACCGAAGTCATCCCAGGTGGCGCCTACCACCTCATGGATGTCAAGTCAGGAGTCGAATACTCCAACCCATGGAATGTCGCACAACTGCGACGCTTCTACCCCTAGCTACCTCTTTACTTTCAATAATGCAAATCAGCCAAGGATACTCGGCCGAATAATGTACCTCCTCGTTACGATATGAATAAAAGCTAAGTTCCCCGTCCGAAATTTCTTTTACCTTGCATTACTTTTTTCTATCACATGCTCGGGGGCTATGCCTCACCTTACGACTCCGTCGACTGAGAACAAAGCATACAACCTGAGTAGTTGACCATGTCAGGCTAACGAAAAGGACATGCACACAACAAGGCACAACGTGCAAATACAAATAAACTTTACACAGGGCACCACAAGCCCACTTGAATACATACAAGTTTTACATCAATCTATTTTATTTATAGGGTCCGCCTATTCTGGAGAATCACACTTTCCCTAATCTGTAACCGACTCGACCTACGCCCGGGACCTGCCTATCTATATAAAGGCTAGGAGGGAACGGCGAGGAGGACGACTCAACTCACCTCATAGGCACCTCACGCCAGATTGCATCTGCGCACCCCTGTAACCTTCGGTTCCGCCGTAATCAAGAGCAGACAAGCAGGAGTAGGGTTTTCCCTCCGGGCCCTGAACCTGGGTAAACCTCGTGTCCCCGTGTTGCTTGTTTTCTAACCATTTCGCGATCTCCAGCATGCCCATCTTCTCCAAAACCCAAATCCATAACAATGGGCATTGATGAGATCGAACCTCATTAGTCGATGTTCCTCTAAATAAGTTAGGGTTCAAAGTTGTATGAATGTGGATGCTTCCATGTTTAAATGATATAGCTCATTTTTTTGAACATTTTGATATATTATTTGTATTTTTCTGATTAAAAATGAATTAGTTATGAATTTCTCCATTTTTAATTCATTTTAAATCTTTTTTGGAATATTATAAAATAATTACATTTTAGAAATACTTTTACATTTTGAATAATCAGCAAACATTTATGAAAAAAGATTAAACATCTTACATGTAGGGACCACATGTCAGGGATTTCTTATGTACATAAATTAATTACTGAAAACATTTAAATAAAAGAAAAAGAATATACTGCATCATGCTAACGCCATCATGATGTCAGCCATGGCCAAGCTCTTAGATCGAGAGCGGGGCTGGCGCTAGGGAGCTCACAGGGAGGTGTGGCGGGGGCGTTGGAACGAGGCGACGATGGAGAGTCGATTGTGGGTGGCGCCGCCCTTAAATGGTCACCAGAGTGTCGTCTCCGACGATCTCCAGCGGCGGCGGGCTCACGCGAGAAGGATGGTACAGAGGGAGAGAGAGGAAACAAAGGGCACCGTAAGAACGAGAGGCTCATCATGAGCACGAAGGGCTTGACGATGAGGCGAGGCGAGCTCTGGAATGGCAGAGATATCGATTCCGGCGATTGGGGTCACGTGCGGGAGAGGGGAAGGGGAAGGAAGAGATAGTCGAGCACGGGGAGCTCAACGGTGGCGTCGGCTTGGGCTGGGGTGGCCGGAGACGGTGAGCATGATGACGACTAGCAGCTAGGGTTCGTTGGCCATGGCGCTAAAGTAAGAGAGGGAGAGAAAGAGGAGAAGTGGGGCACGTCTAGGGTTGTTCGGTGGCGTCCCACGGTACTTGTAGGTGCTCGGGGCGGTGGCGCGGATCTTGGCGCACGGCGGCCGGTGGCAAGGCGACACGCAGCAGCTTCGGACGAGGCGCGAGGTAGACGACGGTGATAGGCACGGCGGAACGGTATGGGCCAGATGGGACACTCCTGGGCTGGCGGCGGATCGCGCGCGGGTGACATGAAGAGGAGAGGAGAGATGGGCTGCTGGCCCAGATAGGTTAGGGATTGTTTTTTATTAGCAAAATCTTTTTCCTTTTATGTTTTTCTCTTTTTCTATTTATATTTTCAAATTCCAAACTGTTTTGAATATTTCAAAAATACTAGAGCTTGTCCAAACATACTAAGATAATGTGGGAACCCTTTTAGTCAATTTGGGCTCCACTCTTTTGGTAGTTTTCAAAATATATAGGGAGAAAAATTAGGGTTTTGTTTGTTCTTCTTTAATTAAATCAGAGTGTAAGTGTAATGCATGCATGCAATGCTCAAACATGTATTTATTTATATTACACAAAAGTTGGTATGTTACAGTAGGTTGCTTTGAAAGTTTTACGAAAAAGATTTTTGGTGGTTTTCGATATATTGAATTCCTAGTTGGCTTCAAAAGATTTTTTGAAAATTTTAACAGCATAATTGTAGTTAAAATTCGACATGGTCGGTGGAAGTACGGTTTACATCGAAGACCTTAAAAAAGAGAAAAAAAGACATAGAGGTCCCTAAATTTCGCACAAAGGGCCCTAAAGTTAAATAAGGAAAATTGGTCGGGCTCTTCTCGAGTGAGCAGCTGAGCCATACCGTTCGTACTACTGTACTTGCTTCACACACACAATAAAGAACATTCTCAATTTCCCAAGTGATGATGAGATTGTTCCTTTCGGTTAAAAAAAGTATGAAGACTATGAATCTGAATGCCACAAGGAGAGCTTTCAAATATTTATAGTGGACTGACATGTTGTACTTACGGTTCCCATGTTTTATGATTTTTCAAGCCTAGCCGACTCTGCCAACTTGAATGACTTTATGCGGATTTATCGAATTTAGGTCAAATATGAACTAGAAGAAAAATGTAGAGTGCTTTGGAAGTTTCGTGATTTTTTTGGAGGTAACCATCGGGGGTCATTGGATATAGCACAAACTACCACCGAGAGTTTGGACAACAGGTTCAACAACTCGCTAAGATTTTGCATCTTGACAATTTAACGAAATAAGGTCAAATATGAGCTACCATGGTAAGCGCAATAGTTTGCTCTCAAATTAAATGTCATTTTAGAGGTAGATGAGTTCATCTTCTTTTAGTAAACAATGCCGTCGGTGCGAGTTCCCAACTATCAGGAAAAAACATTCTCAATTTTCCAAGTGATGGACTAGAGAATGTCCTTTTCATTTTCGGAGGTCCTTGATGCAACTTGTACTTCCACCGACCGTGTTAACTAAAGCTCACTGCTCCTACGAGACCCACCCTAGTTAAAAGAAAATGCCAAAGCCCCAAATTTCATACAAATTGGACCTTGCTTTCTTTTCATACAAATGTCGATTTATCAAAATCAGGTCAAATTTGAAATACAAGTGAATTGTAGGTTGCTTTGAAAGTTCTACGAAAAATCTTTTCGATGGTTTTTGATATACTGAATTCCTGGTTGGCTTCAAATTTTTTTTGAAAAAATTAAGAGAAAACTTGTAGTTAAAATTCGACATGGTCGGTGGGAGTACGGTTTAGATCGAAGACCTTGAAAAAGAGAAAATACATAGAGGTCCCTAAAGTTAGGAAAGGAAAAGCGGTCGGGACCTTCTCGAGTTAGCAGCTGAGCCATACCCTTCGTATTTCTCACGCGCGCGCGAAAAGTAAAGCTCCTTCCTTTCGAACAATCATGCTGTTGGTCGTAGGGTGTGAAATGGAACGACGAGACAGGTCGACGCACATGCTCCACCGAGAGTATGGACAAAGGGTTTAAACGATCGCCATAGTAAGATTTTTTATCTTGACAATTTAACGAAATTTGGTCAAACTTGAGCTACACAAGGGAACAAAAGGGAGGTAGCGAGCCATTTTTTTAAAAAAAGAGCCAGCGCGAGAGCAACAAAGAGGAGGAGGCGGTTCGATGTCAGAGCAAAATTATGATGGATTCCTGACACGAGGTACTCCTCTACTAGTAGTAGTAAATTTAAGGACCTATGCATGCAAAAAATATGTGTTTTCTCTCTCCTTCGCTGCCTCTCATATCTCCCCACCCCTCTCCCCTCGCGCACTGGCCCGGCTAATCTCTCCCTCGTCCATAGCGTGGCGCTGCGCATGTGTGCCTTGGTACGGTGGCTATGTTTCTTTTTTTAGAGGGCGGCTCTATTTCTCTGGCGTGTTCGGCAGCCGAAAAGCTCCTTACTTTCGAACAAGCGTGCTACTGGTCGCAGGGTGTGAAATGGAACGACGAGGCAGGTCGACGCACGTGCGCCACCATGAGTATGAACAAAGGGTTTAAATGATTGCCATGGTAAGATTTTGTGTCTTGACAATTTAACGAAATTTGGTGAAACTTGAGCTACACAAGGGAACAAAAGGGAGGCAGTGAGCCTTTTTAAAAAAAAGGCAGCGCGAGAGCAGCGAATAGGAGGAGGCGGTTCGATGTTAGAGCAAAGTTATGATGGATTCCTGACACGGGGTACTCCTCTACTATTAGTAAATTTTAGGACCTATGCATGAAAAAATGTGTGTTTTCTCTCTCCTTTGCTGCCTCTCATATCTCTCCATCCTCTCCCCTCGCGCACTGGCCCGGCTGATCTCTCCCTCGTCCACAGTGTGGCGCTGCGCACGTGTGCCTTGGTATGTCGACTCTATTTTTTTTTGAGAGGGCGACTCTGTTTCTCTGGCGTGTTCGTCAGCCGCCTTGGTGTGGACTAGGAGGATTACATAGGAAGGAAACCGCTTTGGTCCTTGGCGGCAAAAAAATCAAACTTTTCTGGTTTAGAAATTTTCACTTGCTTCCCAAACATCAGGAGGGAAAGGTTATTCAAAAGAACAGCCATTCGCAGTAGTACTTCTTATGTAATATTTATTTTGCCTTATCCCTTACAATACAAATACCACTATAGTATATTGTACGGATAACATTGAACATTGACAGTTCGATCAAGACTGGCAAATCCAAAACATTGGTAGCTGTTGGATCTTCTTTTCCATCCATAGAATCTAGAAGATTCTATTGTTAGTCTTTAGCATGTACAATGAACCCTACTATGCGCAAATCTCGAAACACACTTCGCTTCTAAGTTTCAGGCACCCTGTGCAAAATGCATGGACTCGGATGTAATTTTCATTTTTATGAGGTCCTTGATGTAACTCGTACTTCCACCAACTATGTTAACTAAAGCATCTCGCTCCTATAGGACCTTCCACAGTTAAAATAAAATGTCACCGTCCCAATTATCACACAGAGTGGACCACGGTTTCTTATAGTTCCATTTTTTAAGCTTCCTAGCTAACTTCGCACGCTTCACTCACTTATTGTCGATTTAACGAAATTAGGTCAAACTTGAGCTACAAGTAAGCGCGATAGATTGCCCTCGATTTAAATGTCTTTTCATAGATAGAAATAGATAGATGGGTGCATCTTGTTGCAGCAAAAAACATAGTCGCTGTGAGTTTCCAACTATCGGGAAATAACATTCTAAATTTTCTCAGTGATGGCTAGATTGTTACTTTTCGAAAAGGAAGTATGGAGAATATGGGTCTAAATGCCACAAGCCAAGCTTTCAGACATATATAGTGGGCTGGCATGTTGTACTTAAGATTCACATGTTTTATGAGTTTTCAAACTTCGTCCTAGCTAACTCTATTCACTTGAATGACTTTATGTCGATTTTTCGAAATTAGGTCAAATTTCAACTACAAGTAAATTATAGATTGTGTTGAAAGTTCTACTAATCCTTTTGGAGGTAACCATGGGGAGGGGGTCATTTAATACATCACAACCCACCAACGAGAATTTTGACATGTTCAATTTATTGCTAAGATTTTGCATCTTGACAACTTAAAGAAATTATGTCAAACCGAGTGTCATGGTATTTCCTAAGAGTATGCCATGGAGGGGTCCTCATAGTGCGTGTTTAGAGGTGACACAACTTACCCAGGTTCAGATCCCACGATGGTGGTAGAATCCTACTCCTACTGTAAATCACTATAACAGCAATACGCCGGGTTACAGGGATCGGTTCGCTATGCACGATATGAGTTGGTTATTGCCCTAAAGGATCCTCTAGGTCCGGCTTATAAAGACACCAAATCCTAGGGTTATAGGGAAAGTCCTAGCCGGACAGGTTACAAAGTCCTACACGGTATACAACTAGTCTAACATGTCTTGCACTCCAAGGCTCCGGGTATGTTGATGAATCCATAGTAGCCTTCCTTCACCCAGCATGGGCATCCCTTATGGATCCATCTAACTAGGCCAGCCAGCAGGCCATAGGCCTTGCTACCAACTCTGAGCCACTCAGGTTATCCGGATTAGAGACATGAAATGGTGATACCCATTTAGCATATCCCCAACAGTAGTCCCCGGAGAACTCCGAGATCTTGCACCATCTTGCCAGTTCAAGTTGAATGCTCCGTCTAGGTGAATGTCGGCAAAATCATCAAGCAATATCTTGAAGTCCTCCCAAGAACCCTGTGATGCTCTCCGTCTTTGATATGTAAGTCGGAGAATCACAGAGCTTTCTATCGTACTCTTCTCATAGCTGGACGGGATCCGTCCATGCCGGAATCTTCAGATGGGATTGTTCACCTGCCTATGCCAGTACAGTGATGTAGACCATAGGTCAGTGACGCCTCATAAATCACACATGCAAAGAGCGTAATCATAACCGTTTTCCCGTGTGAAGGATACGAAACAATGGCGGCGGCGGTGGGAACATGGCGAAATTTCCGCGCAAACTCGCGCACACGCTGTCCACGCAGTAATCGTTCGATCAACTTGCACGAATCTTGACGCCGAGTACTATATATTCTAACCATGGTGATTTTTATCTTTTCACCTCATTCTTCCTCGTGTCATCTTATTTCTCTAGCCAACGTCTCCTCGAGGTCCTCGCGTGCACAGAGAAAAAACCCTAGCTTTTTCTCCAATCCACAGTCATCTCCCATCTGCTCCAATGGCTAGCAGCAGCACCCCGTCGATGGCGGCGTCAGGCGAGGCCACAACCAAGTCGACGGGCTCAGTCCACGTCCCACCGGACGGTGTGGTGGTGCCGCGTTCCGTGGTGGTTGAATCCACCGGCAGCGACCATATTCCAGCGGGGCTGGAACCACTAGAGGAGGAGGCTGATTCCCACAAAGGGGAGTGGCGTGGCTCGGACATCACCGAGAACGACATCAAGGAAATGCTCGCCGAAGGATACCTCCCCGCGACGAAGGGCCTAATCTGGCGGGCGGCACCGACCGACGAGGTTGTCCCTTCTCCTCTAGCTAGAGAAGAGGTATACCTCAAAGCTCAATCTGTGTGTGGCGTATCCCTCTGGATCTCTGACTTCTTCATCCAAGTCCTCCAGCACTTCCGGGTTCAACCTCAGAACCTTTCTCCTAATAGCATCCTTGCGCTTAGCAACTAGGTGGCGTTGTGGGCAAGGGTTACCTAGGAATTAGGCCTAGGTTAGATCTGTTTATTTATTTCTTCACTGTGAAGAGGGAAGCTGGAGTGAGCAAGGAGGAGCTCAAGAATTGCGGAACCATTAGCTTCAAGATCCGGCCTGGCCGGTAGTTCCTCGACATTGTAGGTCACGAATCCTGCAAGAATTGGCAAAGGACGTATTTCTATGGCCCAGATATCCCTCTGGTTGGCCGAGAAAGAACGTACCCGGACTTTGTCGATGGAGCTGCCGCTGAAGCCCCGACATGGAGATCCCAAGCCCTTCTCCCCTCTGACGATGAAGCCTTTCGCGTTGTAAGGCGGATTGACTGGTTTGTAGAGACGGGTTTGACCAGGTTGGACCTAGCCATGTGCTGGTTCATCGGGCGGATCCAGCCTCTGCAGCACCTCACGAAGCTTATGCACCAGTACACCAAGGATAGGAAGGATAGCCTCCGTATCTCCAAGGACAACTTTTATAGTGACTCCATCAAGCTTCGCCTCAAAGACATAGTCAAGGTGAAGGATCGAAAGAGTGGATTCACCATCACCTATGGCATGTTCGAGGGCGGCACGTGCCTAGAGGTACTCATTTATTTTCCATGTATGGCATATACTCTAGTTCTTCCGTCTTGCATATACCTTTGCATCTAACACTTTAGGATTCACATAACAGCTGAAGAATCTAGACGAAGGTAGCATGGTTGCCCAAGTCTACGATCCCAAGATGAAGGAAGTCACTGTCGTGTCCGACGACGAGGTCCCGTTGGCGCGAAAGCGGAAGATCTCCACCTCTCACGTTGTCGGTGGAGGCAAGAATAAAAAGATGGAGGGTGGAGCCTCCAAGAGATCACAGCCTCCCGGGAGGCGTGATACGTCGTAAACGTATCTATAATTTTTGATGTGCCAT
This sequence comes from Avena atlantica, assembly GCA_910589765.1. Classification (NCBI taxonomy): domain Eukaryota; kingdom Viridiplantae; phylum Streptophyta; class Magnoliopsida; order Poales; family Poaceae; genus Avena; species Avena atlantica. The sequence goes on along the minus strand of OU342738.1, from coordinate 195,614,915 downwards.
GCTTGTTTAGTATCCAGTTTGCTATGTTTTGTCTACACTTTGAGGTATTTTTATACACTTTCTGGAACTAACCTATTGACAAGATGCCACAGTGCCAGTTGCATGTTTTCTGCTGTTTTTGGTTTGAGAAAGCTAAAAAATGAATATTCTCAGAATTGGATAGGACAAAAGCCAAAGTCAATATTTCACCGAGGGGAACACGGAACTACGAAGCAGAGAAAAAGGAGGGCCTCGGGGGACCCACACCCCCTGGTCGCGTGGCCAGGCCTAGGATGGCCAACCACGAAGGGGAGATTCGGGGGAGAGAAAGTCTCTATTCCGGAACCCTGCCGGGATGGGGAAGTGCCCCCCGAGCCATCTCCATCGGTATACACCACCATCTCCACCGCCGTTGCTGATTCCCATGATGAGGAGGGAGTAGTTCTTCCTCAAGGCTAAGGGCTCTACCGCTAACTATGTGTTCATCTCTCTCTCTATGCATGATCTTGTTGTGGTCATCAGCTTTGTAATCAAGTAGATCTACCTTGCTACTCAAGTGCTTCAATAGATATCTGCTCTCCCCATGTGTGTGAAAGTGATAGCGTGCATGCCATGGTGGCACTTAGGCTAGAGTCTACATAAATACTCATTGTGCTTTAATAGATCTATGCTTTTCCCCACGTGTGTGAAAGTGACAACATGCATGCTGTGTGTGGCACTTAAGCTAGACTACATATATATTTGTTTTGATTTATATTTGGAGTTGTATGTATTTATGAAATTGTGGTGTTTGTTGGAACCATCTAGCGCTCAAGGTGACACTGGGGTTATCTAGATGGGGAAGGCAACCTTTAAGGAGTTCTTTTGTAGCCCTACCATGGATTAGAGTGTCCAACCGGAGAGTAGTTCAGGGTAGTATCATGAAGATAATATATTTATTAAGAGTGTTCACTAGTGAAAGTATGATCCCTAGGCCTTGTTTCTAAACATTGAAATACTATTTGCATCTAGATCTGTTGCATATTTGCCTGCTTCCATCCTTTGCCTTTAGTCTTTACCTCACCGTCAAGCTATTTTCTGGCACCATTACCACTTGTATTTCACTATCTCTTCACTGAACTAGTGCACCTATACACTTGACAGGTGTATTAGGTGTGTTGGGGACATAAGAGACTTCTTATATCTTGATTGTAGGGTTGCTTGAGAGGGATACCTTTGACCACTTCCTCCCTGAGTTTGATGAACCTTGGTTAATCCACTTAAGGGAAACTTGCTGATGTTCTACAAACCTCTGCACTTGGAGGACCAACAACTGTCTACAAGAATAGAAGTGCATAGACATCAAGCTATTTTCTAGCGCCGTTGCCGGGGAGGAAAGGTAAAAGGCACTCACACACGTTACCCCACGGCAACAGCAAGCCAGAAAGTTATTTTCTGGCAACGTTTTCGGGGAGGTAAGGTAAAAGGTACTCACATACTCTTGGTGTATGAGTGATCGAAGTTATTTCCTTTAGATCTGCAATTTTGTCTTTTTGTTTCTTGTTTTCACTAGTTAGGCTTAATGGAAAACAACAACAAAATTAGAGAGCTCTATAGTATTTATCTTGAGTTAGGACATGAAGTGTTTGAAGTGAAAATTAAAAAACCTATGGAACTTTATTTGCATGCTAATAGCAATGTTATTAGTATGAATTTTTTGGACACCATTATTGCTAATCCTATGGAAACGTCTAAGCTAGGGGAAGCTAGTTTTTATGAAAATGATCTTTTTAGTTCCCCATCTTTGGAAGATAGCTATTCTATTGCTTATGATGATACCAAACCTCCAATATATGATGATTACAATGATGATTATGATATTTTCATTCGACCTACTATTGAGGAGAAAATTGATTGGGATTACAATATGCCTCCTATATTTTATGATTAGGGTGATGAGAATAACAATGATAGCTATTTTGTTGAATTTGCTCCCACTACAATTAATAAGAATGACTATGCTTATGTGGAGAGTAATAATCATTTTATGCATGTGGCTCATGATAAGAATATTTTATGTGATAGTTATATTGTTAATATTCATGATGCTACTGAAAATTATTATGAGAGAGGGAAACATGGTCTTAGGCATCTAAAAAATAGTAAGTTTCCCCTCCTTATGTTGAAAATCTTGAAGTTGCACTTATTTTGTTTTCCTATGCTTGTTGCTTTGTGATTTCATGACTTGTTTCTTTACAATATTCCTATGCATGGAAAGTGGGTTAGACTTAAATATGTTTTGAATTTGCTTCTTGATGCTTTCTTTTACTTCAATTCATATTTGTTATGTGAGCATCTTCTCAAACTATCAAGCCTAACTTAAAGGCGTTAAAAAGTACTTGTTGGGAGATAACCCAAGAGTTTCCTTGAGTCTTGGAAGTTATTAATTCAGTAATGACCTCTTATCCTTTTTGTTTGCTTTTTGTGCCAAGAATAACCTCTAATGAGAGGGAAGTAAGATTTGGGGAGTTGCTGTCCCGAAACAGATTTATGTCCTCCACCATAAAAATTCGTGAGGAATCTCTATAAGTCGGATTGAGCTTATATTTTACAAATAAATCCCCTAGTATGTTATCTAACTTTCGTTAGTTCAACACTTTTTTATTTGAGAATCATAAGGTCTTCGAAAAAATCGATTTCTACCTGCTGGTCTGTTTTCACAGATTTCTGCCATTATTTGCATTTGCTTCTTGTTGATTCCTTTGTGGGTTCTTTTTGGGAAATTGAGCTTTTTGAGGGAATTGCTACAGTATATTGTGTTTTTAGTGAAATTTTTGCTGTTCTAAAGCTAAACCCAAAGGTCTATTATCTTTTAAATACACTAATGTTGGTAATGAAGATTGTGTCAAGTTTTGTATGAAGGAAAAATTTTAGGTGTAGAGACAGAATGATGTAATGAGATGAAGAATGGAAAAAAATCTCAAGCTTGGGGATGCCACCCCGTGTCACCCAAAGAAATATTCAAGAGGTATAAGCGTCAAAGCTTGGGGATGCCCAAGGCACCCCTTCTTCATCAATAAAAATCTCAGGTCTTTCTAGACACTTCGTTTTTATCGTTTCATGCATAGTTGTGTTCTTCTTGGAACATCTTAGTTTTCATTTTGGTTTTCGTTTTCTTAGTTTGCTTGATTAAGTTGGTTGGATCACAACACACTTCTTTTGGAGATGCACTATGTTTTCATTGACTAGAACACTCTAGTTTTCATTCTTATTGTCTTGTGAGTGTTCTCTTTTGCTAGAACTGTGTTTTGCCTTAGTTTTCTTATGCTTTTTTCTTAGAACTTTTTAGTTCTTATTTGTGGATTTGTGAGACATGCTCACTGATCTTTATTGATTATTATCCTTGTGAGTTGTTTCAAATAAGTCGATTGGTGTTGGAAAGGAGTAGAAAGTTCTTGCTTGAGTAGTACAAGAGGAGCTTGCTTTGACTGTGACTTAGAATTTATCATGTCATTATAGGTGTTGTTTTGGCCTTATGTTTAGTGATTATTGCTATAGCATGACTTGTTCCAAACAATTAGGATTGCTTAATGTGCCTTGAAGGAATCATGCGTTGTTTTAGCATACAAAATCATAGTATTGTGGTATTCTCCTTTAATGCTTTGTTTGGGTTGACTTGGCACATGTTCACACCATGTTATAACTATGAACAAGTCACCATAGCCTCTATGATCATTTAGTCCTTGAGTTGTAGTACCATTTTATCCTTTGATTAGTAATGTTTTTGTCGCTCTACATGATTATGGCCATTATTGCTGTGGCATCCCGCAAAACCACTACTAGAAAATCGCGTTGAATTTGTGCATTGCATCGTCATCATCATGCATTGTTCGCATAAAACTATTTTCGCAAAGCCTGTTTTGTTTTCTAAAAACGCCCCGTCTTTTATTCAAACGCCAAACACCGGGTCTCCGGAATTATTTTGTTGTCGGCTATCGGGTTGCGAAAGCCGTGTTTTAAAATAATTAAAATTTAAATTATTTTAATAGGGGCAGTCGAACGGGCCGATTGACCCGATCGACCACCCCAGAAAAATATAATCGGTCCACCCCTTATTTCCTAAACCTACCAACTAACCTACCACACCCCCTGGCCACCTCACTCCCTCCAATAGCCATGTGCCACCTCGCCTCTCCCCATCCCCCAACCAACCATGTGCTGACACCTCACCAGCCCTCTCTCCTCCCTCCCTCACCTTCTCTCACTTCCCCTGGGTCCCACCCGCGCCTGGTCCACCAACAGCCTCACCCCCACATGCGCCCATCCCAGCTCCACCCACACACCCGCGCCCGCGTGCCCCGCACCTGGGCCCCGCCCCTGTCGGCTTCTTCCTCCCCGCGACCTCCCTCTCCCTCTGGTTCTCTCCCTCGCGCGCAGCACCCGCCCCGTCTCCGCTCGCCGCCTCGCCCTCCCGCGCTCGCCTCCACCCTCTGCTCGCCCTCCTCCGGCCGCGCCCGTCCGCCGCCGCCCCCTGCGTTCCCCCTCCGCCTCGCCCACCGCTCCGCGCACCCCGCCTGCCCCGCCATCCTCGCCGTTCGCCCCCACCTCCGCCGGCCACCCGACTTAGCCTCGCCGGCGCCTGCGAAGCGCGCCGCCGCGGGCCTCCCTCCGCCTCTCTCGCGCGCCGTTCCTCCCCTCCCCCCTTCGAGCGCCGCGCTAGCCTCGCCTCCGGCCCGCATCCGCCGCCGCCGGGCTTCGCTCCGCCGTCCGCCGCCGCCCCGCGGTCGCGCCAGCGCCGTCCGTCCCCGCCGGCAGAGCCCGCCTCACCGCCGTCGTCTCCTCCAGCCGCATCCCGAGCCCGCCCCGCGTCTGCCCACCTCGTCCGCTGAGCCGCCCCGGCCCAAGCCTGCCTCGGCGGGCCCCTGCCATGCCGCGCGGCCTCCGAGCTCCTCGTGTCGGCCTGCTGCAGCGAGGGCGTCCCCAGCGCGACGTGCCCGCCTCCCTTGCCGGTTCAGCGAGCCACCGCAGGGACCTCCGCCTGCGTGCGCTGCCCGCGGTCGTGGCCCATCTTCCTCGCCCCTTTGCGCCTGTCGCCGATCGTTTTGTCTGCCACCTCTTTTGTCTCTGCGTCGGGTGCCTTTGTTGCATGCCGACCTTGTCCTTGCATGCCTTGGGCTCCATGAGGAGTTGCTGCTCAGGTTCCGTCGGAGAGGCACGCTAGGTGTGTCAGTGCCAGCTTGTTGCCAATCCAAGCCACCATCAGATAACGAAACCAGTACCACAACGCCAACGACAGAGAACCGGACAAGATCTTCTACACGGAACGCTGAGGCCTCCACCACGGACCCACAAGATCTGCCACGCGGAACCGAAGACCGCAGAACGCCAAGCTCTCTCGCAGGACCCCGAAGGCCGTTCTCCGGACCGTCATGATCTTCTTCTCGGATCCGGAGACCCCGGAAACCGACTCGCCCAAGACCGACATCGACAAACGAAGACGGCACCATCAAGACCTTCGTCACGGGACGCCGAGATCTGCTACCCGAAAACCGAAGACGGCGGGCGCGACAAGATCCTCGCAACGGCAAGATCGATCCCGTTGTACCGACAAGACCTTCGCGATGACAAGGACGGCACCGACCCGGAAGAATCCGATGCGCCCCCGACGCCGCACCAAGTCCTGCCCGGATGCGAGAACGAGCCCGCCGAGACCGTTCCGATCCCGTCGAACCCCCCGGACCAAGGCCGTCGAACCCTGGACCCTGAGACCGACCCCGAACCCCGGAACACCAAGACCGTCGAGAACCCTAATGTGTGACCCTTTTCCCGAGCCCTATTTTATAAATGCTAAATATAAAACCTGTTGCACTTTAATCATTCATCTTGCATGCATGCTTAACATGTGGTTTGGGGGCCTTATGCCGATTCACTTAATAATTAAATATGGGGCCCATATGCGGGCAAATCTAGTCTCATATTGGCCTCATCTAAATTTGTGTAGCGAACCGGTGCTATCTTTTACCATGTTAAAACAACAGTTAATTGCGGGGGATCTAAACAACATGAACCTATTAATTAATTGCCGGGACCCCGGTTCCGCTTAATATTGACTTAACCGCATCGCACCTTTGCCATGTCATCCATCATACAGGCATCATGCCGATCTTCTGCCGTTGTATTAAATATTGCACCCGGTGTTTATTCTAGTGTTTTTGCTTCTTCGCGGATAAGGCCGTTGAGTTGATGTGAGCTTCGCCCCGATCTTCGGTTAAACCTTCGGCAATGTTTCCAGGCGAGCATCTCCCCCTTTCTACCTATCTTACTTTTATGGTATTTACTTCCCTCCTGTTGATCTATTGCTATCTGTGTTGCGATGCTCTAGTTTTCCGTAACCGTGATATCCCTTGCAGCCCTATATTGCCTCAGACACATCCTATTACCTATTGTTTGGTAGATAGTTGGACTTGCGCGTCGTAGTCGCTTGCTCAAGTGCTGTTGCGTGTCGTCAAGTGCCACAGTTGTTGATGTATTGCCGCATGTTGATGATGGAGATGATCATAGTTTTACTTATCGTTCACTTTAATTCCTGTTTAACAACTAAAATTGAAATAAGCAGAGGCATCGGTGGGTGATAGAAAATATTTGGTTTCCGAACGCCCACTTGTGTCCCGTAGGACCCCGAGTACTTGATACATGTTCCTTGATTTATCGCGCTATCCACATATGGGGAATTATGGGCCCCCCTTAGCCAGAGCTTGATTCCGTCTTATTTCTTGGGGCCACAAACTAGTTTGAGGTTTTATTTACGATCCTGTACTTATGCCATGTTTTACTGCTTTATTTACGATTGTGCGACAGATAGCACCTGTACTGTTTAGGATCGGGACACGATTCCGCGGTGTCGACAAGCCCCGTTTGGGGTTCCCAGTCGTTCACAGCCGTATACCCAGACCTTGAGTCCGTCTCGGAGCTAGCTTACTTCGTTGCGGGTAGCTTAATGGGGTGGCCCCCTGAAATATTTCTGAATCTTGTGATTGCTCTGTCGTGAAGACCTCGTTGGGTTTTGATTTGGTTTTTCCGAGGTTGATCGTGTGTGTGTTGCTATTTGTGCACCCCGGTCGGGTTAAAACTTTCTGAAAGCCGTGTCCGCGGTTATGGACGACTTGGAGCACAGTATCTCGACCATAGACAAGCATAACTAAAGTTTACTGCTATAAATTTGACTTTATAATGACTAGTAATCAGCTCCACTATAATGGAATGGCTAAATAATACTGCCCACAATTGCTTGTTTGGATTGTCGCTTGCGACCATTGTACCTGACTAGTAATTATGGCAACTACAACGGAATGGCTGAATAAAAGTACCAACAACTGCTGGGTTTTTGGGTTATCTCATGCTAATTGTATCGGATTAGTAAGTGTTGCAACTACAACGGAATGGTTAATTAAAAGTGCCCACTGCTTAATTTATCAGGATGATTATCTATACCGGACTAGTAATTGCTGCAACGATAACCGAATAAATAAAACTGCCAACCGTGTGAGTTCCTCGGTTGACTTCCTCGTTTGGTCTCGAGGGGGAAACGCCAGGATGGGTTGGTTTGATGATAGTGTGAGGTTGGTTCCGGATAGGTCCTTCTTACCCCCCCTCTGAATTGCCGCCAGTTGTGTCGAGTCTCTATAGGGTGTTCAGTGCATGCTGCCGCTGCCGCTTCAGTCCACCATACCTATGTAGGCGAGGACCGCCGAATTCTAGCCTCGCCGTGTACTGGCCTCAGTACTGACGCTCCTCTTTTTCCTTTGCCCTTTGTCGGCACCCCCTTTTGTTTAAGCAGGTTTGAGATCAACGCCGTTAGCAGGGTTACCCTTCCGGCTTGGCCTGGGCAGGGTTATGGACGCCATTGGTTATTCTTCAGGGCTCTTAGCCCCATTTGCGTCTTGTCCGTAGCTGGACGCTCTATCGTTTTCAAGGTGATTTGGATCTTTGTATATTATATCTGTATTCTTGACTCTTTGAGTCGCTGTTATATATATCTGTTCTGTGGGTCCCATCGAGGACTGTTGTGTAATGTTATTACTTCGTTTTCCACCCGCACGAAAGTGCCTGGTGGGCACCTTTGAATCGTTTCTATGCGGGTTTGGCGAATTTTGCTCAAACTTGCATAGGTCCGATTCTGAGGGTGTTACAGAGTGGTATCAGAGCGCAGCAGTTGCGATACCCCACAAGTCCAGCCTGTAGGATAACCTAGCTAACGGCCGAAGTAGAGTGTCAAAACTATTTTTTGAAAATCGGTTGGATAGTTCTGAGTAGGTCTGATTTTACTCCTTACCCCTCTGCTATTCTCCTCTTATCTCCACGTGTTTTGAATCCGCTCTCTTCTCTCTCTTCGAGTCCAGGATATCTCGTGGTTGGGTTTCCGTCGTACCTTCAGAGTTTCGCTTCCTTCTTTGATAACGGTGTTCTACCGTCCGGTGTTCAAACTGCCTGACGGATCCGTCTGCTGTGGTATCATTCTTTGTTCCTTGTTTGTGCTTTCCGGTGTTTTCCGACGCGACGACATCATCTATGCTAGATCCGATGCAGAGTCTGCATCAGTCCTCTGTTTCCGAACCTCGCTTGTCGAGATCTTCAGTCTGATTTCGAGAATGGTTGCACGCTTTTCCACTGATTGTGCAGAGTAATAGTTTGGGTGCGTGATGGATTGGCCCCCATGCCGACTACCCCTTCTATTCGCTTTTGTACATTGAAGTGGACGAGAATGCATCGGTTCCCTCTTTCAATCGAAGCTAGAGGTGGCTTTATTTGTTGATACCTCCATCTTCGACCTTTTGTTCCGGAGTGTTCTCTCGACGATCACGGACAACGACTTCTTGTTAGTGGTGTCGTGAGGACCTACACGAAGCGCGAAGGATCAGACCGCCGGCCTTCCTTCCGGTACCATGAGGCGGATCTCGAGGGCGAGATCCATTGTTAGTGGTGTCGAATTGTGGCATCCCACAAAACCACTACTAGAAAATCGCGTTGAATTTGTGCATTGCATCGTCATCATCATGCATTGTTCGCATAAAACTATTTTCGCAAAGCCTGTTTTGTTTTCTAAAAACGCCCCGTCTTTTATTCAAACGCCAAACACCGGGTCTCCGGAATTATTTTGTTGTCGGCTATCGGGTTGCGAAAGCCGTGTTTTAAAATAATTAAAATTTAAATTATTTTAATAGGGGCAGTCGAACGGGCCGATTGACCCGATCGACCACCCCAGAAAAATATAATCGGTCCACCCCTTATTTCCTAAACCTACCAACTAACCTACCCACACCCCCTGGCCACCTCACTCCCTCCAATAGCCATGTGCCACCTCGCCTCTCCCCATCCCCCAACCAACCATGTGCTGACACCTCACCAGCCCTCTCTCCTCCCTCCCTCACCTTCTCTCACTTCCCCTGGGTCCCACCCGCGCCTGGTCCACCAACAGCCTCACCCCCACATGCGCCCATCCCAGCTCCACCCACACACCCGCGACCGCGTGCCCCGCACCTGGGCCCCGCCCCTGTCGGCTTCTTCCTCCCCGCGACCTCCCTCTCCCTCTGGTTCTCTCCCTCGCGCGCAGCACCCGCCCCGTCTCCGCTCGCCGCCTCGCCCTCCCGCGCTCTCCTCCACCCTCTGCTCGCCCTCCTCCGGCCGCGCCCGTCCGCCGCCGCCCCCTGCGTTCCCCCTCCGCCTCGCCCACCGCTCCGCGCACCCCGCCTGCCCCGCCATCCTCGCCGTTCGCCCCCACCTCCGCCGGCCACCCGCCTTAGCCTCGCCGGCTCCTGCGAAGCGCGCCGCCGCGGGCCTCCCTCCGCCTCTCTCGCGCGCCGTTCCTCCCCTCCCCCCTTCGAGCGCCGCGCTAGCCTCGCCTCCGGCCCGCATCCGCCGCCGCCGGGCTTCGCTCCGCCGTCCGCTGCCGCCCCGCGGTCGCGCCAGCGCCGTCCGTCCCCGCCGGCAGAGCCCGCCTCACCGTCGTCGTCTCCTCCAGCCGCATCCCGAGCCCGCCCCGCGTCTGCCCACCTCGTCCGCTGAGCCGCCCCGGCCCAAGCCTGCCTCGGCGGGCCCCTGCCATGCCGCGCGGCCTCCGAGCTCCTCGTGTCGGCCTGCTGCAGCGAGGGCGTCCCCAGCGCGACGTGCCCGCCTCCCTTGCCGGTTCAGCGAGCCACCGCAGGGACCTCCGCCTGCGTGCGCTGCCCGCGGTCGTGGCCCATCTTCCTCGCCCCTTTGCGCCTGTCGCCGATCGTTTTGTCTGCCACCTCTTTTGTCTCTGCGTCGGGTGCCTTTGTTGCATGCCGACCTTGTCCTTGCATGCCTTGGGCTCCATGAGGAGTTGCTGCTCAGGTTCCGTCGGAGAGGCACGCTAGGTGTGTCAGTGCCAGCTTGTTGCCAATCCAAGCCACCATCAGATAACGAAACCAGTACCACAACGCCAACGACAGAGAACCGGACAAGATCTTCTACACGGAACGCTGAGGCCTCCACCACGGACCCACAAGATCTGCCACGCGGAACCGAAGACCGCAGAACGCCAAGCTCTCTCGCAGGACCCCGAAGGCCGTTCTCCGGACCGTCATGATCTTCTTCTCGGATCCGGAGACCCCGGAAACCGACTCGCCCAAGACCGACATCGACAAACGAAGACGGCACCATCAAGACCTTCATCACGGGACGCCGAGATCTGCTACCCGAAAACCGAAGACGGCGGGCGCGACAAGATCCTCGCAACGGCAAGATCGATCCCGTTGTACCGACAAGACCTTCGCGATGACAAGGACGGCACCGACCCGGAAGAATCCGATGCGCCCCCGACGCCGCACCAAGTCCTGCCCGGATGCGAGAACGAGCCCGCCGAGACCGTTCCGATCCCGTCGAACCCCCCGGACCAAGGCCGTCGAACCCTGGACCCTGAGACCGACCCCGAACCCCGGAACACCAAGACCGTCGAGAACCCTAATGTGTGACCCTTTTCCCGAGCCCTATTTTATAAATGCTAAATATAAAACCTGTTGCACTTTAATCATTCATCTTGCATGCATGCTTAACATGTGGTTTGGGGGCCTTATGCCGATTCACTTAATAATTAAATATGGGGCCCATATGCGGGCAAATCTAGTCTCATATTGGCCTCATCTAAATTTGTGTAGCGAACTGGTGCTATCTTTTACCATGTTAAAACAACAGTTAATTGCGGGGGATCTAAACAACATGAACCTATTAATTAATTGCCGGGACCCCGGTTCCGCTTAATATTGACTTAACCGCATCGCACCTTTGCCATGTCATCCATCATACAGGCATCATGCCGATCTTCTGCCGTTGTATTAAATATTGCACCCGGTGTTTATTCTAGTGTTTTTGCTTCTTCGCGGATAAGGCCGTTGAGTTGATGTGAGCTTCGCCCCGATCTTCGGTTAAACCTTCGGCAATGTTTCCAGGCGAGCATCTCCCCCTTTCTACCTATCTTACTTTTATGGTATTTACTTCCCTCCTGTTGATCTATTGCTATCTGTGTTGCGATGCTCTAGTTTTCCGTAACCGTGATATCCCTTGCAGCCCTATATTGCCTCAGACACATCCTATTACCTATTGTTTGGTAGATAGTTGGACTTGCGCGTCGTAGTCGCTTGCTCAAGTGCTGTTGCGTGTCGTCAAGTGCCACAGTTGTTGATGTATTGCCGCATGTTGATGATGGAGATGATCATAGTTTTACTTATCGTTCACTTTAATTCCTGTTTAACAACTAAAATTGAAATAAGCAGAGGCATCGGTGGGTGATAGAAAATATTTGGTTTCCGAACGCCCACTTGTGTCCCGTAGGACCCCGAGTACTTGATACCTGTTCCTTGATTTATCGCGCTATCCACATATGGGGAATTATGGGCCCCCCTTAGCCAGAGCTTGATTCCGTCTTATTTCTTGGGGCCACAAACTAGTTTGAGGTTTTATTTACGATCCTGTACTTATGCCATGTTTTACTGCTTTATTTACGATTGTGCGACAGATAGCACCTGTACTGTTTAGGATCGGGACACGATTCCGCGGTGTCGACAAGCCCCGTTTGGGGTTCCCAGTCGTTCACAGCCGTATACCCAGACCTTGAGTCCGTCTCGGAGCTAGCTTACTTCGTTGCGGGTAGCTTAATGGGGTGGCCCCCTGAAATATTTCTGAATCTTGTGATTGCTCTGTCGTGAAGACCTCGTTGGGTTTTGATTTGGTTTTTCCGAGGTTGATCGTGTGTGTGTTGCTATTTGTGCACCCCGGCCGGGTTAAAACTTTCTGAAAGCCGTGTCCGCGGTTATGGACGACTTGGAGCACAGTATCTCGACCATAGACAAGCATAACTAAAGTTTACTGCTATAAATTTGACTTTATAATGACTAGTAATCAGCTCCACTATAATGGAATGGCTAAATAATACTGCCCACAATTGCTTGTTTGGATTGTCGCTTGCGACCATTGTACCTGACTAGTAATTATGGCAACTACAACGGAATGGCTGAATAAAAGTACCAACAACTGCTGGGTTTTTGGGTTATCTCATGCTAATTGTATCGGATTAGTAAGTGTTGCAACTACAACGGAATGGTTAATTAAAAGTGCCCACTGCTTAATTTATCAGGATGATTATCTATACCGGACTAGTAATTGCTGCAACGATAACCGAATAAATAAAACTGCCAACCGTGTGAGTTCCTCGGTTGACTTCCTCGTTTGGTATCGAGGGGGAAACGCCAGGATGGGTTGGTTTGATGATAGTGTGAGGTTGGTTCCGGATAGGTCCTTCTTACCCCTCCTCTGAATTGCCGCCAGTTGTGTCGAGTCTCTATAGGGTGTTCAGTGCATGCTGCCGCTGCCGCTTCAGTCCACCATACCTATGTAGGCGAGGACCGCCGAATTCTAGCCTCGCCGTGTACTGGCCTCAGTACTGACGCTCCTCTTTTTCCTTTGCCCTTTGTCGGCACCCCCTTTTGTTTAAGCAGGTTTGAGATCGACGCCGTTAGCAGGGTTACCCTTCCGGCTTGGCCTGGGCAGGGTTATGGACGCCATTGGTTATTCTTCAGGGCTCTTAGCCCCATTTGCGTCTTGTCCGTAGTTGGACGCTCTATCGTTTTCAAGGTGATTTGGATCTTTGTATATTATATCTGTATTCTTGACTCTTTGAGTCGCTGTTATATATATCTGTTCTGTGGGTCCCATCGAGGACTGTTGTGTAATGTTATTACTTCGTTTTCCACCCGCACGAAAGTGCCTGGTGGGCACCTTTGAATCGTTTCTATGCGGGTTTGGCGAATTTTGCTCAAACTTGCATAGGTCCGATTCTGAGGGTGTTACAATTGCTCTCTTAGTTGGTTGCTCCCAGTCTTTTCCTAGCCTCCACTTGTATGAGTGAGCTCTACTCATGCATCCAACTCCCAAGAAACCAAGTTATTCCAAAGTGTCCACTATAAATTCCTATGCATGGTGTGTTACACCATTATAATTATATTCTTGTTTTCATCTATCTTCCAATTAAAAACTATTTTGTTATGTGAAAAATTAGTGATTAAAGCTCTCACGAACTTGATGGCACACTTTATTTTTCTTGCCCCTAATAAACTTGAACCATTGTGTCATCTATGTTGTATATTCTTGCATTTATACATTGGAATTAGTAGAACCATGTTTTCATGGGGAACGTTTTCAACATTGCACTTGTACTTTGTACATGGTTATCATGCTCTTTTGTATATGGATGTCGCTGGTGTGAAATAAAAAGGGAGCTTGTAAGTCCATGGAGTTATGTATTTTTTGTTAGAGAAACGCCTGGACCGCTAGCCTAAGTCATGCCTAATCATGGTGGAAACTTGCAGCATCACCATAATGAGAAATCTGTGAAGCATCCTCAATAAAAACCTACGCAAATAGAAAATAAAAAGATCGCTGAGATGCTCATTGTCTGTTTGCCTTGTCATTTTGGTTATGGGAAAGCTCCTGTACCATGTGCAAGGGGTACCCCGTTGGCGGTTCTCTATGATACGCATGTACTTACTATGACAAGAACTTATAGGTGACTAAAGTTGAGTAGCATGAGGTGCGACCCTCGTATTCAAGGGACATGAGATTGCCAACTTATACTTTGTCAAGCATGTACTCCATAGTTTGTTCACTTTATCCTTAATCACTTCAAGATGCTTATGATAGGGGCAATGAGGGCTGAAAGCTAACAAGTACCATAATTTTGGAAGCTCTTTTTGAGACTTGAAATCTCTGCTTCCCTTTTTATGAAGGGCCCTTCTTCCACTATTATATTGAGTCTCCACTTTTTACCTTTAGGCACCGGTTAAGAGAGCATAGTTGTCATTCTTAGTTCTATGTGCATTGTCCCAAAACTTATTGATTGATGCATATTGTTGATATTACTTGTTCTTGTGCTGTTTGTATCTAGTCACTCTTATGAACTTTGAAGGTGTCCTATGCCTATTTGCTACTCCATGAGGGACAAGCTGAATGCCACTATGCTATGTTTTCTGTATGTGAAACACACAAACGTTTTTCAATGCATGTTATTCATGATCTTTGTTTGTAGCCTTTCATGTTGCGTGCATAGTTACTTTGTCTTGCTGTTAGAACTCCATCTTTCATGCTCATGTTTAGAGTTCTTTGATCGCAGCTTTCAATGCTTGCAAATGGTTTGATCTTGATTTTGATGGTGCATGTCACCTCAAATATTATTCTTTTTATCACTTACCTACTCGAGGACGAGCAGGAATTAAGCTTGGGGATGCTTGATACGTCGTAAATGTATCTATAATTTTTTATGTTCCATGCTTGTTTAGTATCCACTTTTCTATGTTTTGTCTACACTTTGAGGTGTTTTTATACACTTTCTGGAACTAACCGATTGACAAGATGCCATAGTGCTAGTTGCCCGTTTTCTGCTATTTTTGGTTTTAGAAAGCTAAAAAATGAATGTTCTCGGAATTGGACGCGACAAAAGCCAAAGTCAATATTTCACCGAGGGGAACACGAAACCACGAAGCAGAGACGAAGGAGGGCCTCGGGGGCCCCACACCCCCTGGCTGCACGGCCAGGCCTGGCCCGCGCCTGGGGGGTGTGTCCACCCTGGGCACCCCCTCGGCCTCCCCTTTCGCCCACATATACGTCTCCTCGGGACGTAAACCCTAACGCGCGCAAAAATCCAGAAAAAGTTCCGCTGCGCCGCCGCCACCAAAGGGGAGATTCGAGGGACAGAAAGTCTCTGTTCCGGCACCCTGCCGGAACGGGGAAGTGCCCCCGGAGCCATCTCCATCGATTTCCACCACCATCTCCATCACCATTGATGATTCCCATAATGAGGAGGGGGTAGTTATTCCTCAAGGCTAAGGGCTCTACCGGTAGCTATGTGTTCGTCTCTCTCTCTATGCATGATCTTGTTGTGGTCATGAGATTTGTAACCAAGTAGATCTACCTTGCTACTCAAGTGCTTCAATATTTCTCTGCTCTCCCCATGTGTGTGAAAGTGACAGCATGCACGCCATGGTGGCACTTAGTCTAGAGTCTATATAAATACTCATTGTGCTTTAATAGATCTATGTTTTTCCCTACGTGTGTGAAAGTGACAACGTGCATGCCGTGTGTGGCACTTAAGCTAGACTACATATATATTTGTTTTGAGTTATATTTGGAGTTGGATGTCTTTATAAAATTGTGGTGTTTGTTGGAACCATCTAGCACTCAAGGTGACAATGTGGGGTTATCTAGATGGGGAAGGCAACCTTTAAGGAGTGCTTTTGTAGCCCTACCATGGATTAGAGTGTCCAACCGGAGAGTACTTGAGGTTAGTATCATGAAGATAATATATTTATTGAGAGTGTTCACTAGTGAAAGATGATCCCTAGGCCTTGTTTCTAAACATTGAAATAATATTTGCATCTAGATCTATTGCATGTTTTCCTGCTTCCATCCTTTTTCCTTTAGTCTTTACCTCACTATCAAGCTATTTTTTTTGCACCGTTACCACTTGTATTTCACTATTTTTTCGCCGAACTAGTGCACCTATACACCTGACAAGTGTATTGGATGTGTTGGGGACACAAGAGACTTCTTGTATCTTGATTGCAGGGTTGCTTGAGAGGGATACCTTTGACCACTTCCTCCCTGAGTTCGATAAACCTTGGTTAATCCACTTAAGGGAAACTTGCTGCTGTTCTACAAACCTATGCACTTGGAGGCCCAGCAACTGTCTACAAGAATAGAAGTGTGTAGACATCAAGGCGGAGAAAATAAGAATGACTGGTATCCCGTTGACCAAGGCACCAAACGTTGTGTAAGCTTCTTATCATCTGACATTGTCTCTTGCTCATCTTATTCATGTACTTACACTTTTGTCTGTTTTAGGAAGAAGGCTAGTGTGAGTTTGAAGAAGACCTCCAAAACATCGGGGGCTTCTAAAAACATCAAAGAAATGTTTTTCCAAGCGTCTCTCGCCATCGCCCCTCTGACTCCGAGCGTCCAACCTTCTGCCGCACCAACAAGTTCTCCAGCAAAGGTAGTGTCTGAACCTTCCGCCATGGAAGTGGACCCAACTCCTTAGAAGGTCCCTGAAGTTGCCGCGGAGCCCCATGTTGTTAGCGAGCAGGCGACACAGGAGAGCACGTCTCCTGGTGCGGCGCTGACTTCTCCCACGTGCGGCCTTGAGGAGCTGCTCAAACAAGCGGAGATCGTCCGTGTAAAGACACTTGCCTTTAGCAAGATATTCTCCGAGAGCGCCAGTAACCTCAAGATCATCATATAAGTTTTATATGCTTTTTGCATTTCATATGTAGTATCCCACTGTAGCCCCGAGCATTTAGACGGAAAACCATAGGTCTTTGAGTCTGAATGCTCTAAGAGTGACTAGGCTAGAAACTTTGCACTGTAGCCCCCAAGTATTTAGTTTGAATGAATTATTCTGACTAGATACTTTTAGAGTAGCATACCCAATGTTTGTAAGTTTTAATATTGTAGCCCCCAAGCCTCTAGTTGAAACAAAATTAGTTTCGTCTAAATGCTTAAAGAAAGACTAAGCATAGCGCTGAGTTAAAAACTCGTACTGTAGCCCCCAAGCCTCTAGGCGGATACTTATCCGGTTAGATGCTCCAAGTAGACTAAGTAACTTTGTTCTTTTTGCAGAATGAGAATACTCGGAGGAATGCCGCCAGCGACAAGTTCCACAAAATGCGTACAAACCTTGAAGTTGAAAAGAATAAAACTGCTTTCTTGAAGGATCAAACTTGGAAAGGGTAAAACTGCTTTCTTGAAGTCTGTTTTCTTTTTAATTTTGCACTCAACTTGGTCTTGTGCCATTAACTTCCGACTACTCATTGTGCTTTGTCATTTTTCCGACTTGCAGAAGCTATCGCCAAGGCTAAGGAAATTTGTAGCACCCGGGAAATCCGCTACTAGAAAATCGTGTGTTAAATAATACTTTGTGCATAATCGTAACATATCCATGCATCTGTTTGCCAAAACTATTTTATAAAAGGCTATTTTGTTTTCTAGATACTAGATATTCTCCTCTTTGATCAAATCGAAAGATCCGTCCATATCTGTTATTTGTCTAAAACCTTTGTGAAAATGTTTTATTTTAAAAGAATTAAAAATAATAAATACAACCCAATTTCTATTTCTTGCCTGCGCACCCTCGTGTCTTACAAAGTGCTCAGGCCTCGCGCTTGTTGGATCACGATCAGGCGGCGGGGACGGTAGCGACGCAAGCAGCCAAAACAGACTCGAGCCAGCTCGTCCTTGTTCCCCACCGCCAAATTCTCCCTCATCGGCGGCGAGCCGTCCAGCCGCCAGACGCATCTAGCTTAGGGGGGATGGTGTACTCGTTCGTTGGAGAAGTAAGGGAGGAGCGCCGACGTCGAGGAAGCGCGGATCGATGCGCCCGAGGGCGGTGGCCGTGGTCAGAGGGGTCGACGGAGCAGCACCCGCGGCGCGGACCCGCGGATCGGCGCTTCCGAGGTCCGGGGTTGGCCATGGTGACGTTCTACGGCGGAATGCTGCGTCCACATCTTAGAGCTCTGCTGTCAATGGTGAGTTCTGAAGGAACCCTCCTCTTTTCCCGTTTTTTTTCTCCGGCGTTTTACTGGAGTGGTGCTGAAGTTTTGCTCTGCTGTTAGCTTACTCCGCCAACCCCTCCCAAAGTCCCAATTAGACCACGGTAGTGCTGTTAAGGTTCAAGGATTGTATGGTAGTACTATTTTCTATTTTTTTATTCTTTTATGTAGTCCATTTGCCATGCGCATAATTTGATCCACATTTAGACGTCTGATTTCATGTTTTTTTTGCATAGTATTGCATCATCTAATTCGGGTTTGATATATCCATTTGTTAGTTCACTTTTCTGCTTATTTTAGACTGTAGGTTTATCAATTTTCGTCTAGCTCAATTCGCCCCACTAATTGACATTTGGTGGCCGCGATGAGAGTCGTCGGGAGGGTAAATTGGCGGCACGGCCTCGCAAATCGATGCGTCCGAGGCGGGTGTGTGCTCGCAGGTATAGACGAGACCTCCTCGGTGGCATGGTGCTGCGTCCAAACGGCGGCGCACTTCTGTAGGTGTTTCGGCTGGTGAGTGCTTAAAACCGTTCGTTTCTACTATTGTTGATTTCGGGCCTGGTATTTTTGCTCGACGCTAAATTGATTTCCCCCCAACTTGGTCATAGCTGTGCTGGTCGATTAGGGCGTCTCCAATGTGGATTTAAGCATCGGCTATAGACAGAAAAATAGTCTTAAGGTCGACCTTAAACATTGTGAGCACCGATCCTAAGATAAAAATCGCTGAGGTCGACCACACCGGTGTGGCCGGGTCGTAAGGACTAAACAACTAGTTTTATATCTCTCTCTCCACTTCTATCGACCACAACTGGGCGCAGGGATGGGATGGAAAGAACTATAAACATTGGAGGTGGCAGGGATGTGGGCTCCAGCTTAATGCACAAACAATTCTTAAGCATTGTAGAGAGCTTGGTCTGATATAGCATAACAGATAGGGCCCAGCTTATGGTCTACTTTAGAAATAAGCATTGGAGACGCCCTTAGTCACGTTGGTGATCCTTACTAGTCACCGCAGTGCTGGTATAGTAGTCACAGTGCTTCTCGTACAGTAGTCACATGTATGTAACATGTAACTTTTGGACTGAAATTGGTTTCTCTGTTTTATACTACTCCCTCCGATTCAAGGCTTAAGGCGTCCTCGTTTTGCGTGTTTTTTATTACTCTAAGTACATAAAGAGTTTTGGTATAAAACTAGTACCACTGGAAAGTATTTTTCAATACGAATTCAACGGTACTAATTATGTACAATATAATAATTATTTTGTTGTTCAA
Organism: Avena atlantica; assembly: GCA_910589765.1. Taxonomy (NCBI): domain Eukaryota; kingdom Viridiplantae; phylum Streptophyta; class Magnoliopsida; order Poales; family Poaceae; genus Avena; species Avena atlantica. Next base: position 195,595,575 of record OU342738.1, on the reverse strand, counting down.
TTCTTTTGGTCAAACTTTGCTTTGAAAAGCGTGTGCGCCTTAAGCCCTGAAACGGAGGTAGTAGATAGTAGGTAATCCATGTAGTTGTGGCTCAATAGTTACATACATGTGATCCCAGTCACGCTTAGGAGGTTGTCTCAGTTTTTTGCTCAAACATCATGAAGTTTTTATGTTTTGATCCTAATACGCACTGCTGGTTAGTTTATAATCATAGGATGTAAATTTTGCATAATAAATACACTCCGTTCATATTGTCGTAGTACTTTTCCTACAGATAGGATGTATTTTTTTATACTACCAAGGTTATACAGTAGTGCTTATGGATGTAACAATCTAATAAAATCATCAATATTTGTATGTAATAATATACACGCTAGGATGTTTATTTTTACTCCTAAGGTTTTTTTTATCATATTATGCAGTGGGGATTACTGATTTTTTTGTATGCGCAAATAGGATGTATTATTACGGTTATTCTTTCCAAATTAGATGTTGTTTTCTTATGCCAGGATGTAATTATTGTCCAATTTTAACATCATGATCCATGCTCACCTGATTTATAGGTATTTAATGCATAGAATCGGTAACATATGCTAGATGTCAATTTAAGCCATAGTTAAGTATCCGATTATTCATACATTTCTGTTTTGGCTTTGCAAGAACATGTACATACATATATTCGTGTGTATATTTTCAGACCATGGATGTTGTTTTGAGGATAATCTAGGAAGAATAGGCTGTACTTTTTTAGGATGTTCAACTCTGTGAGCATGATCAACATGTAGACTGTAGAAGAAATTTGGGTCATCATTTTTTACATTTTCAAACTGGGCAAAAGCAAGTTCATTTCCATATCCAACAACTAGCATTAAATTTCCTTTTAACTAGTTCAAGTATAAAAAGTTACAGCAAAGTCACACCTATTATGCTATTTTGCTACAAAACATAACAGTTACTAACTTATTTTTTCCAGATTTTTGTGTACAGATTCATGCAAAACAGAGTCCATAGGAAGATCTCATGCCGCTCCTTCAAGTTAATACAGCATAAAACCTCATGGAAATTGTACATGCTGTTTTTGCTTCAGTTTTCTTCTACTATGGTCCCTTTTCATGTCGGTGGTGGTTCAAAGTTTGGATCTTACAAATTTAGGTAAAACATGATGCCTTTGCTTGTAGTTTCCACAACAAACATTTTTTTAATATCTAGTATGCACAGAAAACCATATGCTATTACCTTTTTTTACCATGAGTTCTCCAAGACTAGAATATTTTGTTACATCTTTGTTACCGAGTGCGCACCTCTCTTGCTCGTCCGATCGCGATCACGCGTCTCGATCGCTTCGAGGCAGCTGGGACCACACAGCGACACCCCCGTCCCCCTTCGGCTCTCTCCTACAGTTGTACTCACACACGTTGCTCCCCTCCTACTCACACACGCGAGACAGAGTAGACGCAGATCTCGTCGGCTATCCGGATTCTGGAGGAATGGATGACGAGGGCCCCGCGCCGACGCGATTTGCCGCGCCCTGGACGAGGCCTGCGCTAGGCCCCGCCCCCGCGCCCCGTCCTATGTTTTCTCCCAAGCCCCCGAAGCTGAGGACGTCCCCCATGCGACTCACCGATGCTTGCCGCTAGGACGAGGAGTAGGACAGCGAGGGCTAGGGGCATGGCCGCGGTGAGCCCTCGTGGTGGCGGCGGGTACGGTTTCCGCCAGAGTTGGGGGCGGACGAACGGGCTCAGCCACACTGCGTACCACGAAATCCGTTGCATTTAGCGCTAATTCTCCCGGCTTGCTGCGCCGATGGTATTGGTGCTGGTGGGATGGGCGAGGAGAACCTCTCCACAAATTTTCTTTGGATTAGGACTAAAACTATTCTCGATTTAATCCTCCCATATCCGGATTCAGATTGGTAAGCACCGTTTCTATCGTTACCCACCTCCAGCAATCCCCTACATGATGTAGTATTATCATTTTTTAGCAAAATTTATCTGGAAATTTCCATCAAATTCCTTTGTGCTTTTAATTACTACATTTATTTTTCTATTCGATTCATGCTAACTTGTGCCTATGATTAGTCTTCTACATTTATTTTAGAACACATATTATGCTGTACTTCTTAGTTAAATGTTACATCTAATTAATCATGTAGTACATATTCAGGATGGAATGTTACATCTAAGTAATCATGTAGTACATGTTCAGGATGGAATTCATATGCACAAAATAACCATACACCAAATTTTTCTAATTACATGTAACTACTCATATAGTACTTACCTTTTGTTTATGACATTTTCTTGCAGACCATGCGAATAGAGTTCATCCTATGAAGATCTCACGATGCCCTAAACCCTGAGTGAGCTTAATCTTGAAGAAAATTGTACTTCCTCCGTCCAAGAATAGATGTCTTAGATTTTTTTAATTTTGGATGAATGTATATACTAAATAGTGTCTAGATTCATCTAAATTTTGATAAATTTGAGACATCTATTTTAGGACGGAGGGAGTACATGCTATTCTAGTTTCAGGCTAGTTTCTTCCATGTTTGAGGGGTGGTCACAAACATCTGAGAAACTATATGCTTTTTGTTCATGTTTTCCACAGCAAACGTTTTTGCTACATCCTAGTATGCACAACAGTTCCTGCTACTGTGTGTTTTGCTATGAGATTATTGTTTCTATCGTAGTATTTTTTTACATCCTACAATCCGTTCTTACACATATATACTTTGGGGGTGTGGTAGGTGATCACTCACACCCCTCATCTAACATGGTATCTACTATAATCAGCAGATGTAATTGTACCACCTGTCAGCTTCTTCCCTCCGCAGCTGGAGTGGACCCTGATGTTGTGCTATTCTTTTTCTAGTTTAATTGCATGTATATTCTGTTCTACCATCTTCTCTTGCCATGGAATTTCCTGTTGTCCTGTCCCGTGGAGGAAGAAAAGGGAGCAGCCAGGCAGAAAACTTGGGTCTGGTCCTAGCGTGTAGTTGTATCGCGCCTCCCCTGCCTAACGCGCACTCCCGCGCCAAAAGCCCAAGGAAACGGGTCATGCTATTTTTGGGCACATGTCGCTATCCGGTCCTTGGGACCAGTTTCTGTTTCTGGTATGTTGCTAGCGCTAAAACGTAACCGCGCACCATGTAGAATCGTCCTAAATACAAAACCTATTTTACCCGGAGAAGGTCGCCACCGGCCAGGCCCAGCTGGTAGCAGCCTACTACCCCAAATAAATATCTAGACCTAAACCCTAATCTAACCACACCAAACCCTAGATCCCACCACCTAACCCTACCTAGCTGCCGCCGCCAGGAGCCAACCCACGCGGTCAACACAGCGTCGCGCGACACACGCAACGCACGCGCACACACACCCGATGCCCCAACCCGACCAGACGCGGCTTGCATGTCGCCTCTCCGTGCGACTTGACTCATAGATTAAATCGAGCGTCTCTCTCCCGCAGACCCACCAGCTCCGGCTGTTCTCAGGAAAAAAAGAAATACCCGTTCCCGTCCGTATCCATCTGCCCTGTACCGATCTCACCCGTAATACACGCACGCCACTAATGAAAAAAATGCAGATATATCTCATAGCGCGCGGGAACCATTGCGCGGGAACACATCCACCACATATACAGCTGCGCGGCAAAATCCAATACACTATTGCAAACAAAAACGGGAGGTTAAAAGCGCATCAATCTAGAAAGACGATTTCCAATTGAAGTGCGAATGAACAGTAACTTCATACACTAGCTCCAATTGAATAGCGCAGCCATCAATAGTGGTTGCCTATGGATTCTTCAAGTATTCCTGATGGCGATGGATCTCACGCACAGACAGTAAGAGATCTGACTCTCTCTTCATATGAATCATAGTCAGAATTTTCAGTTTCTACCTTTTCAACCGATTCTGGGAGTTGTTCCAACCTTGTCATTTTCTTCCTTTGCTTCCATTCGTCAGACATGCCATCAGCCTAGATTTGTAGGAACTTCTTGCAAACTTTCTAGAAACATCTGCACACACAAGATCAAGTGACAATTACTTTAGGAAATAGGCTTGTTCATGGTGTTATCTAAGTGACAGTACCGATCAGCACAATGTGACTAAACTGAATATTATTTTATATAAGATTTCCAAGAAACTGTAGCAGATCCCAATGATGGAAGGGTACCAGAACTTGGCATGCAATTTTTATCATAAGAGGAAGGTTATTCCTTTTATAACAAGTATGTTGAAACTATTGGTTTTAGCATTAGAAGAAGCAGTGGCCATAAAATGAAGAACTCCTCCGCAATGCAACAAAGGACATTTACATGCTCTCGTCAAGGTATGGGCTAAATGCAATTTCCTTTAAGATCGTAATCATATTTTGATGCACTAAGAAAATTATTATAACTTATAGGATATCGTGGGGATGATAAAAGAGAGGACACATTCAGCTACAAAAACAAGATGTGGGTGTACGTTCCGTATGAAGATAAGCTTTAGAAACGGATTTTATGAAGTGTATGAATTAGAGGTGTCACATAACCACATTCTTGCTCCTGGAACCATGGCCCACTTTTTGAGATCCCATAGAAAAGTAACAGAAGCGCAAATAGCAAATGCTGAGGTTACAAAATCTGTAGGTATTTCAAATAAAGCAACAATCGATCTGATGGCCGAACAAGCAGGTGGAATTGAAAACCTTGGTTGTGCACGTGAATATATGAAAAATCGATTGTACTCAAAGAGAACAATAAAAGCAAAGGAAGGAGACACAGGAGGAGTGTTAGAATACATGGAGAAGAAGGTATCAGAAGATGTCAATTTCTTCTATTCAATTCAAGTAGATGAGGATGATTTGGTAACTAATATTTTTTGGGCTGACTCCAAAATGGTCTCGACTATGAGATGTTTGGTGATGTTATATGCTTTGACACTACATATAGGAAACTAGATGATGAACGCTCATTTGGTTTGATTGTTGGGGTCAATAATCACAAGAAAATTGTAGTATTCGGTATTGCACTTCTCTATGATGAAACCGCTGAAATTTTTGCTTGGCTTTTCAGAACTTTTTTAGAAGTTATGTCAGAAAAATATTGTCGTGGTGGTATCACGGCATATGCCATGGGTAGGCTAAAGTTGGGGCCGATGGACGTGGTGGAATCCGGGGAGGGATGATGCGGTGAAGACCGCACTCATATGAACAAAGAGAAATACAATGTATATTGGATTGAAGCTCTCAAGTGTGGATAACACCTCATTCTATACATCTAATCTCTTATAATCTTGCCATACTTGTGGCTACAACCATGCTCCTTGAGTTGTATCTCCTATCCTTCTATCTAGATTTCTCTATGAGAGTGGAGGAAGAGGAAGAAGGAGAACTCCTAGTGAGCCGAAAGGAGAGGAGCCCTTCGGGCCTCTCTTCTAACGATCCCCCTGGTGCTCCTTATAAAGGGGAGCCCAGGGGACAATTCTTGTACTTCACGCTTAGCATCTAGATGGCATATTCTGGGCATCTTCCAGAGATGCTGAGCATATGCCTTGGCATCTTTGGAGGTACCAGGCATATTCCCTAGCATCTTATTTGATGCTAAGAGCATATCCCTAGCATCTTCTTGGATGCCATTGGCATATTCCCTAATGCACGTGTCAGTCTGAGCCATGAGCGTCCCAAGACTGACACGATACCTGATGAGCTTGCCCTGGTTTGACAATGAGCTGCCGTAGATGTTCTGAAGGCTCCTGGAGGTGAATAATGGGGTGCTTGGATCTTTATACCTCGGCCCAAACGCCTTGAGCCAAGAGGAAATTCGGCCTGTCTTGTAGTTGATTCGGCCTGGAGATCCAAGGACTCGGCCCAGTTCTGGGGCAGAGCAACAAGGCCCGCCGAGTTATAGCATTTGGCCCAGGGTGCTGGCAGCCTGGCCGGGCGGACCTCGTGCTGGCGAGCTTGGGGGCACAGTCCCGTGGTGGGCCGTACTGTCTCCACCTCGGCCCACCCGGGTGTGCTGTGTTGACGCTGAGCAGGGAGGAAGCCCGTGGTGGGCTGAGCTGCGCCTTCCTCGGCCCACCCGGGGGAGCCTAACGACGCGGGAGAAGGGACTTGTCGAGGTGAGGTCGATGCCTGGGAGTTGGCTCGGCGGGAGCTCCTGGCGGGTACTTCGGCGGGAGCTGGAGGTGTGACGGGCCGAGATGGCAGTTTGGCCCGAGCTGGGCTCCTGTTATTCGTTGCACACTAGCTTCTATTCGGCCTCTACCTTGATAATTCGGCCCAGGGGAGAAGGATCAGGCCCCGACGGTTTTGACCAGGCCGAGTTATACTTAACTCGGCCCAAGTTGGTTTTATCCTTCTTTCTTTTAGCTTTTTACATATCTTTTCACCCATTCTTTCTACAAAAAACGTTTATTCATTTATTTTGATCTCCTTATAGCACAACTCTGGGGTACCTGGGGTCATATCCCCGACATTAGTCCCCGAGGCTATGTGGGACTCGTAGAGTCACGCTTAGACTTTAATTGTAAATATTCCCAGAGTTCCTTTTCAATTTATTGTACCTTGGTTGTATACTTCTATGTCTTATGATCCTTTTGAGTGATTTTCTTGACTCCTAGCCCTCTTGGGTACTGCTTATAACCCTTTTGGGCAAATTTTTGACTTTTAGCCTTCTTGGGCACTGGTCATAAACCCTTTGGGTAAGTTTTTTGGACCTCTGGCCTTCTTGGGCACTGGTCATAACCCCTTTGGGTAAGTTTTTGGACCTCTGGCCTTCTTGGGCACTGGTCATAACCCCTTTGGGTAAGTTTTTGGACCTCTGGCCTTCTTGGGCACTGGTCATAACCCCTTTGGGTAAGTTTTTGGACCTCTGGCCTTCTTGGGCACTGGTCATAACCCCTTTGGGTAAGTTTTTGGACCTCTGGCCTTCTTGGGCACTGGTCATAACCCATTTGGGTAAGTTTCTGGACCTCTGGCCTTCATGGGCTCAGGTCTTAACCCCTTTGGGTAAGTTTCTTGACTTCTGGCCTTCGTGGGCTCAGGTCATAACCCATTTGGGTAAGTTTCTGGACCTCTGGCCTTCATGGGCTCAGGTCTTAACCCCTTTGGGTAAGTTATGAGTTCCTGCCTTCTTGGGCATTGCTCTTTTAACCCCATTGGGTAAGTTATGAGTCTTGGCCTTCTTTGGCACTGCTCTTTTAACCTCTTTGGGTAAATTATGAGTCTTGGCCTTCTTTGGCACTGCTCTTTTAACCTCATTGGGTAAGTTTATGAGCTCTTGCCTTCTTGGGCACTGCTCTTTTAACCTCATTGGGTAAGTTTATGAGATCTTGCCTTCTTGGGCACTGCTCTCTTAACCTCATTGGGTAAGTTTATGAGTCTTGGCCTTCTTTGGCACTGCTCTTTTAACCTCATTGGGTAAGTTATGAGCTCTTGCCTTCTAGGGCTTTGCTCTTTTAACCTCATTGGGTAAGTTATGAGCTCTTGCCTTCTAGGGCTTTGCTCTTTTAACCCCATCGGGTAAGTTATTACCCGGGTCATCTGATCTCAAAGCCGAGTTACTTTATTTAAAATTGAATTTATGTCTTAAGTCTGAGTTATCTGACTCAGATCCGAGTTACATGACTCAAATCCGAGTTAACTCATCCTAAATCCGAGTTACTTTGCTTAATTTTGACTTGCATCCCGAATCTGAGTCTTCTGACTCAAATCCGAGTTAACTCATCCGAAATCCGAGTTACTTTACTTAATTTTGACTTGCATCCCGAATCTGAGTCTTCTGACTCAAATCCGAGTTACTTTACTTAATTTTGACTTGCATCCCGAATCTGAGTCTTCTGACTCAAATCCGAGTTAACTCATCCAAAATCCGAGTTACTTTACTCAATTTTGGCTTGCATCCCGAATCTGAGTCTTCTGACTCAAATCCGAGTTAACTCATCCAAAATCCGAGTTACTTTACTCAAGTTTGGCTTGCATCCCGAATCTGAGTCTTCTGACTCAAATCCGAGTTAACTCATCCAAAATCCGAGTTACTTTACTCAATTTTGGCTTGCATCCCGAATCTGAGTCTTCTGACTCAAATCCGAGTTAACTCATCCAAAATCCGAGTTACTTTACTCAATTTTGGCTTGCATCCCGAATCTGAGTCTTCTGACTCAAATCCGAGTTAACTCATCCAAAATCCGAGTTACTTTACTTAATTTTGACTTGCATCCCGAATCTGAGTCTTCTGACTCAAATCCGAGTTAACTCATCCAAAATCCGAGTTACTTTACTCAATTTTGGCTTGCATCCCGAATCTGAGTCTTCTGACTCAAATCCGAGTTAACTCATCCAAAATCCGAGTTACTTTACTCAAGTTTGGCTTGCATCCCGAATCTGAGTCTTCTGACTCAAATCCGAGTTAACTCATCCAAAATCCGAGTTACTTTACTCAATTTTGGCTTGCATCCCGAATCTGAGTCTTCTGACTCAAATCCGAGTTAACTCATCCAAAATCCGAGTTACTTTACTCAATTTTGGCTTGCATCCCGAATCTGAGTCTTCTGACTCAAATCCGAGTTAACTCATCCAAAATCCGAGTTATCTATTCGCCACGATATAGCTTGACTTGGCGTGATGACGATAATTTGCCTTTGATATAGATTCGAGATATAGATCCGAGATTAAGCTTTGGGACATGATAATAGGGCTAACCGCTGAGAGATCTGATTCGAGAAGTAGATATGAGATATAGGTTCGTGATATGATAAGCTGACCAATAGTCATCGAGATATGGGATAATCTGGCAAGATGGTGAGATATCCATTCGAGTCATAACATAACCTGGCAATCTGGTGAACCGAATAAAGCTTCGGCCTGAATCAGAGATACAATTAGTACGCCGAGTCTGAATACCAATCCGAATTATAAAGTACCCTGGCAAGCTGAATCAAATGTTAGTCCGAATTAGAGACAATTTACTGAGCTGAGTTACAAATTAATTCAAAGCATAAACAAATTGACTTCAAGTTATATTTGAATCAACAAGTAAGATGATTCAACTTATGGCCGAGTTAACAGAAATGCTGGCTGGTGAGCTGAGTTAACGGGTAATCCAAAACATAAACTAACTGACTCAAAATCTATCTGAATCACAAATAAGATGATTCAACCTATGGCCGAGTTAACATATAAGCTGGCTGGAGTACAGATCCAAATCAACATAATGCTCTCTTAATCTAAAGGTGACTCTACGGATAAGTTGACTAGTCCCCGGGTTGAGTTATTCTCTCCCTGGGATGAAGGATCGAGCGCAGGTGGCTGAGTTATCTGGCACTTATAACATACTTGGAGAAGTGTTTGGGTGAGTTTTGCTAGCATCTTAGCATCTTATTTGATGCTAAGAGCATATCCCTAGCATCTTCTTGGATGCCATTGGCATATTCCCTAATGCACGTGTCAGTCTGAGCCATGAGCGTCCCAAGACTGACACGATACCTGATGAGCTTGCCCTGGTTTGACAATGAGCTGCCGTAGATGTTCTGAAGGCTCCTGGAGGTGAATAATGGGGTGCTTGGATCTTTATACCTCGGCCCAAACGCCTTGAGCCAAGAGGAAATTCGGCCTGTCTTGTAGTTGATTCGGCCTGGAGATCCAAGGACTCGGCCCAGTTCTGGGGCAGAGCAACAAGGCCCGCCGAGTTATAGCATTCGGCCCAGGGTGCTGGCAGCCTGGCCGGGCGGACCTCGTGCTGGCGAGCTTGGGGGCACAGTCCCGTGGTGGGCCGTACTGTCTCCACCTCGGCCCACCCGGGTGTGCTGTGTTGACGCTGAGCAGGGAGGAAGCCCGTGGTGGGCTGAGCTGCGCCTTCCTCGGCCCACCCGGGGGAGCCTAACGACGCGGGAGAAGGGACTTGTCGAGGTGAGGTCGATGCCTGGGAGTTGGCTCGGCGGGAGCTCCTGGCGGGTACTTCGGCGGGAGCTGGAGGTGTGACGGGCCGAGATGGCAGTTTGGCCCGAGCTGGGCTCCTGTTATTCGTTGCACACTAGCTTCTATTCGGCCTCTACCTTGATAATTCGGCCCAGGGGAGAAGGATCAGGCCCCGACGGTTTTGACCAGGCCGAGTTATACTTAACTCGGCCCAAGTTGGTGTTATCCTTCTTTCTTTTAGCTTTTTACATATCTTTTCACCCATTCTTTCTACAAAAACCGTTTATTCATTTATTTTGATCTCCTTATAGCACAACTCTGGGGTACCTAGGGTCATATCCCCGACATTAGTCCCCGAGGCTATGTGGGACTCGTAGAGTCACGCTTAGACTTTAATTGTAAATATTCCCAGAGTTCCTTTTCAATTTATTGTACCTTGGTTGTATACTTCTATGTCTTATGATCCTTTTGAGTGATTTTCTTGACTCCTAGCCCTCTTGGGTACTGCTTATAACCCTTTTGGGCAAATTTTTGACTTTTAGCCTTCTTGGGCACTGGTCATAAACCCTTTGGGTAAGTTTTTTGGACCTCTGGCCTTCTTGGGCACTGGTCATAACCCCTTTGGGTAAGTTTTTGGACCTCTGGCCTTCTTGGGCACTGGTCATAACCCCTTTGGGTAAGTTTTTGGACCTCTGGCCTTCTTGGGCACTGGTCATAACCCCTTTGGGTAAGTTTTTGGACCTCTGGCCTTCTTGGGCACTGGTCATAACCCCTTTGGGTAAGTTTTTGGACCTCTGGCCTTCTTGGGCACTGGTCATAACCCATTTGGGTAAGTTTCTGGACCTCTGGCCTTCATGGGCTCAGGTCTTAACCCCTTTGGGTAAGTTTCTTGACTTCTGGCCTTCGTGGGCTCAGGTCATAACCCATTTGGGTAAGTTTCTGGACCTCTGGCCTTCATGGGCTCAGGTCTTAACCCCTTTGGGTAAGTTATGAGTTCCTGCCTTCTTGGGCATTGCTCTTTTAACCCCATTGGGTAAGTTATGAGTCTTGGCCTTCTTTGGCACTGCTCTTTTAACCTCTTTGGGTAAATTATGAGTCTTGGCCTTCTTTGGCACTGCTCTTTTAACCTCATTGGGTAAGTTTATGAGCTCTTGCCTTCTTGGGCACTGCTCTTTTAACCTCATTGGGTAAGTTTATGAGATCTTGCCTTCTTGGGCACTGCTCTCTTAACCTCATTGGGTAAGTTTATGAGTCTTGGCCTTCTTTGGCACTGCTCTTTTAACCTCATTGGGTAAGTTATGAGCTCTTGCCTTCTAGGGCTTTGCTCTTTTAACCTCATTGGGTAAGTTATGAGCTCTTGCCTTCTAGGGCTTTGCTCTTTTAACCCCATCGGGTAAGTTATTACCCGGGTCATCTGATCTCAAAGCCGAGTTACTTTATTTAAAATTGAATTTATGTCTTAAGTCTGAGTTATCTGACTCAGATCCGAGTTACATGACTCAAATCCGAGTTAACTCATCCTAAATCCGAGTTACTTTGCTTAATTTTGACTTGCATCCCGAATCTGAGTCTTCTGACTCAAATCCGAGTTAACTCATCCGAAATCCGAGTTACTTTACTTAATTTTGACTTGCATCCCGAATCTGAGTCTTCTGACTCAAATCCGAGTTACTTTACTTAATTTTGACTTGCATCCCGAATCTGAGTCTTCTGACTCAAATCCGAGTTAACTCATCCAAAATCCGAGTTACTTTACTCAATTTTGGCTTGCATCCCGAATCTGAGTCTTCTGACTCAAATCCGAGTTAACTCATCCAAAATCCGAGTTACTTTACTCAAGTTTGGCTTGCATCCCGAATCTGAGTCTTCTGACTCAAGTCCGAGTTAACTCATCCAAAATCCGAGTTACTTTACTCAATTTTGGCTTGCATCCCGAATCTGAGTCTTCTGACTCAAATCCGAGTTAACTCATCCAAAATCCGAGTTACTTTACTCAATTTTGGCTTGCATCCCGAATCTGAGTCTTCTGACTCAAATCCGAGTTAACTCATCCAAAATCCGAGTTACTTTACTTAATTTTGACTTGCATCCCGAATCTGAGTCTTCTGACTCAAATCCGAGTTAACTCATCCAAAATCCGAGTTACTTTACTCAATTTTGGCTTGCATCCCGAATCTGAGTCTTCTGACTCAAATCCGAGTTAACTCATCCAAAATCCGAGTTACTTTACTCAAGTTTGGCTTGCATCCCGAATCTGAGTCTTCTGACTCAAATCCGAGTTAACTCATCCAAAATCCGAGTTACTTTACTCAATTTTGGCTTGCATCACGAATCTGAGTCTTCTGACTCAAATCCGAGTTAACTCATCCAAAATCCGAGTTACTTTACTCAATTTTGGCTTGCATCCCGAATCTGAGTCTTCTGACTCAAATCCGAGTTAACTCATCCAAAATCCGAGTTATCTATTCGCCACGATATAGCTTGACTTGGCGTGATGACGATAATTTGCCTTTGATATAGATTCGAGATATAGATCCGAGATTAAGCTTTGGGACATGATAATAGGGCTAACCGCTGAGAGATCTGATTCGAGAAGTAGATATGAGATATAGGTTCGTGATATGATAAGCTGACCAATAGTCATCGAGATATGGGATAATCTGGCAAGATGGTGAGATATCCATTCGAGTCATAACATAACCTGGCAATCTGGTGAACCGAATAAAGCTTCGGCCTGAATCAGAGATACAATTAGTACGCCGAGTCTGAATACCAATCCGAATTATAAAGTACCCTGGCAAGCTGAATCAAATGTTAGTCCGAATTAGAGACAATTTACTGAGCTGAGTTACAAATTAATTCAAAGAATAAACAAATTGACTTCAAGTTATATTTGAATCAACAAGTAAGATGATTCAACTTATGGCCGAGTTAACAGAAATGCTGGGTGGTGAGCTGAGTTAACGGGTAATCCAAAACATAAACTAACTGACTCAAAATCTATCTGAATCACAAATAAGATGATTCAACCTATGGCCGAGTTAACATATAAGCTGGCTGGAGTACAGATCCAAATCAACATAATGCTCTCTTAATCTAAAGGTGACTCTACGGATAAGTTGACTAGTCCCCGGGTTGAGTTATTCTCTCCCTGGGATGAAGGATCGAGCGCAGGTGGCTGAGTTATCTGGCACTTATAACATACTTGGAGAAGTGTTTGGGTGAGTTTTGCTAGGTCATACCTGGCTTGCTGAGTTACTTGGTACTTACGGTAATCTTGGAGTAGTGCTTGAGTCCTTCCTGCTGAGTCTTACCAGCTTTGATGAGTTAAACTTGTAGAGCCTCTGCGCTTACCTCTTTGTTCTCTGTTGACTTGGTGAAGCTGAATGAGCTCTATGAGGAAGAAGTTGATGAAGATGCTCCCGTCCGGATGGAAACCCAACCAACGCCACTAGAAGGCCCCACGGTGGGCGCCAAATGTCGTGGTGGTATCACGGCATATGCCATGGGTAGGCTAAAGTTGGGGCCGATGGACGTGGTGGAATCCGGGGAGGGATGATGCGGTGAAGACCGCACTCATATGAACAAAGAGAAATACAATGTATATTGGATTGAAGCTCTCAAGTGTGGATAACACCTCATTCTATACATCTAATCTCTTATAATCTTGCCATACTTGTGGCTACAACCATGCTCCTTGAGCTGTATCTCCTATCCTTCTATCTAGATTTCTCTATGAGAGTGGAGGAAGAGGAAGAAGGAGAACTCCTAGTGAGCCGAAAGGAGAGGAGCCCTTCGGGCCTCTCTTCTAACGATCCCCCTGGTGCTCCTTATAAAGGGGAGCCCAGGGGACAATTCTTGTACTTCATGCTTAGCATCTAGATGGCATATTCTGGGCATCTTCCAGAGATGCTGAGCATATGCCTTGGCATCTTTGGAGGTGCCAGGCATATTCCCTAGCATCTTATTTGATGCTAAGAGCATATCCCTAGCATCTTCTTGGATGCCATTGGCATATTCCCTAATGCACGTGTCAGTCTGAGCCATGAGCGTCCCAAGACTGACACGATACCTGATGAGCTTGCCCTGGTTTGACAATGAGCTGCCGTAGATGTTCTGAAGGCTCCTGGAGGTGAATAATGGGGTGCTTGGATCTTTATACCTCGGCCCAAACGCCTTGAGCCAAGAGGAAATTCGGCCTGTCTTGTAGTTGATTCGGCCTGGAGATCCAAGGACTCGGCCCAGTTCTGGGGCAGAGCAACAAGGCCCGCCGAGTTATAGCATTCAGCCCAGGGTGCTGGCAGCCTGGCCGGGCGGACCTCGTGCTGGCGAGCTTGGGGGCACAGTCCCGTGGTGGGCCGTACTGTCTCCACCTCGGCCCACCCGGGTGTGCTGTGTTGACGCTGAGCAGGGAGGAAGCCCGTGGTGGGCTGAGCTGCGCCTTCCTCGGCCCACCCGGGGGAGCCTAACGACGCGGGAGAAGGGACTTGTCGAGGTGAGGTCGATGCCTGGGAGTTGGCTCGGCGGGAGCTCCTGGCGGGTACTTCGGCGGGAGCTGGAGGTGTGACGGGCCGAGATGGCAGTTTGGCCCGAGCTGGGCTCCTGTTATTCGTTGCACACTAGCTTCTATTCGGCCTCTACCTTGATAATTCGGCCCAGGGGAGAAGGATCAGGCCCCGACGGTTTTGACCAGGCCGAGTTATACTTAACTCGGCCCAAGTTGGTTTTATCCTTCTTTCTTTTAGCTTTTTACATATCTTTTCACCCATTCTTTCTACAAAAACCGTTTATTCATTTATTTTGATCTCCTTATAGCACAACTCTGGGGTACCTGGGGTCATATCCCCGACAAATATCCACGGACAATTCTGACTGATGAAGATGCAGCAATGGCAAAGGCAATCAGTATAGTCCTACTTTATTCTATACATAGACTTTGCGTGTGGCATATGAATCAAAATGCTTGCAAGCACCTTGCTGGAGTTGTTACAGAATACAAGTTCAATGTTGATTTTCAGCATTGTATCTATGATATAGAGGAGGAAGATGAATTTATAAGTGCATGGGATGGAATGCTTGACAAGTATGGACTACGTGAGAATGAGTGGCTTCAAAGGTGGTTTGAGAAAAAGGAACATTGGGCACTAGTGTATGTCAGAAATACGTTCTGTGCCCAAATGACCACTACCCAAAGAAGTGAAAGCATGAACAATGAACTGAAGAGATACATCAGTGACATGCTTACTTTTTTCCATCATTTTGAGCGCCTAGTTGCTGATAAAAGATTTGAAGAAGTGAGGTGTGACTTCAAAGCAACACAGACTAGTCCCACGATAAAGGCGGAAGCTAGCTATATGTTAAGACAAGCTGTAACCATATATACTCCAGCAATATTCAAGATGTTTCAGGAGCAAGTGCTTCAGACCCTGAACTATGACACATTCCTTCGCGATGAAAGTGAGACATAGGAGAAGGTTTACATAGTAAAATTCCATGGCACACAACGTGACCATGTAGTTAGATTTATTCCAAAAGAAGAAAAGGTTAGCTGCAGTTGCAAGAAGTTTGAATTTGCTGGAATACTTTGCTCTCATTGCTTAAAGGTACTTGATATTAATAATATCAAGCATATCCCTGAGGAATATATCTTAAAAAGGTGGACAATTGATGCAAAAGTTTTAAATATAACAAGCAAACATAGACAGCATGAAGACCCAAAAGCAAGAATGTCAAATTGCTATAGGGATTTGTGCAAAATGTTTATGAGAATAGCTGCTGGTGCCGCTGAATCTGATGAATCCTATGATAAGGCTGCTAACTGCGCGGAGCAATTCACACAAGAAGTGGATCAATGTTTGAAAATTAGAGCTGATCCAGAATTGGAAAACTCTTGTACTACAAAAGGTACATCTTGTACTTATAATTTCCTAGACTACTTACAAACTAAGACTTATAGTTAACATTATTGTGGCAGGACTGAACATCGACTCTAGTAGAATTTCGAAACATAATGAGGTGCTTGAGAAACCAAAAGGTATTAAGGTCAAGGAGAAGACTACAAAAGGATCAAAAAGACCAGTTGGTGGCTTTGAGAAAGCAACTGGAAAGAAGAAAAAGAAAAAGGATAATAATGTGCAAGTGCAGCCACATGGAACCTCAACGGTATAAAAATCAGTAGCTTGTTTCTTATACAACCTTTAATAATATTGATCTTTTATATCATTTTTACAGGGTCATTTAGAGAAAGAAACCAGAAAGAAGAAGAAAAAAAATAATATTGTACAAATGCAGGACACCTCAATGGTACAAAAATCAGTAACTTATTTTCTATTAAACCTTTAATAGTACTTACCTTTCTATATCATATTTTACAGGGTAATTTGGAGTTTTTTGCAACTCAAATGGCTGCATATCAATTACAGTACAACAATATTCTAAATGGTTCGATACCACCATCTTTTGGTAATACCATCCCAATGACAGCACATATCCAAGAACCGACAGGATTGCAACCTAACGGTCCAATTAGTAATACCATCTCAATGTCAACACATACCCAAGAACCGACATGATTCCAACCATATGGCCCAATTGGTAATACCATCCCAATGTCAACACATACCCAAGGACTGACATATTTTCAACCATACAGTCCACTACTGGTATAAATAGTTCACACTTTCACATTTTCTAATTTTTAACTTCAATATAACTGAACTCCACCGCTTTTCTATGCAGGGTCATTCGAGAAATCACATTTATACGTATTTACCACAACAGAACTATGCTCGGAATCCCTCACTGCAAGGGACCATTGGGACCTCTACCTCTACTTTGACGACAAGACAGAATCAAGCATTCTCCACTCAACCAAAGCAAACATAATAAATTTGTATCTAGAACTAGAATGTATAGTGAAGTATACTGAGTTTGTAGTTTTTTTTGTAAGACCCCACCTTTATAAGGTAAAGGATCCCTGTGATTGCAATGCTAGTCCCTAGATCAATTGCTAGCATCCACAGTTTAAGATGAAGTACACAGATACAAAGGTCTTTATTACATCGTCATTCCAGAGATAACATAGTATTTTACAACTCCATAGTCAAAGGCTAGTGACATGGTTATACCCTATGGGTACACGACATCAGCATACCTGGTCCAGCCCAAGGAAGGCCCACAAGAATGTACGGGGCCTATGGAGATTTTCGGGTGGCCCAAGCCCATGACATCTTAGGATCCTTGGAGAACAAGACTGGAACAGATAGAATATTCGAAAGGGGCAAACCCTAAACCTGTAACCGACTCGATCTATGCCCGAGACCTGCCTAAACTCTATATAAAGGCTAGGAGGGCACGGCGAGGAGGACCAATACTTTTCCACCACATACACACCTTCACACCAGATTGCATCTGTGCACCCCTGTAACCTTCGGTTCCGCCATAATCAAGAGCAGACAAGCAGGAGTAGGGTTTTCCCTCCGGGACCTGAACCCAGGTAAATCTCGTGTCCCCTAGTTGCTTGTCTGCTAACCGTTCTGTGATCTCCAACACCCCCATCTTCTCTAAAACCCAAACTCATAACAATGGGCATTGACGAGATCGAACCTCGTCAATTGGCGCCGTCTGTGGGAAATGGGGGCGCTGATTGTGCGATCGCGACGGTCCCGACCAAAGCGATCTACAACTCCTCGGCGACGAAGAGCCATCACCTCTTCGGCGCTTTCGACTTCACCGCCCACTCGCCAGCCACCATGAAGGACTTCGAGCCCATAGGCGACGGGCTCGAGATCCTGTTCGGGAGCTTCTGCTTCCAGGTGGGACAGACCGGCACTCTCCGCCTCCTAGAGCGGGTGCCACTGCCATCGATCAGGCCTGCTCGTGGGCCCCGCATCCCAACGTGCTACGCACGTCAATATCGACAGATGAGTCATACGACAGCATCAGCTGCAACTCAGATCTGTGCGATCCCCCGTCAGATGAAGGGACCTATGGTTCCGGATCCGAAAGCTGCGACATCAGCGATCGAACCAGCGGACGCTACCAATGCGCCGTGGTCATCCAAAGCGACGTGGACCAACAACCATCAGGTTTGGGTGCCCACATACCGCCATCCAACCCGCAGGGTAGAAACGGCGAAAACAGGAGGCAACCATCCCCCCCGCCCAACGAGGACGACCCCGATGCCAATCGAGTAATCCACCTCAGCGAGGAAGGATGGAACCAGGCACGCGAAGCCGTGGCAGGCAACAAGATCCTGCCTGTGGGTGCCTCACAGGACCTACTGATGGCATACCACCTGCTCCTCATTCAAGAGGACAAAAAGCAGGTGAAGATGCAAGAGGTGCTTGACAAACGCAAGCAAGCGGCCTCGGAGTCTAGCGCGCAGCGAGATGCGCTCTCCGCCGTTGGCGGCTCCAGCTCGCACGGCAACAATGCCAACAAGCATCACTCTCGCCTAGAGAACATGGATCCCTATGCACGTCATGAGGTGATTCGAACCCTCAACACGTCCTTCATGGAGATGGACGCCAACGGCAACGTCATCCCGAAGACGCCGCAAGCTGCGATCATGGCAGCCACCACATATCTCGCGTCCCATCCACCTCCGGTGGGGGACCTGAAGAGGGCCATGCACAAGTCTGCGCTAGCCGGACTCGGACTTATTGGAGCTACGCTCCACGAAGAGGCTCCTGCGGAGCAGAAAAAGAAAGCTACGGTCAGATTCAACCGTAGCCCCACACCCTCATCCGACGAGGACGAGCACGACCTACCTCGACGATGCAAGAGTCCACGACATCACAGTCGCAACTACGACGCCGAAACGACCTCGCTCAGCGCAAGGTCGACAAGGCACGTGCCAAACGCGTGTGCTCATCCGAATCCGAAGAGGATGATGACGAAGGAGAACTCTGCGGAGCTCGATGCTTTAGCATATCCGTTCAGCAGACACGGATGCCGAGAAACTTCAAGCTTCCTTTGGACTCTCCGAAGTTCGACGACACGCAGGACCCCAAGGCGTGGCTCAGCGACCACCTGTCGTCCGTCAAGCTACACGGTGGAAACAAAAACACCGCTCTAAAGTGCCTTCAGATGTAGCTGACAGGCGCAGCCTGGATCTGGCTCAGCAGTGTCAACACCCGGATTTTTAATCCCAAATGCCTGTTATGCCATACATCACAATCCCAGGATTACCATTTTTGCGAGACATAACAGATTTGGATATCACAGTACATCATCCATTACAAACTATACATAAGGTCTTACACAAATAAGGATCTCATGATCCAGTTCTTAATACAATTGAAGCAGCGGAATAACGTAAAGATAACGATAGCGTGGGCGAAGCTCCATCTTCAGGGTCACAGGCAATGCTGACGATGGGAGATGATCCTAGTTGTCGTAACCTTCCTGCGGTCCATCATCCTGGTACTCCTCTTCATAGTCTGGCCACGGGAATAGCCAGGGACAAAGCCATGAGTACTCTTTAATTACTCGCAAACTAATACTAACAAGTGAAGTGGTTTCGAAAAGGATATACTAAGCTCTAGGGTTGTTTTGCAAAAAGCCAGATTTACCTCTACTAAGTTCAGAAGCAAATAAAACTAGTTGAAAGTTTTATAACACCTAAGTGGGAATTTGAATTTCATATCACAACTCTGTAGTGGTCAAGTCAAAGTCATATTCATTTCATAAGTCATTTTGAAAACATCTGACGGGGGAACAGTATGGCCACTCCAACTGTCCATAACCGCGGACGCGGCTATTTCAATAGTTTGACACTCTGCAAAGATTATACACTTTCACCACAACATTCGATACATCCATCAGGAAAAAAATCCTGAATTCACCATACTCAGTATGCGGATAGTCAATCCTAACCTTTCAGTTACACGCCCTAGTATAGGCACCTCTCCTCTGAGTTTGGCCTCCCAACCATGAACAACTGTCATCTTGGGTACTGCACAGGTGGACAATCTTCACAAGGTAGCCTCAGCTCAGACCTTGGCCTCGAGGGAACCCATACTGTCGTGGGAATGGTCACGGCAGATGCTGCAATCGGCAGCGAGTAGTAGAACGAGGGGCAAGGGCGGCCAGCCATCTGCGATGCGAGATGAGGGCAAAGACACAGGGTTTTACCCAGGTTCGGCCCCCCGGAGGGTAAAGACCTACTCCTGCTAGATTGTATTATGGAGGTGTTTACAATGGGCGAGCTCGGCGGCCAGGCGGCGAGTCGCTTGGGTGTATGAGGGAACGTGTCTCTACTCACCCCGTAGGGAGGTTTATATAGACTCACCTCCCCTAGGGTTTACATATCTCAACCGATTCGGTTACAGCTTCGGTAATCATTTAACCTAGTCCGACTGGGCCTATCTACTCGCCTGGGCCTTCAGCTTCCAGTTGCTTGGTACCTTGCTGGGCTTCGATCCACTAGCCGTTCTGCAGGCCCACTCGCCAGCCCTCGGGCCAGTCGGAAACGTCCTGCTGAGTATACCCCAGTAGGCGTATCCCCATCAGTAGTCCCCGAGGCCGTCGTTGATTAGGCGTAAGTGGCTGCTGGCAGTCGGAGTATACGGCTTCAAAGTAGGCATCCAGTCGAATCGTCGGCGGGCTCCTGTATGAAGGAGAAAATCCAGTGAACCAAGTCGCGTCTTTGGCGAGTCGAGCCAACGGGACGCGGCCACGGCGAGTGGCCTAGCGAGCCGAGTGGCTGGAGTTGGACCGTCAGGCGTGGTCAAACTAGCCGTTAAGGTAACTCAACGGTAACTCTCGGCATAATCATCGCGCGGTAACGGCCTCCTGATTTGGCGGGTAACTCCCGCTATATAAGGGGAATGGCAGGCAACCATAGAGCCAACTGCCCACCACTTCTTCCGAGTGCGCGCATTCTCTTTTCTTTGCTCCTTGATCCAATCGAGCCGAAATCCTCCGACCTCCAACCAACCTCTCGGCTATGGCCCTTCCCTCCGAACCATGGGGCAGGTCCAAGTGCACGAGGGCGCAACTGGCCTCCTTCGAGGAGGCCGGAATCCTGCGAGCCGGCTGTTGGCGTATCCCTGCAGCCGGAGAAACGACCCCAAACCCGCGAGAGAGAGAGTTCGTCTGTTTCACCAGTCATCTCGAGCGGGGGTTAGGGTTTCCCACGTCTTTGTTCTTCCGGCGTTTTTGCGCCTACTACGGGATCCAGCCCTCAGATCTGGGTCCCCACAGCATCGAGCAGCTCGCCATCTTCGTGGCGTTCTGCGAGTGCTACTTGGGCTGCCGGCCCTACTTTCCCTTGTGGCAAGATCTGTTCCACGGACGGATCAGCCGCGAGGAGGCAGGCGGCCCAATGCTAGCCGCGGGCGGCCTGACGTTCCAGCTTAAGTCCAAAGCTTCCTTCTTTGATCTAATGCTGCCGCCAAAGCAGCGAGCGACTGGAAGAAGTCATGGTTCTACGTAACCGAGGCGACTCCGGAGGATGAGGCGGCGATCCCGCGGTACTCGGCCAACCGTTCCGAGCCGCGCCATCTCCAGGTTGGCAAGCTCCCCGACGACCAGCAAATGGTCGTCGACGAGATGCTCCAGGCCATCCGTGGTCTGAAGAAGAAGGGGCTTCAGACGATAAACTTGTACAATTGTTGGCTTGGGCGACGGCTCGTTCCGCTCGCCCAACGCGACCATTACATGTATCAGTACACAGGCCGGGGAGACTCGACGAAAGCCTGCCTCGACGAATGGAAGCTGGAGGATTATCTCCCAGCGTTGAAGAAGATCACCCAGGCGGTGTACGTGGATGCACAGGCCGGGGTCCCCCCCTACACCGCGAAGCGTCCGGCTCCGACGGTAATTTCTTTATCTTGTTCGCAGTCGCAGCGTGTGCAGTCGCGGTAATTCTAATTCTGTTTCGTATTCATCGCAGATGTTCCAAGTGGTGGAAGGGTGGCTCCCACCTGCCGATGACGAGAGCCCGGGGCCATCTGCCCAGGATACAAGCGAATCGTCGCCCGCGAAGGGCAACGAGGATGACGAGGACGAGTCCGAAGAGGAAATCGCCCCGCTGGTCCGAAAGACCCGCGGGCAACGTCAGCGCGAAATCGAAGCGAGCAGGAGCCTCGAGCGTCATGATGACGACGATGAGCTCCCAGAAACCACCTCGCGCCGCCAGGCCACTCCTTCGAAGAAGAAGAAGAAGGAGAAGGAGGCGAGGGCCCCCCCTAAGAGGAAGACGAAGCCGCCGAGGATGGCCTCGCCGCCGCACTCGACGAGCAGCTCTGACGCTCACAGCTCGGCCGATGACGGCGCGGCCCCAGCGACAACCGCGCTAGATGCGCCGCCTGTGGAAGTGCCGCTGGCCTCGATGCCTCCGCCATTCGCGCCAGTCTCTGGGCTAGGGAAGGCTCCAGCCGTGGCGACTTCGCCTCGCAAGGAGGTTCCGATTGGGGCGGCTTCGCCCCGCAAGGAGGCTCCGGCCGTAGCGGCTCCAGTTCGCGAGGACGCCCCTGCCGAAGGTATCCCAGAGGAGCCAGCCGCAGCCTCGATGACGAAGAAGCCGTCCGTGTCTTGGGCACGCGACGTCCTGGAACTAGGGCTCAGTCGGCAACTGGGCCCCGAGCTGGAAAAACCGGCCGGCCTTCGCACAGGGCTACGCTTCATCCCGGTCGCCAAGTGAGTGCATTCGGCCTGCCCTATTTTCCATAGCTGTTTCGATTGTCTTTACTGATTCGACTGATGTGCAGGACCGGAGTGAAAAGGATGGGCCACCCGACCGTGGCCCAGGTACCCTCCACCGCTAGCGAGGAGGATCCTTCCCGTAAGAGGAAGGCGGACGAAGTCGTTGCCTCGGCGGATGGCAGTAAGAAGGCCAAGGGCGACGACATCGTCACTGTCTCTGACGACACGGCGGTTGCGCCGGCCGGCCCCGCGGTGGAGGCAGCCGCGTCTACGAAGGAGGGCGTTTCCTTGCCTGGAACGGCGGAGGCGACTTCCTTTGGAGCGGGTGCCTCTATCGCCACCTTCCCTCGCTTCGTGACCAAGGCGGCCGCGGCGAGCGGGGCTGCATCCCCGAGCCTCGCTCCAGGGGCCGTCGATGCTAAAGTCGACCAGCGTCGTGGGAACACGCCAGCGTTACTCGCATCCGTGGACGCGATGCAACTTCATGGCATGCTTGGCGCAGCCATCCAGGTATATCCAGTCCCCGAGGATCACGTCGGTGCTTTGCAGCGGCTTGATTCTTATTATTTTCTCGTCTTTTACTTTCTTATCCAGTCCCCGAGTGCGCACGCGCTAAATTTTAGCGGGGTGGGCACTTAGGAGGTTCGTTTTTACTGACTTTTTTGATGATATGCAGGGTCTGCAGCTCGAATCGGCGGACCGATTGGCCGCACAGCAGCGTGCTGAGAAGGAGCTGACCACCATCCAGGAGGCGAACAAAGAGCTCCAGGATGTTGCTGCGAGGGCAGAGGAAGCTCGCCAGGAACTTGTCCCTGCTGGTGAGTTGGAGGCGGCGCGATCTGCTCTAGGCGCTGCTGAACAGCGGGTCGCTGACCTCGAGCGCGAGCTGCGGGAAGCGAGGGAAGAAGCTAGCTCGGCGGACGGGCGGGCTAAGGCCGCCATTGCAGCCGCGGAGGAGGACCGCAAGGTGTCGGAAGTCCTTATTGCTGGGCTGCAGGACGACCACACGTCGCTTCAGTGCTTCATCACGGGGCTCGCCCGCACATTGCTTGGTGAGTGCATCTTTCCTTTCTGTTAGTTGGAATTGCTGTGGTGTCCGTCGCACTCATCATTGTCTCCTTCTCGCAGGTCGCGTGATTGGTAGCCAAGAAGAAGCGAACTCGCTCGACGCGAGGCAGTGCGTAAGCATGCTCGTCGACTCGGCTACGCTATCGGCGACGTGCATCCGCGCCTACCTTCAAGAAATGTCGCCCACGGAGGTTATTCCCAGCGACCTCGTTGAGGTGTGGG
The DNA here is from genome assembly GCA_910589765.1 of Avena atlantica. Classification (NCBI taxonomy): domain Eukaryota; kingdom Viridiplantae; phylum Streptophyta; class Magnoliopsida; order Poales; family Poaceae; genus Avena; species Avena atlantica. The sequence goes on along the minus strand of OU342738.1, from coordinate 195,571,732 downwards.
AGTATTTGGAGAAGGCGCCCGCGGTCGTTGAGTTCATGACGCGGTCGGCGTTTCGGCGTGGAGCGTCGACAGCACTGAGCCTTGGACTCGCCCACTTCCCCGAGGATTTCGACCTCGACGATGTGACGAGTGGGTATCCCTCGTCGACTGGCGCGGTGGACCTGTCCGAGGTTCTCAAGTTGCAGGAGCGTGCCGCCGCGTACTCGGAGCGTGTCTGGGCAATGGGCGACCTCCTTCCCTATCAGGAGACGGTCGTCGCGCCGAACGACCCCGAGCCGCCGCATCGTGACTTCAAGGTCGAGCAACCTTTCCGCGCGGCGATGGCGGGTGAACTGACGACGTATCCGTCAAACCCGTACACCGCGTTCATCCGTAGGCGCCGGGATTCTGGCGAGTCGTCATCGAAGCCTGCAGAATAGGGTAGTTTGCCTGGATGTGTTAGCATCAGTTCTGCCACGCGGACATATTTTGTAATATAAGACAATGCAATATGCGATTGAATGGGACGTCGTGTCCGTTTTGCTATTTGTTTGTGTGCTTTGGATTCATTTTGGACGAGTCCCCGAGCGCGTCCGCCCTTTTGTGGGGTTTACCTCGTATATGATGTTTTGTTGTTAACAAGTGTTTTGTTGATTTAGTCGACTCGCCCGAGCTCGGAGAGCCAGTCGCAAGGCGACTCCCTTGAGTGCTCTGTACTTTACCGTTTTCCCGTGCGCGAACGGGGTCGGGTGGCCGAGTCCCCGAGCGTGGTACTTGGTAGTTCTAGGCGCGACTCGAGGGTGGTTGAGGACTCAGCGCGTTGGTGTGAGCGCGTCACTCCTGCCTGGCCCGTGGGGTCAGTCGCGTGGCGAGTCCTGGGCATGCTCTCTTACTTGGCGTTTTCCCTGACCGATCGCGACGAACTGGTATTCAGTCCCCGAGCGTGGTACTTAGCCGTTCGAGTCGCTATGCCGAGGATGCGGAGGACCAAGGTCGCTGTGAGAAGCGAGGGCAGTTGTCTTGGTTCGTAAAACCAGTCGAGCTAGGCGACTCCAATGGGGCTCCGGATTGGCGTTTTTCGTGGACGACGCAAGACCTGAAATGACTCACTGCTCTTACATCGCACTACTTAGCCGTGCCGATCGCTGTACCAAAGGTTGACTTCTGCATTTTAGCATGACGCTGTTATTACGAGTGCGAGTGGCACAAGGCATGGAGAGTAGACGCAATTTTGCGGTAACCGTTTCTTTTATTTCATAGCGACTGGAGAGTACATGTGTGGGGTTCTAGGAGTAGAACTTCCGGAGGAGATTGACATTCCATGGTCGCTTGACGTCGAGTTCGCCGTCCCCACGGACGTCGATGAGGTAGTAGGCGTCGTTGCCGAGTACGCGCCCGATGGCGAATGGGCCTTCCCACGGAGGGGAGAGCTTGTGCATGCCCTTCTTGTCCTGGATGAGGCGTAACACCAGGTCGCCTTCCTGGAAGGTGCGGGTTTTCACCCGTCGGCTGTGGTAGCGGCGGAGTCCTTGCTGGTAAATGGCGGTGCGCGATCGAGCGAGGTCGCGTGCTTCGTCGAGCTGGTCGAGCCCATCTTGGCGGGCCCGCTCGTTTGCGGCCTCCGTATAGTGGACGACCCGCGGCGAGTCGTGTTCGAGGTCGGTGGGCATGACTGCTTCGGCGCCGTAGACCATGAAGAAGGGAGTGAATCCCGTCGATCTGTTAACCGAGGTGCGGATTCCCCAGATGACGGAGGGCAGCTCTTCGACCCAGCATCCAGCGGTGCGCTCGAGTGGCACTTGGAGTCGCGGCTTCAGGCCGTGGAGGATGCTTTGGTTGGCTCGTTCCGCCTGGCCGTTGGATTCCGGGTGGGCGACTGACGCGAGATCGAGCCGGATGTGGTGCTCTTCGCAAAATTCGGCCATTGCCCCCTTGGCGAAATTTGTGCCGTTGTCCGTGATGATGCTGTTGGGGAACCCGTAGCGATATATGAGCTCGCGTAGGAATTTAGTGGCGGTCTTCCCATCGCATTTCCGGACTGGCTTGGCCTCCACCCACTTGGTGAATTTGTCGACGGCGACTAGCAGGTGGGTGTAGCCGGAGGGGGCTTTCTTGAAGGGGCCTACCATGTCCATGCCCCATACGGCGAATGGCCAAGTGATGGGGATCGTTTTGAGCGCTGAGCTCGGTACGCGCGTCTGATTGGCGTACTTCTGGCACCCGGCGCATCGCTGGACGATGTCGACGGCGTCGCCGTGAGCGGTGGGCCAGTAGAAGCCGTGTCGCATAGCCTTGGCGACCAGGGAGCGGGCGGCGGTGTGGTGGCCGCAGTCACCTGAGTGAATGTCGTGGAGGATTTTGCGTCCTTCAGCCGGTTGGACGCAACGTTGGAACACGCCGGTGACGCTGCGCTTGTGTAGCTCGCCGTCGATGATGGTGTAAGACTTGCATCGGCAAGCGATCATCCGAGCGTTTGTCTCGTCTGCTGGCAGAGTGCCGGTTTCCAGGTAGGCGATGTAGGGCTTGGTCCAGTCGTCTGGCTCGGTGATGAGTGCGACCAAGGCTGCCTCTGGTTGGAGTGGGACTCCAATGTCGATCTCCCTCGGGGGAGAGACTGATGGCTTGGAGATTGTGTCGAGGAACACGCCGGCGGGTGGTGCGAGTCGAGCCGACCCGATGCGAGAGAGGGCGTCGGCCTCCTCGTTTTTTCGCCTGTCGATCCACTCGACAGAGTAGCCGGTGAAGTGGCCGCCCAACTTATCCACCTCTTGGCGGTACGCCGCCATGGTAGGGGAGATGGCGTCGCAGGTGCCGGCGACTTGTCCCGCAACGAGGTCGGAATCTCCGTAGCATCGGAGGCGGTTGACGCTCATCTCCTTGGCGGCTCGCATGCCGTGGAGTAGGGCCTCGTATTCGGCCATGTTGTTGGTGCAGGGCGTGAATTCGAGGCGGAGGATGTAGCAGAGCTTGTCGCCCTTTGGTGAAGTCAGCACTATCCCCGCTCCTGCACCGTCCGCGTTTTTGGATCCGTCGAAGTGCAGGCTCCAGTAATGGAGGTACGGCAGCTTCTCTGGCTGCTGGGCCTCCTCCTAGTCGGCGATGAAGTCTGCCAGTGCCTGTGACTTAATCGCCCTTCGTGGCTCGTATTTAATGTTGTGGACGCCGATCTCGACGGCCCACTTGGCGACTCGCCCGGTCGCCTCTCGATTGCGGATGATGTCTTGCAGTGGCGCTGAGGAGACGACCGTGATCGGGTGCTCCTGGAAGTAGTGCGGCAGGCGCCGCTGAGCCCTGAAGACCGCGTATACTAACTTTTGGTACTGTGGGTACCGCTGGCGCGATTCGGTGAGAACCTCGCTGATATAGTACACCGGCCGCTGAACCGGGCGCTCCTTTCCTTCCTCTGGTCGTTCGACGACCATTACAGCACTGACGACGCGCTCGGACGCCGCGACGTAAACCAGCATAGGTTCCTTGTCAGTGGGTGCGGCGAGTAGTGGTGCGGCGAGTAGCACCTTTTTGAGGTCGCGGAGCGCGTCGTCCGCCTCCTTGTCCCACTGGAAGGTGGGGTTCTTGCGCATCAGGCGGTATAGGGGCATTGCCTTTTCGCCTAGGCGGGGGATGAAGCGACTGAGAGCCGCTACTCGCCCGGCCAGCTTCTGGACGTCACGCAGGCACTCGGGTTTGCCGAGCCGGGCGATCGTGTCGATCTTTGTTGGGTTCGCCTCGATCCCTCGTTTGGAGACGACGTACCCCAATAGTTGTCCGGCGGGTACACCGAAGGTGCATTTGCCTGGGTTGAGCTTTATCTTGTACCTCCGCAGATTGGCGAAGGTCTCCGCCAGGTCGGCGAGTAGGTCGTCTTGGCGAGCGGATTTCACGACCACGTCGTCGATGTAGACGTGGATGTTGCGGCCAATTTGGCTCGCGAGGCATTCTTGCATGCACCGCTGGTAGGTTGCCCCGGCGTTCTTGAGGCCGAAGGTCATGGCGGTGTAGCAGAAGGCTCCGAATGGCGTGATGAACGCCGTCATCTCCTCGTCTTCGACAGCCATTTTGATCTGGTTGTACCCCGAGTAGGCATCGAGGAAACATAGCGACTCCGAACCCGCGGTTGAATCGATTATCTGATCGATCCGCGGGAGGACGAACTGCTCCTTTGGGCAGGCGCTGTTCAGGTTTGTGTAGTCGATGCACATTCTCCAGGTCCCGTTTTTCTTCTCGACCAGGACTGGGTTTGCCAGCCACTTGGAGTATTTGATTGGCCGGATGAAGCCGGCAGCGAGTAGGCGCTGCACTTCCTCGGCGATTGCTCGACGGCGTTCTTCATTGAAGGGCCGTAGCGACTGCTTGACAGGTCGCACTTTGGGGTCGGCGTTTAATTTGTGCTCAGCGAGCTCCCTAGGGACACCGGGCATGTCGGAGGGTTTCCATGCGAAGATGTCCCTATTCTCACGAAGGAACTCGATGAGCACGCCTTCCTATGCTGGGCTCATGCCTGTCCCAATCGTCACCGTCTGGCTGGGGTCGCCTGGGACCAGCTCGACGGTGCGGGTGTGCGTCGTGGCCTCAAAGGTTGAGGTGTTTGTGCCCTCTGAGTTGGGCCTCTTGAGTATTGTGGGATCGTCATTGTTGACCCCGCTCGCGTATTTGGCGAGCTCGTCGGCGTGGTTTGTTTCTGCCGCGATGACAGCGTCGGCGAGTTCGGCTCCTTTGGCCTCGCATTCGGCGGCCATGTCGGGGTCGCCGTTGATGGTGATGACGCCGCACGGCCCGGGGAGCTTCATCGCGTTGTACGCGTAGTGGGGCGCTGCCATGAATTTAGCAAACGCCTGGCGCCCCAGGACACAGTGGTAAGGGCTGTCGAAGGGCACCAGCTCGAAGACGATCCGCTCGGTGCGGAAGTTTGCCGGACTGCCGAAAGTGACTGGCAGCGTGACTTTGCCGATCGGATACGCCTTCCGACCGGGGACGATGCCGTGGAACGTGGTGTGGGTTGTCTCAATCATCGACTGCGGGAGCCGCAGCCGCCTGAAGGTGTCGAGGTAGAGGATGTTGATGGAGCTGCCGCCGTCCATCAGTGTCTTGGGGAGCCAGTAGTCGCCAACCTTGGGCTTGACCACCAGGGCGACTCGTCCTGGGTACTCGATGCGTGGCGAGTGGTCTTGCCGGCTCCAGGTGATGGGCTGTTCCGACCAGTTCAGGAACTGGGGGACGTCTGTTTGGGCCACTGCGTTGACGGCGACGGCGCGGGCGATGACCTTCTTCTCGCGCTTTGTGTTGAAGCCTGTGAAGGTGTGGAGCGAGCCGGCTACTTTGCCGAACTTTCCGCCATGTGGCGGGTCATTGTCGGTGTCCTCCCGCGCGTGCCGTGCCTTCTCGATTTCCCTTAGGGTGTGGCAGTCGGCGGTGGTGTGCGTTGCAGGCTTCCCTTCCCTGCTGTGAAACGCACATGGTTGGTTAAGGAGGGCCGCAGGATCGAACCTTGGCTTGTCCTTGTAGTTGCCGCCATCGCGCCATTGCCCTCCATCGCGGCGGTAGCTCTTGGGCTCGCGCTGTGCGTGCCCAGCGTTGGCGACGAAGTCGACTCGCCCGTCGCTGCGGCGCTTGCCTGTGAGGCGGGTGCCGCTGTAGCGTAGGTCGGTTCGGCGTCCGCCGTCGTTGCCGCCCGTGCGGCGTTGCCCTCCTGACTCGTCGTCGATTTCCTGGTTTGGATCCTCCTCGGCGTACCGTTTGGCGATCTCGAGGAGGTCGGGGATGTTGTCGAGTGTGCGGGCGTGTCGCTTGAGCTTGGCGACTAGAGGCTCGTAGGCACGAGGTCTTGAAGCAATGGATCGCGGTGTCCGGGTGGATGCCGACCGCGTTGTACCAGAGCTCTTGCCACCGTTGGACCCAGTTGCGGGTCGACTCGCGGGGTCCCTGGACGCATCGTTCCAGGTCCTCGATGGTGGTGGCGCGGGTGTAGGAGCACTCGAAGTGCCTGACGAAGGCGTCGCGCATTTCCTCCCAGGAGTCGATACTGTCCTGGGGAAGAGTGTTGATCCACTGCCTGCACGTCCCCTCCATCATCAATGGGAGGTAACGGGCGGTGAGTAGGTCAGTGTGACCCGCGATCCCCATTGCCATGAGGTATGTGTCGAGCCAGACTGCGGGGTCGTACGAGGAGTCGTACTTTTCTATCTCCTTTGGCGCCTTGAAGTTTGGCGGGTACTTCTCGCCTCGGATCATTGGTCCGAAGCACTTAGGCCCAAGTCGACTGAGCGACCCCATGGGCTCGCCATCGCGGCGATTAGTTAGGGTGTGCCGCAATTCGTCGGGCTGGCGTGCGCGCCAGTTTTGGTTGTTGATGATGTGAGTGCGGGCGTCGATGGGTTGTCCGTTAGCGGCGACGAAGTTGGTCGCCGGCCTGGGATCGTTGGTGGAGAGTGCCGCGTTCGCGGGTCGGTGTTGGAGCTGCAGTGGCTCTGGTGGCGGGCAATTGAGGGTGTTTGCCACCGCGGGGCGGCCGCTTGAGGCCGCTCTGCTTCCCTAAGAACGCGAGTATACTCGACCTTGCGAGTCGGCGCCCGCTTTTTGCTGCTCCACAGCCTTCGCAAGCAAGGCCTTGACGTACTGGATCTGTAAGGCGCCGTCGCCAGTGGCTATGTTGCTATCGGCTGCTGCTCGGCCTGCCACGAGGTTGTCCATTGGGGTGGAGAACAGTGGGAGGCCGTTTGCGTCTCGCTCCCGTGAGGAGACAACTATCCGCGGTTGGTCCCTGGGAGGGGTGCGGTTGGGTGGTGGTGGGGCACCCATCGCCGTTGATCCTGGCGGGGGCCGGGCGCTTCCTCCTGGTGGCGCGTTCTCGCAGATCGCGCGCTCGGCTATGCGGGCCGGGTCGTTCTCGTCGTCAAAGTTCAGGGCACGCCCTTGAACGGTGGGGTTCAAGCGTGACCTAATCTGCTGCTGGTGGTAGCGTGACAGCTCCTGCGCCGTCACCTGCTCGAGGCGAAATTTTTCGCGCTCGGCCTGCTCTTTGCGTACCGCCTCCGCCAGTTTCAAGCGGAGTTCCTCGACCTCCGTTGCCGTGGCGTTAGGAGGGATTGGGGTGGAGAGAGGATCCTCCGGTGGATCGGTGCCGGTGGCCATGTAAGTCGCGGCGTGGCGATTGGCGCCATCGCGGAGGTCGGCGGAGTTCTCCGACTCGGAGTCGAATTCGAAGATCCCGAGGATGGAGGGGTCCTCGAAGTCTCCCGCGTTGGAGACCTGGGCGATGGAGCCCGCGGATGAGGCCGCGGTGATGGATCCGGCGAGCGACGCCGGGGTCGCCGAGTCGGCGTCGTCGGTGAGGGCCGCACCTTCTGCGGCCGCTGAGTTCCCGGCCACGTTGCTGTGGGACGAGTTGTACTCGGAGGCAAGGCGGTGGATCGTGCGAACCTGGCTCTCGGAGAGCCGATCGCGTGGTGGCGACTCGCGGATGCGAGCCGAGTCTTCCAAGACGATGACGTCGGTGAGGCCGACGAAGAGGCTGATCGTGACGATTGGCAGGATCACGCTGTGCGTGACGGGTCGCGCCGCCGGGACGTAGCTACTCGGCAAGATCTGGAGCATCTCGCCGATCGCTATCATGCGGCCGGTGGCGACCGTCTCGTTGATGGGCAGATTGGATCTCGCCGCAGAACACCGGCCAGACCGGCCAGGCCCTCGGTGGGCGCCACTGTCGTGGGAATGGTCACGGCAGATGCTGCAATCGGCAGCGAGTAGTAGAACGAGGGGCAAGGGCGGCCAGCCATCTGCGGTGCGAGATGAGGGCAAAGACACAGGGTTTTACCCAGGTTCGGCCCCCCGGAGGGTAAAGACCTACTCCTGCTAGATTGTATTATGGAGGTGTTTACAATGGGCGAGCTCGGCGGCCAGGCGGCGAGTCGCTTGGGTGTATGAGGGAACGTGTCTCTACTCACCCCGTAGGGAGGTTTATATAGACTCACCTTCCCTAGGGTTTACATATCTCAACCGATTCGGTTACAGCTTCGGTAATCATTTAACCTAGTCCGACTGGGCCTATCTACTCGCCTGGGCCTTCAGCTTCCAGTCGCTTGGTACCTTGCTGGGCTTCGATCCACTTGCCGTTCTGCAGGCCCACTCGCCAGCCCTCGGGCCAGTCGGAAACGTCCTGCTGAGTATACCCCAGTAGGCGTATCCCCATCACATACTAAGGTATATAAATTTCCAGTCAAGCCCTACCAAATTCCGGGTATTGTGGTTGTACGGTCAAATAGGAATGGTATCACATCCAGACAACCATCAGTTTTATAAAGGGCTAAGGCTCATGCCTCAATATTTTCATCATCAAAATCATCTGGTGTTCGGAAACACATGTCAAAACATTTCAGTAAAATGACTCATCATTCTAAGGTTTTCATAACCATTTTCACCAAGTATTCCCATCTAAAGTTGATCAAGTTTTATGCTTAGCACTAGCATCTACAAGTGGTGGTAAATACTAATGAGGGGTGGTAAACAAGTGGTGGTTTGCTAGGTTCAATCTCATGCCTTAGGATGACATCAAGATTATCTAACTTAGGCCAAAATTTATGCTCTTTATGTTACCTTACAATATTCTTATAGTATCTACAATTCACTATGTAAACTCTAAGAGAAAGCTTTGATAAAGAAATGAAGTATAAAGCTTGCAAGTAAAACTAGGATTGGGTTATCAAGTGGGTATGATCACATATGCTTAAGGCATATAGTTGTCATAGTAACAAGAAAGTATTAGCTTGCATAAGTTGCAATGGTTAGCTTGCAAGGTTTCAAGTATTGGCTTGCATAAATATCAGTATAATCTTGCCTTGAGCAGAGCAGTGGTTGAAGTTCTCCTCGGCTTCTTTCTCGTAGTATCCTCCTTCCTCCTCGTATCCTTGGTCGGTACTAGCGTCTATAAATAAATACGAGGTACACAATCACCAAACAATACTTAACTATTTCCAATCATCACATAATGGTTCACACTATATGATCTAGCATCATCACTAACATTACAAGATTTAAGCACTTGCCTTATTTGTTTTACTTTTAGAAAAGTAATTTCTACTCATTGAAAAACTACTTAAGATTTAATATTCTCCAACTCAAACATGGGATCATGTTGACACATGTCATCACCACATATTTCAGTACATGGGAATGTGATTTAAAGTGGTGTCACAATTTAATAAGGTTTAACCTTTTTATTTTAATTAAATAAAGTGACTAGAAATGCCTATGGGGCATTCTTTTATTACTTGAACATTATATCTGTAAGTAAACCCATATCTTTTTATATGTTCTGAAAGTTATGATCAAATGTGATTTTGGCGAGTTGGAATCAACTCAAAAGCTTTTATGGTTGAATTTTGAAAAATGTTTGAATGCAGAAAAGCTTCTACCTTGTTATTTTTACCATGGTTGATCCACAAATCTAAATTCTTTGAATCCAACGGGCTTGGATTAAGAATTTCAGTACCTTTCTAACAAAATTGGTTTCATGCATTTTGGTTTAGTGAATCGAGCTGGGTTTTTGAATCTGGGTACAGAACTATGTTTGAAATTAAATAAATAAAGCTTAATTTAAATTGTTGGGTCGCGCGGGATGTTTTACTGGGCCGGCCAACTACACACAGCGCGTACACGGGCTGATTAAGTGGCTGTCCCCACGCGTCAGTGAGACGGGGAGGGGCGAAGCGGTACGGGGCAGTGTGAACCGCACGATCTAACTCTAATCGAACGGCTACGGTTCATCGTCCACGTCGGGCAGGGCCGGCGAGACAGAACCCTAACGCGGCAGGTGGGGGTCGTGGGAGGCTCACCGGGGCTCAGGCGAGGGTCGGCGACAGGGGCGAACGACGAAGTCGACGACGGCGGTTCTCCTAGTACAGGCAGCTCCTCCTGTGGCGGCTCTAATCGACGGCTCCCTTCTTCTCCAGCAGCGGCGGGCTCCGGCCAAATTCCAGCGATGTGCTGCTCGCCTTGCTCCGGGAGTGAGGTGGGGTGATTCTGGGTGAGAGGGGAGTGAACTGGTGTGGCGAAAACGAGCGGTGGAGGCCTCTATTTATAGTGGCGGAAGGGGACCGACGGGCGCGGGCTGAGCTCGTCGTGGTCGACGAACATAGGGCTACGGACATATTTTTGGGATGTTACAAACCTTCCCCCCTTAAACAAAATCTCGTCCCGAGATTTGAAAAAGGACGAAAAAGATTACCTAGGATTTAAAGAGATCGAGAAACTGCGTCCTGATGTGATCTTCGCGCTCCCAGGTAGCTTCTTCTTCAGTGTGGTTGCTCCACTAAATCTTGAGAAACTTGATGCTTCGGGTCCTGGTGGTTCTGAAATATTCTTCCAAAATACAGATGGGTACTTCGGGGTAAGTCAGGTCATCGTTGATCTCTATGGTCCGGTGATCAATGTTCTTGAACACTTCAGTCTTCTCCGGAACTTCAAGGCATTTGCAATGTAACGATATATGGAACACATTGTGCACTGCTGACATCTCCTCTGGCAGTTTCAATTGATATGATACTTCTCCTCAACGATTCAGAATCTTGAAGGGTCTGATATATCTGGGGGCTAACTTTCCTTTCAGCTGGAAACGCTGCATTCCTTTCAAAGGCGACACTTTAAGATACACGAAATCTCTAATATTGAAAGCAAGGTCTCGACGTCTCTTGTCGGCGTAACTCTTCTGTCTTGACTGGGCGGTCTTGAGGTGCTCACGAATCTTGTGAACCTTATCTTCTACTTCTCGTAGATGTCGGGTCCGAAAATCTGACTCTCTCCTACTTCCGACCAGTTCAAAGGGGTGCGACACTTCCTTCCATACATAAACTCAAATGGGGACATTTGCATACTAGCTTGATAACTGTTGTTGTAAGAAAATTCTGCGAAAGGCAGACAGTCTTCCCATTTAGATCCATACTCTAGTACACATGCTCTCAACATATCTTCGAGTATTTGATTTACTCGCTCCGTTTGTCCATCGGTCTGAGGGTGATAAGCGGTGCTGAAATCTAGTCGGGTTCCTAAACCTTCTTGGACTTTCTTCCAGAATCTCGAGGTAAACAGAGTTCCTCGATCCGATACGATGTCCTTGGGGACTCCGTGCAAACTGACGATTCTAGTGATGTATAACTCCACTAGCTTCGAACTCTTGTATGTGGTCTTGACTGGTAGGAAATGGGCTACTTTGGACAATCTGTCAACTATGACCCAGATAGAGTCATTTCCCTTACTAGAAGTAGGCAATCCGGTGATAAAGTCCATTCCAACTGAATCCCATTTCCATTCCGGAATCTATAGAGGTTGCAACAGTCCAGTGGGTCTTTGATGTCCCGCCTTGACTCTGTGACATATATCACACTTGGCGATATAGCTTCCAATTTCTCTCTTCATCTTATGCCACCAAAATTGTTCCTTCAAATCCTGATACATCTTTGTTCCTCCGGGGTGGATAGAATAAAGGGTATCATGGGCCTCTTTCAAAATCACTTCTTTCAATTCTGAATCTGCTGGTACATAAATGCGTCCTTTGTACCACAGAACTCCTTCTTCATCTTCCGTGAATCCGGGTACTTTGCATGTACCGATACGACGCTTGATTCCTTCGATACTAGCATTTCCTTTCTGCGCCTCTTTGATCTGGCTGATCAAAGTGGGTTGAAGTTCTATGGTAGCCAAAAATCCTTCACTCACTAATTCCATTTGGAAATCTTCCATCTCTTTGTGCAAACTTGTTTTCTCCTTCAAAATCATGGAGTTCAAGCGGCACGACAATTTTCTAAGGGCATCTGCTACCACATTGGCTTTACCGGGGTGATAGTGAATGTCCAGATCATAATCCTTGATTAGCTCAATCCATCTTCTCTGCCTCATATTCAGCTCCTTCTGAGTGAATATATACTTCAAGCTCTTGTGATCCGAATAAATCTCACAATGGTTTCCCATCAGGTAATGCCTCCATGTCTTGAGGGCTAGAACTATGGCTGCGAGTTCGAGGTCATGGGTTGCGTAATTCTGTTCATGCTGCTTCAGTTGTCGAGATAGATAAGATATAACTTTGTCATCTTGCATTAGCACACATCCTACGCCGATCTTGGATGCATCACAATACACGTCAAAGGGCTTTGGGATATCCGGCATGATCAAGATTGGGGCTGAAATCAATCTCCTCTTTAGTGCTTGAAAACTCGCTTCACATTTGTCCGTCCATTCAAACTTCTTGTCCTTCTTCAGCAATTGGGTCATGGGTCTGGCGATACTCGAGAATCCTTCTACGAACTTGCGGTAGTATCCCGCTAATCCGAGAAATGCACGAACTTGGGTTTGAGTGGTTGGGGCTTGCCAATCTTCGACATCTTTCACCTTTGCAGGGTCAACGGCAATTTCTCCGACTGATACGATATGTCTGAGGAATCCTACTTCCTATAACCAGAATTCACATTTGCTAAACTTGGCATACAACTGATGCTCTCTAAGGGTTCCAAGAATGGTCCTTATGTGTAGCTCATGTTCTTCTTCTGATTTGGAATAAATCAGAATTCATCGATGAAAACAACGACAAACTTATCTAGGAAGTCCATAAAAATCTTATTCATGAGGTTCATGAAATAAGCGGGGGCATAGGTTAATCCAAAATATATGATAGTATACTCGTATAATCCATATCTGGTGGTAAAGGCAGTCTTTGGAATATCCTCTGCGCGAATCTTGAGTTGATGATAGCCAGTTCTAAGATCAATCTTAGAAAACACTTTGGCACCAGTCAACTGGTCAAACAAATCTTCGATCTTCGGCAACGGGTACTTGTTTTTGATAGTGACATCACTCAACTTCCGATAATCTGTACACAGACGGTTACCTCCATCCTTCTTGTCCACGAACAAAACAGGTGATCTCCATGGTGACACACTTGGTTGAATCAATCCAATTTCCAGCATGGCATCCAGTTGCTTCTTTAGTTCTGCTAGTTCAGACAGGTTCATACTATATGGTCTCTGGGCTATGGGTCCGGTTCCAGGTATCAATTCAATGATGAACTCGATATCCCGATCTGGGGGCATACCGGGCAAAACATCTGAAAATACATCGGGTATTCACAGACTATCCGGACTTGGTCAATGGTGGGTTGGGCTATACTCTTGTTGCACTTGAATTGACGAGGCAAGGTTTAAGATACATGTTCGACTGATATTCCGGCCGTACTGGTCATGGTTATGGCTTTCTTGGCACAGTTTTGTGTTTGGACATCCAATCCATTCCTAGTACTACTTCCAAACCTTTAGTTCCGAGTACTATTAGATTAGCATAAAAGTCTATGCCATGGATTCAGATAGGGACGACTTTGCAAATTTGCCTAGCTTTGGTGGTTGAACCGGGGATTTGAACAATCATAACATGCTTCAATTTGGTTGGTTGAATCTTACTAGTGCATGCAAATTCTTCAGTAACAAATGAGTGCGATGCTCCAGAATCAAACAACACTCTTGCAAGTACTGAGTTAACAGAAAACATACCCAGCACGACGTCTAGCGCTTCCTGGGCTTCTTCAGCATGCATGAGAAAGAGACGGCCGTTGCGGTTGAGCGAATTCCCTGGGGAAAACCTCCTTCCGGGCTGAACACGACACTATTGCTGAGCTGGGGCATTTGCATTGGGGGTTGCGGCAATCTTCTTGCGGCACTCATTGGAATAATTACCCTTGGTTCCATATTCATAACAAATCACTTGCGACTTGTCCTTTGCTGCAACAGGCACAGCATTGCTTCAGGTCCTTGGGGCAGTGTTGGTGTTGGTTGCAACATTGTTGTTGTTGAACTTGGGTGGGGCACGATTGAAATTTCTAGAGTTGCCGGGGTTGTTGTGGTTTCCTCCGGGCCTTGGGTTTCCACGGTTGGGATAGGTCAGACGGTTCATAGGGGGTCTGTTGGTTCTCGGGGCAAATCCTGGAGATAGGTTGGGGCGATACTTTGGTGTCTGGTGGGTTCCTGGTTGATGCATCATGCGGCACTTGCGGTTCTCATTGGCTTGGTTGATCTTCCCTTCCATCTTAATGGCAGAGTCGACTAGGTCTTCAATATCAGCAAAGGGGATATTGACCAACACCGTCTGCATCTCATCGTGCAGTCCATTCAGGAATCTCTCTTTCTTCTTGGCTTCAGTGTCGATCTCATCTGGGGCATACCTAGCTAATGACAAGAATTTGTCACGGTATTCCACTACGGTCATCCTTCCTTGCTCCAGTTCTCTGAATTCATCCCTCATCCTCTTGATTAAAACCGGTGGCACATGGGTTCTGCTGAACTTGACCTTGAATTCATCCCAAGTCATCATCTGACCTCCGGTCATTGCACGAATGCTGTTCCACCATGCTCTTGCATCTCCGGCTAGATAGTGGGTGGCGAACAGAACTTTCTCGTTAGCTTCTATTACTGCAACCTCCAGGTTGTTCTCCATGGTTTGCGGCCAATCATCTGCATCTAGGGGTTCTTCTAACTTAGTGAAAACAGGTGGATTGGTGTTCTGGAAATTCTTGAGCTTAGATCCATGGTTGTCCTGATTTCCATGGCCTTGATTGTTGTTGGCCATCTGAGCTATCTATTGAAGGGTGGCCAGGTTGGCTTGACATTCGACTCTTTCGGTTTCGCGATCCGAAACCATCATTTGCAAGAGTTGCAATATCGGGTCCGGGGCTGAGTTGCTTCCTCCGCGAGGCATCTGAAGATTTAGATAGATCATGAGAAAAGAGAGAAATTTCTAAGGTTCAAGAATTTTGAAAAGTTTTTAAAGTTCTCAAGTGTTGATTCAGATTTTTCTAGCAACCTGTTTTTCATTCATTCATTCATAGCACATGATACAACACACACCACAACAAAGAAAAACAGATGGTTTTAAGAACCATTCTGGAATCTACGATACAGTGGAACCTACTACAATTCGCTAACGCTAGTGCTCAGGTGCTACTACTCCTCGGAGTCAGTGTAATCATCATCCTCCTCATCATCATCATCATTGATGAAGGCGAAATCATCCTCATTGGTGAAGAAGTCCATGGCCTGATCCTCCAGAAAGTCATCATCATCGCTGAGATAGGAGTAGGGGTCTCCGCGAAGGTCTTCTCCGGCATTCTCCCTTTCCTCCAACTGCATGTCTCTCTCGTGGATGGTGTCCTCCAAATCCGTGATCCGGTGGCGAAGATGGGCAATGATGCGCTCCTTCTTGTCGAGCTGACGGCGACAAGACTTGCGATCCTTTACTAGCATGGAGAGGGTCCAATCCTTCTTCTTGGCGATGGCATACTTGTGGTTGGCGTAGGCACGGGCATTGTCCAACTCCTTCTGACGGTCGTACATCATGAAGCTGAGGTGGTCCAACTGACTCTTGAGCTCGGGGTGGTATGGGGCCTCCAGAGGCTGTCCCATAACATCACGCCTTAGGTAGTGACGAGGTTTAATCTCGTCAATGCCCATTGTTATGAGCTTGGGTTTTGGAGAAGATGGGGATGCTGGAGATCGTGGAACGGTTAGCAAACAAACAACACGGGGACACGAGGTTTACCCAGGTTCAGGCCCCCGGAGGGAAAACCCTACTCCTGCTTGTCTGCTCTTGATTACGGCGGAACCGAAAAGTATAGGGGTGTGCAGATGCAATCTGGCGTGGAGCTGTGTATGCGGTGGTATGCGAAGTATGGATCTATAGATCTGTTGTGGTCTAGTCTATCGGGGGGTGCCCTCCTCATTGGCCCCTCCTAGCCTTTATATATGGGGAGGCTAGGTATCAGGTACCGATTCGAGTAGGTTACAAGTTGTATTCAAACTCTAGTCTTGAGGTTTCCTTGTCTTGTACGCTTGAGAGTCCGTGTCCACATGGGCTTCATATCAGCCGAACCATCATAGGCGTCATGGACCCTGGCAGGTCGTCGAGTGGGCCTTCCGTCGGGCTGGACCAGGTAGGCTAACATCGGGTACCCGTAGGTCATGTCCATGTCAGGTAGAACTCAAAACGGGTACCCTTGATCTGATTGATACTCTGCCCACACAGACGGGCAAGAGCTTCCTGCATTGCCCTGGCCAGTCCATCGAGCCAGTTGTTCTCTCTTAAGGTGAACTGAATTCCTTCTGTAGTGGGAGGTTCAATCTTTCCTCGGAGACTTGCAACAACTAGCCCCTGCAGGTCTTCTCCTTCCTGATCATTGAGCTGAGATCCGAAGAACTTGGGGTGCAAACGCTCCAGCAACTCCGACAGCTGGTCCAAGTCACGCTCAAAGATGAGGTCTCCTCCATTCCCCAACTGATAAAACTTGCTGTACTTCACGTCCATCTATAATAATATAGGATGAGTAAGTTAGTAGAGTGATCAAGTGTGTCAAATTTTGTGTAAGTTTGCAAGAATTTTTGAGGAACATGAATTTTCATGAAAGAATCCAAGTGATAAGAATGAGAAATTGGTTTTGAAACTAGGTTTTTGATTCAAACGTCCATTCTAACTAGGGTCTCCTATGGTTAGGATGGCTCTGATACCAACTTGTCAACACTCGTATTTTTATTCCCAAATGCCTGTTATGCCATACATCACAATCCCAGGATTACCATTTTTGCGAGACATAACAGATTTGGATATCACAATACATAATCCATTACAAACCATACATAAGGTCTTACAAAAATAAGGATCTCATGATCCAGTTCTTAATACAATTCAAGCAGCGGAATAACGTAAAGATAACGATAGCGTGGGCGAAGCTCCATCTTCAGGGTCACAGGCAATGCTGACGATGGGAGATGATCCTAGTTGTCGTAACCTTCCTGCGGTCCATTATCCTAGTACTCCTCTTCATAGTCTGGCCACGGGAATAGCCAGGGAAAAAGCCATGAGTACTCTTTAAGTACTCGCAAACTACTAACAAGTGAAGTGGTTTCGAAAAGGATATACTAAGATCTAGGGTTGTTTTGCAAAAAGCCAGATTTACCTCTACTAAGTTAAGAAGCAAAGAAAACTAGTTGAAAGTTTCATATCACAACTCTGTTGTGGTCAAGTCAAAGTCATAATTCATTTCCACTACAAGGAATCTGGCTATATATGACCCTCAATTTTCGTCACAAAATCGTCATAGTAGTCCGTTTATGACGATTCTATGACGATTTTGAGATCGTCGAAAGCTGGGCGTCGCAAATGAACTATAACGACGTTTTTGGTAAAATCGTCATAACCGTCTATGACGATATTGAATCGTCATAACGTCTATGACGATCCAATATCGTCATGGACCATCTAGCCAGGCCATCTCAAATTCTACGTGGCTGATCCTACGTGACAAAATTATGACGAAATGAAATCGTCTTAAATCAAAATCAGCCCAGTCCATTTTAGTAATCTAAATGGGCTGGCCCAATAATTCTAGCCTTTTATTTGCTAGGCCTTGGCCTTTTTAGGTTTGTCTCCTTTGGGCCTTTCCTTCTTACGGTCCACTTATTTATTTTAGATTTGTCATAATATATTTTGGGCCACAGTCTTTTTAGAGCCGAAATACATTTCAGCCAGTCCAGATTTCTGCTATTTTTTAACTAGAATTTGCATTTTCATTTCTGGAATTGCTTCATTCATGCAATAAATCGAGAAAATACACGAGAGTTTGCAAATACATCAAGAAAATACACCATTTTCAGCAAATACACAACATGCAGATAATTTATCAGCAAATAGCAGGCTCACAAATGCACATCCAAGATTACAATTCAGTATTTACATTAACTTATTAGCAAATAGCACCAATTGTAACATCTGCTAGGCAACAATAAGTTAACCAAGGAATACACCACGTCCAAGCTCCGGGATTATCACCTACCAAAATGGTGCTACCATTCTCGACACCACTAGCTCCATGATCACCAAGTGCACATCTAGGATTATCTCCTACCAAAATGATGCTCCTGTAAAAAAAGAAATTATGGTTACGACTATCAAGTCAGAATTAAAGCAATATCTTTTAACAATAACATAAAATAGCAGGAAACAAAACAAACACAAATCTACAAGCAGCTAGATGATATTGTATGCTTTCACGTTTGGATACAAGTATTACTGATCATGTACAAATTTGAGAAATGCATGGCTTGGATTAATATCAAATATGAATCATTAAGACGTGGATGGTAGCGTTGGTGACGAGCGCGACAGGCATGAGCAAAGGAGGGAACATGGAATCTTGGTTTCAGCTCAATAAAGCAACCACAAAAGGAGCATTTATGATAACATTATTCAGATGCATATCCTAACATTATTCTTGGTTTCGATCAATAAAGCAACCATAAAAGGAGGGAACATGGAATCTTACCAGGATGCTCCATGTGAATAGGTATTTACACTGGTGTTGAGTATCTGTGTAGTCATTTCTTCAAGTAGTAGAACACCCAAGTCAACCACTTTATACTGGTGTTGAGTATCAGAGTAGTCATTTCTTCAGGTCCTATGTGCTCACCAAGAAATCAGCCCTCTGAATATTTTTTGCGTCACATCCCTCATTCCCGCAAATAGGTATTTACACACTGATTAATACAAATCAGTATAAATATACAATGGCATATTTAAAGCAGGCAAGTGGATATGGCATAAACTGCATGCTAATAAATTATCTATGTGACACATGACTGATACAATTCACATATGTCGTGGGAATGACCACGGCAGATGCTGCAATCGGTAGCGAGTAGTAGAACATGGGGCAAGGGCGGCCAGCCATCTGCGGTACGAGATGAGGGCCAAGACACAAGGATTTACCCAGGTTCGGGCCCCGGGATGGTAAAGACCTACTCCTGCTAGATTGTATTAGGGTGGAATTACAATGGGGCGAGCTCGGCGGCTAGGCAGCGAGTCGCTTGGGTGGATGATGGAACGTATCCTCTACACGCCCTCTAGGGAGGTTTATATAGACTCACCCCCTAGGGTTTACAGATCTCAATCGAATTAGTTAAGGTTTTAGCAATCGTTTAACCTAATCCGACTGGGCCTAGCTACGCTCCTGGGCCTTCAACTTCCAGTCGCTTGAGTCCACGCCAGGTCTTGATCCAGTCGTCGTTACCGTAGGCCCACTCGCAGGCGCCTGGGCCACTCGGAAACGTCCTGCTGGGTATACCCCGGTAGGCATATCCCCATCAGTAGTCCCCGAGGCCGTCGTTGATTGGTCGCAGGTGGTCACTAGCAGTCGGTGTATATGGCTCCAATGCGGACGCCCAGTTGAATCGACGGCGGACTCCTGAATAAAGGAAAAACTAGTTATTCTAGTCTCACTAACGGCGACCGATTTAGTCGTAGCTCGGCTACCGGGTCGGCGAATAATCAAGTCACGCGGAGTGACGAGTCGAATGGATGAAGTTGGACCATCAAGTGGGGTCAAACTAGCCGTTGGGGTAATCCAACGGTAACTTTCGGCGTAATCACCGCGTAGTAACGGCTCCCGAAATTGGCGGGTAACAACCGCTATATAAGTGGAATGACGGGCGAGCGGGGAAACACTCCTTCATATTTCCTCCGACCTCGCCCATCTCCGTTTCCACTCCGCATCACGATCCAACCGATCCAGAGAGCCCCGACCTCCACAAATCTTCCAACCAATGGCCCCCTCCACCGAACCATGGGGCCGATCGAAGTGCACCAGGGCGCTACTGGTGTCGTTCGAGGAGGCCGGGATCCTGCGCGCCGGCAGGTGGCGCATCCCCGCGGCCGGAGAGGTGACTCCGGACTCGCGCGAGGGAGAATTCGTTTGCTTCCCCAGCCACCTGGAGCGGGGGCTGGGGTTTCCCACTTCTCTCTTCTTCCGGCGCTTCTGCGCCTTCTACGGGATCTAGCCGTCGGACCTGGGCCCTCAAAGCATCGAGCAGCTCGCCATTTTCGTGGCGTTCTGCGAGTGCTATCTGGGCTGCAGGCCCTACTCCCCCCTGTGGCAAGATCTATTCCATGGGAGGATTAGTCGCGAAGAATCAGGCGGCCCGATGCTGGCTGTGGGTGGCCTGATGTTTCAGCTGAAGTCGAAGGCGTCGTTCTTCGACCTGATGCTGCCGGCCAAGGCGGCAAACGAGTGGAAGAAATCCTGGTTCTACGTCACCGAGGCGACTCCAGACGGCGAGGTGGCGCTTCCAAGATACTCCGCCAACCGGCCCGAACCGCGTCGGCTCCAGGTTGGCAAGCTCCAGCTGGACCAGCGGATGGTTGTCGACGAAATGTTGCAAACCATCCGCGACCTGAAGAAGAAGGGCCTCCAAACCATCAATCTTTACAACTGCTGGCTCGGTCGGCGGCTCGTGCCCTTGGCCCGCCGCGACCATTACATGTACGAGTACGCGGGTAGGGACGACCCGACAAAATCCTGCCTCGTCGAATGGAAGCTCGAGGACTACATCCTAGCTCTGAAGAAAATCACCCAGGCAGCGTACCTGGACGCGAAGGCCGGGGTCGCCCCTTATACCGCAAGGCGCCCAGCTCCGACGGTAAGTCGCCATTTTCGTCACCATTCGCAGTCGCAGATGATGCAGTCACAGTTATGCTGACGTTGTTTCATTTTTATTGTAGCTGTTCCAAGTGGTGGAAGGATGGCTCCCACCCGCAGACGACGAAAACTCGAGCTCGTCCGTTCAGGACGGGAGCGAGTCTCCACCCGCCAAAGGCGACGTTGGGAGCGACGCGGGTGATGACGACAATGATGACGACGAGCCCGTGGAAGACGCTGCCCCGATGGTTCGCAAAACTCGCGGGCAACATCAGCGCGAGCTCGAGGCGAGTAGAAGCCTTGAACGTCATGATGACGATGACGAGCTCGCCGAGCACACCTCGCGTCGTGAGGCTACACCGTCGAAGAAGAAGAAGAAGGAAGTGAAGGATCCGCCAAGGATAAAGACGAAGCCGGCAAAGCAGGCGTCTCCGCCTCGTTCGGCAACTAGTTCCAACGCCACCAGCTCGGCCAAGGGTGAAGCGACGCATACGACAGTAGCACCGAACGCCGCCGCCCTCCTGGATGAGGTACCTCTGGCCTCTCGCTTCCACCCCCATTCGCCCCGGTCTCTGGGTTGGGGGCTACTCTAGCCGCAACAGCTTCGTCTCCCAGGAGAGCTCCTGCCGATGTCATCACGGAGGCTCCTATCGCGGCCTCGTCTTCGAAGAGGCCCTCCGTGTCTTGGGCACATGATGTGTTCGAGATGGGCCTCAGTCGGAAACTGGGCCCCGAGCTAGATAAGCCGGCCAGCATCCGCACGGGACTGCGGTTCATACCAGTCGCCAAGTAAGTCTTGTTCGTCTGCTTGCCTTCCATTGTAATCGGACAATTTTGCTCATGCCGTTGTTTCGCAGGACTGGAGTTAAAAAGATCGGACACCCTTCCGTGGCCAAGGTTCCGCCAATCGTCGCCGAGGAGGACCCCTCGCGGAAGAGGAAAGCTGATGAAGTCGCCACTCCCACAGACAGCGCTAAGAGGGCGAAGGGCGACGATGTCGTCACGGTCTCTGACGACACGGCAGTTGCTCTGAGCGATCCTCCGATTGTGGCGGAGGTAGCTTCGAAGAACAAGGAGGCTATTTCCTCGCCCGGGGTGACCGAGCCGACTCCTAATGGCGCCGGGGCATCCGCTGCTACCTTCCCCCGTTTCATGGCCAAAGCGGCCACAGCGAGTGGCGCAATGCTAATGAGCCAGATGCCTGGGGTCGTCGAGACGGAGGTCGAGCAGCGTCGCGGAAACACTCCAGCTCTGCTTGCATCTGTGGACGCGTTACAGCTCCACAGCATGCTGGGCGCAGCCATCCAGGTATGTCCAGTCCCCAAGGATCGGGCACTGAATTTCAGTGCTCGGATTCTTTTAGTGTTTTTGTAACCTCCAGTCCCCGAGTGCCTAGTCGCTGAATTTCAGCGGGTGGGCACTTAGGATTTTTGACCTCCAGTCCCCGAGTGCCTAGTCGCTGAATTTTAGCGGGTGGGCACTTAGGATTTTTGACCTCTAGTCCCCGAGTGCCTAGTCGCTGAATTTCAGCGGGTGGGCACTTAGGATTTTATTGTTGTTGACAGTTTGATTTGTTTGCAGGGCTTGCAGTGTGAATCGGCCGATCGGCTTGCTGCAAAGTGTCGTGTGGAGAAGGAACTTTTTGCCATCCAAGAAACGAACAAGGGACTCCAAGCAATCGCTGCCAAGGCAGAGGAGGTCCGCCAAGGCCTTGTCCCGACGGGTGAGCTGACGGCGACTCAATCTACTTTGAGTACGGCTGAGAAGCGGATCACTGATCTGGACCGCGAGCTCAAGGAAGCGAAGGAGGAGGCGAGCTCAGCGGATGGGTGAGCAAAAGCTGCTGTTACGACCGCCGCTGAAGAGCGAAAGGTCTCTGACGCCCTCGTTGTTGGGCTGTAGAACGACTTCTCCTCGCTTCAAAGCTTCATCACGGGCCTCTGCCGACCTTTAATTGGTAAACTTTCTGCCTCTGCCTGTAGTAGCTGCATTATGAAATCGTTGTTGTACTCACTGCCGACCCCTGTCCTCAGGTCGGATTATCGACAGCTCGAAGGAGGCACAGTCGTACGACGCACGACAGTGTGTGACCACTCTGGTCGACTCGGCTACGTTGTCCGCGGCCTGCATTCGAGCATATCTTCAGGAGATATCGCCTACGGAAGTGATTCCCAGCGACCTCATCGAAGTATGGCTGTATCTGGAGAAGGCGTCGTCAGTCGTCGAGTTCATGACGCGGTCGGCGTTCCGGCGCGGGGCGGCGATGGCTCTCAGCCTTGGGCTTGCCCACTTCACGGAGGACTTCGATCTTGACGATGTGACGAGTGGCTACCCCTCGTCGACGGGCTCGGTGGAGATCGTCGAGGTGCTGAAGCTGACGGACCGGGCCGCGGTGTACTCCGATCGCGTCTGGGCGATGGGCGACCTCCTCCCCTATCAGGAGACGACTGTCGCGCCCAACGATCCCGAGCCGCCGCATCGGGACTTCAAGGTCGAGCATCCATTCCGTGCGGTGATGGCGGGTGAGTTGACGACGTACCCGTCGAACCCGTACACGCCCTTCATTCACAACCATAGGGGTGGCGGCGAGTCGCCGTCGAAACCTGCGGAGTAGAAACATTGTGCCCTGGGGCGTTTGTAGCAATTGGCCATTGGACTCAACTTCTATTTTAGAACGACTTTGTTCTGCTTTAATGAAACCTCTTGTTATTTTGTGAATTGTTTCGTGATTTTGATTGCTGATTGGACGAGTCCTCGAGCGTGTCCGCCCTTTTTATGGGGTTTACCTCGTTTGTTATGTGTTTGTGGCTTTGAGTGTTTTGTCAGTTGTTTCATAATTGAGGTCGACTCGCCCGAGCTCGGAGAGCCAGTCGCAGGGCGACTCCCGTGAGTGCTCTTTACTTGACCGTTTTCCCTTGCGTGAACGAGGTCGGGTGGCCGAGTCCCCGAGCGTGGTACTTGGTGGTTCTAGTCGTAGCTCCAAGGTGGGTGAGGACTGAGCGCGTTAGAGTAAGAGCGTCACTCCTGCCTGTCCCATAGGGTCAGTCGCATGGCGAGTCCTGGGCGCGCTCTCATACTTGGCGTTTTTCCCTAGTCGCTCGTGTTTGACTGGTCTTCGGTTCCCGAGCGTGGTGCTTGGCCGTTCGAGTCGCTGTGCCGAGGATGCGGAGGACCTTGATCTCTATGAGGTGTAGGGGTTCGTAGCATGGAAAACAAAAAATTTCTACCGCATGCACACAAACAAGCCAAGATCTATCTACTAGATTGTAGCAACGAGTCGATAGAGGAACTCACCCTCGAAGATTCCAAAGCGTTTAACGAGAGCAGATTCTCGTGGGTGATGTAGTCGTACACTTGACGATCTCAAGATCGCGTAGACGATCCTTCCGGCGCTGCGTTCCGGTAGCGCTTCCGCAGTCGGTCACACGTTCGGTACTCGATGAAGACCTTCCTCTCCCTTGTTCTAGAAGGCAGCGGAGGTTGTAGCACTCTCCTTGTGATTCCGGCAGCACGACGGCGTGGTACCAGAAGTAGAGGAGAGATCTCGCAGGGCTTCGCCTTAAGCCGGAGCGAGTATGGTGGACTATGATAGAGACTTGGCGATCTAGGGTTTAGAGGCACCAAGTAGAGGGAGCTAGGCCGGCGGCTAGGGAAAAGGGATTGCCCCAAGTCGGCGTCTTGAGCAAACCCTAGGGTGTCGACGACTTGGGTAGAGGCCGGCGGCTAGGGTTAGGTTTAGAGGAGAGAGGTGTTGTGTGCTAGGAGGGGAGCCCTACCACTCCTCTTATAGGAGGGAGGCGCCGGCCAAGGGGAGGGGAATCCCTCCCCAACTCGGATCCCGAGTGGGCCGGCGGTGGAGGAGGGACTCCTCCCCAACTCGGTTTCCCACTTCCCCTCCACTTCCCAAAATAGCCGTTTGACTTTTCAAACTAGGATTTGATTAAACCCTTTATTTTGTTCAGAGATGACACCTAGTACATGATGCAATCATACCAACTTGATATAACACATTCATGCACCCATCCCCTTTGGAGTGCCGGACATTCCGGAACCTTCTAGAACATTCCTGATGAAAACACCGGAACCATTCTCCAACCCCGAAACAGGACTTTCCTTATATGAATCTTATTCTCCGGACCATTCCGGATCTCCTCATGATATCCCGGATCCCATCCAAGACTCCGAACAACATTCGGTCTCTTACTCATCATTCCATAACTACTCAACAACATCGAATCCTTAAGTGTGTCTCCCTACGGTTCGTGAATTATGCGAACATGATCGAGACACTTCTCCGAACAATAACCAATAGAGGAATCTGTAAATTCATATGGCTCCCACATATTTCTACGATTACTTTGCGATCGAATGAACCACTTACATATGATACCAATTTCCCTTTATCTCACGATAGTTTACTTATCCGAGGTTTTGATCGTCGGTATCTCTGCATACCTAGTTCAACCTCGTTACCGATAAGTACTCTTTTCTCGTTCCCGTGGTATGTGATCCCTTGTGAGCCAGTCACATGCTTGCAAGCTAATTGGATGACATTCCACCGAGAGAGCCCAGAGTATATCTATCCGTCATATGAATGGACAAATCCCACTCTTGATCCATGTGTCTCAACCCATACTTTACGAACACTCAATGCCATCTTTATAGCCACCCAGTTACGGTGTGGTGTTTGATGTCATCAAAGCATCCTTCCGGTGATGGTGATAAGCATGATCTCATGGTCGAAGGAATTTAGGTTACTATGTATCAGAAAGCTTATAGCAAATGAACTATATTAAATGACTTGATCTTTATGCTACGCTTAACTATAGGAGTATGTCCATCACATCATTCTCCCAATGATATGACCCTGTTGTTAATAACATCTCTATGTTCATGATCAGGAAACCATGATCATATATTAACCAACAAGCTAGTTTAACAAGAGGCTTTACTAGGGACTCTTTTATGTTTACAAATCACACAAGTATTAATGTTTCCTGTTAATACAATTATAGCATGGTATGTAAACATTTATCATAAGTATGAAGATATGATAATAACCACTTTATTATTGCCTCTTGGGCATATCTTCAACATGAGGAACAAGGGCAGTTGTCTTGGCTCGTTAAGCCAGTCGAGCTAGGCGACTCCAATGGTGCCCCGGGTTGGCGTTTTTCGTGGACGTTACGAGTCCTAGGGTAACCCAGTGCCCTCGGAACGCACTACTTGGCCATGTCGATCGCTGTACCAGAGGTTGAATCCTGCGGTTAGCTTGGCGCTGTTATTACGAGTGCGAGTGGCACAAGGCACAGAGTGACATGGTTTTACCCTACGGGTACGTGATCTCAGCATACCTAGTCCAGCCCAAGGAAGGCCCACGACAAAAGTACGTTAGCCCATGAAGACTTTCCCGTGGCCCAGGCCCATGGTGCCTTCGGATCCTTGGAGAGCAAGACTAGAGTAGATAGGAAATTCAAAGGGGTAAAACCCTAGAACCTGTAACCGACTAGGACTATGCCCGGGACCTGCCTAAGTCTATATAAAGGCCAGGAGGGCACGACCTAGATCTCTCGACTCATACTCTCGCATACACACCTCCACGCCATATTGCATCTGCGCACCCTTGTAACCTTCGGTTCCGCCATAATCAAGAGCAGACAAGCAGGAGTAGGGTTTTCCCTCCGGGGGCCTGAACCTGGGTAAACCTTGTGTCCCCGTGTTGCTTGTTTGCTAACCGTTCCACGATCTCCAGCATCCCCATCTTCTCCAAAACCCAAGTCCATATCAATGGGCATTGATGAGATCAAACCTCGTCAATTGGCGCCGTCTGTGGGAATTGGGGGCGCTGATTGTGCGATCGTGACGGTCCCAACCCGATCGATCTACAACTCTGCAGCAACGGAGAGCCATCTCCTCTTCGGTGCTTTCGACTTCACCGCCCACTCGCCGGCCACCATGAAGGACTTAGAGCCCGTAGGCGACGGACTCTAAATCTTGTTCGGGAGCTTCTGCTTCCAGGTGGGGCAAACTGGCACCCTCCGCCTACCTGAGTGGGTGCCCCTACCATCAATCAGGCCTGCTTCATGGGCCCCACACCCCGTGCTACACACAACATCATCAGCAGATGATTCCTATGACAACAGCAGCTGCAACTCCGATCTATGCGATCCGCCATCGGATGCAGGGACCTACGATTCCGGATCTGAAAGCTGCGATAGCAGCGGGCCAATCTACGAGCGCTACCAATGCGCCGTAGTCATCCAAAGCGACGTGGATCAGTAAACACCCAACCCACCGCCCAACCCGCCAGAAGGAAACAGTGGGAACAGAAGAAGCCAATCTCCCCCACCCGAAGGGGAAAACAACGGCGACCACGTCATCCGCCTTAGCAAAGAGGGATGGACCCAGGTCCGCGAAGCTGTGGCAGGCAACATAGTACTGCCTGCAGACGCCTCGCGAGATATGTTGATGGCCTACCACCTGCTCCTAATCGAGGAGCACAAAAATCCGGTCAAGATGCAGGAGGTGCTTGACAAACGCAAGCAAGCAGCCTCAGAGTCCAGCGCGCGACGAGCCGCGCACTCCGCCATGGGCATCGGTTCCAGCTCGAACGCCAACCCAGGCAACAAGCACCGCTCACGGATGGAGAACATGGATCCCAAGGAGCGCCGCGAGTTGACGCGAACTCTCCACACATCCTTCATGGAGATGGACGCCAACGGCAACGTCATCCCGTAAACGCCGCAGGCTGCGATCATGGCAGCCACTGCGTACCTCGCGGCCCACCCACCTCCCGAGGGGGACCCGAAAAGGGCCATGCATAAGTCCGCACTTACCGGACTCGGACTTGTCGGAGCTGCGCTCCACCAAGACGCTCCTGCGGAGCCGAAGAAGAAGGCTCCGGACAGGCACGATCGGAGCCCCACCGGTTCATCCGAAGAGGAAGAGGAACACGACCTTCCTCGAAGGAAGAAGAGCTCGCGTAACCATAAACGCGACTACGACGCTAGAGACGCGCTCACACAACGCAAAATCAACAAAGCACGAGCCAAGCGCGCATGCTCGTCTGAATCCGAGATGGACGAAGACGAAGGAGAACTCTGTGGAGCCCGATGCTTCAGCAGATCCGTCCGGCGAACGCGGATGCCACGCAATTTCAAGCTTCCTTCGGATACTCCGAAGTTCGACGGCACGCAAAATCCAATAGCATGGCTCAGTGACCATCTGTCATCCGTCAAGCTGCACGGCGGTAAAAAAGAAACCGCCATGCAATGCCTTCAGCTGCAGCTGACAGGCGCGACACGGATCTGGCTCAGTAGCCTATCATCAGGGTCCATCCGAAGCTGGGAGGAGCTAGCTTACAGCTTCATCCGAAATTTCAAGGGCACCAGCAAGAGGCCCGCCTCAATCGAAGAATTGCGCGCCTGCACTCAATGAATGGGCGAATCCATTCGCTCATACATACTACACTGGTCCAACACCAAGAACTCCGCAGCACACATCTCCGAAGAGAGGGCCATCGACGCCTTCAGGGACGGCGTCAAGCGCCAAGACTTCAAGGAGGAGCTTGGGCGCGTCAAACCCAAAACGCTCGATCACCTCATGGACATCGCCAACAGGTAGGCTGACGGAGAAGACTCGATTCACCGAGCACAATCAAAAGAAGAGGAAGACTATGGTCGACGGCGAGAACGCCGTAGCAAGAGAAGATCGCGCGTCTACGACGATCATGATGGACCCGACATGGTCGCGGCTGGCTACACCGATCGCCACAACGACACCAACCGCAATAGCGGAGGATACCGCGGAGGAAACTTCCGCGATGGAGGACGCCCAGCGCAGTCGTGCCAACGCCGCGGCCACGATAACGGACCCTCAGCATACGAAAAGCTTTCGGTTCCATGCACCATCCACTTCTACATCGACAAGCAGGATGGCAAAAAGAAGGCGAGCCACATGCTCAAGGACTGCCGCGAGTTCCAGAAGCTCAGCGAAAGCATGGTGCAGATGAGGCGGCAGGCTCCAATCCCTGCGTTCGGAAACGCACCCGCGCCAGGTGAGATAGCGCATGGAGCTCCTCCACCGCCACCGGTAGGAGGCCCGAACCAACCAGTCGCACCAGCACAGAACAACGCTGGAAACGGGTATCCCCTGCCAAAAGGAGCACTGATGATCCAGAAGGGGCGCCCTACGAATAGGGTGCAGAAGAAAATCACCCAACAGATCAACCTGGCCGTGGCAACTCCACCCGCCATCCCTAAGTACCTCCGCGGATCGGAGTCCTGCATCACGTTCACTCGTTCGGATCACCCTTGCCAGATCCCTCGCCCAGGTCATGCTGCCCTGGTGCTGGAGGCGCAGATCGGAGGTTTCGAGATGAGTCGCGTCTTCATGGACGGCGGCAGCGGCATCAACCTGATGTTCGCAAGCACTCTAGCAGCAATGCGGATCCCGCAGTGCAGCCTGGAACAATCAGACACAACGTTCCACGGCATTGTTCCAGGGAAGGGCATATTTCCCCTAGGAAAAATATGGCTCGATGTCATCTTCGGCAAGCCGGACAACTTCCGACTGGAACGGCTCGAATTCGAAGTGGTGGACTGGCCATCACAGTACCACGCCATCCTCGGGCGTGTAGCATTCGCAAGGTTCCTGGCTGTCCCACATTATGCATACCTGCTACTCAAGATGCCAGGACCGAAGGGCGTCATCACAGTCCACGGGAGCTTACCCGATCGGACCAATGCGACAGAGATTTCAACAGAATCTCCCAATCATTCGGAATGCAGGAGGAGCTCCTTAGGCTCCACGAGGTGACAGACAATGGGGCACCCCCAGTCGCACGACAAAACGCACCTGGCATGTCTTTCGACTCCACGGTCAACACAAAGAAGGTGCAAATCCACCTGACGGATGCCTCCAAGACGGCGCTGATCGCCAATGACCTCAGCCCCGCATAGGAAGGAGCGCTCGTCGAATTCCTCCGTGAGCGCTGGGAAATCTTCGCCTAGTGTCCTGCGGACATGCCAGGAGTTCCCAGGGAATTCGCCAAGCACGCACTCAACATCTTTCCAGACACCAAGCCCGTCAAACAGTCCATCCGAAGACTGTCCGAGCCACGAGCCGAAGCTATCGGCAAGGAAATCAACAGACTACTCGCTGCAGACTTCATCAGGGAAATCAAAGAAAGCGAGTGGCTTGAAAACACAGTCATGGTCCCAAAGAAGGACACGGACATCCTGCGGATGTGCGTGGACTTCACGTCTCTAAACAAGCATTGCCCAAAGGACCACTTCCCTCTTCCTCGAATCGATCAGATCATCGATTGGACTGCAGGTTGCGAGAAACTCTCCTTCCTCGACGCCTACTCAGGCTATAACCAGATTCGACTCAAGGTCGAAGATCAGGAGAAAACGGCGTTTATCACACCGTTCGGAGTATTCTGCTACAACACAATGCCTTTCGGGCTAAAGAACGCAGGTGCCACGTACCAGCGATGCATGCAGGCCTGCCTCAAGGACCAGATCGGTCACAACGTCCAAGTCTACGTTGACGACATAGTCATAAAAACCAAGGAGGCAAGGACACTTATCGACGATCTCCGCGAGACGTTCGACAACCTTGACCGCTACAGTATCAAGCTAAACCCCGAAAAGTGCGCCTTCGGCGTCCCATCAGGTCAGCTGCTTGGGTACTTCATCTCTCAGCGAGGGATCGAGGCGAACCCGAAGAAAATCAGAGCCATCATGACGATGGAGAAGCCGAAAAACCTCAAAGGCGTCCAGCAGCTCGCAGGACGAATAGCGGCGTTAAGCAGATTCATCAGCCGCATGGGCGAGAAGGCCCTACCATTCTACCAGCTGCTACGCAAATCAGATAAATTCGAGTGGACGCCGGAAGCCAACGATGCATTCGAAAGCCTCAAGCGGCTTCTCTCCACCTCGCCCGTCTTGGTCACGCCAAAGGAGCGCGAGCCTCTGCTGCTGTACATAGCAGCCACACAGCAAGTGGTCAGCACCGTGCTAGTGGTCGAACGACCCGAAGAAGGCAAGACCCACGGGGTCCAGCGCCCAATCTACTACCTCAGCGAGGTACTGACACCAACAAAGCAGAGGTACCCTCACTACCAGAAGCTCGCCTACGGCATGTTCATGACAACTCGACGGCTGAGCCATTACTTCTAGGAGCACCAGGTAATGGTCGTCAACGAGGCACCCCTGAACAGCATCCTAAATAACCCAGAGGCCACAGGACGCGTGGCCCTGTGGGGCATCGAGCTGTCACCCTTGGACATCATCTATGAGAAGCGACTCACAATCAAATCTCAAGTCCTTCCGGACTTCCTGGTACATTGGATGGAGCTGCAGCTGCCAGACACCCCTGACATGTCGCAGTCGTGGACAATGCACTTCGACGGCTCCAAGAGCGAAGCTGGAGCAGGAGCCGGGGTCATATTGACCTCCCCGCAGGGCGACCAGATGAAGTACGTCCTAGGGATGAAATTCCGAGCCTACAACAACGAGGCCGAATACGAAGCCCTCATCCACGACATGAGGATGGCAAAGATATGCGGCGCAATGCGCCTGGTAATCTACGGTGACTCCAACCTCGTCGTCCAGCAGACGATGAATGAGTGCGACGCACACGCCGAAAACATGATCGCGTACCGCGCGCTCTACAACGCACTCGATGGAGAATTTGACGGCTGCGAGCTTCGGCACGTCGGAAGAGGAAGCAACGAGGAAGCCGACAGAATTGCCAACATCAGCTCCACCTGCGCAAAGGTGCCACCGGGTGTGTTCCTCAAAAAGATCTGCGTGCCATCCATCAAACAGAAATTCCCCAAGGGATCACTCGAAGAAGCAGAACACTCGGGGGCTACGCTGCCCGAAGGACATGAAGGACCCGAGAAACTGGACACATAGGTCGCCATGGTCAACCTAATGCAGGTCATGGCAGTCGAAGAAACTTGGACGCGACTATACCTCCAGTTCTTGATAAACAGAGAACTGCCTGACAGCCCGACAGATGCCCGGCGCATATCTCGTTGGTCAAAAGCCTTCACCATCATCAATGGCGAGCTGTACAAGCGCAATATTACGGGTGTACTACAAAGGTGCGTCACCATCGGTGACGGGAAAGCCATCCTCCAAGACATCCACGAGGGCATCTGCGGCCATCACGCAGGCAGCCGCTCCCTTGTCGCCAAAGCTCTACGAGCCGGATTCTACTGGCCAACTGCCATGAGCGACACAAAGGACATCGTCCGAAGATGCAACGGGTGCCAACGGTTCGCCGACAAACCGCACGCACCCGAGTCAGAGCTCAGACCCATACCTATAGCCTGGCCCTTTGCTCAATGGGGCCTCGACATGATTGGCAAACTGCCAAAGTCCTCAAAAGGGGGACACGTTTACCTCCTGGTCGCAGTCGACAAATTCACCAAGTGGATCGAGGCCATGCCGGCTACCAACCAGAAAGGCAAACCTGCCATCAAGTTCTTCGAGTCCATTTTCTACAGGTTCGGCGTACCGCACAACATCATCACTGACAATGGATCGAACTTTATCTCCAAGGAGTTCCAGGACTTCTGCGAAGGCCTTGGGATCAACATCACGTACGCCTCAGTGGCACACCCGCTAACGAACGGGCAAGTGGAAAAGGCCAACGGCCTAATCGGCGCTGGCATCAAGAAGCGCCTCCTGAGTCCACTCGAACGGAAAGCCGGAGCCTGGACGAAAGAGCTACCATCCGTCCTGTGGAGCTTACGGACTACGCCAAACAGCTCCACAGGCTACACACCGTTCTTCATGGTGCACGGAGCTGAGGCCGTGCTACCAGCCAAAGTACGCCACCAGGCCCCCCGAGTCGTCGCTTACAGCGAAGCCGAATCCACGGCTGCACTCGAAGACGCCGTCGACACACTCGACGAAGCAAGAGACATAGCAGCAGCTCGATCAGCGGTGTACCAGCAGAGTCTCCGCAACTACCAGAGCCACCGGCTGCGCCCAAGGTCCTTCGTCGAAGGAGACCTCGTCTTGCGACTCAAGCAAGAGCGACCGAAGAAATTCGAGTCACCATGGGAAGGACCCTACGTCATCACCGAAGTCATCCCAGGTGGCGCCTATCGCCTCAAGCACGTGGAGTCTGGAGTCGCATAATCCAACCCATGGAACATCGCGCACTTGCGACGATTCTACCCCTAGCTACCTACCCCTTTACTTTCAATAAGGCTTTTCAGCCAAGGCTATTCAGCCAAACAATGTACTTCCTCCATTACGATATAAATAAAGCTAAGTGTCTCGCCCCAAACTTCCGTTCATTATTTGCAACTTTACTTTATGCTACAAACGCACTCGGGGGCTCCCCCCACCTCACGATTTCATCAACCGAGGATTACGCGTGTACACCTGAGTAGCTGACAACGTCAGGCAAACGAAAAGGACACGTACCCAAACAAAGCACTGCGTGCTTACAACAAACAAATATTTACAACAAAGGGCACAACACGCCCAGTCGAAATATACAAATTTTACATATATCTCTTTTACAGGTACTACCTATTCTGAAGAATAACCTGAGCACGATGCTCAAACAAATCTACGACCTGTTCGTCATACCGCCTTACAGCTGCGTAATGTGGACGCATGTCCCACTCATCACCATCCGGCCGAGGAGGTGGCCCAGCTGCCACGACAGTCCAATCTACATCAGGCCGGTGCAGCCTCACAAGAGACAAAGCAGCCTTCACTCCTGCGATGAGCTGTTGCCGCACCTAATCCTTGACATTGCTCACGCTCCGAAACTTCGATAGAAGACCCGCAAGGCTCGTCAGTACGGCATCCACAGGAAACATGACGTGCAACACCGAGGCAAGCGACGTCTGCATTTGGCGAAGCACCCGCGAAACCTGGTGCACACGATCCTGCACCGTCGCCAGAGCCATGGCACGGTCACGATCCATCCAGAAGAAGCCACCGGCCTCCATGTCCTGCTGAGTCAAGCAATTGACCCGAACGGCGACACGCTCTTTCTCTTCCCTCGGAGCAACGTTATCACCTGCGACAATTGTACAAAATAAAGGGCAAGGTCAGCAGGCTCATCCGAAGAACTGAGCTACAGCTCGAAACAAAGAACAACTTACATTGAAGCTGCTCAGATAACCGAAGCAGTTCCGCCATCAAGTACTCCTCCCTGGCTGCACCACGATCCGCCTTGGACTTCCAAACATCGGCGTGACCACGCAACCCAAGAAACTCCCTCTCAAGACTACGAATACAGTGCCAAAGAAAAGAGAGTTGCGAAGGATCATCCAAAGATGGCCGCAGCTGCACTATGGGTGAGGTGTCAACAGGGTCAGCACCCGAAGGAACCTAGAGCAGCAGAAAAAGAAAAGGACACAAACATTCAGACAATGATAGAGCACAACTCAGAAGAATTCATTAAGCATTTAAGGCCACTACGTGGCACAAGGACTGTGTTCTTCAAAATATTTACAGCAAAAGCAGACTACAAACTATCCTACATCTACAACGCCTAAGACGCGGCACCCTGAGTCGCCTCGGAGCCGGATTGCCTAGCCTTGGCCTCCCCTTGCTGCCGCAGCGCATACTCAGACAGCAAATCAATGAGCTTCGGCCCATATCGCTTGCAGCGAGCAGAGTAGGCAACAAAGGCTACCTCGGATCCGTCTGCGGTCGTCGGCATCCGGGAGGTGATCTGGGGCAGGTCCAGCTCCGCTCCAGCCGCCAAAGCCATCGCCAGCCCGACGTACGCGCCGATGCCCTTCTGCTTGTGCTTGTACGCCGCAGGCGCTTCGGCTGACAAAGCCTCCGCCAGAGCATCCACATCATCAAGGGTCGCGCCCTTAGGGACAAGCTCCTTGTAGAAGCGGCCAAGGACCTCCTTCGCCTTGGCAAGGGAGCTGACGACGGTGCTGCAACGATCTTCGACCGCTGCAGTAGCATCATCTAGAGCACTCCCGTGCTCCAGAGCGCCTCGGTCAAACTCGATGCATGCGGCATCTGAGACAAAAAAAAGGACATGACGAAAAGCAACGCAGAAGAAGACAAGAAAACAAGAAGAAAGAAGCACAAATACAACACTCACCCGAAACAGCCTTGGCAGTAGCCATGAGCTTGCCTGCCACCTCTCTCTCGTGCGCAGCCGTAACAGTGGCCAGCTTCTCCTCATGGTCCGCGGCCTCATGCTGCAGACGCTCCTTAGTTTCGGCTGCCTTGGTCAGCTCTAGCTCGAGGCGCTCCTTCGCACCAACGGCGGCCTCGGCCTTCTTCTCCGATTGACCAAGGCTCTTCTTGAGAGCGTCAACCTCACGGAGAGAAGTATTATGCTCCTCTGCATTCGAAACAAGCAAACGTCAAAGAGCAGGACCGGAATAAATGAAAGAAGCACCAAAAAACAAACAGGTACCTTGAAGCTGTCAGAGGTTAGCCTCTAGCACCAGGCGCTCCTGCACCAGCCGCTTGGCCTCCTCCACAAAAGGCTGCAAAAAAAAGAAACACCAGTAAGAAAAAGGACTTGGGGGCTGTGCCCAACATTAAGGAATAAAGGCAAAACTCGAACACGAAGACACTCGGGGGCTTCCCCCCCCCCCTCGAAGATTCGAAAAAAGAACAAGACACGAAATTTTTCAGACACCCGGGGGCTCCCCCCATGGTACGAAGCAGAGGTACTTACATGCTCTGATGGCGACTCCGAAGGCCCGCTGGCGAAATTCTGAGGCGCAACCACCTGCACCTCCTGCAGAGGAGGATTCGGAGCGGCACCCCCTGACGTTGCCACCGTTTGAGGAGGAGGAGACGCAACTTTCGACTCCCCCATCATCTCCCGAGCACCATCGATGGAGGAGTCATGGGAGGAATGCCTACATACGAAGCAATCAGCAGAAGTGCAAAATCAAGAAGGAAAAAGGACAACAGTAAGACAAGAAACTTACGAGTCCAGTGAGCTCAGGTCAAAGACTTGAGGAGTCCTTCGGGCTCTCTTCTCCACCTTCTTCTCTTCCTTCTTTTCTTCCTTCTTCCGCTTCGCTAGCGTGTGTGGCGCTACAGCCCGCACATGAATGTCAGGAATGGGAGAGGAAGAGCCTCCATTCCCGTCACTATGACGCTCAAGGCACAGAGGGTTTCTGGGAGTCGGAGGAGTCGAGGCATCCGAAGACTCGCTGGAGCTCCGTGATCGTTTGGACGTATGGTCCTCACTCGACTCGTCGGCATCTTCCGTCGGAGATCGCGCCGACGGCAGCTCGGACACGGAATCCACCACGTCATTATCCGGGGCATTCGGATACTTTTCAGGCAATGGCGGTACCATGGTCGGTACCTTGAAGCTCTGCAAAACCAGAAGGGACTTTGTTAGCAAACAAAGGAAAACAAATACGCAGTCGACAAAAAGCGCTATGCGCACAAATCTACACCTGTGGAACATCCAACGCCGAAGAAAACGGTGGAGTCAGCGACTTCCGCGGGATTTCCTCTCCGGCCTTGAACTTCAGCAGCGAGCGAAGGGTCCTGTCAAGATCCCCCTCGGAGATTTTCTCAGCCGAAACCCTCGTTGGATCACGGCGCCCAGAATAAAGAAACATCGGGTGCGCCCTCGCTTGGAGAGGCTGCACCCGACGCTCGAGAAACGTCCGGATGATGTCCACGCCGTTCACTTCCTTCTCCGGGATCAGCTGGAGATCCTCCACCCAACAGTAACGGGCCTCTATCTCCGCCACCTCGCCATCCAAGATGTTGTTTTTCCAAGACCTTTTTGGCTCAATCTTTTGGGAGGGGTCAAAAGGAACAAGACCAAAATCTTGCCCAGGCACTACGGAGTCGCGGATATAAAACCATCGCCTCCGCCAGTACTGGACAGATTCGGACATAGGAAAAGAAAAGAAAAGAAAAGAAGATTGGGACTGAGGGAGATGATGCAACCCCAATGGGATAAACACCATCCGAACCAGACTGCCTCTTCACGGAATAAAGTTTCCGGAAGAGGCCAAAGTGCGGCTCAATGCCGAGCCAGCACTCGCAGAAAGTGATGAAGCAAGCAATGTGAAGAAGAGAATTGGGCGACAGATGATGAAGCTGGATGCCATAGAGAAAGAGCAGTCCACAGAGGAAGTTGTGGACTGGAAAAGAAAACCCACGCATAACGAAGGCAAGAAACATAACCCGATACCCAGCTGGGGGACGGGGGATTACCTCGTTGCCAGGGAGTTTGACAGCCTCCCTATCTTGCGGGATCAAACCCCGCTCGCAAAGCTTGCGGAGATCACTCTACCGCGTCTCTGATCGCCGCCAACCAACGTCGGTGACACGGGTAGCGGTAGCGCCTTTCTTTCCTCCGGCGGCGCTGGTACCAACTGCAGATGATGATTTCTTCGGTTTCCCCATCGCGCTACGGCGGCGCCGGCCATGAAAGCACAGAAGGGAAGATGGAAATGTGGAAGGAAATCCCAGCGTGCAGCAAGAATCGCTAGAGCACAAGGAGGCAGTGAAAAAAAGAACTGATGCGGTGAAAACAAACTGCAGCTTTCCCGAATGATTATAACAGCGAAGACGATGCACGGCAACCGTCCATCAGGAAGACCTAACGCCAACGGCAGATCTGGCCATACACGTGTCAGCATCACAACGAACCGTCGTTACCACGCCGTCCACTATGCGTAGAAATCGAGGAGACGCCGTAATTATCTCCACGCCGCGCGTGACCGGTCAATTCAAGGTCAGCAAGTGGGACCCACGTTCGTCCAGTCAAGTCATCTCTGGCGTAGCAGATGCTTGAGGTCATTGATCGTCAGCACTGATGTCATCAAAATCTATAGTAGCACCAACTACAATTCTTCGGCTCCAAAGCTAAGAGTACTCACTCGAATCTTCGATTCGACTAAATACTCGGGGGCTACTCCTATCAGGAGCGCTGGCCGCGCACCCGAAAGACGGATAAAGACAAAATATTTCTTCGAGTCCTACGTCGAGTCTACGACTCCACTACGGACTCGGGGGCTACTCCCATAGGGAGGATGGATTTAAGCATCCGAATTTTTTTGTGTCCTACGGACTTAAAAATAAACAAAGTACTTGAACTAAAGTCTCCGCTCGAGTCTACGACTCGAACAGACACTCGGGGGCTACTCCCATAGGGAGCGCTGGTCGCGCACCCTATGAAATCTTCGACTGCGATCTTTCGGATCAGCATGCAAAAAATTTTCGGCAATTCTTCCCCAACAAAAGGCTGAGTGAGCAACGATCTCCTTGGCCACCCGAAACACCTCCGCGGTGACAAACATTCAGATGATGTGTCTACGATAGAAAGATAAAACCTACAGATATCATCTGATGGCCTGGCAACGCACACGACTGCGCTCTGCTAGTAAAAACCCGTGCTAACAGGTGCGATGAAAAATCCCGACGAACGCGTTGGGTACAACAATTAAATTCACTGGAATTCCACTCCTGTAAGTCCTCCGCGGCCTGAGTCGAATTACGCCAGCATATGTTCCAGTTTCGAGTTGAGGGACTCGAACCTGAGGAAGATCGTGTTGTTTCGTCCTAAGACAGTTAACTGACCCTGATCCGTCAGGTGAGTCAGGCACACGCATCAACAATCCCTACACACATACTGTTAATACATAGTTGCACCCGAAGGATTGAAGAGTCCTCAGCCGAATCTACGATTCGACTGATCACTCGGGGGCTACTAACATGGTTATACCCTACGGGTACGTGATCTCAGCATACCTAGTCCAGCCCAAGGAAGGCCCACGACAAAAGTACGTTGGCCCATGAAGACTTTCGGGTGGCCCAGGCCCATGGTGCCTTCAGATCCTTGGAGAGCAAGACTAGAGTAGATAGGAAATTCAAAGGGGTAAAACCCTAGAACCTGTAACCGACTAGGACTATGCCCGGGACCTGCCTAAGTCTATATAAAGGCCAGGAGGGCGCGACCTAGATCTCTCGACTCATACTCTCGCATACACACCTCCACGCCAGATTGCATCTGCACACCCTTGTAACCTTCGGTTCCGCCGTAATCAAGAGGAGACAAGCATGAGTAAGGTTTTCCCTCCGGGGGCCTGAACCTAGGTAAACCTTGTGTCCCCGTGTTGCTTGTTTGCTAACCGTTCCACGATCTCCAGCATCTCCATCTTCTCCAAAACCCAAGTCCATAACAATGGGCATTGATGAGATCAAACCTCGTCACGGAGAGTAGACGCAATTTGCGGTAACCAATCTATTTTATTTCATAGCAGGTGGAGAGTACATGTATGGAATTCTAGGAGTAGAATTTCCGTAGTAGGTTTACATTCCATGGTCGCTTGACGTCGAGTTTCCCGTCTCCTCGGACGTCGATGAGGTAGTAAGCGTCGTTGCCGAGGACTCGCCCGATGGCGAATGGTACCTCCCAAGGGGGTAATAGCTTGTGCATGCCCTTCTTGTCCTGGATGAGGCGTAGCACCAGATCGCCTTCCTGGAACGTGCGAGTCCTTACTCGCCGGCTATGGTAGCGGCATAGCCCTTGTTGGTAGATGGCAGTGCGGGAGCGAGCTAGGTCGCGTGCCTCGTCGAGTTGGCCGACTCCATCCTGGCGTGCAAGTTCGTTTGCGGCCTCCGTGTAGTGGACAACTCTAGGCGAGTCGTGCTCTAGGTCGGTGGGCATGACTGCCTCGGCACCATACACCATGAAGAAGGGGGTGAACCATGTCGAACTGTTCACGGAGGTGCGGATGCCCCAGATGACGGAGGATAGCTCCTCGACCCAGCACCCGGCGGTGTGCTCGAGTGGTACTTGGAGCCGTGGCTTCAGGCCATGGAGGATGCTCTGGTTGGCCCGTTCCGCATGGCCATTGGACTCCGGGTGAGCGATTGAGGTGAGGTCGAGTAGGATGTGATGTTCTTCGCAGAACTCGGCCATGGCTCCTTTGGCGAAGTTGGTGTCGTTGTCCGTGATGATGCTGTTTGGGAACCCGTAGCGATAGAAGAGCTCGCGTAGGAACTTGGTGGCGGTCTTCCCGTCGCATTTCCGGACTTGCTTGGCCTCCACCCATTTTGTGAATTTGTTGACTGCGACCAGGAGGTGGGTGAAGCCGGAGGGGGCCTTTTTGAAAGGGCCTACCATGTCCATACCCCACACGGCGAACGGCCAGGTGATGGGGATTGTCTTGAGCGCCGAGCTCGGTACGTGGGTCTGGTTGGCGTACTTCTGGCACCCGGCGCACCGCTGGACAATGTCGATAGCGTCTGCGTGTGCGGTAGGCCAGTAGAAACCGTGTCGCATAGCCTTTGCGACCAGAGAGCGGGCGCCGGCGTGGTGGCCGCAGTCGCCGGAGTGGATGTCGTGGAGGATTTTGCGTCCTTCAGCGGGTTAGACGCAACGTTGGAACACGCCGGTCACGCTGCGCTTGTGGAGCTCGCCGTCGATGATGACGAAGGATTTGCAGCGGCGTGCTATGATCCGGGCGTCTATTTCTTTTGCTGGCAAGGTGCCTCCCTCCAGGTAGGCGATGTATGGCGTAGTCCAGTCCTCTGGCTCGGCGATGAGTGCGACCAGGGCTGCCTCTGGTTGCAGCGGGACTCCGATGTCGATCTCCCTTGGGGAGAGACGGAAGGCTTGGTGATGGTGTCAAGGAAGACGCTGGCGGGTGGTGCGAGTCGATCCAAGCCGATACGAGAGAGTGCGTCGGCCTCCTCGTTCTTCCGCCTATCGATCCACTCGACGGAATAGCCTGCGAAGTGTCCGCCCAGCTTGTCCACTGCTTGGCGGTATGCCGCCATGGTGGGGGAGACGGTGTCGCAGGTGCCAGCGACTTGCCCAGCGACGAGTTCAGAGTCTTTGTAGCAGCGTAGGCGGTTGGCATTCATCTCCTTGGCGGCTCGCATGCCGTGGAGTAGCGCCTCGTACTCGGCCATGTTGTTGGTGCAGGAGGTGAAATCGAGGCAGAGGAAGTAGCGTAGCTTGTCGCCCTTCGGAGAGGTTAGCACGATCCCTGCTCCTGCACCGTCCGCATTCTTGGAGCCGTCGAAGTGTAAACTCCAGTAGTGGAGGTATGGCAGCTTTTCTGGCTGCTGGGACACCTCCCAGTCGGTGATGAAGTCCGCTAGAGCCTGCGACTTGATCGCTTTGCGCGGCTCGTACTTGATGTTGTGGACGCTGATTTCGACGGCCCACTTGGCGACCCGCCCGGTCGCCTCACAGTTGCGGATGATGTCCTGCAACGGTGCTGAGGAGACGACCGTTATCGGGTGCTCTTGAAAGTAGTGCGGTAGTCGCCGCTGTGCTCTGAAGACCGCGTATACCAGTTTCTGGTATTGCGGGTATCGCTGGGGCGACTTGGTGAGGACCTCGCTGATAT
Source organism: Avena atlantica (assembly GCA_910589765.1). Lineage (NCBI taxonomy): Eukaryota > Viridiplantae > Streptophyta > Magnoliopsida > Poales > Poaceae > Avena > Avena atlantica. Next base: position 195,530,900 of record OU342738.1, on the reverse strand, counting down.
AGTACACTGGTCGCTGTACTGGGCGCTCCTTTCCTTCCTCTGGTTGCTCGACAACCATGACGGCGCTGACGACGCGCTCGGAAGCCGCGACGTAGACCAGCATGGGTTCCTTGTCGACAGGGGCAGCGAGTAGCGGTGCTGCAAGTAGCACCTTCTTGAGGTCACGGAGCGCGTCGTCCGCCTCCTTGTCCCATTGGAAGGTGGGGTTCTTGCGCATCAGGCGGTATACGGGCATCGCCTTTTCGCCCAATCGGGGGATGAAGCGACTGAGAGCCACGACTCGCCCGGCCAGCTTCTGAACATCGCGCAGGCACTCGGGTTTGCCGAGTCGAGCGATCGTGTCGATCTTGGTGGGATTCGCCTCGATCTTGCGCTTGGAGACGACGTATCCCAGTAGCTGCCCTGCTGGTACACCTAAGGTGCATTTGCCTGGGTTGAGATTTATCTTGTATTTCCGAAGGTTGGCGAATGTTTCCGCCAGGTCGGCGAGTAGGTCGCCCTGGCGGGCGGACTTCACTACCACATCGTCGATGTAGACTTGGATATTGCGGCCAATTTGGCTCGCAAGGCACTCCTGCATACACTGCTGGTAGGTCGCCCCGGCGTTCTTGAGGCCGAAGGTCATGGCGGTGTACCAGAAGGCTCCGAATGGCATGATGAACGTCGTCTTCTCTTCGTCCTCAATGGCCATTTTGATTTGTTTGTACCCATATTAGGCGTCGAGGAAGCATAGAGACTCCGAGCCCGCGGTGGAATCGATTATTTGGTCGATCCGCGGGAGGACGAATTGCTCCTTCGGGTAGGCGCTGTTTAAGTTTGTGTAATCGATACACATCCTCCAGGTCCCATTTTTCTTCTCGACCAGGACTAGGTTTGCCAGCCACTTGGAGTATTTGATTGGCCGGATGAAGCCTGCAGCGAGTAGACGCTGCACCTCCTCGGAGATTGCTCGGCGGCGCTCTTCATTGAAGGGCCGCAGCGACTGCTTGACAGGTCGCACTTTGGGGTCGGCGTTGAGTTTGTGCTCAGCAAGTTCCCTAGGGACACCAGGCATGTCAGAGGGCTTCCATGCGAATATGTCCCTGTTCTCACGGAGGAACTCGATGAGCGCACCTTCCTATGCTGGGCTCATGCCCGTCCCGATCGTCACCGTCTGGCTGGAGTCGCCTGGGACCAGCTTGATGGTGCGGGTATGCGTCGTTGCCTCGAAGGCTGAGGTGTTGCCGCCCTCAGAGTTGGGCTTCTTGAGTATAGTGGGGTCGTCCATGTTGACCCTGCTCGCGTACTTGGCGATCTCATCGGCGTGGTTGGCCTCTGTCGCGATGATGGCATCAGAGTTCGGCTCCTTTGGCCTCGCACTCGGTGGCCATGTCGGGGTCGCCATGGATGGTGATGACGCCACGCGGTCCGGGGAGCTTCATTGCGTTATACGTGTAGTGGGGCGCCGCCATGAACTTGGCGAACGCCTGGCGCCGCAGGACTCAGTGGTAGGGGCTGTCGAAGGGCACCAGTTCGAAGACGATCCGCTCGGTGCGGAAGTTTGCCGGTGTGCCGAAGGTGACTGGCAGCGTGACCTTGCCGATCGGGTACGCCTTCCGACCGGGGACAATGCTGTGGAACATGGTGTAGGTCATCTCGACCATCGACTGCGGGAGCCGCAGTCGCCTGAAGGTGTCCAGGTACAGGATGTTGATGGAGCTGCCGCCGTCCATCAATGTCTTGGGGAGCCAGTAGTCTCCCACCATGGGCTTGACAACCAGGGCGACTCGGCCTGGGTACTCGATTCATGGCGAGTGGTCCTGGCGGCTCCAAGTGATTGGTTGCTCCGACCAGTTGAGGAACTGGGGAACATCCACCTGGGTCACCGCGTTGACGGCGACGGCGCGGACGATGACCTTCTTCTCGCGCTTCGTGTTGAAGCCTGTGAAGGTGTGGAGCAAGCCGGCCACGCTGCCGAATTTTCCGCCGTTTGGCGGGTTGTTGTCGGGGTCTTCCCGCGCTCATCGTGCCTTCTCGATCTCCTTGAGAGAGTGGCAGTCGGCGGTCGTGTGCGTGGCGGGCTTTCCTTCCCTGCTGTGAAATACATAAGGTTGGTTAAGGAGGGCCGCGGGGTCGAACCTTGGCTTCGCCTTGTAGTTGCCGCTTTCGCGGCGTTGCCCCCCGTCGCGGCGGAAGCTCTTGGGCTCGCGCTGCGCGTACCCAGCGTTGGCGATGAAGTCGACTCGCCCGTCACTGTGGCGCTTGCCGGTGATGCGAGTGTTGCTATAGTGTAGATCGGATCGTCGTCCGTTGTCGTTGCCACTCGTGCGGCGTTGTCCTCCCGACTCGTCGTCGGTTTTTTGATTTGGGTCTTCCTCCGTGTACCTTTTGGCAATCTCTAGGAGATCCGGTATGTTGTCGAGTGTGCGGTATGCTCGTTTAAGCTTGGCGACCAGGGGCTCGTAGCGGCACGAGGTCTTGAAGCAGTGGATTGCGGTGTCTGGGTGGATGCCGACCGCGTTGTACCACAGTTCTTGCCACCGTTGGACCCAGCTGCGGGTCGACTCGCGAGGTCCCTGGACGCATCGCTCCAGGTCCACGATGGTGGTGGCGCGGGTGTATGAACCCTCGAAGTGCCTGACGAAGGCGTCGCGCATCTCTTCCCAGGAGTCGATGCTATCCGCGGGGAGAGTGTTGATCCACTGCCTGCACGCCCCCTCCATCATCAGGGGGAGGTAGCGGGCGGCTAGTAGATCGGTGTGGCCGGCGATCCCCATTGCCATGAGGTACGTATCCAGCCACACAGAGGGATCGTACGAGGGGTCGTACTTCTCTATTTCCTTCGGCGCTTTGAAGTTAGCCGGGTATCTTTCGCCTCGGATCATCGGTCCGAAGCATCGGGGCCCGAGTCGGCTTAGCGACCCCCTTGGCTTGCCGTCGCGGCGGTTGGTTAGGGTATGCCGCAGGTCGTCGGGCTGGCGTGCACGCCAGCTCTGGTTGTTGATGATGTGCGTGCGGGCGTCGACGGGCTGACCGTTGGCGGTGACGAAGTTGGTCGCCGGCCGGGGGTCGTTGGTGGAGAGTGCCGCGTTCGCGGGTCGGTGTTGGAGCTACAGTGGTTTGGGTGGCGGGCAGTTGAGGGTGTTTGCCGCCATGGGGCGGCCGCGTGAGGCCGTTCTGCTTCCCGATGAACGCGAGTACATCCGACCCTGTGAGTCGACGTCTACGTTTTGTTGCTCGACCGCCTTTGCGAGCAAGACCTTAACATACTGGATCTGTAGGGCGCCGTCACCGGTGGCCGCGATGTTGTCGACCGCTGCTCGGCCCGTGACGAGGTTGTCCATCGGGGTGGAGAATAGTGGTAGGCCGTTCGCGTATCGCTCCCGTGAGGAGACCACGATCCGCGGCTGGTTCCTGTGGGGTGCACGGTTGGGTGGAGGTGGTGCGCCATTCGCCGTCGACCCTGGTGGGGGCCGGGCGCTTCCTCCTGGTGGCGCATTCTCGCAGATCGTGCGCTCGGCCGCGCGGGCCGGGTCGCTCTCGTCGTCGAAGTTCAGGGTGCGCCCCTGCATGGTGGGGTTCAGGCGCGACCTGATTCGTTGCTGGTGGTAGCGCGATAGCTCCTGCGCCGTCACCTGCTCGAGGCGATATTTTTCGCGCTCGGCTTGCTCCTTGCGGACGGCTTCCGCCAGCTTCAGACGGAGTTCCTCGACCTCCGTTTCCATTGCATTGGGAGGGATCGGGGTGGAGAATGGATCCTCCGGAGGGTCGGCGCCAGGCGCCATGTAGGTCGCGGCGTGGCGACCGGTCCCGTTGCGGAGATCGGCGGAGTTCTCCAACCCGGAGTCGAAGATCCCAAGGATGGAGGGATCCTCGAAGTCTCCGACGTTGGAGATCTGGGTGATGGAGCCCGCGGGCGACGCGGTGACGATGGATCCGGCAAGTGACGCCGGGGTCGCCGAGTCGGCGTCGTCGTTGAGGGCCGCTTCTTCCGTGGCCGCGGTGGTTTCAGCCACGTCGTTGTGGGCTGAGTTGTACTCGGAGGCGAGGCGGTGGATCGTGCGGACCTGACTGTCGGAGAGCCGGTCGCGTGGCGGCGACTCGCGGAGGCGAGCCGAGTCCTCCGAGACGATGACGTCGGTGAGGACGACGAAGAGACTGATCGTGCCGACCGGCAGGATCATGCTATGTGTGACGGGTCGCGCCGCCGGGACGTAGCTGCTCGGCAAGATTTGGAGCATCTCACCGATCGCTATCATGCGGCCGGTGGCGATCGACTCGTTGATGGGCAGATTGGATCTCGCCGCAGAACACCGGCCAGACCGGCCAGGCCCCACGGTGGGCGCCACTGTCGTGGGAATGACCACGGCAGATGCTGCAATCGGCAGCGAGTAGTAGAACATGGGGCAAGGGCGGCCAACCATCTACGGTGTGAGATGAGGGCAGAGACACAAGGATTTACCCAGGTTCGCCCCCCGGAGGGTAAAGACCTACTCCTGCTAGATTGTATTAGGGTGGAAGTACAATGGGGCGAGCTCGGCGGCTAGGCAGCGAGTCGCTTGGGTGGATGATGGAACGTATCCTCTACACGCCCTCTAGGGAGGTTTATATAGACTCACCCCCCTAGGGTTTACAGATCTCAACCGAATCAGTTAAGGTTTCAGCAATCGTTTAACCTAATCCGACTGGGCCTAGCTACGCTCCTGGGCCTTCAGCTTCCAGTCACTTGAGTCCATGCAAGGTCTTGATCTAGTCGCTGTTACCGTAGGCCCACTCGCAGGCGCCTGGGCCAGTCGGAAACGTCCTGCTAGGTATACCCCGGTAGGCATATCCCCATCAACATATAACAACATATTAATAGAGTGCCATTAGTGTTCTACACACTGTACTGACAGAATCATCTGCACTAGAACAAGTACAGTCTATAGCTTGGATCAATAATGAGTAGAGTAAGAACTAGGATCACTAGAACAATGGATGTAAAAAGCCTTAAATTTATTATTCCATTTGTTATTTCTTCCAAAGGATGTAAAGATTGGTTTATGCCTACCCCATGAGATGCTACAACAATGTTGAATTGGTGTTGACACACATTACTGATGCAATTAGTTGGATCAGGGAAAATGTACTGCACCTACCAGGAAAGCTTACAGCTATGTCTAGGTCAGTTTTTAGCAGATTAAATGGCGAAGGGAAATAGTGTGCTAACTGCCGGTGACTCTCACATTTGATGTTTAGTTCATTGCTCTCAGCAAATTAACTAAGAGGAAAAGAGATCAAAGAGGTACATGTGCACTGGTCGCCGCTTGGCCAGAGAACAGGTGGGGCAAGAGCTACCCGCCTAGATCTGACAAGCGGAGATGTGCGTGGTGTGGCGGTGGGGAGAGATAAGGTTAGGGTTAGAGAAAATGATGGACACCTGAAATGATGCAGCTGCCAAGCCGAGGAAGCTCAGTCGCCTACCAGAAAATAAAAAACAAGGCAGCGGCACCAATCCTCCCCTTCTTCCAACTTCATCCTGGAGCTCATGTAAAAGAGAAAATGATGGACACCTGAGTCAAAATGAAAGCATATCTTCTAACAATAACATAGGAATAGAAGATCTCAACTAGAAACACAATAAATAATAGAACTATAAGAAGACAACTCCAAATTAACAGATTAAGTACCATAGGAATAGAAGATCTCAAACTAATTGCTACTGGAACTTCAATTACACACATGTAGTTCAGAAAATGCACGTCTTGGACACTACAAGTACTAAATAGAACAAAAAATGTACTAGGGCACAAACTAGTACAAACAACGGAAGTTAACGTCAGATATGACCAAGTAATGCACTTGTACTTTCAAATTTTCTTGGCAACAAAAGCATACATTTCTCATTAACAACATCGATAAACAGAATGTCTTGTAGAAACAATATCAGAATCAATGAATAACTTAATTAGTTGCTACAACTGTCAGGGCAGTCTACTGAATCAATAAACTTGTAATATTTTCACACAATCCAATTAACTAGTAGACGACTATACATATGACCAGAAGTGCACTAACCTGTAGAGCCTTGCAGTAGGCCCCAGACCGCTAGTTGAAGAGTAAAGATAAAACATCGCATAGGATGTCTTCCCTATCCATGCCAACCGGCCACAAGAACCGCTCCGTAGACTTGGGCTGCATGCAGCAAAACCTGGGATGCAACAACTATTACTGATCATGTGATGCTAGTTTAGGAAATGCAGGACTTAATATTGCATTAATATCACATATGAACCGTGAAGAAAATCTGGCAAAGACTATTAAGAAAAATACAAGGGAAGTTAAGGAACACCATGGCCTATCAACAAAATACAAGGGAACTTAGGATCAATAAGCATCAAAGGTGATGCTCCTGCATGACAAGCTAAGTAAAGATAAGAGGCGTAACAGATTCATGTGAACGAAAATCAAGATGTGCACAATTAAAAGTAAGTGATGATCATAGCTCACTATCATAAAGGTATACATTCAATGTGACAAACTGGGAGCTTGTTTCTTTCTATTGGAGACAACTGAGTATGTACGTACAATAGTCAAATAATGAAACCCCAAAAATTGTCTTATAAGAATCCGTTTGCTAAACATTGTGCGTTTAACATGAATCACCATGCAATTAAACTACTGACCCCAGATCTAGCTCATTCTGGCAATAAGCTACATAGCAAAAACCAATATGTGATTTTTATATGTGGATTCACTAGGTGGAAACAAGATAATGCCAACTCAGGGTGATTTTTGGCAGAATGGTGGGACTGGGAAATAACTAAGTCTTACAATGCACTAATTGTATACTTTAGTTTCCAAGTAGGCTGCACTAAACTTGTAGAGCTGGAAAAGGTATGCACTAAACTTGTTGGAAAGTAGATCAAAATTTATTTGTTGCCCATTATTTGTGATGCAACAAACTAAATTTGACCAAACTATTTAACAATAAAATGCATAAAGTTTCCACAATACAATATGGTGAACTCATAAGTAAAAGCACATGAGACACCATCTCTTTGGTCAACTAGATAGTCGTACATGGTCAAGTAGATAGTGGAATATACCAGTCCCCTTCACACTGCAGGGTTCATACCTCTTCACACCCCAGAGTTCCTACCACAAGGTTCCTATTTCAACAGATGTAGCGCGTTAGAGGGCCAGTAAACTAGTTCACCATCTATGCTTGCTTCAAATTAGTGCCATTTTCAGGGTTTCAAAACAGAGTTAAAATGTATACTGATTGAAAACAAACTACTGTCATAGGTGGGCAGATTTTCTGAAATCGTTAAAATGTATATCAGAACTCGTAGAACAGCCCTACACAAACTGACATAGACCAGAAGCTTTATGGACCCAACCAATAGAGACATATATGAGAGTGTACTAGTGCCTTTTCTGTATATATGTGGAGTTATTTTTGTTTATTTAGGACCATAAGTCTGAACTTGTGCATACAACCCTGGTGACTGGTGCCTTGCTTCATAACTACATAATCAATTATGATGCCTAGAAATTTTACATGCTCAATCAAAATTAACTAGCAGCTCACTAGCAAAACAATTACATGTCCAACTAACTAGGAACTCAAATAGAACATAATTTCCATACTACATACATAATAGTCATCCAAATAGAGGGGATTAGGTAAATATGAAGACCTCATCCTTGTCCCTGTGCATCGGAAAACCCTGGTGGGTGTGGTTGTCCAGGTTCATGGTCGAGCTCCCAGTGGCTGATGACATTGTCCAGGTTCCCCGCGGAAATTAGCCTCATCCTCGCTGAGATCCGAGTCCCTCTACACTAGAAAATGAAGAAAATGGGTCAAAGTTAAGATCCGAGTCCCTCTACACTGAAAACCTAGCCAGGAGGATAGGGAGGATTACCTGCGTCATGGTCGTCCTTGTTCCCGGTGAGATCCTTGGAGGAAACGTCCAGGATGGATCCCATACGCTACGCTAACCGCCATATCCTCTGCTGGCCGGCTCTCCCATGGTCCTCCTTGCGAACAAGTAAGAGAAACGCATGGAGGACGACGCACGCTGCCACCAGAGAGTCGTGGTGGCGCTCGCCACCATCCCTGAGAATCCTGGAGGACGACGCCTGCCGATGCCGGACGCTTCCCTATCTCGCGGCGGGGCGGTGGCCATGGCTTGACTGCTCAGATCGGTTTGCCAACCTTGTAGCAGCGAGCAGGAAGAAGCTCCTTAGACTCCACCATGGATTCGTGAGACTAGAAGAGGATTCACTCACCTGGTGTTAGCGACGGTGGCATCCAAATCGTGGGGGAGGAGCGGGACCGGGGAGTGAAATCGAAGGCACCACGCTACCTGGATCAAGATCGAGTGAGTAGAGGCAGGAGGAGGTAGCTCTCCGCCCCTCTCCACTCCTCTCGGTAGAGAGGTGAGGCCTGTGGCGGCCGGTGGTAGGGGAGACAGTGTGCTGCGGTGGGTGACAGGGTAGCGGCGGGTGACGGGGTGGCGGCGGTGAAGACAAGAATAGAAATCTAGGGTTCGTCATTCGCGGCAGGACTTAAATAAAAATGTGGTCTATCGCGGTTCCTTTGCGTGACTAGGCGCGAGGGTGGGCAGCAAAGGAAATATTTTCCAGCTATGCGCGCGATGAATCGGTGCCAAGTCATCGATCCACGAAACTTCCCACACATCACTATCCCAACCGTTCATCACGTTCATATCTAACGGTCGTTTTTGCTCTCTCTTATAACTAGTTGGTTATGACGATTTCACATATAGAAACTATGACGTTTTTTAGTTAAATCGTCTTAATTATTCAGAGTTTTGACTACCTCAAACGGCTTATGACCATCTGAAGCCAAATCGTCATAATTTTATGACGATTTTATCCACGGTCACTGTCAAAAGGTCATAGGTTGACGCATTTCTTGTAGTGTTCATAAGTCATTTTGAAAACATCTGACGGGGGAACAGTATGGCCACTCCAACTGTCCATAACCGCGAACGCGGATATTCGAATAGTTTGACACTCTGCAGAGATTGTACACTTTCACCACAATATTCGATACATCCGTCAGGAACAAATCCTTAATTCACCATACTCAGTATGCGGATAATCAATCCTAACCTTTCAGTTACACGCCCTAGTATAGGCACCTCTCCTGTGAGTTTGGCCTCCCAACCATGACCAACTGTCATCGTGGGTACTGCACAGGTGGACAATCTTCACAAGGTAGCCTCAGCTCAGACCTTGGCCACAAGGGAACCCATACTAAGGTATATAAATTTCCAGTCAAGCCCTACCCAAATTTCGGGTATTGTGGTTGTACGATAAAATTGGAATGGTATCGCATCCAGACAACCATCAGTTTTATAAAGGGCTAAGGCTCATGCCTCAACATTTTCATCATCAAAATCATCTGGTGTTCGGAAACACATGTCAAAACATTTCAGTAGAATGACTCATCATTCTAAGGTTTTCATAACCATTTTCACCAAGTATTCCCATCTAAAGTTGATCAAGTTTTATACTTAGCACTAGCATCTACAAGTGGTGGTAAATACTAATGAGGGGTGGTAAACAAGTGGTGATTTGCTAGGTTCAATCTCATGCCTTAGGATGACATCAAGATTATCTAACTTAGGCCAAATTTTATGCTCTTTATGCTACCTTCCAATATTCTTCTAGTATCTACAATTCACTATGTAAACTCTAAGAGAAAGCTTTGATAAAGAAATAAAGTATAAAGCTTGCAAGTAAAACTAGGATTGGGTTATCAAGTGGGTATGATCACATATGCTTAAGGCATATAGTTGTCATGGTAACAAGCAAGTATTAGCTTGCATAAGATGCAAGGGTTAGCTTGCAAGGTTTCAAGTATTGGCTTTCATAAATATCAGTATAAGCTTGCCTTGAGCAGAGCAGTGGTTGAAGTTCTCCTCGGCTTCTTCCTCGTAGTATCCTCCTTCCTCCTCGTATCCTTGGTCGGTACTAGCGTCTATAAATAAATAAGAGGTACATCACACAATGTTTCACACTAGATGATCTAGCATCATCACTAATATTACAAGATTTAAGCACTTGCCTTATTTGTTTTACTTTTAGAAAAGTAATTTCTACTCATTGAAAAACTACTTAAGATTTAATATTCTCCAACTCAAACATGGGATCATGTTGACACATGTCATCACCACATATTTCAGTACATGGGAATGTGATTTAAAGTGGTGTCACAATTTAATAAGGTTTAACCTTTTTATTTTAATTAAATAAATTGACTAGAAATGCCTATGGGGCATTCTTTTCTTACTTGAACATTATCTCTATAAGTAAACCCATATGTTTTTATATATTCTGAAAGGTATGATCAAATGTGATTTTTGCGAGTTGGAATCAACTCAAAAGCTTTTATGGTTGAATTTTGAAAAATGTTTGAATGTAGAAAATCTTCTGCCTTGTTATTTTTACCATGGTTGATCCACAAATCTAAATGCTTTGAATCCAACGGGCTTGGATTAAGCATTTCAGTACCTTTCTAACAAAATTGGTTTCATGCATTTTGGTTTAAGTGAATCGAGCTGGGTTGATTTTTGAATCTGGGTACAGAACTATGTTTGAAATTAAATGAATAAAGCTTAATTTAAATTGTTGGGTCGCGCGGGATGTTTTACTGGGCCGGACCACTACACACAGCGCGTACGCATGCTGGTTAAGTGGCTGTCCCCACGCGTCAGTGAGACGGGGAGGGGCGAAGCGGTACGGGGAAGTGTGAACCGCACGATCTAACTCTAATCGAACGGCTACGGTTCATCGTCCACGTCGGGCAGCGCCTGCGAGACAGAACCTTAACCCGGCAGGTGGGGGTCGTGGGAGGCTTACCGGGGCTCAGGCGAGGGTCAGCGATGGGGGCGAATGACGAAGTCGACAACGACGGTTCTCCTGGTAGCGGCAGCTCCTCCTGGGCGGCTCCAATCGACGGTTCCCTTCTTCTCAAGCAGCGGCGGGCTCCGGCCAAATTCTGGCGATGCGCTGCTCGCCTTGCTCCAGGAGTGAGGTGGGGTGATTCTGGGTGAGAGGGGAGTGAACTAGTGCGGCGAAAACGAGCGGTGGAGGCCTCTATTTACAGTGGCGGAAGGGGACCGACGGGCGCGGGCTGAGCTCGTCATGGTCGACGGCACAGAGGGCCACTGGCATGGGCGACGGTAGGGGACGGTGCTGTGCTCCCTGGCGAAGCTCAACGCCGTGGTCTTGCAGCGTGGGGCGGTGCTGATCGGTCGGAACATCGCGGTGCTCTGAGCGGGTCCGACGGTGATTTTAATGTCGCACAACGCGTGTGGTCCGCGCGGCGGCGAACGGGTATGTCTGCGGGGTTGATGGGGTGCTGGTGATCATCCCTGCAAGCGGCGAGGGCGGCGCGTGGTCTGTGGGTGCTGGTCGAGCATGGCGCACTGGCGCGCTCTCGGCTCACGCGCAGAGAGGTTTGGCATGGTCTTGCCGTGTGGTACAGGGGCTAGCATTGCTCGGGGCTGGGACAGAGAGTGGCGGTGGACGGTGGGGTGCTTGCTAGACATGCTGGCTAGGCTTAGTGTTTCTCTTAGCCTGTTGTCGACCATGGGGTGGCAATGGTGCTCTCGGCATGCTTGACATTAATGGCTAGGCTTGCTCACAGTGGTTCTAAAGATTGTTAAAGAGGCTAGATGATCTACTAAGGGCTAGTTGCAACCATAGAGGGAACAAGTTAGGCCAATTTTACTGCACACTATAGTGTTTGATGTTTGTTTGATTTGAATCTACAAGGTGTTTGATGAAATGGCCGCAAGAACTTTAAATTTGAATTTTGGATTCAAACTTTGTGGGTTTGCTAGGAACATACTAGGGAGTGTCTAGTTAGTTGGACTAGTCAAGGGGCATTGGTTTGGTTGGGTTTTGAAAATGGATGATCTTCACATATGAATAACATTCAATTTTGAATTGTGATTTGAATGGGGTTGCCAAATGTTTCTGCAAGTTTGAAAGGTGGGCCTTGATTCAATTTTACTAGTTCTATCAAGGGGTGAAAAGAATTGGGAAAGTTTCTGTTTGAAATCTTGGACTAGAAGCACTCAAAGTGACCTAGTGAGCAAGATTGGCAAAAATGACCATTTTCTTTATTTTATTTTGATTTGTTTCTACATGGAATTGTTTTATATGATGTTATTTTCATCTTTAAACTATTTCTTGCTATTTAGGTTAATCACACAAGTCCATTCATGCATTGGTCAAATCATTTCATTCCCACATGCATTCATATGATTTTAATTAATCAAAGTTTTTGTTAACCCTAATTTTAGTGATTAGAGTTTGATGATCCTTGTGTTATATTTTTGGGATGTTACAAGCATCTTGTCCTCGGGTTCCATCCGAAGCTGAGAGGAACTGACCTACAGTTTCATCCGAAACTTCAAGGGTGCCAGCAAGAGGCCAGCCTCGATCGAAGAGCTGCGAGCCTACACTCAACGAATGGGTGAATCCATTCGCTCGTATATACTATGCTGGTCCAACATCAAGAACTCCACGACACACATCTCCGAGGAGAGAACGATCGATGCCTTCAAAGATGGCGTCAAACGCCAGGACTTCAAGGAAGAAATTGGGCGAGTCAAGCCCAAGACACTCAACCACCTCATGGACATAGCCAACACGTGGGCAGATGGCGAGGATTCCGTCCACCGAGCACACTCGTATTAGGAAGATGATTACGGCTGTAGACGCGAGCGCTGTAGCAAGCGAAGATCGCGCATCTTCGACGATCGCGACAGAACCGACATGGTTGCGGCTGGCTACGCCGACCGCCACAATGAAAGCAACCGTAGCAGCGGCGGATACCGTGGAAACAACTTCCGCGACAAAGGATGCCCGGCGCAAACATGGCAATGCCGCGGCCACGACGACGAACCCTCAGCATACGATAAGTTGTCGGGCCCATGCACCATCCACTTCTACATCGACAAGCAGGATGGCAAAAATAAGGTCAGCCATATGCTCAAGGACTGCCGCGAGTTCCAGAAACTACTGAAGGCTTGGCCTAGATGAGGCAGCAGATCCCAAACCCTGGGTTTGGACACACACCTGCACCAGGCGATATCGCCCATGGAGCTCCTCCACCACCACCCGTGGGACCTTGTAATCACCCGATCGCACCCATGCAGAACAACGACGAAAACAGGTACCCCGTGCCAAAAGGGTCATTGATGATCCAAAAGGGGCGCCCAACAAACAGGGTGCAAAATAAGATCACCCGCTAGGTGAGTTTGGCTATGACCGCTCCACCCGCCATCCCTGAGTACCTCGGTGGTTTGGAGTCCTGCATCACATTCAGCCGTTCGGATCACCCCCGCCAGATCCCTCGCCCATCTCATGCTGCCATGGTGCTCGAGGCGCAGATCGAAGGGTTCGAGATGAGCCGCGTCTTCATGGACGGAGGCAGCGGCATCAACCTGATGTTCGCTAGCACCCTAGCAGCGATGCGGATTCCGCTGTGCAGCCTGGAACAATCCGACACAATGTTCCACGCTATCGTCCCAGGGAAAGGCATATTTCCCCTGCGAAAGATATGGCTCGACGATATCTTCGGCAAACCCGACAACTTTCGGTGTAGCGACTCGAGTTCGAAGTGGTGGACTGGCCATCACAATACCACGCCATCCTCGGGCTCATGGCATTTGCAAGGTTCCCGGCAGTGCCGCACTATGCATACCTGCTACTCAAGATGCCAGGACCAAGGGGCATCATCACGGTCCACGGGAGCTTCACCCGGTCCGACCACTGCGACATGGAATTCAACAGAATCTCCCAGTCATTCGGCATGCAGGAGTACCTCCCAAGGCTTCGAGAGGTGACAGACAACGGGGCACCCCTAGTCTCAAGGCAAAACGCACCTGACATGTCGTTCGACTCAACAGTAAACACGAAGAAGGTGCAGGTCCACCCGACGGACGCCTCTAAGTTGGCACTGATCACCAACGACCTCAGCCCTGCATAGGAAAGCGCGCTCGTCTAATTCCTCCGTGAGCGCTGGGAAATCTTCGCCTGGTGTCCTGCGGACATGCCAGGAGTTCCCAGGGAATTCGCCGAGCATGCACTCAATGTGTTCCCAGATGCCAAACCTGTCAAACAGTCCATCCGACGATTGTCCGAGCCACGGGCCGAAGCCATCAGAGTCGAACTCAGCAGACTACTCGATGCTGATTTCATCAGGGAGATCAAAGAAAGTGAGCGGCTGGCCAACACTATGATGGTCCCTAAAAAGGACACGGACATCCTGCGGATGTGCGTGGACTTCACATCGCTGAACAAGCACTACCCAAAGGATCACTTCCCTCTCCCTCGGATCGATCAGATCATCGATTCAACTGCAGGATGCGAGAAACTCTCCTTCCTTGACGCCTACTCAGGCTACAATCAGATTCGACTGAAGGTCGAAGACCAGGAAAAAACGGCGTTCATCACGCCGTTCGGAGTATTCTGCTACAACACAATGCCCTTCGGGCTGAAGAACGCAGGTGCCACGTACCAGAGGTGCATGCAGGCATGCCTGAAGAGCCAGATCGGCCGCAACATACAGGTCTATGTCGACGACATAGTGGTCAAGACAAGGGAGTCCAAGACATTGATCGACGATCTCCGTGAGACGTTCGACAACCTTGATCACTACAATATCAAGCTGAACCCAGAAAAGTGCGCCTTTGTTGTCCTATCTGGACAATTGCTTGGATAATTCATCTCCTAGCGAGGAATTGAGGCTAACCCGAAGAAAATCCGAGCCATACTGGCCATGGAGAAACCAAAGAACCTCAAAGGTGTCCAGCAGCTAGCTGGGCGCATCGCAGCACTGAGCAGATTCATCAGCCGCATGGGTGAGAAGGCTCTGCCTTTCTACTAGCTGCTACGCAAAGCAGAAAAATTCGAGTGGACACCTGAAGCTGACGACGCATTCGAAGATCTGAAGCGGTTGCTCTCCACCTCAACCGTCCTGGTCACGCCAAGGGAACGCGAGCCCCTACTGCTATATATAGCAGCCACGCATCAGGTGGTAAGCACCATGCTTGTGGTCGAACGACCCGAAGATGGCAAGACCCATGGGGTCCAATGCCCTATCTACTACCTCAGCGAGGTATTGACGCCAACAAAACAAAGGTACCCTCACTACGAGAAACTCGCCTACGGCATGTTCATGACAGCTCGTCGGCTAAGCCACTACTTCCAGGAGAATCAGGTGATGGTCATCAACGAGGCACGTCTGAACAACATCCTGAACAACCCCGAAGCTACAGGACGTGTAGCCCTGTGGGGCATCGAGCTGTCCTCCTAGACTTAGTCTATGAGAAGCGCCATGCGATCAAATCTCAGGTCCTATCGGACTTCCTCGTCCACTAGATGGAGCTGCAGCTGCCGGACACCCCCGATATGACACAATCATGGACGATGCACTTCGACGGCTCCAAGCGCGAGGCTAGAGCAGGAGCCGGGGTCATACTGACATCCCCGCAGGGCGACAAGATGAAGTACGTCCTACGATTGAAATTTCGGGCCTCCAACAACGAAGCCGAATACGAGGCCCTCATCCACGGCATAAAGATGGCCAAGATCTATGGCGCAACGCGCCTCGTCATCTACGGTGACTCGAACCTCGTCGTCCAGCAGACGATGAACGAGTGCGACACACACGCCACCAACATGATCGTGTACCACGCGCTCTATAACTCACTCGAAGGAGACTTCGACGGCTGCGAGCTTCGGCACGTTGGCAGAGAAAGCAACGAGGAAGCCGATAGACTCGCCAACATCGGCTCCACCTGTGCGCGGGTGCCACCAGGTGTGTTCCTCGAACAAATCTGCATGCCATCCATCAAAACGAAATTCCCCAAGGGATCACCCGAAGAAGCAGAGCACTCGGGGTCTGCGCTCCCCGAAGGACAGGAAGGAACCGAAAAACTCGACACGGAGGTCGCGTTGTTCAACCTGATGCAGGTCATGGCAGTCGAGGAAACATGGATGCAACCGTACCTTCGGTACCTGATAAGCGCAGCATTTCGGGTGTACTCCAAAGGTGTGTCACCATCGGTGACGGCAAAACCATCCTTCAAGACATCCACGAGGGCATCTGCGGCCATCACGCGGGAGCCGCTCCCTCATCGCCAAAGCTCTACGAGCTGGGTTCTACTGTCCAACGGCCATGAACGATGCCAAAGACATCGTCCGAAGGTGCAACGGCTGCCATAGGTTCGCAGATAAACCGCACGCACCAGGATCGGAGCTCAGGCCCATACCCCTGGCCTGGTTCTTCGCCCAATGGGGGCTCAACATGATCGGAAAACTGCCCAAGTCCTCGAAAGGAGGCTACGTTTACCTCCTAGTCGCAGTCGACAAGTTCACCAAGTGGGTCGAAGCCATGCCCATTACTAACCAAAAGGGTAAAATGGCCGTGAAGTTCTTCGAATCCATAGTCTACAGGTTCGGCGTGCCGCACAACATCATCGCGGACAACATGTCAAACTTCATCTCCAAAGAATTCCAGGACTTCTGCGAAGGCCTAGGGATCAACATATCATATGCCTCTGTGGCGCACCCGCAAACCAACGGGCAGGTCGAAGAGGCCAACGGCCTCGTAGGAGGCGGCATCAAGAAACGCCTACTGAGCCCACTCGAACGGCTTGCGGGAGCCTGGGCAGAAGAGCTACCATCCGTCCTCTGGAGCTTGCGCACAACGCCAAATAGCTCAACTGGCTATACGCCTTTCTTCATGCTGCACGGAGCCGAAGCCGTGTTACCTACGGAAATACGCCATAAGGCCCCACGGGTCGTCGCCTACAGCGAAGCCGAATCGATGGCCGCACTCGAAGACGTCGTTGACACACTCGACGAGGCACGCGACATCTCCGTGGCTCATTCGGCGGTCTACTAGCAGAGCCTCCGCAACTACCACAGCCGTCGGCTGCGCCCAAGGTCCTTCGTCGAAGGAGACCTCATCTTACGACTCAAGCAAGAGCGGCCAAAGAAGCTCGAGTCACCCTAGGAAGGACCCTACGTTTTCACCGAAGTCATCCCAGGTGGCGTCTACCTCCTCAAGCACATGGAGTCTGGAGTCACATACTCTAACCCATGGAACGTCGCACAATTGCGACACTTCTACCCCTAGTTATCTCCCCTTTACTTTCAATAAGGCTACTCAGCGAAACAATGTACCTCCTCATTATGATATGAATAAATCTAAGTGTCTCGCCCGAAAATTTATCTTTTCCTCGCATTCCTTTATGCTACAACACACTCGGGGGGCTCCCCCTCACCTCACGACTTCGTCGACTGAGTATAACGCATGTACACCTGAGTAGCTGATCACGTCAGGCTAACGAAAAGGGCATGCATACAACCAAGCACCACGTGCTAATACAATTAACCTTTACAATAAAGGGCACAACATGCCCAGTCGAAATACATACAAGTTTTACATCTATCTTTTTTATAAGACCTACCTACGCTGAAGGATCACGTGAGCACGATGCTCAAAAAGATCTACAATCTCTTCAGCATACTGCCTAAGAGCCGCGTAGTGCGGGCGCATGTCCCATAGGCCGCCATCCAGCCGAGGAGGCGGCCCATCCGCCATAGCCGCAAGATTAACATCAGGGCGATGAAGCCGCTTGAGGGAAAGAGCGGCCTTCACCCCCGCAACCAAATGGTGCCGCACCAACTCCCTGACGTGATGCACGTCTCGAAACTTCGCCAGCAAATCCCAGAGAGTCGATGGCGCTTCATCAAGGGGAAACATGACGTACAGAATCAATGCCAGAGAAGTCTTCACCTGCCTCAGCACCCGTGACACCTGGTGAGCGTGGTCCTGCACAGTCGCGAGGACCGTGGCCCGGTGACGATCCATCCAAAAAAGCCTCAGGCTTCCATATCCTGCTGGGTCAAGCAGTTGATCCGAACTGCCACGCGCTCCTTCTCCTCCCTCGGAACAAGGTTGGCACCTGCGGTAAAAAAAAAGTACGATGACTCGCAAACCAGGCGCATCTGAAAACGAGCAGAAGCTCGAAGAAACTTACACTGTAGCTGCTCGGCCAATTGCTGAAGCTCCCCCATCAGGTATTCCTCTTTGGCGGTAGCTCGCGCTGCTTTCGATTTCCATACACCCGCATGGCCTCGGATGCCAAGTATCTCCTTCTCAAGACTGCGGACTTGGTCACAAAGAAAAACAACCTGCGACGCATCATCCAAGGATGGTCGCGGCTGCGGAGTAGACGAAGTATCAACGGGGTCCTCACCCGAAGGTCCCTAAAGGAAAACATACAAGAGTATGAACAACGAATGACTGAGCAGCAGCTCAAAGGCTCATTTATATAAAACAAAAGGCCACTACGTGGCACAGGGAAATTGTTCATCAGAATATTACAACAAAAGTAGAAGACAACTATCCTACAACTACAACGACTAAGCCTAAGCAGCCGCGTCTTGAGTGGCCTCGGAGCCAGAGTGCCTGCTCTTGACCTCCTCCTGTTGCCTCGCCGCATACTCCGCCAGCAGGTCAATGAGCTTCGGCCCATAGTGCTTATAGCGAGAAGCGTAGTGAGTGAAGGCTACCTCGGAACCGTCGGAGGCCGTTGGCATCTGGGAGGTGACCTGATGAATATCTAGCTCCGCCCCAGACGCCAGGGCCATGGCCAGCCCCATGGAAGCGCTGATGCCTTTCTGCTTGCACTTGTAGGCCGCAGGCGCATCCGCTGACAGCGCATCCGCCAAAGAATCAACATCCTCAAGGGCAGTGACCTTCGGAACGAGCTCCTTGTAGAAGCACCCGAGGATCTCCTTGGCCTTGGCAAGGGAACCAGCAGCACTACCGCAGCGGTCATCGACTGCCACGACAGCATCGTCCAGAGCACTCCCGTGCTCCAAGGCACTACGGTCGAACTCAATGCCCGAGGCATTTGGGGCAAAATGCAAAGTAGGAATCGAATAAGAGAAGGGAGACAAAGCAGCCAAAAAAGAAAGAAACAAGCAAAAAAACTAACCCGAAACGGCCTTGGCAGCAGCCATCAGCTTCTCGGCCACCTCCTTCTCGCGCGCAGCCGTAGCAGTGGTGAGTTGCTCCTCGCGATCTGTAGCTTCCTGCTACAGGCTCTCCTTGGCCGCAACTACGTCAGCTAGCTCCCGCTCGAGGCGCTCCTTCGTCCCAACGGCATCCTCGGCTTTCTTCTCCGCTCGCCCAAGGCTCTTTTTGAGAGCATCAAGCTCGCAAAGGATAGTATTATTCTCATCTGCAAAAGCAACAAGAGCATACATGAGTTACGCAAGCTAGCAAGCAGACGAAAAAAGAACAGGATCAATTTAGTGTGTACCTTGAAGCTGTCGCATGCTGGCCCCTAGCGCCAGGTGCTGCTGCACAAGCAGGTTCGCACCTTGCACAAAGGGCTGCGAGAAGAAATAAAGTAACAGAAAAAGGGCTTGGGGGTTGCGCCCAAGAAACTAGCAAGACATCAAACACATGAAAAACGCTCGGGGGCTCCCCTAGAGACACGCAGAAAGAAAGCAAAGATCAGCAGATCATTCGAAAAAAGGCTAGGGGGCTCCCCCTACAGCAAGAAGATGAAACAACTTACATGCTCAGACGGAGACTCCAAAGGTCCCGGTGCAGTCTTTTGGGAGACAATCACTCGAGCCTCCTGTGGAGAGGGGTTCGGAGCAATGCCCCTAGAGGTGGACACCGTCTAAGAGGGAGGAGGCGTCACCTTCGACTCCTCCACGGCTTCCTGAGTGGCCTCACTAAAAGAGCCCTCGGAGGAGTGGCTAAAAGGAAAGCACCAATCATAAGCAATAAGACATGAAGACAAGAAAATTAGCAAAAGGCATTCGAAGATGCTTACGAGTCCATGTCGCTCAAGTAAAAACGGGAAGCGCCCTCTTCCCTTTCTTCTCTTCCTTCTTCCTCTTGGCCGGCGGCTGCGGCGCTACAGCCCGCACAGGAACGACCGGGATGGGAGAGGAAGAAGCACCGTCACCTCCACTATGGCGGACAAGGAACGGAGGTCCCTAGGCATTGGTGGAGTCGAGGCATCCGAAGATTCGCTTGAGCTGTGTGCCCGCTTTCGGGTCTGTCCCTCGCTCGCCTCGGGGGCTTCCTCAGTTGGCGACTACGCCGGCGGAAGCTCGGAATCAGAGTCCACAACTTCGTTGTCTGGCGCAATCAGAAACCTTTCGGGTAGCGGAGGCACCATGCCAGCCACCTTGAGCTCCTGCACAATGAACACATCAACGATAAGAACAAGCAATTTCAAGGAAACACACTCAAAAATAAGGTGCTATGCGCACGTCGCAAATCTACACCTGCGGAACTGGTCTCGCGGCACTGAACTGGGGCGTCAGCGACTTCCCCGGAAGGTCCTTGTCGGATTTGTACTTCAGCAGTGGCCAAAGAACTCTGTCGAGGTCCCCCCTGGAGAGCTCCTCAGCTGAAACTCTCGAAGGGTCATGGCGGCCAGAATAAAGGAACATCAGATGCGCCCTCGCTTGGAGTGGCTGCACCCGACGTTTAAGGAAGGTGCGGATGATGCCCACACCGTTCACCTCTTTCTCCGCAACCACCTGGAGGGCATCCACCCGACTGTAGAGATCCTCTACCACCTCCACCTCGCCCTCCAGGATATGATTCTTCTAGGACCTCTTCTTCAAGATCTCCTGGGTGGATTCGAAAGGCGCAAGGCCAAAACTTTGCCCGCCCACTGTGGAGTCGTGGATATAAAACCACTTCCTCCACCAGTATTGGATGCACTCAGACATGGAGAAGGAGAAGAAAAGAACAGTACATCGAAGAGAAATGACGCAGCCGCCGATCGGATAAACTCTGTCAGAGCCGGATTGCCTCTTCACGGAATAAAGCTTCCGGAAGAGGCCAAAGTGTGGCTCGATATCGATCCAGCACTCGCAAAAATCAATGAAGTAGGCGATGTGGAGAAGAGAATTGGGTGAGAGATGATGGAGTTGGATGCCATAGAAGAACAACAACCCACAAAGAAAGTCATGGACTGGGAAAGAGAGGCTGCGAAGAACGAAAGCGACGAACATCACCCGAAACCCTGCAGGTGGACGGGGAATTACCTCATCGCCAGGGATCTTGACGGCCTCCTTGTCCTGCGGGATTAAACCTCGCTCACGAAGCTTGCACAGGTCGCCCTTGCGCGTCTCCGTGCGCCGCCACCCACATTCGATGACACGAGCGGTGGTGGTGCCCTTCTTGCCGCCGGTAGCAGCACTGGTGCCCGCTATAGTGGAGCCCTTCTTCGATTTCCCTATCGCGGCGCGTCGACGGCGGCGGTGTGAGCGCAAGAATGAGGAAGGAAAGGATCGGAGAACGTCCAGCGCATGACGGGAAAAGCTCTAGAAAATGGAAGTAGTGGCTAAGATGAAAACAAACTACAATTTTCCCCACAATTATAAGGATGAAGATGATGAACGGGGACCGTTCATCTGGAAGCCCTAACGCCAGGATCAGATCCAACCGTCCACCTGTCAACACATCAGCGAACCGTCGCTCACACGTCGTCCACTACGCACGGAAACTGAGGAGACGCCGTAATTTTTGCCACGTCATGTATGACCAATCAACTCCAAGTCAGGAAGTGGGAACCACGTTCGTCTAGTCATGTCACCTCTGGCGCCGCAGACGGTTGAGGTCACTGATAATCAGCACTGACGTCATCATACAACACTAGCAACGGTTATAAATTTTAGGCTAACAGCTAAAAGTACTCACTCGAATCTACGATTCGAGCAACTACTTGGGGGCTACTCCTATAAGGAGCGCTGGCCGTGCACCTGAGGCATGATTAAGGCATTACACCAACAATTGATTCTTCGAGTCCTACGTTGAGTCTATGACTCCACTACGGGCTCGGGGGCTACTCCCATAGGGAGGATTGATTCAAGCATCCGAAAAAATTGTGTCCTACGGACCAGAAGCTAACAATGGCTGAATTAAAATCAACGCTCGAGTCTACGACTCGAATAGACACTCGGGGGCTACTCCCATAGGGAGCGCTGGTCGCGCACCCTATGAATTATTCGACTGTGATCCTTCGGATCAAAATGCAAAAACTATTTGGCAACTTTTCCCCAGTCAATGCTAAGTGAGTAACATGCTCCTTGGCCACCCGAAACACCTCCGCGGTGATAAAATTTTGGATGCTGAGTCTACGACGCAAAGATAAGACCTACAGATACCATCTGATGTCCTAGTAACGCACCCCACTGCGCTATGCTAGTAAACATCCGTGCCAACAGGCGCGATGAAAACCCCGACGGACGTGTTGGGTACATCATTCGAAAAATACTAGGATTCGACTCCTGTAAGACCTCGACGGCCTGAGTCGAATTATGCCAGCATCTGTTCCGGGTTCGAGTCTAGGGACTCGAATCTGAAGAAGATCGTGTTGTTTTGTCCTAAGATAGTTAACTGGCCCTGATCCGTCAGGAGAGTCGGGAACACGCATCAATAATCCCTACACACGTTAAATCATTTCTTTCCTCTGATGAACAGAAACAGATGCACCCGAAAGATTGAAGAGTCCTCAGCCGAATCCGCGATTCGACTGAACACTCGGGGGCTACTGACATGATTATACCCTACGGGTACACGGCATCGGCATACCTGGTCTAGCCCAAGGAAGGCCCACAAGAATGTACGCGTCCTATGGAGATTTTCGGTGGCCCAAGCCCATGACATCTTCGGATCCTTGGAGAACAAGACTGGAGAAGATAGAATATTCGAAAGGGGCAAACCCTAAACTTGTAACCGACTCGATCTGTGACCGAGACCTGCCTAAACTCTATATAAAGGCTAGGAGGGCACGGCAAGGAGGACCAATCATTTTCCACCACATACACACCTTCACGCCAGAGTGCATCTGCGCACCCCTGTAACCTTCGGTTCCGCAATATCAAGAGCAGACAATCAGGAGTAGGGTTTTCCCTTCGGGGGCCTAAACCTGGGTAAATCTCGTGTCCCCTGGTTGCTTGTCTGTTAACCGTTCCGCGATCTCCAGCACCCCCATCTTCTCCAAAACCCAAGCTCATAACAATGGGCATTGGCGAGTTTGAACCTCGTCAGCTAGTACAAGAGTTCATAACATAAGTAAATAAAGTAAAGTCTTCATATTCATGTTCCACAGGCAAACATGTTGAGTGTAGACTCATAACCCTAATCCTCATCAGAGTAACCTCCAACATCATAAGTTACATCCACATTGGCTTAATACATTGGAATAGTATTGGCAAGTGATACCATAGTTGAATAGTAGTTTCTAACTTCTATATAAATTTGGCTAAGTGTATCTTAGGCTTGCCTTGCTCAAAATAGGTTTGTACTATCAGTTGAAAACACTAAGTTCTTGTTTATCAAAAACTCCCAAGGAACCACCAATAAATATTGAGGAACCTTTAACCCTTGTTCAACCACAAGTTTTTAACTTAGAAATTGGGATGAGGAGATCCTTGATAGCTTCAATGTCTTGATGCTCAAATTGTCCATTGCCAAGGACACGGCTAAGTACTTAGATTTGTCCTTCTCGAGAGGTGGTGCACTTTCCCTACAAGACTCGACATGCATCGAGACAAGATCTTTCAGAAGCCTTCCCTTAGACCAAATGGACGCGTTCCAACCTATCACCCCCTACCACCTTCTTCCCATCTGGCTAAGTTATTGCAACCTATATGATCCAGGAAGAGCCCATATGCCATGTGGCTGCACTAGAAGCTTCTAAACACTAAGTATCTCAAATCCCTTTGTTCCTGGGTGGCTTTCCACAAGTGAGATACACAGGTTAGGCCATGAATATGGGGCCCTGGGTAACCACTCAACATAATCCATTCTTTCCATTCCACCCAGGTGATTGATTCACTTAGTTGTTTTATTAAGCAAAAGCACAAGTCAAAAGACTTAGTAAAATTTCCATAACATGTGTATATAATCCACCCTTGTTTACTAATAGCTATGATAAGCATGATATCAAAAAGTATCTTAACTTAGAGAATATTTCTACCAAGACTACATCTACTAGGATTTCCCATAGCACAGCATATAGATACTTAGTAAAAATTTCATGCAAGACCTATACAAAATATCACTAGTGCATAGTCAAAATAATGGGACAAATACATGAAGCACCACTTGCCTTGGTAGTTGGGGGAGTAGCAACAATCTTCACAATCACAATCACCACTAGCACCAAAATCTACACATAAAATAACAACACCAAATTCACATTCCAATATTCAAGCAAAAATATTATGAATGCATGCAAATGCCATGTGATGATTTTTCTAAACTAAACAAGACAAGTCAAACAGTACTGAACACAAAACCAACTAAATATAGTCTAAATAAACTTAATTTGGCCTTATAAACATTTTCAAAATAATTTATATTCAAAATAAGCCTATATTTGTTTCTGCAAAAAATTCCATTTTTATAAAAACAAAATACAAAATATATCGCATAGTAGTGTAGGATTTATTTTTCTGAATCCAATGATATCTTATTTGCATTTTTTGGATAAACAGAACAAAAGATATAAATTTTACAAGTTTGAATCTCTAATAGATTCAAAAATAGATTTTAAATCGAAACCCTGTCCACGTGGTTGTGTCTGATTGGCTGATACCGTTTTGGTTGGATCAATCATCTAGAGCCGTAGGATTTAAATGACACTGTGCGGCTCAGATTTAAAGAAAACGCTTCGTTAAGTGATCTATTTGTGGCCACAGGATCTAGATCTAACGGCCGCTGAGCACGCGACCATTGCCTAGCGGCGCTAGCGAGGGCGGCGTGGCGGTGGCGCACTGCCGGTGGAGTTCCTGCGGCTACAGAGGGGGCTGGGGTTGGCGGAGACGCTTACCAGACTCGCGAGGTCACACAGATGCTCAATGTCTCGCTGGTGTGGACGGGGGCGTGTTGTGCTGGCCGGAGGAGCTCGTCGGAAAGCTTGCAGACGTCAGGCACCGCTTGATGGAAACGACGGCGACACTCTGGGCCTCCCTAGGAAAAATAAATCGCATGAGTGGCTGCACAAAGACAAGGTGCACACGGGCGTTTGATCTAGGAGTCAAGGGGCGCTCGATTTCTTACAAATTTCTCGACGGAGATGAGAGGGGCGTCAGGCACTTGCGGTGGTTGACGAATCCATCGACCTGGGTCACAAGCAGACAAAATAGGGGAATCAGGTGAAGCGCACGAGCAAGGGGAGTATGACAGTATGCAACAGAGGGAAAGGGGCGGCCGGAGTTAGTCGGAATAGCTCACCGGAGCAGGTCGGACAGTGGCATTGTGAGGCGAAATTTTGGCAGCCCCATGGCGGAGGGAGTGTGTTGTATGAGGGGAAATGGTCGCAGGGTGTAGGGGTTTAAGTAGCCGGATCTGGCCGGGGAGTTACTCGGCGAATCAATGGCAATTACTCGTGTAATCAACGGCAGTGACCAGGGGAGGAAATGGCCGGAGCTGGTCGTGGGCGCGCGATTTGGGGACGACGATGAGGTGGCGCTGGTGGGCCATGGGTGTCAGCGGGGTGAGGGTTGGTTTGCACGTGAGAAAGAGTGGAGAGGGGGAGATGGTAGGGTGGGCTTAGTGGGCTGCTTCTGCTGCTGGGCTGATTAGGTGGCGCCGGCCCTTTTCCTTTTCTTCTTTCTTTTTATTTTTCTATTTTGATTTCCAGGAAACAAATCAAACCAAATTCAAATGGATTTTAATTTCAAATCAACTCTAGATTTTTGTAGTGCACTCCTTGCATCCAATTGTGTATAAAACATCAGTGATCAATAAAATGCACTTTCATACTTTGAAAAATAAAATAAAACCATTGCCTTATTTGCATAAAATAATAGGCATAACATGGTTCCTAATTTGAAATTTTGTTTGGAAATTTTTTGTGCAAACCAAGGGTTCTATGATGAATGATTGAAATGCAAACATTTACAAATCATGATTTTTGGATGTTAAAAATCTACCCCCCTTAAGATGAAACTCATCCTCGAGATTCGGATTGGCTGGCAAATAGGTGAGGGTGATCTTTCCGAAGGTCATCTTCTCTTTCCCAAGTTGCTTCTTCTTCAGAATGATGGTTCCACTGAACTTTGAAGAATTTGATAGTCTTGGTTCGAGTAACCCTTTCTGTAGTATCAAGGATCTTGATAGGTTTATCCTCATAGGTGAGATCACTCTCTAACTGCACCTCTTCCAAAGGTATAGTATCCTTCAAAGAAGTTTCTTCCATCTCTGGATGGCATTTCTTCAACTGACTCACGTGAAACACATTGTGAACGGCAGATAGTGATTCAGGCAATTCAATCTAATAAGCCACTTCTCCTTTCGGCTCAAAATCTTGAATGGTCCAATATACCTTGGGGCCAACTTTCCTTTGATCCCAAATCTCTTCACACCACGGAGTGGTGAGACTCTAAGATAGGCTCTATCACCTTTTTCATAGGTGACCTCTCTACACTTTGAATCCACGTAGCTTTTCTGTCGAGACTGTGCTATCTTCAATTTGTCCCTTACTAATCTGACTTTCTCTTCAGCTTCCTTAATTAGTTCTGGTCCGAACAAATTTCTTTCTCCTACACCACTCCATAGAAATGGTGTAGTGCACTTCCTTCCATAGAGAAATTCAAACGGTGTCATCTCAATCCTGGCTTGATAGCTGTTATTGTAAGATAATTCTGCGTAAGGCAGACTTTCATCCCAACTAGCACCATAGTGTAGGGCACATGCCCTCAACATATCCTCCAGGATCTGATTGATTCTTTCTGTCTGTCCATCAGTTTGGGGGTGAAAAGTTGTGCTAAACTCCAATCTTGTTCCCAATGACTCATGCAATTGTCGCCAAAAATGCAAAGTGAATTGAGTTCCTCTATCAGACACAATACTCTTGGGTACTCCATGCAGACATATAATCCTGTTCATGTAGATTTTTGCTAACTTAGCACTTGTATAAGTGGTCTTTACGGGTATGAAATGAGCCACCTTAGTTAGGTGATCTACAACAACCCAGATAGAATCATATCCTGATCTAGTCCTTGGCAGTCCGGTGATGAAATCCATACCAATCTTGTCCCACTTCCAATCAGGTATAGGTAGTGGCTGTAGTAATCCTGTCGACTTCTGATGATCCGCTTTCACTCGACTACACACATCACACAATGCAATATGCTCTGTGATGTCCCTCTTGAGATTATTCCACCAGAATCTTTCCTTCACATCCATGTACATTTTGGTGTTACCCGGATGAATGGAATATGGTGAGTTGTGTGCTTCTTGCGGAATCAGTTTCCGAAGTTCCGGATCTTGCGGAATACAAATACGTTTTCCATACCATAAAGTACCATGTTCGTCTTCATGGAAACCTTTAGCTTTCCCCTTATTAATTAATCCCTTGATCTCATCAATTTCTTTGTCCATCTTTTGGGATTCCTTGATCCCGTCCAACAATGTGGGTTGAACATCCAATGAAATGAGATGTCCTTATGGCACTATCTCCAATCTGAGATCTTTGAATTAGGCACACATATCATCTGGCAATTCTCCCTTAGTAAGGCCATTCACATAAACCTTACGGATTAAAGCATCTGCTACAACATTTGCTGTACCGGGATGGTATTGCAAACTCAAGTCATAGTCCTTGATGAGCTCAAGCCATCTTCTTTGTCTCATATTGATTTCTGTCTGAGTGAAGATATACCTCAAACTTTTGTGATCTGTGAACACTTCACAACGTTTTCCCAAAAGATAATGCCTCCATGTTTTGAGTGCATGGACAACAGAGGCTAACTCTAAGTCATGAGTAGGATAATTCACTTCATGAGTTTTGAGCTGTCTCGAGGCATAAGCCACAACTTTCCCTTCTTGCATCAAGACTCCACCTAAACCTTGGTGATATGCATCACAATACACTTGGAAATCCTTTTCCAAATCTGGCAGACATAAGACCGGTGATGACACTAGTCTCTTCTTCTGTTCTTGGAAACTGAGTTCACATCCTTCAGTCCAGTCAAACTTCTTGTCTTTCTTAAGTAACTCTGTCATCGGCTTAACTACCTTTGAGAAATTCTCAATGAATCTTCTATAGTATCCTGCCAAGCCGAGGAAACTACGAACTTCTTTCACTGACTTAGGAGATTCCCACTCAGTTACAGCTGACACTTTTGCGGGATCGACAACTACACCATCTCCCGACACAATATGTCCGAGAAATCCCACTTCATTCAACCAGAATTCACACTTGCTGAATTTGACATACAGCTTGTTCTCCCTGAGCTTCTCAAGTATCAAACGCAAATGCTCTTCATGCTCTTCTTTGCTCTTGGAGTAGATCAAAATGTCGTCGATGAATACGACAAAAAACTTGTCAAGAAACTCAATGAACACTTTGTTCATCATGTTCATGAAATAGGCTGGTGCATTTGTCAAACCAAATGGCACCACGGTGTACTCATATAAACCATACCTAGTGGTGAAAGCAGTCTTAGGTATATCTTGCTCTCTAATCTTATGCTGAAAGTAGCCTGATCGAAGATCAATCTTTGAGAACACTAGGGCTCCTTCTAGCTGATCAAACAGATTGTTGATTCTAGGCAAAGGATATTTGTTCTTGATAGTCACTTCATGGAGTGAATGGTAATCTATGCATAACCTTTTTCTTCTATCTTTCTTCTCAACAAACAGAACCGGTGCACCCCAAGACGAAGAACTTGGTTGAATAAATCCTTTCTGCAACTGTTCTCCAAGTTGTTTCTTGAGTTCTTTCAACTCATCAACTAACATCTTGTAGGGTCTCTTTGCTATTGGTCTAGATCTTGGTAGCAAGTCAATCAGAAACTCTACATCTCTATCTGGTGGCATTCCAGGCAATTCCTCCGGGAACACATCCGGATACTCTCTCACAATTAGCACACTATCTATGCTAACCCCCTTAAGAGAATTTAACTTACTCCCTTTTGATTCAAAATTATACTTGAACCTAGTCCGCTTCTTATCCGGGGTAGTGAGCGTGATAGTACGATTGACACAATCTAGTACTCCTTCATACTTAGTCATCCAATCCATTCCCAAAATTACATCCAATCCTTGTGAATCTAGGATTATCAAACTAACCGGAAACTTATACTTTCCAAACTCTATTACTAGATCATGACATCCAAGGTTCACTATCATCTCTCCACCGGGAGAGCTTACTTTTATAGGACACCCAATAGTTTCAGTTGGAAGTCCATTTTTATCAACAAATGCTCTTGATATGAATGAATGTGATGCGCCAATATCAAAAAGAACAAGTGATGGAAAAGAATTGAGCTTGAACTTACCAGCCACAACATCAGACTCCTCATAGACATCTTCCACACTGATGTGGTTCACTTGTCCCTTCTGGAAAGGGTTGGGTTTGTTGGCTCCTTCAACTTTATTTTCTGGACACTCATTAGCATAATGCCCCATCTTCTTACACTTGTAACACTCAACCTGACTGAGATCTTTCTTTATAGGCTGACTTCCATTACCACTTCCACTGTGGTGGTTCTTGTGTCCACTCTTGTGGCTCTTATACTTGTCATTATCATGACTGCGATAGTGCTTGTTGTCATGATGACGGTTGTGGTTGTGGTGGCTGTTGTATTTCCCATGCTTGTGGAATCCAGAACTTCCACTATCATCATTATGGGAACTCTTGTGAGACGAACTCGAGCTGTTCTTATCAAAGTTATGTTTCCTCTTCCTTCCCTCAACCTATTTCATCTTGTTTTCCAAGATGGTGTCCTTGTCACAGAGTGATTGATGTGTTGGGACATAGGCAACAGATAGTTGCAGGTTCAATTCATTATTCAATCCTTCGAGGAACTTCTCCTTCCTCTTAGCATCAGTATCAACTTCATCCGGTGCATAGCGCGCCAGATTGTTGAACTCCTCAATGTACTCTGCCACACTGCAGTGACACTGCTTCAAATTGTGGAACTCCTTCTTCTTCAAGTTCGGATGATATGTGAGCTGTACGGAAACCATCCTCGAAAATATCCCAAGTCACATCCTCATGGGGAGTGGTGATCTGAAAGTTGTCCCACCAAGTTGCTGCTGGTCCTTCGAGCAGATGTGCTGCAAACCTGACTTTTTCCTCGTCGGTGCAGCCAACGGTGACTAAGTCCTTGTTCACCAAACGTAACCAGTCATTGGCTACCATTGGATCTGTGGTTCCCGAGAACTTTGCAGGCCTCAGTCTTAGAAATCTGGTGAGCATGTCAAATGCTGGAGGATTGTTCTGATTATTGTTGTTGTTATTGTTGTTCTGATTCTGATTTGCATGAACTGTGTCATCATCTGCATTAGTTGAGCTTGAGCTGTTATCAACTGTTGCATCTCGGGAGTGACATTATTATTGTTGTTTTGGTTCGGATTGGCACGACGGGGAGGCATCTGTGGTTTCAATAAGGATAAGAATGAGATACCCATAGATGCTTAACATGCACAATACATCACATAGAAACAATCACAATAACCAAGCTCAAAATAACATAGAGTTTGAACGACATAAACAACAGGTTTTGAAAATGCAAACACACAATAGCAATCCATCCACATGTTGGATGGTCATTGCGACTCAGTAATCAAAGTAAGATAGATAAATGATAGTCGAGTAGTCTATACTACTCCTCCATGGCTGTCTTGTACTCATCAACATTGGTGGTCAAGGCCTCGACCTTCGCGCGGAGAGCTCTCTTATGTGAGCGAAGTCTCTCGATCACTCCCTGCTGGTTCTCGAGCTCGAAGTCCTTGGCCTCTATCTCAGCCTTCATCTCCCGGATCTTCTTGTTCCTATCTTGGACTCTTTTCTACTGATTCTTGAACTTCTTGTCCTGGCTCTCGAATCTGGCCTCCATCTCCTTGACGCTCTCGTCTTGCTCCGCGAAGAGCTTATCCTTCTCCCTCAACTGAACCTGGAGCTCGTCATTGCTAAGCATGATGTTGGTCCTCTCCGTGTCGAGGTGTCTAAGAAGACTCTCTAGGTCCTGAAGGTACGGACGAACTGGCTCAATCGTCCCTCTAGTAGCGTCATCGTACTCTACAGCCTCACCCTGCTCGTCACGTCTCCCGAACGGGTGAAAGTAGAGGCCTCTAAGCTCGGTGGAGTGCCTCCCAACCAAGCGTCCAAGTAACTCATGCATGACTACATCTAAGTCCTTCTCCTTGTCATCATGCATTAGCTTGAACATGATGTTCTTCGTGGGTGGCTCTGTCTGGCGTCCCGGCTGTGTGACTCTGAAACCCTAAAGGTCCTTCCTCTCAAACTTGGTGAGCTGGAGCGTCGTGATACTAGGAAGTGGGAGGTTGAGCACACTAGTGAGCTCCACAAGACGAGAACCGAAACGAGTTCCCTTGAACTCCTCGGCAGTGTTGATAACAATGTTAGGCATCTATTGTATAAGATAAAGAAAGGTTAGAATCAATACAAGCAGAGAAAAATTCACAAGGCAATAAAAACACAAGCACATTTTTAACAATAAACGCACAAGTCATGGCATACAAATTCCAATACAAACTTTAAGGTCCAAACATAACTTAGACAATTTTTTGGTGAGAAAACGACAAGTGTGGTGGTCCAACTAACGGAGTACATTACAATTCCCACTCACTTGCCAAATTAGCTATCAGGGCATCCCTAGAGCCAATCTGTCGATCTTGATCACATGATTCCATTGCTAAGTCTATGATGTCTTCTCTTAAACATTGGTTAGCAGCCTCTAAGTCTTGGGTATGCTTCTTCTCTTCTCTAAGATCATTTTGAGTGTTGAGCATTCTACACTTGAGTCTGTCACCAAGCTCCTTGATGGCATTCCAAGCTGCATTCCTTGCAGAGTCAAAGAATGACTTGTGCATTTCTGAGTTGGTGATCATGTAGAATCCCGACTCCTTGTGGTTGTCTTCCTTGTTTTTTTATAAGTGAAGTTGCACCCAACAATATTCTTCTCCTTCATCTCTCACAAGAAATCCCTTATACACTGCTGCTCCATGTATCCCCATGGTAACCATAAGGTTCTTGAGTGGTTTGGGAAACTCCGTCTCACACTCCAAAGTCATAGTCATGAGTGGTCCCTTCCTCACGGCTTCGTTGATGGAGTTCATCTACAATGAAGATGAGAAGGAAGATTAGAAAAGTTTACGAGAAGAAAAAGACAAGTGTGGAATTTTTGCAAAGAGTTGTATTTTTCCTTAGTGGCTTTCTTAGTCTAATACAACCTAGGATCATAATCCTATAGGCAACACAGTGCTCTGATACCATCTGTAAGACCCCACCTTTATAAGGTAAAGGATCCCTGTGATTGCAATGCTAGTCTCTGGATCAATTGCTAGCATCCACAGTTTAAGATGAAGTACACAGATACAAAGGTCTTTATTACATCGTCATTCCAGAGATAACATAGTCTTTTACAACTCCATAGCCAAAGGCTAGTACAAGAGTTCATAACATAAGTAAATAAAGTAAAGTCTTCATCTTCATGTGCCACAGGCAAACATGTTTAGTGTAGACTCATAACCCTAATCCTCATCAGAGTAACCTGCAACATCATAAGTTACATACGCAGTGGGTCAATACATTGGAATAGTATTGGCAAGTGATACCATAGTTGAATAGTAGTTTCTAACTTCTATATGAATTTGGCTAAGTGTAGCTTAGGCTTGCCTTGCTCAAAATAGGTTTGTCCTATCAGTTGAAAATAGTAAGTTTTTGTTTGTCAAAAACTCCCAAGGAACTACCAATGAATATTGAGGAACCTTTAACCCTTGTCCAACCACAAGTTTTTAACTTACAAACTGGGATGAGGAGATCCTTGATAGCTTCAATGTCTTGATGCTCAAATTGTCCATTGCCGGGGACACGGCTAAGTACTTAGATTTTTCCTTCTCGAGAGGTGGTGCACTTTCCCCATAAGACTCGACATGCATCGAGACAAGATCTTTCAGAAGCCTTACCTTAGACCAAATGGACGTGTTCCAACCTGTCACCCCCTACCACCTTCTGTTCATCTGGCTAAGTTATTGCAACCTATATGATCCAGGCAGAGCCCATATGCCATGTGGCTGCACTAGAAGCTTCTAAACACTAAGTATCTGAAATTCCTTTGTTCCTGGGTGGCTTTCCACAAGTGAGATACACAGGGTATGTCATGAATATGGGGCCCTGGGTAACCACTCAACATAATCCATTCTTTCCATTCCATCCAGGTGATTCATTCACTTAGTTGTTTTATTAAGCAAAAGCATAAGTCAAAAGACATAGTAAAATTTCCATAGCATGTATATATAATCCACCCTTGTTTGCTAATAGCTAGGATAAGCATGATATCAACAAGTATCTTAACTTAGAGAATATTTCTACCAAGACTACATCTACTAGGATTCCCATAGCATAGCATATAGATACTTAGTGAAAAAATTCATGCAAGCCCTATACAAAATATCACTAGTGCATAGTAAAATAATGGGACGAATACATGAAGCACCACTTGCCTTGGTAGTTGGGGGAGTAGCAACAATCTTCACAATCACAATCACCACTAGCACCAAAATCTACACATAAAATAACAACACCAAATTTACATTCCAATATTCAAGAAAAAATATTATGAATGCATGCAAATGCCATGTGATGATTTTTCTAAACTAAACAAGACAAGTCAAACAGTACTGAACATAAAACCAACTAAATATAGTCTAAATAAACTTAATTTGGCCTTATAAACATTTTCAAAATAATTTATATAGTCAAAATAAGCCTATATTTGTTTCTACACAAAATTCCATTTTTACAGAAACAAAATACAAAAATAAGCCTGTAGTAGTGTAGGATTTATTTTTCTGAATCCAATTATATCTTATTTGCATTTTTTTTGGATAAATAGAACAAAAGATATGTATTTTACAAGTTTGAATCTCTAATAGATTCAAAAACAGATTTTAAATCAAAACCCTGTCCACGTGGTTGTGTCTGATTGGCTAATACCGTTTCGGTTGGATCAGTCATCCAGAGCCGTAGGATTTAAGTGACACTATGCGGCTCAGATCTAAAGAAAACGCTTCGTTAAGTGATCTATTTGTGGCCACAGGATCTAGATCTGACGGCCGCTGAGCATGCGACCATTGCTTGGCAGCGCTAGCGACGGCGGCGCGGTGGCGGCGCACTGCCAGTGGAGTTCCGGCGGCTATAGAGGGGGCTAGGGTTGGCGGAGACGCTTACCAGACTCGTGAGGTCATGCTGATGCTCAACGTCTCGCTGGTGTGGACGGGGGCGTGGTGTGCTAGCTGGAGGAGCTCGTCGGAAAGCTTGCAGACATCGGGCACAACTTGATGGAAACGACAGCGACGCTCTGGGCCTCCCTACGAAAAATAAATCGCATGAGTGGCTGCACAAAGACAAGGCGCACACAGGCGTTTGATCTAGGAGTCAAGGGGCGCTCGATTTCTTACCGAATTTCTCGCCGGAGATGAGAGGGGCGTCGAGCACTTGCGGTGGTTGACGAATCCGTCGACCTGGGTCACGAGCAGACAAAATAGGGTCATGAGGTGAAGCGCACGAGCAAGGGGAGTATGACAGTATGCAACAGAGGGCAAGGGGCGGACGGAGGTAGTCGGAATAGCTCACCGGAGCAGGTCGGACATCGGCATTGCGAGGCGAAATTCTGGCAGCCCGATGGCGGAGAGAGTGTGCTGTGTGAGGGTAAATGGTCATGGGGCGTAGGGGTTTAAGTTGCCGGAGCTGGGCAGGGAGTTACTTAGCGAATCAACGACAATTACTCGCGTAATCAACGGGAGTGACGGGGGGAGGAAACGGCCGGAGCTGGTCGTGGGCGCGTGATTTAGGGACGATGATGAGGTGGCGCTGGTGGGGCCTGGGTTTCAGCGGGGTGAGGGTTGGTTTGCGTGTGAGAAAGAGTGGAGAGGGGGAGATGGCCGGGTGGGCTTAGTGGGCTGCTTCTGCTGCTGAGCTGATTAGGTGGCGCCGGCCCTTTTCCTTTTCTTCTTTCTTTTTATTTTTCTATTTTGATTTTCAGGAAATAAATCAAACCAAATTCAAATGGATTTGAATTTCAAATCAACTCTAGATTTTTTTAGTGCAAGCCTTGCATCCAATTGTGTATAAAACGTCACTAATCAATAAAATGCACTTTAATACTTTGAAAAATAAAATAAAACCACTGCCTTATTTGCATAAAATAATAGGCATAACATGGTTTCTAATTTGAAATTTTGTTTGGAAATTT
This sequence comes from Avena atlantica, assembly GCA_910589765.1. Lineage (NCBI taxonomy): Eukaryota > Viridiplantae > Streptophyta > Magnoliopsida > Poales > Poaceae > Avena > Avena atlantica. The sequence continues at coordinate 195,495,602 of OU342738.1, read as the reverse complement.
TTGTGCAAACCAATGAATGATTGAAATGAAAACCTTTATAAATCATGATTTTTGGGATGCTACAGTTTCTCGTCAATAGAAGCTAACATAAGTTGACAAACTATATGATTCTTGCCATGAGATTCTTTTGCATCTGCTTTATGCAACTTAGTACTATGAGTATTGATACAGAGTATTGTTAATCTGTAACTGAGCAAAAGCTGCTTACCTTCCTGTAGCTTGTACCTGCCGATGAGGCAGGGGACAAGCTCCTCCTAGCTGCTCCGTGCGTCTGCGCTACGTTCAGCCGCCTCGCCTGGCCGCCACGGCCTCGCGGCGCCTCGTCCAGGTCAACGGTCGGGCGGTCGCTCGGCCTCGCCGTTAGCCTAATTCGCAAGGGCTGGCAGGTGACGAGAACAGGGCTGCTAGCGGTCACGCTCTTCCAGGTTGAAGCTTTCTGGCTTGTCAAGGTCGAAGCTCTCCAGCTCGTCCAGGTCTAGGCGCGGTTGTAGGAAATGGGCCGGGCAGCGGAGGAACATGGGCGTACCCGCGCTCGTCAGGTCGAGGCTCTGCAGCTCGTCCAGGTCGAGCCGTGGTTCCCGGGAATGGGACGGCGGCGGCGAGGCTGTGAGAATCGTCGGAGGGAGGAGGCTGGAGGCCGGAGGAACGGGAGCACATCCACCGTACTCCCTCCGTCCGCAAATAAGGGTACATCTAGCTTTTTCCTAAGTCAAATATAACTAAATTTGAACAATTTTATAGAGTAATATAAAAACATATATTACATCAAATTGACATATTATAAAACTAGATTTAAAAATAAATCTAATGGTAATAATTTAGTGTCATAAATGTTGATATGTTGTTCTAAAAAGTTAGTCAAATATAGTAAAGTTTGACTTAGGACAAAGCTAGAAGTACACTTATTTGCGGACAGAGGGAGTACGGCTCAGCTTCGGCTCAGTTCTTGCTCTGCTATGAGTTTAGACAGGGGAATTAGGGAAGAATACGGATGCAAAACGGTACACGGAAGAGGGATACAGTGATATTTTGGGGCTATTTCTCCTTTTTCCTGAGAACAGCCGGAGTTGGTGGGTCTGCGGAAGAGAGCCACTTGATTTAATCTACGGGTCAAGCCGCACGGATGGTTGCACGGAGAGGCGACAGGCAAGCCGCGTCCAACCCGACCAACACCCGCGCTCACGCGTGAAGCACAACCCACACCACCACACCTACCCGACCCTGGCCTCTATCACGCTCCTCCCGTCCTGCGTCGAGTGCCCCTGGCCCCACCCGATAACCACTCCCACGACCTCCTCCTCCCCTCGATCACGCACCCCTTCTCTCGCGTCCTCTCTGTCCCGCCGCCACCTACCACGCTCCAACCGCCGCCGCCCTCTGCCACCTCCTCGGCTGCTGCCTCGCGTCGGACGCCCGCGGCCACCTCTCCACCGGACCCCAGCTTCCCCGCCGCCCGGAGCTCCGCGTCGGCCTCCGCCGCGCCCGGGGGTCCTCCTCGCCAGCCTGGCCTCCTCGGCAAGCTCCACTTCCGCCCAGGCGATTGCCAGCGCCACCTTCTACCCCACGTCGCCTCCTCCTCTGCAGCTCCTCCGCTAGCGCCGCCGTCTAGGTCCGCCTCGCTCCTCCGCTTGTGTTCCTGCCTGCAGCGCCGCCCCACGAGCTTGCCCGTCGCCATCTCCAGTGCCCGCGCGCGTGTCCCCCTTGTCGCGGACCCGTGCTTGCCTGTGCTGCCTCGCTGGATCCCGTCCCAGTCCTCACACCACCGCCTCCCTGCATCCTCCTCGTCCTGGTTCCTTGCGCCGCCATGTGTCTGATGTCTTCGAGCGGCTGCTCAGTTACATCCCTGTGTCGACCTCCTCTGGACGGCAGGCCCTCACATGCCTTCTCCTTGAAAAGCTCTACATCGTCTCCTGGTCATCTATGCCCCATAAAGCACCTCGTTTCCCTTTCTTCTGTACTAGTGTAAGCACGTAATCTCGGACCACCATCCTCCCTGGCCTACATGTTTCCATGTTCAATGGCGCGAGAAGCCAAACCGAATACGGTGCCACTCGACGGTTATCGATGCTACAAGAAGTACCAGATGGATTCCATGAAGCCTCGACATGATCTTGTTCATGGACCCGAAGGCGTCAAGACCGCCATGTTCTCCCTCCTGGACTTCGAGACCGCCATCACGACGAAACCCCGAAGACCCTGGACCTGACTACCGAACCCGAAGACTTTCCCGAAGTCCAAAGCCGAACCCGAACCCCTTTGAAGCCAAGATCTTCGACCGCCATGTCTGAACCCTGTTCTGAGCCCCATATTTTTTAAAATAAAACATTTCACTTGTTGCATATAAAATTGTCATAATTGCATAGATATCATGTAGTTTGGGGGCTTTTAGCCGATTCACCTTGTAATTAAATATGAACACCATATGCGGGTTTTTCTAGTATAATATTGGCTCCATTTAAATTTGTGTAGCGAACCGGTCCATATTTTAACTTGTTAAGACAACATTTAAATTGTGGGGTATCTAAACAACATGAAACTTATAATTAATTGTCGGGACCCTGGTTCTGCTTAATATTGCGTAATTGCATCGCATCCTTTGTCATGTCATACATCATACATGCATCATGCCCGATCTTCTGCCGTAGTATTAAATAGTGCATCCGGTGTTTCTTCTAGTGTTTTGCTTCTTTGCGGATAAGACCGTTGAGTTAATGTCAGCTTCGCTCCGATATTCGGATGAACCTTCAGCAATGTTTTCAGGCGAGCATTCTTCCTCTTTCTACCTATTTTACATTTCTAGCCTTTACTTTCTCCCGTTGATCTATTGCTATCTATGTTGCGATACTATAGATTCCGTACCCCTTTATTCTTTCCTGCATCCCATAAATTGCATGGACACCTCCTATTGCCTATTGTTTGGTATATAGTTGGCCTTGCTTGTCGTAGTCGCTTGCTCATGTGCTGCTGCGTGTCGTCAAGTACCACAGTTGTTGAAAGGCTGCCATATGCTTTATGTTGGAGATGATCTGTCAACACCCGGATTTTTAATCCCAGATGCCTGTTATGCCATACATCGCAATCCAGGATTACCATTTTTGCGAGACATAACAGATTGGTACCATAGTTCATCATTCATTTCAAATCATAATAAAGGTCTTACAAATAAAGGATCTCATGATCCAGTCTTAATACAATCAACGCATCGGAATAATAATAAGGGTAGCATGGTCGAAGCTCCATCTTTAGGGTCACAGGAAATGTTGACGATGGGAGATGATCCTAGTTGTCATAGACTTCCTGCTGTCCATCATCCTGGTAGTCCTCCTCATATTCTGGCCATAGGAATAGCCAGGGACAAAGCCATGAGTACTCTTTAAGTACTCACTAACTATCACTAACAAGTAAATTAGTTCGAGTAGGAATCCTAAGCTCTAGGTTTATTTGCAAAAAGTCAGGTTTATTTCATACTGAGTTTAGAAGTAAATAAAACTAGTTTAATGTTCTATAACACCTAAGTGTGAACTTAGTTTTCATGTTCACAAGCCTGTTGTGGTCAAGTCAAAGTCACAGTTCATTTCACAAGTCATTTTGAAAACATCTGACAACGGAACAGTATGGCCACTCCAACTGTCCTAACCTTTCAATTACACCACAACATTCGATACATCCGTCAGGGACAAACCCTAAATCATCATACTTAGTATGCGGATAATCAATCCTAACCTTTCAATTACACACCCTAGTATAGGCACCTCCTCTATGAGTTTGGCCTCCCAATCATGACCATCTGTCATCTTGGGAACTGCATAGGTGGACATTCACATTCATGAGGTAGCCTCAGCCTAACCTCTTTTGCAAGGGAACCCATACTAAGACATATAAACTTCCAGTCAAGCCCTACCCAATTCGGGTATTGTGGTTATAGGGTAAAGTTGGAATGGTATCGCATCCGAACCTAACCATCAGTTTTTATAAAGGGCAAAGGCTCATGCCTCAACATTTTCATCGTCAAATCATTTAGCATTCATAACACATGTCAAAACATTTCAATAGAATGAATCTTCATTCCAAGGTTTTCATAATCATTTGCACCAAGTATTCCCATCTAAAGTGATCAAATTTTGTGCTTAGCACTAGCCACTAAAATTGAGGGTATTCAGTAATGAGGGGTGCTAATCAAGTGTAACTATCCAAATCTAGTCTCATGCCTTAGTATGACATCTAGTTCTAACTACTTAGGCCAAGTTTTATGCTCTTTATGCTACCTATAATATCTTTCCAAAACTCACAAGTCACTAAGTAAAAGTAATAAAGAACTTTAGTAAGAATAAATCTTGCAAGTAAAACTGGGATTGGTATAATCAAGGTTGCATAACCAAAGCATTCCTAATGCATCTTGCATAGGTTATATACAAAGTTCTAGCTTGCTAGGATGGCTTGCATAGTTAAGAAACTTGCAAGTGTTAGCTTGCCTTGATTGGTGCAGTGGTTGAAGTTTTCTTCTTCTTCGTAGTACTCATCCTCCCTCGTAGCCTTGGTTGGTACTAGCGTCTATAAATAAATACGAGGTACACAATTACCAAACAATACTTAACTACCTCTATTTAGCACACAAAGGTTCACACTAGATGATCTAGCATCATCACAATTATCTCATGAAATAAAGATCTAGTCTTATTTATTTCATTTTAGAAAAGTAATTTCTACTCATTGAAAACTATTTAAGATTTAATATTCTCCAATTAAAATATGGGATCGTGTTGAAACATGTCATCACCACATATTCTAATACTTGGGAATGTGATTTAAAGTGGTGGTAATATTTTATAAAGTTTAAAATTACTATTTTATATAATTAAAGTGACTAGAAATGCCTATATAGCATTATTTTAGTACTAGTCCAAGATCACTGCATGTAAACCTAAATATTTTTACATATCCAGAAAGATCTTGTCAAATGTGATTTTTGAGAGTTGGAATCAACTCAAAAGCATTTATGGTTGATTTTTGAAAAATGTTTGAATGTGAAAAAATCTATGTCTTGTTATTTTTACTATAGGTGAACTATAATTTCAAATGGTTTGAATCCAATGGTCTTGGATTGATGATGACCCACAAGTATAGGGGGTCTATCATAGTACTTTCGATAAATAGGAGTGTCGATCCCAACAAGGAGCAGAAGGTGCTGAACAATGGTATGGAGCAGGAAATCCCTGTGAATACTTAGCAAACGGATTTTTAGTGGTTTTCTGACAAGGTAACAAAACAAGGAGCAAGTAACAAGAGTAAATAAAAAATGGAGCAAGTGGCCCAATCCTTTCTTAGCAAAGGACAAGCCGGTGGAAATACTTATAAGAACCAAACGTTCTCGAGGACACATGGGAATTCTGTCAAGTGCTTTCGCTTCAAATAGCTGAGTACTCTTCTCTGGTGTTTGTAAGTGTTGTGTGGGTGAACCTGTGCTAACATACTGCCCTTCCTAGGACTAATACATACTTGTGATTAAACCCCCTCCAAACATCCGTAACTACAGGAAAGTAATTAAGATATAAATCTAACCACATCCTTAAACTCTGAGATCCTGCACTCCCTTGTGCAAAGGTGACCTAACGGGGGTTCAGGTTTCTGTCACTCCGGCAACCCCACAATTAGTAGCCAAATACACAATGCATTCCCCTAGGACCATAAATGGTGAAGTGTCATGTAGTCAACATTGACATGACACCACTAGAAGAATAGCACCACAACTTAAATACTAAACCACTGAATAATAACTCATCACAGATTCACTACTAACAACATGAATTCTCCCATGTCCTCAAGAACTAAACGAACTACTCACAAGACATCATATGGATCAAGATCAACGATGATATGATAATGGATAACAATCTGAACATACACAATAATCCAATGGTTCCACTCACAAGCATCAACTACAACAGTAATCAATACCGGGACAGTTTCCCCTAATGAACTAAGCAATATCCAACACAATTGTTATAGCGGGACGGAGTGGTGATGATGGTGCTGGTGGAGATGATGGTGTGGATGATGATGATGATCCTGATGAAGCCTAGGTTGATGACGGTGTTGATGGCGACGGTATCCCCTCTCCGGGAAGGAATTCCCCCGGCAGAAATCTGTCTGCCAGAGAATTCTTTCTCTCTCGGTGTTTTCCGCCCCCTAGAGGCGACGGAAATCTATATGTGGTCGCTCCCCTGGTGTTAGGGTTCCATAGGGAAGATATAGGCGAAGGGGCGGAGTCGGAGGCCGAGCAGGTGGGACAAACCCACCCTAGGCGCGGGGTTAGGTGGGCCCGCGCCTAAGGGGGGTTTGGGCCCCTTGAGGCCCCCCTTCACTCCTCCTTCTGGCTTCCTTCGTGTTCCAGTGAAATAATATGTTTCCATATTTTTCTGGTATTTTCTGATCTTCGTGAAATTGCACCGAAACGCCGTCTTTTCCATCAGAATCCAGACTCCGGCAGTCCATCCTCTAGGAATTATCCAACATGCATAAACAGATGAAAATCCATAAGTAATACCTCATAATAAGACAAATATCAATGATTAGAGGTAAATTATGATATAGAATGGTGATGCAAACTGGGCGTATCAACTCCCCCAAGCTTAGACTTCGCTTGTCCCCAAGCGAATACTGATCCCAGTAAACATGTCCACAGGTTTATGGAGTGAAGTGTCAATTAAAAGAATACGAACAAGAAGCATCACACTTACCATTGCACAACTCATAGAAGAAAGCAACTCAACATTATATAATTTAGCTTGCATCCAAGTACAGCAGTCACAATAGAGATGCATAAAGATAAATCATAATTGGAATTGGAAAACTCGTTCTTGGTCAGAGAACACATGGTAAACAGTTTCACAAAAGATTTGTGTAGAAGTTTCAAAACAGGAGCACTCTTTTCTCAAAAAGGTTTTTCACAAGTGAATGCTTTCAAAGTAATACTCAATAGATAAGAGTTTTGTGCAAAGAAGGAATATGAAGAACATGATTGAATAAATCACCATATGAATGCTTGAAACACATCAACTCAAAATCTTGCTGGAGGTAGAGAGGAAGTAGGTTTACCGACTCAATTGGTAACTAGGAGAAAGGTCCCTTTTTAGAGGGTAGCAGGGATTACAAGTCATAAAGTGCTTCCAAAAGATTATGGTACTTACTAGCTTTGAGCCCTCATTGCCCCTATCATAATCATCTTTAGATGATTAAGGTTAAAGTGAACAAAGATGGAGTATATGCTTGACGAAATATAAGTTGGCAGTCTCATGTCCCTTGAATATGAGGTCCACTCCTCATGCATACTCAACTTTGGGTCCAGGTAAGTTCTTGTCATTGTAAGTATTTGCATATCATTGAGAACCACCAACGGGGAAACCCTTGCACATGGTACAGGAGCTTTCCTGTAACATCCCAATTTCAGCAACCCTGATTAACTGTCAGAAGGCAAAAATAAGGGGGAACAAAAACTTTTTCTTGCAATGTTTGCTTACTTGTTTTCTTGTGCTCAAGCAATTGCTTGTGTATTAGTTGTATACTCTGAAAGGGAATGTATGCCCCCATGTGTGGTTTTGTTAATTAATGACAATCTATATGGACTAATGTGTAAATTGAGTTTCGCTTGTAGGTTTGTCCATTGGCATCGCTTGGGCCATGTGTTGGTCTCAAGGTTGGAAGATGAAGAAATGTCCAAGGGCTTTGTGCCCATTGGAATCATGAAGAAAGAAGGAGCTTGAAGGTCGATCAAGGCATGTGCAAAGATTTGCATCAAGATGGGTCAACCTCAAGTAGGGATGAAGAAGGGCGAGCTCAAGATGCGCCATATCTAGAAGATCTCATGCTTGAAGCTTGCCATCCTCGTGCTCATGGAATGATGAAGACAAGTTCCAAGAAGAGGTTTCCCCATGGAGTATGGGGGAGCAATTTGCAAGTCTTCATCTTCATCAAGCAAGAGCATCCAAGAAAGGTGTTCCCACTATAGAAGAACAAGACGGTCTACATCAAGTTCAAGTGGGATGCTCAAGGCAAAGGTATGTTCTTGATAGGGCTTTTCTTTTGCCGGTCTCGTATTGTTAGTTGGGAGACTGGGTTTAGGATAGATAGCCGTGCTATCAAGAGGGGCTCTCAAGCGGGTGTCTCGTCTGCATCGTTCGGAGAGAGCTCAAACCTTTGCATTCATAGCATCATATTTCTTGGTTGTTATTTGGTTCTTGCCATGAGAGGATCTAGAGCTTGTGGTCACCATCATAACAAGCTCTAGCTCATCATCTAAGGATTTCACTTGCATATCTTATTGCGGTTTTTGATCTTGCGAGTTTTCCGGCTCCACACCTTGGGGGATAGATCACATATATATTCATGATATTTTCTCCCAAGGTGATACCCAATATTTCGTCGTTATCTTTCCAACAAAATTGGTTTCATCCCGTTTGGAGTTCGGATGCAAAAGTTATTGCGTTTCTGGTTTTCTGGTTTCTGGAATTTCCCTGAACGGAAGTTCCGGCTTCCCACCGGAAGTTCCGCTAGGGCATCTTTGCCGCCGAAAGTTCCGGTGGAAGTTCCGGGTCTTCTTCCGCTCACGCTCAGTAACCTTCTGTTTTGCAGCGTTCTATTTGCCGGAACTTTATCGGAACTTGCATCGGAAGTTCACCGGAACTTCCGGTCTGTTTTGATCGGAACTTCTGGTTGCGCTTCTGCAGTGGGCGTCAACGGTCTGATGACCGTTGGAGCCCTGGGCGGAACTTCCGCCCAGAGCCGGAAGTTCCGGCCATGATTCGTTTTTTTAGTTTCTCGCTCCGCAGTTTTCGACCATTGGTTGGGTGCCACCGGAACTTCCGGCCTCCCACCGGAAGTTCCAGCCAGGTGTCGCGAATTCCCATAACAGGCAGATCTGGGAGCCCTTTAAAAGGGGATCCTCTTCCCCTTCGTGGGTACCAGCTTTTCTTCTTGGTTTTTGGCTTTCTCTCTCTCCTCCATTGCCAACCTTGAAGAAGCTTGCCCTCTCCCTTTACCCTCCTATGATTCTTGCATCTTTTTGAGGGATTTGAGAGAGGAGATCTAGATCTACAATCCCCCAAGTCAAATCCCTTATTTGTGAAGGAATCATTGGGATCTAGATCTTGGAGAGTTTTGTGTTCTCCTCTTGTGTTCTTCGTCCCTTATTCCCCCAATAGCTTTTGTAGCTTTGTTGGAATTTGGGAGAGAAGGACTTGCCCTTGCATTTGGTGCATAGGTTTGAGTTCTCCTCGGAGATTCGGCGAGTTCAAGCTTGTGAGCTTGTTTCTCTTGGGTTCCTTGGAACCCTAGACGGTTGTGTGGTTGGATTGATGACCTTTTGTGGTCTTGTTGACCTTTTGTGGTCTTGTAGCCTTTTGTGGTGTTGTTGTCCTTTTGTGGCATTGTTGCCTTTTGTGGCTCTGTTGTTGGGAGCCTCCAATTGAGTTGTGGAGTTAGCCCCAATCTTGTACGGGTTCGGTGACCGCCCTCAAGCGTCCCATAGTGGAGCAAGTGCCTGCCTTTTGTGGTGCGCACTTGGGAGAATAGGGTGAGCCTTTTGTGGCGTCGGTGAGTTGCGTGCTTCCGCATCCGGGGTGAGGCCTTGTGTGGTGTTGGGTGAGCATCGAGCCACCACACCTCGAGGTGAGCCATTTGTGGCGTTCGGAGAGCATTGCGCCATCGCACCTCTCCAACGGAGACGTAGCTTCTTTGGAAGTGAACTTCGGGAAACAAATCTTCGTCTCCGCGTCCATCGGTTATCTCTCAACCGAACCCTTTACTTATGCACTTTACATTGTGATAGCCATCGTGCTTGAAGTATTTATACCTTGATATCACCTTGTTGCTTGTATTGCTTAGCATAGGTTGTTGGTGCACCTAGGTGAACTTAGCGGCTAGGTTTTTGTGCTAAAATAAATTAAACGTTAGTTTTATTCCGCATTTACTTGAGCCTAAACCATAATTATTTTAAAAGCCTATTCACCCCCTCTAGGCGACTTCCTTTGTACTTTCATACTCCTTATCTCAACCCTAGTTACAAAAACTATTTTTACAAAAGAGATGTCTTGGCTCATCTTTCATATTCTCAAATGCTCTGGCATTTCAAAAACCTAAGCCAACATGACTTTGACACAACCAAATACTTTACTAGCTTCTATTAACAAAACTATGGAGACATATATATACTCTCCTTATGTTTTCAAGACAGAACCTTCTACTACCCTTATCTCTAGTTTTCCAAAACCCTATTAAAACCTTTTCATCTCAATCTTGGTAGAGATACCAAGATAGTACTTATATTACTTCAAACCAAAACCCTATTTCAACCTACCCATCCTTACCTCAAGCTAGGCTTGATGGTAACCCTAGTAGTAGTTAGATAAGTTAAGATGAATTGCCTTGATCTGTTGTCTGATGATTGCCTTGATCTACCGATTGCCTTGTTTCCTTAGGATCTAGATTGAGCTAATCTAGTAGCTCATCCTTTAGGACCCAATCCTTTATTGTGATCAACGATCTCAAACTAATCTTCCAAATATGGATCTATCCTAAGCCCCTATAGCAATCATCTCATCTCATGTTTATCTCCATCTAAGGATAATCCCTCTGGATGGTTTCCAACATAGTGGAGACCCCATCTAAGCTTGGATACCATCTACTTAGTTAATACCTCACCCCATCTCCTTGATCATGAGTTTGGAGCCTAGCATCCTCTCAAAATCATAAACACTTGCACTCTAGTCTAAAACCTTAAATCTGCCAAAATGGCTAAGTCTGGATCTCTTATCTGGATACCATCTTTGGAGCTCTACCTCTTCCACCCTATGTGCATTATTGAGAATGTACTTGAACCATCTTGTAGTACATATTTAGTACTACCAAAGCCCACTCTTTCCCTTGGCTAAGCCATTCTATCTCCCACTCATCCCTGATGGTTTTGTAGTCAAAATGATAATATTTTCTGCAAATCTTATCATCTTGCCTACTTTGGTAGAATCTCAAATATATATGCCAATTACCCTTGACCAAGTCTTTGCATGGTTAGGACCTACTAACCATGGCCTATCAACTCCCACTCCACTTGTTTCCATTGGATCCTTGTGCTTCTCAAACCCCCATGGTTTAGGAGTCTAATTGATGTGTCTGTTATGGCAGCCTTATTTTCAACAAAGTTTGCTAGCTCTCCAAAACTACCTCGCATGCAACCAAGCCCAACTCTTGCTTCCATGATCATCTATATGACATGGTCTATCCATCCATCTACCCCTTGCACCAAGGTGAACTCTGATCTCCTTAATCCAACATTGTTTAGGTGGCATCAGAATAACAAAACCCTAGATCCTCCCCGACTCTAGTTTCCACCCTTTCTACCACTTTCCTCCAAAACCAAGATTGATATTGATTCCTACATCAAGTTTACATCATCCACCTTGGATATGAGCATCCCCAAATAATTCTCCCAATTATTTGGATTATTAAACTATTTAATTTCCTTTATCTACCAAATTCCCAAAATCCTGGACTATAAAGGCAAGTTTGTTTTTCACCAAATCACCTTGCCAAATTAAGGCACATTTGAGGACTAATTATCATATCCTATATTCCCAACTCAAAAATAAATATTTTGAGATTCTGAATTATTTCTTTTTGCCCATTTTCTTAAGTGGCAGTAACAAGAAATAATTCCCTAAAAATACTTTTTAACCTCAATAAATTCTCCAATGTGTAATATGGTTTTCAGAACCATTTCACATCAAAAACCAACCTTTCCTAATGTAAAAATATTACATTAGCTTCCAAAATCCATTTATGCTCTTTTTGAATAAACAAGTTTAAATGAACTTTTAATCATTAGATAAATCCCAAATAAATCTTGGAGGTGTACAAGACCTATACATATCTACCAGAACCATTTACCCACCTAGCCTTGTGCAAATTTCTCAACTTCCTTCCCAAGAACCAAAATGATCAAGTTTGCAAAATCAATCAAAACTTGCCTCAAACCAAATCCAACCATCCCACAAGCTTGTCCAGCACTTCACTCCATTACCCAGCACTCCCCTGGTCGTGGCACTGTAGATATACAGTGCCCAAACTCTCTCTTTGTCTCATAGTGCTTGGTAACCAAGAATTTAAGAGGGAGACAAGCTTGTCTTGCCCCATCAACTCATTGCAGCAGCTACCCACCTCATCCATGTCTACACCACGACCAGAAAACCTCTCTACCCTCTCTCCCACAGCCCACAGCAAACTAGCCCCTGGTTTTGCCCTTCCCCTCCCTCTCCACCATGTACCACCTCTTTCCCAAATAAATTGACCAGAGGCCACCAACCCCACTCCAACTCCCTCATTTGCACCCCACAACTCCTCAGAGCCTCCCCCGAAGCTCCCACTCGCCCCTTGCTCTCCTTTGCCCTGGACAGAGAGCTTCGGTCTCAAATGGCTGCAAGATAGGAGGAGGTCGTATGCCCTCCCTACTGCATCTCTACCTCTCATTTTTTCTCCAGTGTGATCCCCTGCTATAGCCGCACCTAATCCTCCTCCTCTTTTGTTTTGCATGCGCCCTTGTGAGCCGCTACGATGAACTCCCGAGCGCCTCCCATGGTCGCCGTCGCGCGAGCTCCCCCTATCGCCAAACCTGCCCCTGGCGCCCCTTGTTGGAGTTCCCTTGCTCCCATGCCCCTGGGGGACTCCGTTCGCCGGAGACCGCCTCCAGGAGAGCCCCTGACCGCCGCCGACGCAACCTAGGGTTGCCTCTCCCGGCCACCGTTCGAAGGAGGGAGACGACCCCGCTGCCGTCAATTGCCCTTCTAAACAGACGGACAGGAGGCCCTCGTACCCCTTCGCCGCGTCGCCCCGCTGGCGGGTAGGCTCCCACCGACGGTTTTGAAGCGGAGCCCGCGCGCTGACTTCCGCTTAGCTGGGCCGAAACCGCGGCAGTAAGGCCCAGTAGCCCGTAACCCCCTCCTCGTTTTAATCTTTTCCAGATCTGGTGTATTATTGGTGGCTTGGTTTAAATGCAAACAAAAATGAAAAACCCTATATTCTAGCCAGATCCAAATTTATATATGCATCCACATGTCTTCCTCATCATGCAGCACAATATTTTGACCAAAATAATATTTGGTTTAGTCATAATAAATCATCTACCAGGATGGGTACTTTTCACTAATATATTTCCCCAGAGAGTTTTGCTAATCCAAATGACCTGAGACCAATTTTTTGTGAAAGATACCGTCCCTACCTTTCATGTCCCACTAGACCCACCTAAAATGGCTTACTAGTTTGCATTTAATAAAAATAACGAAATCAGGCCATTACTGCCTTGGAGAAATTTTCTAGGCAAAACCAAAAATGGTTTTGACCTAAGTCCAACTCCCACTAAACCTCCATACCAATAAGTACCAAAAACAAGGAGCTCAAGATTTATTGAGCCTTTATTAAATTATGGTGAACTAAACAATTATGTGCTTAGTTTATTCACTATTTAAATCATCAAAATAGTTATGTAACTCCAAAAAGGGTGATACCAATTTATTCAGTAGGTTAATATCATTACCTAACCAGTACCCTTGGAATCACACCAAAATATTCTGTAGATTTAATATGATGAAAAAGACAAATCCCATCCAGTACTATATTTGGGAATTTCCCAAGGGCATGTTGTTAGTTGTTTTGAGGTGATTCTAACTCCTCTCGAATCAGTCCATCAAATACTATCTAATCACACAAGGAAATAATTTTTGGAACTCCAGAGAAGTTCTAGTGAATTATATCCTAAAACTAGAGTTTTAATCACCATAAAATCCATTAAAAACCCTAGGAAATTGATAAAATAGTGAAACCACTTTTGTTGGCCTCATATAAATACCCATATGATGGTATCATTTTTACACAATGGTATCCTACATATCAAGTACTAGACCAAAAACCACTCTTAGTTAATTCATAGGCATTAAATCCAAAGGGAAGCCTTCTTCCCTAATGTCTCCTAGTCATCTCCCAATCCAATCAACTCAAACCTCCACCATCCTAAAGATGTTTATCCTTAGTTATCATTTACTTGCTATATGGTTTGATGTTTGTATGCTTTATATTGATTGGTATATTGTTTGTTTACATGTATTCTCGATAACGACGATAGTTGCGTTTGTGTGACACCGAGAAGAAGAAGGCACCAGGATAATCCTTATTAGGGAATTTATTGGTATTCTGGTTATCTAGCGACGTCAAGGGACATCTCGCTGGTAACAGGCAAGACACCTCCTTGATCATAAGCCTTGCCCTATTATTTTATATATGCATGTTTTATCTACCCGTTTATGCAAGATGCGTTTTACTATATTATGTTATGTGGGAAAGGATTGGATCATCCATACCCTTACCCCTTAGTACCATTAGGTACCACCCATTCTTAGTATACCTACCTTCCCCTAGTATGGTAGATGGTGTTTAACACCATAACCCTTTTGAAGCCCAGCTTTAGCCAAACAAAAGTGTAGGATGGGAAGACCCCGGGAAAAAGACTTACAAAAATGTTTTACATGAAAACGTTGGTGAGGCGTGGCCTACCAAGTGAATTAGAAAATGATAAAGGTTTTGGTTTTACAAAATGGTCTGGCAATGGATGGAGGAAAAATGTTTACGAAATCACGCTGGGCTGTACAGTTGACGAGCTAGAACAATTAACCCGTGCAACCACATTACTCTGGAATGGGACGGGGCTGAGATGGAAGTTTGTCTAATCCGGTATAGGTGTCTCAAACTACTACGGGTAAGAATAAATTCCCGGAGGCTAGGCTTTCCCCTGTAAAGGCCCATGTGAAACATTGGTCTGGGAAGGTAAATACCGTCTAAATGACGGCCAGACGATACTATGAGCCCCTCATTGAAAGCGCCCACCCTGTGGGGTGCAAAACGCGCTCCGGTTAGCTAGTGAACTATATAGGGCATACCGGTTTTGAGGGGATTAACCTCATAGGGTAGACACTTGTATCGGAGAGGGCATCCAGAAGGTCTTGACCGGTTATTCGACCCATGATTGGTGTAGATCAGGGACGGGTAATCGGATGGTGTGGGTATAGTGTACAACCTCTGCAGAGTGTAAATCTATTCAAATAGCCGAGTCCTCGGTCATGGACGGTTGTGGTGGCGGCTGTACGGCGGGTGATGGTTTTAGTTTTCAAAAAGGACTTTGGAAAAGAAATGGCTCAAAAATGTTTTTACCATGGGATGGTCGGGAAAATGGAGGAAGGAGTTTGGTCATGAGATGACCGGATGGAGGAACAAATGGGTGACCCAGTCCTAGTGTTTTATTAAAGCTTTTCAAAAAGGTTTCCAAAATGTTTTACAAAAGCTTTCAACCAAGATATAGATACATGCTATATCTACAAGAGAAACTAGTTTATAAAAGAACCTCTATTGGAGCCATCCTACCATAGCCATATTGCATACCTTTTATTATTGACTTCCTAAGGTGGTTTGCGAGTACATTCAAAGTACTCACCGGCATTGTCCCTGGCTATTTACTTGGCCAGACTTTCAGATGATCGAGAGAAAAGATGGAGATGTTGACGTCTATGCGAGTTAGGCCGTCTTCCCAGTCAGTCGCCTGTAGGTTAAGGCATGGCATGGGCTCTGCGCTTGAAGACTTCCGCTATTAATGGTGTATCTCCATAATGGCATAAATGTAAGTACTTGTATTCGTGAATTATGGATGTTGTAATGATACTGGTCGGTTATTCTCACGGCTCACTGATCATGGGAACTTGAATTGTATGCATAATGGGTATTCTCGGAACGTAAATCCGGGGTGCCACATTTCCCATAACCAAAATGACAAGGCAAGCAGACAATGAGCATCTCAGCGATATTTTTATTTACTATGTGTATAGCTTTTTATTGAGGATACTTCATGGATGACTCACTATGGTGATGTTGCAAGTTTCCACCATGATTAAGCATGGCTTAGGCTAGCGGCCCAGGCGTTTCTCTAATACAGAATACAAACTCCATTGACTTACAAGTCCCCTCTTAATTTCACACTGTTGACATCCATAGACAAAAGAGCACGATATCAACTATGTACGACAAGGTACAAGTGCAATGTTGAAAATGTTACCTGTGACAGCACGGTTCTACTAATCCCAACATATGGATGAAAGCATATACAACCTCGATGTCCACAATGGTTCAAGTTTATTAGGGGGAAAGAAATAAAGTGTGCCATCAAGTTCGTGAGAGCTTTACTAACTAGTTTTCACATAACAAAATACTTTTTTAATTCGAAAGGTAGATGAAGCTTGAGAATTTGCTAGGAATAGCAACAACTACTAGGTAGATATGGTGGACACGAGTGGAAAAGGTTTTTGGTTCAAAGGGTTTTGGAAACATGAGAAGTATGCCTTCTCAAAGCAGGTTTTTGGCTAGCAAGGCTGGGTAGCAAGCAAGAGAGTTGAAAGAAGCAAGCAAACATACAATTAATAAATCCAAACATGCAATCTTCCTTGAAGACACAAAAGAATCTTAAACAAATAATACTAAGCTTATGAGCCAACAAGAAAGAAAACAAATGATACCAAATACCTGTAAGCTTTTTCTTTCTTTCTTTTCTTTCAAACTAATGCCACTGACCATAACTCGGTTTGCCAAAACCAATTTAGATCCACTTGATTATACCAAAGTGGTGCCAATACTGAACAACAAGATCCATCATATAATAGAGATTGCAAACTAAATAAGAAGTGCAAAAAGTAAAAGATGAGAATTCTCATTAATATTCAATAAAGGCACTCACACCAAGTGATAGATAGATAATCAACTAAAGGAGAGATACTTCCACATGCAAACCAAACTATAAGATAACCTCTCTACCACAAATATGAATCCACTAAAAAGGTAAAATATGAAAGATAATGGTGGTGATACCACGGAACTCCCCCAAGCTTGGAACAAGCCAAGGGGATGACAAACCTGATGAAAAATTACTCCTTCGGTGCTGGTGGTGTTCCCTTTCAATCATGAGACTTCCAAGGTAAAGGTTCCCCATCCAAAAAGGATGTCTTGGTTTTCACAATCCTGAAACTAGCAGCAGAGCTTATGCGATCAAATCTAGCCTCATACTCACAGTTTTGGTTTTGTATGTCATAGAGCTGAGCTTGTAATTCGTTGGTGGTTTGATGGAGTGAAAAGATCTCTTCTCGGAGCTCAGCAACTTCTCCCTCATGCTTGGTGATGAGTTCTGAACTTATCTTGTGAATAACATCCACTTCACATTCTGTCATCTTCTTGTACCTAAAAACTTCTTGTTCCAATGCTTCCATCCTGTCTTCCAGGTTGCCTTCTCCTTTAGGGCCTTGAACTTATTTCATCTGTACCTTCCCCTCTTTGAGGATCAACTCTTTGGGGTGAATCCTCAACTCATACATGTACGGGTTGAGGACATCCGCAGATGAATCCTTCGTGGGTGATCCAGAGGAAGACATTGAGGCTCCCAATCCGAGAATTTTCCTGACAGAAACAGATCGAAAACGAAAACACGACGAGAACACAACGCAGGAACCTCGGGGAACCGGGGGGGTTATATATTACAAAGATTCAATGCATAAGGAAAGTTTTGACACGAAAACAAAGCGGAGATGGAGTTCGAGGGTGGAAAACCCCCTCCAGGTGCGCCAGGCTGGGCCTGTGCCTAGGGTGGGTTTGTCCACCCCGGGCTCCGTTTCCTCTTTAGTTTCGTCTCGTAACTTCCCTTACGTATTAAAAACATCAAAAATATAAAAATATTGGGGTTTCACGAACCTTCTGTTTTCACCACTTTACCAATTCAAAGATGAACTCTACAGTTTCTGGTGTTTGGTTCTTGATAAATTCTTCTGGAGTCACCATTTGAATGACATCCGCTTCTTCATTGTAAGAATCTCCAGAAATATAATGCTTTAGTCTTTGACCATTAACCACTTGTGTTGTGTCATCCTTCACAGAAGAGATTTTGATGGCACCTGAGCGGTACACTTCCTTGATAACAAAAGGTCCTTCCCATTTGGAGAGTAGTTTCCCTGCAAAAAATTTGAGATGGGACCTATACAAAAGAACTTTCTCACCAACATGGAACTCCCTTTTGAGAATTCTCCTATCATGCCATCTTTTTACTTTTTCCTTAAAGAGCCTAGCATTTTCGTAAGCTTCCCCTCTCCACTCATCTAGATTACTTAAATCGAGCAGTCTCTTCTCACCAGCAAGTCTAAAATCTCTATTCAACTCTTTCACTCCCCAATAAGCTTTCTGTTCTAATTCTAAAGGCAAGTGACAAGCTTTCCCATATACCATTTTGTAAGGAGACATCCACATAGGATTTTTATAAGCAGTTCTATAAGCCCACAAAGCGTCATTCAACTTTTTAGCACAATTTTTTCTAGACCTATTGACAGTCTTCTGCAAGATAGATTTAATTTCCCTATTGGAAAGTTCTACTTGCCCACTAGTTTGGGGGTGATAAGCTGAATCTTTTCTGTGGTTTACATCATACTTAGCGAGAGTTTTTCTAAAACCACCATGAATAAAATGGGAGCCTCCATCGGTCATGAGATATCTAGGTACACCAAACCTAGGAAAAATGACATCTTTGAGCATTTTCAAAGAGGTCTTACCATTAGCACTGATAGTAGGTATGGCTTCTACCACTTTGTAACATAGTCAACAACAACCAGAATATGAGTATACCCTTTTGAGGGAGGAAAAGGCCCCATAAAGTCCAATCCCCAACAATCAAAAGGTTCAATAATAAGAGAATAATTCATAGGCATTTCATTGCGTCTAGAGATGTTACCTACTCGTTGGCATTCATCACAGGATAATATAAACTTCCTTGCATCTTTAAAAAGAGTAGGCCAATAAAATCCACATTGTAAAACCTTCTGTGTAGTCCTATCCCCAACATGATGTCCTCCATAAGCACTGCCATGAAATTTTCTCAATATCTCTTGTTGTTCAAATTCCGGAACACATCTTCGCATAATACCATCTACTCCCTATTTATATAAATGTGGGTCATCCCAAAAGTAATGCCTTAGATCATATAAGAATTTCCTTATTTGCTGGGCTGTAAAGGTTGGAGGCAAATACTTGGAAACAATAAAGTTAGCATAATCAGCATACCAAGGATTCTCATGTGGACTTACCCTTATTGCAGCTAACTTCTCATTTGGAAAATTATCATTAACAGGGAAAGGGTCAAAATAAATATTTTCCAAACGAGATAAATTATCAGCAACATGATTATCAGCACCTTTCCTATCCACAATATGCAGATCAAACTCTTGCAAAAGCAACACCCACCTTATAAGCCTAGGCTTAGCGTCCTTCTTTTTCATAAGGTACTTAATAGCTGCATGGTCAGTATGAATAGTAACCTTAGAATCAACAATATAAGGTCTAAACTTATCACAAGCAAAGATTACAGCTAAGAACTCTTTTTCAGTAGTATCACAATTCTTTTGAGTAGCATCTAGAGTCTTTCTAGCATAATGAATAACATTCAACTTCTTGTCAACACGTTGTCCAAGGACAGCACCCACAACAAAGTCACTAGCATCATACATGATTTCAAAAGGTAAACTCCAATTAGGTGGTTGGACTATAGGAGCAGTTGTTAAAGCTTTATTCAAAGTTTCAAAAGCTTCCTTACAATCATCATAAAAAACAAAAGGCACATCTTTTTGAAGAAGGTTAGTAAGGGGCTTGTCGTGGTATTGCCGACGAGTACGCCATGGAGGGGTCCTCACAGTGCGTGTGTAGAGACGTGGGGGAAGGAGGACGGTTGACGGGTATGAGGTAACACAGCTTACCCAGGTTCAGATCCCACGACGGTGGAAGAATCCTACTCCTACTATAAATCACTATAATGGCAATATGCCGAGTTACAGAGATAGGTTCGCTATGCGAGGTATGAGTTAATTGGTGCCCTAAAGTCTCCCATAGGCCCGACTTATATAGTCGCCAGGTCCTAGGGTTATAGGAAAAAGTCCTAGCCGGACAGGTTACAGAGTCCTACACCGTCTATTATTAGTCTAGCGTGTCTTGTACTCCAAGGCTCCGGGTACGCTGGTGACTCCATCGTAGCCTTCCTTTATCCGGCATGGGCCTCCCTTCTGGATCCATCTAACTTGGCCGCCCAGCAGGCCATGGGCCATGCTACCAACTGTGGGCCACCCGGGTTATCCGAATAAGAGACATGCTATAAGGATACCCATATAGCATATCCCCAACAGTATCCCCCGGAGAACTCTGAGATCTTGCGCTGTCTTGCCTCTTCATGTGGAATGCTCCGTCTAGATGGATGTCGGCAAATCGTCAAGCAACATCTTGTAGTCCTCCCAAAGAACCCTGCAAGGTTTTCTCCGTCTTCAATTTGTAAGTCAACGAATTGTTGAATATTCCATCGTACTCTTCTGTAGCCGGATTGGATCTGTCCATGCCGGAATCTTCTGACGTGATGGTTCATCTTCCTATGTTAGCTAGGGCGACGTAGACATAGGTCAGCAACGCCTTGTAACTCACACATGCAGAGAACGCAATCATGTCCACTTTTCCCGCGCGAGCGATACGAACCGTTGGCGGCGACGGTTGGTACGTGGAAAAATTTCCGCGCACGCCTCCGCACACGTCGTCTACACATCAACCATTCGATCAAGCTGCACGTGTCTTGATGCTGGAGACCATAAATAGTAACTGCGGTGGAAAATTTACTTTTTCACCTCATTCTCCCCTGCATCTTCTTCTTCTTCCTCAGGCAAGCGTCTCCTCGAGCTCTCCGCACCTCGCACAAAAAACCCTAACTCCCAATCTCACCAGTCACCTCCGAAAACACCCAATGGCCAGCAGCAGCACCTCCCCTTCGATGGCGGCATCGGGCGAAGCCGTGGCGAAGCCGGCAAGCTCCTTCGTCGTGCCCCCAGAGGGCCTGGTCATCCCCAGGTCTGCGGTGGTCGAGGCCACCGGCGACGACCATAATCCAGCGACGCTGGAGCTGTTGGAGGAGGAGTTCGATTCGCATAAGGGCGACTGACGCGGTTCGGACATCACGGAGCGCGACATCAAAGAGCTGATCAAGGAAGGTTATCTCCCCGCGACGGAGGGGCTCGCCTGGCGGGCGGCACTGACCGGCGAGGTCACACCTTCTCCCCAAGAAGGAGAAAAGGTGTACCTCAAAGCATAGATGGTACGCGACGTCTCCCTACCCATCTCCAACTTCTTCCTTGCTGTCCTGAATCATTACCGAGTACAGCCATAGAACCTATCCCCCAATAGCATCCTAGTGCTCAGAAATTACGCGGAGCTCTGCGAGGGTTATTTAGGAATCAAGCCTAGGATAGATCTCTTCATATACTTCTTTACCGTCAAGCGCGAAGCCGGAGCCGGAAAGGACGATCTTAGGAATTGTGGAACTATTAGTTTTAAGATCCAGCCTGGCCGACGCTTCCCCGACATCGTCGGCCACGAGTCCTGCAAGAACTGGCAGCGTACTTACTTCTATGGCCCAGATATCCCTCTGGTCGGACGAGAAGTAACGTACCCGGACTTTGTCGATGGAGCAGCCGCCAAAACTTCGACATGGAGATCCCAGGCCTCCCTTCCCTCCGACATCGACGCTTCCCACGCTATAAGGCGTCTAGAGTGGTTCGTAGAGACGGGTTTGACCGGACTGGACCTAGCCATGTGATGGTTCATGAGAGGGATCCAACCTTTGCAGCACCGCTCGAAGCTGATGCACGAGTATTCCAATGATAGAAGGGATAGCCTCCGCATCTCCGAGGACAACTTCTCGAGAGACTCCGTCAAGCTTCACCTAAAGTACATCGTCAAGGTGAAGGACAAGAAGCGTAGCTTCGCCATCACCTACAACATATTCATAGAGAGCAAGTGCCCAAAGGTAACTGCTTATTTTCCGTTTATGACATATACTCCAGTTCTTCCGTCTAGCTATTACTATCTCATCTAACACGGTGGTTCTTCACTTAACAACTCAGCGACATAGATGAGGACAGCATGGCTCCTCAAATCTATGATCCAAAGATGAAGGAAGTCACCATCGTGTCCGACGATGATGCTCCGTTGGCGCGAAAGCGGAAGAGCTCCACCTCTAACGCTGCCGACGGAGGCAAGAAGAAGAAGACGGAGGGTGGATCCTCCAAAAAGACTACCGCCGCCCTGGAGGCGGAGAAAATAAAGGTTACTGGGATCCCTTTTGCTAAAGCACCCCCTCTTGTGTAAGTTTCTTTCCCTCTGACATTTTCCATTTGTCTGTCTTATTCATGTACTTATGCATTTTGCACGTTTCAGAAAGAAAGCCACAACCAGCTTGAAGAAGACCTCCAAAACTTTGGGGGCTTCTAGAACCATCAAGGATATGTTGCATCACGAATTATCTCCCGCCATCGCCCTTGTCACTCCCATCGTCCAGCCCTCGTCGGCCCCGACAAGCTCACAAGCTAAGGAAGCATCTGGCCCTTCCGCCATGGAAGTGGACTCAGGTGCTTCTATAGAGCTCGCTGTTGTCGGCGAATAGGCGACGCAGGAGAGTGCCGCACACCAAATGGCTGAAGCTCCGGCTATGGATGCCATCGGTAGCGGTAAGGCGGTGGTGGAAGGTGGTACTTATGCCGAAGGCGGCGCCCTCGCCCCCATGAATACCATAGAGTTCCGAAGATAGTCTACCCGACACTTATGCCGAGTAGCACCTCTCTGGTTCCTGGTGCGGCGCCGACATCTCGAACGTGCGGTCTCGAGGAGCTTCTCCGGCAAGCAGAAATCCTGCAAGGAAACAGTGTATCCTTCGGCAAGCTGCTGGCTGAGAGTGCTACCAACATCAAGATCATTGCACTTGTAAGTTATATTTGCCTTTTTGCATTTCATATGAATATCCCACTATAGCCCCCAAGGATTTAGACGGAAAACCATAGGTCTTTGCGTCTAAATTCTCTAAGAGTGACTAAGCTAGAAAACTTCTCACTGTAGCCCCCGAGCATATAGGTGGAATGAATTATTCCGACTAGATGCTTTAAGAGTAGCATACGCAGTGTTTATAAAATTCAATACTTTAGCCCCCAAGCTTCTAGTTGTAACTGAATTAGTTTCGACTAGATGCTTAAAGAGAAGCTAAGCATACATCCGAGTTAAAAACTTTATACTGTAGCCCCCAAGCCTCTAATCAAAAACTGAATTAGTTCTGACTAGATGCTTAAAGAAAGACTAAGAATATTGCTAAGTTAAAAAACTCTCGTTGTAGCCCCCGAGCATCTAGGTGGAAATTTTCCGGCTAGATGCTCCAAGTAGACCAAACAACGTTTAACTTTCTGTTTTCCATAGAATGAGAATGCTCGGAGGGGCATGGCCAACGACAAGTACCAGAATATGCGAGCGGACTTGGAAGCTGAAAAGGGTAAAACTGCCTTCTTGAAGGAACAGATCATCAAGAGCAAGCTTCTGTTTTTCCTTTATTTTTCTGTACTCCGGCTTGGTTTTGTGCATTCTCCGAGTACTCACTGTGTACTGTCTTTTCTCCGACTTGCAGAAACCATTTCCAAGGCTGAGGATATTGTTGAGCAATCAAAGCACATTCAGCAGCTGGATAGCGAGAACAAGATCCTCAAGCAAGAGAGGAAGGACATGCTGAAGATGCATGAAGAATCAATGAAAGTCATGCAGGACTCCGCCACCGAGGAGATAAACCGCTTGAAGGAGGAAATCGCTATCTTGAAAGAGCAGAATAAAGCTGCTGACGAGAAAAATCAACGCCATCATGAAGCGTACAAGCTCCTCCAACAAGAACGGGACTCCATGGCGGAGACTCTCTGGCAGGCTGAGGCCAGCATCTTTAGTAAGTGATTCTCCGTCTTGGATTTCTGTAGTCTAGATACTCTGAATTTTTGAACTCATGTGATCCTTTGTCGGGAATTCGCAGCTCCTATGGGTTTAACCCGGTCGCCTCCTCCGCTAAAGGAATGCACGGTCCTTGCCGGCAACTTTATCAACACCGCCATCGCGCAGGCCAAAGAGATTGCCAAGCCCCTCTAGATCAATATCAAGGCATCAGACTCTGTGGCGAAGTTCTCGGAGATCCTGCGCCGAGCCCCCGAGCATATCGCAAGCTAGAAAGCTTCATGTGCATGGGCTGGTGCAAGGATGGCGCTGTCCATGGTCAAGGCACATTACGAGAATGCCGACATCGAAACGGTAACCTCTGGTATCCCCGACGTAGATGACGAAGGCCAAAATATAAACCATGAATCTATCTTGGCGTCACTCGTGGGTTACGACACCAGATTCGCCAAGTTGGTCGACGTTAACGTCTTTGTGCCAATGAAAACCATCGATGGCGGCAACCAAAGCTCTTCCGAGTCCCTCAACACTGCTGACTTCGAGGGTGACTCTCCTGCTGCCGTTGATGTTTCTTCCAAGTCGCCTGCGCTAGAGGAATACAAAACAATTTGTAATATTTGTTTCCTCTGTAACTTGTTATGCGAAAAAACTATGTGTTAACTTAAGGCAGAAAACAATGGTGTATGTCCTGCTACTTAAGAACTAATTCCAGCATGTATATATTTTTTAAGCAAGTGCTGGCTTATCCATTACTTTGGTTTTTATGCTTGACTTTTCGTGAGTCGGAAGACTCGTTTCAGAACCATGCGCTCAGGTGATGATGCCCAATGTCACCGTCAATAACCTAAGCACAAAATCGCCGACAATAAGTGCCGAAAGTCACTACTCCAGAATCCACATAAAAATGACAAGGAACGTGTAGACCAGAAAACTTAAGATAACGCCCGTATGCGGAATTTTTACAAGTGCTATTGCAAAGCTTGTGCATAAAGGTTTTATATGATCCAAAAATGAACACTAAAGGAGGTAAAAGACTCAGAAATATGAGTGAACCAAAGAGCTTTATTTCATTGATCATATAAGAGGTACACGATTAGATAAAAAATGCTAAGTGTAGAAAGGACGTAGCTGTGCTATGTTCCATGGCCGATCAAGCTCAGGGTAGTCATCATCCGGGTCACGTCGCTTACGCTTATGATCCTTGTTGGGTCTATCCTTCAGTTCACGATTGTCAACGAGGTAGTAAGACCCATTGAGTAGCGTCTTGCTTATGATGAATGGTCCTTCCCATGGCGGGGATAATTTGTGTGACTTCTTCTGCTTAAGTCGGAGCACCAGATCCCCCTCTTTAAACGAGCGATGTCGGACGCGGCGACTATGGTAGCTGCATAGCTTCTGCTGGTAGATGGTGGATCTTTGGCATGCCAAAACGCGCTCCTCCTCAAGAAGGTACACATATAGGCGTCTGGATTCTTCAGCATCATCTTCGTCATAGGCGGCAACCCTTGGTGCATCGTGAAGTATGTCGGAAGGTAGGATGGCTTCTGCTCCATATACCATGAAGTAAGGGGTGTAGCCAGTGGATCTGTTGGGTGTAGTTTGTAAACTCCACAGCCAGTGGTGGAGCTAGCTTATCCTCACAGCCCGGGCAAACTCTTAAGTAACTATACTTTGCTGCGTGTTTGCCCGTACAAAGTCTTGGTAATACTTAAGGGGAAGTCACCAGCTTAGCCCGGGCAGCTGCCCGGGCATGCCGGGCCTTGGCTCCGCCACTGTCCACAACACAGATGGCCATTCTTCCGCCCAAGCTCCAGCTGCTCTATGTAGCGGTGCCTAAAGACGTGGATTTATTCCTTGCAGAATTAATCCATTGGCTCGCTCAACCTGAGCATTGGATTGTGTATGTGCCACAGATGCAAGGTCAAGTCGGATGCCTTTCTCCCAACAATATGCCTCCACTTCTCCAAGTGACAAGTTGCTGCCGTTGTCAGTTATAATGCTATGTGGGAGACCAAATCTCACCACCAGATCCCGGACAAACCTGAGGGCGGTTGCCCCATCAAGCTTTCTAATGGGTTTAGCTTCTATCCATTTAGTGAATTTATCAACTGCTACTAGCAGATGCGTAAACCCACATGGTGCTGTCTGTAACGGTCCCACCATGTCTAGCCCTAGACTGCAAACGGCCAAGTTATTGGTATTGTTCGCAATTCTTCAGCAGGAACATGTGGTTGTCGGGCATAATACTGGCATCCCATGCATGTCTCAACCAGCTTGTCGGCGTCCGCCTTTGCGGTCAGCTAGTAGAATCCTTGCCAGAAGGCTTTCGCGACCAACGATCGAGGAGTGGCATGATTCCCGCAATCTCCGAGATGGATTTCGCGTAGGATTTCGATACATTCTAGCTGGGAAACACACTTAAGGTATACACTAGTAGTGCTCGTTTTGTAGAGTTGTCCATTGATTATGGTATAGCCCTTCGCTCGATGTACTATTTGCCGTCTTTCGACCTTGTCGTCGGGCAAAGTTCCGTGTTCGAGATACTCCATGAAAGGTTTTGTCCAAGCCGGAGGGACCTTTGCCACCATGTGGACGAAAGAGTCAACTCTATCTAGGTTGTCGATGTCTGCTCCCTTCACGGATGCTGTCCGTAGATGATCTAGGAAAACCCCTAGCGGAATTTGTTTGTGCCCTGATCCAAGCTTAGACAGCAGATCAGCCCCCTCATTTTGCTCGCTAGGTACATACTTGACCTCGTAGCCCAAGAAGCTCTTGGCTATCTCGTCCATTTTGTCTCGATATGCTGCCATCATAGGGTTCCGCGCATTCCAGGTGCCATCCACCTGCTGGGCAACCAAGTCGGAATCTCCACAGCAAACTATGCGCTTGATGCCAATATCCTTGGCTATGCATAATCCGTGAATGAGTGCTTCATACTCCGCCATGTTTTTCGTAGCCTCGAAGTGGATCTACAGAACATAGTGTAGCTTGTCGCCAGTTGGTGACTGTAGCAGTACACTAGCCCCCGAGCCATTGAGCAGCTTTGATCCGTCAAAGTGCATCACCCAGTACTCGGGTTCCGGCAATGGAGTAGCATCTGGCATCTCCTTCCAATCTGCAATAAAATCCGCCAAGGCTTATGACTTGATAGCGTTGCGTATCTTGTAGGTGATCTCGAAGGCGGCAAGTTCAATGCCCCACTTCGCGACCCTTCCTGTAGCGTCGCTGTTGTTGATAATGTCGGAAAGTGGAGTCTTGCTCACCATTGTGATTGGGTGCTCCTGAAAGTAATGCCTCAGCTTCCGAGAAGCAAGGAATACTCCATAAGCTATCTTTTGGTAGTGCGGGTAACGCTGCTTGGACTCCGTCAAGACCTCTCTTACATAGTAAACTGGTCATTGAACTCCGTGCTCATAGCCTGGTTCCTTCCGCTCTACCACGACAATGATGCTGATTACCCGGTTTGTTGCCGCCATGTAAATTAACATGGGCTCTCCAGGCTCGAGTGCTGCAAGGATGGGCGCTCAGGAAAGAATGTCTTGAGCTGCTTCAATGTTGCATCTGCTTTGTCCGTCCACATGAATTTGTCCGCCTTCTTCAGCAACTTGTACAACGGCAGGGCCTTCTCTCCAAGTCGGCTAACGAACCGACTAACTGCCTCAACACAACCTGTTAGTCGTTGAATGTCCTTTAGGCATGTCAGACGGTTTATGTTTAAGATGGCCTTGATTTTCTCCGGGTTGACCTTGATTCCACGCTGGGAAACGATGAAGCCCAACAGTTTGCTGGCTGGAACCTCGAGGACACACTTCTTAGGGTTAAGCATCATGTTGTATTTCCGGAGATTATCAAAGGTTTCTTTTAAGTAGGAGATTAAGTCATTTGACTTTTTTAGAAATCACCGCTATATCGCCACATAGGTGTGAACATTCCGACCAATTTGGTCGTGCAGGCAACGTTGCATTGTCCGCTGGTACATAGCACCTGCGTTTTTCAGCCCAAAGTGCATCGTAACATAGCAAACATGTCGTATGAAGTACTGAACGAAGTGGCCAATTGGTCCGACTTCCTCATCTTGATCTGGTGGTATCCTAAGTATGCATCGAGCCAGTCGTCGAGTCAATGACTTGGTCAATGCGAGGCAAGGCAAACGGATCTTTGGGGCATGCTTTGTTCAAGCGGGTGTAATAAACGCACATTCTTAATTCGTTGGTTCCCTTTTTGGGGACAAGTACAGGATTGGCCACCCATTGGGTGTGAAGGACTTCTCGGATAAAACTAGCCTTAAGTAACCTAGCTATCTCTTTGCCTATGGCGCGTCTCTTCTCATCTCCAAAGCGTCGTAGAGGTTGCTTCACTGGTTTGCATTTTGGATCAATGTTTAAGCTGTGCTCGGCAAGTTCCCTGTTCTACGGAGGAACTCGACGAGCGCACTTTCCTATTTGGGGTCCAGGTTCGTCCCAATGGCGGTGGTCTTGGAGGCATCGCCTACCACAAGTTCCACCGGCTTGGTCTCGATGGCGGCCTTGAATGCTGGAGCGGAGTCGGAGATCTGTTTCTTCGACGCGGGCATCTCTAAGTCATCGACCGTGCTCTGGATCTCTTTGAATTCTTCGCTATAGAGGACAGCTTGTGCGTAGGCTACTTCATTAATCTTGCAGTCCCTTGCTTTGGTAAAGCTTCCGGATACGACGATGACACCGTTTGGTCCGGGTATCTTGAGTTTGTTGTAGACGAAGCATGGCTTGGCCATGAAGGTGTGGAATATGTCGCGGCCGAATATGACGTGGTACACGCTCTTGAAGGGGACCACCTCAAAGGTCATGCGCTCTTGGCGGTAATTATTAACATCGCCAAAGGAAACCTGAAGTGTGATGCACCCAAGGGACCGAGCCTCCCGACCAGGAACTACGCCGTGGAAGATGGTGTTGGTCCGCCTTAGGTTTTCCTCCGTCAAGTTCATCTTCTGCAGTGTTTCCAGGTACATGATGTTGATGCTTCTTCCACTATCCACCATACATTTGGTGAACTCAATGTTTTCAATCAAGGGGTTGATGACCATGGCGTATTGGTTCTCCATAGGGATAAGGTCTAGGTGATCCTTCCTGTCCCAAGTAATTGGAACCTCCGACCAGCGTAGGTACTGGGGAACTGGGAGTAGAGTAGCCATCAGTATCCTCATAGAGGTCTAGAGGTCTTCTATTGTCGGACGGTGGGGGTGCCAAGGAAAGTGTGGTAAACTGCCGCCTTCTTCTCGAAGGGGTTCTTGCCTTTGCCGTCGCTCTTGGCGGCGTGCTTGAGGTCAACATACTCGTCCATGTTACTTGAATCCTTGGACTCCTCCTCCTTCTTATTTCCCTTGCCCTTGCCTCGCGGTCTGTTCTTCCGACTTCACTTGTAGCCGTACTCCGGGTCCTCCTTGAGGTCGTTGATGAACTTGCAGTGTCGATTGGTATGGGTGGCCTTGTTGTTGACATCAAGGTGTACGAGGAACGGCATATCGCGGTACTCTTCATACGTTTGGGGTATGCGGAGCACTGCCGGGGTAGTTTCACTTCCTCGCTGCTGCCCATGACCAGCTTCCCGTCCTCGGCCACGTTGTCCGCCATCACCTCGTCCTGCAAAGGTCATAGCGACCATGTCGGGAGTTTGCTTTTCTTCTGGAGCGGTTTTCCGCTTTGTGCTACTGTTTCTCCGAGCCTGAGTTGGAACGGTCGTTGCCGGCAGAGAGCCGCGAGCGTCGTCGTCAGAGCAACTCACTAGCCAACTGAATCATCTGGTTCAAGTCAAGCTGGTGATTGTCCTGCAAGCGCTTCAGCTTATGTCGGAGCAACGTGCCCCTTTCCAATCCATCGATGAAGGCGGCCATGGCGGTCTGGGCGTGCACTCTTGCGCAGGAATTTTTCATATCCATCCAGCGGGAGAGGTAGGCGCAAGATGACTCGTCTTTCTCTCGAACGCACCACTATAGATCGCCAATAGTGCAGGGACATTTGTACGTACCCTCAAAGTTCTTGGTGAATGCTTCTTGCATGTCCAACCAATTGCAGATGGATTTCTCCGGCAAGTCATCAATCCATTGACGGGTTGTGCCCGCCAACATCAGTGGGAGGTACTTGACGGCAACGTTGGGGTTACCCCCGGCAATCTCTACCGTGTTGCCGTAATCCTGCAACCATGTAGCTGGCTTAGCCGTGCCGTCATAGGGCTTGATGGTCTTGTCAATTTGGAAACCTTTGGGGTAAGTTGCGAACCGTATCGCAGGTCCAAAGCAACGTGGTCCCAGGTATGGTCCTTCCCGGGCCTCGTGGATCTTATCGATCCGCGAACGTGCATCGTATGGCTTCGGGTTTCTTTTCTTCTTTTCAAGAGGGGATGGGCTGCGTGAATGACACGGGCCTCCTCCGCCATGGTGACTTCTAGGTGGCGACAGAGGCGGAGGTGGCGGTGGGTTAGCCTTCTTTCTATTACCCTCCTGCGATGCCTCACGCCTGTCGCGATTGCTTGCCGGACGCGGAGGGTCATGGCGTGACCTGTTGTTGTGTCCCTGGTTGCGCTCTCCGTCATGACGGGTCTTATCCGTGTTGTCGCGGATGACGATGTCGCTCTACCTTGGCGGGGGCATATCCGCATGATGATGAGCCTTGGGGTCTTCACGATGTCGGGGGAAGCGGGGCGGTGGCGATGGGCGACGGGGTTGGGCCTTTTCTCCGTGGTCAGAGGATGTGGGGATAGCATACTTCCTGTTGCGCGCATCTCTCTGTCTTCGTTCTGATGAACCCGTCTGGGACCCGACATCAAGAGGAGATCTGTCCCTTGGCGGCTTATGTTGACTAGACTGGCAAAACGCTGGGTCAGACTCAAGCCTCTGAGAGGTGGCCTTTTCCTGCTGCTTCACCGCCTTGGCCACTAGGTCATAGACCTGGTCCACCGCCTCGGGTGATCTATCCTGCTCTAGAAGGGTCTTGGCGGCGAGGTTGAGGAGAGGAGTGGGTATCACATGTATGCCTTCACTGTCAATGTATGGCTTGGCCTGTGCCGGCTTCGGGGGAGCCCATACTAGGTTTCACCGTACACCAGGATCGTTGATGACACGATCCGGAGCTTTCTTGGCCTTCTGCTGCTGCAGAGTCTTGTACTCGGCCTCCATTGCTCTAGTTTTCTCTATGGATTTCTGCGCTTTGACCAGATCTCGATCTATCTTAGCGCCTTGCTCTCCGATGGTCTGCGCTTCCTCTAGCAGCTGCTGGCGCTTCCTGTCAAGCTGGGTCACGTTCCGGATATGAGCTATGGTCCGTGGATCGATGAGGAGATTGCCATACATCACTCTATCAACTGGAGTAACTTGGGCAGCAGCAAATATAGATGCCGGAGGCGACAAGTTTGATGTGTTGTTGTTGCTCGGGCCGGTGCTGAGTTCCTGCGGCTGTTGCACTGGGTTAGGTGGAGGGGGCATGACCTTTGCGTGATCATTGTCGGTAGCAACAGGTGGTCCCTTCCCTTTGTCCAGCGCTGTAGGCGGAGCTCGTACAGGTCGATCTTCATCCATCGCCATCCCAATGCTGACGAACACCTCTCGAGACGTGACGGCATTGTTGGCTTGATCGTCGCGCATGTACTCCTCCTCCATCTCCTACATGGCGGAGTCTAGTTCCTCTGGACTAAAATCTATCTCCTCTGAATCTGCACTGAAGTCGGTGTATAGCGCGTCAATCACAGAGTCAGAGGGTGCCAGGACTTCCTCGATGATGGGGGGTGGAGGTGCGATAGCAGCGACGATGACTGGAGGTGGTGGTGTGACTGCGGCGATGGCGGCTGGAGGCGGTGGTGGTGGTTGCTGAGGTGGCGGCGCTCCGCCAACGAGCGCAAGATCCGCCTGAGCTGCCCCCTCGGCCTCCACGTAGCTGTTGACGGTGTTCACCATGCTTTCAAAGGTGAGGTGTAATGTAGCTTGTTGCCGCCTTAGAGAATGTCGGAGGAGCATTCCCTGGTCCAGTCCTTACACAAAGTAATACATGGCATCATCATTGGGGTAGTGGGCCAGATTGGCTCGTATATGGAGCTACCTGACAAGGTAATCACGGGGGTTTTCGCCTTCTCTCTAAACGCAACGAGCCAGATCGAAGATGGTAACCACGCCGACGAACTTGGATCTCTGCTGTCCAGACGCACGGACGAAGCCGGCGGACTTGAAGTGATCTTCCACCGTTATATCCTGCACAGGGGCGGTTTGGGTGGGCCTTGAATTTTTATGATCTTTGCCGGCAAACACCGAATATAGATCCGACATCGATCCTTCCGCGAACGTATCCTGCCCGTAGGCGGTCCGTGCGGGTCTTGATGCTCCTACGACTCCCAGGTAACTAGTCCCCGAGTCGGTTTTTCTGATGAAGAGGTGGATGTCTCCGATAGGAACGATCAAACACCGCGTAGGGTTCGTCGTTGCCGGGATCCAGAACTCATCGGGAGGGACGATTGGAACATTGCCGGAGAAGAGAACGCGACCGATGTCTACGGTTTCGCCGATTCCCGCAAAGATCTTGGTCCTCCCCCACTGAAGAGCCTGAAGCGCCTCTTGCCCCACGGTGGGCGCCAACAGTCGTGGTATTGCCGACGAGTACGCCATGGAGGGGTCCTCACATTGCGTGTTTAGAGACATGGGGGAAGGCGGACGATTGACGGGTACGAGGTAACACAGCTTACCCAGGTTCAGATCCCACGACGATAGCGGAATCCTACACCTGCTATAAATCAATATAATGGCAATACGCCGAGTTAAAGAGATAGGTTCGCTGTGCGAGGTATGAGTTAATTGGTGCCCTAAAGGCTCCCATAGGCCCGACTTATATAGTCTCTAGGTCCTAGGGTTATAGGGAAAAGTCCTAGCCGGACAGGTTACAGATTCCTACATCGTCTATTATTAGTCTAGCGTGTCTTGTAATCCAAGGCTCCGGGTACGCTGGTGACTCCATCGTAGCCTTCCTATATCTGGCATGGGCCTCCCTTCTGGATCCATCTAACTGGGCCGCCCAGTAGGCCATGGGCCATGCTACCAACTGTGGGCCACACGGGTTATCAGGATAAGAGACATGTTATAAGGATACCCATATAGCATATCCCCAACAGGGCTTTGAAATTTTGGAGAAATCTTTAATAAATCTCCTATAGAAACCAGCATGACCAAGGATACTACGAATACCTTTGATATCGCTAGGACAAGGCAGCTTCTCAATTTCTTCAATTTTGGCTCTGACAACTTCAATACCTCTTTCAGAGATCTTATGTCCAAGAAAAATTCCTTCATTAACCATGAAATGACATTTCTCCCAGTTAAGAACAAGGTTGGTTTCTTCACATCTCTGCAAAACTTTATCAAGGTTGTGCAAACAGTTATCAAAATAAGTTCCATAGACGGAAAAATCGTCCATGAAAACCTCCACAATTTCTTCACAAAAATCATGAAAGATAGCAGACATACATCTCTGAAAGGTAGAAGGAGCATTACATAAACCAAAAGGCATATGCCTATAAGCATAAGTACCATAAGGATAAGTGAAAGTGGTTTTCTCCTGGTCTTGTGCTTTCACAGCGATTTGAGAAAACCCAGAATAACCATCAAGAAAGCAAAATTGAGTATTTTTGGACATCCTCTCAAGCATTTGATCAATAAAGGGCAAAGGATAATGATCTTTCTTAGTATCTTTATTGATCTTTCTAAAATCGATGCACATTCTATACGCAACCACTACTCTCTGGGGTATAAGCTCATTATCCTCATTAGGCACAACAGTAATTCCCCCTTTCTTGGGAACACAATGAACAGGGCTAACCCATTGACTATTAGCAATAGGATAAATAATACCACCATCAAGGAGTTTTAATACCTCATTTCTTACCACTTCCTTCATTTTAGGATTTAGACGACGCTGGTGCTCAACAACTAGTTTTGCATCAGGCCTAATATTAATAGCATGCTGACATATAGTGGGATAAATTCCTTTTAAATCATCAAGAGTATAACACATATCTCATCGGTGCTTCTTCAATACCTCCAATAGCCTTTCTTCTTCCTTCCCTGAAAGTTTAGAACTAATAATAACAGGATATATCTTCTTATCATCAAGATAAACATATTTAAGATCATCAGGTAAAGGTTTTAATTCGAAAACAGGATCCCCTTTGGGTGGTACACTACTAGGAAAAAGGTTGTTCGTGGCGCACCTAAAAAGCCCATCCGTGGCGCACTAGTGGTGTGCCACTAAGCGTACGCTGTGGCTAAAAAGTGCCCATAGCGCACTACCCTGGTGCGCTACGGTTATATGGGGATAGGCGTAGTGCATTACCAGGTGCGCCACGGGTAGGGGTACAGGTGCACCACAGATGTTTTTTCAAAAAATAAAAAAAAATGCAAAAAAACACCCTCGTTTTGAATTGCAAAAGAAATCGGGTCCACATCGCCGCCGTCATGTCGCCTCGCTGGAGCATGGTGGCCGTGGCCACGACCTACCACAGCAGGGAGGTGCGGGAGGTCGTGGTCGTGCTACTCCTCGCTGACATCAAGGAAGAGAGGGAGGAGGAGGTGGGGCTGGAGAAGGGAGGAGGTGTGGCTGGAGAAGGGAGGAGGTCGCCGCAAGGAGAAGGAGGTCTTTGGCGGTTGTCGGAGCTCGTCATCGCTCGTCGTGACTTCAAGGAGGAGGAGGCCGCAAGGAGAAGGAGGTCGTCGCCATCGTGACTGCAAGGAGGAGGAGAAGGTCGTTGTCGCCGTCGCCATCATCACTGCAAGGATAGGAGGATGCCGGAGCAAGGAGGAGGAGAAGGCCACCGTCGCCGTCGTCAGTGCAAGGGAAGGAGGAGAAGGAAAAGGAGGAGGAGGAGGAGAAGAGAGAAGGAAATGGAGGAGGAGGAGAAGAGAGAAGGAAAAGGAGGAGGGAGGAGAATGAAAAGGAGAAGAGGGAGGGAATAGGGGTAGGTGGGCGGGGTAGGGATTCAAATTTTGAATCCCGCCCAACTTACTCGTAGCGCACTAGGTGGTGGTGCACTATGGTTAAGTTGCCCTCTATTTTTTTCTGCAGGAAAAAACGGTTTTTTGACCGTAACTTTTTACTCTTTTCGAATTTTGAAAATCTAAATAATCACTAAACAACCAAAGGTGTTTGCGAGCAGATGCGAAATCTCGTTCTCGTCATTTAGGTATATTATACGATTTTTTTCGACATCGTATGCAAAAGTTACGGCCATTTTACCGTGGCATGACTTTTTTGCATAAAAAGTGGAAAATCATGTTTGTTAATTTTCCTAGAAACTATACCACATTACCTATCTAAAAAGTGTTTATCATTTTCTTTTATTTTTATAAAGCCTAAAAAGGCGATCCAGGGGGGTGGAGTTGGTGTAGGCCACTTAGCCGTAGGACACTAGGACAGAGTGCCCTATGGCTAAGTTGACCCAGCTGCTGCAACACACAGCCTCGTAGCACACTAGGCCGGAGTGCCCTATGACTAAGTTGCACATCCGTAGCGCACCTTGACCTAGTGCTCTACGGGTATGTGTGCTGCGGCCACATGTGCCCTAGCCCACACATAGGCGTGGCGCACCACCCCCATGTGCGCCACGCTTACGACAGTTAGCCGTAGGGCACCTGTGGGCAGTGCGCCACGCCTATTTTACCCGTGGGGAACCACTAGCGCGTGCGCCACAGATGTGTGGATTACCTATAGCCGTTTTACAAGTAGTGGTAGTGTGGTACCCAAATCTTCCACAAGTAAATTATGCTTAAGTCACTCAGGCTGACGAAGGAAAACCTCATCAATCTCATTTCTTTCCTTCATAAAGGCATCACTTTCATGATATTCCATGAACTGTTGCAAAGCAATGTTATTAGCAAGAGAAATAGCAGACAGTTGTTCAACCCTGAAATCCTCATCAGGTAATTCATTTTCATAAGGGGTTTTGGCAAATTTGGAAAAATTAAACTCATAAGATTCTCCAGGAAACTTAGTCAAAACTTTTACCTTCCTACAATATATGATAGCCCCACAAGTATTAAGGAAGGTTCTACCAAAGATGATAGGATAGGTTTTACTAGCTTCTTTACGAAGTACTAGAAAATCAGTAGGATATTTAATCTTACCACAAAGGACCTCCACATCTCTTACAATACCAATGGGGCAAACTTCCTCTCTATTGGCAAGGTGAATAACCACATCAATGTCTTCAAGCTCACAAGGACCAATCTCATGCATAATTTCCCTGTAAAGCTCATAAGGAATAGCACTGAACTAGAACCAATATCACATAAACCATAGTAGCAATGATCACCAATTTTGTTGGGCCACGCAGAGATAAAATAAAATTTTCCTCTAACGTGGTGATCCCAAGATCTAGCTGAGGTAGAAGGCCACGAGGTTTACCACTAGACGCGCGGTTGCGGATTACTGATGAAGCGCGTCAGTTGATGCAGTGCAGTCCTCACGATCCGATCGTCCTGGTGCTGATCGCACAGCACCTATGCTGGTATCCACACGTACAAGGAGGAGCACCGGCGGCGAACTGCTAGGTTCGTTACGACGGCTGGACTGCTGTGTAGCTAGGGTTTCCAACACATGGAATGACCTAACCGAACCACAATTAACCTTTCTGGGTTACTGTGCTCCACTATATATAGGGAGTGAACGTGGGCTCTGCTCGCGCGACCCATTCACTAAAGCCCATATAACACTAGTCACCGTGAGTCCAACTCACTAACTCAGTCCTAATCTGGTTTAGGTCCAACCCAACCAGATTACAGATTCAGATACAATCCGAACTTGCTCCCGCTCTTAAGTGTGTGACCCCGCAGGCTCATGGTTACTTGGACACGATTAGAGTCCGACTCACAATCGATCAGTCGGCAGCGGCTCCTAGCAGAACGTGCCGACTCCCAAGTACCAAAGAGTCATGACGACTTGCCTTTCCAATGCGACTTACGTCCGAGTCCCTTTTGCCTCACGATATACCTTGTCAGACTATAGGCGAATATATGTCATCCCTTAAATAGTCCGACTCTCTTCTCGATCCGAGATAAGTGATTCACCCGACTAACTCTTAGTCGATCGCCTCGGTTAACACTTAACCGAGTCGTGCATGGCCATGCTTTCCGAATCATATCTCACGAGAGGGCCCAGAGAATATCTCTCCGAGTGGAGGGGCAAAATCCCATCTTAGTTATTCACATCACGCAGCTTGATTCTCAGTCGACCCGAACCCTGCCTTTATAACTGCCCAGTTACGGATCAGCGTTTGACAGAACCTAAGTCGGTGATCCTCAACTCGGACTATGCAACAACCTCAGGTCTAAGGATTACATTGATTGAGATATACAAATGACAGCTTAGTTCGTTGTACCTCAATATGGGTCAATCCGACTCGCTAAACTCTTTAGCCTAGTCTGTGTAAGTTGGAATAGCATCTCCATGCCCATGACAAGTGGAACCGAGTCATCAAGCCAACTTTCACATTGGTCTAAGTTGTGTGTCCAGCACAACCTCAATGACCAAGGATATTTAGTACAAACAACATGAATGCATAGTTCCACAACTGAATCACATATTCAATGATACACATCAGATGTTTATACAAGGACTACTTAATAACTTTATGAATACAATTGGACATATCATCATACATGATTGCCTCTAGGGCATATTCCCAACAGTCTCCCACTTGCACTAGAGTCAATCTTCCAACATCACATGTCTAAGCATCTAATGCCCATGCCTCTCAGGTGCGCCTCATGCTTCGGCTGGGGTAACGGCTTTGTCAACGGATCCGCAATATTTGCATCCGTGTGTACCTTGCATAACTTGATATCACTCTGATCCACGAACTGGCGAATTAGGTGGTACCGCATGAGTATGTGCTTGTTCTTCTGGTGTTGTCTAGGTTCCTTGGCTTGTGCAATAGCACCATTGTTGTCACAATACACGTCCAACGGATTGGACGAGCCGTGAACCACACCAAGATCCATGAGGAAATTCCTCATCCAAACAGCTTCCTTTGCTGCCTCCGAGGCAGCAATATACTCAGCCTCTGTTGTAGACGCAGACACAGTCTCTTGCTTGGAACTTTTCCAGCTCACAGCACCTCCGTTTATAATAAACACGTATCCGGATTGCGAACGAGAATCATCAGAGTCGGTGAGATAACTCGCATCTGTGTAACCCTTTACACTAAGTTCATCTTCACCACCATAAACCAAGAACATATCCTTAGTCCTTCTCAAGTACTTTAGGATATTTTTAGCCACTGTCCAGTGGATCTCTCCAGGATCAGCCTGGTATCTGCTCACAACACTTAGAGCAGGAAACATCCGGCCTAGTACAAATCATGGCGTACATGATGGATCCGACTGCAGAAGCATACGGAATCGCACTCATCCGACTTCGCTCATCAGTTGTCGAAGGACACTGAGTCTTGCTAAGTTTTACACCATGGGACATCGGTAAGAACCCCTTCTTAGACGATTCCATGTTGAACTTTTTCAACACTTTGTCCAAATAAGTACTCTGACTCAATCCAATGAGCCTCCTTGATCTATCTCTATAGATCCGGATTCCGAGGATGTATGTTGCCTCACCCAAGTCTTTCATTGAGAAACTCCTTTCCAATGATTCCTTGGTTTCTTGCAACATCTGGACATCATTTCCAATCAGTAATATGTCATCCACATATAAGATTAGAAAATTTACTTTGTTCCCACTAAACTTCTTGTACAAACAAGAATCATGATCACTCTTGATGAAGCCAAACGATTTGACTACCTCATCAAAGCGAATATTCCAACTCCGAGATGCTTGCTTCAACCCATAAATGGATTTCTGAAGTTTGCATACCTTATCAGCATTAGACGGATCGACAAAACCCTCGGGCTGTATCATATACACGTCCTTGGTTAAATTTCCGTTAAGGAAAGCCGTTTTTACATCCATCTGCCATATCTCATAGTCGAAATAGGCCGCTATAGCTAACATGATCCGAACTGATTTAAGCATCGCTACGGGCGAGAAAGTCTCGTCGTAATCAACTCCTTGAACTTGTCGGAACCCCTTCGCGACAAGGCGTGCTTTATAGATTGAAACATTTCCATCCATATCAGTTTTCTTCTTAAAGACCCATTTGCACTCGACGGGTCTTGCACCGTCTGGCAGATCAACCAAGTTCCAAACTTGATTTTCATCCATGGACTTTATCTCGGATCTCATGGCTCCAAGCCATGACTCGGAATCAGATCCCACCATCGCTTCCGAATAATTTGCTGGCTCATCACTGTCTAACAGTAACACATCACGAACACTTCGTAATCTTGCTGATCTTCGTAGTACAGGTGCTGCTGTCGGCTCAGCTGCCACGATCGGCTCAACCTCCAAGGTTTTTGCCGATTCGCTATTAGCTGATTCCTCTCGAATTTCTTCGAGTTGCACCGTGCTCCCACTTACTCCCCGACTGAGAAACTCTTTCTCAAGGAAGACACCGTTCCGAGCGACAAACACTTTGCCCTCTTCTCGGTTGTAGAAGTAGTAACCCAAGGTTTCCCTCGGATACCCCACGAAAATACATTTATCCGACTTGGCCGTAAGCTTGTCCGACTGAAGTCGCTTGACAAAAGCTTCACAACCCCAAATCTTAAGAAAAGACAAACTCGGCTTTTTGCCTGTCCACATCTCATGCGGTGTCTTCTCTACCGATTTTGATGGTACTTTGTTTAGTGTGAACGCCGCTGTTTCTAGATAATAACCCCAAAATGATAAAGGCAGATCTGTCCGACTCATCATTGATCGTACCATGTCCAACAAGGTCCGATTCCGCCTTTCCGAAACACCATTCCTTTGTGGCGTTCCTGGCGGAGTAAGTTGAGGAACTATTCCACAACTTTTCAGATGGTCATCAAACTCATGGCTCATGTACTCGCCTCCTCGGTCCGACCGAAGAAACTTTATTTTCTTGCCGAGTTGATTCTGTGCTTCATTCTGGAATTCTTTGAACTTTTCAAAGGCTTCCGACTTATGTTTCATCAAGTAGATATATCCATACCTACTCAAATCATCAGTGAAGGTAATGAAGTACTCATAACCACCCCTGGCTGTCGTGCTCATTGGTCCACATACATCACTATGTACTAGTCCCAACAAGTCGGACGCCCTTTCGCAACTCTTTGCAAAAGGTGTCTTGGTCATTTTGCCGAGTAGGCAAGATTCGCATGTCTCGAACGACTCTAAGTCGAACGAAGTTAGGAGTCCATCATCATGGAGCTTCTTCATGCGTTTCCAACTTATATGACCAAGCCGACAGTGCCAAAAGTAAGTCATATTCAGATCATTTGGTTTCAACCTTTTAACATTTATGTTATAAACCGACTCACCATCAAGATTCAAAATAAATAACCCGTCCTGGACGGGTGCAAAGCCGTGAAACATATCATTCAAATACAAAGAACAACCATTATTCTTGATATTCGACTCATAGCCTTGCCTCATCAAACATGAAGCAGAAATAATGTTTCGACTGAGCACTGGAACATAATAACAATTATTTAGTTCCATAATGAATCCGGAAGGTAAATGAAGTTGCATCGTGCCGACTTCCAATGCAGCAACTCTTGCTTTGTTGCCGACTCGAATATCAACCTCGCCTCTTGCTATGCTCCTAGTTCTTACCAGTCCCTGCAACGAGTTGCAGATGTGAATAACTGATCCGATATCATATACCCAAGAACTATTAGGTGCATCAGCAAGATATATGTCTATAACATTGCAAACAAGTGTACCTGAGTCGGAAGTCATACCTCCACTCTTGGCTTTGTCGGCCAAGTACTTGCTGCAGTTCCTCTTCTAATGGCCATCCGCCTTGCAGTAGAAGCAAGTGGATCCGGCTGAAGGAGATGGCTTAGTCCCTGAGGAAGCGCTTGGGACAGGGTCCTGAGCCTGCTTTCCTCCTGACTTAGCCTTCTTCTTAGTCCAAGAACTCTTCTTGAACTTAGCCTTATTCTGCACCATCAACACTTGACTGGTGCCCTTCTTGAGATCCGCCTCTCCCTGCTTGAGCATCCCATGCAATTCAGTGAGCTTCTTATCCATACCATGCATGTGGTAGTTCGAAATGAACTGCCCATATGCACTAGGAAGAGAGTTCAGAATTATATCCGTAGCAAACTCTTCGCTTATGGGGTAGCCAAGCCTTTCCAGAGACTGCACGTAACCAACCATTTTGATCACATGCGGACTCAGTGGATCACCATCCTTAAGCTTGCAACTCAGCAAAGCCTGAGAGACTTGATACCTCTCAGTCTTCGCCTGAGCCTGGAACATACTTTTGAGGCTTTCGATCATATCGTAGGCCTCAACATGCTCGAACTGCTTTTGCAAGTCCGGTTCCA
This sequence comes from Avena atlantica, assembly GCA_910589765.1. Taxonomy (NCBI): domain Eukaryota; kingdom Viridiplantae; phylum Streptophyta; class Magnoliopsida; order Poales; family Poaceae; genus Avena; species Avena atlantica. Next base: position 195,454,294 of record OU342738.1, on the reverse strand, counting down.
TGTGAGCAAGCATAAGACAGCTAATATCCGTGGACTCATCTTTAGCCCGACGGTAGGCATTGGTGGCTGCGACAGTCGCATTCTCATTCGGCTCATCTGGAAGTGGGTTGTCTAGGACATGGTCCTTCTTTTCTTGTTTGAGAACAATTCTCAGATTTCGATACCAGTTGGTAAAATTAGTGTCGTTCAGTTTATCTTTCTCAAGAATGGTTCTCAACGCAAAACCGGATATCTGAGAGTGACTGCTACTTGGTGCCATGATCTACAACAGAAAATATGCAAAACACTTAAGACATGTATTCATAAAAGAGCAAGCATATTAAACATTTTAATATTTTATGCTCCCACTAGAACCAACATCCCTCCGATGGTTACTTAGTGATTCAGGATCCTAAATAATCAAGTCGGCTAGTGAGCTTTAGCATCACCGCTAGCCGCCAAGTGATCTAGGTAGACAACCCCTTGTCAATCGCATCTCATGCGACTCCTGTTGGACGGGTGGCATCACATGCCCCGGCTCCCATCCGAATTTTCCCCGAGTCCCACAACCGTTGTGATAGACCCGTCTAGCTTACCAAGTGTTTCTGCAGTAAGAGTCCGACTCGAACCCACCTAGTCGGAAAGAATTGGCAGCACCTCAATTTTATGAGCCCACTACCAAAAATGTCCGACTTGTGATGGTGCAAACACTGGCGGGAAAACCGACTAGACCTTCTTTGAGGGATTAAATTTTACCGACTATCTAATAGAGGTAAAACTGAGACATAACAATAACACAAAATAAAGCAATTATAATGTGAAATGGTATGGCTCTCTTCATGGCGATCTCCATCTCCACAAAGCTTGTAATCCGACTCGTGCCAACTCTTGTCACTTGTCATCTTACTCCATGTCGCCGACATGTACAACACCTTGCATGCCTTCCGGGTTCTCAAACAGCTACACTAGCTTAGTAAAGTAAATTACATAGAGAATCCGACACGCAGGTTGTTATACAATAAAATGACAGCACCTAGGCTCCAGCCGGCTGACAAAAACCGTGATTCGCAGATCACGTATGGATTACACACATACATCACATGCACATGAACCATACCATTCACAACTTCCTGCAAAAACAAGTTATGCATAGATACAATATCTACCGACGTTGTGAAACTCGCAACGACATCTAAGGCGCTACGACAGGGATCGAAGGGGCAGCGCCCCTCGCGGGTGCGGGCAGCGCCCGACGATTTTTCCGAAAACGTAGATCTCATCTACGATCCGAACATGGATTCCGATTCGATCAAACTTTTTGATCTTCGATCACCGCTTCTGGATTTACGTGTCACAGCCTACCCCGATGGCGGAAGCCGACCGGTAGGGGTATGTCGTTCCACGACCTCAGCAGTATGATCACGGAAATCAGATCTACCATTCCCCGAGTACAGTTGATCCAATCAACTTCATACAAAACCGATCTATCTCATAGATCGACCACCAAAACAGGACATAGATCTCATCTATAGCCTACCGCATATCACATATGCGAGATCTCGAGCCTAAAACCAGAAGCTATCGCTCTGATACCACTGTTGGGTCACGCAGAGATAAAATAAAATTTTCCTCTAACGTGGTGATCCCAAGATCCAGCTGAGGTAGAAGGCCACGAGGTTTACCACTAGACGCGCGGTTGCGGATTACTGATGAAGCGCGTCAGTTGATGCAGTGCAGTCCTCACGATCCGATCGTCCTGGTGCTGATCGCACAGCACCTCTGCTGGTATCCACACGTACAAGGAGGAGCACCGGCGGCGAACTGCTAGGTTCGTTACGACGGCTGGACTGCTGTGTAGCTAGGGTTTCCAACACATGGAATGACCTAACCGAACCACGATTAACCTTTCTGGGTTACTGTGCTCCACTATATATAGGGAGTGAACGTGGGCTCTGCTCGCGCGACCCATTCACTAAAGCCCATATAACACTAGTCACCGTGAGTCCAACTCACTAACTCAGTCCTAATCTGGTTTAGGTCCAACCCAACCAGATTACAGATTCGGATCCAATCCGAACTTGCTCCCGCTCTTAAGTGTGTGACCCCGCAGGCTCATGGTTACTTGGACACGATTAGAGTCCGACTCACAATCGATCAGTCGGCAGCGGCTCCTAGCAGAACGTGCCGACTCCCAAGTACCAAAGAGTCATGACGACTTGCCTTTCCAATGCGACTTACGTCCGAGTCCCTTTTGCCTCACGATATACCTTGTCAGACTATAGGCGAATATATGTCATCCCTTAAATAGTCCGACTCTCTTCTCGATCCGAGATAAGTGATTCACCCGACTAACTCTTAGTCGATCGCCTCGGTTAACACTTAACCGAGTCGTGCATGGCCATGCTTTCCGAATCATATCTCACGAGAGGGCCCAGAGAATATCTCTCCGAGTGGAGGGGCAAAATCCCATCTTAGTTATTCACATCACGCAGCTTGATTCTCAGTCGACCCGAACCCTGCCTTTATAACTGCCCAGTTACGGATCAGCGTTTGACAGAACCTAAGTCGGTGATCCTCAACTCGGACTATGCAACAACCTCAGGTCTAAGGATTACATTGATTGAGATATACAAATGACAGCTTAGTTCGTTGTACCTCAATATGGGTCAATCCGACTCGCTAAACTCTTTAGCCTAGTCTGTGTAAGTTGGAATAGCATCTCCATGCCCATGACAAGTGGAACCGAGTCATCAAGCCAACTTTCACATTGGTCTAAGTTGTGTGTCCAGCACAACCTCAATGACCAAGGATATTTAGTACAAACAACATGAATGCATAGTTCCACAACTGAATCACATATTCAATGATACACATCAGATGTTTATACAAGGACTACTTAATAACTTTATGAATACAATGGGACATATCATCATACATGATTGCCTCTAGGGCATATTCCCAACAAATTTTAACAGAGAGCACAAGAACACTAGATTTTCTAGGCTTACTAGGATGAGATATAATATTAGAAGCGTCTTCACAGATGACAATATACTCATCCTCTATATTTCTAGTGGCAAGATATTTCACAATAGCTACCACAGGCTCGATATCAATAAGCTCTCGGAACCTACCGTTTTTCTTTGCGCTTTTGCTAACCACATTAGCCAAAATAGAGTGTTCCCTTACCTTGGAGGGAAAAGGGATCTTCTCAACATAAGGTTCAGGCAAAATAGGATTAACACTACAAACCTCTATACTGGCAGGAACGTGGGTAACAATGTCTTTATAAGGAGCATGGTAATTGTCCCTCTCTTTCTTTGGAATCTCAATATAAGAGGCAAAAGAATTAAAACATTCCTAAAGAACTTGAGGATCAAGGCCAAACTTATTGCTACTATCATGGAAGTTATTAGTTCCCATAAAAGATTTAATGCATTCATAATCATAATTTACCTGACTTTCTTCCTTTGTCATTCTCCCAAGCTTCAGTGTTATCTTGAATATGGTCTAAGAGATCCCATTTAGCTTCTTCTTTCATACTTGTGAATGATCCAGCACAAGAAGCATCTAATATACCTTTATCATGAAGAGACAGCCTAGCATAAAAGTTATTGAGAATAATATTGTTAGGGAGTTCATGAATATGACATTTAAGCATTAATAACTTCAATCTCCCCCAAGCTTGAGCTGTACTTTTTCCATCAAGAGGCCAAAAGTTATATATAATACTTTTATCCTTTTGGATTTCACTAGGAGGATAAAATTTAGAGTAAAAGAGAGATGTCATCTCCTCCCATTCCATGGATTGTCCATTCTTTAGCAGCTTATACCATGCCTCAGCTCTCCCTATCAAGGATATGGAGAGTAACTTCTTCTTCACCTGTTCAGTTGTGATACCTGCACACTTAAACAACCCGCATAATTCATGGATATAAACCAAGTGATCACCAGTATGGACGTTCCATCCCCAAAATAATAATTATCCATGACACGATTAACAATACTCGTAGTTATCTTAAAAGGATCTATCTCAACAAGTGGTAGTTCATCTACTACCATAGACGTGGTAGTAGTTTTCCCAAACAGAAAACCAAGTGGGTTATTCATATTGGAAACAAAGTAACAAGCAGTAACAAAAGCAATACTCACAATGAAAGTTTCCCTTACCAGTTCCACTCTTCAATAGAGCTTCACTCCCCGGCAACAGCGCCAGAAAATAGTCTTGATTTCCCACAAGTATAGGGGGTGTATCGTAGTACTTTCGGTAAATAGGAGTGTCGATCCCAACGAGGAGCAGAAGGTGCTGAACAGTGGTATGGAGTAGGAAATCCCTGTGAATACTTAGCAAACGGATTTTAGTGGTTTTCTGACAAGGTAACAAAACAAGAAGCAAGTAACAAGAGTAACTAACAAACAGAGCAAGTGGCCCAATCCTTTCTTAGCAAAGGACAAGCCGGTGGAAATACTTATAAGGACCAAACGTTCTCGAGGACACATGGGAATGCTGTCAAGTGCTTTCGCTTCAAATAGCTGAGTACTCTTCTCTGGTGTTTGTAAGTGTTGTGTGGGTGAACTTGTGCTAACATAATGCCCTTCCTAGGACTAATACATACTTGTGTGGGTGAACTTGTGCTAACATAATGCCCTTCCTAGGACTAATACATACTTGTGATTAAACCCCCTTCCTAGCAGTTCGACAGAGACGACACACCCTAGCCGTAGGTCTCATCGGAGTCGGAGGCCGAGAAGGTGGGCCAAACCCACCCTAGGCGCAGAGTCAGGTGGGCCCGCGCTTAAGGGGGGTTTGGGCCCCCTGAGGCCCCCCTTCGCTCCTCCTTCTGGCTTCCTTCGTCTTCCGGTGAAATAATATGTTTCCATATTTTTCTGGTATTTTTCTGATCTTCGCGAAATTGCACCGAAATGCCGTCTTTTCCATCAGAATCTAGACTCCGGCAGTCCATCCTCCAGCAATCATCCAACATGCCTAAACAGATGAAAAGCCATAAGTAATACCTCATAATAAGACAAATAACAATGAATAGAGGTAAATTATGATATAGAATGGTGATGCAAATTGAGCGTATCAAATTGATATTTTCAATACCTTTCTAGCAAAATTGGAATCATGTAATTTGGTTCAGTACAACTATTTGAATTGATTTTTAAAGTTACTGACTAAACTAGAGTTTGAATAAATTGGAAAATATCTATTTGAATTACTGGGCTACACGCGGGAATGTTACTGGGCCGGCCAGCTGCACAGCGCACGCGTAGCGGGCTGCTGATAGGTGGGTCCCAAGCGTCAGCGGCTCATCTAAACGAAGCGGTATGTTTCAATTTGGGCCCTACAATTAGAACAAGATCTACGGCTAGGGTGTGTCGTCTCTGTCGAACTGCTCCGATGAGACCTAACCCTAACAACGACTGTGGGGGTACGTGGTGGCTTACCAGGGCTCCAGCTAGGGTCGGCGATGGGGGCAAACGACATTGTCAACGACGGCGGTCGTGGCGGCTCCTGGGGTGGCTCCAATCAACGGCTCCGCTCCTCCTCTACAGTGGTGGAATCCAGTGAAAATTCCGGTGGGCTGGTGCTCGCCTTGCTCTAGGAAAAGGGTGTGGGGTGGTTCTAAGAGAGAGAGGAGTGAGATGGTGTGGAGAATTGAGGCGGGTGTGGCCTCTATTTATATACCGGACAGAGGGGAAGTGCGGCATGGTCAGGCTCCTCTGGCGATGTCGGCACAGCGAGCTACGGGCATGGCGAAGGGCGTAGGACGATGCGGTGTCTCCTGACAGTCGTTGCTGGCTTAATGGTGTGGCAAGGGGCGGTCAAGAATGGTCGGGAGAATTCGGTGCTCTGAGCGGAAACAGCAGTGTTCGAGACGGTGTTCGTGTCGCGCGGCGGCAAAAGGTCATGTCTGGGAGGTAGCAAGGGTCATGGCGAGTGTAGTTAAATGCGGCGAGGGCGAGGCACGGCATGTACGCGCGTGTCGGCTGCGGCGCTCTAGAGTGCTCTCGGCATGACGCAGAGAAAATGGGCGCGGTGATTGTCTAGTGGTCCAGGGCTTGGCTGAGCTTGACGGGTGGACAGGGAGTGGCGGTGGACGGCGGCCTGTCTCCTGGACATCATGGACGGGCGCGGCGCTTCCTCCTGCGTGTTGTCCATGGTCAGCCGACATTGGTGCGAGCAGTGAAGGGGTGGGGTAGTTCAATGCGATGGTGGTCACTAGGGGAGACAAGGGCTAGTAGTGGCAACAAGTAGAGGACAAGGCATTGATCAAGGACAGTAGAAGTTAGGCAAGTTTGATTTGTGTTCACCAACTGTTTGATGAAATGGCCGCATGAATTCAACATTTGAATTTTTGAATGAATTTTGGTGAGTGCTCTGGTCATATGCTTGGTAGTCTCTGGTTGCTTGGGTTTGGCAAGGTGAAGTGGTTTGGTTGTTTTTTGAGAATTGGTGATCTTAGTACCTATTAAGGATTCAATTTTGAATTGTCCTTTAAATAGATTTGGAATTTGTTTCTGTTGGTTTGTAAGGTGGGATTGGGTTCACTTTTACTTGGTCTAGCAAGGGGTGAAAATAATTGGATTTGTTTCTGTTAGGAATCTTTGACTAGGAACACCCAAAGTGGTCTAGTGAACAAGTTTGGCCAAAATGACCATTTGCTCATATGTCTTATATTTGATTTTCTCTTTATTTGATTCTGTTTGGAAATGATCTAGATGATATTGTTTTCATCTTTAAACCAATCCTTATCATTCATAGCAATCAAACATGGCATTGCAAGCATTCATGCATTAATCACACACAGACATGCATTCATATTAATTTTAATAATAAAAGTTTTTGTTAACCCTAAACTTGGGTGATTAGAACTTGATAATCTTGTTTAATTTTTTTGGGGTGTTACATGATCATGGCTTTAATTACCGTTTAACAACTAATATTGAAAGTAGGTAAATAATGAAGAGGCACAGGTGGACAATAGATGATATTTGGTTTTAACCGTCCACTTGTGTCCCGTAGGACCTCGAGTACTTGATACATGTTCCTTGAATATTCGCATGTGGGACCATGAATCCCCTTAGCATGAGCTTGAGTCATATCTTATTTCTTGGGGCCACAAAGTAGTTTGGGGCTTTATTACTCTCATGTACTTATGCCATGCTTTACTACTTAATTTACTATTGCGCGCGGAGCGCCTATACTGTTTTGGAACAAATGCAGAATGTTTACGCGTAATCGACAAGCCCAATCACACTTTCGGGTTCCTAGTCATTTACATCCATTGTCGCAAACCTCTCGGTCCGTCGCGGAGCCGGCCAACTTCGTAGAGGGTAGCTTAGCAGGATGCCCCCCTGAAATATTATATGAATCTTGCGATTTCTTTGTCGTGATGCCTCGTTGAGTTTTCATTTGGTTTTTCCAAGGTTGATCGTGCGTGTGTTGCTATTTGTGCCCCCCTACAGGGTAAAACTTTCTGAAAGTTGTGTCCACGGTTATGGACGACTTGGAGCACAGTATCTCGATCATAGACAACTAATAACTAAAGTAGTTCTATAAATTGGACCTTAAAATGACTAGTAATCAACTTCAGTACAACGGAATGTCTAAATAAAAGTACGAAAAACTGCTGGGTTTTTGAATGTCTCATGATATATGTATTTGACTAGTAAGTATTGCAACTACAACAGAATGGTTAACTAAAACTGCCCACTTCTTATGTTATCAGGATGACTCATGTTATATATTTCTGACTAGTAATTGCTACAACTATAATGGAATGAATAAAACTGCCAACTATGTGAGTTCCTCGATCTGACTTCCTCGTTTGGTCTCGAGGGGGAAACGCTAGGATGGGTATGTTTGGTGTTAGTATCAGGTTGGTTTCAAATAGGTCTTTCTTATCCTCTTCTGATAGTCGCCAGTTGTATCGAGTCTCTATAGGTTGTTTAGTGCATGTCGCGCTGCCGCTTCAGCCCAACATACCTATGTAGGCGAGGACCACCGAATTCTAAGACTCGCCGTGTACTAGCCTCAGTACTGACCGCTCTCTTTTTTCCTTTGCCCTTTGTCGACACCCCTTTGTTTAAGCAAGTTTGAGATCGACATTTTTAGCAGGGTTACCCTTCCGGCTTGGCCTAGGCAGGGTTATGGACGCCATTGGTTATTCTTTAGGGCTCTTAGCCCAATTTGCGTCTTGTTTCTACTTGGACGCTGTATCGTTTTAAAGGTGACTTGGATCTTTGTACTGTATATCTATATTCTTGACTCATGGAGTCATTGTTGTATATATCTGTTCTGTGGGTTGCATCACGGACTAAAGTGTAATGGTATTACTTCATTTTCCACCCGCACGAAAGTCCCTGGTGGGTGCCTTTGAATCATTTCTATGCGGGTTTGGCGGGAATCGCTAAGACTTGCATAGGGCCGATCCGAGGGTGTTACAACATTGTTGAGAAATCCAAGCACATACAAGAGCTGGATAGTGAAAACAAGATCCTGAAGCAGTAGAGAGATGACTCGCTGAAGATGCATGAAGATGCCCTGGCCTTCGTGCAAGAATCCGCGAACACAGAAATCAACCGCCTTAAGGAGGAGATTGAAATCCTCAAGGAGCAGAACAAAGCTGCCGCCGAGCAAAATACTCGCAACCTTGAGGCTTACAAGACCCTCCGGAAGGAACGGGATTCCATGGCGAAGATTCTCCAGCAAGCTGAGTATAGCATCTTTGGTAAGAATTCTTCATCTTGTACTTATGTAAACCAGGTACTCTGAACTTATGTTGTGTTGAACTCATGTACTCCAATATTTGGCCGGAAATGCAGCTCCTATTGGTTTGACCAATAATCCTCCTCCGCCAAAGGAATGCATGTTTCTTGCTGGCAACTTCATTAGCACCACCATCACCCAAGCAAAGGAGATCGCTAAGCCCTTAGTCATCAATATTAAGGCAGTGGACTCCGTCATGAAGTACTCGGAGATCCTCCGCCAAGCCCCCGAGCGTATCGTAAGCTGGAAATCTTCATGTACCCGGGCTGGTGCAAGGATGGCTCTGGCTATGGTCAAGGCCCATTACAAAGATGCCGACATCGACATAGTGACCTCTGGCCTACCGGACGAAGACGATAACGGTCAGAAGATCGATCACGGAGCTATCTGGTCTTCGCTCGTCGGCTACGACACCAGGGTCACCCAGTTGGTGGATGCAAACACCTTTTTGCCCCTTGAGATAATTGACGCCGACCAAGCCAGCTCCTCCGAGCCCCTCAAGACTGCCGACTTTACTGATGGGCAAGATGGCTCTCCTGCGGCTGACGACGCTACCTCAAAGTCCCTTTCACCAGAGGAATGAAAACACTTATGTAATATTTGTCACCTCTGGATGTTTTGTATGTATGCGGAAAACAATGGGTTTATCTTAAGGCAAAAAACTATGGCTATAGGCTTCCTGCTACTTAAGTACTAATTCCAGCATGTATATATTTTTAAGCAAGTGATGGCTTATCCATTACTCTGGTTTTTATGCTTGACTTTTCATGAGTCAGAAGACCCTTAGTCGGAACTATGCGCTCAGGTGATGATACCCCATGGCACTGTCAAAAACCTAAGCACAAAATCATCGACTTCGAGTGCCAAAAGTCACTACTCCAGAATCCACATAAAAACAACAAAGAACGTGTAGACCAGAAAACTTAAGCTAACGCCCGTAGGCAGAATTTTCACAAGGGAAATGCAAAACTTGCGCATAAAGGTTTTATACGATCCAAAAATGAACACTAAAGGAGGTAAAAGACTCAAGCATATGAGTGAAACAAAGAGATTTATTTCATTGATCATATAAGAGATACACAGTAGATAGTAAAATATGCTAAGTGTAAAAAGTACGTAGTTGTGCTATGTTTCATGGTCGATCAAGCTCCGGGTAATCATCATCCGGGTCACATAGCTTACGCTTATGATCCTCGTTTGGCCTATGCTCTAGCTCACAATTGTCAACGAGGTAATAGGAACCATTGAGTAGCGCCTTGCTTATGATGAATGGTCCTTCCCATGGCGGGGATAATTTGTGTGACTTTTTCTTCTTAAGTCGGAGCACCAGATCCTCCTCTTTAAATGAGCAATGCCGAATGCGGCGACTATGGTAGCTGTGTAGCTTCTACTGGTAGATGACGGATCTTTGGCATGCCAATACGCGCTCTTCCTCGAGAAGGTTTACATCTAGGCGTCTAGATTCTTCAGCGTCATTTGCGTCGTAGGCGGCAACTCTTGGTGAATCGTGAAGGATGTCAGAAGGTAGAATTGCTTCTGCTCCATATACCATGAAATAATGGGTGTAGCGAGTGGATCTATTGGGAGTAGTTCGTAAACTCGACAAACAGATGGTAATTCCTCCGCCTAGGCTCCAGCTACTCTATGTAGCGGTGCTTCTAGACGTGGCATTATTCCGTGCAGAATTAATCCATTGGCTCGCTCGACCTGTCCATTGGACTGTGGATGTGCCACAGATGCTAAATCAAGTCGGATGCCCTTCTCCCAAAAATTAGCTTCCACTTCTCCGAGTGACAAGTTGCTGCCATTGTCGGTGATAATGCTATGTGGGAGACCAAATCTCACCACTAGATCCCGGATAAACCTAAGGGCAGTTTCCCCATCAAGCTTTCTAATGGGTTTAGCTTTTATCCATTTTGTGAATTGATCAACTACTACTAGCAGATGCATAAACCCACAAGGTGTCGTCTGCAATGGACCAACCATGTCAAGCCCCCAGACTTCAAACGGCCAAGTTATTGGTATTGTTCGCAATTCTTGAGCTGGTACATGTGATTGTCGGGCATATTACTGGCATCCCATGTATGTCTCAACCACCTTGTCAGCGTCCGCTTTCGCGGTCAGCCAGTAGAATCCTTGCCGGAAGGCTTTGGAGACCAACGATTAAGGAGCGGCGTGATGCCCGCAATCTCCAAGATGGATCTCATGAAGGATTTCAATACCTTCTTGCTGGGAGACACATTTCAGGTATACACCAGTGGTACTTCTTTTATAGAGCTATCCATTGATTATGGTATATCCCTATGCTCGATGTACTATTTGCCGACTTTCGACTTCGTCGATGGGCAAAGTTCTGTGTACGAGATATTCCATGAACGTTTTTTTCCAAGCCGGAGGGACTTTTGTTACTGTATGAACAAATGAGTCAACTCTATCCGGGTTCTCGGGGTCCACTCCCTTCACGGATGGTGTCCGTAGATTCTCCATAAAAATGCCAGGCGGAATTGGTTTGTGCCTCGATCCAAGCTTTGACAGCAGATCAGCCGCCTCATTTTCCTCAGTTTTGAAATACTTGACTTCGTAGCCTTCGAAGCACTTGGCTATCTCGTCCACTTTGTCTCGATATGCCACCATCATAGGGTTCCACGCGTTCCATGTGCCAACCACCTGCTGGGCAACCAAGTCGGAATCTCCACAGCAAACTATGCGCTTGACGCCAATATCCTTGGCTACGCGAAGTCCGTGAATGAGTGCTTCATATGCCGCCATGTTATTTGTAGCCTCAAAGTGGATATGCAAAACATAGTGCAGTTTATACCCTATTGGTGACTGTAGCAGTACACCAGCCCCCGAGCCATTGATTAGCTTTGATCCGTCAAAGTGCATCACCCAATATTCTGGCTCTGGTACAGGGGTAGCATCTGGCATCTTCGTCCAATTTGCAATAAAATCCGCCAAGACTTGTGATTTGATAGCGTCGCGTCTCTTGTAGGTGATATCAAAGGCGGCAAGTTCAATGCCCCACTTCACGACCCGTACCATAGAGTCGTTATTGTTGATGATGTCGGACAGTGGAGCCTTGCTCACAACTGTGATAGGGTGCTCCTAAAAGTAGTGCCTTAGCTTTCGAGAAGCAAGGAATACTCCATAAGCTAGCTTTTGGTAGTGCGGGTAACGCTACTTGGACTCTGTCAAGGCCTCGCTTACATAGTAAACTGGTCATTGTACTCCGTACTCATGTGTTGGTTCTTTCCGCTCCACCAAAACGACGATGTCGATAACCCGGTTGGTGGCCTCCATGTAAATCAACATAGGCTCCATAGGCTTGGGTGCTGCGAGTACAAGTTCCAAAGAGAGTATCCCCTTTCGCTCCTTAAGTGCATCATCTGCTTCATCCGTTCATACAAATTTGTCCGCCTTTTTTAACAACTTGTATAGCGGTAGAGCCTTCTCTCCAAGTCAGCTGACGAACTGGCTTACTGCTCCGACGCAACCTGTGAGCCGTTGGATGTCCTTCAGGAACGTCAGACGGTTAATGTTTATGATGGCCTTGATCTTCTCTGGGTTGACCTCAATTCCACGATGGGAAACGATGAAGCCTAACAATTTGCCGGCCGGAACCCCGAAGACGCACTTTTTTGGGTTAAGCATCCTGTTGTATTTCCGGAGATTATCAACAGTTTCTCTTAAGTCGGAGATTAAGTCATTTGAATTTTTAGACATCATCGCGATATCATCCACATAGGCATGGACGTTCCATCCAATTTGATCGTGCTGGGAACGCTGCATAGTCCGCTAGTACGTAGCACCTGCGTTTTTCAGCCCAAAGGGCATCGTGACATAGCAAAATGTGACGTAAGGTGTTGTGACCTCGGGTCAATAAAGACCCTTGGTCCCTGTGATTTACATGCTAGTCCCTGGATTAATAGCTAGCACTAACAGTCGATGAATATCATGTAAAACATAATGTTATTATTACACGAGGAATCCAGAGTATGAAATTATTACAATTTTTCTTAGCATAAAGCTAGCTCAAATAACAGCGGAAACATAAATAACTTGAGTCCATCAACGCCCCAGGCTTGTTGAGTATAGACTCATGATCCCTACACACCTTTCAATCTTCGGATTCTGCACATAAGACGTGCAGCCAACAAGTTGGGTCATATTTTGAATGTATTGGCAAATTACACCAAGGAAGGAAAACGACAAACTCTACATGCAAGGCTAGTTTAGGTTGTGGAGTTCTTTTGCACAAAGCTAGTTTTCTCTAAGTATGAAGAAAAGAGAGATAATTTTTCCTACTTTGTAAACATTTGCTTAAGTAATATAGGGTCGAATGGCACATGAGGATATTACTCACCGAGTGTCCAAACAACCTAACACTTGGATATTACTCACCAAGTCCCCAAAATCCCATCCATTGGCGATATGACTCACGCCATGGGTTTTAGAATACTTTAAGTTTTGAAAGGGAGAGAGGAAGATCCTTCAGAGGCTCTGTCTGTCAGATGGTCAAGTGTTCTTTTCCGTGAACTCGGCTGATCGGTCAGATTGCAATAATCTCGAGAGTTTGTGCACATTACCCATAATCCACGATCGAGTCCTTTTACAGACAAGACCATGGCGAGGCTTCCCCTTAGTAGCTCCTCTACTTTCTGGATCCAACCGTGCCAACCTCCAAATGTTGGTACCCAGGTGAGGTTTCCCACTAAGTATTAGGCCAAGACAGAGCCCATATGTATTGTGGTTGCACTAGAAGCTTCTGAATTTTGAAACATGACAGACTTCTTTGATTCCTGGGCCGCTGTCCTCCGCCAAATTCCACTCGTTTACCCGCCAACCATTCCACCCAGAAGAAAACTTAGTTTTATTTTGAAGTGGATTTGAGAAGAAAAGATCGCTCAAGAGAACCTTTATACTTAGAAAATTCCTTGTCTTTCGAACCCCCGAGGGTACTTTATATATAAAGAATATCTAGGACTTAGCACTTGCAAAATCCTAAGTATAGAGCTACTCATGGCATACTACAAAATCTTCGCACTTGCAAAATAATACTAAGGAAAAATTCTACCAGATCATCCTACACAAGCATACTATAGAATTTGGAGATCACATGCATAGAATCAAAACTATGACAAAAATATGAACAAGTGGTGTAACTTGCCTTGATCCAGCAGCAATCTACACAACAATACTCCTCGGCGCACTCCGAACAATCTAACGAAAACAAGGCATAGATCTAATCACACGATGCACAAAACAATGATACAAAGGTAATATGCATGCATGCAACATGGTAATATGCAATAATGAGTTTCAAAATCGACCAAGTTACTACTTAGGGATGTTATTGAGTTGCGAATGTTGTTAGTATTAATTTCCCACAGATTTTAGGTAAATTGGGTTACTACTTTATTTTATAAGCTTATATGAAGATCAAGCTTCTAATCTACAACGAAACAGATCTAGAGCTCCTAAGCAAGGTTTTATAATTTTAAATAGTAGGCATCGAAATAACAAAACCAACATAACAAGAATCAATTGAAACGGAGTTGTAATTATTTTTTTATGAATTAAAAACTCCAAAGTAGTGTTTTAAATCTACAGAAATAATACTACGGCAAACTTGTAATTTTATTTTGTATCTGTGTTCTACACAATTTTAGCAATCCAATGGTATATTATATGTAATTTTTGTCCAAGTGATCGAATTACTATGAATTTCGCAAGATTAAAACCTAATCTGCCTATTTTAAATCTAACCCTAACAGATCCACGACAAGTGATGGCCGCTGATTGGTCGATCTAAACTGACGCGGCGCGCTGATGCGAGATGTGCCACGCGGCGCGACGTGATAGGCCGATACCTCTTCGCCTAAAGGATCTAATCCACGCCGTTGCATCGAGATCTAACGGATGAGAGGGGGCGACGACTTATAGGTGACAACGATGGCGACGGTAGCGGCGGCGCGATCTGGTGATGGTGGAAGTCGATGATCCGATGACCGCCGGCAATGATGGGCATGATGATGGTGTTCCTCTCCCTCCCATGATCTCCCCTGCGTGCTCGGTGTCGTCCTTATCTTCCCTCTCTGGCGGCAATGCTTCACTGATCTCCGTGAGATCCAGCGAGGCTTCAGCGAGAAATCGGAGACGGTTCTTTGCAATTCGAACAGAGGGAGGTGCACGATGAGAATCAATGGTTCAAGTGGAAGAGGTCTGTAGGGAAAAGGGGGCAAGGGGCGACGGAGACTATTCTCAACCGTGAACTTCCGAGCTTCGGCGGAAACAATGGAGTTGAAAAATCGGCGGCGATTCGGTGTGTTTTTAGCTAGGGTTTTCGATAGCAAACAAGGATAGGGGTCGGGGCTTTTATAAGCCAGAGGCTTGGAGAAGGGGGCAGCTGAATTCAGTTGGAATCTAGGGCCGTTTGCGTTAGGGGAGGTCGAGTTTGTCCCGGACTCCACGGAGAAGATGACCGGTGGGTCCGGACGGCCAGCGGGTGCGGTGCCGGCGGGCGGCGCGCTGCGGCCCATCTAGGATTAGGCGACGCGCGTGCGGACATAGGGGTTTGCGTGGCCGGCCCAGTTAGAATAGGTTAGTTATCTTTTTTTACTCTTTTAATATTTTCTGTTTTACTTTTTCTTTAATAACTTCTGCATAACAAGTTCAAATTTAATGAAACTGGTTTCTAAATTTTTGTAAAAAAGAGGAGATCAATATGGGGTCATAGAGTAAACTTTTTCATATCCTTTTGAGGATTTGGTTTAAATAACCTCCTGATTTCCTTATAGGATTATAAGAGAAAAATGTTTTAGGTTTAGGGAGAGGGGTTTTAATGCAATTAAAATTGTGAGATGCCATGATGCAAAAGATATGATGCATGCTTCTAGTAATATCTTAATATAAAATTGGGATGTTACAAACCTACCCCCCTTTAGAAGAATCTCGTCCTCGAGATTCAGGTTGGCTAGCAAAAAGGTGTGGGTGTTCCATCTTAAAATCTTCTTCATGTTCCCACATGGCTTCTTCCTCAGAATGGTGATTCCATTGAACTTTGCAGAATCTGATAGTCTTGGTACGGGTAATCCTCTCGGCTGTTTCCAATATTTGACGGGTTTTTCCTCATAAGTAAGATCATTTTCCAACTGAACCTCATCTAGGGGTATTGTATCTCTTAGCGGAGTTTCGCCCATTTCCGGGTGGCACCTCTTTAATTGTGACACATGAAATGCATCATGAACTGTTATTCCTTCCGGCAAATCCAAGTAATAAGCAACTTCTCCTCTATGAGCCAGAATCTTATACGGACCTATGAATCGTGGGGCTAACTTACCCTTGATTCCAAACCTCTTAACTCCTCGTAGTGGTGAAACTCGGAGGTATGCACGGTCCCCTATTTTATAAGTCACATCTCTGCGCTTGGAGTCAGCATAGCTCTTTTGTCGGGATTGGGCTACTTTTAGCATATCTTGAATCTGTCGTACCTTTTCCTCAACATCCTTGATCAACTCAGGTCCAAACAGACTACACTCTCCAACTCCACACATAACAGGGGAGTCCTACATTTCCTGCCATATAGAACTTCAAACGGGGCCATCTTGATGCTTCTTTGGTAACTGTTGTTATATGAGAACTCTGCATACATCAAGTTGTCATCCCAACTAGACCCGTAGTCTAGTGCGCAAGCTCTCAACATATCCTCCAGAATCTGGTTAACCCTTTCCGTTTGGCCATCCGTTTGAGGGTGGAAAGCAGTACTGAACTCTAGTCTGGTTCCGAGAGACTCATGCAGCTGTCGCCAAAATTTTGAGGTGAACCGGGTGCCTCTATCTAACACAATTCCTTTGGGAACACCATGCAGACTTACAATCCTCGACATATATACCTTGGCGAGCTTAGCACTTGTATAGGTGGTCTTTACGGGGATAAAGTGAGCCACTTTCGTAAAGTGGACCACCACTACCCAGATAGAATCATATACTGAATGAGTCTAGGGAAATCCCGTGATAAAGTCAATGCCTACTTTGTCCCACTTCCAGTCGGGTATAGGTAGCGGTTGCAGCAACCCTGCCAGTTTCTGATGCTCGGCCTTAACTCTATTGCACACATCACCTAGGGAAATATACTCGGCAATTTCCCTTTTCAAATTGTTCCACCAGAATCTATCCTTCGGATCCATGTACATTTTTGTGTTATCCGGATGAATTGAGAATGGTGAATCGTGTGCCTCTTGAAAAATTAACTTCCTGATATCGCGATCATGGGGAACGCACAAACGATTCCCATACCAAAGGGTTCCTTGTTCATCCAGATGAAAACCCTTGGCTTTACCTTCACTTATCTTGGCTCTTATTTCCTCCAACTCGTTGTCTCCCTTTTGTGCTTCTTTGATTCTCTCTTGAAGTGTGGACACTATTTCCATAGCTGCTACGTGTCCTTTCGGGACTATTTCCAGTCTGAGATCTTTAAATTGCTTGCATAAATCCTTTGGAAGTTCCCCCGCGGTAATCCCATTCACATAAGCTTTACGACTTAAGGCATCAGCTACTACATTAGCCTTTTCGGGGTGGTACTGTAAATCCAAGTCATAATCCTTAATGAGTTCAATCCATCTTCTTTGCCTCATATTTAACTCCCTTTGGGTGAAAATGTACTTCAAACTCTTATGATCCGTGAACACATCACAATGTTTGCCCATGAGGTAGTGTATCCATACCTTGAGTGCATGTACCACAGACGCAAGTTCCAAATCATGTGTGGGGTAGTTGTGTTCGTGGTTCTGAAGTTGTCGAGAGACATAGGATACTAACTTCTCATCTTGCATCAGTACACTACCAAGTCCTTGCCGAGAAGCATCAGAATAGACTTGAAAGTCCTTTTGGATATCAGGTAGACACAGAACTGGTGACGTTACGAGGCGTTTCTTCAATTCCTAAAAACTTGCTTCACATGCCTCGGTCCATAGGAACTTATTTTCCTTCTTCAATAGTTTTGTCATGAGGTTTTATATCTTGGAAAAGTTTCAATGAACCTCCGGTAATATCCTGCGAGGCCTAAGAAACTCCTAATATCTCCCACATTCTTAGGCGACTCCCATTCAGTCACGGAAGCTACCTTACTAGGGTCTACGACAACTCCTTTTGCCGACACAACATGACCAAGGAAACCCACTTATTTTAACCAGAACTCACATTTGCTGAACTTGGCATACAACTTGTGTTCCCTTAGCTTCTCCATAATTAGGCGCAGATGCCTCTCATGTTCCTTCTCATCCTTGGAGTATATAAGTATATCATCTATGATACCATGATAAACTTGTCCAAATATTCCATGAACACCTTGTTCATCATGGTCATGGAGTACGCCGGGGCATTGGTTAGACCAAACGACATCACGGTGTACTCATACAACCCATAACTTATGGTGAAAGCTATTTTGGGCACATCCTGTTCTTGAATCTTTAGCTAAAATTAACTTGATCGTAGATCGATCTTTGAGAACACCCTAGCTCCGTTTAACTGATCAAACAGGTCATTGATGTTGGGTAGAGGGTACTTGTTCTTGATCGTCACTTCATTCAACGAGCGGTAGTCCACAACTAGCCTCTTGGTTTTATCCTTCTTTTCCATGAATAAGATAGGTGCTCCCCAAGATGGCGCACTGGGTTGAATGAATCCCTTGTCCAATTGTTTGCTAAGTTGTTTCTTGAGTTCCTTCAACTCGTCCACATCCATCTTGTATGGTCTCTTGGCTATCGGTCCTATGCTCGGCATCTCTTCCTGAGTGCGGGTTTGGTGATTCATTCCATGTCGGATGAGCAACATATGCGGAAGATGGGGGCTTGCCTCCTCCTTTCCGTTGACAAGTCAATAAGAAACTCAATATCACAGTCGGGAGGCATTCCTGTTAATTCCTCCGGAAAGACATCTGGATACTCCTTCACAATGGGTATATCCTCCAAGCTAACCCCCTTAAGGGAATTCACCATAATTTCCTTAAGTGCAAAATTAGACTTGATACGAATCCTTTTCACTTCCGGTGTTGTGAGCATGACAGTCCTTTTGGCACAATCTATGACTACTTCATATTCGGTCATCCAATTCAACCCCAAAATTATGTCTAATCCTTGTGACTCCAGAACTACTAGACTTGTGGGAAAGATGTGTGCCCCAATCCTTAGTTCTAACCCCCGGCAACTAGAGTTTGCCACTATTTCTCCTCCAGGAGAACTTACCCTTAGGGGAGAACTTATAGTCTCCATAGGTATCTTGCCTCTATCCACAAATACCCTTGATATGAATGAATGTGATGCACCAGTATCGAAAAGAACAACTACGGGAATGGAATCGAGCTTGAACTTACCAATCACGGAGTCCGGTGCATCACAAGCATCCTCCATGGAGACATGATTCACTATGGCTTTGACAAACGGATTCGGCTTGTTCCCATTTCCATTACCATGGTTGTGTCCATTGCCATTTACATGCTTCATTTTCTCGGGGCAAGTAGTTGCATAGTGCCCTGTCTTGTTGCACTTAAAGCATGTCACCTCACTGAGATCCTTTCCATTGCTGCCATTCCCATTGCGGTGCTTATGACCATTGTGTTTGTGACTGCCATGGTGATGACCATTATGGTTGTGGCCATTACTTTATAAGGTGGTGGTGATGAAGTGCTCTCCTTCTGATACGGAACAGAGTGCTTATGCGGGTTAGACTTCCTCTTGCGGTTTTCTATGCTCTTCCTCTTGGATTCAACCATAATGGCCCTGTCCAAGAGCTCCTGAAAGTTGTCAAACTTCTGAGCCACAAGATGAATAGATATCTCATCATTGAGACCTCTTAAGAATTCCTCCTGCCTCTTGGCATCAGTGGAAACATCATCGGGTGCATAACGGGCGAGCTTGTTGAAAAGCTCCCCATACTCGGTGACAGAACGGTGCAAGTGGTGCAAATCGCGAAACTCGCCCCTTTTCAGAGTCATGACACCAGCAGCCACATGGTGAGTGCGGAAAGCTATCTCAAACTGATTCCAAGTGATAACATCAATATCCTGGTGGATGACTTGGTATTTATCCCACCATTTGCAACAGGTCCTTCAAGTTGGTGTGCGGCATAATGCACCCTGTCAGCTCCAGCAGCTTGCACGGTGTCTAACTTCTTGTTGATTGTGCGGAGCCAGTCATCTGCAACAATTGGTTCAGTGATGCTAGTGGAGGTAGGAGGGTTCAACCTCAAAATCCGAGTCAAGCGATCCTATTGAGGCGATGGTGGAGGTGGGGGTGGCGGAGGTGGTGCGTTGTTGTCGTTGTTTTGCATATTCTGAGTGAGAAGTTGGATCAATTGATTCTGAGAGGCCAATAGTTGTGCAATATCTGGAGGGAGTTCGTTGTTCACACGTCTTGGCGGAATTTGTGGGGTTTGGGCAACAAGTTAAGAGATAGACAGAAAGACTAAAGTAGTAAACTCTTATGAAAACACACAAAGGCACACAAGGCATAAGCAACACCAGTATAACACATAAATCATCGAAGTTTAACTAAACCAAACATGTCTTGGTATTTATTACAATCGCGGATAACGTTCAACTATAAAATTTAAAGGTGGTCCAACTACACATCTTCCACGCCTTCCTCTTCCTCGAACGAGTAGCCCTCCTGCTCTAGGGTTGACTTGTACAGCTCCATCTCCATTGTGACAGCTTCAAGCTTCTCTTGGAGGTCCTTTATTTCTTCTTGCAGTTTCTTGGTAGTGGCTTCCAGTTTCTCCTGAAGTCCCTCCTTCTCACCCTGCAGCTCCTCCACTAGGCTTAACTTCTTAGCAGCCTCTTAGAAGCACGCACGTCATTGATTATCTTGCAAAGGCCCTCAGTCTGCACATCATTGTCCTCGATTTCCTTCTTCAGATCCCTACTCTTCTTGTTCTTTTCTATCACCCTCTTATCTTGGCTAACGAACTTCTTCTCTTGGTTCTTGAACTTCACCTCTTGATCCTGCATCGCCTCCTGCTGCTGCTTTATTATTTCTTCCTTCTCCTTGATGAGAGCGCATAGCTCATCATTCCTTAGCATCTCGAGGGAGCTACCATTTTCAAGGTCATGGATGTGGCACTCCAAGTCTTGATATTGCGTCCTTCGGCGCTTGGTCGAAGTCCTTTCTTCAAAGGTCAACTCCATGGGAACTCCTTCCTCATCACGCCTTCCAAAAAGGCCGTCGCAGTGTCCTTGAAGATATTCCTGATAGCGCCCACATAGGCGACTAATGAGTTGTTGCAAGCTGATGCTAAGGGCCTTCTCCTTGGAGTCGCTGATGGTGTGGATTGCTATGTCCTCCGTCGGGCGCTCGCCTCCATCTCGTCCTGGCTGGATGACCTTGACTCCCTAGCAGCTATCCTTGTGGAGTCTCTTGATTGGGCTTCCCTGGATTGTTGGCAGGGGAAGTTCCAAACGCGTGAGGAGGTCCATTAGGCATCCTACAAAGCAAATGGGCTCGATGTCTGTGACGGTGTCGTAGAAGAAGCTCTTCATCTTTAAGTTAGAAGAACGAATATTAGATACTTAAATAAGTAGGGAAAAGCAGGTACTAGAAGTTCATAAGTACTTAGAAGAATAAAGCAAGTAGCGCACACAAGGTTAAAGGTGGTTCCAATCTTAGGGGTCACGTCCTATAGGAAACTTTGTGCTCTGATACCATCTGTTGTGACCTCAGGTCAATAAAGACCCTTGGTCCCTATGATTTACATGCTAGTCCCTGGATCAATATCTAGCACTCATAGTCGATGAATATCATGTAAAACACAATGTCATTATTACATGAGGAATCCAGAGTATGAAATTATTACAAATTTTCTTAGCATAAAGCTAGCTCAAATAATAGTGGAAACATAAATAGCTTGAGTCCATCAAAGCCCCAGGCTTATTGAGTGTAGACTCGTGATCCCTACGCACATTTCAATCTTTGGATTCTGCACATAAGACGTGTAGCCAAAAAGTTGGCTCAATACTTTGAATGTATTGGCAGATTACACCAAGGAAGGAAAAAGACTAACTCTACATGCAAGGCTATTTTAGGTCGTGGAGTTCTTTTGCACAAAGCTAGTTTTCTCTAAGTATGGAGAAAAGAGAGAGACTATTTCCTACTTTGTAAACATTTGCTTAAGTAATATAGGGTCGAATGGCACATGAGGATATTACTCACCAAGTGTCCAAACAACCTAACACTTGGAGATTACTCACCAAGTCCCCCAAATCCCATCCATTGGTGATGTGACTCATGCCATGGGTTTTAGAAAACTTTAAGTTTTGAAAGAGAGAGAGGAAGATCCTTCAGAGGCTCCGTCCTTCAAATTCTCAAGTGTTCTTTTCCGTGAACTCGGTTGATCGATCACATTGCAATACTCTCGAGAGTTTGTGCACTTTACCCACAATCCACGATCAAGTCCTTTTACAGACAAGACCATGGAGAGGCTTTCCCTTAGTAGCCCCTCTACCTTCTGGATCCAACCGTGCCAAGAACCTCCAAATGCTGGTACCCATGTGAGGTTTCCCACTAAGTACTAGGCTAAGACAGAGCCCATATGTATTATGGTTGCACTATAAGCTTCTGAATTCTGAAACATGGCAGACTTCTTTAATTCCTGGGCGGCCGTCCACCACCAAATTCCACTCGTTGACCCACCAACCATTCCGCCCAGAAGAAAACTTAGTTTTATTTTGAAGTGGATTTGAGAAGAAAAGATCGCTCAAGAGAGCCTTTATACTTAGAAAATTCCTTGTCTTTCGAACCCCCAACGGTACTTTACATATATATCATAGCAAGGAATTAGCAAAAACAGGGGTAACCTATTAGGTGGGGAAAATCCGAAGTATAGAGCTACTCATGGCATACTACAAAATCTTTGCACTTGCAAATTAATACTAAGGAAAAAATTCAACCAAATCATCCTACACATGCATACTACAAAATTTGGAGATCACATGCATAGAATCAAAACTTAGACAAAAATCTGAACAAGTGGTGTAACTTGCCTTAATTCGAGCAGCAATCTACACAACAATACTCCTCGGCGCACTCCAAACAATCTAACGAAAACAAGGCATAGATCTAATCACACGATGCACAAAACAATGATACAAAGGTAATATGCATGCATGCAACATGGTAATATGCAATAATGAGTTTCAAAATCGACCAAGTTACTACTTAGGGATGATATTGAGTTGGGGATGTTGTTAGTATTAATTTCCCACAGATTTTAGGTAAATTGGATTACTACTTTATTTTATAAGCTCATATGGAGATCAAGCTTCTAATATACCATGAAACAGATCTAGAGCTCCTAAGCAAGATTTTATAATTTTAAACAGTAGGCATCGAAATAACAAAACCAACGCAACAACAACCAATTAAAACAAAGTTGTAATTATTTTTCTATGAATTAAAAACTCCAAACTAGTGTTTTAAATCTATAGAAATACTACTACCGTGTGTTCTACACAATTTTAGCAACCCAATGGTATATTATATGTAATTTTTGGCCAAGTGATCGAATTACTATGAATTTTGCAAGATTAAAACCTAATCTGCCTATTTTAAATCTAACCCTAACATATCCGCGACAAGTGGCGGCCGCTGATTGGTCGAGCTAATCTGACGCGGCGCGCTTAGGCGAGACGTGCCATGTGGCACAACGCAATAGTCTGATACCACTTCACCTAAAGGATCTAAT
The DNA here is from genome assembly GCA_910589765.1 of Avena atlantica. Lineage (NCBI taxonomy): Eukaryota > Viridiplantae > Streptophyta > Magnoliopsida > Poales > Poaceae > Avena > Avena atlantica. Next base: position 195,430,807 of record OU342738.1, on the reverse strand, counting down.
CCACGTTGTTGCATCAAGATATAACGGATGAGAGGGGCGACGACTTACAGGCAGTGACGATGGCGATAGTCGCAGCGGCGCGATTTGGTGATAGTGGAAGTCAATGATCCGATGACCCCCGGAGATGATGGGCGTGATGACGGTGTTACTCTCCCTCTCACGATATCCCCTGTGTGCTCGAAGTCGTCCTTATCTTCCCTCTCTGGCGGCAATCCTTTGCTGATCTCCGCGAGCTTCGGCGAGGCTTCAGCGAGAAATCGGAGGCGGTTCTTTGCAATTCGAACAGAGGGAGGTGCATGATGAGAATCAGTTGTTCAAGGGGAAGAAGTCTGGAGGGAAAAGGGGGCAAGGGGCGACAGATACTGTGCTCAACTGTGAACTCCCGAGCTTTGGCGGCGACAATAGAGTTGAAAAATCGGCAGCGATTCGGTGCATTTTTAGCTAGGGTTTTCGAGGGGAAATGAGGAGAGGGGTTGGGGCTTTTATTAGCCAGAGGCTTGGAGAAGGCGGAAGCCGAATTTGGTTGGAATCGGGGCTTATTCGTGCGCCGTTTGTGGTAAGGGAGGTCGAGTTCATCGCGAACTCCACGGAGAAGATGACCGGTGGGTCCGGCCGGTCAGCGGGTGCGGTGCCAACGGGCTGCGCGCGGGGCGCTGGCGGGCTACACGCTGCGGCCCAGCTAGGCTTAGGCGACGCGCGTGCGGCCAGAGGGTTTTGCGCGGTCGGCCCGGTTAGAATAGGTTAGTTAGCTTTTTAATTCTTTTAATATTTTCTGTTTTACTTTTTCTTTAATAACTTTTGCATAACAAGTTCAAATTTAATGAAACTAGTTTCTAAATTTTTGTAAAAAGGAGGAGATAAACATGGGGTCATAGAGTAAACTTTTGCATATCCTTTTGAGGATTTGGTTTAAATAACCTCCTCATCTCCTTATAGGATTATAAGAGAAAAATGTTTTAGGTTTAGGGAGAGGGGTTTTAATGCAATTAAAATTGTGAGATGCCATGATGCAAAAGATATGATGCATGCTTCTAGTAACATATTAATATAAAATTGGGATGATACATAAGGTGTGTTGAACTAAGTTGCCAATTGGTCCGACTTTCTCATTTTTATTTGGTGGTATCCTGAGTATGCATCTAGAAAAACAGAAGTTCCGAGCCAGCCTCGAGTCAATGACTTGGTGAATGCGAGGAAAAGAAAAACGGATCCTTCAGACACGCTTTGTTCAAGCCGATGTAATCAACGCACATTCTTAATTCCTTCGTTCCCTTTTTGGGGACAAGTACATGATTGGCCACCCATCGGGTGTGAAGGACTTCTCAGATAAAACTAGCCTTAAGTAACCTAGCTATCTCTTTGTCTATGGCGCGTCTCTTCTCGTCTCCTAAGCATTGTAGAGGTTGTTTCACCGGTTTGTATTTTGGATCAATATTCAAGTTGTGCTCGGTAAGTTCCATAGGTACACATTTCATGTCGGCAGGTTGCCAGGCAAATATGTCCATGTTCTCACGGAGGAACTCGACGAGCGCGCTTTCCTATTTAGGGTCTAGGTTTGTCCCAATGGCGGTGACTGGGGAACTTGGGGTAGGGTGTCCATCAGTATAGGGCCATTAGTATCCTTAGTGATGTTTTCTATGCCCGGACAGTTGGGGTGCCAAGGAACGTGTGGTAGATGGGGGCCTTCTTCTCAAAGGGGTTCTTGCCTTTAACATTGCCCTTGTCGGCGTTCTTGGGGTCAACGTCCTTGTCCATGTCACTTGAATCCTTGGACTCCTCTTCCTTCTTCTTCCCTTTGCCCTTGCCTCACGGTTGGTTCTTCCTACTTTGCTTATAGCCGGACTCCGGGTCTTCTTTGAGATTGTTGACGAACTTGCAATGGCGATTGGTCTGTGTGGCTTTCCCATTGCGGTCGAGGTGTACAAGGGATGGCATATCACGAAATTCCTCATACGTTTGGGGAACGTGGGGCGCTGCCAGGGTAGTTTCACTACCTCGCTACTGCCCACGACCAGCCCCCTGTCCTTGGCCGCACTGTCCGCCATCACCTCTTCCTGCAAACGTCATGGCGACCATGTCGGAGGTTGGCTTTTCTTCTGGCGGACTCTTCCGCTTAGTGTCGTTGTTCCTCTTAGCTTGGGTTGGGATGGAAATTACCAGCAAGGAGCCGCGAGCATCATCGTCGGCAGCCGCGAACTCACTAGCCAATGAGATCATCTGATTGAGATCTATCATGTGATTGTCCTTCAGGCGCTTCAACTTATGTCAGAGCAATGTACCCGTTTCCAAGCCATTAATGTAGGCGTCCATAACGGTCTGATCGTGCACTCCTGCATAGGAATTTTTCATATCCAGCTAGCGGGAGAGGTAGGCCCGAGATGTCTTGTCTTTCTCTTGCACACATCACTGTATGTACCCTCGAAGTTTTTGGTGAATGCTGCATATGGAATTCTCCAGCAAGTCTATGATCCATTGGCGGGCCATGCCCATCAACATCAGTGGGAGGTACTTGATGGCAATGTTGGGGTTTCCCCTACGATCTCCACTGCGTTGTTGTGATCCTGCAACCACGTAGCTGGTTTGGCGGTGTCGTCATAGGGCTTGATTGTCTTGTCTATCCAGAAACCCTTGGGGTAAGTTGCATTCCGTATCACATGTCCAAAGCAACGTGGTCCCAGTTACTGTCCTTCCTGGGCCTCGTGAATCTTGTCCAAGCGTGAACGTGCGTCGTATGGCTCCGGGCTTTCTTTTTTCTTCTTGCCATCATGGTAAGGGCTGAGTGAGCGACGCGGCCCTCCTCCGCCATGGTGGCTACTAGGTGGCGACAGAGGCGGAGGTGGAAGTGGGTTAGACTTCTTGTTGTTACCCTCCGACGACTCCTCTCATCTGTCGCGGTTGCTTGTCGGACGCAGAGGGTCATGGTGTGACCTACTCTTATGTCCTTGATTTCCATTGGGCTCCCCACCATGACGGGGCTGCTGTGTGTTGTCACGAATGATGATGCCGCCTTGAGGGTGTCTTGGCGGAGGCATGCTCGTACGGTGGTGAGATTTTGGGTCTTCGTGATGTCGGGGGGATTGGGGCGATGGAGATGGGCGACGAGGATGAGCCTTGCCTCTGTGGTCAGAGGATATGGGGGTAGCGTCCTTCCTATTGCACGCATCCCGTCTTCTCTCTGATGAACCCATCTGGGACCCGACGTCGTGAGGAGATCTCTCCCTTGGCGGCTTAGGATTGCTAGACTGGCAATATGCTGGGTCAGACTCAAGCCTCTAAGAGGTGGCATTTTGCTACTATTTGACAGCCTTTGCTACGAGGTCATAGACCTGTTCCACAACCACAGGTGATCTATCCTGCTCCAGTAGGGTCTTGGCGACGTCCAAGTTGAGGATAGGAGTGGGCATGACCTGCCTGCCCTCACTGTCAATGTATGGCTTGGCCTGTGGCGGCTTCGAGGGAGCCCATCCTAGGTTGTGCCTTACGCCAGGATCGTTGACAACGTGAGCCGGAGCTTTCTTAGCCTTCTGCTGCTTGAGAAAAGTCTTGTACTCGGCCTCCATGGCCCTAGCTTCCTCTATTGATTTCTACCCCTTGGCCAGATCTCGATCTAGCTTTGCGCCTTGCTCCGCGATGGCATCTGCTTCCTCCAATAAGTGCTGGCGCTTCTCATCAAGCTGGACTATGTTCCGTATATGGGCCACGGTCATGGGCTTAACAAGAAAATTGCCATACATCACTCTATCAGCTGGAGTGACTTGGGCGGCCGCAGACGTAGATGCTGGAGGCGGCGGATTTGTGGTGCTTGGGTTACTCGGACCGATGTTGAGTTCCTGCGGCTGTTGCACTGGGTTAGGCGGAGGGGGCATGGCTTTTGCGCGATCATTTTCAGCAGCATCGGCTGGTCCCTTCCCCTTGTCCAGTGGCTTAGGCGAAGCTTGTTCAGGTTGGTCTTCTTCCATCACGCTCCCAATGGAGACGACCATCTCTCGAGATGTGATGGCCTTGTCGGTCTGCTCCTCACGCTTGATATCCTCCTCCATATCCTTCATAGCTGAGTCGAGCTCCTCCGGGTTGATATCCATCTCCTTCGAGTCCACGCTGATGTCGGCGTAGAGCGCGTCCAGAACAGATTCGAAGGGTGTGGGCGATTCCTTGATGACGGAGGATGATGCTGAGGCTGTAGGGATGTTGACTGGAGGCGGTGGCTATGGCGGCGGTGGCCCGGGTATGGCAGCGATCTCGTCCTGAGCAGCTGCATCAGCGGCCGCGTAATTCTTGACGGTGTTGATCATGCTCTCGAAGGTAAGGAGACCTGCGGCCTGTTGCCTCCTTAGCGTATGTCGGAGAAGTGTATCGCGGTCTAGTCCTTCCACGAAGTGATAGGTTGCATCATCACTAGGGTAATGCTCCAGATCGGCCCGTATACGGAGCCATCTGGTGAGGTAATCATGGGGGTTTTCACCTTCTCTCTGCATGCAACGCGCCAGATCAAAGATAATCACCACAACGAGGAAATGTGATCTCTGATTTCCAGATGCACGGACGAAGCCGACAGATTTGCAGTGATCTTCCACCAGTATTTCCTGCACAGGGGCGGTTTGGGTGGGCCTTGAATTTTTCTGATATAAGCTGGCAAACTCCAAAGAGAGATCCAACTTCAATCCTTCCGCGAACGTATCCTACCCGTAGGCAGTCCGTGTGGGCTTGACGATCCTTCGGCTTCCAGAGAACTTGTGCCCGAGTCGGTTTCGTCGATGAAGAGGTGGATGTGGCCGATTGGGACGATCGAGCAGTGGGTGGGGTTTGTCTTTGCTGGTATATAGAACTCGTCGGGAGGGACGATCATAATGTTGCCGGAGAAGAGATGTCACATCCCAAAATTTTCCAAATTTTGAAATGTGAAAAATAAATAAACAAAATAAATAATTGTTGATTTTTAGAGTTAGAAGAAACTTTTTGATTCCAATTGGAAATATCAAAAAGCTATTTTGATCAAATAAAATACTAAAGAGATTTAAAAATATAAATAAACAATAAAGTTAAAATAGTTGGAATCACTATTTTTAGATCTTTTAATAAAAACATTTGGTTTTCAAAATAACAGGTAGAACTATAAATAAGGATTATTTTATAGAGCCAAATTAAATCTTGGCCAAGATTTTGAAAATAAAATATTTCTATTTGATAAAAGAGTAAAGGTTTATTTAAATAAAATAATGAGGATTTATTAATATCCAATTTTATTAAAGTAAAGGCTTTTCCATTTTAAAACACTAAAACTTGTTAATTTATTTTAAATAAGTTTTCCAAGTGTTTTATTTATTCAAATAAAACCTACTGAAATGATTTTGGTTTAGATTTCAAATAGAGTTTTTAAAAAAAAATTAAATCCTATTTGAATTAATGACTAAGGTCTATTTATTTAATTATTAATGGATTTTAAAAAGAATAAAAGTATTATTTTATTTTGGACAATGGAATATGTTGTTAAACAGAATTAAAATCAATACAAAGTTTGGTGGTGGTTTGAATTGATTTGTTGTTTGAATTACTTGTTTGAAAATCAAAACAGAAATTCATATTGGAAAAATAAAAAGCTTTCAGAATAAAAAAAGTGAAACAAATAGACCCAACCCAACTGGCCCAACAAGGCCCAGTCCAGCCCATCTACTCACCCCCCCTTAGTGAACCGTTTTTCACTGAATATCACACCCACTGAGTCACAGACAAGCAGGCCCCATCACCTCTTTCTGTCTCTCGCTGACCGTTGGACCCCACGCCACCTCATCGTCGTCTTCACCGCGCCAGCCGTTCCCCCTCGCCGTTGCTGCCCTTGATTGCAGCGATGAATTCTCGTTAATGACGGAGTTATTCCCCGCAGTGATCATGCGTACATAAACGCCCACGCCTCCTCTCTCTTTCCCCTCGCTTGCCTCCCCCTCTCTGCCCCCAGGCTGGGTGAATTTCGAGCTCGACCACCTCTGTCTCCAACAGATGTCCTGGCCAATTCCGGCGAACCGCAGCCGCCCCTCTCCTCACAGAGCTTGCTTTCCAGTCCCTTGCGCACCTGCCCGTGTGCTCCACTCGCCCGCGCGTGCCTCGTAGCCTCGGCTTCGTCATCACCTAAGCGTGCGCCGTCGTCTGCTGTCGCTCCGACAAAGTTCCCCGGTAAGCTCCGACCGCCCCAAGCTCTCCTGATGATGCTCCCATACTCCCCATGCTTGCCTGCGTCTAACCGTGCCTCTACTTTGCCTCGGCACGACCTGCAGCCTCGCCCCCATCGTCAAAGAGAACCGCCCGACGCCGATGCCGTCTCCGACGAGCAATTCCCTCCGTTCCTAAGCGCCCCTCGCCAAGACGACCACACGTTGAGCTTCAGCATCTCCCTGCGAGCACGGTGAATATCTCCGTTACCCCCTTGCTTCCTGAATCGCCAGCCCCGCCGTAGCCAGAGCGTGCGCCGCCGCCAGCCGCCGCTAGCGCCACCCATCAGTGGTCATATGCTCTGAGCCGTTATATTTTAATCGTGTGTACACGATAGACCACTTAATCGAAGAGGTACGAGCTAATCTGAACCGCACCATCTCACTTAGATCTAACGGTTGTAACTGTGCAATCCACGTGAACCGGTATCAGCGAATAAGAAACAGACGCGTGGCACTGACTCTGTTTTAAAAACAGAAAATGTTCTATTAGATATAAAATTTTGTAAAATTTATAACTTTAGTTCTACACGTCCAAATTTTGCAAATTTTATATCAATGGATTCAGAAGAACAGGTACTTTGCAACCATGCACATTGTTTAATGAGTTGCTTCTGGAAAATTGGTTGAATTTGCAGAAACTTGTGTAGGTATAATTTGAATATAAATATTGTTCTAGATATATTTTTAATATGAAATCTTTGCAAAATGGTTTGTTGTGAACCTACTGACCCTAGGAACCAACTTATGGATTTAAAAATGTATTTTGTGAAGTTTAGGAATAAATATTTGAATTAGCACATTTCTAGTCAAATAAAAATATTGTTTTTGGTTTAGAAATTATTTTTGAGTAAAACCTTTGGGAATGATTTGATTCAAACCTTATGACCCTAAACACCAAATTTTGAGAATTAAAATATATTTGGCGAACTCTTTAAAGAATAATACTTTGCTAAAAGCATTTTCAACCACATAAAATATTGATTTGATTTAAAAAATGGTTTATAGACAAAACCTTTTGCAAATGGTTTTACCACTTTTGTAAATGACCAATGTGAGCTTGAGAATGTTTAGAGCCTAGTAGAAACCAATTTTGCAAATAAAACTATCTTTTGCATGCATGCATGCATGCATGCATGCATGACCTTGTTTCTATTATTTTATGTGTGATAAATTGGTTGGAATGCTAGTTGAATTTGTGTTTACTTGATTGAATTGTAGTGGAATTAGAAGAGTGTGATATTGCAAGATCAAGAAGTGAACCAACATTCTCTACTAAAAGTCAAGTGACACTATCATCCAAGTCCTACTATTTTCATTACACTTAGTGGATTTTTGAAACATGCATGATAAGGAATACTATATTTTATGCGATGCTAAATCCTATTAGGATATCATTATATCTCCCTTAGTGGAAACAATGTAGTTGTAGTATTCTTAGCCCTGCTATATATTGGGATGGGATACATGATATGATTATATGAAGAGTTGAAAAGACATATGTTTTATATAATAAAACAAGTACTCTATGAACCACCTGGGTGGACAAGGATACTCAAGATTGGACAAGGTGGCAACAAAAGGAACCATGTTTATATGGCTATCTCTTTTTGTATGTGCACTAGAAGAAAACCACCCAGGGACTTAGAGATTGAACATGTTTCTCGTATAGTGGCTTCCGTGTACAGCCACATGCTAAATGGGCTCTGGCTTAGTAAACTACATAGTGGAAGATCCATGCATTGGCATTTCAGGTTAACTAGAATTGTGTAAGGGAAATTTAACCCTACATTGGTGCCTGGTTGACAATCTAGCATTGTGTATTGGGAGGACTTCTATGGAAAGACTTTGTCACATTCTCAATCTGCCAGTACTCCATCTTGGTGAGTACTTATCCAGCGGCCACTGGTGGCATCAAGATGAGATTGTGTCATGTGGGTAAAGTGTACAACTTCTGCAAAAGATCAAAAATTCTAAGTACTTAGTCGTGTCCCCGGTTACGGACAACTCTGAGCAACTAAGGCCTGAAGCTATGGAAGATCTCGACATTCCAATTTCTCAAAGTAAAACTTGATGGTGACAACTGTTGGAATTATGCCCTAGAGGTAATAATAAAGATGTTATTATTATAATTCTTGTTCATGATAATGTTTATATTCCATGCTAGAATTGTATTAAGCGCAAACTTTAATACTTGTGTGGTTCGTGAACAACATCGTGTCCGTAGTACGCCTCTATGGACTAGCTCATTGATTAATGATGGTTAAGGTTTCCTAACCATGGACATGAGTTGTCGATTAATAATGAGATCATATCATTGGGAGAATGATATGATGGACAGACCCAAACTAAGCGAAGCAATTAGATTGTGTCATCGTGTTCCTCTTTGCGAAGCTTTTCTTATGTCAAATATTCTTAGACCATGAGATAATACAACTCCCTGGTATCGGAAAAAAGCTATGAGGTCATCAAATGTCATCCTATGAGAGGGTGATCATAAAGGTGTCTCTCAGGTGATCGGAAAGTATCTCTTGGTTGTATGTATCGAGATGGGATTTGTCCCTCCCAAGTGGGAGAGATATACTTCGGGCCCACTTGGTAATCGATATCAACAACGCTTGCAATCATGTGGTTAAGGAGTTAATCACAAAGTGATATCGGATTACAGAATGAGTAAAGTACTTGCTATGAACGAGATTGAACTAGGTATGACGGTACCGACGATCAAATCTCGGGCAAGTAAAATATCGCGAGACGAAGGGAATATATATATGGGATTGATTGAATCCTGGCATCGTGGTTCATCCGATGTGATCATCGATGAATGTGTGAGAGTCAATATGGTTTTCCAGACCCCACTGTTGATTATTGATAGAAGATCATGTCCGCATATTCTCGAACCCGAAGGGTCACACACTTAACGTGTCTTGACGCTAGGATAGATTGGATAATTTGGTTTATGAGTTTTTTTCGGAGTCTCGGATGGGATCCGAGACATCACGAGAGGTTCCGGAATGGTCTGGAGAATAAGATTCATATAAGGCAGTGCAATTTTTGGAGTTCGGAATTGTTCCGCGTTAATCAGTATTGTACCGGAAGCTTCTAGAACCTTCCGGAAGGGGGCCAACGTGGTCCCACATGTCGGGAGGGGGCATGGGCCTATGAGGGAGTGCCCTGGCCGTATTGGGCCAGGGGCACAAGGCCCCATAGGGCCCAGCCGGCCAAACAAGGGGAAACCCTAGTTTGGAGCTTCTAGAAGGGGGGGTTTCCTTGCCCCCCACTCCTCCCTCCTTTGGCCGCCGGCCTAGGATTGGGGGAGGGTCTAGGGATGGCGCCCACCCCTCTATATATAGAGGGCTGGGGCGCACCACCCCCTCACACCTTCCCCTCAAGCCTAGTCGCCCTGCTGTCCTCCTCTCTCTCTCCCTCCCGACTGCGTGTAGGCGAAGCCCTGCTGCAGAAACTCTCCACCACTTGCACCGCGCCGTGGCATTGTAGATCCAATACATCTCTCCACCATACTTGCTGTACCAAGGAAGGAGGAGACGTTGAGGTGCTGCACGTGTGCATCTCACGGAGGCATCGCCACTTGCGGTGCTAGATCGGATCGGATCGCGAGGAGGAGAAGCGAGTACGACTACATCACCCACGTTCCGACGAACGTTCCACTGTGCGAATCTTCAAGGGTATTTAGATCTAATCCAATCTCTCTTGTTGTTTGCATCTCCTATATTAGATCTTGGCTTCCCTCTGTTCGCATCCGTAGAAAATTTTGATTTACTATGCCGCAAAACCCTTCAGTGGTATCAGAGCTAGATCTATGCGTAGATGTGTTTCACGAGTAGAACGCAACATGGTTGTTGCGGGCGTTGATGTTTTCTGTTGCAAGCCTCTTGTTTGTGTTCTTCTTATGACGCGGGATAGTGATATTGAAGCGGTCCAGGCCAACCTTACGCGACGTCGTTCGCAAGACCGTCTCCGCACTTGACGTGTGGCTTGTTCCACACATGCGGCTGGTGGATGCCAGTTTCTCTCACTATAGTTGTCATGGGATTTACACCGGAGTTTGGCAACCATAATATCACCGTTGTGGCTTTCCGTAGGTAAGAATCGTTCTTAGCATGCTACTCCCATAAGCCACGTAAAACATGCAACAACAAAGTAGAGGCGTCTAACTTGTTTTTGCAGGGAGTGTTTTCTGTGATATGGTATGGCCCAAGATGTGATGTGTATAATGTATGCGATGATCATGTTTTGTAATGTTTCACGACTTGCATGTCGATGAGTACACAACTGGCAGGAGCCATATGGTTGTCTTTATAATTGTGTATGACCTGTGTGTCAACTTATACGCCATGTAATAGTTTCACTTTATCGCTAAGTAATTAGCAATAGTTGTAGTTGCTATTCATGGTGGAGGCAATCACGGCGGAGTGATGGAGATCATGCTGGCACGCACAAGATGGAGATCATTGCGCGAAGATTGGCTATACCATGTCACATAAAGTTATATGCATGTGATGTTTATCCTTTTATGTATCTTATTATGCTTAGATCGTGACGGTAGCATTATAAGATGATTCCTCACTTAAAGATCAAGATAAAAACTGTGTTCTCCCCAAGTATGCATCGTTGCTAAAGTTCGTCGTGCCCAAGCATCACGTGATGATCGGGTGCTATAGACTCTACGTTCACATACAACAGGTGCAAGCCAGTTTTGCACACGCGGAAATACTTGGGTCTAACTTGACGAGCCTAGCATGTACAGACATGGCCTCGGAACACATGAACCCAAAGGTTAAGCATGAGTCATATGAATGATATGATCGACACTTTGTTGTCCACCATTGAAACCACATCTCTTCTCGTGAAGATCGGATTAGGTGTGGTGAATTTGGATCGGGTTCACTAAACAACTTGAGGGATGTTGAATTTAGTGGGAGTTCATCTAGTAATTTGATTAAATGTTGAACTAGTTGTCATGAACATAGTCTAATTTGTACTTGCAAATATTGTAGATCAAATGGCTAAGTCCAACTTCAACTTCAACGTTTTTGCTGAGAAGGAAAAGCTTAAAAACGATGGGTCTAACTTCACCAACTGGTTCCGCAATCTGAGAATCATTCTCTCTGGCGGTCAAAAGGAATATGTCCTTGAGAATGCGTTAGGTGACGCCCCTGCTGCTACTGCGCCGGCTGATGAGAAAGTTGTCTATCAGTCGCGCAAAGATGATTATGGTGTGATTAAGAGAACAATGTTGTTTGCTATGTAATCGGACCTTCAAAATCGTTTTGAAGACTATCCCGGGCCCTTTGAGATTATCGAGGAGCTGAAAACCATGTTTCAGACTCAGGCCCATTCTGAGAGATATGAGATCTCTGAGAAGTTATTTAACTGCAAGATGGAGGAAGGGAGTTCTGTTAGTGAGCACGACATTAAGATGTCGGGCTACACTCAACGCCTTGAGCAACTGGACTACAAGATTCCAGAGGAGCTCAAGATTGACAGGGTTCTGCAATCACTCCCTCCCAGCTACAAAAGTTTTGTAGTGACTCACAATCAGATTGGTTCCACTGATACGATCACCGAGCTCTTCGCAAAGCTGAAGGCTGCGGAGGTGGACATCAAAAAGGATAATCATGTGTTGATGGTCAACAAGCCCCCCACCTTCAAGAATGGTAAGGGTGCAAAGAATCCCTTCAAGAAAGGCGGCGGCAAGCGCGTTGCCCCTGCTGAGAAGAAGCTCAGGTCTGGTCCTAAGCCGGACACTGAGTGCTTCTATTGCAAGGACAAGGGTCACTGGAAGCGCAACTGTCCGAAGTACTTAGCGGACAAGAAGGCTGGCACCATCAAAGGTGTATTTGATATACATGTTATTGATGTTTTCCTTACTAGCCCTCGTTGTAGTGCCTGGGTATTTGATACTGGTTCAGTTGCTAATATTTGTAACTCGAAACAGGAGCTACGGAATAGACGGCGGCTTGCGAGGGATGAGGTGACGATGCGCGTTGGCAACAGATCAAGAGTTGATGTGATGGCCGTCGGCACGCTCTCCTTAGTTTTACCTTCGGGATTAGTTTTAAACCTCAATAAATGTTATTATGTGCCTGCGTTGAGCATGAACATTATTTCTGGATCTTGTTTATTGCAAGACGGTTATTCATTTAAATCGGAGAATAATGGTTGTTCTATTTATATGAGTAACATCTTTTATGGTCATGCACCTATTGTGAATGGTTTATTTCTTCTAAATCTCGAAAGGGATGAAACACACATCCATAACATTGAGGCTAAGATATGCAAAGTAGATAGTGATAATACCACTTATTTGTGGCACTGTCGTCTAGGTCATATTGGTGTAAAGCGCATGAAGAAACTTCATTCTGATGGACTTTTGGAGTCTCTTGATTTTGAATCATTTTACACATGCGAACCATGCCTCATGGGCAAGATGATCAAAACCCCGTTCTCCGGTATGATGGAGCGGGCAACGGACTTGTTGGAAATCATACATACCGATGTATGCAGACCGATGAGTGTTTCGACGCGCGATGGATATCGCTATTTTCTCACTTTTTCCGATGACTTAAGTAGATATGGGTATATCTATTTAATGAAACATAAATCTAAAACATTTGAAAAGTTCAAGGAATTTCAGAATGAAGTGGAGAACCATCGTAACAGAAAGATTAAGTTTATACGATCCGATCGTGGAGGTGAATATTTGAGTTATGATTTTCTCACGCATCTTAAAGCAAGCGGAATCGTTTCGCAACTCACGCCACCCGGAACACCACAGCGCAATGGTGTGTCTGAACGCCGAAATCGAACCCTATTAGATATGGTCCGATCGATGATGTCTCTTACTGATTTGCCATTATCATTTTGGGGTTATGCATTAGAAACCGCTGCATTCACTTTAAATAGGGCACCATCTAAATCCGTTGAGACGACACCGTATGAACTGTGGTTTGGTGCTAAACCTAAGTTGTCGTTTCTTAAAGTTTGGGGATGCGAAGCCTATGTCAAGAAGTTGATGCCGGACAAGCTCGAACCCAAAGCGGAGAAATGCGTCTTCATAGGATACCCTAAGGAAACTATTGGGTATACCTTCTATCACAGAACCGAAGGCAAAGTGTTTGTCGCAAAGAACGGTTCCTTTCTTGAGAAGGAGTTTCTCTCGAAAGAAGTGAGTGGGAGGAAAGTAGAGCTAGACGAGGTTGTTGAACCTTCTCTTGAGTTGGAGAGTAGCGCAGCACCTGAAATTATTCCAGTGCCACCTGCACCAACAATAGAGGAAGCTACAAGGATCATGAAGCTTCGGACGATGCTGCTACTGAACGTTGCAGGTCGACAAGGTCGCGTGCCCCTCCTGAGTGGTACGACAACCCTGTCTTAACTGTCTTGTTGGTAGAAGACAGTGAACCTACGAACTATGAGGAAGCGATGATGAGCCCAGACTCTGAGAAATGGCTAGAGGCCATGAAATCCGAATTGGGATCCATGAGCGAAAACCAAGTATGGACTTTGGTGAACCCTCCTAGCGACAAAAAGGCCGTTGAGTGCAAATGGATTTTCAAGAAGAAAACGGACGTGGATGGTAATGTTACCGTCTATAAAGCACGGCTTGTCGCGAAAGGTTTTCGACAAGTTCAAGGTGTTGACTACGATGATACTTTCTCTCCCGTAGCGATGTTTAAGTCCATTCGGATTTTATTAGCAATTGATGCGTTTCATGATTATGAAATATGGCAGATGGATGTCAAGACTGCGTTCCTCAATGGAAACATTGATGAAGAGTTGTATATGATGCAACCCGAAGGTTTTGTCGATCCTAAGGATGCTGATAAAGTGTGCAAACTTTAGCATTCTATTTATGGACTGAAGCAAGCATGTCGGAGTTGGAACCTTCGTTTTGATCAAGTGATCAAGAGCTTTGGATTTGTTCCAAATTGCTACGAAGCTTGTATCTACAAGAAAGTGAGTGGGAGCTCGGTGACATTTTTGGTACTATATGTGGATGACATATTGATTATTGGAAATGACATTAACATGCTTAACGATGTGAAGAGTTATTTGAACAAGTTTTTTTTTCAATGAAAGACCTAGGTGAAGCTGCTTATATATTGGGCATCAAAATCTATAGAGATAGACAAAGACGCCTGATAGCTTTAAGCCAGAGTACATACCTAGACAAAGTTCTGAAAAGGTTCAGAATGGATAAGGCAAAGAAAGGTTCAGTGCCTATGTTGTCAGGTAAGATATTGAGCAAGGCTCAGTGTCCAGCTACGATAAATGATCGGGAAGCTATGAGCAAAGTGCCTTATGCCTCGGCCATAGGTTCTATCATGTATGCCATGCTATGTACTAGACCGGATGTGTCCAATGCTCTTAGTTTGACGAGCAGATATCAAAGTGATCCAGGAGTGGAACACTGGACAGCCGTGAAGAACATCCTAAAGTACCTAAATAGGACTAAAGAAATGTTCTTAGTCTATGGGGGTGATGAACAGCTCGTCGTAAAAGGTTACGTCGACGCTAGTTTCGACACCGATAAGGATGATTCTAAATCTCAGATAGGATACGTGTATATTTTGAATGGAGGAGATGTGAGCTGGAGAAGCTGCAAGAAAAGCGTGATCGCGGGATCTACAGTAGAAGCGGAATACATGGATGCTGCAGAAGCGTCAAGTGAAGGAGTTTGGATCAGGAACTTCAACACTGAGCTTGGCGTGGTTCCAAGTGCATTGGACCCACTGGAGATATTATGTGACAACACTGACGCCATAGCACTCACTAAGGAACCAAGATATCATCCAAAGACCAAGCATATCAATCGCAAGTTTCATATAATCCGAGATTATATAGCAGATGGAGATCTGAAGATTAGCAAAGTACATACAGATATGAATGTCGCAGATCCATTGACTAAACCTCTTCCACGTGTAAAACATGATCAGCACCTCAGTGCCATGGGTGTGAGATTGTTGCCAAATGCAAACTAGATTATTGACTCTAGTGCAAGTGGGAGACTGTTGGAATTATGCCCTAGAGGCAATAATAAAGATGTTATTATTATAATTCTTGTTCATGATAATGTTTATATTCCATGATAGAATTGTATTAAGTGGAAACTTTAATACTTGTGTGGTTTGTGAACAACACCGTGTCCCTAGTACGCCTCTATGGACTAGCTCATTGATTAATGATGGTTAAGGTTTCCTAACCATGGACATGAGTTGTCGATTAATAATGAGATCATATCATTGGGAGAATGATATGATGGACATAACCAAACTAAGCGAAGCAATTAGATCGTGTCATCGTGTTCATCTTTGCGAAGCTTTTCTTATGTCAAATATTGTATTCCTTAGACCATGAGATAATACAACTACCTGGTATCGGAAGAAAGCTTTGAGGTCATCAAACGTCATCCTATGAGAGGGTGATCATAAAGGTGTCTCTCAGGTGATCGGAAAGTATCTGTTGGGTTATATGTACCGAGATGGGATTTGTCCCTCCCAAGTGGGAGAGATATACTTCGGGCCCACTCGGTAATCGATATCAACAACGCTTGCAATCATGTGGTTAAGGAGTTAATCACAAAGTGATATCGGATTACGGAACGAGTAAAGTACTTGCTGTGAACAAGATTGAACTAGGTATGACGGTACCGACGATCAAATCTCGGGCAAGTAAAATATCGCGAGACGAAGGGAATATATATATGGGATTGATTGAATCCTGGCATCGTGGTTCATCCGATATGATCATCGATGAATGTGTGGGAGTCAATATGGGTTTCCAGACCCCGCTGTTGATTATTGATAGAAGATCATGTCCGCATATTCTCGAACCCGAAGGGTCACACACTTAACGTTTCTCGACGCTAGGATAGATTGGATAATTTGGTTTATGAGTTTTTGTTCGGAGTCTCAGATGGGATCCGGGACATCACGAGAGGTTCCGGAATGGTCCGGAGAATAAGATTCATATAAGGCAGTGCAGTTTTTGGAGTTCGGAATTGTTCCGGGTTAATCGGTATTGTACCGGAAGCTTCTAGAACCTTCCGTAAGGGGGCCAATGTGGTCCCACATGTCGGGAGGGGGCATGGGCCTATGAGGGAGTGCCCTGGACGCATTGGGCCAGGGGCACAAGGCCCCATAGGGCCCAGCCGTCCAAACAAGGGGAAACCCTAGTTTGGAGCTTCTAGAAGGGGGGGTTTCCTTGCCCCCCACTCCTCCCTCCTTTGGCCTCCGGCCTAGGCTTGGGGGAGGGGCTAGGGCTGGCGCCCACCCCTCTATATATAGAGGGCTGGGGCGCACCACCCCCCCACACCTTCCCCTCAAGCCTAGTCGCCCAGCTATCCTCCTCTCTCTCTCCCTCCCGACTGCGTGTAGGCGAAGCCCTGCTGCAGAAACTCTCCACCACTTGCACCACGCCGTCGCGTTGTAGATCCAATCCATCTCTCCACCATACTTGCTGGACCAAGGAAGGAGGAGACGTCGAGGAGCTGCACGTGTGCATCTCATGGAGGCATCGCCACTTGCGGTGCTAGATCGGATCGGATCGCGAGGAGGAGAAGCGAGTATGACTACATCACCCACGTTCCGACGAACGTTCCGCTGTGCGAATCTTCAAGGGTATGAAGATCTAATCCAATCTCTCTCATTGTTTACATCTCCTAGATTAGATCTTGGCTTCCCTCTGTTCGCATCCGTATAAATTTTTAATTTACTATGCCGCGAAACCCTTCAACAACAAGCGATTAGAAGCACTTGGAGTTTTCCAAGGAGATCAGAAAGATTTGACAAAAGATCAAAATTATTTTGAAAATATAGGATAAAACTATATTTCTTTCTGCAAAAGAGCCTAAACCCTACTTAGCCAAATATGCATGTAATGATAGGATCCACTTACTTCTACATAATAGTGAAACTTGCCAATACAATTCAAATGTATTGACCCTTGTGGCTGCAACTTATTATGTTGCAGGTTTGTTTGATGTTAGTGAAGTTTGTTGAATAGGATTACAAGTCTACAACCAACATGATTGCTTGTGGCACTTTGAAGAAGAAGAACTCCATGCTTTATAGATATTCTGCTGCAATGTAATGAGATAGCCAAATGGGCTATGTAAGATGTAATGAATTATTTTATTCCTGGTTATAAATTTGTATTATGACCTTTGTTTCTTGATATTACATCTTAACTGTGGATGCTAGCTATTGATCCAGGGACTAGCATTGTAAACACAGGGAACTCTACCTTATTAAAGGTTGGGAACCTTACAGATGGTATCAGAGCACTGTGTTGCCTGTAGGATTGTAACCCTAGGATTGGACAAAAACCCTTAGAAAAATAGGAGTTGTGTTTGTTCCAAAAAAACTTATTTACAAACAATCTTGTAAAATCTTTCCTCAACCTTTTGGTTTTTGAATTCTACACCTCTTCCTTTTCAACTTGATGGAAAAAGCCTTCACCATGACCAATGATTTCAACTTAAGTTCCACCAAGGACTTCAACTTAGACATCACCAAGGACTACAAGTGAAAACCAAGAGACATTAGATTGCCTACCATAAACATTGATATCATGTTAGTGTATCTATCATATTGACCTATGAGGTATGACTACACTAAGTTATTTATTTCAAGAAAACTTGTTGTTTCCTTCAACTCATGAGTTAAGCTCATAAGTTGTTAAGTAAATAGTTGCTTGTTGATTGATTGTTTGATCGAACTTGGTTGTTTTGAGTTGTGTGTTAGGACTTCTTAAAACCTATCCATCATTACTCATCCCTATCAAACCAACAGATGCCTCCCCGTCGTGCCAACCCCAACCAAAACAACAACATCACTCCTGAGATGCAGCAGTTGATGACAGGCCAAACTCAACTGATGCAGATGATGACCACACTCATACAGAATCAGAACAACAACAACAACAACAACAACAACAACAACAACAACAACAACAACAACAACAACAACAACAACAACAACAACAACAACAACAACAACAACAACAACAACAACAACAACAACAACAACAACAACCAGAATAATCCTCCAGCACTTGACATGCTCACTAAGTTTCTGAAACTTAGGCCTGCAAGGTTCTCTGGAACAACTGATCCAATGGAAGCCAATGATTGGTTACGTTCGTTGAATAAGGACTTAGTAACTATTGGCTGCACCGATGAAGAAAAAGTTAGGTTTGCAGCATTTCTGCTTGAAGGACCAGCGGCAACATGGTGGGACAACTTTCAGATCACCACTCCCCTTGAAGATGTAACTTGGGCTATTTTTGAGGATGGATTCAGAACAACTCACATCTCACCTGGAGTGATGTACTTGAAGAAAAAGGAGTTTCACAATCTGAAACAGCGTCACCTTAGTGTGGCCGAGTATATTGAAGAATTCAACAATCTGGCACGCTATGCACCGGATGAAGTTGATACAGATGCTAAGAGAAAAGAGAAATTTCTTGAAGGACTTAATGATGAGTTGAACCGGCAGCTAGTTGTTGCCTATGTCACAACTTATCAATCACTCTATGACAAAGCCACTATATTGGAAAACAAGATGAATCAAGTTGAGAACAGAAAGAGGAAGCATAAACTCAAGTATCACTCAGGAACATCAAAAAAGAAGCATTCATTCAAAAAGAGCAAGGAAGATTCTGAACCACATCAGTATCACCACAACAACAATGGAAGTGAGAATAATGGAAATGATACTGACAATGGAGATGACCTTGGTCAGAGCCAACATGACACTTTCAAGAAGAAAGACATTAGCCAGTTGCAATGCTATAATTGTAAGGAGCTTGGACACTATGCATCAGACTGCCCTGAGAAGAAAAAGAAAAAGGATGCTAGAAGACCAATGGAAATGACTCCAATGTGACCCAGAAAGGACATGTGAACCACATTGACATGGATGGAAACTTTGAAGAGATAGAAGAAGTGGATGTCAGGAACAAGTAAACTCGGAAGAGTCAAATAAGGATTCCTTGTCTGGATATTAAGTGTTGAACCCATAGTCAAGTGAACCATCAATGTAATACTATGAGACTTTATTTTAAGGGTGGTAGTACCCTAGTTGATTTGAAGCCAACTTGTAACCCTAGCCTTCCCAAATCTCGGGACGAGATTTCTTTTAAGGGTGGTAGCCTGTCACATCCCAAAATTTTCCAAATTTTGAAATGTGAATAATAAATAAACAAAATAAATAATTGTTGATTTTTAGAGTGAGAAGAAACTTTTTGATTCCAATTGGAAATATCAAAAAGCTATTTTGATCAAATAAAATCCTAAAGGGATTTAAAAATATAAATAAACAATAAAGTTAAAATAGTTGGAATCACTATTTTTAGATCTTTTAATAAAAACATTTGGTTTTCAAAAGAAAAGGTAGAACTATAAATAAGGATTATTTTATAGAGCCAAATTAAATCTTGGCCAAGCTTTTGAAAATAAAATATTTCAATTTGATAAAAGAGTAAAGGTTTATTTAAATAAAATAATGAGGATTTATTAATATCCAATTTTATTAAAGTAAAGGCTTTTCCATTTTAAAAACACTAAAACTTGTTAATTTATTTTAAATAAGTTTTCCAAGTGTTTTATTTATTCAAATAAAACCTACTGAAATGATTTTGGTTTGGTTTAGATTTCAAATAGAGTTTTTTAAAAAATAAATTAAATCCTATTTGAATTAATGACTAAGGTCTATTTATTTAATTATTAATGGATTCTAAAAAGAATAAAAGTATTATTTTATTTTGGACAATGGAATATGTTGTTAAACCGAATTAAAATCAATACAAAGTTTGGTGGTGGTTTGAATTGATTTGTTGTTTGAATTATTTGTTTGAAAATCAAAACAGAAATTCATATTGGAAAAAGAAAAGGCTTTCAGAATAAAAAAAGATGAAACAAATAGACCCAACCCAACTGGCCCAACAAGGCCCAGTCCAGCCCATCTACTCACCCCCCCCCGCAGTGAACCGTTTTTCACTGAATATCGCACCCACTGAGTCGCAGACAAGCAGGCCCCATCACCCCTTTCTGTCTCTCGCTGACCGTTGGACCCCACACCACCTCATCGTCGTCTTCACCGCGCCAGCCGTTCCCCCTCGCTGTTGTTGCCCTTGATTGCGGCGATGAATTCGAGTTAATGCCGGAGTTATTCCCCGCAGTGATCACGCGTACATAAACGCCCACGCCTCCTCTCTCTTTCCCCTCGCTTGCCTCTCCCTCTCTGCCCCCAGACTGGGTGAATTTTGAGCTCGACCACCTCTGTCTCCGACAGCGTTCCTGGCCAATTCCGGCGAACCGCAGCCGCCCCTCTCCTCACAGAGCACGCAAGCTTCCTTTCCAATCCCTTGCGCACCTGCCCGTGTGATCCACTCGCCCGCGCGTGCCTCGTAGCCTTGGCTTTGTCATCACCTCAGCATGCGCCGTCGTTTGCTGTCGCTCCGAAGAAGTTCCCCGGTAAGCTCTGACCGCCCCAAGCTCTCCTGATTATGCTCCCATACTCCGCATGCTTGCCTGTGTCTAACCGTGCCTCTACTTTGCCTCGACACGACCTGCAGCCTCGCCCCCGTCGTCAAACAGAACCGCCCGACGCCGACGCCGTCTCCAACGAGCAATTCCCTCTGTTCCTGAGCGCCCCTCGCCAAGACAACCACACGTTGAGCTTCAGCATCTCCCTACGAGCACGGTGAACATCTCCGTTACCCCCTTGCTTACTGAATCGCCAGCCCCGCCATAGCCAGAGCGTGCGCCGCCGCCAGCCGCCGCTAGCGCCGCCCATCAGTGGTCATATGCTCTGAGCCGTTAGATTTTAATCGTGTGTACACGATAGACCACTTAATCAAAGAGGTACGAGCTAATCTGAACGGCACCATCTCACTTAGATATAACGGCTGTAACTGCGCAATCCACGCGAACCGGTATCAGCGAATAAGAAACAGACGCGTGGCACTGACTCTGTTTTAAAAACATAAAATGTTCTATTAGATATGAAATATTGTAAAATTTATAACTTTAGTTCTCCACGTCCAAATTTTGCAAATTTTGTATCAATGGATTCAGCAGAACAAGTACTTTGCAACCATGCACTTTGTTTAATGATTTGCTTCTAGAAAATTGGTTGAATTTGCAGAAACTTGTGTAGGCATAATTTGAATATAAAAATTGTTCTAGATATATTTTTAATATGAAATCTTTGAAAAATGGTTTTTTGTGAACCTACTGACCCTAGGAACCAACTTATGGATTTAAAAATGTATTTTGTGAAGTTTAGGAATAAATATTTGAATTAGCACATTTCTAGTCAAATAAAAATATTGTTTTTGGTTTATAAATGATTTTTGAGTAAAACCTTTGGGAAATGATTTGATTCAAACCTTCTGACCCTAAACACCAAGTTTTGAGAATTAAAATATATTTGGTGAACTCTTTAAAGAATAATGCTTTGCTAAAACCATTTTCAACGACATAAAATATTGATTTGATTTAAAAAAATGGTTTATAGACAAAACCTTTTGCAAATGGTTTTACCACTTTTGTAAATGACCAATGTGAGCTTGAGAATGTTTAGAGCCTAGTAGAAACCACTTTTGCAAATAAACCTATCTTTTGCATGCATGCATGCATGACCTTGTTTCTATTATTTTATGTGTGATCAATTGGTTGGAATGCTAGTTGAATTTGTGTTTACTTGATTGAATTGTAGTGGAATTAGAAGAGTGTGATATTGCAAGATCAAGAAGTGAACCAACATTCTCTACTAAAAGGCAAGTGACACTATCATCCAAGTCCTACTATTTTCATTACACTTAGTGGATTTTTGAAACATGCATGATAAGGACTACTATATTTTATGCTATGCTAAATCCTATTAGGATATCATTATATCTCCCTTAGTGGAAACAATGTAGTTGTAGTATGCTTAGCCCTGCTATATATTGGGATGGGATACATGATATGATTATATGAAGAGTTGAAAAGACATATGTTTTATATAATAAAACAAGTACTCAATGAACCACGTGGGTGGACAAGGATACTCAAGATTGGACAAGGTGGCAACAAAAGAAACCATGTTTATATGGCTATCTCTTTTTGTATGTGCACTAGAAGAAAACCACCCAGGTACTTAGAGATTGAACATGTTTCTCTTATAGTGGCTTCCGTGTACAGCCACATGCTAAATGGGCTCTGACTTAGTCAACTACATAGTGGAAGACCCATGCATTGGCATCTTCAGGTTAACTAGAATTGTGTAAGGGAAATTTAACCCTACATTGGTGCCTGGTTGACAAGCTAGCATTGTGTATTGGGAGGACTTCTATGGAAAGACTTTGTCACATTCTCAATATGCCAGTACTCCATCTTGGTGATTACTTATCCAGCGGACACTGGTGGCATCAAGATGAGATTGTGTCATGTGGGTAAAGTGTACAACTTCTGCAGAAGATCAAAAATTCTAAGTACTTAGCCGTGTCCCCGGTTACGGACAACTCTGAGCAACTAAGGCCTGAAGCTATCGAAGATCTCTACATTCCAATTTCTCAAAGTAAAACTTGATGGTGATAACAAGAGATTAGAAGCACTTGGAGTTTTCCAAGAAGATCAGAAAAATTTGACAAAAGATCAAAATTATTTTGAAAAGATAGGATAAAACTATACTGCTTTCTGCAAAAGAGCTTAAACCCTACTTAGACAAATATGCATGTAATGATAGGATCCACTTACTTCTACATAATAGTGAAACTTGCCAATACAATTCAAATGTATTGACCCTTGTGGCTGCAACTTATTATGTTGCAGGTTTGTTTGATGTTAGTGAAGTTTGTTGAATAGGATTACAAGTCTACAACCAACATGATTGCCTGTGGCACTTTGAAGAAGAAGAACTCCATGCTTTATAGATATTCTACTGCAATGTAATGAGATAGCCAAATGAGCTATGTAAGATGTAATGAATTATTTTATTCCTGGTGATAAAGTTGTATTATGACCTTTGTTTCTTGATATTATATCTTAACTGTGGATGCTAGCTATTGATACAGGGACTAGCATTGTAAACACAGGGAACTCTACCTTTTTAAAGGTTGGGAACCTTATAAGAGACCATGATCGATGGCTACGGTTTTGTCGATTCCCGCGAAGAGCTTTGACCTCACCCATTGTAGAGCCTAAAGCGTCTCTTGCCCCACGGTGGGCACCAATTGTCATGGTATTGCCGACGAGTACGCCATGGAGGGGTCCTTATAGTGTGTGTTTAGAGACGTGGGGTAAGACGGAAGGTTGGAGGGTATGAGGTGACACAACTTACCCAGGTTCAGATCCCACGACGGTGGCGAAATCCTACTCCTGCTATAAATCACTATAATGGCAATATGCCGAGTTAAAGAGATCGGTTCGCTATGCACGATATGGGTTGAGTTATCTTGCCCTAAAGGCTCCTCTTGGTCCGGCTTATAAAGACACCAGATCCTAGGGTTACAGGGAAAGTCCTAGCCGGACAGGTTACAGAGTCCTACACGGTATACAACTAGTCTAACGTGTCTTATACTCCAAGGCCCCGGGTACGTTGACGACTCCACCATAGCCTTCCTTCATCCGGCATGGGACTACCTTCTGAATCCATCCAACTGGGTCGCCCAGTAGGCCATAGGCCCTACTACCAACTGTGGGCTACCCGGGTTATCCGGATTATAGACATGCAATGGTGATAACCATTTAGCATATCCCAAACACCAACGTATCTTGCTTTCCAGGATATACAACTGCTTCCATATATTTGTTGAAATAACCTGGCTAGTTTATATTTTTTGAAATTCTAAGAAACACTTTGTTTGACTGCTCATTTCATTGTAGGCACACTTGTCTAATGCTTGCATGTCCTGTTCTATAGGTTCACAAGCAATGCCATTATAGTTCGTATCTGATTCTGGTTTGTCCTAAGAAACGACATAACTA
This sequence comes from Avena atlantica, assembly GCA_910589765.1. Taxonomy (NCBI): domain Eukaryota; kingdom Viridiplantae; phylum Streptophyta; class Magnoliopsida; order Poales; family Poaceae; genus Avena; species Avena atlantica. The sequence continues at coordinate 195,406,606 of OU342738.1, read as the reverse complement.
TCCTCTACTATAAAGTTCATTTGTGGTTTGCATTCTTGCTCTACAAATTCTCTCATGATGTCATTATAATTTATGTCTTGTTCATTCTTAGCTATGACAGTAACTCCATGCCATTGTCTGGTTTATTCTTCTATATATATTTGTTGATATGACCTGGCTAGTTTATGTTTGTTGAAATTCTAAGCCACACACATTGTTATATTTCTCGTTTCATGACAGGCACACTTGTTTAATACTTGCGTGACCTGTTTGTTTGACGTGATGGTCAACATATTTGAATCATTGACCAATAGTAAACTCCAGTTCATAGCTCCTATCATATCAGTTAAATGAGTAGTTTTCCTTGTTTGACGTATTAACTTGTTATTACTTAGTTTCAGACTGCAATTATTGCTATCTCCACCAAAGAGGGGGTTGCAAGATCATGTCTCAAGTTTGTTTTCCAATGTAGATGTCACACTCAAAAGGGAGATGGAGGTGATAGATGGAGAAAGAAAATTGAGGACTGTTATCAACTCGATTGTCAACTGAATACCAATTTTTATTTCTCTTGAGTTGATAATATGTAATAATTTTAAATAGTTTGCATTTGATGTAATATCTAGACTAATTGCATAGACCGTGTAGGCATTTAGTTGATGTCGTCCACACATAGCGGTAGGCGGTACCGTACATACGCTAGCCAGGTCGATTAGCGTACAGTATCGTGCTCTGTATTTGCCCATCTTGTATTAAGCCGACGATGAACAGTAAAAATGCTCACAAGTTGTACACCTTTTATGGTGTCGAAATGGGCTCCAGAAATGAAGAAACTCTAAAAGTGATGGAGCTGACCCACATGCGAGATTAGTAACAGTAACGGCACATTACAATGACATGTCGTAACAGTGGCAGGATGAAACAGTAACAGACCGAAATAATGGCAGGCCAAAACAGTAATATCTCTAAACAATAACATGCTGAAACAGTAACGGCCTGAGACGTTAACAAACCGGAATAGTAACGGACCGAGAGAGTAATAGACCGGAACAGTAACTCTCGAAACAGTAAAAGGCAAGAACAGTAACGGGCAGGCCTGGCCAGGAAAAAGGCCAGTATCGTACCAGGCCAGAACAGTAACAGGCCGATTTTGTACTAAGCCGGAACAATAACAGGCCAAGGAACTCACCAGGTTAAAACAGTAACGGGCCAGAACATGGGTCGGGTATTTACATGCCTAAATAGTAGGGCCCAAGTATATGGGCCCAGCTCGAACAATACGTGGATATACAGTAATGGGCCAGAACCTTTACGGGCCAAAGAAGGCTGGCCAAACGGGCCAATTTCGAACAGTGTAGGGAGGAATACTAATGGGCCCGGATATTTATGGGCCATGCGAACGGGACAATTTCAAACAGTGTGTTTGGAAACAGTAACGAGACAGAAAGTTTACGGGCCGACTACGGCTGCAATAGGGGCCCATTTGTAATAGTGCTTGTCAAAACAGTAATGGGCCACGATCATGTTGGGCTTCCTTAATGGGTCGGCCCACTTAATAATTACCAGGACTTAGTTGGGCCTGTCTTCTACCACGGTTTCAATGACAGTTAACGGCGTTAACTGACCGTTAACGATGCTCTCCATGTGGCAGTTTGCATGACGTCAGCAGTCAACGCGGTTGGTGAACACATCTACGACAGAACAACTTTTTGTGGCTGAAGGGTGCGATCTGCCACGGTCGAAAAAAAAATGCGGTAGATTCATTTATGACGGGGCTTTTACCATGAAGTGCATCCGTCATAGAAGACTCTGCAGCCACGAAAAACGGGCCTTTTACCACGAAAATCATCCATTATAAAAGGATATTTTCTGTAGTGCGTGTGAACCTTATATGCATATAACTCAATCCTTTTGTCTCGCAATATATTACATGTCCGAGATTCAATCATTGGTATCTCCATAACTAGTTTGATCTCGTTACTGACATGCACTCCTTTGTCGTTCCCGTGATATATCATTCTAGTGATCTCATCACTTGCTTGCAAGCTAATTAATGTGATATCACTGAGAGGGCCCGGAGTATATCTATCTGTCATCGAGATAGAAAATTTCCACTCTTGATCGATGAGCCTCTATATAACACCTTCGTAGCACTAAACCCACCTTTATAGTCACCATGTTACGGTGCGACGTTTGATGTTATCAAGATACTCTTCTAATGTTAGTGATTAACATGATCTCATGGTGTAAGGACTAGGATTACTTCGTATGATGTTATGGCAATATGAACACAATGACTTTGATCGTAATGCTATACTTCGGATGAATGTTCATCACATCATTCCAACAATTTTGTGACCTCGTTATTAACAACATCCAATGTCCATGATCAGGAAACCTTTGATCATCTTGTTAATCAATGAGCTAGTTTATAAGAGAGGCATAACTAGGAACCTTCTATTTGTTTATTAAACACACATGTATTAACATTTCCATATTAATACAATTATAGCATGAGAAATAAACATTTATCATAAATAAGGAATAATATAATAACCACTTTATTATTGCCTCACGAGCATATTTCCTTCAGTCTCCCACTTGCACTAGAGTCAATAATCTAGTTTGAAAACTTTGCGTATTGAACATCTATGGATTTCTAGTGTTGCATATATGTAATTGCTAGTGGTTAACATAATCTCCAGATCTGACACTTTCAGGTCCATTTGTATTTGCATGTCTTTGCGTCTTTACACATCAATCGTTGTCTAATGAGATGGCATTGTATGACTTTGGTCTTTTGGTGAGACCTTTAGTTCCTTGGGGTTAAATCATTTCGATACTATTATCATAAAATATATCTTTATAGTGTTAGACCTTTGTGAACCATACCTTAGCTTGATAACAAACTACTTGACACAAATGCCCTCCTTTGCTGCTACTATGGCAGTCATATACTTAGCCTTTTGTTGTAGTATCGTCACAATGTCTTAACTTTGGAATTCAACCAAATCCATCACGGAATCTCGTTTCCATTACATTGTGCCACCCATAGTTTAATTGAGATAAACCTAATTTGTATCTTGTGACAAACTTAGTATCAATGTAACACTTTACAATGAACTATTTGTAATTGTTTGTCACCTCTACACAAATATATTCTTAGTTCTTCTAAAAGATCATAAGAATATCCTTACTATCGTCCAATGATCATCTTATGAGTCATTATGGTATATGCTCATAACATTTAGAGCATATGACATATCTGGATGTGTACATATCACGGTATGATTGATCAAAATATTCTTGTGATTTCACTCACCAAGTGTCAAAGCACTTGAATCTTGTTTCACCTACCAAGTGTCAATACACTTGAATTTTGATTCAATTATTTTCCATGTGACAAGAACCTTTTATTGTTGTTTACATATTGAACTTATTCAATATCTCATATATGTACATTTGGCACAAACATATTAGCGTCACAATCTATCCATATAGACATTCATGCCCAATATTTGGGTTTTGCCTAAGTCTTTCATCAAAAATAAATTCTTAACCTTTGTCAATAAAAGATACATCATTTCCAATCAACAATATGTCCTCCACATAAAGTATTAGAAATGTGTCTCAGCGCTCCCACTTAATTTCTTGCAAATGCAAGCATCTTCATCATCTTCGATGAAATTAAACTCCTTTAACAGTTTCATCACGGTGAAGATTCCAACTCTGTGATGCTTACTTCAACCATTGAAGTTTGCATGCCCTTTTTAGCATCCTTTGAATTTAACAAAACCCTTTGGATCGTGTCATGTACACGTCCTAGGTAACCATTCTATTAGAAGAACTTTGTTTTGTTTATTCAGCTACCATATACCAAAATTATATGTAGTGGTTGCTACATTAATCCGTCCAGACTAAATATCGCTATGAAAGATCAAATCTCGTCATAGTCAAGTCCTTGAACATTGTCGTAAAATATTTACTGACATGTCGACTATTTCATAGATGTGAAACATCCATTCCTGTTTCTATATAGATCCAAATATGATCGATAGGTTTTTACACCTTTTCGGAGGGTCTTCCAAGTTCAAAAACATGATTTCTCCTGTATGGAACTATCACGGATTTTATGGCTTCAAGCTATTTGATGGAGTCAGGGCCCATCATCGCTTCTTTGCATATAGTCGGTTCATCATTGTCAAACAATAATGATTTACTCTCAAATCTTAGTATTTGATCGTTTACCTGGCCTACTTAGTTCAATAGGAACTTAGATCTCCGTGACCACAACCTTTGAAGCACATAAGCTATGAGCATTATGGCTGCCTCCGGAACATTTACCGGTGTTGCGCAACTCATCACATATAGCTAAGGTTCATTAACCTTATCAAATTTCTATTGTCCCACCACTTAAATTTTGCGAAAAATTCCTTCTCAAGAAACTTGACGTTCTAACCGACAAACACTTTTGTCCTTGGTGCTATGGATAAATACCCAACGGTTATTCGAAATAACCTACAAAGACGTGCTCATCCGACTTTGGTTGTAACCATCTTACTTATGTTTAGCATACCAAAATTTAAGACATGAAAACTTGGGTTTTATACCAAACCATAACTTATATGGTGTCATTTCAACAGATCAAGAAGGAGCTCTTTTTAGTGAAAAAGCGGTAGTCTATAAAGCTTTAATCTTTTTAAAATATAATGGCAGTTTTATAAATAACACCTTTGATTTAACCATGTCAAACAAGGTTTCATTACAAATCTCGAACACTCCATATTCATATGGTGTTTCATGAAATGTAAATAGATGGAACGATTCCTCAAATCTTAGGTGTTTTGCTAAACATGTAACTCAAATATCTTACTTTATGATCGAATCATAAACTCTTATTTTCTTGTTATAATGATTTTCCACATCATCTTGAAAGTCTTTGAACAATTTTCAAATGTTTCATACTTCTTCCTTATTAAGTAAATATATAGATATATTCACTCAAATTTCTGGAGAAAGCATATGAAGTTGAAAGATCCACTGCACATGGCTACACATAATGGACTATATACATCAACATGCACAATGTCCAAAAAGTTAGTCGTCTATTCCTCTTTGGCCTATGAATGGAGTTTTAATTATCCTGAGGAAAGTCTCACAAGCATCATTTGATCAAAATCAAAGACTCCAAAAATGCATGAACATGGAGTTTCTTCATGTTTTCCTTCCAATATAATTTAAATGGCGATGTCACTTCATAAGTGATGTTTCAATCATTTGTCTTGCGACATTTTAGCATTAGATTTTATGGACGTGATTTCTCCAACTAGATTTGTAAATCATCCATCTTATATGGAATACGGTAATTAATTTAACAATCTTTGTTCTCATAATACCTGATTTAAATAACAATTATTATAACAAATCCTGAAGGCAAGCTTCGATGTCAAGGAGAAATACAAACAACAGTTTGTTTGTTTTCGATGAACATCATCACATATTCTCTTGCTAGTTACTTAGGCCATTATTGTTCATGAATTGAGTCGTTCTGTATGACATTTCATACCAACAAATTTGGTATCCAATACCCAAGAACCACATTGTTTAATAAGCAAATAATACAACCACAACATGTATATCATCCATATACCTTAGTTCGACATTTCCAGTCTTTTCTTTTCTCTGCCAAATATTTTATAGATTCTCTTTCAGCATTTCCTTTTACTTTTAAAAGAATCTATCAACATCAACAGTGGCACCATATATATGACACATGGTCCAAAGCGTGTATAGTCAAATACTAATACTTTTGGACTTGCACTTTGAAGCTAATCACCATCATCAAAATGTTTGGTGTTCTTTCAAAATCCATTCTTTAGTAATCTTTCAGTGTAGTAAACATTTTACCTACATCTTCTATTCATCCTTATCATGACAACTTTCATGATCAATCTATTATAGCTTATAAAGGTGAATCACGAGTATAATGTTACTTTCCAAAACACTTTTGGAGGATTTTTACGTCTAGCGTCACAAACTTCGCAAATTCTCATACAATATGAAAACATATATTATACTCTATCATATTGCAACCAAAACATTGTTTCAGATATCGTAATATTTGTCACACATGATGGTTTTTGAAACAATTATTTTAGCTCCTAGATAACCTTGATATTTAAAACAACTTTTGAATATGAAGAATCATTTAGGCAAACATGATACTTTAGATACTAACACTGGAATTGTCACTCTCGATTCAATACTAATTATTAAACTTCACGGAGTAAACAGAGTTTGCTGAAATTTTGCAAAAGGACTTCAAACTTTAGATTGACACTTAAAACAATACGATAGTAGTTTGTAAAGCAAATATCCAAAATTCTATAGTTTTCTCGTCTCAATTAAAACTAAGCATAAGGTAGTGAACGAATGCAAATACACTTTGATTTAATTTATGATAAGTTGAGTTCGACTAATCCAAATTAGAAATGAACTCTCACTCAAAATGGCATCCCTCGTGTCTTTTTGGTGATTACATGAACCAAATACACTACACCAAGTCTGATCATCACGTGAGTCAGTGTAGCTTCAAAGGCGAGCATCTAAATGGGCATCATATCAACTATATGACTCATGCTTAACCTTTCGGTCTGTGTTCCGAGGCCATGTCTGTACATGTTAGGCTCTCCAAGTAAGAATCTTAGTATTTGCGTGTGTAAAACTGTCTTACACCCGAAATATGATCGTGGATTCAAGTACACCCGATCATCACGTGATGTCTTGAAGCGGCGAAACATAATCGGTGCATACTTAAGGGAGAACACATTTTTATCTTGATATATAAATGAGGGATCATCTTATAATGCTACTAAAGCGCCAAACAAGCAATATAAGATGCAAACAAACATCATATGTAAAAAGTGAAATGATATGGTTCTTGCACTTGATCACTATCATGTGCATCGTGGTATGATCTTTATCATTCATTTGTGTGTAAGGCCAAGGTCTATGGAACTTACACGTTAGGTGTGTTGTAAGAGTATCAACTATACATCAACTTACAATATTACCATATCATGACACTAGCCCAGCAACAATCTAAAGTAGACGCTTCTAATTTATCAATTGCAAGTTTTATGTGGCTGAGGGCTTTTAGAGATAGAAATATCCTTACCTACGAACATGGAACCACAACAATGATAATTAAATTATTGGAAACTCGTTGTAAATCAGATATTGACTATAGTAGGAGAGACAGGCACCCGCAAGCCACTTATGCAAAACCAGTTGCATGTCAAGCGTGGAAGAGGTCTCATGTGCGAGGACATATAAAGTTTGTCCGGGCCGCTTCATCCCACTATGCCACCAATATCCAAAATACACATAAGAATCAATAACATGACCATCAGCGCCCACATACTCATATATGTACTACCCGTGCAAAGCATCTACGCATAGATCTGGCTCTGATACCACTGTAGGGATCGCATCATTGAAAACAAAAAAATTCCTACGATGGTAACTAAGTGCACCAAGTTCCATCTACTAGATACAACCAACGGGTGGATATACACCCATAGAATACATACCCTCGAAGACCGAAAGATTTTTCGAGTATGAACTCGTTGGTGATGTAGTCGATCTCTTGCCGATCTCAAGATCGTGATGAAGTCCATCTGGTCCATCCGGTCCAGCACCATCAAGTCCAGCACCACAAAGCAGTGGTGCATCTGTGATCGCACACACATTCGGGTATCCCGACAACCTCCGTGCCCTCGCTCCAGCGAAGCAGCGGAAGCAACAAATCCTTCCAGAAAAAGCCACTGGGAACATGTATCTCGCTGATCCGAGACCATGGGGAATTCTAAATGGGAGAGATCCTTCGCGAGGAGGTGTAAGTGAGATGGAGTGAGAGGGGGCCTTTTATAGGAGAGGGGGCAGCCCCTCCATGTGGCCGGCGCAACATAGAGGGTGCCGCCTCCTTTACGCATTCATGTGGAGGGAGCTCCACTCACATAAAGATGACCCTCCATTTCTCCACTCAAACTCCCACTCATATTGCCATTAAATTTCCACCAAATTTAATGTAATCTAACTTTAAATAAAACTCCTTTTATTTATTCAGAATTTTTTCAATTACATTAATTAACAAACATTCACATAAAACCCCTTGCAACATTTCAATATCACATGCAAAACCAGTTTCTGCAATTTTGCCCGAAATAATTCCGGTTTCCATTGAAATAATTCCTGTGCTTTCTTTTTATTTCTCTGGCATATTATTTGCTCCAAATGGTGTCGGTGTCCCTTAAGTGTGTCACCCTATGGTCCACGAATAATGCAGACATGATTGAGACCCCTCTCCGATCAATAATCAGCAGCGGTACCTAGAGATCTGTACTGACTCCCACACATTCAACGATGACTTATGTGATCGTGTGAACCTTATATGCATGTAACTCAATCCCTTTGTCTTGTGATATATTAAATGTTTGAGATTCGATCATCGGTATCTCCATACCTAGTTTGATCTCGTTACCGACATGGACTCTTTTCTTGTTCCCGTGATATAACATTCTAGTGATCTTATCACTTGCTTCTAGGATAATAAATGTGATATCACCGAGAGGGCCTAGAATATATATGTCCGTCATCGGGCTAGACAAATTCCACTCTTAATCCATGAGCCTCAACATAACACCTTCGTAGCACTAAACCCACCTTTATAATCACCATGTTATGGTGTGACGTTTGATGTTATCAAGATACTCTTCCAGTGTTAGTGATTGACATGATCTCATGGTCTAAGGACTAGGATTACTTCATATGATGTTATAGCAATATAAACACAATGACTTTGATTGTAATGCTATTCTTCGGATGAATGTTCATCACATCATTCCAACAATGTTGTGACCTCGTTATTAACAATATCTAATGTCCATGATCAGGAAACCTTTGATCATCTTGTTAATCAACGATCTAGTTTATAAGAGTGGCATAACTAGGAACCTTCTATTTGTTTATTAAACACACATGTATTAATGTTTCCGTATTAATACAATTATAACATGAGAAATAAATATTTATCATAAATAAGGAATAATATAATAACCACTTTATTATTGCCTCTCGAGCATATTCCCTTCAGAAGTACTAATATTTTGGTATTGTAATAATAATAATGTGTGTATGTATATAATTTGGACCCACAATGTTTATATTGTACCACTCTGAGGGATGTGATATTTATGGAACAGTGTTTTGTAAGTGTCTTATCAATGACTATAGTGTACTACACATGTGGTGGTATGTTGGGTCACCGCAGCTGGTATAATAGCAATTGCTTTGACCTTAGGTTGGAAACCTAGTAAAGGGTATTACTTGTAGGAATCTTATAGCAACGATAAAGAGTTCTCTAAAAAGTATATTGATTATTCAATTGAGAATATTTCGTTGTATATTTTTAGTGCGATAATTCTTTATTATGATACATTATTATAATTGATTAGTTACTAATCAAAATATTTTGTATACAGCGAAAATTGCACCAAAGTTTTCAAAACAGACTTTGGTAAGGAAGGAACAGACTCTTGATGGTTATTAGGGGACATTGTCTGAACAGCTTCGACAACTTTTGAGGGTTTTTGGTTTTACGATTACTATTCTAGTTAGTACCTTGACATACTATGATGGGCGTATGATAGCCAGATATCGTGTTAGTATCCATCTACCAGAGAAGCTTGGTGTATACCATGATTTACCTATGGGTGAAGGGAGAATTCAGCTAGCAACATATCATGTTGGTATTTTGGAGGTGATAGCCAATATTCAGGAGCATAAAGCCCAAGAGTAAGCAGGAAGCACATTTGTTGTGATTCATCATGATTCTATAGACACGGAGCCAGTACCTAATCATCTTACTTTAGTAAATAAGCATCCTAAATTAGCTTCCAAGTTTACGGATCGGTATCAACTAATAGTTGGGTCTTTGTATAAGACACATCAAGTCATAGTGGAGGATAAGAATGATATGCTGGAAGATTTAGTTGACCCTGAGAGGAGGGATAAGTTAGCATCTCAACTAGAGAATGAATCTGTAGGTAGGGTTAGCCCAATTTTTAAGGATATTCCTATAGATCCAGTATCTTTCACACCATATCCTTATTCGCCTATACCAAAACCTACATATGATCCGAATTTAGATATGAGGTATCTAGTACCACAGGCTTCCGAGGAGGAAACTGATTCGGAACTTCCTATTGAAAATTCTAATGTATGGAGAATGCGATCACCTGTTGGATCTCGAGAAATCAAATGTCAGTAGACGGTTCTAAAGGAGATGTCACACAATCTAGTTGGATGGGTGCGAGGTCCAATGCTACTAATAGCAGCAGGATTTCCATGTTTGTAGGAAGTCAGGATGAAGAGGAGATCCTGAAGAAAGGGTGTTTGAATCACCAATATATTATCATAACCCAGAGAATGTACATTACCCATGGAATAATGACAACTATCATACCCAGCAGAGCACCTAGGGAGTGATAGGGAGTATTCTGTTGATTACTCTAGGGATGGGGCTCAGGAGATGCAGGTGGGTGATAGTGATGAACGGGTTTCTGAAGACTTTTCAGCTGAGCTGGACGGAGTCAATGCACTCAGGTTGAGTGATAACTCAAGTCCTGATACTTCAGATACTGAGTACATTCCAACTGGAAGGCCAGTTGTTCCACAGACTGTGCGTCGGACTTCACGTTAGCACGGTTGGATTCTAGGCTTGTATGATGAGCGTCATGTCTACTGAGGACTTGGATAACTCAAGTAGAGTAGTATAGGTATTGCTTATTGTAGTATTTGAGAGGTTATTGTATTTAAATAAGTGAGGTAGCGTTCACATGAGTTGTAGTACCTTTACGGTATAGGCTTGTAATGACATTGTACCAACTATAATGTTTGTAATGTATAATATGTATAATGCATATTTGGTTCTTATTTGGATTTTCATTTCTATTGTGTGACTAGTTATATGCATGAAGTTGAACTCAGAACGCATATGCGTGATGTAATTATGAGTATTTGCTTTATGTTGCAGGACTAGGGGGTCATGGAGACGGGTGTAGAGACCGAGTCTGAACAGCAGCGCTTGGAGCGCGAGGCGAAAGAGAAGGCACATGAAGACACCAGAAATCAAGGAATAATACCACCACCACTGTTGAGGCCGCTAATGGAGCAGAATTTCATGCAATACATGCAGATGATGTAAGAATCTCAGAACAAGTTCATGGAGGAATTATTGGGACGAGCCGGAAATCATAGAGATCCTGAAGGTCAAGGTGTAAGTCTTTCCGACTTATAGAATGCAAGGCCGTTACCTTTTGCAGCAGCTCCTGAACCGATGGATGCAGAGGATTGGTTGGCAGATACAGAGCGAAAGCTGAAAATTGTAGGTTGCAATGAGGAGGAAAAGCTAAGGTATGCAACACATCTTCTAACCGGACCTGCAACATCTTGGTGGGAGATTAAGTTAGCAGTGCAACTTCCAGGAAGGGAGTATAACTAGGAGGAGTTCAAACAGAGATTCCGTGAGTATCATGTTCCAGAAAGTGTAACTGAGTTGAAGCGTAGGGAGTTTGAGGAGCTACGGCAAGGATATACTAATGTCATGAAGTACATCTATGAGTTTAGTCAGTTGTCTCGTTATGCTGAGGATGAGGTGAACACTGAGGAGAAAAGAAAGAAAGGTTTCCTACGTGGTTTAAATCCATTTGTGAAGATGCATCTGAGGCTTGCCAATAAGCAGACTTTCCAATAGTTACTAGATGCAGCCATAACTTTTGAGGATCATTACAAGAATGTTCAAGAGGACAGAAGGAATAGGGGCAAAGAAAGAAACCAAGAGGATCCAAGCAAGTAAGCCTAAAACCAATTTAGAGTTCAAACCAAGGAATAAACCCTTCAATAGAAACAATAACCCCAATCGAAGTGCAAATTCAACCGGAAGGAATGTTCTGTGTCACAATTGTAATCTTCTGGGGCATATCAGCAAGGATTGTGATGATGCTCGAAGTGGCACTTCGTTGGTAACCCCAAGCGCATGGTGTGTGAAGAGCAAGCAGCAAGTTTTCCCTCAGTTGAGACCGAGGTTATCGAACCAGAAGGAGGAAGGAAATGTCACACATGTGTTGCAAACAACGTGGAGACCTGCACAACACAAACTCAAGACTTTGCCCCAACGAATCAGTGAGGTTGTCAAGCTCACCAGTTTGCTGTAACAAAGGATTAAACGTATGGTGTGGAAGGTAATGGTTTGTAGCAAGTAAACAAGTAAAAGTGGAAGATGTATCAATGGTAAAGATTGGACCGGGGTCCATAGTTCACTAGAGGTGCTCTCCTTAGAAAAACAACATGGCATGAAGGGTAAACAAATTACAGCGGGGCAATTGACAGGAACTGAGCAAGGCGTAATAATGCAATTACTAGCCAGAAAGATCCTATGAGGTTGATTGGGCAATACAACAATATACATAGACCGTCATCCAAATGCATCTATGACCAGAAGTCCACCTTCAGGTTATCATCCAAACCCCCTCCAGTATTAAGTTGCAAGCAACAGACAACTGCTTTAAGCAAAGTGTGTAAGATCACAAACAACAAAGACATGATAGAATCATAAAGATAAAACCATTAATCAAACCAACATAATAATCTCAATATCCATCGGATCCTCACAAACACAACATGCATGATTACAAATAGATTAGATCTTGATCATGAACGGAGCTCACAAGATCTATACATGAAAGCACAAAGGAGGAGATACAACCATCTAGCTACTACATGGACCCATAATCCAAGGTGGAACTACTCACAAATCATAGTGGAGAGAAGGCCTCTGAGATGATCTCCCCTCTGGCAGGGTGCCGGGAAGAGTTTTAGATCCCCCCGATCTAGGGACGATGGTGGCGGCGGCTACAAACGGTTTCGTGGATTTCTGATCGGGTACTCAGGGTTTCTGTATCGGGGGCTTATTATAGGCGTAAGGGCGAGACCGGGAGGCAGCCAGGGTGCCCAAACCCTAGCCAGGCACGGGGCTAGGCCCACCTGCGCCTAGGGTGGGTCTGGCCCCCTGGCTGGACTTCCGGGATCCCCTCTGGACTTCTTGTTCCCCACAGAAAGTTATTGACTTTGTCCTTTGTCCCGTCCAATTCCGAGAATATTTCTTTACTAACTTTTCTGAAACCAAAAACAACAAAAAATAGGCATCTGGCACTATTGCAACTTGTTAATAGGTTAGTACCAGAAAACATGTAAAAAGCACCTCAAAGTGTGGACAAGTAAAGCAAAGTAGATACTAAACAAGCATGTAGCATAAAAAATTATAGATACGTTTCCAAGGTATCAGATTGCCAGAAACCAGTGATTATATGCTATGGGTGTGGTCAGAAGGGTCACATAAAGCCCGAATGTCCAAATAAACCAATAGGTGGTTGGCCCACAAAAGGCAGAGGTCAAGCAAGTGGATGCAGCGGATATCCTGTAACATCCCTAAAATCATGTTTTAAAACTCGTGCATATCATCCATGCATCCATGATCATTTAGGGTTTTATTTCAAAATCATCTCAAAAACAGGAGCATATAGTGCTCATTATTTTATGTATGAACACTCTAGCCATTGGGCTACTTGCTAATGAGCAAGGTACAAATATTCATTCAGTAGTGTTTTGAGTTCAAACCTAAGTGTATTCAAAATCTTGAACAAAGTTTCCAAACAAAGTATGAAATAAAACCAAGTTTATACTAATTAATATATCTCTTAATGGCTTGATTTTATTTTTATTTTTCAAATGACCCAAGTTGGTGTTTGTAAACAGGAAGGTTTGACACTTATTTAAATACAAAATTCTCTATGCAAAAGTCCAGAGAAGGTTTGAAATCAAACTGATTTGAAAAGGAGTTTGAAAATCATTTTAGAAAATCAAACAGAAAAAGAAAAGGATTAAAGTGGAAAAAAATAAGCAGCCAGCCATTCTGGCCCAACCCAGCCAGCCCAGCAACCCCCCCCCCCCCCCCGCGAAGCGTTTTCTTTACTCACACCCGCACCCACTAGGTCGCTGAGAGTCTGGACCCACTCCCTCTCCTTTCCTCTCGCTGACAGCCACGGCCCACACGACCATCGTCGTCTCCACCCAGCGACTGGTTCATCCCCAAATCACGCCGAGCGTTTCCTGTTTGATTAGCGTCGTCAATTCCTGTTCAATGCTAGAGTGATTCACGCCCCCATCTTGCCTACTTAAACCCCCTCTGCCCCCTCTCCATTTTCCCCCAGACCCTGAACACAGAGCGCCCCCAGGCTGCCGGTAATCGCCCTTACACCGCCGCAGACAGAACCCACTCCGGCGACCAATCCCGGTGAGCTCCATGCGCCCCTTCCTCTCTAGTTCATGCAGACTGCTTCGCAACATCCTTGCGCACCTTCTGACATCCTTGGTCCTGTACTGCCCCAGGTCGTCGACTCCATCAAACACCGCAAGTTCCTGACGCGGTCTCCAACTCCGACGACAAAATTCGGTGAGCCTCGTTTCTGAATCACACGAGCATGTTCGCCTGCATCTAGCGCACCTGCTGATACTTTTTGTTTGGATCCTCGTGCCCCAGAACGTCGCCTTCGACTCCGACAGAGAGCATCCAACGCCGCCAACAACTCCGACGAGTTCGTGCTGCTGTGTTCGTGCGCCCCTTGTCAAGCCATCGCCACGTTGAGCTTCAGTACATCGCCGCGAGTCTGGTAAGCATCTCCGACGACCCCAAAACCCCCTGTAGTCGCCGTACCGCCGTGGACAGAGCCTCCGCCGCCATTCGCCACCGCTAGCACCGCCAGAGTATGGTCGCTTGATCGCGGACCATTAGATCTAGATCCATCGGCTGCGTTAGATTCACTTAACGAAGGGCTACGCTCTAGATCTGGCCATGCATCTTCATTTAAATCGTGTGGCTATCGTTGATCGATCCGCCCGAACCGGTACCAACCAATAGAAACACGCCGCGTGTCTGCTAGTTAGATTTAAAATTAGAATTTGAATCTATTAGATGTTTGATTTTGTTTTAATCATAACTTTAGATTCCCACGTCCAAATTTGACAAATTTGATATCAATGGAATCAGGAGAGAAAGCCCTTTCCAAATATGCAATGTGTTTAATGTTTTGTTTCTGTTAAAATGGTTATTTTCACAGAAACATGTGTAGGCCTATTTTGTGTATATTAATTATTTGAGAATTGTTTTAGTGTTCAAATAAAGATTGTTTGGCAAGTTTTGAACTTGTTTATGAACCAGTACTGTGCACTTGACTTGTTGAGTTTAGAAAATCATCACATATCATATTGCATGCATCCATATATTGTTGCTTGTATTTATTTTGTATGTGATTTGTTGCTATGATTTTATGTGTAGATTTTGGTGCAAATAGTGATTGTGATTGTGAGGAGTGTAGCTACTCTCCAAACTACCAAGGCAAGTGGTGCTTCATGATTTAATTCCTATGTTTTCAAATATGCATTATAAATATTTTGCTAGACTTGCATGGATAAATTTTGGTCTTTATATGCTATGCTTGGGAAATCCTAGTAGTTGTAGAATTGCTAGAAAATTTCCAAGTAAGATGTTTATCTATGCCATGCTTAGCCTAGCTAGTAGCAACCAAGGGTGGTGAAATATTCATGCTATGATAAAATATTTCTAAGTCTTTGGACTTGTGTTTTTGCTTAATAAAACAACTAAGTGAATGAAACACCTGGGTGGAATGGAAGGAATGGTTTATGTTGAGTGGTTACTCAAGGCCCATTTCTATGGTTTACCTTGTGTATCTCACTTGTGGAAAGCCACCCAGGAACAAAGGGATTTGAGAGACCAAATGTTAAGAAGCTTCTAGTGCATCCACTTGGCAATATGGGCTCTGCCTGGATCATATAGGTTGCAATAACTTAGCCATTTGGACAGTTGGTGGTAGTGGGATGATAGGTTGGAGCGTGTCCGTTTGGTCTAATAAGAGAAGGCTTCTGAAAGGTCCTGTCTTGGTGAAAATCAAGGCTTGTGGGGAAAGTGCACAACCTCTGCAGATGGAAGAATCTAAGTACTTAGCCATGTCCCTGGAAAAGGACAACTTGAGCATAAAGACATGGAAGCTATCAAGAATCTCCTCATCCCAATTTCTAAGTAAAACTTGTGGTTGAACAAGGGTGAAGGACCCCAATGTCTATTGGTGGTTCCTTGGGAAAAGTTTTTGACAAAGAAAACTTAGTGTTTTCAACTAATAGGCAAAACCTATTTTGAGCAAAGCAAGCCTAAGCTACACTTAGCCAAATTGCATATAGTATCTAGTCCACCAATATTATACTAAGGTATCACTTGCCAATACTATTCCAATGTATTGACCCACTGTGGCTATAACTTGTGATGTTGCAGGTTACTCTGATGATGATTAGGAGTCATGAGTCTACACTCAACATGCTTGCCTGTGGCACATGAACATGAAGACTTAATTTATCTTATTACTTATTTAAACTCTTGTACTAGGCCTGTGGCCATGGAGTTGTAAAAGACTATGTTTGTCTTTGGAATGACTATAATAATGACCTTTGTTTCTATGTACTTCATCTTAAACTGTGGATGCTAGCATTGATCCAGGGACTAGCATTGCAATCACAGGGATCCTTTTCCTTTATAAAGGAGGGATCTTACATAGCCTGACAGAGGTGGAAATGCTCTCAAGAACAATAACGGCAAGCGGAGCAGGCCTATTAGAAAGCTGAAATATGCAACCTTGGAGGAGGTGGATAACTCCGAGAATGCAGTGATAGGTATGCTCAACATTCTTACCAATCCCGAAAAAGGTTTATTTGATACGGGTGCAGCTACTTCCTTCTGTAGGGTTTCGTAGCATGGAAAACAAAAAATTTCTATCGCATACAAACAAACAAGCCAAGATCTATCTACTAGATTGTAACAACGAGTCGATGGAATAACTTACCCTCGAAGATTCCAAAGTGTTTAACGAGGGCGGATTCTCGTGGGTGATGTAGTCGTACTCTTCCCGATCTCAAGATCGCGTAGACGATCCTTCTGGCGCTGCGTTCCGGCAGCACTCCCGCAGTCGGTCACACGTTCGGTACTCGACGAAGACCTTCCTCTCCCTTGTTCCAGCAGGCAGCGGAGGTTGTAGCACTCTCCTCGCGATTCCGGCAGCACAACGGCGTGGTACCGGAAGTAGAGGGGAGATCCCGCAGGGCTTCGCCTTAAGCCGGAGCGAGTGTGGTGGAGTATGAGAGAGAACTATTAGTGGTCTAGGGTTTAGACACACCAATTAAAGGCTCTAATCCGAAGGCTAGGGCAATTAGAAGCTCTAAACCAAAACGGCTCTAAACCGGAGTCTAGGGCTAGGATTTAGATTAGAGGATAGGAACTTGTGTGTCTAGAGGAGGAGGCCCTGCCCCTCCTTTTATAGGTGGGAGGGGCGGCCAAGGGGAGGGAGTCCCTCCCCAAGTCGGCCTTGGGTGGCGTGCCGGCTTGGAGAGGAGGGACTCCTCCCCCAAGTCGGTTTCAACCTCCTCTTGCTTGTTTCCCACAGTTTCCTGTTTTAGCCGTTTGACTTTCAAACTGGCCATTTGACTTTTCAGTTTTAGGATTCAATTTAATACTTTATTTGGAACAGCAAGAACACTTAGTACATGATGCAATCATTCCAATATGTAATGACACATTCATGTACCCCTTCCCCCCCCCCCCCCCCCCGGAGTGTCGGACATTCTGGAACCTTCTAGAACATTCCCGATGAAAACACCGGAATCATTTCCGAACTCCGAAACGGGACTTTCCTTATATGAATCTTATTCTCTAGACCATTCCGGATCACCTCGTGATATCCCGGATCCCATCCGAGACTCCGAACAACATTCGGTCTCTTTCTCATAATACCATAACTACTCAAACAACGTCGAATCCTTAAGTGTGTCTCCCTACGGTTCGTGAATTATGCGGACATGATCGAGACACTTCTCCGAAAAATAACCAATAGAGGAATCTGGAAATTCATATGGCTCCCACATATTTCTACGATTACTTTGCGATCGAATGAACCACTTACATACGATACCAATTTCCCTTTGTCTCACGATAGTTTACTTATCCGAGGTTATGATCGTCGGTATCTGTGCATACCTAGTTCAACCTCGTTACCGATAAGTACTCTTTTCTTGTTCCCGTGATATGTGATCCCTTGTGAACCAGTCACATGCTTGCAAGCTAATTGGATGACATTCCACCGAGAGGGCCAGAGTATATCTATCCGTCATATGGATGGACAAATCCCACTCTTGATCCATGTGTCTCAACCAATACTTTCCGAACACTCAATGCCACCTTTATAGCCACCCAGTTACGGTGTGGTGTTTGATGTCATCAAAGCATCCATCCGGTAAAGGTGATATGCATGATCTCATGGTCGAAGGAATTAGGTTACTATGTATCAGAAAGCATATAGCAATTGAACTATTGAAATGACTTGATCTTTATGCTACGCTTATCTATAGGAGTATGTCCACCATATCATTCTCCTAACGATATGATCTTGTTGTTGATAACATCTCAATGTTCATGATAGGGAAACCACAATCATCTATCAACCAACAAGCTAGTGAAGTATAGAGGCTATACTAGTGACTTTAAATTAAGTTTACAAATCACACAAGTATCAATGTTTCCTTGTTAATACTATTATAGCATGAATGTAAACATTTATCATAAACACAAAGATATAATAATAACTATCATTATTATTGCCTCTAGGGCATATCTCCAACAGTCTCCCACTTGCACTAGAGTCATCTAATCTAGATTACATGGTAATATACCGAACACCCATGGCAGTTTGGTGTTGGTCATGTTTTGCCCTCGGGAGAGGTTTAGTCAACGGATCCGCCACATTCAGATCTGTGTGTACTTTGCAAATCTTTATATCCCCATCCTGGATATGTTCTCGAATAGCGTGAAAACGTAGCTTGATGTGTTTCAGCTTCTTGTGTGACCTTGGTTCTTGCGCATTGGCTATGGCGCCCATGTTATCACAGTAGATAGACATTGGGTCCAGCGCACTAGGAACCACACCCAGCTCTGTAATGAACTCTTTCATCCATATCGCTTCTTGTGAAGCCTCCGAAGCAGCCATGTATTCCGATTCAGTTGAAGATCTCACCACAACGCTTTGCTTTGCACTCCTCCAGCTAACTGCTGCACCATTCAAAATAAATATGTATCCGGATTGTGATTTAGAATCATCCGGATCGGTGTTCCAACTAGCATCAGTGTAACCATTAATAACGAGTTGTTCATCACCTCCATAAGAAAGAACCATATGCTTAGTTCTTCTCAAGTACTTAAGGATGTTTTTGACCGCTGTCCAATGATCCACTCCTGGATCACTTTGATATCTGCTAGTTAAACTAACAGCATATGCAATGTCGGGTCTAGTACATAGCATGGCATACATTAGAGATCATATGGCTGAGGCATAGGGAGTCTTACTCATCCTTTCTCTATCTTCTGCCGATGTCGGACTTTGAGTTTTACTCAAGGTCATATTGGGCAACATGGGCAAGAACCCTTTCTTGCTTTCTTCCATTCCAAACCTCTTTAGAACTTTGTCCAAATATGTACTCTGTGACAATGATATTTGGCTTTTCGATCTATCTCTATAAATCTTTATGCCTAATATGTAAGCTGCTTCGCCAAGATCCTTCATTGAAAAACTATTATTCAAATATTCTTTGACACTATTAAGAAGGTCTACATCATTCCCAATCAACAATATGTCATCCACATATAGTATTAAGAATGCTACAGAGCTCCCACTCACTTTCTTGTAAATACAAGCTTCTCCATAAGTTTGTATAAAACCAAAACTTTTGATTACCTTATCAAAACGTTGATTCCAACTTCGGGATGCTTGCTTCAATCCATAGATGGACCGTTGAAGTTTGCATACCTTGTTAGCATCTTTAGGATCGACAAAACCTTTGGGTTGCATCATATACAACTCTTCATCAATGTCTCCATTGAGGAATGCTGTTTTGACATCCATCTGCCATATCTCATAATCATAATATGCAGCGATTGCTAACATAATCCTTACAGACTTTAGCTTCGCTACTGGTGAGAAAGTCTCATCGTAGTCAACTCCTTGAATTTGTCGAAACCCTTTTGCGACAAGTCGAGCTTTATAGACAGTAACATTACCATCAGCATCTGTTTTCTTCTTGAAAATCCATTTGTTCTCGACAGCCTTCCGGCCATCCGGTAAGTCCACCAAAGTCCATACTTGGTTTTTGTACATGGATCCAATCTCGGATTTCATGGCTTCTTGCCATTTATTGGAATCTGGGCTCATCATCGCTTCCTCATATGTCTCGGGGTCATCGGTGTTGTCCACCAACATGACATTCATAACGGAATCATACCAATCTGGAGTGGTACGAGTTCTCGTTGACCTCCAAGTCTCTGTAGTAACTTCAACCGAAGTTTCATGATCACCATCATTAGCTTCCCCTCTTATTGGTGCAGGCACCACAGAAACTTCTTCCGGTGCTGCGCTACTCGCAATTTCGAGAGAAGGTTCGACAACCTCGTCGAGTTCTACTTTCCTTCCAGTCACTTCTTTCGAGAGAAATTCCTTCTCTAGAAAGGATCCATTCTTGGCAACGAAGATTTTGCCTTCGGATCTATGATAGAAGGTATTCCCAATAGTTTCCTTCGGGTATCCTATGAAGATGCATTTTTCCGCTTTGGGTTCAAGCTTATCCGGCTGTAACTTCTTTACATAGGCTTCGCATCCCCAAACTTTAAGGAACGACAATTTAGGTTTCTTCCCAAACCATAATTCATACGGTGTCGTTTCAACGGATTTAGACGGTGCCCTATTTAAAGTGAATGCGGCTGTTTCTAATGCATAACCCC
Source organism: Avena atlantica (assembly GCA_910589765.1). NCBI lineage: Eukaryota > Viridiplantae > Streptophyta > Magnoliopsida > Poales > Poaceae > Avena > Avena atlantica. The sequence goes on along the minus strand of OU342738.1, from coordinate 195,385,620 downwards.
AAAATGATAGCGGTAAATCTGTAAGTGACATAATAGAACGAACCATATCTAGGAGAGTTCGATTACGACGTTCGGACACACCATTACGCTGTGGTGTTCCCGGCGGTGTCAATTGTGAAAGTATTCCGCATTTCTTCAAATGCTCGCCAAACTCGTAACTTAGATATTCACCTCCACGATCAGAACGTAGAAATTTAATCTTCTTGTTACGTTGATTCTCTACCTCACTTTGAAACTCCTTAAACTTCTCGAAAGTTTCGGACTTATGTTTCATGAAATAGATATACCCATATCTACTCAAGTCATCCGTGAAGGTAAGAACATAACGATAACCACCGCGCGATGCTACACTCATTGGACCACACACATCGGTATGTATGATTTCCAATAAGTCCGTAGCTCGCTCCATCATACCAGAAAATGGAGTCTTAGTCATTTTACCCATCAGACATGCTTCGCATCTTTCAAGTGATTCAAGAAGTCCATCGGAATGGAGTTTCTTCATACGTTTCACTCCAATGTGACCAAGACGACAGTGCCACATATATGTCGAATTATCGCCTGATTTCAAACGTTTAGCCTCAATGTTGTTGATATGTGTATTTCCACTATCGAGATTCAATAAGAATAGACCATCTATCAAAGGTGCATGTGCATAAAACATATTACTCATATAAATCGAACAACCATTATTCTCAGAATTAAACAAGTAACCCTCTCGCAATAAACAAGATCCCGATATAATGTTCATGCTCAACGCAGGCACCAAATAACAATTATTTAAGTATAAAACTAATCCCGATGGTAGATGAAGTGGTAGCGTGCCGACCGCGATCACATCAACCTTTGATCCATTTCCCACGTGCATCGTCACCTCGTTCTTCGCTAGCTTCCGTTTATTCTGCAGCACCTGTTTCGAGTTACAAATATGAGCAACCGAACCAGTATCAAATACCCAGGCACTACTACGAGTACTAGTGAGATACACATCAATAACATGTATATCAGATATACCTTTCTTCTTGATGTTGTCGTTCTTCAAATCCGCCAAGTACTTTGGGCAATTCCGCTTCCAGTGACCTTCTCCCTTGCAGTAAAAGCACTCAGTATCAGGCTTAGGTCCAGCCTTGGTCTTCTTCGCTGGCGTGGTAACTTTCTTACCACCCTTATTGAAGTGTCCCTTTTTCTTAGACTTGCCTTTCTTGAATTTGATGGTCTTATTGACCAACAACACTTGGTGCTCTTTCTTGATCTCCACTTCTGCAGATTTCAACATGGTAAAGAGTTCTGGCAACGTCTTGTTCATGTTCTGCATGTTGTAGTTCATCACAAAGTTCTTGTAACTTGGTGGTAGTGATTGGAGGACACGGTAAATCCCCAAAGCATTAGGAATCACTATACCCAAGCTTTGAAGTTTGTTTGCGTGCCCAGAAATCTTAAGCACATGCTCACTGACGGAGCTGCCCTCTTCCATCTTGCAGTTAAAGAACTTTTCAGAAGCCTCATAGCTTTCAATTGCCGCATGAGTCTCAAAAATCAATTTGAGATCCTCGACAATATCATATGGGTCTGAATCCTCAAACCTTTTCTGAAGCTCCGATTCCAAACCATACAAGATAGCACACTGAACTATGGAGTACTGATTCTTCCGATCAAGGTAAACATTCTTTACTTCATCGGGAGCATCAGCTGCAGGTGGGTCACCCAGCGGTGCATCCAGCACATAGGTCAAATTACCAGCTGTGAGGACAATCCTCAAATTGCGGAACCAATCCGCGAAGTTGCTTCCATTGTTTTTCAACTTTTCTTTCTCTAGGAATGCATTAAAATTGATGGTAGGGGCTGCCATTGATCTACAACATATTTGCAATAGTTTAGACTAAGTTTATGACAAATTGAGTTCAAATTAATTAATAAAGTTAATCTAGGTGAACTCCCACTCAAAACAATATCCCTCACATTGTTTTAGTGATCACATGAACCAAATCCACCACATCAACACCGATCATCACGAGAGTTGATATAGTTTCAATGGCGAACAATCGTCATGTTCATCATATCTACTATATTATTCATGCTTTACCTTTCGGTGATCCGTGTTCCGAGACCATTTCTGTACATGCTAGGCTCGTCAAGATCAAACCTTAGTTTCCGCATGAGCAAATATGGCTTGCTCATGTTGTATACACTTGCGGAATCTAACACACCCGATCATCACGTGGTGCTTCGAAACAACAAGCTTTAGCAACGGTGCTAACTAAGGGTGAACACTTTATGACTTGAAATTCATGTGCATGAGGGATCATCTTATAATGCTACCGTCGTCTACTAAGCAATACAAGATGCATAAAGGATTAACATCACATGCAATTCAATATATATATGTGATATGATATGGCCTTTCTTCTTTATGCTTCCGATCTCCATCTTCACGCGCGAACATGATCTCCATCATCACCGGCATTGCATCAAGGTCAATGACGCCTCTCCATGGTTGTCATCCACCGGCTTCAACTATTACAACTACTTTGAATAGACACGCGGGTCTTAACATAAATTAAAGACAACCATATGGCTCCTGTCGGTTGCCAACTTACAATAAGGAACATTGCATACATCAAATATAATCACAATCATGGCCATATCACATCACTGCACACCCCTACAAAACAAAGTTAGACGCCTCTACTTTCTTTGCATGTTTTACGTGGTTTGGGGCTTTCTATAAGTGTCGTTCTAACTTACGAACATGAACCACAACATTGATACTAGTATTGTTAATCACCCGTTGTAAATTGGATCTTAACTATGCTAGGAGAAACAGGCACCCGCAAATCCACTTATGCAATACAAGTTGCATATCAAGCGTGGAGCAAGCATCATGAACGATGTCATGTAAGGTTAGCCCGGGCCGCTTCATCCCAACATACCGCAAGATGCAAAGTACACAAGAAGCAATCGACAATAAAAGCATCAACGCCTACAATGACCATTGTGTTCTACTCGTGCAACAGATCTACATATAGACACGGCTCTGATACCACTGTAGGGTTTCGTAGCATGGAAAACAAAAAATTTCTATCGCATACAAACAAACAAGCCAAGATCTATCTACTAGATTGTAGCAACGAGTAGATGGAATAACGTACCCTCGAAGATTCCAAAGTGTTTAACGAGAGCGGATTCTCGTGGGTGATGTAGTCGTACTCTGCCCGATCTCAAGATCGCGTAGACGATCCTTCTGGCGCTGCGTTCCAGCAGCACTCCCGCAGTCGGTCACACGTTCAGTACTCGACGAAGACCTTCCTATCCCTTGTTCCAGCAGGCAGCGGAGGTTGTAGCACTCTCCTCGCGATTCCGGCAGCACCACGGCGTGGTACCGGAAGTAGAGGGGAGATCCCGCAGGGCTTCGCCTTAAGCCGGAGTGAGTGTGGTGGAGTATGAGAGAGAACTATTAGTGGTCTAGGGTTTAGACACACCAATTAGAAGGCTCTAATCCGAAGGCTAGGGCAATTAGAAGCTCTAAACCAAAACGTCTCTAAACCGGAGTCTAGGGCTAGGATTTAGATTAGAGGATAGGAACTTGTGTGTCTAGAGGAGGAGGCCCTGCCCCTCCTTTTATAGGTGGGAGGGGCGGACAAGGGGAGGGATTCCCTCCCCAAGTCGGCCTTGGGTGGCGCGCCGGCTTGGAGAGGAGGGACTCCTCCCCCAAGTCGGTTTCAACCTCCTCTTGCTTGTTTCCCACAGTTTCCTGTTTTAGCCGTTTGACTTTCAAACTGGCCATTTGACTTTTCAGTTTTAGGATTCAATTTAATCCTTTATTTGGAACAGCAAGAACACTTAGTACATGATGCAATCATTCCAATATGTAATGACACATTCATGTACCCCTTCCCCCCCGGAGTGCCAGACATTCCGGAACCTTCTAGAACATTCCCGATGAAAACACCGGAATCATTTCCGAACTCCGAAACGGGACTTTCCTTATATGAATCTTATTCTCCGGACCATTCCGGATCACCTCGTGATATCCCGGATACCATCCGAGACTCCGAACAACATTCGTTCTCTTTCTCATAATACCATAACTACTCAAACAACGTCGAATCCTTAAGTGTGTCTCCCTACGGTTCGTGAATTATGCGGACATGATCGAGACACTTCTCCGAACAATAACCAATAGAGGAATCTGGAAATTCATATGGCTCCCACATATTTCTACGATTACTTTGCGATCGAATGAACCACTTACATACGATACTGTTAAACCCCTCCTTTATAAAGGAAAGGATCCCTGTGATTGCAATGCTAGTCCCTGGATCAATGCTAGCATCCACAGTTTAAGATGAAGTACACAGATACAAAGGTCGTTTATTACATTCATTCCAGAGATAAAACATAGTCTTTTACAACTCAGAGCCAAAGGCCTAATACAAGAGTCTATGGAATAAGTAAATAAACATAAGTCTTCATCTTCATGTGCCACAGGCGAGCATGTTGAGTGTAGACTCATGACTCCTACTTATCATCGGAGTAACCTGCAACATCACAAGTTACAGCCACAGAGGGTCAATACTTTGGAATAGTATTGGCAAGTGATACCTTAGTATATTCTAGGTGGACTATATTACTATATGCATTTTGGCTAAATGTAGCTTGGCTTGCTTTGCTTGAAAATAAGTTTTACCTATTAGTTGAAATCACCAAGTTTTTCTTTGTCAAAACATTCCCCAAAGAAACCACCAATAGACATGAGATTCTTGTAGCTTCCATGTCTTGATGCTCAAATTGTCCATTTCCTTGGACTAGGCTAAGTACTTAGGTTTTCCATCTGCAGAGGTTGTGCACTTTCCCCACCAGACTTGGTTTCCCAAGACAGGACCTTTCAGAAGCTTTTCCTTAGTCAAATGGACGCGTTCCAACCTATCATCCCAACTACCACCAACTGTCCAAATGACTAAGTTCAGGCAACTTATATGATCAAGGCAGAGCCCATATTGCTAAGTGGTTGCACTGTAAGCTTTCTCAACACTTGGCCTCCAAATCCCTTTGTGCCTGGGTGGCTTACCACAAGTGAGATACACAACCCAAGTCCATGGCCTTGTGTAACCACTCAACATAACCCATTCCTTCCATTCCACCCAGGAGGTTCATTTGACTTAGTGGTTTTATTAGGAAAGTATAAGCCTCATGACTTAGAAATATTTTCATCATAGTAAGTATAGATTTTCACCAACCCTTGTTTGCTATATAGCTAGGCTAAGCATGGTAGGTTAACTTAACTTAGGGAAATTCCCTAGAAATTCTACAATTCCACACTACTTAGGATTTCCCAACTTAACACTAGGCAAAAATAGCATGCAAGACTTAGCAAAATATCTAATGCTAGTACAAAAACATAGGATAACAATATTCATGAAAATATCACTTGCCTTGGTAGTGGGGATAGTAGCACTCTTCACAATCACAATCACTAGCAAAATCTACAAAAGATTATAGCACACAATTATACACAATATATTCAATCAAAAATAACATGAATGCATGCATGCAATAATTTTACTAAGTGGTGATTTTGAAAATTCTACCAAGTATGCACATGCTTACAGAAACTTTAACAAGTTACAATTTTGCCAACTAAATTTATTTGGCACCAATATAATTTACCAAAATAAATCTATATCTAAAAATAGCCTTAAACTTGTTCTACAAATAAAGTCTTTTTAATTGTTACTATTTATTAAACAAATTGGATATTCAGAAAGGTCTTGTTTCACTGAATCCAACGGTATAAAGTTTGCAAAAATCTAACGTGGCAATCAAAAGTTATAAGCATTTGAATTTGGATCAAATTTCTGGTTTTAAATCTATTTTTAGATCTAACCCTAGCCATGCGTCGCGCTGTGATTGGCGCGTACCGCTTCGGTTGGATCGCGCTCTGCAGCCGCAGGATCTAAACAGATCGTACGCTCCAGATCGCGTACCGTTTCGGGGTTAAGTGGATCTATCCTAGCGCTTCGATACAGATCCAACGATCTAAAACAACAAGCCAAAATCTAGCGGCGCTTATCGGCTGTGCGCGGCGGCGATGGTCGGACGATGGCGGCGCCGGCGATACAGATCGCTAGGTGGATGGGGGAGATGCTCACCGAGACCGCGAGGATATGGGGATGCTTGACGTGTGATCAGCTCGGCAAGGGGCGCTCAGGGTTGCGGTAGATTTCTCGCCGGAGTTGGATCTGGCAACGGTGGTTCTGCTCGAGGTCGGAGGCGACGTTGTAGATCACTAGGATGCCAAAGGGAGGTGTGGTTAGATGCGGGAGATCACGGAGAACATGCGAGCGTGAACGACAAGGTTCGGGGCGGTCTGGACTTACCTCTAGAGCTCGCCGGAGTTCGTGCAGAAGACGGTGGCGGCTAGTCGTTGACGTTGCCGAAGCTACGGGTCATGCGAAGGTAAACGGAGGGTGTCAGAAGATGCACAGAGATTCACTGAATATGATAGCGTAAACGCGAGACCGAGGGAAACTCTAGGCTCACCGGAATTTGCCGGCGCAGTCGTCGGAGACGGCGGGGTTACAGAGAGCAATGCACGCAGCCTGGTGGCGCTCTGGGTTCGGGGTTTGAGGGAGAAGGGAGAGAGGGCAGAGGGGGTTTATATAGCCTGATCATGAGCGAGAATCACTCGGGCATTGATTCGAATTGACGCCACGAATTAAACACAGAAAACGGCCGCGTTGATTTGGGGATGAACTGGTCGTGCGGGTGGAGACGATGCTGACGTGGAGGAGGCCCGCTTGTCAGCGAAGTGCGCGAGGTGGAAGTGGGGTCTGCCTGTCAGCGGCTGAACGCGTGCGCTCGCGCGTGAGAGAAGTAAAGAAAGGTTCCCGGGTGGGCTTGCTGGGCTCGATTCGCTGCTGGGCCAGAAACCTGGCGCTCGGCCCTTTTCCTTTGTTTAAGTCTTTTTCTTTTCTAATTCTATTTTCTGGAATGATTTTTGATATGAATTCAAATCCTTTTGAATTCAAACAAAATTGGGGATCCTTGCAGGGTTCTGTGGTTTCAAATATAGTCATTTAACCAAGTGGTTACCTTGTAAGGGCCTGGTCAAGCTTGGGTTTTGAAACAAACAGAGACTTGTCTCTAGTTTGTGAATGATTGAAATAGGGTTTAGAAAATATTTCTAAATTGGAAACTTGGGTTAAAATGTTACACCTAATCTTTCCAACAATGGAGGCAAGCAATCAAGTTCCTAAACAATCCACTCTCAAAGGGTGATGGCCAATTGAGTTGAATTTGCACACATGAAATCATAGCTCAAACTTCTGTCTCTAAATGATTTTGAGAAAAACCCTAAATGGATGATTTATGCAAGAATGATATGAATGAGTTTTGAACTATGATTTTTGGGATGTTACAAATCTAACCCCCTTAAGATGAATCTCGCCCTCGAGATTCGGATTGGCTAGCAAATAGGTGAGGGTGGTCTTTCCGAAGATCATCTTCTCTTTCCCATGTTGCTTCCTCTTCGGAGTGATGGTTCCATTGCACTTTACAAAACTTGATAGTCTTGGTCCTGGTAACTCTTTCTGCGATCTCTAAAATCTTGACAGGCTTTTCCTCATAGGTGAGATCACTTTCTAGTTGGACTTCTTCCAACGGTATGGTATCCTTCAAAGAAGATTCTTCCATCTCTGGGTGACATTTCTTAAGCTGACTTACATGGAACACATTATGGACAGCTGACAGAGATTCTGGCAATTCAACTTCATATGCAACTTCTCCTTTGCGACTTAGAATCTTGAATGGCCCAACATATCTTGGTGCCAACTTTCCCTTGACTCCAAATCTTTTCACTCCACGGAGTGGTGATACCCTGAGATAAGCTCTATCCCCAACTTCGTAGGTGACTTCTCTACGCTTAGAATCCGCGTAGCTTTTCTGTCGGGACTGTGCTATCTTCAATCTGTCCTTAACCAATTTGACTTTCTCTTCGGCGTCTTTGATAAGATCAGGTTCAAATAAGCTTCTTTCTCCCACACCATTCCATAAAAATGGGGTGGTACACTTCCTTCCGTAGAGTAACTCAAATGGTGCCATTCCAATACTAGCTTGATGACTATTCTTGTAAGAGAACTCTGCGTAAGGCAAGCTTTCATCCCAACTTGCTCCATAGTCTAAAGCACATGCTCTTAACATGTCTTCAAGAATTTGATTAGCCCTTTCCGTTTGTCCATCAGTTTGGGGATGAAAGGCAGTACTAAATTCCAATCTCGTTCCCAAAGATTCATGAAGCTGTCTCCAAAAGTGGGAAGTGAACTGAGTTCCTCTATCTGATACAATACTCTTAGGCACACCGTGAAGGCATACGACTCTGCTCATGTAGATTTTTGCTAACTTGGCACTTGTATAGGTTGTCTTCACGGGTATAAAATGAGCCACTTTAGTTAGGCAATCCACTACTACCCATATAGAATCATACCCTGACCTTGTCCTTGGTAATCCGGTAATGAAATCCATACCAATATTTTCCCACTTCCATTCAGGAATTGGCAGTGGTTGAAGTAAACCTGCTGGTTTTTGGTGCTCCGCTTTTACTCTGCTACACACATCACACAAAGCAATATGCTCGGCGATGTCCCTTTTTAGATTGTTCCACCAAAATCTTTCTTTCATATCCATGTACATCTTGGTGTTTCCTGGGTGAATAGAATACGGAGAGTTGTGACCTTCTTGTAAGATCAGTTTTCGCAACTCTGGGTCTTGTGGAACACATATACGTTTCCCGTGCCATAAAGTACCTTGTTCGTCTATATGGAAACTCTTAGCCTTCCCTAGACTAATATTTTTCTTAATCTTTTCAATTTCCTTATCGGTCTTCTGAGCTTCTTGGATCTTGTCTAATAGAGTAGGTTGAACATCCAAAGACATGAGATGTCCTTCAGGCACAATTTCCAATCTGAGTTCTTTGAATTGCTTACACGAGTCTTCTGGTAAATCACCTTTGGTGAGGCCATTTACAAACTTCTTACGACTTAGAGCATCCGCTACTACGTTTGCTTTACCGGGATGGTATTACAAACTTAAGTCGTAATCCTTGATAAGTTCTAGCCACCTTCTTTGCCTCATGTTGATTTCCTTCTGGGTGAAGATATACTTCAAACTCTTATGATCGGTGAACACTTCACAACGCTTTCCCAAAAGGTAATGTCTCCATGTTTTGAGTGCATGGACGACAGAGGCCAACTCTAAATCATGAGTAGGATAGTTTACTTCATGAGTTTTGAGTTGTCTCGAAGCATAGGCTACGACTTTACCGTCTTGCATAAGTACGGCACCCAAACCTTGATGAGACGCATCACAATAAACTTGGAAATCCTTTTCCAAATCTGGCAGACATAGAACTGGTGCTGTCACAAGTCTCTTCTTCAATTCTTGGAAGCTGACTTCACAACCTTCAGACCAAGCAAATTTCTTGTCCTTCTTTAGCAATTCCGTCATTGGCTTAGCAACCTTCGAGAAATTTTCAATGAACCTTCTATAGTAACCTCCTAAGCCAAGGAAACTGCGAACTTCCTTCATATTCTTGGGTGATTCCCATTCTGTCACAGCTGAAACCTTAGCAGGATCAACTGCCACACCATCCTTCGTCATTACATGACCAAGAAAGCCAACTTTCTCTAACCAGAATTCACACTTACTGAATTTGGCATACAGTTTATGTTCCCTCAGTTTCTCAAGTATCAAGCGTAAGTGTCTTTCATGTTCTTCTTTGCTCTTGGAGTAGACTAAGATATCATCGATGAAAACGACAACGAACTTGTCAAGAAATTCCATGAACACCTTGTTCATCATATTCATGAAGTATGTTGGAGCGTTGGTTAATCCAAAAGGCATCACAGTATACTCATACAATCCATACCTTGTGGTGAAAGCCGTTTTTGGTATGTCTTTCTCCCTTATCTTGAGTTGAAAATAACCTGACCGGAGATCAATCTTCGAGAATACACATGCTCCTTCTAACTGATCAAATAAGTCGTTGATTCTTGGCAAAGGATATTTGTTCTTGATGGTAACCTCGTTGAGAGAACGGTAGTCAATACATAATCTTTGTGTTCTATCCTTCTTTTCCATGAATAATACTGGGGCTCCCCAAGATGAAGAACTTGGTTGAATAAACCCTTTCTGTAACTGTTCTCCTAGCTGCTTCTTGAGCTCCTTCAATTCATCAACTGACATTTTGTACGGTCTCTTAGCTATTGGTCCGGATCCTGGCACCAAATCTATCAAAAACTCGACATCTCTATCTGGTGGCATTCCTGGTAACTCCTCCGGAAACACATCCGGATATTCACATACTATTGGCACACTGTCCATGCTAACCCCCTTAAGAGAATTCAGCTTACTTCCTTTGGATTCAAAGTTTGACTTGAATTTTATTCTTTTTCCTTCTGGGGTGGTGAGTGTAACTGTGCGATTGGCACAATCTAATACTCCTTCATACTTAGCCATCCAATCCATTCCCAAAATCATATCCAGTCCTTGGGAATCCAGGATTATTAGGTTCACTGGAAACTTGTGTTTTCCAAACTCTATGACTAAGTCATGACATCCTGAGTTTACTATCATTTCTCCCCCTGGAGAACTTACTTTTATAGGACACCCAATGGTTTCTACCGGTAGTTCATTTCTTTCAACAAATGCTTTTGATATGAATGAATGAGATGCACCGGTATCAAAGAGTACAAATGCTGAAATTAAATTGAGTCTGAACTTACCAGCCACGGCATCAGGCTCCTAATAGACCTCCTCCACATTAATGTGGTTAACCTGTCCTTTTTGAAAAGGATTTGGCTTGTTAGGTCCTTCTACTTTCTTCTCAGGGCACTCATTAGCATAATGCCCCAACTTCTTGCATTTGAAGCATTCAACCTGACTGATGTCCTTTTTAGGAGGTTGGCCTCCACTTCCACTACCATTTCCACTATAGTGACTCTTATGTCCACCCTTGTGGTTCTTGTACTTGTCCTTGTCATGACTGCGGTGATGCTTGTTGTCATGACGGTTGTGGTTGTGCTTGCTGAATTTCCCATGTTTATGGGATCCTGAGTTGCTACTGTCATCATGGTGAGATCGTTTGTAAGACGATCCCGAGCTGTGTTTGTCGGAGTGTTTCCTTTTCCTACTCTCGACTTGCTTCATTTTACTTTCCAAAATAGCAGCCTTGTCACACAAATACTGATAAGTTGGAACATATGCCAGAGACAACTGCAGATTCAGCTCATCATTCAAGCCTTCCAGAAATTTTTCCTTTCTTTTGGCATCTGTGTCAACCTCATCCGGTGCATAGCGCACCAGATTGTTGAACTCTTCTATGTATTCTGCCACGCTGTGGTGGCGTTGTTTCAGGTTGTGAAACTCCTTCTTTTTCAGACTCATCATTCCTGATGAGATATGAGCAGTGCGAAAACCATCTTCAAAGATAGCCCAAGTCACCTCATCAATAGGAGTGGTAATTTGGAAGTTGTCCCACCATGTGGCGGCTGGTCCTTCCAACAGATGTGCTGCGAATCTGACCTTTTCAGCATCCGTGCAGCCCACGTTTACTAAGTCCTTGTTCACGGAACGTAGCCAGTCATTGGCCACCATGGGGTCGGTTGTTCCCGAAAACTTTGCTGGCCTCAAACGCAGAAATCTGGTGAGCATATCAAAACCCGGTGGGTTGTTGTTGTTGTTATTGGGGTTGTTGCTGTTGTTGGGGTTGTTGTTGTTGTTCTGGTTTTGGATGAATGTCGTCATCATTTGCATAAGCTGTGTTTGCGCATTCATCATTTGTTGCATTTCCGGGGTGATGTTATTGGGGTTGGGGTTTGTGTGACGGGGAGGCATCTGTGGTTTATTCAAATAGATAAGTATGAGATACCCTTATATGTTTTATGCACAATACATCACAAGCATTTCACATAACATGCAACATAAGAATAAAACTCAACAACCAAATGATAAGTTCATGGAATAAAACACACACAAGTGGCAAGCCATCCACATGTCGGATGGTCCAATAACAAGTTCACAATAACAAGTATGAATATGAAAGGTGTATGAATAGTCAAGTCTACTCATCAATAACAATCTCCTCCTCGACGAAGGTAAGACCTGCGTTCTCCATCGCGGTCTTGTTCTCCTCAATCGTAGTGGTCAAAGAATCAACTTGGCCTTGAGAGCCCTCTTCTGGGAACGAAGCCTCTCAATAACCATCTGCTGCTGCTCTAGCTCGAAATCCTTGGACTTCAATTCCTCGGTCATGTCCCGGATCTTCTTGTTCCTATCCTGGACGCGTTTCTCCTGACTCTTGAACTTGCGGTCCTGGCCTCGAACTTTGTCTCCATTTCCTTGATCATCTCATCCTGCTGCGCAAAAAGCTTGTCCTTCTCGCGAAGCTGCACCTGAAGCTCGTCATTACCTAGCATGACGTTCGTCCTGTCTGTATCTACGTGCCTGAGAAGAGTCTCTAAGTCCTGAAGATAGAGACGTATCGGCTCCGCAGTGCTTCTCGAGTCGTCCTCAAAGTCGATGGACTCTCCATCAACATCACGTCTTCCGAAGACGTGGAAGTGAGTGCCCCTAACCTGACGGGAGTGACGGCCTAACAGTCGTCCTATCAGGTCCTGCATGACTACCTCCATGCCTCTCTCCCTGTCGTCGTGCATCAGATTGAAGACGATGGCCTCTGTAGTAGGCTCAGTCTGGCGTCCGGGCTGGTTCACCTTGAAGCCCCAGAGGTCCTTCCTCTCGAACTTGGTGAGTGGGTACACCGTGATGGTAGGAAGAGGGAGATCAAGCAGAGTGGTAAGCTCAATGATACGGGGACCAAAACGAGTAACTCGAAACTCCTCAAAGGAAAGGATATGGGGACCAAAGCAGAGTGGTAACCATCTGTTAAACCCCTCCTTTATAAAGGAAAGGATCCCTGTGATTGCAATGCTAGTCCCTGGATCAATGCTAGCATCCACAGTTTAAGATGAAGTACACAGATACAAAGGTCGTTTATTACATTCATTCCAGAGATAAAACATAGTCTTTTACAACTCAGGGCCAAAGGCCTAATACAAGAGTATATGGAATAAGTAAATAAACATAAGTCTTCATCTTCATGTGCCACAGATAAGCATGTTGAGTGTAGACTCATGACTCCTACTCATCATCGGAGTAACCTGCAACATCACAAGTTACAGCCACAGAGGGTCAATACTTTGGAATAGTATTGGCAAGTGATACCTTAGTATATTCTAGGTGGACTATATTACTATATGCATTTTGGCTAAATGTAGCTTGGCTTGCTTTGCTTGAAAATAAGTTTTACCTATTAGTTGAAATCACCAAGTTTTTCTTTGTCAAAACATTCCCCAAAGAAACCACCAATAGACATGAGATTCTTGTAGCTTCCATGTCTTGATGCTCAAATTGTCCATTTCCTTGGACTAGGCTAAGTACTTAGGTTTTCCATCTGCAGAGGTTGTGCACTTTCCCCACCAGACTTGGTTTCCCAAGACAGGACCTTTCAGAAGCTTTTCCTTAGTCAAATGGACGCGTTCCAACCTATCATCCCAACTACCACCAACTGTCCAAATGACTAAGTTCAGGCAACTTATATGATCAAGGCAGAGCCCATATTGCCAAGTGGTTGCACTGTAAGCTTTCTCAACACTTGGCCTCCAAATCCCTTTGTGCCTGGGTGGCTTACCACAAGTGAGATACACAACCCAAGTCCATGGCCTTGTGTAACCACTCAACATAACCCATTCCTTCCATTCCACCCAGGAGGTTCATTTGACTTAGTGGTTTTATTAGGAAAGTATAAGCCTCATGACTTAGAAATATTTTCATCATAGTAAGTATAGATTTTCACCAACCCTTGTTTGCTATATATCTAGGCTAAGCATGGTAGGTTAACTTAACTTAGGGAAATTCCCTAGAAATTCTACAATTCCACACTACTTAGGATTTCCCAACTTAACACTAGGCAAAAATAGCATGCAAGACTTAGCAAAATATCTAATGCTAGTACAAAAACATAGGATAGCAATATTCATGAAAATATCACTTGCCTTGGTAGTGGGGAGAGTAGCACTCTTCACAATCACAATCACTAGCAAAATCTACAAAAGACTATAACACACAATTATACACAATATATTCAATCAAAAATAACATGAATGCATGCATGTAATAATTTTACTAAGTGGTGATTTTGAAAATTCTACCAAGTATGCACATGCTTACAGAAACTTTAACAAGTTACAATTTTGCCAACTAAATTTATTTGGCACCAATATAATTTACCAAAATAAATCTATATCTAAAAATAGCCTTAAACTTGTTCTACAAATAAAGTCTTTTTAATTGTTACTATTTATTAAACAAATTGAATATTCAGAAAGGTCTTGTTTCACTGAATCCAACGGTATAAAGTTTGCAAAAATCTAACGTGGCAATCAAAAGTTATAAGCATTTGAATTTGGATCAAATTTCTGGTTTTAAATCTATTTTTAGATCTAACCCTAGCCATGCGTCGCGCTGTGATTGGCGCGTACCGCTTCGGTTGGATCGCGCTCTGCAGCCGCAGGATCTAAACAGATCGTACGCTCCAGATCGCGTACCGTTTCGGGGTTAAGTGGATCTATCCTAGCGCTTCGATACAGATCCAACGATCTAAAACAACAAGCCAAAATCTAGCGGCGCTTATCGGCTGTGCGCGGCGGCGATGGTCGGACGATGGCGGCGCCGGTGATACAGATCGCTAGGTGGATGGGGGAGATGCTCACCGAGACCGCGAGGATATGGGGATGCTTGACGTGTGATCAGCTCGGCAAGGGGCGCTCAGGGTTGCGGTAGATTTCTCGCCGGAGTTGGATCTGGCAACGGTGGTTCTGCTCGAGGTCGGAGGCGACGTTGTAGATCACTAGGATGCCAAAGGGAGGTGTGGTTAGATGCGGGAGATCATGGAGAACATGCGAGCGTGAACGACAAGGTTCGGGGCGGTCTGGACTTACCTCTAGAGCTCGCCGGAGTTCGTGCAGAAGACGGTGGCGGCCAGTCATTGACGTTGCCGAAGCTATGGGTCATGCGAAGGTAAACGGAGGGTGTCAGAAGATGCACAGAGATTCACTGAATATGATAGCGTAAACGCGAGACCGAGGGAAACTCTAGGCTCACCGGAATTTGCCGGCGCAGTCGTCGGAGACGGCGGGGTTACAGAGAGCAATGCACGCAGCCTGGTGGCGCTCTGGGTTCGGGGTTTGAGGGAGAAGGGAGAGAGGGCAGAGGGGGTTTATATAGCCTGATCATGAGCGAGAATCACTCGGGCATTGATTCGAATTGACGCCGCGAATTAAACACAGAAAACGGCCGCATTGATTTGGGGATGAACTGGTCGTGCGGGTGGAGACGATGCTGACGTGGAGGAGGCCCGCTTGTCAGCGAAGTGCGCGAGGTGGAAGTGGGGTCTGCCTGTCAGCGGCTGAACGCGTGCGCTCGCGCGTGAGAGAAGTAAATAAAGGTTCCCGGGTGGGCTTGCTGGGCTCGATTCGCTGCTGGGCCAGAAACCTGGCGCTCGGCCCTTTTCCTTTGTTTAAGTCTTTTTCTTTTCTAATTCTATTTTCTGTAATGATTTTTGATATGAATTCAAATCCTTTTGAATTCAAAGAAAATTGGGGATCCTTGCAGGGTTCTGTGGTTTCAAAAACAGTCATTTAACCAAGTGGTTACCTTGTAAGGGCCTGGTCAAGCTTGGGTTTTGAAACAAACAGAGACTTGTCTCTAGTTTGTGAATGATTGAAATAGGGTTTAGAAAATATTTCTAAATTGGAAACTTGGGTTAAAATGTTACACCTAATCTTTCCAACAATGGAGGCAAGCAATCAAGTTCCTAAACAATCCACTCTCAAAGGGTGATGGCCAATTGAGTTGAATTTGCACACATGAAATCATAGCTCAAACTACTGTCTCTAAATGATTTTGAGAAAAACCCTAAATGGATGATTGATGCAAGAATGATATGAATGAGTTTTGAACTATGATTTTTGGGATGTTACAGATACCAATTTCCCTTTGTCTCACGATAGTTTACTTATCCGAGGTTATGATCGTCGGTATCTCTGCATACCTAGTTCAACCTCGTTACCGATAAGTACTCTTTTCTCGTTCCCGTGATATGTGATCCCTTGTGAACCAGTCACATGCTTGCAAGCTAATTGGATGACATTCCACCGAGAGGGCCCAGAGTATATCTATCCGTCATATGGATGGACAAATCCCACTCTTGATCCATGTGTCTCAACCAATACTTTCCGAACACTCAATGCCACCTTTATAGCCACCCAGTTACGGTGTGGTGTTTGATGTCATCAAAGCATCCATCCGGTAAAGGTGATATGCATGATCTCATGGTCGAAGGAATTAGGTTACTATGTATCAGAAAGCATATAGCAATTGAACTATTGAAATGACTTGATCTTTATGCTACGCTTATCTATAGGAGTATGTCCACCATATCATTCTCCTAACGATATGATCTTGTTGTTGATAACATCTCAATGTTCATGATAGGGAAACCACAATCATCTATCAACCAACAAGCTAGTGAAGTATAGAGGCTATACTAGGGACTTCAAATTAAGTTTACAAATCACACAAGTATCAATGTTTCCTTGTTAATACTATTATAGCATGAATGTAAACATTTATCATAAACACAAAGATATAATAATAACTACATTTATTATTGCCTCTAGGGCATATCTCCAACACCTTCATATATGAGAATTTATATATGTGATCAATTTGGGATTAGAAGGGCACCATTATCAAACCCAATGACCGTAATAATGTCTAGGGGTACCGTAGTAGTATGCCACATTAAAGAAGATCAGGTTATCTCAATCTATGGTAGTACCTATTTTGTGGAACTATATGTGATTCCGTTGAAAGGAATTGCAGTAGTTCTGAGTATGGATTGGATGACCAAATATGGAGCCCAAATAAATTGTGAGGATAAAATTGTTTCAATTAAGTCTCCAAGTGGAGGAGGATAGTATATCAAGATGACAAGCACAGCCGTATCATGGTAGATCTTTAATTAAACTCAATGAAAGAGGTTAAGTTGAAGGATATTCTAGTAGTAATGAGTTTCAAGATGTTTTTCTACAGAATTACCAGGAATGCCACCTTATCGGGAAATGGAATTCACAATTGACCTGATACCTGGTACAGCACTGATAGCCCATGTACCAAACAAAATGGGTCCTAAAGAGCTAAAAGAGATTAAAGAGCAAATTGATGAGTTAGCCAGGAAAGGATTTATTCAGGAAAGTGTATCCCCATGGGAAACTCTAGTGATTTTTGTGGATAAGAGAGATGGAAGACGGCGAATGTGTGGAGATTATAGAAATCTAAACAATGTCACCATCAAGAACAAGTACCCATTTCCAAGAATACAAGATTTATTTGATCAAGTTAAAGGAGCTCGAGTATTTTCTAAGATCGATTTGAGATCAGGATACCATCATATAAAAATTAAACCTGAAGATGTTCCAAAAATAGCATTTGTGTCAAGATATGGTCATCATGAGTATCTAGTTGTACCTTTTGGATTGACCAATGCACCAGGAATATTCATGAATTTGATGAACAAAATCTCCATGCCTTATCTGGACAAGTTTGTCATAGTTTTCATGGATGATATTTTGATATATTCCAAGAATAAAGAGGAGCATGCAGATCATTTGAGGATAGCATTGCAAATCCTAAGAGAACATAAGCTATATGCTAAGTTCATCAAGTGTGAGTTCTGGTTGGACAAGGTAGAATTTCTTGGTCATGTGATCAGTAAAGATGGAATTGTAGTAAATCCATCGAAAGTTCAATCAGTGTTGGATTGGAATGCACCAACTAATGTGAAGCAAATCAGAGGTTTCTTAGGTATGGCAGGTTATTATCAGAGATTCATTGAAGGTTTTTCCAAAATAGACGGACGAGTGACCAAATTGCTAAGTCAGAATACTCCATTCATATGGTATGAGAAGTGGCATGCTTATTTTCAAGAGTTGAAGACCAGATTAATCACAACACTAGTCTTAGCAGTACCAGAAACAGGAAAGGATTATACCGTATATTATGATGCATCCAAGGAGGGATTAGGATGTGTGTTAATGCAAAATTGTAAGGTAATTGCTTATGGATCTAGACAACTTAAACCACATGAAGTTAATTACTCAACTCATGATTTGGAGTTAGTAGCAGTAGTCTTTGCTTTAAAAGGATGGAGACATTTTCTCTCTGGAGCAAGGTGTGAATCGTACATTGATCATAAGAGTTTTAAATATTTCTTCACTCAAAAGGAATTGAATATTAGACATAAGCATTGGCTAGACTTAATCAATGATTATGACCTAACGATCAATTATACTCCTGGAAAATCCAATGTAGTGGCATATGCTTTAAGCCAGAAGAGCATAGACACTCAACCAATCAATAGGGAACTGACAAAAGAGTTACAAATGGATCTGGAAAGGTTAGAAATACAATTTATAAGAATAGAAGTTCTTGGAGGATTAGCTACCAAGAGAGTAGTGAAGAATGAAGCAGTGATCTTCGGAATGAAATTTTTAGACACCAAGAAGGAGATCCTTTCATTTCTGAAGAACTTAGAAGAATTTCTCAAGGTGAAACATCAGATTTTCACCTAGGAGATTATGTATCTTTATGGTTTCAAAACCTACTTTGTGTACCAGATGTACCTGATATCAGATAGGTAATACTCTGAGAAGCACATGAGACACCATACTCTATTCATCCAGGGAATACAAAGATGTACATGGATCTTAAGGAACTATTCTGGTGGAATAACATGAAGAGGGATATTGCAAAGTATGTGTCTGAATGCCATACTTTTCAGAGGGTGAAAGTAGAACATCAAAGTCCAGTAGGACCATTACAACCATTGGAGATTCCAGAATGGAAGTGGGAATAAATTGGCATGGATTTCATCACAGGATTACCCATGACACCGAAGCGTAAGGATATGATATGGGTGATTGTGGACAGATTTACCAAAAGTGCACATTTCATTCTCGTGAACCAAAAGGATACTGCTGAAAAAATAGTAGAAATATATGTTAATGATATCATGAGTAATCATAGAGTACCCAAGAAGACTATATCAGATAGAGGATTTGTGTTTACTTCAGCATTTTGGAAACAACTACATGAAGCATTTGGTTCAAAATTGGATTTCAGTACAACCTATCATCCATAGACTGGAGGCCAGACAGAAAGAACTAACCAAATCTTAGAAGATATGCTCGGAGCTTGTGCATTAGATTTTGGAGGTTTGTGGGAAGATCACCTACCTTTGGTAGAATTTTCCTACAATAATATCTATCATAGTAGTCTGAAGGCATCACCATATCAAGTACTTTATGGAAGAAAGTGCAGATCATCAATCTGTTGGTATGAACCTGGAAGTAGCAAAGAATTTGCACTAGTTTATATCAAAGAGAAGAAGTATATCATTGATATCATTAGAGATCGATTGAAGATAGCTCAAAGTCATCAAAAGAGTTATGCAGATCAATGTCGAAGATCATGGCATCCAGAAGTGGGAGATATGTTATATCTCAAGGTTAGTCCAATGAAGGGAGTCAAGAGATTCGGAATAAAAGGAAAATTGAGTCCAAGATATATCAGACCATTCAAGATACTAAGCCAAAACAGAACAGTAGCTTATGCTTTAGAGTTACCAAATAGGCTGGCTTAGCTTCACAATGTTTTTCATGTGTCACAACTCTGGAAATGTCTCAAAGTTCTAGATGATGCAATTACACCTCAAGAGATTGAGTTACAAGCAGACTTGACTTATGTCGAGAAGCCATGCATGATTCTGGAAGAAAAATGGAAAAGGTTAAGGAATAGAGCTATTAAGTACTGCAAAGTGCAATGGGAACATCATCCCGAGCGAGAAGCAACTTGGGACAAAGAGGATGATTTACAAGAAGCTTATCTAGAATTATTCAGGTACACATCAGCAAACTTCAAGATGAAGCTTAATTTAAGGGGGGAAACTGTAACATCCCAACATTTAGGAACCAACGAAGGGTAGAAATATGAATTTGCGCATTTGCATACATTCATCTATAAAATTGGGGTAAATTTTTCGCCAAACAAAACCCTGGAGAGATCAGAGTTTCTTTCACTATTTGGAGATAGGATTATCTCTTTATAGTGATTGCTGTAAATTATGACATGATATTTAGTAATTTAAAAGATTTTGGGTGAACAATTTGAATTCAAGTTTAAATTTGAATCATTTGAAAAAGATTTGAAAATTAGAAGTAATTGGTATTTTATTGATTTCCAAAATGATTTAGTTAATATTGTTTGAATATATAAATTTATAAACATAATTGAACATAATACAAAAATAATATATATTAATAAAAAGTATGAATCTTTGAATATATATTAAGTATTTTATTTGAAAAGGAAAATATCACAATATGAAAATAAGAATTCAAATAATAAAATATATTTCTTATTCTTTCCTTATTCAACAATAATAAAACAAATACAAATGTATATTAAGTAAGAACATTACAGGAACATTTCTTAAAGAATAAAAAACTTTATTGAATAATAGAATAATATCACATTAATCTTTTACAAAGAGATGGAATGTAAGATTACAAAAGTAATTAAATAAAAGGCCCTAAACTAATCTATCTATCTATTCCTAAACTACACCTTGATCATCAAAGCTTCTTGTAGGGGTTCGTAGCATGGAAAACGAAAAAATTCTACCGCATGAACACACACAACCAAGATCTATCTACTAGATTGTAGTAACGAGTCAATAGAGTACTCACCATCGAAGTTTCCAAAGCGGTTAACGAGAGCATATTCTCGTGGGTGATGTAGTCGTTCACTTGCCGATCACAAGATCGCATAGACGATCCTTCTGGCGCCGCATTCCGGCAGCTCTCCCGCAGTCGGTCACACATTTGTTACTCGATGAAGACCTTCCTCTCCCTTGTTCCATCAGGCAGCAAAGGTTGTAGTTCTCTCCTCGCGATTCCGGCAGCACGACGGCGTGGTGTTCGAGTTTAGAGGGGAGATCCCACAGGGCTTCGCCAAAGCCGGAGAGAGTATGGTAGAGTAGAAGAGGGCCTTGGCGATCTAGGGTTTAGAGGGCGCCGAGGTGGTGGTGTGGCCGCCGTCTAGGGCTAGGGTTTAGCCCTAGTCGGCAACTTGGAGGAGGGCCTAGGGCGGCGGCGACTTGGAGGAGGGCGTGGACGAGCTAGGGTTTGGTGGTGTGGGGCAAGGGGCGCCCCTCCCCTCTATTTATGAGAGGGAGGGGCGACAATGGGAGGGGGAGTGCTCCCCCAACTCCCCTTGCTTTTACGAAAGCAAGGAGAGGGAGGATTCCTACCTTAGGTAGGAATCCTTCCCTCCCTCCACTTGGAAACATTGTCCCAGTTTGACTTCTTCAAACTGGCTTTTTGACTTTCAAATTAGAGTTTGATTTCTCTCTTCCAAGTGTCCAGCCAAGTGACCTAGGACATGATGCAACCATTCCACTTTGTCAAGACACATTCATTTACCCTTCCCCTTCCGGATCGGTGAACCTTCTAGACTCTTCTAGAACATTCCGATGAAAACACCGGAACAATTCCTAAACTCCGGAATTGGACTTTCCTTATATGAATCTTATTATCTGGACCATTCTGGATATCCTCGTGATATCTCGTATACCATTCGAGACTCCGAACAACATTCAGTCTTCTTACTCACATTCCATATCTACTAAACAACAGCGAACCCTTAAGTGTGTCTCCCTACGGTTCGTGAATTATGCAGACATGACCGAGACTCTTCTCCGATCAATAACCAATAGAGGAATATGTAAATTCATATGGATCCCACATATTTCTATGATTACTTCGTGATTTAATCAACCATTTACATATGATACCAATTTCCCTTTGTCTCGCGATACTTTACTTATCCGAGGTTTGATCGTCAGTATCTCTGCATACCTAGTTCAACCTCGTTACCGATAAGTACACTTTACTCGTTCCTCTGATATGTGATCAATTGTGAGCCAGTCACATGCTTGCAAGATAATTGGATGACATTCCATCGAGAGGGCCCAGAGTATATCTGTCCGTCATATGGATGGACAAATCCCACTCTTGATCTATGTGCCTCAACACATACTTTCTGAACACTCAATGCCACCTTTATAACCACCCAGTTATGAAGTGGTGTTTGATGTCATCAAAGCATCCATCCGGTGATGGTGATTAACATGATATCATGGTCGAAGGATTTAGGCTGCTATGTATCTGAAAGCTTATAGCAAACGAACTATTGAAATGACTTGATCTTTATGCTATGATTATCTATAGGAGTATGTCCATCACACCATTCTCCTAATGATATGATCTTGTTGTTAATAACATCTCAATGTTCATGATCAGGAAACCATGATCATCTATTAACCAACAAGCTAGTATTACAAAGAGGCTTTACTAGGGACTCTAACAAGTTTACAAATCACACAAGTATTAATGTTTCTGGTTAATACAATTATAACATGAATTTATAAACATTTATCCTAAACACAAAGATATAATAATAACTACTTTTATTATTGCCTCTTGGGCATATCTCCAACACTATGTACCTTCAAAACTACTTTTTGTTGGAATTATGCCCTAGAGGCAATAATAAAGATGTTATTATTATAATTCTTGTTCATGATAAAGTTTATATTCCATGCTAGAATTGTATTAAGCGGAAACTTTAATACTTGTGTGGTTTGTGAACAACACCGTGTCCCTAGTATGCCTCTATGGACTAGCTCATTGATTAATGATGGTTAAGGTTTCCTAACCATAGACATGAGTTATCGATTAATAATGAGATCATATCATTGGGAGAATGATATGATGGACAGACCCAAACTAAGCGGAGCAATTAGATCGTGTCATCATGTTCATCTTTGCGAAGCTTTTCTTATGTCAAATATTGTATTCCTTAGACCATGAGATAATACAACTCCCTAGTATCGGAAGAAATCTTTGAGGTCATCAAACGTCATCCTATGAGAGGGTGATCATAAAGGTGTCTCTCAGGTGATCGGAAAGTACCTGTT
The DNA here is from genome assembly GCA_910589765.1 of Avena atlantica. Classification (NCBI taxonomy): domain Eukaryota; kingdom Viridiplantae; phylum Streptophyta; class Magnoliopsida; order Poales; family Poaceae; genus Avena; species Avena atlantica. The sequence goes on along the minus strand of OU342738.1, from coordinate 195,362,408 downwards.
GGGTTGTATGTATCGAGATGGGATTTGTCCCTCCCAAGTCAGAGAGATATACTTCGGGCCCACTCGGTAATCGATATCAACACTGCTTGCAAGCATGTGGTTAAGGTGTTAATCACAAAGTGATATCAGATTACGGAACGAGTAAAGTACTTGCTGTGAACGAGATTGAACTAGGTATGACGGTACCGACGATCAAATATCGGGCAAGTAAAATATCGCGAGACGAAAGTAATATATATATGGGATTGATTGAATCCTGGCATCATGGTTCATCCGATATGATCATCGATGAATGTGTCAGAGTCAATATGGGTTTCTAGACCCCGCTGTTGATTATTGATTGAAGATCATGTCTGCATGTTCTCGAACCCGAAGGGTCACACACTTAACGTGTCTCGATGCTAGGATAGAATGGATAATTGGTTTATGAGTTTTTGTTCGGAGTCTCGGATGGGATCCGGGACATCACGAGAGGTTCCGGAATGGTCCGGAGAATAAGATTCATATAAGGCAATGCAGTTTTTGGAGTTCGGAATTGTTTCGGGTTAAGCGGGATTGTACCGGAAGCTTCTAGAACTTTCCGGAAGGGGACCAACGTGGCCCCACCTGCCGGGAGGGGCATGGGACTATGAGGGAGTGCCCTAGCCACATTGGGCCAGGGGCACAAGGCCCCATAGGGCCCAGCCGGCCATACCAAGGGGAAACCCTAAGGGAGCTTGTAGAAGGGGGGAAACTTGCCCCTCACTCCTCCCTCCTTTGGCCGCCGGCCTAGGGCTTGGGGCAGGGTTAGGGCTGGGGCGCACACCCCCCCCCCCCCCACACCTCCTCCTCAACCCTAGATGCCCTCCTCTCTCTCTCCCTTCCGACTACGTGTAGGCGAAGCCCTGCTGCAGAAACTCTCCACCACTTGCACCACGCCGCCGCGTTGTAGATCCAATCCGTCTCTCCACCATACTTTCTGGACCGAGGAAGGAGGAGACGTCGAGGTGCTGCACGTGTGCATCTCTCGGAGGCATCGCCACTTGCGGTGCTAGATCGGATCGGATCGCGAAGAGGAGAAGCGAGTACGACTACATCACCCACGTTCCGACGAACGTTCCGTTGTGCGAATCTTCAAGGGTATGAAGATCTCATCTAATCTCTCTCGTTGTTTGCATCTCCAAGATTAGATCTTGGCTTTCCCGTTCGCATCCGTAGAATTTTTTTGATTTACTATGCTGCGAAACCCTTCAGTGGTATCAGATCTAGATCTATGCGTAGATGTGTTTCACGAGTAGAACGCACCATGGTTGTTGCGGGCGTTGATGTTTTCTGTTGAAGCCTCTTGTTTGTGTTCTTCTTATGACGCGGGATAGTGAGATTGAAGCGGTTCGGGCTAACCTTACACAACGTCGTTCGCGAGACCGGCTCCGCACTTGACGTGTGGGTTGTTCCACACATGCGGCTAGTGGATGCCAGTTTCCCTCACTATAGTTGTCATGGGATTTACACCGGAGTTTGGCAACCATAATATCACTGTTGTGGCTTTCCGTAGGTAAGAATCGTTCTTAGCTTGCTAATCCCATAAGCCATGTAAAACATGCAACAACAAAGTAGAGGCGTCTAACTTGTTTTTGCAGGGAGTGTTTTCTGTGATATGGTATGGCCCAAGATGTGATGTGTATATTGTATGTGATGATCATGTTTTGTAATGTTTCACGACTTGCATGTCGATGAGTACACAACCGGCAGGAGCCATATGGTTGTCTTTATAATTGTGTATGACATGTGTGTCAACTTCTTATACGCCATGTAATAGTTTCACTTTATCGCTAAGTAGTTAGCAATAGTTGTAGTTGCTATTCGTGGTGGAGGCAATCATGGTGGAGTGATGGAGATCATGCTGGCACGCACAAGATGGTGATCATTGCGCGAAGATTGGCTATACCATGTCACATAAAGTTATATGCATGTGATGTTTATCCTTTTATGTATCTTATTATGCTTAGTTCGCGACAGTAGAATTATAAGATGATTCCTCACTTAAAGATCAAGATAAAACTGTGTTCTCCCCATGTATGCACCGTTGCGAAATTTTGTCGTGTCCAAGCATCACGTGATGATCGGGTGCTATAGACTCTACGTTCACATACAATGGGTGCAAGCCAGTTTTGCACACGCGGAAATACTTGGGTTTGACTTGACGAGCCTAGCATATACAGACATGGCCTCGGAACACATGAACCCAAAGGTTAAGCATGAGTCATATGAATGATATGATCGACACTTTGTTGTCCACCATTGAAACCACATCTCTTCTCGTGAAGATCGGATTAGGTGTGGTGAATTTGGATCGGGTTCACTAAACAACTTGAGGGATGTTGAATTTAGTGGGAGTTCATCTAGTAATTTGATTAAATGTTGAACTAGTTGTCATGAACATAGTCTAATTTGTACTTGCAAATATTGTAGATCAAATGGATAAGTCCAACTTCAACTTCAACGTTTTTGCTGAGAAGGAAAAGCTTAAAAACGATGGGTCTAACTTCACCAACTGGTTCCGCAATCTGAGAATCATTCTCTCTGGCGGTCAAAAGGACTATGTCCTTGAGAATGCGTTAGGTGACGCCCCTGCTGCTACTGCGCCGGCTGATGAGAAAGCTGTCTATCAGTCGCGCAAAGATGATTATGGTGTGATTAAGAGAACCATGTTGTTTTCTATGGAATCGGACCTTCAAAATCGTTTTGAAGACTATCCCGGGCCCTTTGAGATTCTCGAGGAGCTGAAAACCATGTTTCAGACTCAGGCCCATTTTGAGAGATATGAGATCTCTGAGAAGTTATTTAACTGCAAGATGGAGGAAGGGAGTTCTGTTAGTGAGCACGACATTAAGATGTCGGGCTACACTCAACGCCTTGAGCAACTGGACTGCAAGATTCCAGAGGAGCTCAAGATTGACAGGGTTCTGCAATCACTCCCTCCCAGCTACAAAAGTTTTGTAGTGACTCACAATCAGATTGGTTCCACTGATACGATCACCGAGCTCTTCGCAAAGCTGAAGGCTGCGGAGGTGGACATCAAAAAGGATAATCATGTGTTGATGGTCAACAAGCCCCCCACCTTCAAGAAAGGTAAGGGTGCAAAGAATCCCTTCAAGAAAGGCGGCGGCAAGCGCGTTGCCCCTGCTGAGAAGAAGCTCAGGTCTGGTCCTAAGCCGGACACTGAGTGCTTCTATTGCAAGGACAAGGGTCACTGGAAGTGCAACTGTCCGAAGTACTTAGCGGACAAGAAGGCTGGCACCATCAAAGGTGTATTTGATATACATGTTATTGATGTTTTCCTTACTAGCCCTCGTTGTAGTGCCTGGGTATTTGATACTGGTTCAGTTGCTAATATTTGTAACTCGAAACAGGAGCTACGGAATAGACGGCGGCTTGCGAGGAATGAGGTGACGATGCGCGTTGGCAACGGAGCAAGAGTTGATGTGATGGCCGTCGGCACGCTCTCCTTAGTTTTACCTTCGGGATTAGTTTTAAACCTCAATAAATGTTATTATGTGCCTGCGTTGAGCATGAACATCATTTTTGGATCGTGTTTATTGCAAGACGGTTATTCATTTAAATCGGAGAATAATGGTTGTTCTATTTATATGAATAACATCTTTTATGGTCATGCACCTATTGTGAATGGTTTATTTCTTCTAAATCTCGAAAGGGATGAAACACACATCCATAACATTGAGGCTAAGAGATGCAAAGTAGATAGTGATAATACTACTTATTTGTGGCACTGTCGTCTAGGTCATATTGGAGTAAAGCGCATGAAGAAACTCCATTCTGATGGACTTTTGGAGTCTCTTGATTTTGAATCATTTGACAGATGCGAACCATGCCTCATGGGAAAGATGATCAAAACCCCGTTCTCCGGAATGGTGGAGCGAGCAACGGACTTGTTGGAAATCATACATACCGATGTATGCGGACCGATGAGTGTTTCGACGCGCGGTGGATATCGCTATTTTCTCACTTTTACCGATAACTTAAGTAGATATGGGTATATCTATTTAATGAAACATAAATCTGAAACATTTGAAAAGTTCAAAGAATTTCAGAATGAAGTGGAGAACCATCGTAACAGAAAGATTAAGTTTCTACGATCCGATCGTGGAGGTGAATATTTGAGTTACGATTTTCTCACGCATCTCAAAGCAAGCAGAATCGTTTCGCAACTCACGCCACCCGGAACACCACAGCGCAATGGTGTGTCTGAACGCCGGAATCAAACCCTATTAGATATGGTCCGATCGGTGATGTCTCTTACTGATTTGCCGTTATCATTTTGGGGTTATGCATTAGAAACCGCTGCATTCACTTTAAATAGGGCACCATCTAAATCCGTTGAGACGACACCGTATGAACTATGGTTTGGGGCTAAACCTAAGTTGTCGTTTCTTAAAGTTTGGGGATGCGAAGCTTACGTCAAGAAGTTGATGCCGAACAAGCTCGAACCCAAAGCGGAGAAATGCGTCTTCATAGGATACCCTAAGGAAACTATAGGGTATACCTTCTATCACAGAACCGAGGGCAAAGTGTTTGTCGCAAAGAACGGTTCCTTTCTTGAGAAGGAGTTTCTCTCGAAAGAAGTGAGTGGGAGGAAAGTAGAGCTAGACGAGGTTGTTGAACCTTCTCTTGAATTGGAGAGTAGAGCAGCACCTGAAATTGTTCCAGTGCCGCCTGCACCAACGATAGAGGAAGCTAATGACAAGGATCATGAAGCTTCGGACGATGCTGCTACTGAACGTCACAGGTCGACAAGGTCGCGTGCCCCTCCTGAGTTGTACGGCAACCCTGTCTTGACTGTCTTGTTGGTAGAAGACAGTGAACCTACGAACTATGAGGAAGCGATGATGAGCCCAGACTCTGAGAAATGGCTAGAGGCCATGAAATCCGAATTGGGATCCATGAGCGAAAACCAAGTGTGGACTTTGGTGGACCCTCCTAGCGACCGAAAGGCCGTTGAGTGCAAATGGATCTTCAAGAATAAAACGGACGCGGATGGTAATGTTACCGTCTATAAAGCACGACTTGTCGCGAAAAGTTTTCGACAAGTTCAAGGTGTTGACTACGATGAGACTTCTCTCCCGTAGCGATGTTTAAGTCCATTCGAATTTTATTAGCAATTGCTGCGTTTCATGATTATGAAATATGGCAGATGGATGTCAAGACTGCGTTCCTCAATGGCAACATTGATGAAGAGTTGTATATGATGCAACCCGAAGGTTTTGTCGATCCTAAGGATGCTGATAAAGTATGCAAACTTCAGCGTTCCATTTATGGACTGAAGCAAGCATCTCGGAGTTGGAACCTTCGTTTTGATCAAGTGATCAAGAGCTTTGGATTTGTTCCAAATTGCTATGAAGCTTGTATCTACAAGAAAGTGAGTGGGAGCTCGGTGACATTTCTGGTACTATATGTGGATGACATATTGATTATTGGAAATGACATTAACATGCTTAACGATGTGAAGAGTTATTTGAACAAGTTTTTTTCAATGAAAGACCTAGGTGAAGCTGCTTATATATTGGGCATCAAAATCTATAGAGATAGACAAAGACGCCTAATAGCTTTAAGCCAGAGTACATACCTAGACAAAGTTCTGAAAAGGTTCAGAATGGATAAGGCAAAGAAAGGTTCAGTGCCTATGTTGTCAGGTAAGATATTGAGCGAGGCTCAGTGTCCAGCTACGGTAAATGATCGGGAAGCTATGAGCAAAGTGCCTTATGCCTCGGCCATAGGTTCTATCATGTATGCCATGCTATGTACTAGACCGGATGTGTCCAATGCTCTTAGTTTGACGAGCAGATATCAAAGTGATCCAGGAGTGGAACACTGGACAGCCGTGAAGAACATCCTAAAGTACCTAAATAGGACTAAAGAAATGTTCTTAGTCTATGGGGGTGATGAACAGCTCGTCGTAAAAGGTTACGTCGACGCTAGTTTCGACACCGGCAAGGATGATTCTAAATCTCAGACAGGATACGTTTATATTTTGAATGGAGGAGCTGTGAGCTGGAGAAGCTGCAAGCAAAGCGTGATCGCGGGATCTACAGTAGAAGCGAAATACATGGCTGCTGCAGAAGCGTCAAGTGAAGGAGTTTGGATCAGGAACTTCATCACGGAGCTTGGCGTGGTTCCAAGTGCATTGGACCCACTGGAGATATTGTGTGACAACACTGGCGCCATAGCACTCGCTAAGGAACCAAGATATCATCCAAAGACCAAGCATATCAACCGCAAGTTTCATATAATCCGAGATTATATAGCAGATGGAGATCTGAAGATTAGCAAAGTACATACAAATCTGAATGTCGCAGATCCATTGACTAAACCTCTTCCATGTGTAAAACATGATCAGCACCTTAGTGCCATGGGTGTGAGATTGTTGCCAAATGTAAACTAGATTATTGACTCTAGTGCACGTGGGAGACTGTTGGAATTATGCCCTAAAGGCAATAATAAAGATGTTATTATTATAATTCTTGTTCATGATAAAGTTTATATTCCATGCTAGAATTGTATTAAGCGGAAACTTTAATACTTGTGTGGTTTGTGAACAACACCGTGTCCCTAGTATGCCTCTATGGACTAGCTCATTGATTAATGATGGTTAAGGTTTCCTAACCATAGACATGAGTTGTCGATTAATAATGACATCATATCATTGGGAGAATGATATGCTGGACAGACCCAAACTAAGCGGAGCAATTAGATCGTGTCATCGTGTTCATCTTTGCGAAGCTTTTCTTATGCCAAATATTGTATTCCTTAGACCATGAGATAATACAACTCCCTAGTATCGGAAGAAAGCTTTGAGGTCATCAAACATCATCCTATGAGAGGGTGATCATAAAGGTGTCTCTCGGGTGATCGGAAAGTACCTGTTGGGTTGTATGTATCGAGATGGGATTTGTCCCTCCCAAGTCAGAGAGATATACTTCGGGCCCACTCGGTAATCGATATCAACACCGCTTGCAAGCATGTGGTTAAGGAATTAATCACAAAGTGATATCGGATTACGGAATGAGTAAAGTACTTGCTGTGAACGAGATTGAACTAGGTATGACGGTACCGACGATGAAATCTCGGGCAAGTAAAATATCGCGAGACGAAGGGAATATATATGGGATTGATTGAATCCTGGCATCGTGGTTCATCCGATATGATCATCGATGAATGTGTGGGAGTCAATATGGGTTTCCAGACCCCGCTGTTGATTATTGATAGAAGATGATGTCTGCATGTTCTCGAACCCGAAGGGCCACACACTTAACGTGTCTCGACGCTAGGATAGATTGGATAATTGGTTTATGAGTTTTTGTTCGGAGTCTCGGATGGGATCCGAGACATCACGAGAGGTTCCGGAATGGTCCGGAGAATAAGATTCATATAAGGCAATGCAGTTTTTGGAGTTCGGAATTGTTTCGGGTTAATCGGTATTGTACCGGAAGCTTCTAGAACTTTCCGGAAGGGGACCAACGTGGCCCCACCTGCCGGGAGGGGGCATGGGCCTATGAGGGAGTACCCTGGCCGCATTGGGCCAGGGGCACAAGGCCCCATAGGGCCCAGCCGGCCATACCAAGGGGAAACCCTAAGGGAGCTTCTAGAAGGGGGGGGGGACTTTCCCCCCACTCCTCCCTCCTTTGGCCGCCGGCCTAGGGCTTGGGGGAGGGGTTAGGGCTGGCTCCCACCCCTCTATATATAGAGGGCTGGGGCGCACCACCCACCCCCTCCCCCACACCTCCTCCTCAACCCTAGCCGCCCTGCTGCCCCCCTCTCTCTCTCTCCCTCCCGACTGCGTGTAGGCGAAGCGCTGCTACAGAAACTCTCCACCACTTGCACCGCGCCATCGCGTTGTAGATCCAATTCGTCTCTCCACCATACTTGCTGGACCGAGGAAGGAGGAAACGCCGAGGTGCTGCACGTGTGCATCTCTCGGAGGCATCGCCACTTGCGGTGCTAGATCGGATCAGATCGCGAGGAGGAGAAGCGAGTACGACTACATCACCGATGTTCCGACGAACGTTCCGCTGTGCGAATCTTCAAGGGTATGAAGATCTCATCTAATCTCTCTCGTTGTTTAGATCTCCTAGATTAGATCTTGGCTTTCCCGTTCGCATCCTTAGAAATTTTTTGATTTACTATGCTGCGAAACCCTTCACTTTTATTATTGCCTCTTTGGGGAGATTGAAAGGGCATGTATGCCCCCATGTGTGGTTTTGGTAATTAATGACAATCTCCATGGACTAATGTGTAAATTGAGTTTCACTTGTAGGTTTATCCATTGGCATCGCTTGGGCCATGTGTTGGTCTCAAGGTTGGAAGATGAAGAAATGTCCAAGTGCTTTGTGACCATTGGAATCATGAAGAAAGAAGGAAATGTCCAAGAAGGTATGAAGAATGGCGAGCTCAAGATGCGCCATCTCTAGAAGATCTCATGCTTTAAGCTTGCCATCCTAGTGATCAAGGGGTGATGAAGACAAGTTCAAAGAAGAGGTTTCCCCATGGAGTATGGGGGAGCAATTTGCAAGTCTTCATCTTCATCAAGCATGAGAAAACAAGAAAGGTGTTCCCACTCTAGAAGAAAAATACGGTTTACAACAAGTTCAGGTGGAATGCTCAAGGCAAAGGTATGCTCTTGATAGGGCTTCTCTTTTGCCGGTCTCGTTTTGTTAGTTGGGAGACCGGGTTTAGGATAGATAGTCGTTCTATCAAGAGGGGCTCTCAAGATGGTGTCTCGTTTCCATCGTTCAGAGAGAGCTCAAGCCTTTGCATGCATAGCATCATCTTTCTTGGTTGTTATTTGGTTCTTGTCCATGAGAGGATCTAGAGCTCGTGGTCATCATCATAACAAGCTCTAGTTCATCATCTAAGGATTTCCCTTGCATATATTATTGCGGTTTTTGATCATGCAAGTTTTCCGGATGCACACCTTGTTGGATTCTATTTGTCGTTATCTTTCCAACAAAATTGGTTTCATCTCGTTTGGAGTTTGGATGCAAAAGTTATTGCAGTTTTGGTTTCTGGAATTTCCCTGACCAGAAGTTCTGGCTACCCACCGGAAGTTCCGCTAGGGCATTTTGCCGCCGGTAGTTCTCGTGGAAGCTCCGGTTCTTCTTCCTCTCATGTTCAGTATATTCTCTATATGGTTTGTTGTATTTGACAGAATTTGGGTCAGAAGTTTCGGCGGTAATACCGCCCCCACCGAAAGTTCCGGCCAGGGACCGGAAGTACCGCTCGGGCATCATTGCCGCCAGAAGTTCCGATTGAAAATCCGGCTCTTGTTCCACTCACGATCAGTAAACTTCTATTTTGGAAGTGTCATATTTGACAGAACTTAAGTCGGAATTTGCACCTCGCTCCCACCGGAAGTTCTGGTGGACCGGCGGAAGTTCCGTCCAGGCTCGTGTTTTCAGTCTTTCGCATCACAGTTTTCTGACTGTTGGCTGAGTGCCACCGGAAGTTCCAGCCTCCCACCGGAAGTTCTGGTCAGGGTCGTGAATGCCCATAACGGGCAGATCTAGGATCCCTTTAAAAGGGGCTCCTCTTCCCCTTAGTGGGCACTAGATGTTTTCTTGGTTCTTGGCTTTCTCTCTCTCCTCCATTGTTGACCTTAAAGAGATTTCCCTCTCCCCTTTCCCTTCCTATGATTCTTGCATGTTTTTGAGGGATTTGAGAGAGGGGATCTAGATCTACAATCCCCCCAAGCTAAATCCCTTCTTTGTGAAGGAATCATTGGGATCTATGTTGTGGATATACCAAATAGGTATACCTACAACATAGTCTCATACCGGCAAGTCCGGGTGGCCCACAGTTTGTGGTTAGGCCTATGGCATAACCGAGAGGCCCAGTTGCTGATAGACAAGATGGAGGTCCAGCAGGGATGAAGGAAGGCAACGTGTCACCGCCTTAGGTGGAGACGGAGCCTTGGAGGACACGAAGACTAGTTAGTATTAGTCTAGGACTCTATAACCATATCCAGCTGGGACTCTCCTTGTAACCCTAGGTCCTGGCGTCCTTATAATCCGGCCTACGAGAGCCTTTAGGGCAGACACAATCTCATAGACAAGTGCATAACACTACTCACACACAGCGAACCCCCCCTCCCCCCCAATCCTGTAACTCGGCGTATTTCCATTATAGTGATTTATAGCAGGAGTAGGATCTCGCCACCGTCGAGAGATCTGACCCTGGGTAAACTGTGTCAGGTCATCCCGGACGCTCTCCGTCTTACCCCACGTCTCTAAACTCGTTGTTGGGATACCCCTATGGCGTACGTGTCGACAATACCATGACAATCTAGATCTTGGAGAGTTTTGTGTTCTCCTCTTGTGTTCTTCCTCCCTTATTCACCCAATAGCTTTTGTAGTTTTGTTGGAATTTGGGAGTGAAGGACTTGCCCTTGCATTTGTTGCATAGGTTTGAGTTCTCCTCGGACATTCGGCGAGTACAAGCTTGTGGGCTTGTTACTCTTGGGTTCTTGGAACCCTAGACGGTTGTGTGGTTGGGTTGTTGACCTTTTGTGGTCTTATAGCCTTTTGTGGCTTTGTTGGCCTTTTGTGGCATTGTAGCCTTTTGTGGCTTTGTTGTTGGGAGCCTATAATTGAGTTGTGGATATAGACCCAATCTTGTACAGGTTCGGTGACTTCCCTCAAGAGTCCCATAGTGGAGCGAGTGCCCGCCTTTTGTGGTGCGCACTCGGGAGAATAGGGTGAGCCTTTTATGGCGTCGGTGAGTTGCATTCTTCCGCATCCGACGTGAGGCCTTGTGTGGCATTGGGTGAGCATCGAGCCACCACACCTCGAGGTGATCCATTTGTGGCGTTCGGAGAGCATTGCGCTATCGCACCTCTCCAACGGAGATGTAGCTTCTTTGGAAGTGAACTTCGGGAAACAAATCTTCGTCTCTGCGTCCATCGGTTATCTCTCAACCGAGCCATTTACTTGTGCACTTTACTTTGTGATAGCCATCGTGCTTGAAGTATTTATATCTTGCTATCACCTTGTTGCTTGTTTTGCTTAGCACAGGTTGTTGGTGCACTTAGGTGAACCTAGTGGTGAGGTTTTGTGCTCAATAAATTAAACGTTAGTTTTATTCCGCATTTATTTGAGCCTAAATCATAATAATTTTAAAATCCTATTCACCCCCCCTCTAGGCGGCATCATTTGGTCTTTCAAAAGGTATACCCAATAGTTTCCTTCGGGTATCCCATGAAGACGCATTTTCCGCTTTGGGTTCAAGCTTGTGGGGCTATAACTTCTTTACATAAGCTTCTCAACCCCAAACTTTAAGGAATGATAATTTAGGTGTCTTCCCAAACCATAATTCATACAGTGTTTTTCCAACGGATTTAGATGGTGCCCTATTTAAAGTGAATGCGGCTGTTTCTAATGCATAACCCCAAAACAACAAAGGTAAATCTGCAAATGACATCATAGAACGAACCATATCTAAGAGATTTTGATTACGACGTTCAGACACACCATTACGTTGCGGTGTTCCCGGCAGTGTTAATTGTGGAAGTATTCCGCATTTCTTCAAGTGCTCGCCAAACTCGTTACTTAGATATTCACCTCCACGATCAGATCGTAGAAATTTAATCTTTTTGTTACGTTGATTCTCTACTTCACTTTGAAATTCCTTAAACTTCTCGAAAGTTTCGGACTTATATTTCATGAAATAGATACACCCATATCTACTTAAGTCATCCGTGAAAGTAAGAACATAACTATAACCACCGTGCGATGCTACACTCATCAGGCCACACACATCGGTATGCATGATTTCCAGTAAGTCCGTAGCTCGCTCCATCATACCAGAAAATAGAGTCTTAGTCATTTTTCCCATCATACATGCTTCGCATCTTTGAAGTGATTCAAGAATTCCATCGGAATGGAGTTTCTTCATATGCTTCATTCCAATGTGACCAAGACGACTGTGCCACATGTATGTAGAATTATCATTTAATTTCAAACGTTTAGCATCTATATTATGAACATGTATATCATTACTATCAAGATTCAATAAGAATAGACCATCTATCAATGGTGAATTACCATAAAATATAGTACTCATATAAATCGAACAACCATTATTCTCGAACTTAAACAAGTAACTGTCTCGCAGTAAATAAGATCCTGATATAATGTTCATGCTCAACACAGGCACTAAATAACAATTATTTAAGTATAAAACTAGTTCCGATGGTAGATGAAGAGGGAGCATGCCGACGGCGACCACATCAACCTTTGATTCGTTTCCAATGCACATCGTCACCTTATCTTTCGCTAGTCTCCTTTTATTCTGCAGCACCTCTTTTGAGTTACAAATATGAGCAATCGAACCAGTATCAAATACAGGCACTACTACGATTACTATGAAGATACACATCAATAACATGTATATCGGACACACCTTTCTTCTTGATGTTGTTGTTCTTCAGATCTGCCAAGTACTTAGGGCAATTCCACTTCCAATGACCTTCTCCATTGCAGTAAAAGCACTCAATATCAGGCTTTGGCCCAGCCTTGGTCTTCTTCGCTAGTGTGGTAGCTTTCTTACCGCCCTTCTTTAAGTTTCCCTTTTTCTTAGGCTTGCCTTGCTTCTTGAAATTGGTGATCTTATTGACCATCAACACTTGGTGCTCTTTCTTGATCTCCACTTCCGCAGACTTCAACATAGAGAAGAGTTCTGGTAACGACTTATCCATGCGCTGCATATTGTAGTTCATCACAAAGTTCTTGTAACTTGGTGGTAATGATTGGAGGACACGGTGAATATCCAAAGCATTAGGAATTATTATTCCCAAGATCTGGAGCTTATTGGTGTGCCCAGACATATTAAGCACATGCTCACTGACGGAGCTTCCCTCTTCCATCTTACAGTTAAAGAACTTTTCAGAAGCTTCGTAACTCTCAACTGCTGCATGAGCCTCAAATATCATTTTGAGTTCACGGACAATATCATGTGGGTCAAAGTTCTCAAATATTTTTTGAAGCTCCAATCCCAAACCATACAAGATAACACACTAAACTGTGGAGTACTGATTCTTCCGAGTACGGTAAACATTTTTCACCTCATCGGTAGCATCATCTGCAGGTGGGTCACCCAGCGGTGCATCTAGCACATAGGTCAACTAACTGATGACCCACAAGTATAGGGGGTGTATAACAGTACTTTCGATAAATAGGAGGGTCGATCCCAACAAGGAGCAGAAGGTGTTGAGTAGTGGTATGGAGCAGGAAATCTCTATAAATACTTAGCAAACGGATTTTTAGGGGTTTTCTGATAAAGCAACAAAACAAAGTGCAAGTAATAAAGACAACGAACAAATGCAGCAAGTGGCCCAATCCTTTCTTAGCAAAGGACAAGCCGGTGGAAATACTTATAAGCACCAAACGTTCTCGAAGACACATGGGAATTCTGTCAAGTGCTTTCGTTTCAAATAGTTGAGTACCCTTCTTTGGTGTTGTAAGTGTTGTGTGGATGAACCTTCCTAATGTACCGACCTTACTTGGACTAATACATACTTGTGATTAAACCCCCTACAAGCATCCGCAACTATAGGAAAGTAATTAAGATATAAACCTAACCACAGCCTTAAACTCTGAGATCCTACACTCCCTTGTGCAAAGATGTCCTAACGGGGGTTCAGATTTCTGTCACTCCGGCAACCCCACAATTAGTGGCCAAATACACAATGCATTCCCTAGGCCCATAAATGGTGAAGTATCATGTAGTCGACGTTCACATGACACCACTAGAAGATTAGCACCACAACTTAAATACTAAACCATTGAATAATAACTCAACACAAATCCACTACTAACAACATGACTTCTCCCGTGTCCTCAAGAACTAAATGAACTATTCACAAGACATCATATGGATCAAGATCAAAGATGATATGGTGATGGATAACAATATGAACATAAACAATAATCCAATGGTTCCACTCACAAGCATCAACTACAATAGTAATCAACACCGCGAAGGTTTCCCCTAAGAACTATGCAAGTATTCAACATGATTGTTACAGCGGGATAGAGTGGTGATGGTGGAGATGATGGTGTGGATGATGATGATGATCCTGATGAAGTGTAGCTTGATGATGGTGTTGATGGCGACGATCTCCCTTCTCTGGAAGGAATTTCCCTAGCAGAAATCTGTCTGCCGGAGAGCTCTTTCTCTCACGGTGTTTTCCACCCCGCAGAGGCGGCGGAAATCTTTCTGTGATCCCTCCCCTGATATTAGGGTTTCGAGAGGAAGATATAGGCGAGAGGGTGGAGTCGGAGGCCGGCCAGGTGGGCCACACATGCCCTAGGCGCGGCCCAGTGGGGACCCGCGCCTAGGGGATTATGGCCCATGTGGCCCAGCTACGCCTCCCCTTCTGGCTTCCTTCGTCTTCTGGGAAAATATAATTTTCCAATATTTTTCTGGTATTTTTCTAATCTTCACGAAATTGCATCAAAAAACCTCTTTTTCCATCAGAACCCTGACTCCGGCAGTTCATCCTCCAAGAATCATCCAACATGCATAAACAGATGAAAAGCCATAATAAGACAAATATCAATGAATAGAGGCAAATTGTGATATAGAATGGTGATGCAAATTGGACGTATCAACTCCCCCAAGCTTAGAACTTCGCTTGTCCCCAAGAAAAAACTGACCTCGGTAAACATGTCCACAAGTTTATGGAGTGAAGTGTCGATAAAAGAATACGGACAAGAAGCATAAAACTTACCATTACACAACTCATAGAAGAAAGCAACTCACCATTATATAACTTAGCTTGCAGCAAGTACATGAGTCACAATAGATATGCATAAAGATAAATCATAATTGGAATTGGCAAACTTTGTTCTTGGTCAGAGAACAGCTGACAAACAGTTTCACAAAAAGCTTTTGTAGAAGTTTTCAAAACAGGAGCACTCTTTGATCAAAAAAGTTTTTCACAATGAAGGCTTTCAAAGTAATACTCAATAGATAAGAGTCTTGTGCAAACAAGGAAGATAAAGAACATGATTGAATAAAACATCATATGAATGCTTGAAACACAACAACTCAAATACTTGTTGGAGATAGAGAGGAAGTAGGTTTACTGACTCAACTTGGAGATAGGAGAAAGGTCCCTTTATAGAGGGAAGCAGGGATTTCAAGTCATAAAGAGCTTCCAAAAGATTATGGTACTTACTAGCTTTGAGCCCTAGTTGCCCCTATCATAGGCATCTTGAGATGATTAAGGTTAAAGTGAACAAGGATGGAGTATATGCTTGACGAAATATAAGTTGGCAATCTCATGTCCCTTGAGAATGAGGGTCGCTCCTCATGCTACTCAACTTTAGTCACCGATAAGTTCTTGTCATTGTAAGTACATGTGTATCATAAAGAACCACCAACGAGGTACCCCTTGCACATGGTACAGGAGCTATCCCATAACCAAAATGACAAGGCAAGCAGACAATGAGCATCTCAGCGATCTTTTTATTTACTATGTGCATAGATTTTTATTGAGGATGCTTCACAGAATGCTCATTATGGTGATGCTGCAAGTTTCCACCATGATTTGGCATGGCTTAGGCTAGCGGCCGGTCGTGGTGGTGTCAGGGTAGATGCCATGGGTAGGCTTAAGTTGGGGGCCGAATGGATGCTTGTGGTCACCGGGGAGGAAGTGCACGGTCTAGCCGCGCACAAAGAACAAGATGAACTCTCCACGCTTAGGAATTTTACTAATCCTAGAAGTTTACAAGTGCTCCTTGATCGGTATGAACTAAGACTCAGGGCACTAGTTTTCTACTTGGTCCAACCTCCTCAAACCCTATCTATGGCCCTCCTTATATACGCGAAGGTTACCTAGGTTACACCCCTTTGGGTCCTAGGGTTACTGTTTGGATCTTGGTCCTCACTGTACGGTACGGGTCATGGGCTAGCCTTGAGCCCCTTGACCCGGTCCATAAAGCTAGACAGCTAAGGGTCTTCTCGTACGTAGCCTCCAGTTCTTTTGGCGTCACGCAGTAACTTCGTACATCAGCCCTTGGTTTAGGCGTCACCCGGCTCCTTTCGTGTCATCCGGCGTCGCCCTTCTCTTTTGACCGTGCTTTACCATGGTCCCTCCTGAACCTCACTCGGAAAGTTGCCACGCGTCCCGTCTGACTCGGACTTCCCTCGTGAGACTCGGCTTGTTGCTTCCTGCAAGGTTAACAAACTTGTCTTATACGGGCCGACATAATTCCTATGTCGGCCGTACAAGACCATCCTACCTGGTCGTTGTTACTCGGCCAGGTTCATTCTTTACTCAGCATAAGCCAAGCTAGGCAAAGTTTTACCCCTTATGACCCTACCAGGGGTTATTCCCCCGACATTAGTCCCCGAAGCTGGTGAGGCCTAGCAGTTCTAGCTGTTAGGCGTCTCCAGGTTCCTTTAATGTGCTTGGAACTTCTCTTTCTATCAGCATTTACTGCTTATGGCGCACTGTTTGGCATAACCTCGATCTTTTCCAAGTCTACTTTGCTCTTTCCGAGTGTCATCTTTGACTTTTTGGCCCATTTTTGCCTCATGCCAAGTCATTTTCGGTTCGCCTTAGTCACTGACAGCTTGTAATCATGATGACTTGCCTCAAATTTTGTCCCAAATGAAGGGAATATGCCCAAGAGGCAATAATAAAGTGGTTATTATCGTATTCCTTATTTATGATAAATGTTTATTTTACATGCTATAATTATATTAATACGGAAACTTTAATACATGTGTGTCTAATAAACAAAAGGAAGTTCCTAGTTATGCCTCTCTTATATACTAGCTCATTGATTAACAAGATGATCAAAGGTTTCCTGACCATGGAGATTGGATGTTGTCAATAACGAGGTCACAACATTGTTGGAATGATGTGATGAACATTCATCTGAAGTATAGCATTACGATCAAAGTCATTGAGTTTATATTGCTATAACAACTTACGAAGTGATCCTAATCCTTACACAATGAGATCATGTCAATCACTAACACCGGAAGAGTTTCTTGATAACATCAAACGTCACACCGTAACAGGGTGATTATAAAGATGGGTTCAGAACTACTAAAGTGTTATATTGAGGCCCATGGATCGAGAGTGGAATTTGTTCATCCCGATGATGGATAGATATGCTCTGGGCCCTCGGTGATATCACATTGATTATCTTGCAAGCAAGTGATTTGATCACTGGAATGTTATATCACGGGAACAAGAAAAGAGTACATTTCAGTAACGAGATCAAACTAGGTATGGAGATACCGATTATCGAATCTCGGACATGTAATATATCACAAAACAAAAGGATTAAGATACTAGTGTAAAAGTTTCTCACGATCACAAGAAAGTCATCGTTGAATGTGTGGGAGTCAGTACGGATCTTCAGGTCCCGCTTCTGATTAGTGATCGGAGAGGGGTCTCGATCATGTCCGCATTATTCGTGAACCATAGGGTGACACACTTAAGAGACACCGACATCCATTTGGAGCAAAAGTTTCATGCCGTAAAGAATAACAAGCGCATGAATTTATTTCACTAGATACCAAAACGGGTTTTTGGGTGAAATTGTAGAAAGTGTTTTTGCATGTGAAATGAAATACTAGCAAGGGGTTATATGAGAATGTTTTTCATTAAAGTAATTGAAAAAATTCTGAATAAATAAAATGAGTTTTATTTAATGAGAGTTTGCATTAAATTTGGTGGAAATTTAATGGGAATTTGTGTGGGTTTTTGAGTGGAGGGAATTGAAAGGCATTTGTGTGAGTGGAGTGTCCACCCACATGAATGAAAGGAGGGGAGGGGGCAGCCCCATGGCTGGGCGCATAGCCCCTTGGGTTCCCCCCTCTCCCTATAAAAGGAGCCCCTCCCTCTCTCTCACTCACACCTCCTCGCAAAGGATCTCTCTCCCCCCTTTAGAATTCCCCCATGGTCTCGGATCAGCAAGATACATGTTCCCGGTGGCTTTTTATGGACGGATTTTTTACTTCCGCTGCTTCGCTGGAGCGAGGGCCCAGAGGTTGTCGGGGTACCCGGACGTGTGTGCGATCACGGATGCACCACTACTTTGTGGTGCTGGACGTGATGGTGCTGGACCGGCTGGACCAGATAGACTTCATCACGATCTTGAGATCGGCAAGCGTTCGACTACATCATCCACGAGTACAACCTCGTTAACGCTATACGGTCTTCGACGGTATGTATTCTATGGATGTATATCCACCCGTTGCTTGTATCTAGTAGATAGATCTTGGTACTTTGTTCCCATCGTAGGAAATTTTTTGTTTTCTATGCTGCGAACCCTACACCAAATTCTGACCGCACAGTGACGGCAGCGCAGTAACTCCCCGCCACTATGGCAGTCCCATCACTCAGCACCTCGTGTCTTGTGCAGCGTGACGTGGCAGTGGATTTTCCGTGTATCACCTACACGTGGCGTTTGTTGACTGGCTCACTCGGACGAATACACGGCCACACGCTGGCTGCACAGCGCAGGTGAATCCCACGTTTGGGTTTTTTACTCCCCTTAAGTAGGGGTAAGGGGAACTTAACTTCCCTCGCCCGTTCAGTTTCCCATTGCCATCTTCTTCCTCCTTGCGCTCCCAAATCCTAACTTCTCCCTTCCGGTTCTTCTTTTTCGTAGCTTCCTCTGTGCGATTGCTCCTTTTCCCTTTCTATTCCATTACGGGTTCTCGCTCCTCCAAGCCTCTTCTAGTGGTGGAAGAGCCTGAAGCCAGAGAGATCATGGACGCTCGCGACACTGCTGAGGGAGCAGAGGAACAGGAGGTCGCTGCTGGCGAGCATGGCGGCTGGGAGGGCTCGGAAGTTTCTGCGGAAGAGGTCGAGTGGCTGCGCTCCACCAGGCGCATCCCGCTCGAGGTGGATTGCCGCCTCCCGCTAGGTGAGATCTCTCCTAAGCCTGAGGTCAACGAGAGGGTAGTTTTCCTCTCCCATTTCGAGCATGGTTTTGCCTTACCAGTGAGCAACTTCTTCATTTCTTTTCTCTCCACTTTCCATCGTCAAACCCACCATTTGCCCGCCAATGTGATTGGCTCCCTTTCTTGTTTCATTTCTGCCTGCGAGGGCTATCTCGGCATTTGGCCAACCGTTCTCCTCTGGGCCAAATATTTTAACTTTAGGATCCAAGTAGTGCCCGATCCCGGTGTTACCCGTGCCGCGAAAAGGCCCACTAGGTGCGGTGCCTCTAGCATCACACCCAAGAAAGAGTCCATCTTTCCTCGGGTCACTGGCTTAGACTCTTGCAAGAAATGGCATAGGACTTTCTTCTATGTCAAAAACAGCGGGTCCACTGACTACATCCGGCTCCCCCCTTTCTCGGACGAGGTTCCTAGCAAGGAGTTCTAGAAGCTTGACCCGCGCGACAAGAATGCCGCGGTGAACGAGGCCAAGGGGATTCTGGAGAGGCTGCTATCGCCAGATGAGAACTTCCACCTAACTGAGGAGGACCTCATGTGCGTGTTTATCGCACGCCGGGTCAGCCCCATCCAAGCCAGAAGCCACAAGATGTGCTTCATGAGCGCCCCGTGATATCCTACTTGGCACTCCATGCTGGAGCTCACCCACGACTCTGTGGCCCGCTGAGTCAGCTCGATCTTCAAGATGACATTGGCGGAGGACTGGGCCTGGAGCTTCCCTCCTTTTAGCCAGGATAGGACTTTCCCTTCGGTAAGATTCCGAGTCAACTTTAAGCCGACATAGCTCTTATTTTGTTCACTTGCTATTTCGTTTGATCATTGTTTTTATTTTGTTTGTCTTTCGCAGAATCTTGTTCACCAGGTTGATGACAGTACTGTCCCTCCCGGAGGCTATTACGAGGATCGCTCCGACTCGGACGAAGTCGAGTTCAACCTGGAATGCTTCATGCCCATACCGCATGCTGTTGCTGCTTCCTTTACTGCGGGTAAGACCCACACTCGAAACCCCTTACAAGACTAGTCTGACGATGACGATGATGATTGTGAAATTCTTGAGGTACTTGCCTTTTGACCTTAACCTCTTGACTTATTCGAATGAGCTCGTCATTTACTTATGCAGCTGGCCAGGTACATGACACTCCACCTCTCGGTATGGGCGGAGTTGGCAAGATCCTTGCTGCCAAGCCGGGTAAGCGACGCGGGGCCTCCTCCAGCACTCAGCCCGCCAAGAAGCGCAAAGTTAATCCTGCTCCTCCTCCTGCTGCCACGCTAACCGAGACTCGCAAAGCTGCTGGGCGTCGGTTCACTCGTCGCATCCCGCGTGACCCGACCGTATCCGGGTAAGTTTTGCTGCTTGTTACCTTCCATTTTTCTTTCCTGTTTTGTGATTGCTTTCTTATAAGCATTTTTTGTTATTTTCAGCGCAGCGCCTTTGTCGGCTAGCCAAGCTGCTCCTAGCATGGCCTCTTCGCCGCTAAGGCCATCCTCTCCTCCTCATGCCGATACTGCAGTGCAGAGCCCCGTTCGGGTCACTGCCCCCACTACTGAGACTCATGCGTCTCAGAGTGAGGATGACCCGGCGACGCACCCTTCGGAGGAGACCCGACCTAGCTCCCCTGCTGCTTTCCCAGAACAGATTCTTGACCCCGGCGCCAGCAACATCGGCGCTGAGAAAACCCCAGACATTAACTCTCCTGCTTCCAGTGTACTAGTTGACCCAGTCGTCGCTTCCCGAAACGTTGTTGAGCATGTTCATTCGGCTCATGTCTTTTCCAGTCCCAGACCTGCTCACTCTCCTCTTCTGTCAAAAGATCAGACCCGGCCTGCTGCTCCTGGCCAGGCTCATTCCACAACCAGCAAACCCTCATCGAACAAGCAGCTGACTCTATTCCATGCCCCAGGCGTTGCACCACAGATTTGGCCCACAACAACAACAATGGCACCCGCTCCGGCGGGTAAGTTGGGTGAATCTGTGGCTGCCGGATCAGGCAGCGCTTCCAGAGCAGGCGCCTTGCATGCCAGCGCTGCAGCAACCCGTGCCAAGGTGGGGAATACCTTGAAAAAAGGGCAAGTCCTCACTCGTACGCTTAGCAGGAATGGCCTCGGTTCTGCAGAGTGTTATGCTGTGGCTTGAAACGTAGCTGGCAAGCAAGAGGTCAGCTCCAGTGCTGGCAAAAAGATGAATCTGGGACCCAAGGCCGTTTCTGACATGACCCAGCAGGCCATCGCCTTGATGGACAGAGCAGATGAAGTGAACGAGGTACGTAATCTTCTTACTCTTTTGCATATTGAGTATCTTTTTGTTATACATGATCCCTAGTCCCCGAGGTTACTACCGAGTAAGGAACTTAATCGGTTGTAAGCTCTAAATCAGAACCCAACTCCTATTCGGCTGCAAGCTCAAATGCACACCTTCTAACTACATCCTTTTTTGTGTAGCTTACGCACAATGAGCGCACCAAGGTGCATCAGGCTCTCCTCCTGGAGTACCGCAAGCTGGAGCTCGCTCACCAAAATCTGCAAGCTGAGGCTAAGTGCGAAGGTAATTTTCTTATTCAGCTTCCATTTTATTTGGCAAACCTTCTCTGTTTCATTTCCTTGATTTTTTTGATTATCTTCCGCAGTTTCTGCCCAATCCACCATTGAAGCCTATACTTATGCTTATTCCTAGCAACTTTGTGACCGCTCTATACTTATGCTTATTCCTTCCCCATTTTTATTTTGGTGGATCCGAGATAGCTTTGTTGTTACTGACGAGTCTTATGCTTCGAATAAGCAGAGAAGCACCGGATCGAGCTCCAAAAGGAGCAAGACGGGATGACTCGGCTGAAGAAGCAAATGGCAGATATGGAGCAGAAGCACCAGTCCGAGGTGAAGGGGCTATGGGAGGAGCTTGACGAGAAATATGGCCAACATGCCGCCAGTGCAGAGAAGACCAAGGAGCTGCTCAAGGAGGCCGAGTCGGCGGTTGAGTCGACTCATCAGGATCTGGACGCTCTTCAGGCCAAGGCTAGGATTTGGCCGAGCAAGCTTGGCGCCATCAATTCTTTCCTCGGTAGTGAGTCCTTACCTTTTTTAACTGTATTCATACTCTTAATTTTTGTCTCCTTTTCATTGTTTTTCTAATGTTCTTTTGCGTTTGCAGAGAATTTCCCCGAGGCTGAGATGTTCGCTATACAGGCCATGAGAAAAGTGCGAGCCGAATCTGGAGCTCCTGCTGATGGCGAGGTCACTATCGACGAGCACCTTGCAGCGCTGTCAGGACGCGCAAATACCCTCAAATCATGCGGCATTGATTTGCTCAAATCAGCGATCCATGCGTTCAGAATGCTCTGGCCGGATGAAGACTCGCCCACACTCATCGAGCCTTTGGCTGCCAGGCTGCTTCAAACTCAAGACAGGTTGGATCAATGGCGCGAGTCGGCCGACCAAGCTGCAGCGGGCAAGGCTCTTTCCTTTGTGCTCTCATGGTACGAGGACGTCAACCTTGATGCTCTCGAGCGCATGAGGGATGAAGGCAGGTGGCTCCATGATCCTGAGCTTATCCAGAAACGCCAGGAGTGAGCTTATGCCATGTTCGAATATGCTCTGGTGCATTCTAAGTGCGATGGGCCCAGCTTCCTCGACCTTGGCGAGACTGTCGATGACGAAGGTGTGGATAGTGAAGCCACCGAGTTAGATGGACTTGCAGACTCGGCCGCCAACGCACCTGACTCGGCAGACACTCCAGATGATGCTCCTAGCTCCATCCCCAAGGACACGCTCTGAGCCCAGCTGCTTCTTAGGCTGATTACAAAAACACTTGAATTTCATGAGATCCCCGGTATGCCGGGTGCAGATGTATCATACAATGCACTTATTTTGGGTGTGTGACTTTTGATAAGGCGTAAACTTTTATTTAGCTTTGAATGTGGATTATCCAGGGGCAAGTCCCCGAGTTTCATTTTTCCATTTCCCTTTTCCTTAAATTTGGCTCTTGTCTACCTTTTTTGGCGTTCGACATTAGAGTCTCAAAGTTCTAAGGATTGAGTTAGCGGATATGAAACTAGACCACTTGACCTAGGATTATTCGACATACAAAGCAACATAACCTGCAGTGGGTTAGTTAAAAACATACATAGAGTCAACTCGCATTTTACCCTTTACTTATTCGTTGTCCATGATTTACTCGTCATTGATCTTTTTTTCTTGCTTTCCATGAAGCCCTGTTTTCGGAAAACAGCATAGTCGAAGAGTTGATTCTATCTGAATATACATTACTTGTTCCGAGATAAGTCTTAGGTGTCAACGCGGGCCGACATAGAATTGTTAAGGGATAAACATAAGGGGCAGTCCCCGAGTCAGTTTTTCGAGTTATACCATTTTATTATCAGCACATAGCCGGCATAAGCGTCTGACATATGAGAGTTTGAAAGATACATACACTGCTTCTCCTAAGTGTAGAAAGGACGTAGCAGTGCCACATTCCATGGCCTTTTGGTTTCATCGCCAAATCTGTCCGCCTTGTTATTTTGTGCTTCACGAGCATCTATTAGATAATATGAATCATTGTGCAATGCTTTGCTTACAATGAATGGTCCTTCACATGGGGGTGATAGTTTATGCATTCCAGCTGTGCGTTGCACTAGTCTGAGCACCATATCCCCTTCCCGGGAAACACGAGGTTGAACTTTCCGGCTATGGTAGCATCGGAGGCTTTGTTGGTATATGGCAGATCTAGACAGTGACAATTCCCTTGCTTATTCGAGTAAGTCAATTCCATCTTCTCGGGCCTCTTTTACCTCGGCTTCCGAGTATTGTCCTACTCTTGGCGAGTCGTACTCTATGTCGGCAGGCAAAACTGCTTCTGCCCCATACACAAGGAAGAACGGCGTATAGCCTATCTGATCGATTCGGAGTTGTCCTTAGACTCCACAGCACTAAGGGTAATTGCTCTATCCAACAACCGGGTGATCTTTGGAGTGGTTCCATTAAGCGGGGTTTTATCCCAGATAGAACTAAGCCATTAGCTCATTCAACTTGTCCATTTGATTCTGGATGAGCGACTGATGCTACATCAAGTCTTATTCGGTTTTCTCCATAAAAACAAGCGAAAGCTCCTTCGGCAAAGTTTGTGCCATTATCTATGATTACACTATGCGGGTAACCGTACCTCAAGATTATATCTTTTAGGAATGTGACAGATGTTTTTCCATCCAATTTTTTGATGGGCTTCACTTCTATCCATTTGGTGAACTTGTCAACCATTACGAGTATGTGAGTCATGCCACCTCTCGCTGGTTTGAATGGTCCTACCATATCCAGGCACCATACTACGAATGGCCAAGTGATTGGTATAGTTTTTAACTCGGATGCTAGTAAATGTGATTTTGACGCATAACGCTGGCAACCGTTGCATTTTCTCACAAGTTCTTGTGCCTCTGCCAGTGCGCTTGGCCAATAAAATCCATGTCGGAATTCCTTGGCTACCAACGCTCTTGATGATGTGTGGTGTCCATGCTCCCCTAGTATTTCAATAGTATTTCTTGACCTTTCTCTGTACCTATGAAACGCTGCAATACACTTGTCACACTTCTTTTGTACAACTCCTTGTTGATTATTGTGTACGCTTTTTCTCTTCTTTATGTTTGCCTTGCCAATATCTCATCATCTGGCAAAGTTCCATCTTTCAAGTAGTTGAATATTGGTTGCGCCCATGCTGGTATCAGTGGTGCCAGATCTGTTTCTTCATCAATTTCCATTGGCTCAGCCAACATATGTTCTGCCGACATAACTTAAGGAGTCCCCGAGTGTGATTCGGCAACCCCTGAGGTGAGCGTAACAGTCCCCGAGTTACTCGAATTTGCCCCTGAGTCAATGTCCATTGGCACATCGTCTGACTCCTGATTCACCGGGGTGAGCCTAATTGACTCGGATTCTAGTGACGGCTTGATTGATGGTTTTCTGAGATGCTCCAATGCTACTCCTGGTGGAATTGCTTGTCGAGATGAGCCTAACTTGGATAATACATTCGCCGCTTCGTTCTTCGATCTAGGTATATGATGAAATTCACACCTGTTAAAGTATCCCGAAATCTGTTGCACATGAAAACGATACAGTGCCATGTTTGCATCCAATGCGTCCCAAAGCCCGGATACTTGCTGGATAACCAAATTCGATTCACCGAAGCACATGATACTTCTGATCCCAATCTCCTTGGCCACTTTTATGTCGTGGACAAGTGCTTCATACTCGGCTACATTATTGGATGTCGTGAAGTGGATCTACAACACATACTTGAGTTGATCCCTCTTTGGTGATGTGAGCACTATCCCAGCACCCAGACCCATCTTTATCTTGCATCCGTCAAAGTGCATCTTCCAGTAATTCGGATCTGGCAGTGGTGGCTCGTATTGCATTTCCATCCAATCCACAAAGAAATCAGCTACGACTTGAGATTTAATTGCATCTCGTCTATCATATTGTGGAGTGTATGGTGCCAACTCTATGACCCAGTTTTCCGCTCAGCAACTGGCATCTTTGTTGCCCAATATGTGCGAGATAGGTGCCTCGCATATTACCCGGATTGGGTGTTCTTGCAAATAGTGCTTCAGCTTCTTTGCTGCCATGTACACCCCATATGTCATTTTTTGGTAATGAGGGTAATTTTGCTTTGATATAGAGAGCACTTTGCTCAAGTAATAAACTAGCCTTTGGACTGATTTGCCCCCTTCTTCGCGTTCTACCTCTATCACTGCACTTACAACTCTGTTGGTTGCGGTGACATAGAACAGCATTGGCTCTTTGGATAATGGTGACGCTAATATTGGTGATGTTGCCAACATCTTTTTGAGTTCATGGAAAGCGCTATCAGCTTGATGTGTCCATGTGAATTTGTTTGATTTCTTCATCAATTGATATAGTGGTAAGGATTTTTTGCCTAGCCGACTGATAAATCTACTCAACGAGGCCAGGCATCCTATGAACTTCAGGACATCGTTGAGGGTTTTTGGCAATTCCACTCTTTCGATGGCCCTGATCTTTGTCGGGTTAGCCTCAATTCCTCGGTAGGATACAAGGAATCCAAGTAACTTTCCATCCGGGACACCAAATGTGCATTTTTCCGGGTTAAGTTTCATCTGGAATCTTCTTAAGCTTGCGAATGTTTGACACAATTCCTCAATTAGAGTGTGACTTTGTTTGGTTTTTATCACCACGTCATCGACGTATACTTGAACATTTTTGTCCAATTGATCTTGCAAGCATTTCTGCATGCATCTTTGGTATGTCGCACCTGCATTTCTCAATCCAAACGGCATAGTGCTATATCAATAAGCCCCATACGGGGTGATAAAAGCTGTTTTTATTTGATTATTCGCATTTAGTGGTATCTGGTGGAAACCAGAATACGCGTCCACAAATGACAACAACTCACACCCGGCAGTAGAGTCTATGACTTGATCGATCCGTGGCAGGGGAAATGGATCTTTTGGACACGCCTTATTGAGGTTCGTGTAATCAATACACATGCGCCACACTACTGCCACATTCGGGTCATCCTTTTTCTTCTCGACCAAGACTGGATTTGACAACCAATTTGGGTGCAGTACTTTGATGACCCACAAGTGTAGGGGATCGCAACAGTCTTCGCGGGTAGTATTACTCAATTTATTGAATCAACACAAGGAGCCAAAGAATACTTGCAAGCCTTAACAACTGATTTGTCAGTTCAGATGCACCTGGAAATAGTTCTTTCTCACAAAAGTTTATCAGTAGCAATAGCAAAGCAACAGCATCAGTGGAACAAGAGCAATAGTAACAGTAACAGTAAACAATGGGATTCGAGTGCGCTAGGCATAGGGATGGATGGACGAGCGTTGCATGGACGAGTCTAAACATGTAACTTCAAGATCTAGGGAATTGCAGATAAATAATAACAAGCATCCAAGTACTAAACAATCCTAGGCATGTGCTCCAAATATAGTCATACATGCTCGCAATGAGAACTTGCACAACATCTTCTGTCCAGTCAGCCCGTGGTAGCGGGGCCTCTAGGGAACTACTGCAATTAAGGTGATCCTTTTAATAGAGCACCGGAGCAAAGAATTAACACTCCGTGAACACATGTGATCCTCACACCACAGCCATCCCCTCTGGTTGTCCCAATTATTGTCACTTTGGGGACTTTAGATCCGGACAATGATATGTGTACACAACTTTCAGATAAGATCACAAATAATACTATCATAATGATTCAATAATAAGTTCAGATCTGAGATCATGGCACTCAGGTCCTAGTGACAAGCATTAAGCACAACAAGTTGCAACAAAGTCAAATAACACTAATAGAGATACTAGGCACTATGCCCTAACAAATCTTATTCGATTACATGATAGAACTCATCCAATCCCTACCATCCCCAAGCCTACAACGGGGAATTACTCACTCATGGATGAGGGAAACATCGGTGGTTGATGGAGATGCGTTGGTGATGACGATGGCGATGATCCTCTCCAAATTCCCTGTCCCGGCAGGGTGCTAGAACGGAGTTTATGGATCCGAATCTTGGTTTTCTGGTGGCGGACGGAGTGGAACTCTTCCTAGAAAACTATTGAACCCCCTCGGTTTTTAGGTCGAAAGGAAACTTATAGGCACAGAGGGAGGCCGAGGGGGTGCCTGGGGTGGCTGCACCCCCTCCAAGTGCGGCTAGTGGTGGGCCCGCGCCTAGGGTGGGTCTGCCCCCCCCAGGCCTCCTCTCCGTCTCGTCTTCTGGCTTCGTGGATCTTCTGGTGAAATATAATTTTTTGGCATATTTTCCGGGATTTTTCCTTATAGTTCATTTTCTGCAAAAAAACAAGACACCAAGGTAATTCTGCTGAAAACAGCGTCATTCCGTGTTAGTTGTATCCAAATCACACAAGTTTAGAGGAGAAACATTAGCAAAGTGTTCGAGAAAGTAGATACATTTTGGGCGTATCAACTCCCTCCAAGCTTAGCTTATTGCTTGCCTCAAGCAATTCAGTTGAAAACTGAGTGCGATAAAAGAACTTTCACGAACACATTTGCTTCATATGATGTAAATATTCTTAGAACAGGAGTAGATGCTTAGACAATCCATAATAAAGAGTATGCAACTACGTCTACTCAATAGTCATTGTAAGCTATGAAGAGAAACCAACTCAATAATAATAAGTAGCATGAAACAAAAACATAAGCAACATTGCAATGCTCATAATAAGGTATGATAGAGTGGTATCTCGCTTGCCTTTGTTTGAAGATCACAATATAAATACCAAGGCACCTCTGAAGTTCAAGTGAAGACTAGAGATAAAGATGTCAGAGATACAAGTATCAAAATCATGACATAATTAACCAAGTTTTGGAACAAACACAAGAATGACAACTATGCTCTCAAGAAGGTGCTCATAGAATAAGTGGTGACTCAACAAAGTTGTGAAAAGGGTTTTGGAAAGTTTGAAAGGCTTCCAAATGCTGAAAGGAAGGTACTCATTATGTAACATCCCAAAAATCATGTTTCCAAAGCTTGCATATCATTCATGCATTCATAATCATTTTAGGATCTTTTTGCAAAGTCATTACAAAAACAGAAGCATTTTGAATGCTTATTATTTTATGTGAGCAGAGCATTGGCCCAATGCTACTCTTTTTATGAGATTGATTCTTTTAAAACAAATATATTAGATACTATGGTTGAATTTTGTATTCCAAAGCTTGGATAAAAATTTCAAAAACAAAATATGATTTTAAAACTATTTTTAGATCTTTATTAAAACATTTGTAAAGGCACTGTTTTCTTTGAAAACTCCAAAGGACCAAGCAGGTTTGGTGAAACAACATGGTTTTATACTTAAATATGTGCAGGCTTCACTTTATAAAAATCCAGAAAGAATTTGAAATCAAACACATTTGAATTCATTTGAAAATGTTTCCTGAAAATCGAAATAGAAAAAGAAAAAGAATAAGGAAAGCAGAAAAGGCCGGCGCTGATTTGGCCCAGCAACGAACCCAGCCCACTAAGCCCACCCGGGCCATTTCCCTCTGCTCTTTCACTCACCCGCGCAGAACCTACCCCGCAGCCATTGATCGATGGGCCCTCTCCACGTCAGCGTCTTCTTCCCCAGAATCACGCGCGCAGTCACCGCTCCGCTGTTACCTCGCCGCAGTGACGCGCAAATTAAACCCCGCTTAATTCACATTGATTCAGAGAGTAATCCTCGCCCCGCTCTTGGCTACTTAAACCCCCCCCCCCCCCCCGCGGTCATTCCCCCCCCCCCCCACACAGCACCCTCTCCTTGCCACCAGGCTGCCCAGATTTCACCAAACTCCGCCGCTGTCCCGACGAGCTATGGCGACTGATTCCGGTGAGTTCCGAGCGCCCATCGTCTTCTTCTTGACCCTATCGAGTTTGCCATGTCTCTGTGCTTTCCCTGATGCCTTCGGTTTTCCCGCGCATGACCCAGGTCGCCGTCCCCGACCACCTCAGCAAACGATAGAACCGCCGCCTAACTCTGGTGAACGATTTAGGTAATACCCGACCGCCCCTTGCCTTCTCTCTGACCCTATCTTGATCGCCAGATTGTTGTGCACACCCTTACACCTTTGGTTTGTGTTAGGGCGGTCCACATCATCGGCAACGTCGTCGACTGCAGGAACCCGACGTCGCCCGCAACTCCGACGAGCCCCAGTGACCTCCACAGCACGCCCCCGTCCACACTAGCGAGTCGTTGAGCTTCAGCGCGACCTTGCGAGTCTGGTAAGCACCTCTGCTAACCCCAGCCCCCTCCGTAGCCGCCGAAACACCACTGACAGAGCGCCGCCGTCGTTGGCGCCGCCCAACCATGGTCACATGCTTGGCAACCGTCGGATCTAGATCCAGCGCATAGGAATATATCACTTATCGAAGGGGTACGTTTTAGATTTGGCCGTGCGTTTTCACTTAGATCGTGCGGCCCGCGTTGATCGATCCGGCCGAACCGGTACGGGCCAATCAGAACACGCCGCGTGGCCTGAGTTTAGTTTTAAAACAGAAATTAGATCTATTAGTTGTTCAAACTTGCAAAATTCATAACTTTTGATCCACGTGTTAAAATTTCGCAAATTTTATATCATTGGAATCAGGAGAAAGAATGCTATCCATTTATGCGATGTGATTAATGTTTTGCTTCTGTAAAATTGGTTATTTTTGCAGAGACATTTATAGGCTTATTTTGAGTATAGAAATGATTTGAAAAATGATTTAAAGATCAAATAAAGTTTATTTAGTGTGTCTTGGTATTGTTTATGATTCAATACTGTATACTTGTCTTGTTTGGTGTAGAAAATCATCACATGGCATTTGCATGCATTCATATATTTTTGCTTGTATATTTTGATATGTGAATTTGGTGCCATTATTTTATGTGTATATTTTGGTGCTAATAGTGATTGTGGTTGTGAAGATTTTTGCTACTCCCCAAACTACCAAGGCAAGTGGTGCTTCATGTTTCTATCCCAATATTTTGCCTATGCATTAGAAATATTTTGTATAGGACTTGCATGATTATTTTGCTAAGTATTTATATGCTATGCTTGGGAAATCCTAGTAGTTGTAGTAATGTTAGAATTTCCTCTATGTTAAGATACTTGCTATTGCCATGCTTAGCCTAGCTAGTAGCGACCAAGGGGGGATTATACATATTCATGCTATGAGAATTATTCCTAAGTCTTTGACTTAGGTTTTGCTTAATAAAAACAACTAAGTGAATGAAACACCTGGGTGGAATGGAAAGAATGGTTTATGTTGAGTGGTTACACAAGACCCATTTCTATGGTTTACCTTGTGTATCTCACTTGTGGAAAGCCACCCAGGAACAAAGGGATTTGAGATGCCAAATGTTAAGAAGCTTCTAGTGCAGCAACTTGGCATTATGGGCTCTGCCTGGATCACATAGGTTGCAATAACTTAGCCATTTGGACAGTTGGTGGTAGTGGGATGATAGGTTGGAACGCGTCCATTTGGTCAAAGGAAAGGCTTCTGAAAGGTCCTGTCTTGGTGAAAATCAAGTCTTGTGGGGAAAGTGCACAACCTCTGCAGATGGAAGAATATAAGTACTTAGCCATGTCCCTGGTATTGGACAATTTTGAGCGTCAAGACATGGAAGCTATCAAATCTCCTCATCCCAATTTTCTAAGTTAAAACTTGTGGTTAAACAAGGGTGAAGGTTCACCAATTTCTATTGGTGGTTCCTTGGGAAAGTTTTGTCAAAGAAAAACTTAGTGTTTTCAACTGATAGGTAAAACCTATTTTGAGCAAAGTAAGCCTAAGCTACACTTAGCCAAATTCATGTAGTAACTAGATGTTAATATTCTACTAAGGTATCACTTTCCAATACTATTCCAATGTATTGACCCACTGTGGTTGTAACTTGTGCTGTTGCAGGTTACTCTGATGATGATTAGGGGTTATGAGTCTACACTCAACATGCTTGCCTGTGGCACATGAAGATGAAGACTTTATTTTTAATGTTATGAATGAACTCTTGTATTAGGCCTATGGCCATGGAGTTGTAAAAGACTATGTTATCTCTGGAATGACGATGTAATAATGACCTTTGTTTCTGTGTACTTCATCTTAAAGTGTGGATGCTAGCAATTGATCCAGGGACTAGCATTGTAATCACAGGGATCCTTACCTTTAAAAGGGAGGGATCTTACAGATGGTATCAGAGCATTGTGTTGCCTGTAGGATTATAACCCTAGGATTGGATTAGAAACCACTAAGGAAAAAAATCAACAATTTCAACACTTGTTTTTTTCTTCTCGTAAAACTTTTCTAATTCTTCTATCTCATCTCTATTTGTAGATGAACTCCATCAACGAAGCCGTAAGGAAGGGACCACTCATGACCATGACTTTAGAGTGTGAGACTGAATTTCCAAAAGCCCTCAAGAACCTTATGGTTACCATGGGGATACTGGTGCAGCTGTGTACAAAGGTTTCCCTATGATGGATGAAGGAGAGGAGTATTGGTGGGTGCAACTTCACTTGTACAAAAACAAGGAAGACAACCACAAGGAATCATGATTCTGCATGGTTACCAACTTAGTAATGCACACCACATTCTTTGACTCTGCAAGGGATGCAGCTTGGAAAGCCATCAAGGAGCTTGGTGATAGACTCAAGTGCAAAATTCTTAACACCAAAAATGACCTTAGGGAAGAAAAGAAACATACCCAAGAGTTGGAGACTACCAACCAACAACTAAGGGAAGACATCATATACTTGATTTGGGAATCTTGTGAACAAGATAGACAGATGGCTACTAAGGATTCTTTGATAGACATTTTGTCTAGTGAGTGAGAGATGTAATTGTAGGGTTCGCAGCATAGAAAACAAAAATTTTCCTACGATGTGAACTATAAACCAAGATCTATCTACTAGATACAAACAACGGGCGGATGTATATCCGTAGAGAACATACCCTTGAAGACCGACAAAGCTTAACGAGTTCAACTCGTGGTTGATGTAGACGATCTCTTGCCGATCTCAAGATCGAGAGGAAGTCCTAGCGCCGCAAATCAGCAGCGCATCCGTGCTCGCACACACGTTCGAGGCACCGAGCAACCTCCGCCTCCTCGCTCCAGCGATGCAGCGGAAGCACAACTCTTTGTTGCCGAATAGCCACCGGGAACATGTATCTCGCTAGTCCGAGACCATGGGGGATAAATTCTAGAGGGGGAGAGAGATCCTTCACGAGGAGGTGTGAGAGACAAGTGAGGAGGGGGGCTCGTTTTATAGGAGGATGGGGGGAACCCCAAGGGGGTGGCCGGCGCATGGGGCTTCCCCCTTGCCCTCCCCTCTTCATGTGGGTGGACACTCCACTCACAAATCTCCTTTAAATTCCCTCCACTCAAAAGTCCACTCAAATTCCCATTAAATTTCCACCAAATTTAATGCAAACTCTCATTAAATAAAACTCTTTTATTTTTATTCAGAATTTTGTCAATTACTTTAATGACAAACATTCACAAATAACCCCTTGCTAGAATTCTATTTCACATGCATAACCACTTTATGCAATTTCACCCGAAAACTTGTTTCAGTATCTAGTGAAATAAATTCCTGCGCTTATTCATTCTTTCGGCATGAAACATTTGCTCCAATTGGATGTCGGTGTCTCTTAAGTGTGTCACCCTACGGTTCGTGAATAATGCGGACATGATCGAGACCCCTCTCGAATCAATAATCAGAAGCGGGATCTGGAGACCCATACTGACTCCCACACATTCAACGATGACTTTCTTGTGATCGTCGGAACCTTTTACGCTAGTATCTTAATCCCTTTGTTTCACGATATATTACATGTCCGAGATTCGATCATCGGTATCTCCATACCTAGTTTGATCTCGTTACCGACATGCACTCTTTTCTCGTTCCTGTGATATAACATTCTAGTGATCAAATCACTTGCTTGCAAGCTAATCAATGCGATATCACCGAGAGGGCCCAGAGTATATCTATCCGTCATCGGGATGAACAAATTCCACTCTCGATCCATGAGCCTCAACATAACACTTTATTAGTTCTGAATCCATCTTTATAATCACCCTGTTACGGTGTGACGTTTGATGTTATCAAGAAACTCTTCCGGTGTTAGTGATTGACATGATCTCATGGTCTAAGGATTAGGATCACTTCGTAAGTTGTTATAGCAATATAAACTCAATGCCTTTGATCATAATGCTATACTTCGGATGAATGTTCATCACACCATTACACTAATGTTGTGATCCCGTTATTAATAACATCCAATGTCCATGATCAGGAAACCTTGATCATCTTGTTAATCAACGAGCTAGTTTATGAGAGAGGCATAACTAGGAACTTTCTGTTTGTTTATTAAACACACATGTATTAACGTTTCCGTATTAATACAATTATAGCATGCAAAATAAACATCTATCATATACTTGGAATACACATAATAAACACTTTATTATTGCCTCTCAGGGCATATTCCCTTCAGTCTCCCACTTGCACTAGAGACAATAATCTAGGTACATAGTGATAAATCTAACACCCATTGAGTTCTGGTGTTGATCATGTTTTGCTCTAGGGAGAGTTTTAGTCAACGGATCTGCTACATTGAGATTCGTATGTACTTTACAAATCTTTATATCTCCATCCTTGACATGCTCGCGGATGGAGTGAAACCGACGCTTAATATGCTTGGAATGCTTGTGAGACCTTGGCTCTTTGGCATTGGCAATGGCACCATTGTTGTCACAATAGATCACCATTGGGTCCAACGCGTTTGCCACCACTCCTAGTTCGGATATGAACTCCTTCATCCAAACTGCTTCCTGAGCCGCTTCTAAAGCAGCAACATATTCGGCCTCCATTGTTGATCCCGCTACCACAGGTTGTTTGGAGCTCCTCCAACTAACCACTCCGCCATTCATGAGAAATACGTATCCGGATTGAGACTTAGAGTCATCCGGATCGGTGTCAAAGCTAGCGTCGACATAACACTTAGCGACGAGCTCTTCTTCACCTCCGTATACAAGAAACATATCCTTAGTTCTTCGTAAGTACTTAAGGATATTCTTGACCGCTATCCAGTGTTCCGAACCTGGATCCGATTGGTACCTACTAGTCAAACTGATAGCATGTGCCACATCCGGTCTTGTACATAGCATGGCGTACATTATAGAGCCTATGGCTGAAGCATAGGGGACTTTGTCCATTATCTCTCTTTCTTCCGCTGAAGCCGTACTTTGAGTCTTACTCAATGTCTTGCCTTGCAACATAGGTAAGAACCCCTTCTTACTTCCGTCCATTTTAAACTTCTTTAAAATCTTATCAAGGTATGTACTTTGCGATAGCCCTATTAGGCGCCTAGATCTATCTCTATAGATCTTTATGCCTAATATGTATGACGCTTCACCTAGGTCCTTCATTGAAAATTTGCTGTTTAGATAACTTTTAACACTGTTTAAAAGATCTATATCATTTCCGATCAATAATATGTCATCCACATATAATATCAGAAATGCCACATTGCTCCCACTCACTTTCTTGTAAATACAAGCTTCTCCATAAGTTTGGACAAATCCAAACTCTTTGATCACCTCATCAAAGCGGAGATTCCAACTTTGTGATGCTTGCTTCAATCCATAGATGGATCGCTGAAGCTTGCACACCTTGTTAGCATCCTTAGGATCGACAAAACCCTTTGATTGTATCATATACAACTCTTCTTCAATATTACCATTGAGAAACGCGGTTTTGACATCCATCTGCCATATCTCATAATCGAAATATGCAGCAATTTCTAACATAATCCTAACTGACTTTAGCATCGCTACGGGAGAGAAAGTCTCATCGTAGTCAACTCCTTGAATTTGTCGAAACCCCTTTGCGACAAGTCGAGCTTTATAGACGGTCACATTACCATCAGCATCAGTTTTCCTTTTGAAAATCCATTTGTTCTCCACGGCCTTTCGGTCGTGAGGTAATTCCACCAAGTTCCAAACTTGATTTTCATACATGGATTCCATCTCGGATTTCATGGCTTCTAACCATTTGTTGGAATCCGGGCTCATCATCGCTTCTTCATACGTCGCAGGGTCATCATTTTCATCAACCATGAAATTCATGACAGGATTTCCGTACAGCTCGGGAGCTGCACGCGTCCTGTTTGACCTGCGAGGTTCGGTAGCACTCTCTTTCGGAGTTTCATGATCATTATCATTAGATCCCTCTTCAACAGGTGGAGCCAACTCCGGAACAACTTCTGGCGCTGCGCTACTCGCCATACTTTGAAGAGAAGGTTCCACAACCTCTTCGAGTTCTACCTTCTGACTACTCACACCTTTCGCGAGAAACTCTTTCTCTAGAAAGGATCCATTCTTGGCAACAAAAACCTTGCCCTTGGATCTGTGATAGAAGGAATACCCAATAGTTTCTTTAGGGTATCCTATGAAGACGCATTTTTCCGCTTTGGGTTCGAGTTTATCCGGTTGAAGTTTCTTCACATAAACATCGCATCCCCAAACTTTAAGAAATGACAGCTTAGGTTTGTTTCCAAACCACAATTCATACGGTGTCTTTTCAACAGATTTAGATGGTGCCCGATTTAAAGTGAATGCAGCAGTTTCTAGTGCATAACCCCAAAATGACAATGGCAAGTCCGTCAGAGACATCATAGATCGAACCATATCTAATAAAGTACGATTACGACGTTCCGACACACCATTTCGCTGTGGTGTTCCGGCAGGTGTGAGTTGTGAAACAATTCCACACTCTTTCATGTGAGTGCTAAACTCGTAACTTAGATACTCACCTCCACGGTCGGACCGTAGAAATTTGATCTTTCTATTACGATGATTTTCCACTTCATTCTGAAATTCCTTGAACTTTTCAAAGGTTTCAGACTTGTGTTTCATCAAGTAGATATAACCGTATCTACTCAAATCATCCGTGAAAGTAACAAAATAACGATATCCACCTCGCGCCGACACACTCATTGGACCACATACATCAGAATGTATGATTTCCAATAAATCTGTCGCCCGTTCCATTGAACCGGAAAACGGCGTTCTAGTCATCTTGCCCATAAGGCATGGCTCACATGTATCAAATGATTCATAATCAAGTGATTCCAAAAGTCCATCCGAATGGAGCTTCTTCATGCGTTTAACGCCAATATGACCTAGACGGCAGTGCCACATATATGCGGATATATCATCATTAAGTTTAATCCTTTTAGCATCAACATTATGAATATGTGTAACATTATCATCGAGATCTAATAGAAATAAACCATTCATCATCGGTGCATGACCATAAAAGATTTCATTCATATAAATGGAACAACCATTGTTCTCGGATTTAAATGAATAACCACTTCGCATCAAACACGATCCAGATACAATGTTCATGCTCAGTGCAGGCACCAGATAACATTTATTCAAGTTTATAACTAATCCCGACGGCAAGTGGAGAGGCAGCGTTCCGACGGCGATCACATCAACGCTTGATCCATTACCGACACGCATCTTGACCTCACCCCTTGCTAGCGGTCGCTTGTTTCACAACCCCTGATTCGAGTTACAAATATTAGCAACTGAACCGGTATCAAATACCCAGGTGCTACTGCGAGCACTATTCAAGTACACATCAATAACATGTATATCATATATACCTTTGTTTGCCTTGCCGGCCTTCTTGTCTTCCAGATACTTGGGGCAGTTGCGCTTCCAGTGGCCAGTCCCCTTACAATAGTAGCACTCGGAATCAGACTTAGGTCCAACTCGGGGTTTCTTTTCAGGCGCGGCAACAGGCTTGCCGCCCTTACTTCCCTTCCGTTTTCTCTTCTTGTCTTTCTTGAAACCAGTGTTCCTATTGATCATCAACACTTGATGTTCCTTTTTGATCTCCACTTATGCAGTTTTAAGCATTGACAGAAGCTCGGGGAGAGACTTCTTCATGCCTTGCATATTATAGTTCATCACGAAGCTCTTATAGCTAGGTGGCAGAGACTGCAGAACACGATGGATGCCTAAGTCAATGGGAATCGATATTCCCAAGGACACAAGCTTATCGGCGTAACCCGACATCTTGAGTTCATGCTCACTAACGGAACTGTGCTCTTCCATCATGCAGCTAAAGAACTTTTCTGAAGCGTTGTAGCTCTCTACAGCAGCATGTGTGTCGAAAATCATTTTCAACTCACCCATTGTATCAAATGCATTGCCGTTTTCGAAACGCTTTCGAAGTTCCGGCTCTAGCCCATACAATATGCCGCAATGAACTAAGTTGTGGTCCTCCTGACGAGTCTGATAGACATTCTTCTCCTCGTCAGGGGCATCATCTAAAGGTGGGGGGCCTAACGGCGCTTCTAGCACATATTGCTTTTGTGCAGCAGAGAGGAGAATCCTCAAATTCATGGCCTATTTGGTAAAGTTGCTACCGTTCATTGCTAGTTTCTCTTTCTCCATGAACACATTGAAATTAAAAGCAGGTGGTGCCATCTACAACGGAATTTGTAAAGTTTAGACTAAGTGTATGATAGATTGAGTTCAACTAATCTATATTACGAATGAACTCCCACTCAAAAACGACATCCCTCATGCCTTTTTGGTGATTACATGAACCAAATCCACTACACCAAGTCCGATCATCACGTGAGTCGGTATAGCTTCAAAGGCGAGCATCAAATGGGAATCATATCAACTATATGACTCATGCTTAACCTTTCGGTCCATGTTCCAAGGCCATGTCTGTACATGCTAGGCTCGCCAAGTTAGAACCTTAGTATTCGCGTGTGTAACTGTTTTACACCCGAAATATGGTCGTGGATCCAAGAACACCCGATCATCACGTGATGTCTTGGAGCGATGAAAACATAATCGGTGCATACTAAAGGAAGAACACATTCTTATCTTGATATTTAAATGAGGGATCATCTTATTATGCTAACAAAGCGCTAAACAAGCAATATAAGATGTTATCAAACATCATATGTTTATTAGTGAAATGATATGGTTCCCGTAGATGATCTCTATCATGTGCATCGTGGTATGATCACTATCATACCTATATGTGTAAATCCAAGGTCTATGGATTTTACACGCTATGTGTGTTGTAAGAGTATCATCTCATACTTCTACTTACAACACTACCATATCATAACACTAGCCCAGCAACAATCTAAACTAGACGCCTCTAATTTATCCATTGCAAGTTTTACGTGGCTTAGGGCTTTCGAGATAGAACCGTTCTTACCTACGAACATGAACCACAAAGAGGATAATCAAATTGTTGACAACTCGCTTGCAAAATAGATATTGACTATAGTAGGAGAGACAGACACCCGCTAGCCACTTATGCAAACTAGTTGCATGTCAAGCGTGGAACAGGTCTCATGTGCGAGGACATGTAAAGTTTGTCCGGGCCGCTTCATCCCACAATGCCACCAATATCCAAAATTACAACAAAGGAGCAACAACATGATCATCATCGCCCACATACTCATATGTGTACTACCCGTGTAAAGTATCTACGCATAGATCCGGCTCTGATACCACTATAGGGTTCACAGCATAGAAAACAAAACTTTTCCTACGATGTGAACTATAAACCAAGATCTATCTACTAGATAGTGGTAGTGGGATGATAGGTTGGAACGCGTCCATTTGGTCTAAGGAAAGGCTTCTGAAAGGTCCTGTCTTGGTGAAAATCAAGTCTTGTGGGGAAAGTGCACAACCTCTGCAGATGGAAGAATATAAGTACTTAGCCATGTCCCTGGTATTGGACAATTTTGAGCGTCAAGACATGGAAGCTATCAAGAATCTCCTCATCCCAATTTTCTAAGTTAAAACTTGTGGTTAAACAAGGGTGAAGGTTCACCAATTTCTATTGGTGGTTCCTTGGGAAAGTTTTGTCAAAGAAAAACTTAGTGTTTTCAACTGATAGGTAAAACCTATTTTGAGCAAAGTAAGCCTAAGCTACACTTAGCCAAATTCATGTAGTAACTAGATGTTAATATTCTACTAAGGTATCACTTGCCAATACTATTCCAATGTATTGACCCACTGTGGTTGTAACTTGTGCTGTTGCAGGTTACTCTGATGATGATTAGGGGTTATGAGTCTACACTCAACATGCTTGCCTGTGGCACATGAAGATGAAGACTTTATTTTTAATGTTATGAATGAACTCTTGTATTAGGCCTATGGCCATGGAGTTGTAAAAGACTATGTTATCTCTGGAATGACGATGTAATAATGACCTTTGTTTCTGTGTACTTCATCTTAAAGTGTGGATGCTAGCAATTGATCCAGGGACTAGCATTGTAATCACAGGGATCCTTACCTTTAAAAGGGAGGGATCTTACAGATGGTATCAGAGCATTGTGTTGCCTGTAGGATTATAACCCTAGGATTGGATTAGAAACCACTAAGGAAAAAATCAACAATTTCAACACTTGTTTTTTTCTTCTCGTAAAACTTTTCTAATTCTTCTATCTCATCTCTATTTGTAGATGAACTCCATCAACGAAGCCGTAAGGAAGGGACCACTCATGACCATGACTTTAGAGTGTGAGACTGAATTTCCAAAAGCCCTCAAGAACCTTATGGTTACCATGGGGATACTGGTGCAGCTGTGTACAAAGGTTTCCCTATGATGGATGAAGGAGAGGAGTATTGGTGGGTGCAACTTCACTTGTACAAAAACAAGGAAGACAACCACAAGGAATCATGATTCTGCATGGTTACCAACTTAGTAATGCACACCACATTCTTTGACTCTGCAAGGGATGCAGCTTGGAAAGCCATCAAGGAGCTTGGTGATAGACTCAAGTGCAAAATTCTTAACACCAAAAATGACCTTAGGGAAGAAAAGAAACATACCCAAGAGTTGGAGACTACCAACCAACAACTAAGGGAAGACATCATATACTTGATTTGGGAATCTTGTGAACAAGATAGACAGATGGCTACTAAGGATTCTTTGATAGCCATTTTGTCTAGTGAGTGAGAGATGTAATTGTAGGGTTCGCAGCATAGAAAACAAAAAATTTCCTACGATGTGAACTATAAACCAAGATCTATCTACTAGATACGAACAACGGGAGGATGTATATCCGTAGAGAACATACCCTTGAAGACTGACAAAGCTTAACGAGTTCAACTCGTGGTTGATGTAGACGATCTCTTGCCGATCTCAAGATCGAGAGGAAGTCCTAGCGCCGCAAATCAGCAGCGCATCCGTGCTCGCACACACGTTCGAGGCACCGAGCAACCTCCGCCTCCTCGCTCCAGCGATGCAGAGGAAGCACAACTCTTTCTTGCCGAATAGCCACCGAGAACATATATCTCGCTAGTCCGATACCATGGGGGATAAATTCTAGAGGGGGAGAGAGATCCTTCACGAGGAGGTGTGAGAGACAAGTGAGGAGGG
Organism: Avena atlantica; assembly: GCA_910589765.1. Taxonomy (NCBI): domain Eukaryota; kingdom Viridiplantae; phylum Streptophyta; class Magnoliopsida; order Poales; family Poaceae; genus Avena; species Avena atlantica. The sequence continues at coordinate 195,321,487 of OU342738.1, read as the reverse complement.
GGGCTCGTTTTATAGGAGGATGGGGGGAACCCCAAGGGGGTGGCCGGCGCATGGGGCTGCCCCCTTGCCCTCCCCTCTTCATGTGGGTGGACACTCCACTCACAAATCTCCTTTAAATTCCCTCCACTCAAAAGTCCACTCAAATTCCCATTAAATTTCCACCAAATTTAATGCAAACTCTCATTAAATAAAACTCTTTTATTTTTATTCAGAATTTTGTCAATTACTTTAATGACAAACATTCACAAATAACCCCTTGCTAGAATTCTATTTCACATGCATAACCACTTTATGCAATTTCACCCGAAAACTTGTTTCAGTATCTAGTGAAATAAATTCATGCGCTTGTTCATTCTTTCGGCATGAAACATTTGCTCCAATTGGATGTCGGTGTCTCTTAAGTGTGTCACCCTACAGTTCATGAATAATGCGGACATGATCGAGACCCCTCTCGAATCAATAATCAGAAGCGGGATCTGGAGACCCATACTGACTCCCACACATTCAACGATGACTTTCTTGTGATCGTCGGAACCTTTTACGCTAGTATCTTAATCCCTTTGTTTCACGATATATTACATGTCCGAGATTCGATCATCGGTATCTCCATACCTAGTTTGATCTCGTTACCGACATGCACTCTTTTCTCGTTCCTGTGATATAACATTCTAGTGATCAAATCACTTGCTTGCAAGCAAATCAATGTGATATCACCGAGAGGGCCCAGAGTATATCTATCCGTCATCGGGATGAACAAATTCCACTCTCGATCCATGAGCCTCAACATAACACTTTATTAGTTCTGTATCCATCTTTATAATCACCCTGTTACGGTGTGACGTTTGATGTTATCAAGAAACTCTTCCGGTGTTAGTGATTGACATGATCTCATGGTCTAAGGATTAGGATCACTTCGTAAGTTGTTATAGCAATATAAACTCAATGACTTTGATCGTAATGCTATACTTCGGATGAATGTTCATCACACCATTACACTAATGTTGTGATCCCGTTATTAACAACATCCAATGTCCATGATCAGGAAACCTTGATCATCTTGTTAATCAACGAGCTAGTTTATGAGAGAGGCATAACTAGGAACTTTCTGTTTGTTTATTAAACACACATGTATTAACGTTTCCGTATTAATACAATTATAGCATGCAAAATAAACATCTATCATATACTTGGAATACACATAATAAACACTTTATTATTGCCTCTCAGGGCATATTCCCTTCAGTAATGTACTTCGTTAGTTGGACCACCACACTTATCGTTTTATTTCCAAAAAAATTGTCTAAGTAATGTTGAACCTTGGAATGCTTGTAATGAATTTATGTATGCCATGACTTGTGTGTTTTCCAATGATATGCTTGTGATGATTTGTCTTGAGATTTGCTATTGATGATTGATTCTAACTTTTCTTATCTTATAAAATAGATGCCTAATGTTACTATCAGCACGGCTGAAGAGTTCAAGGGAACTCGTTTTGGCACTCGTCTTATTGAGCTCACTAGTGTGCTCAATCTTCCACTCCCTAGCATCATGATGCTTCCCCTCACCAAGTTTGAGAGGAAGGACCTTTGGGGCTTCAAAGTTACCCAGCCAGGACGCCAGACTGAGCCAGCCACGGAGGCTATCACCTTCAAGCTAATGCATGACGACAAAGAGAGAGGCTTAGAGGTAGTCATGCAGGATTTACTTGGGCATCTGTTAGGGAGGCACTCCAGAGAGCTTAGAGGTACTCACTTTCACGCCTTCGGAAGACGCGACGAGGATGGTGAGGCTATTGAGTTCGAGGATGCTGCTAGAGAGACGACAGAGCCGATTCGTCTGTACCTTCAGGACCTATAGGTTCTACTTAGGCACCTAGATACTGATAGGACCAACGTCATGCTTAGCAATGACGATCTCCAGGTGCAGCTTCGTGAGAAGGACAAGCTCTTCGCGGAGCAAGACGAGATAGTCAAGGAAATGGAGGCTAAGTTTGAGAGCTAGGACAGGAAGTTCAAGAGCCAAGAGAAAAGAGTCCAAGGTAGGAACAAGAGGATTCGAGAGATGAATGCAGAACTAGATGCCAAGGACTTCGAGCTCGAGCATCAGCAGGGTGTGATTGAGAGACTTCGTTCACAGAAGAGGGCTCTCAAAGGCAAGGTAGAGGCCTTGACTACCAATGTCGAGGAATACAAGACCGCTATGGAGAATGCAGGTCATACACTTGTTGATGAGGAGGTTGATGCAGAGGAGTAGTGATGACTAATCATTTATCTACTATTTACCATGTTTATGATTATTGAGTCGCAATGACCATCCAACATGTGGATGGCTTGCTATTGGTGTGTTTGCTTTTCAAACTTGTTGTTTATGTCGTTGAACTTTATGTTATTTTGATGCTTGTTTGGTGATTGTCTATGTGATGTATTGTGCATGTTAAGCATCTATGGGTATCTCATTCTTATCCTTATTGAAAACCACAGATGCCTCCTCGACGTGCCAACCCCAACCCGAACAACAACAATGTCACCCCTGAGATGCAGCAGCTGATGACAGCACAGGCACATCTGATGCAGATGATGCCCACTTTCATGCAGAACAACGACAACAACAACAACAACAACAACAACAACAACAACAACAACAACAACAACAACAACAACAACAACAACAACAACAACAACAACAACAACAACAACAACAACAACAACAACAACAACAACAACAACAACAACAACAACAACAACAACAACAACAACAACAACAACAACAACAACAACAACAACAACAACAACAACAACAACAACAACAACAACAACAACAACAACAACAACAACAACAACAACAACAACAACAACGACAACAACAACGACAACAACGACAACGACAACAACGACAACGACAACAACGACAACGACAACAACAACGACGACAACAACAACGACGACAACAACGACGACAACGACGACAACAACAACAACAACAACAACAACAACAACAACAACAACAACAACAACAACAACAACAACAACAACAACAACAACAACAACAACAACACAACAACAACAACAACAACAACAACAACAACAACAACAACAACAACAACAACAACAACAACAACAACAACAACAACAACAACAACAACAACAACAACAACAACAACAACAACAACAACAACAACAACAACAACAACAACAACAACAACAACAACAACAACAACAACAACAACAACAACAACAACAACAACAACAACAACAACAACAATGAAGAGGCACGGGTGGGCAATAGATGTTATTTGATTGTTAACTGTCCACTTGTGTCCCGTAGGACCCCGAGTTCTTGACACCTGTTCCGAGATCGAGCGCGCTAACCATAGGTGGGGTGTATGGGCACCCCCAACGATTAGTACCTGATTTCAAAGCATTGTACCGGGGGCCACAAGTAGTTTGGGGCTTTATTACTATCCTGTACTTATGCCATGTTTTACTGCTTTATTTACGATTGTGCGAGGAGCACCTGTACTGTTTAGGACCGTGACATGTTTTCGCTGTATCGACAAGCCCAGTCACACTTTCGGGTTCCCAGTCGTTTACAGCCGTCTACACAAACCCTGAGTCCGTCTCGGAGACCGGCCGACTTCGTTGCGGGTAGCTTAGTGGGGTGGCCCCCATGTACTTGCTTTGGGTCTGGGAAACGTCATGACTTAGGCCCCGCCGACATACCGATGGGTGTATGTTAACTGATCTGGCAAAAAGGGTCGAAGTGCGTGTGGATACTTTGGTGCACCCCTGCAGGGTTAAATCTTTTCGAAAAGCCGTGTCCGCGGTTATGGACGACTTGGAGCACAGTTCTCGATCATAGACAACTATAACTAAAGTTTACTGCTATAATTTGACTTGTATCCGATATGACTATTAATCAGCTCCACTACCACGGAATGGCTAAATAAAAGTACCAACAACTACTGGGTTTGGGGATATCTCATGCTAATTGTATCTGACTAGTAAGTGTTGCAACTACAACGGAATGGTTAACTAAAACTGCCCACTGCTTATTATATCAGGATGACTCATGCTATCTATATTTGACTACTAATTGCCGCCACTATAACGGAATGAATAAAACTGCCAACTGTGTGAGTTCCTCGGTTGACTTCCTCGTTTGGTCTCGAGGGGGAAATACCAGGATGGGTATGTTTGGTGGTAGTATCAGGATGGTTCCGAATAGGTCTTTCTTATCCCTCTCTGATAGCCGACAGTTATCTCGAGTCTCTATAGGTTGTTTAGTGCATGCTGCGCTGCCGCTTCAGTCCACCATACCTATGTAGGCGAGGACCGCCGAATTCTAGCCTCGCTGTGTACTGGCCTCAGTACTGACCGCTCTCTTTTTCCTTTGCCCTTTGTCGGCACCCCTTTTGTGTAAGCAGGTTTCGAGATCGACGTCGTTAGCAGGGTTACCCTTCCGGCTTGGCCTGGGCAGGGTTATGGACGCCTTTGGTTATTCTTCAGGGCTCTTAGCTCAATTTGCATCTTGTCTGTACTCGTACGCTGTATCGTTTTCAAGGTGATTTGGATCTTTGTACTGTATATCTGTATTCTTGACTCTTTGAGTCGCTGTTGTATATATATGTTTTGTGGGTTCCATCGAGGACTATTGTGTAATGATATTACTTCGTTTTCCACCCGCACGCAAGTGCCTGGTGGGCACCTTTGAATCGTTTCTATGCGGGTTTGGCGGGAAGCGCTGAAACTTGCATAGTGCCGATTCTGAGGGTGTTACAGAGTGGTATCAGAGCTCAGCAGTTGCGATACCCCACAAGTCCAGCATGTAGGATAACCTAGCTAACGGCCGAAGTAGAGTGTCAAAACTATTTTTGCAAAATCGGTTGGATAGTTCTGATTAGGTCTGATTTTACTCCTTACCCCTCTGCTGCTCTCCTCTCACCTCTGCGTGTTTTGAATCCGCTCTCTTCTCTCTCTTCGAGTGCAGGATTTCTCGTGGTTGGGTTCCATCGTACCTTCAGGGTTTCGCTTCCTCCTTTGGTAACGGTGTTGCTACATCTGGTCTTCATGCTATCCGAGGAATCCTTCGTCTGGTGGACTTCTCTTTGTTCCTTCTTGTGCCTTCCGGTGCTTTCTGACGCGACGACATCATCTACGCCAGATCCGATGCAGAGCCTGCATCACTCCTTTGTTCCTGAACCTCGATTATCGAGATCTTCAGTCTGATTCCAAGAATGGTTGCACGCTTTTCTACTGATTGTGCGGAGTAATAGTTTGGGTGCATGATGGATTGGCCCCCATGCCGACTACTCACTCTATTCGCTTGTGTACATTGAAGTGGATGAGAATGCATCGGTTCCCTCTTTCCATCGAAGCTAGAGGTGGCTTTATTTGTTGATACCTCTACCTTCGACCTTTTGTTCCCGAAGTGTTCTCTCGACGATCACGGACAACGACCTCTTGTTAGTGGTGTCGCGAGGATTTACACGATGCGAGAAGATTCAGATCGCCGCCCTTCTTCCCGGTACCATGAGGCAGATCTCGAGGGCGAGATCCATTGTTAGTGGTGTCGAATTGTAGCACCCCAGGCAAATCCACTACTAGCAAATCACATGTTAAATAATACTTTGTGCATCGCCATGTCATCATGCATGATTTATCTAAAACTATTTTCAAAAAGCCTATTTTTGTTTTCTAAAATTACCCTTCTTTTATTTCGAAACAAAGTCTCATAATTATCTGCTAAACTATTTGACTAAAAATTATTTGCTAAAAAGATTTAAAACAAAACAAAACAAATAAATATTTTACAAAATAATAAACCTAAAACCTAGACCTAAACCGGTCAGGCCCAAAGGCCCAACCGGTGGAAACCCTAACTACCCCAAACCCCTACACCCCACCCCGTCGCCACCCTCCCTCCACCCTTGCCGCCGCCACCCCTGGACACACATCACACACCTCACATCGCTCCTGGCCCACCTCTCGATCGGGACCGTGTCCCAACCCCACCCCGCGGTCGCGCGTCTGCTCCCTGGAACCCACCTTCCCCGTGACCGAACACCACCTTCCTCCCTCGTTCCCCTCGCTCGGGACCTTCCCAACCACCGCCGCCAGAAATCCTCCCTATTTTCCTGGCGTCGCCCCTGGCCCCCTCCTTGCTCGTGTCGCCGGCCCTCACTCTCCTCTCCGTCGGCCGCTCGCATCGCCCTTTCCCTGTCCTCTCCGAGCCATCGCCGAGCTCGCCCCCCTCGTCGTCTGCCGGTGCTCCCCAGCCCATGCAGGTTCCTCCTCCGTCGGCCTCCTCCCTGGTACCCCGCCGCAGCGACCTTCGGCCACCGTGGCGCCTCCATCTCCCGAGCCCTCGACCCGACGTTCTTCTGCCCCTGCGTCGTCGTCCGCCACCTCAACCTCCTGGCTGCCTCCGATGCGGACGCCAATGCTCCCTCCGCAGAGAACCGTCGACCCAGCCCTTCTCTGTCGTGCGCCACCCCTGTTCCTTCCCTCTGTCTGCTCCGCCGTCCTGTGGCCCCCTCTCCGTCCTCCTCAGTCGCCGCTTCACCGGCCCGCTCGACGCCCGAGGCCGCGCCCTGCGAGCCGCTGACACCGCCGGCCCCGTCCCTGTCCCGCGTGCAGCGTCGCCGACCCCCCTCTGTGCGCTGCCCGGCCCGTGTGCAAGAGCGACACGCTGCCTGCATGGTTGCGTTTTGTTCCCGGGAAGTGGTACTGCTAACATGTGATCTGCTGCTAACTGGCAACAAAACCGTTTGTGTTTAGCCATGTTGATGGGTGTTTGGACGCCCTCATCGGCTAACTTCGTCTCTGATGCCGACAAGATCTCCATCACGGAACTCCGATGTCTTCGACATAGGGCATTGAGGATGCCGTCACGGACCTGGAAAAATCCCCGGACGCCAAGACCTCCACACGGAATCCGATCCTGGTCGCCAAGCTCTCTTCCTCGGACTTGAGACCCGAAAACTGTTCCTGATCTCGCCGAACCCCAAGATCTTCGGACCCTAGTGTGACCCCTTTTCCAAGCCCCGTATTTTTATAATCTAAGATATAAACTTGTTGCATTAAATCATTCATGTCGCATACATATTTGTGTGGTTTGGGGGCCTTATGCCGATTCACCTAATTAAATATGAAGGCCATATACGGGCGAATCTAGTCTAGTATTGGTTTCATTTAAATTTGTGTAGCGAACCGGTGATACTTTTTGCCATGTTAAGACAACATTTAAAATGCGGGGTATCTAAACAACTAGAACCATATATTTAATTGTCGGGACCCCCGGTTCCGCTTAATATTGCCTAATTTCATCGCACCTTGCCATGTCATACACCATACATGCATCATGCCCGATCTTTTGCCGTAGTATTAAATAGTCCATCCGGTGTTTCTTCTAGTGCTTTGCTTCTTCACGGATTAGGCCGATGAGTTGATGCGAGTGTCGACCCGATCTTCGGATGAACCCTCGGCAATGTTTTCAGGCGAGCATCTCCCCCTTTCTACATATCTTACTTTTATAGTATTTATTCCCCCCTATTGATCTATTGCTATCTGTGTTGCGATGCTCTAGTTGTCGTACCCGTGATATCCCTTGCAGCCTTATATTGCCTTGGACACATCCTATTACCTGTTGTTGGGTAGATAGTTGGACTTGCGCGTCGTAGTCGCTTGCTCAAGCGCTGTTGCGTGTCGTCCAGTACCTCAGTTGTTGGAGTGTTGCCGCATGTTTAATGTTGGAGATGCTCATAGCCTTACTTATTGTTTAATAACTAAAATGGAAGTAGGTAAATAATGCAGAGGCACAGGTGGGCAATAGATGTTATTTGGTTGTTAACCGTCCACCTGTGTCCCGTAGGACCCCGAGTTCTTGACACCTGTTCCGAGATCGAGCGCGCTAACCACAGGTGGGGTGTATGGGCACCCCCATCGATTAGTACCTGATTTCAAAGCATTGTACCGGGGGCCACAAGTAGTTTGGGGCTTTATTACTATCCTGTACTTATGCCATGTTTTACTGCTTTATTTACGATTGTGCGAGGAGCACCTGTACTGTTTAGGACCGTGACACGTTTTCGCTGTATCGACAAGCCCAGTCACACTTTCGGGTTCCTAGTCGTTTACAGCTGTCTACACAAACCCTAAGTCCGTCTCGGAGACCGGTCGACTTTGTTGCGGGTATCTTAGTGGGGTGGCCCCCATGTACTTGCTTTGGGTCTGGGAAACATCATGACTTAGGCCCCGCCGACATACCGATGGGTGTATGTTAACTGATCTGGCAAAAAGGATCGAAGTGCGTGTGGATACTTTGGTGCACCCCTGCAGGGTTAAATCTTTTCGAAAAGCCGTGTCCGCGGTTATGGACGACTTGGAGCACAGTTCTCGATCATAGACAACTATAACTAAAGTTTACTGCTATAATTTGACTTGTATCCGATATGACTATTAATCAGCTCCACTACCACGGAATGGCTAAATAAAAGTACCAATAACTGCTGGGTTTGGGGATATCTCATGCTAATTGTATCTGACTAGTAAGTGTTGCAACTACAACGGAATGGTTAACTAAAACTGCCCACTGCTTATTATATCAGGATGACTCATGCTATCTATATTTGACTAGTAATTGCCGCCACTATAACGGAATGAATAAAACTGCCAACTGTGTGAGTTCCTCGGTTGACTTCCTCGTTTGGTCTCGAGGGGGAAATACCAGGATGGGTATGTTTGGTGGTAGTATCAGGATGGTTCCGAATAGGTCTTTCTTATCCCTCTCTGATAGCCGACAGTTATCTCGAGTCTCTATAGGTTGTTTAGTGCATGCTGCGCTGCCGCTTCAGTCCACCATACCTATGTAGGCGAGGACCGCCGAATTCTAGCCTCGCCGTGTACTGGCCTCAGTACTGACCGCTCTCTTTTTCCTTTGCCCTTTGTCGGCACCCCTTTTGTGTAAGCAGGTTTCGAGATCGACGTCGTTAGCAGGGTTACCCTTCCGGCTTGGCCTGGGCAGGGTTATGGACGCCTTTGGTTATTCTTCAGGGCTCTTAGCTCAATTTGCATCTTGTCTGTACTCGTACGCTGTATCGTTTTCAAGGTGATTTGGATCTTTGTACTGTATATATCTGTATTCTTGACTCTTTGAGTCGCTGTTGTATATATATGTTTTGTGGGTTCCATCGAGGACTATTGTGTAATGATATTACTTCGTTTTCCACCCGCACGCAAGTGCCTGGTGGGCACCTTTGAATCGTTTCTATGCGGGTTTGGCGGGAAGCGCTGAAACTTGCATCGTGTCGATTCTGAGGGTGTTACAATAATAGTGGGAGTTCTGGATCCCACAAGCATGGAAAGTACAACATCCACCACAACCACAACCGCCATCATGACAACAAGCATCACCGTAGTCATGACAATGACAAGCACAAAAACCACAAGGGTGGATACAAGAGCCACCACAATGGAAGTGGAAGTGGTAGTGGAAGCCAGCCTGTCAAGAAGGATCTCAGTCAGGTTGAATGCTTCAAGTGTAAGAAGATGGGGCATTATGCAAATGAGTACCCAGAAAAGAAAGTTGAAGGACCCAACAAGCCCAACCCTTTCCAGAAGGGACAGGTGAACCACATCAATGTGGAAGAGATCTATGAGGAACCTGATGCAGTGGCTGGTAAGTTCAAACTCAATTCTGTTCCAGCACTTGTTCTTTTTTATACTGGCGCATCGCATTCATTCATATCAAGAGCATTTGTTGAAAGAAATGAACTTCCAGTTAAAACTATTGGGTGTCCTATAAAAGTAAGTTCTCCTGGTGGAGAAATGATAGTGAACTCGGGATGTCATGACCTAGTCATAGAGTTTGGGAAGTATAAGTTTCCCGTTAATCTGATAATCTAAATTCCCAAGGATTGGATGTCATTTTGGGAATGGCCTGGATGACTAAGCACAAGGGAGTGCTTGATTGTGCCAATCATACTGTCACACTCACAACCCCGGATAACAAAAGGATTAGATTCAAGACTAACTTTGAATCAAAAGGGAGTAAGCTAAATTCTCTTAAGGGGGTTAGCATAGAAAGTGTGCCAATTGTGAGTAAATATCCAGATGTGTTTCTGGAAGAATTGCCGGGAATGCCACCAGATAGAGATGTGGAATTTCTGATTGACTTGCTACCAGGATCAGGACCAATCGCAAAGAGACCTTACAAGATGTCGATTGATGAATTGAAAGAACTCAAGAAATAACTTGGAGAACAGTTGCAGAAAGGATTTACTCAACCAAGTTCTTCATCTTGGGGAGCACCTATCTTGTTTGTGGAAAAGAAAGATAGAAGTCAAAGGTTATGCATAGATTATCGTTCACTCAATGAGGTGACTATCAAGAACAAATATCCTTTGCCCAGAATTAATGACGTGTTTGATCATCTAGAAGGAGCCTGTGTGTTCTCAAATATTGATCTCCGATCGGGTTACTTTCAGCTTAAGATAAGGGAACAAGGCATACCTAAGACAGCTTTCACCACCAGGTATGGATTGTATGAGTATACAGTAATGCCATTTGGATTAACCAATGCACCAGCTTACTTCATGAATATGATGAACAAGGTGTTCATGGAGTTCCTTGACAAGTTTGTTGTCGTTTTCATCGATGAAATTTTGATATACTCCAAAAGCAAAGAAGAGCATGAAGGGCATTTGCGTTTGATACTTGAGAAGCTTAGAGAGCATAAGTTGTATGCAAAATTCAGCAAGTGTGAATTCTGGTTGAATGAAGTTGGATTTCTTGGACACGTTGTGTCAGGATATGGGGTAGAAGTTGATCCCGCAAAAGTGTCGGCTGTAACTGAGTGGGAATCTCCTAAGTCAGTAAAAGAGGTTCGTAGTTTCCTCGGCTTGGCAGGATACTACAGAAGATTCATTGAGAATTTCTCCAAGGTAGCCAAGACAATGACAGAGTTACTAAAGAAAGACAAGAAATTTGCTTGGTCTGAAGGATGTGAACTCAGTTTCAAAGAATTAAAGAAGAGACTAGTGACAGCACCAGTCCTATGTCTGCCAGATTTGGGGAAATCTCTGCCAGATTTGGAGAAAGATTTCCAAGTGTATTGTGATGCATCTCATAATGGATTAGGTGCAGTACTAATGCAAGAAGGGAAAGTTGTGGCTTATGCCTCGAGACAACTCAAAACTCATGAGGTAAATTACCCTACTCATGATTTGGAGTTAGCCTTTGTTGTCCATGCACTCAAAACATGGAGACACTATCTTTTGGGAAAGCGATGTGAAGTGTTCACAGATCACAAAAGTTTGAAGTATATCTTCACCCAGGAAGAAATCAACATGAGACAAAGAAGATGGCTAGAACTCATCAAGGACTATGACTTGAGTTTGCAATACCACCCCGGTAAAGCGAATGTTGTAGCAGATGCTCTAAGCCGTAAAGTATTTGTGAATGGCCTTACTAAGGGAGAATTGCCAGATGATCTGTGTGCCCAATTTAGAGACCTTAGATTGGAAATTGTGCCTGAGGGACATCTCATGTCATTGGATGTTCAACCCACATTGTTGGACAAGATCAAGGAAGCCCAAAATACGGACAAGGAAATTGAAGAGATTAAGGAAAAGATTGGCAAAGGAAAAGCCAAAGGATTCCATGAAGAGAGCAGAGTACTTTATGGTATGGAAAACGTATCTGCGTTCCGCAAGATCCGGAGCTTCAAAAACTGATTTTACAAGAAGCACACAACTCACCATATTCCATTCATCCGGGTAACACCAAAATGTACATGGATATGAAGGAAAGATTTTGGTGGAATAATCTCAAGAAGGACATTGCCGAACATATTGCTTGTGTGATGTCTGTAGTAGAGTGAAAGCGGAACATCAGAAACCAGCAGGATTGCTACAACCACTACCTATTCCTGATTGGAAGTGGGACAAGATTGGCATGGATTTCATCACCGGATTGCCAAGGACCAGGTCTGGATATGATTCTATTTGGGTGGTAGTGGATCGCCTCACTAAAGTGGCTCATTTCATACTCATGAAGACAACCTATACAAGTGCTAAGTTAGCCAAGATCTATATGAATAGGATTGTATGTCTGCATGGAGTACCCAAGAGTATTGTGTCTGATAGGGGAACCCAATTCACTTCACATTTTTGGAAGCAACTACATGAATCATTGGGAACGAGATTGGAATTCAGTACTGCTTTTCATCCCTAGACTGATGGACAGACAGAAAGGACCAACCATATTCTAGAGGATATGTTGAGGGCATGTGCCCTAGACTATGGAGCTAGTTGGGATGAAAGTCTGCCTTACGTAGAATTCTCTTATAACAACAGCTATCAAGCCAGTATTGAGATGGCACCGTTTGAGTTTCTCTATGTAGCCCCCTCCGTAGCCGTTGGAACACCACTGACAGAGCGTCGTTGCCGCGCCGCCGTCGTTGGCGCCGCCCAACCATGGTCGCATGCTTGGTAACCGTTGGATCTAGATCCAGCGCATAGGAATAGATCATTTATCGAAGGGGTACGGTTTAGATCTTGTCGTGCGTTTTCACTTAGATCGTGTGGCCCACGTTGATCGATCCGGCCGAACCGGTACGGGCCAATCAGAACACGCCGTGTGGCCTGAGTTTAGTTTTAAAACAGAAATTAGATCTATTAGTTGTTCAAACTTGCAAAATTCATAACTTTTGATCCACACGTTCAAATTTCGAAAATTTTATATCATTGGAATCAGGAGAAAGAATTCTATCCATTTATGCAATGTTTTTAATGTTTTGCTTCAGTAAAATTGGTTATTTTTGCAGAGACATTTATAGGCTTATTTTGAGTATAGAAATGATTTGAAAAATGATTTAAAGATCAAATAAAGTTTATTTAGTGTGTCTTGGTCTTGTTTATGATCCAATACTGTATACTTGTCTTCTTTGGTGTAGAAAATCATCACATGGCATTTGCATGCATTCATATATTTTTTCTTGTATATTTTGATATGTGAATTTGGTGCCATTATTTTATGTGTAGATTTTGGTGCTAATAGTGATTGTAGTTGTGAAGATTGTTGCTACTCCCCAAACTACCAAGGCAAGTGGTGCTTCATGTTTCTATCCCAATATTTTGCCTATGCATTAGAAATATTTTGTATAGGACTTGCATAATTATTTTGCTAAGTATCTATATGCTATGCTTGGGAAATCCTAGTAGTTCTATTAATGTTAGAATTTCCTCTATGTTAAGATACTTGCTATTTCCATGCTTAGCCTAGCTAGTAGCAACCGAGGGGGGATTATACATATTCATGCTATGAGAATTATCCCTAAGTCTTTGACTTATGTTTTTCTTAATAAAAACAACTAAGTGAATGAAACACCTGGGTGGAATGGAAAGAATGGTTTATGTTGAGTGGTTACACAAGACCCATTTCTATGGTTTACCTTGTGTATCTCACTTGTGGAAAGCCACCTAGGAACAAAGGGATTTGAGATGCCAAATGTTAAGAAGCTTCTAGTGCAGCCACTTGGCATTATGGGCTCTGCCTGGATCACATAGGTTGCAATAACTTAGCCATTTGGACAGTTGGTGGTAGTGGGATGATAGGTTGGAACGCGTCCATTTGGTCTAAGGGAAGGCTTCTGAAAGGTCCTGTCTTGGTGAAAATCAAGTCTTGTGGGGAAAGTGCACAACCTCTACAGATGGAAGAATCTATGTACTTAGCCATGTCCCTATTATTGGAAAATTTTGAGCATCAAGACATGGAAGCTATCAAGAATCTCCTCATCCCAATTTTCTAAGTTAAAACTTGTGGTTAAACAAGGGTGAAGGTTCACCAATTTCTATTGGTGGTTCCTTGGGAAAGTTTTGTCAAAGAAAAACTTAGTGTTTTCAACTGATAGGTAAAACCTATTTTGAGCAAAGTAAGCCTAAGCTACACTTAGCCAAATTCATGTAGTAACTAGATGTTAATATTCTACTAAGGTATCACTTGACAATACTATTCCAATGTATTGACCCACTGTGGTTGTAACTTGTGATGCTGCAGGTTACTCTGATGATGATTAGGGGTTATGAGTCTACACTCAACATGCTTGCCTGTGGCACATGAAGATGAAGACTTTATTTTTATTGTTATGAATGAACTCTTGTATTAGGCCTATGGCCATGGAGTTGTAAAAGACTATGTTATCTCTAGAATGACGATGTAATAATGACCTTTGTTTCTGTGTACTTCATCTTAAACTGTGGATGTTAGCAATTGATCCAGGGACTAGCATTGCAATCACAGGGATCCTTACCTTTAAAAGGGAGGGATCTTACACATTAGCTTTGAGCTCTCATTGCCCCTATCATAGGCATCTTCATGTGGTTAAGGTGAAAGTGAGGTCCACTCTGAATCATATGCTTGACAGACCATAGACTAGAAATCCCAAGTCTCCTGAGTGCGAGGGCCACTCCGCATCCTACTCAACTTTGGTCACCTGAAAGTTCTTGTCATTGTAAATACATGCATATCATCGAGAACCGCCAACGGGGTACCCCTTGCACATGATACAGGAGCGATCCCGTGATCAAAATGACAAGGCAAGCAGACAATGAGCATCTCAGTGGTCTTTTTATTTACTATGTGTATAGCTTTTTATTGAGGATGCTTCACAAATGCTCATTATGGTGATGATGCAAGTTTCCACCATGATTAGGCATGGCTTAGGCTAGCAGCCCAAACGTTTCTCTAACACAATGTATAGACTCCATGAACTCACAACCTCCCCTTTTATTTCACATCGTCGACATCCGCAAACAAAAGAGCAAGGAATCAACTGGATGAGATATCCAAAAAGTGTTGAAAGCATTCCCTGTTACAGCACGGTTCTGCTTACTCCCAGTATATAATTTGCAAGCATATAACTTTCATGGACTAGTCATAGTGGTTCAGGATTATTAAGTGCAAGGTGTTGGGGATATGCTATATGGGTATCCTCATAGCATGTCTCCTATCCGACTAACCCGGGTGGCCCATAGTCGGTAGCATGGCCTGTGGCCTGCTGGGCGGCCTAGTTAGGTGGATCCAGAAGGGAGGCCCATGCCGGATAAAGGAAGACTACGGTGGAGTCACCAACGTACCCGGAGCCTTGGAGTACAAGATACACAAGACTAGTGATAGACGGTGTAGGACCCTGTAACCTGTCTGGCTAGCACTTTTCCCTGTAACCCTAGGACCTGGCGACTATATAAGTCGGGCCTATGGGAGCCTTTAGGGCACAACTTAGCATCGTCTTACACAAACCTCGCACAGCGAACATATCTCTGTAACTCGGCGTATTACCATTATAGTGATTTATAGCAGGAGTAGGACTCCGCCACCGTCGTGGGATCTGAACCTGGGTAAGCTGTGTTACCTCGTACCTGTCAACCGTCCGCCTTACCCCACGTCTCTAAACACGCACTGTGAGTACCCCTCCATGCCGTACTCGTCGGCAATACCACGACAGTTGGCGCCCACCGTGGGGCAAGAGGCACTTCAGGCTCTTCAGCGGGCGAGGACCAAGATCTTCGTGGGAATCGGCGAAACCGTAGCCATCGGTCGCGTTCTCTTCTCCGGCAACGTTCCGATCATCCCCTGTGACGAGTTCTGGATCCCGGCAAAGATGAACCCTACGCGGTGTTCGGTCGTTCCAATCGGAGACATCCACCTCTTCATCGACGAAACCGACTCGGGCACTAGTCCCCTGGGAGTCGGAGGAGCTTCAAGACCCGCACGGACCGCCTACGGGCAGGATACGTTCGCGGAAGGATCGATACCGGATCGCTCCTCGGAGTTTTCCGGCAAAGATCGGAAAAATTCAAGACCCACCCAAACTGCCCCTGTGCAGGATATAAAGGTGGAAGATCACAGCAAATCTGCCGGCTTTGTCCGTGCGTCTGGACAGCAAAGATCTAAGTTCGTCGGCGTGGTTACCATCTTCGATCTAGCGCGCTGCGTTCAGAGAGAGGGCGAAAACCCCCGCGATTACCTGGCCAGGTGGCTCTGTATACGAGCCGATCTGGCCCACTACCCCAATGATGATGCTATATATCACTTTGTGGAAGGACTGGACCATGGCACGCTTCTCCGACACTCTCTAAGACGGCAACAGGCGTCAGGACGCCTTACCTTCGAAGGCATGGTGAACACCGTCAACAACTACGCGAAGGTCGAAGCGGCAGCTCAAACAGCGCTTGCGCTCATTGACGGAGCCCCTCCGATTCAGCCACCACCACCACCGCCTCCGGCCGCCATCGTCGTAGCAGCACCACCACCTCCAGTCATCGTCGAGGCCGTTGCACCTCCTCCGCCCGTCATCGAGGAAGTCTTGGAACCCTCTGACTCTATCATTGATGCGCTTTATGCTGATTTCAGTGCAGACTCGGAGGAAATAGACTTCAGTCCAGAAGAGCTAGACTCCGCTATGCAGGAGATGGAGGAGGAGTACTCGCGCGACGAGCAAGCTAATAACACCGTCATGTCTCGAGGGGTGTTCGTCACCATTGGGACAGCGATGGATGAAGATCAGCCCGGGCAAGCTCCGCCTACGGCGCTGGATAAGGGGAAGGGGCCTGTAAGGTTCCCAACCTTTAATAAGGTAGAGATCCCTGTGTTTACAATGCTAGTCCCTGGATCAATAGCTAGCATCCACAGTTAAGATGTAATATCAAGAAACAAAGGTCATAATACAACTTTATAACCAGGAATAAAATAATTTATTACATCTTTCATAGCTCATTTGGCTATTACATTACATTGTAGCAGAATATCTATAAGCATGGGGTCCTTCATCTTCAAAGTGCCACAGGCAGACATGTTGGTTGTAGACTTTGTAATCCTAATCAACACACTTCACTAAATCAATCAAACCTGCAACATAACAAGTTACAGCCACAAGGGTCAATACATTTGAATTGTATTGACAAGTCATACTATGGTAGAATAGTGGAGTCTATCATCTATATGCATTTGGCAAAGTGGAGTTGAGGCTTGCATTTCTCAAAAATAGATTTTTCCTTATCATTTGAAAACACTAAGTTTTTGCTTTGATAAAATCACCCAAGGCATCTACCAATCAAAGATTGAAGATCCTTTAACCCTTGTTCAACCACAAGTTTTTAACTTAGAAATTTGGATGATGAGATTCTTGATAGCTTCCATGTCTTGATGCTCAAATTGTCCTTTACCAGGGACATGGCTAAGTACTTAGATTTTACACTCTGCAGAGGTGGTGCACTTTCCCCACAAGACTTGGTTTCACCAAGACAAGATCTTTCAGAAGCCTTTCCTTAGACCAAACGGACGCGTTCCAACCTATCATCCCACTACCACCAATTGTCCAAATGGCTAAGTTCTAGCAACCTATATGATCCAGGCAGAGCCCATAATGCCAAGTGGTTGCACTTGAAGCTTCTCAACATTTGACATATCAAATCTCTTTGTTCCTGGGTGGCTTACCGCAAGTGAGATACACAAGGTAAACCATAGCCATGGGCCTTGTGTAACCACTCAACCAAAACCACCAATCAAGTCCCTTTCCACCCAGGTGATTCATTGACTTAGTTGTTTTATTAAGCAAAACACAAGTCCTCAGACTTAGAAATTTTTCCATAGTATGAATATATATTCCACCCTTGTTTTCTACCAGCTAAGCTAAGCATGATAGTAGTAGGAATCTTAACTTAGGAAATTTCCACTAAGGTTTCATCTACTAGGATTTCCCATAACATAGTTTATACTTAGCAAAATTCCATGCAAGTCCTACTTAGAAATATCACTAATGCATAGTGAAAATAATGGGACAAAGTATGAAGCATCACTTGCCTTTTTGGTAGAGGGTATAAGTTCACTCCTTGATCTTTGCAATGTTCACACACTTCAAGTCACTACAATTTAATCAAGCAAACAATATTTCAATCTACCATTCAAGCAATTCATCACATAAAATAATAAAAACAAAACAATGCATGCAAGCATGCTAAGGATTGTTTTATTTGGACAAGTGGTTTCTAATGGTTCATAATCATTTGGAAACATCTAATGGTCATTTTATAAAGTGGCAAAGTCATTTGCAAAAGATTTCACTTCATAAACCATTTTCAAAACAAGGTATCATTTTATGTGGTGTAGAAATGTTTTTACTAAGGCATTAATCTATAGGGTTCACAAAATATGTTTTCAAACCACAAAACCTTTTGTTTAGGGTCAGATGGTTTATTTGAAAAACATTTCTCAAAGGTTTTTCTCCAAAATCATTTTTAACAATTAAACAATATTTTTATTTGACTAGAAATGGTTTAAATCCAAGATTCATTCTTTTGTTTCACCAAATATACTTTTTAAACCACAATTTGTGTCCTAGGGTCAGTAGGTTCAAAACACACCATTTGCAAAAGATTTTATCCCCCAAATCATTTTTGAACAAATTTTATACCCTAAACAAGCATACATAAGTTTCTGCAAAAACAAACATTTTACCAGAAGATTTTTACTAAACAAAGTGCATGGTTGGCTAGGGCTTGTTTTTCTGAATCCATTGATATAAAATTTGCAAAAATTTGGACGTGTAGATTTAAAGTTATGCAATTTACAAAATCACATATCTAATAGATCAAATCTGTTCTAATTCAAATCGACAGAGACACGTGGCGCATTTTAATAAGCTGATACCGCTTCGTCTGGATCACGCGTTGTAGGCCGTTGGATCTAACTGACATCGCACGGCGCAGGTTCATCCTTACCCCTTCGCTCTCTTTCTATCCTAGTCGTTGGATCCTAATCGCACGGCACCTAGCACACTTGCCAGAGACGGGCGGTGTTGCGGTGGCTACTGGCGGCGGAGCGGTCAGATGGTGGCGGTGCTGGCGATGCAGGAAACGAGAGAGGCTGGGGAGATGCTCACCGAGTTCTCCGAAGCTTGGGGAAGCTCAAGGTGGTACTGGATGGTGAAGGGGAGCACATGACTGTCCTTAATCGCTCACCGGAGTTGAGCTGGGCCTCGGGTGTGGTCAAACGTCGACGGGGGCGATGATACACAGCGTGCTAAGGCAAATAAAAGGCACCGTTAGGTTCGTATGGATGCCGCGATCTTGTGAGTATCCAAGAGGGGGTAAGGGGCGGTCTAGACTCACCAGTAGTGCTCGCCGGAGTTGCGGGGTTCTTCGGTGGCGCTCAGACGAAGACGGAGGCGAGGTTGCAGGTCACTTGCGGGCGAGCTGAGGCCACAGAGCGGTGCGCCAGGGTCTTGTGAACTTGCCTGCGTGCTCGGGGAGGCAAGGGGCGGCAGGGTCCGGCCGGAATCGTCGCCGGAGTTTGTCGGGGACAGCGACAGTACAAAGAGGAATTGGGCGGCCTGGGGGCATGCTCGGGTGAGGCGACAGAGGGGAAATGGAGGGGAGACAGAGGCGATTAAATGGGTGCGGTTGCAGAGCGGATTCATCGCAGCGTTATGGCGAATTTACGCGAGGCTTCAAAGGCAGAAACGGCTAGGGAGGAATGAGGGGCGAGATCGTCGCGGGGTTGAAGACGATGAGCTGGCGGTGGGGCCGTCTGGCAGCGAGAGAGGGGAAAGGGAAATGGGGTCCATCTGCCAGCGTCTGTGTGGGTAGATTCGCGAGTGGGGAAAACGTTTCGGGGAAGGGGGATAGGTGGGCTTGCTGGGCCTAGTTGGGCTGGCTCCCTTTTGTATTTTTTTTTGTTCTGAATGTTTTTCTTTTTCTAATTGATTTTCTGTTTTTGTTTTTCAAACAACAATTTAAACAATCAAATCAATTCAAAACTCCTCCAAACTTTGTATTGAGTTTAGTTCTGTTTAACAACACAAAACAGAGTCCAAAATAAAATAATATTTTTATTCTTTTTAGGATCTATTTAATAATTAAATAAAATAGTCCTTAGTTATTAATTAAAAATAGAATTTGTTTTATTAAAATCTTTATTTTGAAATCTAAAATAAAACCTAAAACACTTCTGTAGGTTTTATTTGTGAATATAAAATACTTGGAAAACTTGTTTAAAATAATTTAACAAGTTTTGATGTTTAATTAAAATGGCAAAGCTTTTGCTTTAATGAATTTGGATATTAATAAATCCTCATTATTTTATTTAAATAAACTTGTACTCTTTTAATCCAAACAAAATATATTATTTCAAAAACTTGGCCAAGGTTTACTTTGGCTTTATAAAAATAGTCCTTATTTAAATTTCTACCCTTTTCATTTGTAAACCAAATCTTTTTATTAAAAGATCCAAAAAATAGTAATTTCACATATTTAATATTTTCTTTAATAATTACTTATCTTTTCAAATCCCTTTAGGATTTGTTTGATCAAATAGGTTTGAAGGTTTCCAATTGGAATCAAAAAGTTTCTTCTCACCCTGAAAATCAACAAAGTTTTATTTTATTCATTTATTTTTCACATAACAAGATTTAGAAAATCTTGGGATGTGACAGGCTACCACCCTTAAAATAAATCTCGTCCCGAGATTTGGTAAGGCTAGGGGTTACAAGTTGGTTCAAAACAACTAGGGTACTACCACCCTTGAAAATTTCCAACTAAATTACATCTTGTCTTACTTGGGATCTTGATGTAACTTTCCTGGACAGAAGTTTGCATAGTGGCCTAGTTCCTTGCATTTGAAACATGTGATAAGGCTAAGGTCTTGAGGTGGCTTCTCTGGACAATATGATGCATAATGTCCTAACTTTTTGCAGTGGTTGCACATCACTTGGCTAATATCCTTCCTCATCTTCGGTTTCACTAGCTTTTGTTTGTCTTCTTGGCTCTTCTTCTTTTCTGGGCATTCACTGGCATAATGTCCCATCTCTTTGCAATTGTAACATTGCAACTGGCTTTTGTCCTTCTTCTTCTTTTTGGGTCTCTCCAAAGCTAGGAGTTCTTCTAGTTCATGCTCTTCATACCTCACCTCAAAGGTGGGAAATCTTTCTCTCTTCTTGGGGCATTGATCTTCATGCTCCTTGGATGTATGATCCTTGTCTCCACAAATATTGCAAGCTTGGGTTCCTTCTAGAATAACACCTTTGTCATCCTTATTGTCATTAGCTCTTTGGGAAAAGTTTTCTCCCATGTTGATCATTTGAGTAACCAATCCCTGCAACAATTGGGATTGAAGTTTCAAAATCCTTTGTATGGATGGGTCTAGTCCATTGTTGTTGGCTAAAAACTGAGTTGTCACTTGGCTCAACTGGTTTTGGGTTGCTATAAGTTCTCTCATGTTGTCCTCTTGGTTGTTGTTGTTGTCACCATCCTTGATGTTGGAGTCTCTTGGAGTAGTCATCTGTTTGGGTTGAATTGAGATTAGAATAGGCAAAATATTTCTAAGGGAATAATTCTAATTACACACATCACAATTCACACAAGCAATGTGCAAGCAATCACAAACAAACATTCTACTCAAACAAGTTTCAAGCATATTTTTAGGCAACCAAAAATATTTTGTTACACCACATAAGTTGGTGTCTTTGATCTATACTTAATATGGTGGTCCATCTATATGGTTTACTTGTGATCTTTCCATCCTTCTTGGTTGATTCTTCTTGCTTGAGATCATGGTTTTCCCTTGGGAAAACTCTTGGTCACAAAAACTTCAAAGGTGATGATGGATCCTTCTAATTTGTGTTTCCTTAGTCTCCAAATCTTTGAGCAAGATTTCTTGTCTCACTTGTAGTCCTTAGTGATATCCAAGGTTGAGGTACTTGGTGAAAATGTTGAAGATGTTGAAGTCATTAGAGTTGATATCCAAAGTTGAAGATGTTGAAGTCATTAGAGTTGATGAAGTCCTTTGCACATGGTGAAGTATTTGGCCATGGGGGTAGGCTTTTCCATCAAGTTTGAAATAGAAGAGGTGTAGAATCAAAACCAAAATGGTTGAGGAAAGAGTTTACAAGATTGTTTGTAAATAAGTTTTGGAACAAATACAACTCCTATTTTTCTAAGGGGTTTTGTCCAATCCTAGGTTTACAAATCCTACAGGCAACACAATGCTCTGATACCATCTGTAAGGTTCCCAACCTTTAATAAGGTAGAGATCCCTGTGTTTACAATGCTAGTCCCTGGATCAATAGCTAGCATCCACAGTTAAGATGTAATATCAAGAAACAAAGGTCATAATACAACTTTATAACCAGGAATAAAATAATTTATTACATCTTTCATAGCTCATTTGGCTATTACATTACATTGCAGCAGAATATCTATAAGCATGGGGTCCTTCATCTTCAAAGTGCCACAGGAAGACATGTTGGTTGTAGACTTTGTAATCCTAATCAACACACTTCACTAAATCAATCAAACCTGCAACATAACAAGTTACAGCCACAAGGGTCAATACATTTGAATTGTATTGGCAAGTGATACTAGGGTAGAATAGTGGAGTCTATCATCTATATGCATTTGGCAAAGTGGAGTTGAGGCTTGCATTGCTCAAAAATAGATTTTTCCTTATCATTTGAAAACACTAAGTTTTTGCTTTGATAAAATCACCCAAGGCATCTACCAATCAAAGATTGAAGATCCTTTAACCCTTGTTCAACCACAAGTTTTTAACTTAGAAATTTGGATGATGAGATTCTTGATAGCTTCCATGTCTTGATGCTCAAATTGTCCTTTACCAGGGACATGGCTAAGTACTTAGATTTTACACTCTGCAGAGGTGGTGCACTTTCCCCACAAGACTTGGTTTCACCAAGACAAGATCTTTCAGAAGCCTTTCCTTAGACCAAATGGACGTGTTCCAACCTATCATCCCACTACCACCAACTGTCCAAATGGCTAAGTTCTAGCAACCTATATGATCCAGGCAGAGCCCATAATGCCAAGTGGTTGCACTTGAAGCTTCTCAACATTTGACATCTCAAATCTCTTTGTTCCTGGGTGGCTTACCGCAAGTGAGATACACAAGGTAAACCATAGCCATGGGCCTTGTGTAACCACTCAACCAAAACCACCAATCAAGTCCCTTTCCACCTAGGTGATTCATTGACTTAGTTGTTTTATTAAGCAAAACACAAGTCCTCGGACTTAGAAATTTTTCCATAGTATGAATATATATTCCACCCTTGTTTTCTACCAGCTAAGCTAAGCATGATAGTAGTAGGAATCTTAACTTAGGAAATTTCCACTAAGGTTTCATCTACTAGGATTTCCCATAACATAGTTTATACTTAGCAAAATTCCATGCAAGTCCTACTTAGAAATATCACTAATGCATAGTGAAAATAATGGGACAAAGTATGAAGCATCACTTGCCTTTTTTGTAGAGGGTATAAGTTCACTCCTTGATCTTTGCAATGTTCACACACTTCAAGTCACTACAATTTAATCAAGCAAACAATATTTCAATCTACCATTCAAGCAATTCATCACATAAAATAATAAAAACAAAACAATGCATGCAAGTATGCTAAGGATTGTTTTATTTGGAGAAGTGGTTTATAATGGTTCATAATCATTTGGAAACATCTAATGGTCATTTTATAAAGTGGCAAAGTCATTTTCAAAAGATTTCACTTCATAAACCATTTTCAAAACAAGGTATCATTTTATGTGGTGTAGAAATGTTTTTACTAAGCCATTAATCTATAGGGTTCACAAAATATGTTTTCAAACCACAAAACCTTGTGTTTAGGGTCAGATGGTTTATTTCCAAAACATTTCTCAAAGGTTTTTCTCCAAAATCATTTTTAACAATTAAACCATATTTTTATTTGACTACAAATGGTTTAAATCCAAGATTCATTCTTTTGTTTCACCAAATATATTTTTTAAACCACAATTTGTTTCCTAGGGTCAGTAGGTTCAAAACACACCATTTGTAAAATATTTTATCCCCAAAATCATTTTTGAACAATTTTTATACCCTAAACAAGCATACATAAGTTTCTGCAAAAACAAACATTTTACCAGAAGCTTTTTACTAAACAAAGTGCATGGTTGGCTAGGGCTTGTTTTTCTGAATCCATTGATATAAAATTTGCAAAATTTGGACGTGTAGATTTAAAGTTATGCAATTTACAAAATCACATATCTAATAGATCAAATCTGTTCTAACTCAAATCGACACGGACACGTGGCGCATTTTAATTTGCTGATACCGCTTCGTTTGGATCACGCTTTGTAGGCCGTTGGATCTAACTGACATCGCACGGCGCAGGTTCATCCTTACCCCTTCGCTCTCTTTCTATCCTAGCCACTGGATCCTAATCGCACGGCACCTAGCACACTTGCCTGAGACGGGCGGCGCTGCGGTGGCTACTGGCGGCAGAGCGGTCATATGGTGGCGGTGCTGGCGATGCAGGAAACGAGAGAGGCTGGGGAGATGCTCACCGAGTTCGCCGAAGCTTGGGGAAGCTCAAGGTGGTACTGGATGGTGAAGGGGCGCACGTGACTATCCTTAATCGCTCATCGGAGTTGAGCTGGGCCTCGGGTGTGGTCAGACGTCGACGGGGGCGACGATACACAGCGTGCTAAGGCTAATAAAAGGCACCGTTAGGTTTGTATGGATGTCGCGATCTTGTGAGTATCCAAGAGGGGGTAAGGGGCGGTCTAGACTCACCAGTAGTGCTCGCCGGAGTTGCGGGGTTCTTCGGTGGCGCTCAGACGAAGACGGAGGCGAGGTTGCAGGTCACTCACGGGCGAGCTGAGGCCACAGAGCGGTGCGCCAGGGTCTGGTGAACTTGCATGCATGCTCGGGGAGGCAAGGGGCGGCAGGGTCCGGCCGGAATCGTCGCCGGAGTTTGTCGGGGACAGCGGCAGTACAAAGAGGAATTGGGCGGCCTGGGGGCGTGCTCGGGTGAGGCGACGGAGGGGAAATGGAGGGGAGACAGAGGCGATTAAATGGGTGCGGTTGCAGAGCGGATTCATCGCAGCGTTATGGCGAATTTACGCGAGGCTTCAACGGCAGAAACGGCCAGGGAGGAATGAGGGGCGAGATCGTCGCGGGGTTGAAGACGGTGAGCTGGCGGTGGGGCCGTCTGGCAGCGAGAGAGGGGAAAGGGAAATGGGGTCCATCTGCCAGCGTCTGTGTGGGTCGATTCGCGAGTGGGGAAAATGTTTCGCGGAAGGGGGATAGGTGGGCTTGCTGGGCCTTGTTGGGCTAGCCGGCTGGGTTGGCTCCCTTTTGTATTTTTTTTTTGTTCTAAATGCTTTTCTTTTTCTAATTGATTTTCTGTTTTTGTTTTTCAAACAACAATTCAAACACTCAAATCAATTCAAAACTCGTCCAAACTTTGTATTGAGTTTAGTTCTGTTTAACAACACAAAACAGAGTCCAAAATAAAATAATATTTTTATTCTTTTTAGGATCTATTTAATAATTAAATAAAATAGTCCTTAGTTATTAATTAAAAATAGGATTTGTTTTATTAAAAATTTTATTTTGAAATCTAAAATAAAACCAAAAACACTTCAGTAGGTTTTATTTGTGAATACAAAATACTTGGAAAACTTGTTTAAAATAATTTAACAAGTTTTGATGTTTAATTAAAATGGCAAAGCTTTTGCTTTAATAAATTTGGATATTAATAAATCCTCATTATTTTATTTAAATAAACTTTTACTCTTTTAATCAAAACAAAATATTTTATTTCAAAAACTTGGCCAAGGTTTACTTTGGCTTTATAAAAGAGTCCTTATTTAAATTTCTACCCTTTTCATTTGTAAACCAAATATTTTTATAAAAGATCCAAAAATTAGTAATTTCACATATTTAATATTTTCTTTAATAATTATTTATCTTTTCAAATCCCTTTAGGATTTGTTTGATCAAATAGGTTTGAAGGTTTCCAATTGGAATCAAAAAGTTTCTTCTCACCCTGAAAATCAACAAAGTTTTATTTTATTCATTTATTTTTCACATAACAAGATTTGGAAAATCTTGGGATGTGACAGGGCCGCTTATTGCCGCTGACGATGATCGCGCAAAGGTCATGCCTCCTCTGCCTAACCCAGCGCAGCAGCCGCAGGAACTCGGCACCGGTCCGAGCAACAAAAACACCGCAAACTTGCCGCCTCCGGCATCCACGTCGGCAGCATCCCATGTTACTCCAGCTGATAGAGTGATGTACGGCAATCTCCTCGTCGAGCCACCAACCGTTGATCATATCCGGAATGTGACTCAGCTTGACGAGAAGCGCCAGCAGCTGCTGGAGGAGGCGCAAGCCATCGCGGAGCAAGGCGCTAAACTAGATCGAGACCTGGTCAACGCGCAGAAGTCCATAGAGAAAGCTAGAGCAATGGAAGCCGAGTACAAGACTCTGCTGCAGCAGTAGAAGGCTAAGAAGGCTCCGGCTCGTGTCATCAATGATCCTGGTGTACGACGCAACCTTGGATGGGCTCCCTCAAAGCCGGCACAGGCCAAGCCATACATCGATAGTGAAGGCAAGCAGGTGATGCCCACCCCACTTCTTAACCTCGTCGTCGCCAAAACCCTTCTGGAGCAGGATAGATCGCCTGAGGCAGTAGAACTGGTCTATGACCTAGTGTCCAAGGTGGTAAAGCAACAGGAAAAGGCCACCTCCCAGAGGCTTGAGTCTGACCCAGCGCTCTACCGATCTAGCCAGTACAAACCGCCAAGGGACAGATCTCCTCAGGATGTAGGATCACAGACGTGTTCATCAGAACGAAGACGGAGGGATGCGCGCAACAGGAAGGATGCTTTCCCCATATCCTCCGACCACGGAGAAAAAGCCCGACCTTGCCGCCCATCGCCACCGCCCTGATCCCCCCGACGTCAGGAAGATTACAAGGCTCACCATCGTACGGATATGCCCCCTCCAAAGCAGTGTGGCATCGTCATCCGCGACAACACGGCGCAGACCCGTCATGATGAAGAGAGCCACCAAGGACACAAGAGCAGGTCACACCACGACCCCCAGCGTCCGACAAACAACCGTGACAGGAGTGAGGCGTCGCAGGAGGGTAACAGCAAGATGGCTAACCCACCGCCACCTCCGCCTCCGTCACCACCAAGCAGTCACCATGGCGGAAGAGGCCCGCGTCGTTCACGCAGCCCCTCCCCTGTTGACAACAAGAAGAAGAACCCGGAGTCGTACGATGCACGTTCGCGGATCGATAAGATCCACGAGGCCCGGGAAGGACCATACCTGGGACCACGTTGCTTTGGACCTGCAATACGGTCCGCAACTTACCCCAAAGGTTTCCGGATTGACAAGACCATCAAGCCCTATGACGGCACCGCCAAGCCCGCCACATGGTTGCAGGACTACGGTAACGCGGTGGAGATTGACGGAGGCAACCCCAACGTCGTCGTTAAGTAACTCCCGTTAATGTTGGCGGGCACGGCCCATCAATGGATCGACGACTTGCCGGAAAAATCTATCTACAACTAGCTGGACATGCAAGAAGCATTCACCAAGAACTTTGAGGGTACATACAAACGTCCCAGTACTGTGGGCGATCTACAGCAATGCGTGCAAGAGAAAGACGAGACATCTCGCGCCTACCTCTCCCGCTGGCTGGACATGAAGAATTCCTGCGCAGGGGTGCATGCTCAGACCGCTATGGCCGCCTTCATTGATGGGTTGGAAAGGGGCACGTTACTCCGACATAAGCTAAAGCGCTTGCAGGACAATCATCAGCTTGACTTGAATCAGATGATTCAGTTAGCTAGTGAGTTCGCAGCTGCCGATGACGACGCTCGTGGCTGTTTGCCGGCAACGGCCGTTCCAACCCAAGCTCGGAGGAACAACAGTACAAAGCGGAACCGCTCCAGAAGAAAAGAAATCTACCGACATGGTCGCTATGACTTTTGCAGGACGAGGAGAAGGCGGACAACGTGGCCGAGGAAGGGGAGTAGGCCGCGGGCAGCAACGAGGAAGTGAAACCAACTTGGCGCCGCTCCGCGTTCCCCAAACGTACGAGAAGTACCGCGATATGTTGTGCCTCGTACACCTCGATGTCAACGGCAAGGCCACCCATACCAATCGACACTGCAAGTTCGTCAATGAACTCAAGGAAGACCCGGAGTCCGGCTACAAGAAAAGTCGGAAGAACAGACCGCAAGGCAAGGGCAAGGGGAAGAAGAAGGAGGAGGAGTCCAAGGATTCAAGTGACATGGACGAGGACGTTGACCCCAAGCACGCCGCCAAGAGCGACAACAAGGGCAAGAACCCCTTCGCAAAGAAGGCCCCAGTCTACCACACTTTCCTTGGCACCCCCACCGTCCGACAACAGAAGACCTCTCTAAAGATCCTGATGGCCACTCTCCCCCCAGTTCCCCAATACCTGCGCTGGTCGGAGGTTCCAGTAACTTGGGACAGGACGGACCACCCAGACCTTGTGCCCACGGAGAACCAGTACGTCATGGTCATCAACCCATTGATTGACGGCGTGGAGTTCACCAAGTGCATGGTGGATAGTGGAAGCAGCATCAACATCATGTACCTGGATGCACTGCAAAAGATGAACTTGACGGAGGCAAACCTAAGGCGGACCAACACCGTGTTCCATGGCGTAGTTCCTGGGAGGCTCGGTCCCTTGGGTGCATTACGCTTCAGGTAGCCTTTGGCGACGTTACTAATTACCGCCAAGAGCGCATGACCTTTGAGGTGGTCCCCTTCAAGAGCGTGTACCACGTCATATTCGGCCGCGACATATTCCACACGTTCATGGCCAAGCCATGCTTCATCTACAACAAACTCAAGATACCCGGACCAAACGGTGTCATCACCGTATCTGGAAGCTTTACCAAGGAAAGGGACTGCATGATCAACGAAGCAGCCGTTGCAGAAGCTGTCCTCTACAGCGAAGAATTCAAGGAGATCCAGAGCAAGGTCAATGACTCAGAGATGCCCGCGTCGAAGAAGCAGATCTCCGACTCCTCTCCTGCGTTCAAGGCTGCCATCGAGACCAAGCCGGTGGAACTTGTGGTAGGCGATGCCTCCAAGACCGTCACCATTGGGACGAACCTGGATTCCAAATAGGAAAGCGCGCTCGTCGAGTTCCTCCGTGAGAATAGGGACATCTTTGCCTGGCAACCTGCCGACATGAAAGGTGTACCTAGGGAACTTGCCGAGCACAGCTTAAACATAGATCCAAAATGTAAACCAGTGAAACAACCTCTACGACGCTTCAGAGATGAGAAGAGACGCGCCATTGGCAAAGAGATAGCTAGGTTACTTAAGGTTGGGTTGATCCGAGAAGTCCTTCACACCCGATGGGTGGCCAATCCTGTACTTGTCCCCAAAAAGGGAACCAATAAATTAAGAATGTGCGTTGATTACACCGGCTTGAACAAAGCATGTCCCAAAGATCCGTTTGCCTTGCCTCGCATTGACCAAGTCATTGACTCGACGGCCGGCTCGGAGCTTTTGTGTTTTCTCGATGCATACTCAGGATACCACCAGATCAAGATGAGGAAGTCGGACCAATTGGCCACTTCGTTCACTACCCCATACGGCACGAGTTTTGCTATGTCACGATGCCCTTCGGGCTGAAAAACGCAGGTGCTACCTACCAGCGGACAATGCAACGTTGCCTTCACGACCAAATTGGTCGGAACGTTCACTCCTATGTGGACTATATCGAGGTGATGTCTAAAAAGTCAAACGACTTAATCTCCGACTTAAAAGAAACCTTTGATAATCTCCAGAAATACAACATGATGCTCAACCCTAAGAAGTGCGTCTTTGGGGTTCCAGCCGGCAAATTGTTGGGCTTCATCATTTCCCAGCGCGGAATCGAGGTCAACCCGGAGAAAATCAAGGCCATCTTAAACATAAACCGTCCGACATGCCTAAAGGACATTCAACGACTAACAGGTTGCGTCGCAGCAGTTAGTCGGTTCGTCATCGTGACTTGGAGAGAAGGCTTTGCCGCTCTACAAGTTGCTGAAGAACACGGACAAATTCACATGGACAGACGAAGCAGATGCAGCATAGAAGCAGCTCAAGGAGATTCTTTCCTCAGCGCCCATCCTTGCAGCACCCGAGCCTGGTGAGCCCCTGTTAATTTACATGGCGGCAACCAACCGGGTTATTAGCATCGTCGTCGTGGTAGAGCGGAAGGAACCAGGCTACGAGCACGGAGTTCAACGTCCAGTTTACTATGTAAGCGAGGTCTTGACGGAGTCCAAGCAGCGTTACCCGCACTACCAAAAGATAGCTTATGGAGTATTCCTCGCTTCTCGAGAGCTGAGGCATTACTTTCAGGAGCACCCAATCACAGTAGTGAGCAAGACTCCCCTGTCCGACATTATCAATAACAGCAACGCTACAGGAAGTGTCGTGAAGTGGGGCATTGAACTTGCCGCCTTCGAGATCACCTACAAGATACGCGACGCTATCAAGTCACAAGCTTTGGCGGATTTTATTGCGGATTGGATGGAGATGCCAGATGCTACTCCGTTGCCAGAACCAGAGTATTGGGTGATGCACTTTGACGGATCAAAGTTGCTCAACGGCTCAGGGGCTGGTGTACTGCTACAGTCACCAAAAGGAGATAAGTTGCACTACATTTTGCAGATCCACTTCGAGGCTACAAACAACATGGCGGAGTATGAAGCACTCATTCACGGACTACGTGTAGCCAAGGATATTGGCATCAAGCACATAGTTTGCTGTGGAGATCTCGACTTGGTTGCCCAGCAGGTGGCTGGCACCTGGAATGCGCGGAACCCTATGATGGCGGCATATCGCGACGAAGTGGACGAGATAGCCAAGAGCTTCTTGGGCTACGAAGTCAAGTATGTGCTTAGGGAGCAAAACGAGGCGGCTGATCTACTATCTAAGCTTGGATCAGGGCGCAAGCAAATCCCGCCAGGAGTTTTCCTAGAGCATCTACGCACACCATCCATGAAGGGCGCTGACATCGACAACCCGGACAGAGCTGACTCTTTTGTCAACATGGTGACAAAGATCCCTCCGGCTTGGAAAAAACCGTTCATGGAGTATCTCGAACACGGAACTTTGCCCGAAGACGAGGTCGAAATATGGCAAATAGTACGGCGAGCAAAGGGTTATACCATAATCAATGGGCAACTCTATAAAAGGATCACTACTGGTGTATACCTAAAGTGCGTTTCCCAGCTAGAAGGCATGGAAATCCTACGCGAGATCCATCTCGGAGATTGCGGGCACCACGCCGCTCCTCGATCGCTGGTCGCAAAAGCCTTCTAGCAAGGATTCTACTGGCTGACCGCGAAGGCGGACGCCGACAAGCTGGTTGAGACATGCACGGGATGCCAGTACTATGCCCGACAACCACATGTTCCTGCTGAAGAATTGCGAACAATACCAATAACTTCGCCGTTTGCAGTCTGGGGGCTAGACATGGTGGGACCTTTACAGACGGAACCGTGTGGATTTACGCATCTGCTTGTAGCAGTTGACAAATTCACCAAATGAATAGAAGCTAAACCCATTAGAAAGCTTGATGGGGCAACAGCCCTCAGGTTTGTCCGAGATCTAGTGGTAAGATTTGGTCTCCCACATAGCATCATCACTGATAACGGAAGCAACTTGTCACTCGGAGAAGTGGAGGCCTATTGCTGGGACAAAGGCATCCGACTTGACCTTGCATCTGTGGCACACCCACAATCCAATGGTCAGGTTGAGCGAGCCAATGGATTAATTCTGCAGGGAATCAAGCCATGTCTTGAGGCACCGCTACATAGAGCAGCTGGAGCCTGGGCGGAAGAATTGCCATCTGTGCTATGGAGTTTACGAACTACACCTAACAGATCCACCGGCTACACCCCTTATTTCATAGTATATGGAGCAGAAGCCATCCTACCTTTCGACATCCTCCACGACGCACCAAGAGTTGCCGCCTACAACGAAGATGACGCTGAAGAATCCAGACGCCTAGATGTGGACCTTCTCGAGGAGGAGCGCGTTTTGGCATGCCAAAGATCCGCCATCTACCAGCAGAAGCTACGCAGCTACCATAGTCGTCGCGTTCGGCATCGCTCGTTTAAAGAGGGGGATTTAGTACTCCGACTTAAGCAGAAGAAGTCACACAAATTATCCCCGCCATGGGAAGGACCGTTCATCATAAGAAAGGCGCTGCTCAATGGGTCTTACTACCTTGTCGACAATCGTGAACTCAAGGATAGACCCAACAAGGATCATAAGCGTAAGCGACGTGACCCAGATGATGACTACCCGGAGCTTGATCGGCCATGGAACATAGCACAGGTACGTCCTTTCTACACTTAGCATTTTTTATCTAATTGTGTACCTCTTATATGATCAATGAAATAAAGCTCTTTGGTTCACTCATATTGCTGAGTCTTTTACCTCCTTTAGTGTTCATTTTTGGATCATATAAAACCTTTATGCACAAGTCTTGCGATTGCACTTGTGAAAATTCCGCCTACGGGCGTTAGCTTAAGTTTTCTGGTCTACACATTCTTTGTCGTTTTTATGTGGATTCTGGAGTAGTGACTTTTGGCACTTATTGTCGGCGATTTTGTGCTCAGGTTATTGACGGTGCCATTGGGCATCATCACCTAAGCGCATGGTTCCGACAACAAGTCTTCCGACTCACGAAAAGTCAAGCATAAGAACCAGAGTAATGGATAAGCCAGCACTTGCTTAAAAATATGTACATGCTGAAACTTAATTCTTAAGTAGAAGGATACGAAAACCATTGTTTTCCGCCTTAAGATTACATCAACAAGTTTTTTCCCGCGCACACTCCAGAGGTGAAACATAAATTACAAAGTGTTTTTAGTTCTTTGGGCGCAGGAGACTTGCAGGCCGCATCATCGCCAGCCGGAGAATCACCCTCGACGTTGGCGCTGTGATGAGACTCGGAGGAGTCCTGATTGACGTTGTCGATGAAGTTCCTGGGCACGAAGATGTCAACGTCCACCAACACGGCAACCCTGGTGTCATAAACTGCGAGTGATGACAGGATGGCTTCGTGATCAATCTCCTTGCCATCATCATCCACGTCGGGGATACCAGATGTCACCGTGTCGATGTCGGCATCTTCATAGTGCGCCATCACCATAGATAATGCCATCCTTGCGCCAGCCCGTGCGCATGAAGCTTTCCATCTCGCGACACGCTCGGGGGCTCGGCGCAGAATCTCCGATTACTTCGTCACGGAGTCTGAGGCCTTGATATATATCTGGAGGGGCTTGGCAATTTCCTTGGCTTGAGTGATGGCGGTATTGATGAATTTGCCGGCAAGAACCATGCATTCCTTGTCCGAAGGAGGCAAGCAGGTTAAACCCATGGGCGCTGAAAATTCCGACAAAGATTGCATGAGTTCAATAAATTCTAAGTATCCAGACTACAGAACTACAAGGCGAAGGACACTTACTGAAGATGCTGGCCTTAGCCTGCCATATGGTGTCCGCCAAGGATTCCTTCTCTTGTTGGAGGAGCTTAAACGCCTCGCTATGGCAAAGGTTTTGCTCATTAGCAGCTTGCTTCTGATCCTTTAGGATCGCAAGATCCTCCTTCAAGCGATTGATCTCCGCGGAGGCGGAGTCCTGCAGGGCTTTCATGGAGTCCTCGTGCATCTTCAGCATCTCCTTCCTCTCCTCCTTCAGGATCTTGTTCTCGTTGTCCAGCTGCTGGATATGCTTGGACTGCTCGACAATGTCCTTGGCCTTGGCAACATGTTCTGCGAGTCGGAGAAAACAAAGTACACAGTGAGTACTCGAAGATTATGGGCACAAAAGTAAGATGAAAATGCGCAAAAAGAAAACAGACTCTTGTTTTTGATGATCTGTTCCTTCAAGATGGCAGTTTTACCCTTTTCGGCTTCAAGATCTGCGCGCATCTTTTGATACTTGTCGTTGGCCATGCCCCTCCGAGCATTCTCGTTCTGTGGAAGCAAATACAAAGTTAAGTCGTTGTTTGGTCTGCTTAGAGCTTCTAGTCGAAAATTTCCCACCTAGATGCTCGGTGGCTACAGCGAGAGGATTTAACTTAGAAATATGCTTAGATTTTCTTAAGCACTTAGTCGGAGCTAATTCAGTTCTCGATTAAGATATTGGGGGATACAGTATAAAGTTTTTAACTCAGAATATGTTTAGCTTTTCTTTAAGCATCTAGTTGGAACTAATTCAGTTACAACTAGAGGCTTGGAGGGCTACAGCACTGAAAAATATGAACATGTGTATGCTACTTTTAAGCATCTAGTCGGAATAATTCATTCCATCTAAATGCTTGGGGGATACAGTGAGAGTTTTTTCTAACTTAGTCACTCTTAGAGCATATAGATGCAAAACCTATGGTTTTCCGTCTACATCCTGGGGGACTACAGTGGGATACTCATACGAAATGAAAAAGGTAAAGTAAAACTTATAAGTGCAATGATCTTGAGGTTTGTAGCGCTCTCGGCTAGCATCTTGCCAAAGGAAATGCTATTTCCTCGCAAGATGTCCGCTTGTCGGAGTAGCTCCTCAAGACCGCACGTCGGAGATGACGACACTCCTCTAGGAACCAGAGTTGTGTTACTCGGCGTGAGCGCCGGGTAAACTATCTTCGGGAACTCGAAGGGTTTCTGGGGAGTAGGGGCGCCGCCTTCGGCAGAGGTACCAGCTCCCACCACTGCCTTGCCGCTACCAATGGCATCCTTAGCCGGAGCTTCAGCCATTTGAAGAGCAGCGCTCTCCTGTGTCGCCTGCTCGCCGACAATAGCTAGTTCAGTAGAGGCGCCAGAGTCCACTTCCATGGCGGAAGGGCCTGGTGCCTCCTGGACTTGAGAGCTTGTCGGAGCGGAGGAGGGCTTGACGGCGGGAGTACCAGGGGCGATGGCGGGGGAGGAGTCGCATGCAGCATATCTTTGATATTTCTAGAAGCCCCAAGAGTCTTGGAGGACTTCTTGAGGCTGGTTGTGGCTTTCTTCCTGAAACGTGCAAAATGCATAAGTATAGGAATAAGACAGATAAATAAGACAATGTCGTAGAATGAGAGGCATACACTAGGGGGGCGCTTTGGCAAACATCCCGGGGGCTTTCTTCTTTTCCGCCTCCAGGGCGGCAGTACTCTTTTTGGAGGCTCCACCCTCCGTCTTCTTTTTCTTGCCTCCGTCGGCAGTGTCAGAGGTGGAGCTCTTCCGCTTTCGCGCCAACGGGACATCATCATCGGACACGACCGTGACTTCCTTCATCTTTGGATCGTAGATTTGGGCAGCCAGGTTGTCCTCATCTAGATCGCTAAGCTGTTAAGTAAGAAATCACCGTGTTAAGATAAGATGGCACTGGTAAGACGGAGAAACTGGAGCAATGTCATACACGAAAAATAAATACCTACCTTTGGGCACTTGCCGTCTACGTACATGTCGCAGGTGATGGTGAAGCCGCGCTTCTTATCCTTCACCTTGACGATGTCCTTCAGACGGAGCTTGACGGAGTCGCTCGAGAAGTTATCCACGGAGATCCGAAGGGAATCCTTTCGATCACCCGTGTACTCGTGCATGAACTTCGTGCGGTGCTGGAGGGGTTGGATTCGCCTGATGAACCAGCACATGGCTAGGTCCAAGCCGGTCAAATCCGCCTCTACGAACCACTCGATTCGCCTTATTATGCGAGAAGCGTTGAGGTCGGAGGGAAGGGAGGCATGGGATCTCCATGTGGAAACTTCAGCGGCGGCTCCATCCACGAAGTCCGGGTACGTCACTTGTCGGCCCGCCAAAGGAATGTCGGGGCCCTAGAAGTACGTCCGCTGCCAGTTTTTGCACGACTCATGGCCGACGATGTCGGGGAACCGCCGTCCAGGTCGGATCTTGAAGCTTATGGTGCCATAGTTCCTAAGCTCCTCCCTACTATGTCCGGCTTCACGTTTTACGGTGAAGAAGTACAAGAACAAGTCTAACCTAGGCTTAATCCCTAGGTAACCCTCACAAAGTGCTGCGAAGTTGCTAAGCACCAAGATACTATTGGGGGAGAGGTTATGGGGTTAGACTTTGAAGTGATTCAAGACGGACAGAAAGAAGTGGGAGATGGGCAGAGAAACGCCGCGTACCAGCTGAGCCTTGAGGTACACCTTTTCTCCGTCTTGGGGAGAAGGTGTCACCTCGCCGGCCGATGCCGCCCGCCAGGCGAGCCCCTCCGTCGCGGGGAGGTAGCCTTCGGCGACCATCTCTTGGATGTCGCGGCCGGAGATGTCCGAGCTAAAGGGAATATGCCCGAGAGGCAATAATGAAGTGGTTATTATCGTATTCCTTATTTATGATAAATGTTTATTTTGCATGCTATAATTGTATTAATACGGAAACGTTAATACATGTGTGTTTAATAAACAAAAAGGAAGTTCCTAGTTATGCCTCTCTTATAAACTAGCTCGTTGATTAACATGATGATCAAAGTTTCATGATCATGGACATTGGATGTTGTTAATAACGAGGTCACAACATTAGTGTAATGATGTGATGAACATTCATCCGAAGTATAGCATTACGATCAAATCATTGATTTTATATTGCTATAACAACTTACGAAGTGATCCTAATCCTTAGACCATGAGATCATGTCAATCACTAACACCGGAAGAGTTTCTCGATGACATCAAACGTCACACCATAACTGGGTGATTATAAAGATGGCTTCAGAACTACTAAAGTGTTATGTTGAGACCCATGGATCGAGAGTGGAATTTGTTCATCCCGATGATGGATAGATATGCTCTGGGCCCTCTCGGTGATATCACATTGATTAGCTTGCAAGCAAGTGATTTGATCACTAGAATGTTATATCACGGGAACGAGAAAAGAGTGCATGTCGGTAACGAGATCAAACTAGGTATGGAGATACCGATGATCGAATCTCGGATATGTAATATATCGTGAAACAAAGGGATTAAGATACTAGCTTAAAAGGTTCACACGATCACAGAAGTCATCATTGAATGTGTGTGAGTCAGTATGGATCTCCAGGTCCCGCTACTGATTATTGATCGGAGAAGGGTCTAGATCATGTACGCATTATTCGCGAACCGTAGGGTGACACACTTAAGGGATACCGACACCATTCGGAGCAAATGATATGCCATAAAAATAAAAGGAAAGTGCAGGAATTTATTTCACTAGACACCGGAACTGTTTCGGTTGAAATTGCTGAAACTGGTTCTGCATGTGAAATGGAATACTAGCAAGGGGTTTTATGTGAATGTTTGTTAATTAAAGTAATTAAAAAATTCAGAATAAATAAATAAAAGAGTTTTATTTAAATGAGAGCTTGCATTAATTTTGGTGGAAAATTAATGCATGTGAGTGGAATTGTGAGTGGAGAGGTTTTTATGTGAGTGGAGCTTCCACCACATGAATGAGGGAGAGGTGGGGGCACCCTCCATGGCCGGCGGCCATGCCCCCTTGGTCTTCCCCCCCCCCCCCTCCCTCCCCTATAAAAGGACCCCCTCCTCTCACTTGTCTCTCACACCTCCTCGCGAAGGATCTCTCTCCCCCCTTTAGAATTTCGACATGGTCTCGGATCAGCGAGATACATGTTCCCGGTGGCTTTTTCTGGAAGGATTTGTTGCTTCCTCTGCTTCGCTGGAGCGAGGGCGCGGAGGTTGTCGGGGTACCCGTACGTGTGTGCGATCACGGATGCACCACTGCTTTGAGGTGCTGGACTTGATCGTGCTGGACCGGCTGGACCAGATGGACTTCATCACGATCTTGAGATCGGCAAGCATTTGTCTACATCATCCACGAGTACAACCTCGTTAACACTATTTGGTCTTCGAGGGTATGTATTCTATGGATGTATATCCACCTGTTGCTTGTATCTAGTAGATAGATCTTGGTACTTAGTTGTTCCCATCTTAGGAAAATTTTTGTTTTCTATGTTGCGAACCCTACAGTGGTATCAGAGCCGGATCTATGCGTAGATACTTTGCACGGGTAGTACACATATGAGTATGTGGGCGATGATGATCATTTTATTGCTTCTTAGTTGTACTTTGGATATTGGTGGCATAGTGGGATGAAGCGGCCCGGGCAAACTTTACATGTCCTCGCACATGAGACCTGTTCCACGCTTGACATGCAACTAGTTTTGCATAAGTGGCTAGCGGGTGTCTGTCTCTCCTACTATAGTCAATATCTAATTTGCAACAAGTTGTCAACAATTTGGTTATCCTCGTTGTGGTTCATGTTCGTAGCTAAGAACGGTTCTATCTTCGAAAGCCCTAAACCACGTAAAATTTGCAATGGATAAATTAGAGGCGTCTAGTTTAGATTGTTGTTGGGCTAGTGTTATGATATGGTGATGTTGTAAGTAGAAGTATGAGATGATACTCTTACAACATACATAAGGTGTAAACTCCATAGACCTTGGATTTACACATAAAGGTATGATAGTGATCATACCACGATGCACATGATAGAGATCATATGCGGGAACCATATCATTCCACTAATAAACATGTGATGTTTGATAGCATCTTATATTGCTTATTTGGCGTTTTATTAGCATAATAAGATGATCCCTCATTTGATATCAAGATAAAAATGTGTTCTTCCTTAAGTATGCACCGACAATGTTTCGTCGCTTCAAGGCATCACGTGATGATCGGGTGTACTTGAATCCACGAGCATATCTCGGGTGTAAGACAGTTACACACGCGAATACTAAGGTTCTTACTTGGCGATCCTAGCATGTACAGACATTGCCTCGGAACACAGACCGAAAGGTTAAGCATGAGTCATATAGTAGATATGATGCCCATTTGATGCTCTCCTTTGAAGCTACACTGACTCACGTGATGATCGGACTTGGTGTAGTGGATTTGGTTCATGTAATCACCAAAAAGACACGAGGGATGTCGTTTTTTGAGTGGGAGTTCATTTCTAATTTGGATTAGTAGAACTCAATTTATCATAAATTAAATCAAAGTGAATTTGCATAATTTGTTGTAGTCATTGGCATTCGTTCACCACCTTATGCATAGTTGTAATTGAGATAATAGAACTATAGAATTCTGGATATATACTTTACGAACTGTTATCGTATTGTGTTGAGTGTCAATCTAAAGTTTAAAGTCCTATTGCAAACTTTCAGCAAACTCTGTTTACTCCGTGAGATTTAATAATTGTATTAAATCGAGAGTAACAATTCCAGTGTTAGTATCTTAAGTGTCATGTTTGCCTCCATGATTCTTGATTGTTTTTTAATATCAAGTTTATCTAGGAGCTGAAAGAATTGTTTCAAAAACCATCATGTGTGGCAGATATAACGATATCTGAAACAATGTTTTGGTTGCAATATGATAGAGTATAATATATGATCTCATATTGGCTGATAATTTACAAAGGTTGGAGATGCTAGACATCCTAATCATCCAAAAGGGTTTTGGAAAGTAATGTTATACTCACGATTCGCCTTTATAAGCTACAGTAGCTTGATCGTGAAAGTCGTCATGATAAGGATGAATAGAAGATGTATGTAAAGTGTTTACTACACTATAAGATTACTAAAGAATGGATTTTGAAAGAATACCGATCATTTTGATGATGGTGATCTACTTCAAAGTGCAAGTCCAAAGGTATTATTATTTGAATATACACGCTTTGGACTATGTGTCATGTATATGGCACCACTTTTGATGTTGATAGATTCTTTTAAAAAGGAAAAGGAAAAGGAAATGCTGAAAGAGAATCTATAAAATATATTTGGCAGAAAAGAAAAGATTGGAAAATCCAATTTAGGTATATGGATGATATACATGTTATGGTTGTATTCTTTGCTAGTTAAACAATGTGGTTTTGGGGTATTGGATACCGAATGTGTTGGTATGAAATTTCATACGGAACGACGCAATTCATGAACCACAATGGCCTAAGTAACTAGCAAGAGAATATGTGATGATGTTCATCGAAAACAAACAAACTGTTGTTTGTATTTCTCGTTGACATCAAAGCTTGAATTCAAGATTTGATTTAATAATTGTTATTTAAATCAGGTATTATGAGAACAAAGGTTGTTCAAATAATTACCATATTCCATATTAGATGGATGATTTACAAATCTAGTTGGAGAGATCACATCCATAAAACCTAATGCTAAAATGTCGCAAGACAAATGATTGAAAGATCACTTACGAAGTGACATCGCCATTTAAATTATATTGGAAAGAAAACATGAAGAATCTCCATATTCATGGATTTTTGGAGTCTTTGATTTGATCAAGTGACGCTTGTGAGACTTTCCTCGGGATAATTAGGCCAAAGAAGAATGAACGACTAAAATATTGGAATTTATACATATCGATGTATGTAGTCCATTATTTATAGTCATAAGCGATGGGTTTCAACTTCATATACTTTCTCCGGAAATTTGAGTGAATGTTCACTTAATGAGAATGAAGTATGAAATATTTGAAAATGTTTCAATGACTTTCAAGATGAAGTGGAAAATCATTGTAACAAGAAAATAAATGGTTTATGATTTTATCATAAGGTATTTGTTTGAGTTACAAGTGTAACAAGAAAATAAATGAATTATGATTTTATCATAAAGGGATTTATTTGAGTTACAAGTTTAGCAAAACACCTAGATTTACATCTCCCGAAACACCATAGGAATATGGAGTGTTTGAGATTTTTAAGGAAACCTTGTTTGACATGGTTGGATCAAAGGTGTTATTTATAAAACTGCCATTATG
Organism: Avena atlantica; assembly: GCA_910589765.1. Classification (NCBI taxonomy): domain Eukaryota; kingdom Viridiplantae; phylum Streptophyta; class Magnoliopsida; order Poales; family Poaceae; genus Avena; species Avena atlantica. Next base: position 195,280,852 of record OU342738.1, on the reverse strand, counting down.
TTTTAAAGATTAAAGCTTTAGAGACTACCGCTTTTACACTGAAAAGAGCTCCATCTTGATCCGTTGAAATGACACCATATGAGTTATGGTTTGGGGTAAAACCCAAGTTGTCATTTCTTAAATTTTGTTATGCTAAACATAAGTAAGATGTTTACAACCAAAGACGGATGAGCATGTCTTTGTAGGTTATTTCGAATAACAATTGGTTATTCCTCCATAACACCAAGGATAAAAGGGTTTGTCGCTTGAAATGTGAAGTTTCTTGAAGAAAGAATTTTTCATAAATGTTAAGGGGGAGGACAATAGAACTGTGATAAGGTTAACGAACCTTAGCTAAATGTGCTGAGTTGCGCAGCGCCGGAAATGGTTCTGGAGGCTGCCATAATGCTCATAGCTTATGTGCCTCAAAGGTTGCGGTCACGGAGGTCTAAAGTTCCTATTGAACCAAGAAGGTCGGATAAACAATCAAATGACTGAGATTTGAGAGTAAATCATTATTGTTTGACAATGATGAACCGACTACAAAGAAGCGATGATGGGCCCTGACTCCGTCAAATGGCTTGAAGCCATAAAATCTGTGATAGTTCCATACACGAGAAATCAAGTTTTGAACTTGGAAGACCCTCCGGAAAGGTGTAAAAACCTATCGGTCTTATTTGGATCTATAAAGAAACAGACATGGATGTTTTACATCTATGAAATAGTCGACATGTCGTAAAGTATTTTACGACAATGTTCAAGGAGTTGACTATGACAAGATTTGATCTTTCATAGTGATATTTAGTCTGGACGGATTAAAGTAGCAACCACCACATATAATTTGTTATATGGTAGATGAATAAACAAAACAAAGTTCTTCTAATAGAATGGTTACCTAGGACGTGTACATGACACGATCCAAAGGGTTTTGCTAATTCAAAGGATGCTAAAAAGGGCATGCAAACTTCAATGGTTGAAGTAAGCATCGCGGAGTTGGAATCTTCACCATGATGAAAAAAGAGTTTTTCATCAGGAGACGATGAAGATGCTTGCATTTGCAAGAAATTAAGTGGGAGCGCTGAGACATATTTCTAATACATTATGTGGAAGACATCTTGTTGATTATAAATGATGTATCTTTTATTGACAAAGGTTAAGAATTTCATTTCGATGAAATACTTAGGCAGAACCCGAATATTTAGCGTGAATGTCTATAGTGGATAGACTGTGACGCTAATATGGTTGTGCCAAACGTACATATATGAGATATTGAAGGAGTTTAATATAGAAACGGCAAGAAAAGGTTCTTGTCGCGTGGAAAAGGAATTGAATCAAGATTCAAGTGTATCAACACTTGATAAGTGAAACAAGATTCAAGTGCTTTGACACTTGATGAGTGAAATCACAAGGATGTTTTGATCAATCATACCATGATATGTACACATCCAGATAAGTCCTATGCTCTAAGTGTTATGAGCATATACCAGAATGAATCATAAAATGATCATTGGACGATAGTAAGGATATTCTTATGATCTTTCGGAAGAACTAAGAATATATTTGTGTAGAGGTGACAAACAATTACAAATAGTTCATTGTAAAGTGTTACATTGATACTAGTTTTGTCACAAGATACAAATTAAGTTTATCTCAATTTAAACTATGGGTGGCACAATGTAATGGAAAGAAAGTTACCATGATGGATTTGGAAGTATTCCAAAGTTAAGACATTGTGACGAATACTACAACAAAATGCTAAGTATATGACTACTATAGTAGCAGCAAAGGAGGGAATTTGTGTCAAGTAGTTTGTTATCAAACTAAGGTGTGGTTCGCAACGGGATAACACTAAAGATATATTGTATGACAATAGTATTGACGTGTTTTAACCCCAAGGAACTAAAGGTCTCACCAAAAGACCAAATTTATACAATGCCATCTCATTAGAGAATGAGTGATGCGTGGAGACACAAAGACATGCAAATAGACACGGACCTGAAAGCATCAGATCCGTAGATTATGTTAACCACTTGCAGTTGCGTATATGGAACACCAGAAAGCCATAGGTGTTCAATACGCAAAGTTTTCAAACTAGATTATTGTCTCTAGTGCAAGTGGGAGACTGAAGGGAATATGCCCGAGAGGCAATAATAAAGTGGTTATTATCGTATTCCTTATTTATGATAAATGTTTATTTTGCATGCTATAATTGTATTAATACGGAAACGTTAATACATGTGTGTTTAATAAACAAAAAGGAAGTTCCTAGTTATGCCTCTCTTATAAACTAGCTCGTTGATTAACATGATGATCAAAGTTTCCTGATCATGGACATTGGATGTTGTTAATAACGAGGTCACAACATTAGTGTAATGATGTGATGAACATTCATCCGAAGTATAGCATTACGGTCAAAGTCATTGAGTTTATATTGCTATAACAACTTACGAAGTGATCCTAATCTTAGACCATGAGATCATGTCAATCACTAACACCGGAAGAGTTTCTCGATGACATCAAACGTCACACCGTAACTAGGTGATTATAAAGATGGCTTCAGAACTACTAAAGTGTTATGTTGAGACCCATGGATCGAGAGTGGAATTTGTTCATCCCGATGACGGATAGATATGCTCTGGGCCCTCTCGGTGATATCACATTGATTAGCTTGCAAGCAAGTGATTTGATCACTAGAATGTTATATCACGGGAACGAGAAAAGCGTGCATGTCGGTAACGAGATCAAACTAGGTATGGAGATACCGATGATCGAATCTCGGACATGTAATATATCGTGAAACAAAGGGATTAAGATACTAGCGTAAAAGGTTCACACGATCACAGAAGTCATCGTTGAATGTGTGGGAGTCAGTATGGATCCCCAGGTCCCGCTACTGATTATTGATTGGAGAAGGGTCTTGTAACACCCTCAGAATCGGCCCTATGCAAGTCTCAGCGATTCCCGCCAAACCCGCATAGAAACGATTCAAAGGTGCCCACCAGGCACTTTCGTGCGGGTGGAAAACGAAGTAATACCATTACACAATAGTCCACGATGGAACCCACAGAACAGATATATACAACAATGACTCAAAGAGTCAAGAATACAGATATACAATACAAAGATTCAAATCACCTTTAAAACGATACAGCGTCCGAGTACGGACAAGATGCAAATTAAGCTAAGAGCCCTGAAGAATAACCAATGGCGTCCATAACCCTGCCCAGGCCAAGCCGGAAGGGTAACCCTGCTAACGACGTTGATCTCAAAACCTGCTAAAAACAAAAGGGGTGCCGACAAAGGGCAAAGGAAAAAGAGAGCGGTCAGTACTAAGGCCAGTACACGGCGAGACTAGAATTCGGCGGTCCTCGCCTACATAGGTATGGTGGACTGAAGCGGCAGCGCGGCAGCGCAGCATGCACTAAACAACCTATAGAGACTCAATACAACTGGCGGCTATCAGATAGGGATAAGAAAGACCTATTCGGATCCAACCTAAAACTATCACCAAGCATACCCATCCTGGTATTTCCCCCTCGAGACCAAACGAGGAAGTCAACCGAGAAACTCACACAGTTGGCAGTTTTATTTATTCCGTTATAGTTGCGACAATTACTAGTCAGATATAGATAGCATGAGTCATCCTGGTATAATAAACAGTGGGTTGTTTTAGTTAACCATTCTGTTGTAGTTGTAGTACTTACTAGTCAGATACATATAGTATGAGGCATCCCAAAACCCAGCAGTTGTTGACACTTTTATTTAGCCATTCCGTTGTAGTTGAAATACTTACTAGTCAGATACAATGGTAACACGTGACAACCCAAACGATCAATTGTTGGCACTTTTATTTAGTCATTCCATTATAGTGAAGCTGATTGCTAGTCATTATAAAGTCAAATTTATAGCACTACTTTAGTTATAGTTGTCTATGATCGAGATACTGTGCTCAAAGTCGTCCATAACCGCGGACACGGCTTTCAGAAAGTTTTACCCTGCAGGGGCACAAATAGCAACACACGCACGATCAACGTCGAGAAAAACCAATAAAAACCCAACGAGGCATCACGACAGAGCAATAGCAAGATTCATAAAAATTTCAGGGGGCCACCCCACCAAGCTACCCGCTACGAAGTTGGTCGGCTCCGAGACGGACCCAGAGGTTTGTGACGACGGCTGTAAACGACTGGGAACCCAAAAATGTGATTGGGCTTGTCGATACCGCGAAAACGTGGCACGGGGTTCCAAAACAGTACAGGCGCTCCACGCGCAATCATAAATAAAGCAGTAAAGCATGGCATAAGTACGGGATAGTAATAAATCCCCAAACTACTTTGTGGCCCCAAGAAATAAATATGACTCAAGCTCTGGCTAGGGGGATTCATGGTCCCACATGCGGATAGTGCGAATATTCCAAGAACAGGTATCAAGTACTCGGGGTCCTACGGGACACAAGTGGACGGTTAAAAACCAAATAACATCTATTGCCCACCTGTGCCTCTGCATTATTTACCTACTTCAATTTTAGTTATTAAACGATAATTAAAGCCATGATCATCTCCAACATAAAGCATAAGGCATTTCTCCAACAATTGTGGTACTTGACGACACGCAACAGCACTTGAGCAAGCGACTAAGACAAGCAAGTCCAACTATCTACCAAACAACAGGTAATAGGATGTGTCCAAGGCAATTTAAGGCTGCAAGGGATACCACGGATACGAAAACTAGAGCATCGCAACACAGATAGCAATAGATCAACAGGAGAAAATAAAGACTAGAAATGTAAAATAGGTAGAAAGGGGGAGAATGCTCGCCTGAAAACATTGCCAAAGGTTCATCCGAAGATCAGGTCGACACTCGAATCAACTCATCGGCCTAACCCGTGAAGAAGCAAAGCACTAGCACAAACATCGGATGCACTATTTAATATTATGGCAGAAGATCGGCATGATGCATGTATGATGTTTAACATGGGAAAGGATGCGATGCAATTAGGCCATATTAAGCGGAACCGGGGTCCCAACATTTACTTAGATGGTTCAAGTTGTTTAGATACCCCATATTTTAAATGTTGGCTTAACAAGGCAAAATATGGCACCAGTTTGCTACACAAATTTAAATGGAATCAATATAAGACTAGAATCGCCCGCATATGATCTCCATATTTAATTACGAGGTGAATCGGCATAAGGCCCCCAAACCACATCATATGTATGCGAGTATGAATGATTATATGCAACAAGATAAAATATTTCAATTTATAAAATAAGGGCTCGGGAGGGGTCACACATCGAGGTTCGGCGATCTTGGTGGCTCCGGGGGTTCGGGGATAGGTCTTGGAGTCTTCGGATCCGGGAACAGTCTTCGGTTCCATGAAGAAGAGCTCAGGGTTTTAGGAAGCACTTGGCGTCGCCTTCGGCTTCCATGAAGGATATGTCTCCAGGGCCTCGATCATCGAATTCCGGGCATCGATCTTGACTTGTCGGGGTTGTTCGAGGAAGTCTTCGTCATTGGAACACTCGACGTCGATGGTCTTCGGAAGGTCTCGATTAAACAGGTGATGGTACAGACGATCGTGTGCTTGAAGGAGAGCACGGACGCGCTGGAACAAGAGATACACCACACGACCAGGAATAAACATAGGACCAACACAGCTGTGGCAACAGGAAAACAAAACAAGACGACGACCACTAAAACATGTTGTGCTGCTGCAGGGGACATGCCTGGCCAAGGACAAGCAGCAGCGCGCGCTGGGCGAACGAGATCGATAGGGACAGGCGGCTGCCAGCGGCGTAGGCGTCGCTTCCGTCGAGAGGAGGAAGGCCGCCAGGAAGGGAGCACAGCCGGAGGCGCTCTTCTGCGGGCGCGGCTGGCATAGGGAGGAAGCAGGGGACACGGCCAGGACGAGGTTGTAGGGCGGCCATGGCAGAGGCGCAGCCAGGGGAGGCCGGCGGTGACGAACGGAGCTCAGGGTCAGGGTCCTGGCGAGGCAGTCTTGGCGGCAGGGCGTCCCTGCAGCCGGGAGAGGAGGCGGACGCGGCCGTCGGAAGAGCTCGCGGCGGTAGGAGCCAAAGCAGGCGACGAGGGAGGACGGACGACGGGGAGGCGACGGTGGATCTTGGCGTAGGCAGATATGCGGCCAAGAGGGGGGGCATCACCAGGGCGGCGAGAACGGAGCAGCGCAGAGGAGCGACGGCAATCTCGGGGGATGGAGCGGAAGAGGAGCAGGGTCGGGAGGTGTCGGGGACGGGGTCGTCGTGCGGTAGCGAGGAAGGTGGGGAGTGGGGATCGAACAGGGGAGGGGAGACCGCGGCGGGGTTCACGAGGTGGGCCAAGATGCGAGCAGAAATCTCGAGGGAGGGGATTACGACAAGGGGAGCGTGCGAGTTGCGTGAGTGGATCGGGTCATGGCGCGCGGCTGCTGTGTGCTGAGGGAGTGGCGGCAGCGGGGAGGGAAAATGGGGTGAGGTCTAGGGTTTGGGAAGGGTAGGGATTAGGGTTTGGAAGGTGGGGTGGTAGGTCGGCTGCTGGCTGGGCCTTTTGGGCCTGGCCGGCGGCTGCCTCCCCCGATACAAAATATTTTATATTTTTGTTCTTTTAAAACAAAATATTTGCAAAAAGGTTTTAGACAAATAAAAGATCCGGACAGGTCTAGGGTTTGATTTGAACAAAGAGGGGAATCTCTAGGAAACAAAATAGGTTTTGGGGAAATTGTTTTAGGTGAATAAATGCATGATGATGTCATGATGATGCACAAAACAAAAACACGGTGATTTTCTAGTAGCGGATTTACCCGGGGTGCTACAGGTCTCGATCATGTCCGCATTATTCTCGAACCGTAGGGTGACACACTTAAGGGATACCGACACCATTCGGAGCAAATGATATGCCAGAAAAAGAAAAGAAAAGCGCAGGAATTTATTTCACTAGACACCAGAACTGTTTCGGTTGAAATTGCTGAAACTGGTTCTGCATGTGAAATGGAATACTAGCAAGGGATTTTATGTGAATGTTTGTTAATTAAAGTAATTAACAAAATTCTGAATAAATAAATAAAAGAGTTTTATTTAAATGAGAGCTTGCTTTAATTTTGGTGGAAAATTAATGCATGTGAGTGGAATTGTGAGTGGAGAGGTTTTTATGTGAGTGGAGCTTCCACCACATGAATGAGGGAGAGGTGGGGGCACCCTCCATGGCCGGCGGCCATGCCCCCTTGGGCTGCCCCCCCCCCCTCCTCTCACTTGTCTCTCACACCTCCTCGCGAAGGATCTCTCTCCCCCCTTTAGAATTTCCCCATGGTCTCGGATCAGCGAGATAGATGTTCCGGTGGCTTTTTCTGGAAGGATTTGTTGCTTCCGCTGCTTCGCTGGAGCGAGGGCGCGGAGGTTGTCGGGGTACCCGTACGTGTGTGCGATCACGGATGCACCACTTCTTTGAGGTGCTGGACTTGATCGTGCTAGACCGGCTAGACCAGATGGACTCCATCACGATCTTGAGATCGACAATCGTTCGTCTACATCATCCACGAGAACAACCTCGTTAACGCTATTCAGTCTTCGAGGGTATGTATTCTATGGATGTATATCCACTCGTTGCTTGTATCTAGTAGATAGATCTTGGTACTTAGTTGTTCCCATCGTAGGAAAAATTTTGTTTTCTATGCTGCAAACCCTACACGAGCCGCGCCAGTCGCCTTTGTGCGAATCTGGCTCCTCTTCCAGGGGCTCTAGGCCCGCCAGATTGTGGTCAACGCCGGTGGTTTCAATCACCGCCGATGCGGGGATGACCAGGCCCTCTGGCGGCACGACGACGGAGCTCGCCGGCTTCGTCGTGGCTTCGCTCGACGCCGCCATCGCCGGGGAGGAGCTGCTGCTAGCCATGGAGGACTGGGATGATGCGACTGGTGCAGAGAGGGGCTAGGGTTTCTTCGATGTTTTCTGCGGGGAGCTCGAGGAGGCGTGCGGCTGGAGGAAGAAGATGATGACGCGAGAGAATGGGGTGAAAAAGTGGCAAGTGTCCCACGGTTACTATTTATCTTACTCTGCGTCAAGATTCGTGCAGCTAATCGGATGGTTGCCGCGTAGACGATGTGTTCGTGAATGTGCGCGGTAATTTCGCCACGTCTCCAACCGCCGCCGCCAACGGTTCGTATCGCTCGTGCGGGAAAATCGGATATGATTATTTTCTCTGCATGTGTGAGTTACGAGGCGTCGCTGACCTATAGCCTACGTCGTCATAACTGACATGGTAGATGAGCCGTCCCATCGAAGATTCCGGCATGGACGGATTCAATCCGACTACGGAAGAGTACGATGGAAGATTCCGCATTTCTCTGACTTACTCATAGAAGACGGAGAAACCTTTGCAGGGTTCTTTGGGAGGACTACAAGATATTGCTTGACGATTTGCCGACATCCATCTAGACGGAGCATTCCACGGGAAGAGGCAAGACGGCGCAAGGTCTCGGAGTTCTCCGGGGGCTACTGTTGGGGATATGCTATATGGGTATCCTCATAGCATGTCTCCTATCCGACTAACCCGGGTGGCCCATAGTCGGTAGCATGGCATGTGGCCTGCTGGGCGGCCCAGTTAGGTGGATCCAGAATGGAGGCCCATGCCGGATAAAGGAAGGATACGGTGGAGTCACCAGCGTACCCGGAGCCTTGGAGTACAAGATACACAAGACTAGTGATAGACGGTGTAGGACTCTGTAACCTGTCCGGCTAGGACTTTTCCCTGTAACCCTAGGACCTGGCGACTATATAAGTCGGGCCTATGGGAGCCTTTAGGGCACAACTTATCATCGTTTTACACGCACCTCGCACGGCGAACATATCTCTGTAACTCGGCGTATTGCCATTATAGTGATTTATAGCAGGAGTAGGATTCCGCCACCATCGTGGGATCTGAACCTAGGTAAGCTGTGTTACCTCGTACCCGTCAACCGTCCGCCTTACCCCACATCTCTTAACACGCACTGTGAGGACCCCTCCATGGCGTACTCGTCGGCAATACCACGACACAAGGAATAAAGTGTGCCATCAAGTTCGTGAGAGCTTTACTAACTAACTTTCTCAAAACAGACAAACATTTTATTTTGGAAGAAAACACGGCATATAGAATATGCACTGAAATAGCAAATGATGCCAATAGGTAGGTATGGTGGACACAACTGGCAATGTTGGTTTTGGGGAGTTGGAAGAACAGGTAGAGCTCATACTCAGTGCAAGTGAAGGCTAGCAATAGAGAGGGAGCGACAAACGAGAGAGCAATAATTGTCATAAATATGCTTGCAACAAAACAGAACTAATTATGGCATGAAAGTGATACAAGAACTCTAAGGCAAAATAAATCATCGAGTCTTACTGACTATTGATTAGTCATATGCATGTGTGAGCATGTGCCAAGTCGATTCACATGAACAGTCAGAGGAGGATACCACAATATCATACCAAAGTATGAATAAAACAATGCAGACAAACATTCATATGGCATGGCACAAACTATTAGCAAGCTCGAGCTAATCATAGACAAGCAAGAACTACTAAGCATCCATAATGACATACACCTTACACAAATAGGCTTTTGGCCTAAGTGGGGCTCAATCCCAAGTTGTCCAAGAGGATGAACCTCCATAGTATGTTGAGGAAGCTCCCTCGTCCTGGTATGAGCTCGAGGCCTCCCCCATGTAATACACAGAGGGGTCGTATGATGGTGCTTCCTTCTGATAGAGCCCGTGGAAGTTAAGAGAGCGCAGCTTGTTATCCATCTCCGCCTTCGAGCATGACAAAGGTCCCTGAGAAATACTGAGAAAAGTGGTTTGGGTAGAGGGATCTCTCTCTACACCGTCAATAAACATCATTCTATAAACCAAGTTCTCAAGGGTAGAGCTAGTGGTGACAAAGTGGTGCGCCTTCATGGCAGCAAGATCAAGACTCTCAGGAGCCAAAATTGTATCATGTGGATCAACAACAATGTTCAAGGCATCAGCAATATGAGTAGCAATAATTCCCCCATAAATAGGTCCCTTAGCAGCTAAGCGACGAGCAATGAGAGAACCAAGATTATACTTATCCTCATTGTTGAGCGCAGTAGCTAAGAAGGCCAATTGATAGTTGGAAATATTACTAGTTGAAAGAACATATGGGCCCCCATGTGTGGTTTGGGTAATTAATGACAATCTTTATGGACTAATGTGTGTATTAAGTTGCACTTGTAGGATTTGTCCATTGGCCTCGCTTGCAGCATGTGTTGGCTTCAATTTCGATGATATGAGGAGAAGATGTGTTGTGCAAGCTCAATATGCGCCATCTCTAGAACATCTCATGTTTGATGCTTGTCATCCTCGGTGATCATGGATCAATGATGAGGAATCAAGAAAGGTGTTCCATCTTGAGAAGGTCAAGTTCGTCTACATCGAGCTCAAGTGGAATGCTCAAGGCAAAGGTATAATCTTGATAGGTTTTCCCTTTTGCCGGTGTCATGTTGTGTGTGGTAGACCGGGTTTAGGATAGATAACCGTACTATCAAGAGGGGCTCTCGAATGGGTAACTCGGTCACATTGTTCGGAGAGAGCTCAAACCTTTGCATACTTGCATCATCGTATTTGGTTTTTATATGGTCTTGTCCATGTGAGTATATAGAGCTTGTTGTAATGTTCATAACAAGCTCTTGTTCATCAAAATCGGATTTCTCTTTTATATCTTATTGCATTTTGATCTTGGAGGTTTTACCGGTTTGTATTTTAGAGATAGGTAAAACCTTACATTATTTGGTTCTTACTCATGTGAGGATTTAGAGCTTGTGCTAATCTCCATGACAAGCTCTGGTTCATCGAAAACGGATTTCATATGCATTTTCTATTACGTTTTTGATGTTGGAGGTTTTATCGGTTCGTCTTTTTGAGAGAGGTTAAACCTTTCGTCATTTAGATATATCCTCCCTTGCCGTACTATGATGTTTCTTTGCATTATCTTTTATAGCTTGTTGTCCTCTTCGAAACGAGCCCAAGATCATCAAAATCGGAGTTCGGATGCAAAAGTTATGGTCGTTTTCGTTCAAGGGTGACCGGTACCGCCCCTTAGTACCGGTTGGTACTGAATAAGGTGCGTTTGGCGTATTGGGATCCCCAGGTAATGTCTGGTAGTACCGGGAATGTCCGTTAGTACCGGGAAAAAGTCCGGTAGTACCGGGATTCGCGTTTTTGGGCTTCAACGGTTGGATTTTGGGGGGCCTATTTAAGGAACCTTCTTCCCCAATGGATCCTCGACCATTCTTGCAAGTTTTCCCCTCCATTGTTGACCTTCTTGAGCTTGCTTTCTCTCAATCCCTCCGATGATTCTTGCATATTCTTGAGGGATTTGAAAGAGGAGATCTAGATCTACAATCCCACCAATCAATCTCTCCTCTAAGTGAGGGGAACATATTGGGATATAGATCTTGGAGTCTTTTGTGGATTTCCTCCATTGTTCTTCCTCTCTTATTCCCCCGTAATATTTTTTAGCTTTGGTGGCATTTGGGAGAGAAGGATTTGAACACCTTTGTGGTGTTCTTTCCATTTGCATTTGGTGCACCGGTGTGTGTTCTCCTCGGAGGATTTGGTTTGAGTGACTCACTGGAGCTTGTCCCTCTTGGGTTCTTGGAACCCTAGACGGTTTTGTGGCCTTGGTGGCATTGTGGCCTTTTGTGGAATTTGTTGGGAGCCTCCAATTAAGTTGTGGAGAAGTGTCCCAACCTTGTGAGAGGTTCCGGTTGCCACCGGCAAGTGCACCGATAGTGGAAGCATGGATCGATCTCGTTGGGGTGAGATTCACCGGAGAATAAGGGAGGCCTTTTGTGGCGTTGGTGGTTTGATACCACCCCCTCTCCAAACGAGACGTACTCCATGTTGGGAGGAACTCGGTAAAATATCGGTGTCCCCATGTGCCTCGGTTATCTCTATACCCGAGCTCTTTACTTATGCACTTTACATTGTGATAGCCTTCGTTCTTGAAGTAATATATATCTTTTTTTAACAGGAAGTAATATATATCTTGCTATCACTTTGTTGCTTGTATTGCTTAGCATAAGTTGTTGGTGCACATAGGTGAACCTTAGTTGTTCTAGGTTGTGCTTAACAAAGTAAACACTAGTTTTATTCCGCCTTTGTTGAGCCACTCTAGGAAAAGTTTTAATCGCCTATTCACCCCCCCCTCTAGGCGACATCCATATCCTTTCACTAGTGTTCTCCCTACCAAGAACACTGGTGGCAAGATAATAGGCAAAGTACCTGATGGCTGGGAGTTGAATATTCTTTATCTTCCCTCTCTGAGCTCTGCGGTCATCATCATTGGTTATTCCTTGGTAAAGATCCAAAAATTCAGCGGGTAGAGATGGAATCTTCTTTGATGACCCAGTTGTACCAAGTCCCAGAGCCTTGCAAAATTGCTTCACAGTCATAGAATGAGCCCTGCCATAAATTTTGAAAGACACAGCGGGCTTGAGAACACTATTAGTAAAGGAGAAACTCTCCACAAATGTTTTAGTTAAGTAAAGCATATTGTGCGCTCTCATCCTGCATGTAACTTGTTAATCCAGCTTTCCGAACCAAAGTCATAAAATCATTAAGAATCCCAGCAGCCCGCAAGAAAGTTTGTCAAGGAAAGGTGGAGGGGCACGCATCCCCTTAATCTCCCTCGTCAGCAAATCGCGGAGTGATGAGATCCTCATTGTATGAGAGTCTAGTACTGGTAGATGACCTTGGAATCCTTGCCCTTCTAGGTGCATCACTCTCAAATATATCACCAAATGTGTGGTGGTCCATGACTTCCCTTTTTCTAAAATTTTAAACAACCATCAAACCAAGTGATTACTAAGTTGATAAATGATGAGCAACTACTATAGTAACTTGCTAGAGGACTACACATGCATCAAAATAAAGTTTCTAAGCATAGAACAAGTATGCAAGCTCAAACAACCTGACACCTATAGTAGCAAAATACTCAAGATACAATCTACCAATCACAAATCTAATTGGACAAGTGGAGGAGGCACATACCAAGGAACAATCTCTCCAAAAATCAGCACTTGAGATGGCCTGAACAAGGAGATCGAAAATCGTGAGCAAGAACAGCAAGAACTCGAGCTTGAGAAAGTTTTCCGGTGTTTTTCGGGAGAGAGAAAGAAGAAGGCTTTGAGGAGGTAGTCTGGAGGGGCCCAGGTGGGCCAGACCCCCCCCCCCCAGGCGTCTCCACCTGGTAGGCCGCGCCTACCATATGTGTGGTGGCCTGGGGTGTCCCCCTGGGTCACTTTAGGTGCCTCTCTGCCCATTTTTTCGAGGAAAAAATATTTTGAATTTTCTGGGATTTTTCGGGAAACTTTATTTTTGGAAAATTTTCAGGGTATGAAAATTGATTTTCTCGCAGAAACAGTTTTTTCAGAAGAAGCAAAAGCAAATCAAAATCCAAACTACAGGAGCTCTAAGAAACTCAAACAAACAAACAACTAGCAAAACTAAAGCTAAAGCAAAGACTAGGAAGGAGGAGAGTAAAAGAACGCAAGAATAACCACAGTGAAAACATTATTTTGTTCATTAAAATCCTTTTGTTAACAAGTTTGATCAAGTCTTGTTACCAAAACAATCTTATATGAGACAAAACTTTGTATTTCACCAAATGATTATGTTACCTCATACTTTATAGCAATGGTACCAATCATAATAGTTTCAAAATTTTCTTGTGGAATGGGACAATATATTTCTCCAACCTTGATGCTCTCAATATTTTCAATGGAATTCAGGCAATAGCTCTTAACCACCTTCTTGGGGAAATAGACAGTGTGCTCTTTTTCATTAATATTGAATGCTACTTTCCCTTGATTACAATTGATGACAGCACCTGCAGTATTAAGAAAAGGTCTCCCAAGGATAATAGACATATTATCATCTTCAGGCATTTCAAGCACAACAAAATCAGTTAAAACCATGCAATTATGAGCTACTTGAACAGGAACATCCTCACATATACCAACAGGAATATTAGTTGACTTATCAGCCATTTGCAAAGATATATCAGTTGGTCTTTCATCTCTTCTTTTGCTTCTATACTCGGCTCTTTCCTGACGCCTTTGTGACCCGGCCGCGTCACAGATCTGAGTCTCAGTCATCTCGTCTGCCGACATGAGCAGAGGCTGAGTCGGATCTCCTAACGCGTACGAATCTGCGATTCTTATTGTTTCTGTCAAGCTTGCCGGCATATCTCTCTATAGCCTTTGCCACAGTACACTTCCATGTCTGCAACCTATGCAAAACATGCAATGGCTTGAGACTCGATTACCCCTTCGCAAGAGTTGCGCATCGTGCACCACCTTGTGAGGAATTCCCTGTCTGTTTCATTCGGCCTTTGCTTGCATATAGCTAGCTGTTGTGGGCGATTCGGCCTCTTGTAGGTACTTGTGAAATTGCTCACAAAGGCATCCTGAAAATCGTGATCCAGGTGTTGAAGCTTTCGGGTGGAAAGTTATTCAGCCACACCCTTGCTAGTCCCTCTAGCATCTGCGACACATATCGCACTGCCCATCTCAAATTTCCCTGCGCGATTTTTACAGTAGTTCCATAATCTATGAGCCAGTCTTCTGGATTTGTGCTTCCATCGTAGGTCTTTGTCCCTCTGGCCAGCTGAAAGTTTAGCACTGGCGGCTCCTTCATGATCCTTGGGCCAAAACATGGTGGACCCTGTGGACCTTGTGGTTCAATCAGTTCCGCCATCTGTATTCGATCGAGATTTAGCCTTGCATCATCTGGCTAAAGATTTATGCCTCTGAGTCTAGCTCCCATAGCCTGGTACGCATGATCCGGCAATTCATACCTGTCATTTACCATCGTTTAGTAACCGTCATTGTATCTGTTTGCGTTCGGGTCTATAGGTTGCTGCACTGCTTTTCCCGTGCTTTGCTGTCTTTTTTCGGGTTGAGCTGGCGTAGTATTCAGAGCTAGATTTCCTCCTCCTGCCGAGTGAGTTCCACGCCTAGGTTGAGGCGCATAATTTGTCCCTCCATTGTCATTTCTTTGTCCTGCTTGCCTTTCTCGGCCTGCATTTTCCTGGTTCTCATTTCCCTGAACAATATTCCTTCTTTTCCCTGTGCACGTGCTGGGTTTACCTGAGCCATTGTTGGGTCATAGGTAACCATTTGCTTGTTCCTCCCTGAATCCACACTTTTCTCTTTTCTCTGTCTTGACGCCACTCCTGGTGAGGAAGTTGTATGACATGCTGACCTTGCCGGGAATTGAGTCGCCGAGTGAACCAGCTGTGACCTCCCAGCTATACCCGGATTCGCCTTGTAGTAAGCTTCATTCAGCATCCCTGCTGCCCTCACCCATTCATTGACTCGTTCTTGATGTTTCCTCTTTGCTTCACCTGTCAGATGGGGAAGCTCATCCATTGCTGCCTCTGCGGCTCTCAGATCCACTGCTGCAGTATTGTATGTCGGCCACATGGCTGTTTCGTTGCTATTTTCTAGTGTTATCTTTGATGTTGCGTCCGCCAATTCTTTGTTGAGGTTTATCCCTCTCAACCTTGTTGCATCAAGCCGGGTCTTTGCGCCCTTGACTCGATTTGCCGAGTTGAGCTCTCGAATTGTGATATCCACATCTTGTTGTAAATGCGCTAGCTCCTTTGCCTTCTCCAGGACTTTTATCCTGGCCTCCTCTAACTCGGCCTGCACGCGCGCCGGGTCAGCTTCCTGTGCCACTGGCTCTGCTATTTTTTCTATTGCCTCTTGCAGCTCTTTAGCTCTCTTACTCCTAGCTATGTTCTCTGGCTTCTCTAGCGGTGCCTTTGTTGTTCTTGCCGCCCTTGGCGTTTCCTCTTGATTTCCTCCCTCAGCATCCTCATTCACTACAGGAACTACTGGAGGTGTTGTAGGGTTAGGAGATGTCATCATTACCTCAACGGAGACGAATTGGTGAAGTTTTCCTATGACAGGAACCGCAGGTGGATCCGGCGCCAGGATGAGGTACTCCGGGTACGCGCGCTCCACACGCACCGCGACGTAGACTTGGTGCTCGCCGAACTTGATGAAGTGACCGCCCCTAGGGAACGGCTTGGTCCCGAAGCAACCCGCGTTGTCGCTGACGAAGTTGAGCGCTCCAAACCTCTGGATGAGGTCAGAATAGACGCGCTCGCCGGTCTTGGCGATGATGTTGCCTGTCCAGATGAAAACTCCATCAAGCACCTGCTTCTGCCCCATGGTGGGCGCCAACTGTCATGGTGGTGTCACGACAGATGCCATGGGTAGGCTTAAGTTAGGGGCCGAATGGATGCTTATGGTCACCGGGGAGGGAGTGCACGGTCTAGCCGCGCATGAAGAACAAGATGAACTCTCCACACTTAGGAATTTTATTGATCCTAGAAGTTTACAAGTGCTCCTTGATCGATATGAACTAAGCCTCAGGCACTAGTTTTCTACTTGGTCCAACCTCCTCAAACCCTAGCTATGCCCCTCCTTATATAGGCGAAGTCTAGCTAGGTTATACCCCTTTGGGTCCTAGGGTTACTGTTTGGATCTTGGTCCTCACTGTACGGGCCAGGTCATGGGCTATCCCTGAGCCCCTTGACCCGGTCCATAAAGCTAGATAGCTAAGGGTCTTCTCATACGTAGCCTCCAGTTCTTTTGGCGTCACGCAGTAACTTCATACGTCAGCCCTTGCTTCAGGTGTCACCCGACTCCTTTCGTGTCATCCAGCGTCGCCCTTCTCTTTTGACAGTACTTTACCATGGTCCCTCCTGAACCTCACTCGGAAAGTTGCCACGCGTCCCATATGACTCGGCCTTCCCTCGTGTGACTCGGCTTGTTGCTTCCTGCAAGGTTAACAAACTTGTCTTATACGGGCCGACATAATTCCTATGTCCGCCGTACATGACCATCCTACCCGGCCATTGTTACTCGTCCAAGTTCATTCTTTACTCGGCATAACCCAAGTTGGGCAATGTCTTGCCCCTTATGACCCTACTGGGGGTTATTCCCCCGACACGGCCCAAGCGTTTCTCTAACACACATACATCACTCCATGGACTTACAAGTTCCCTCTTTATTTCACACCGTCGACATCCGCAAACAAAATAGCATGATATCAACTGTGTACAACGTATAGGTGCAATGTTCAAAGCGTTCCCCGTGTCATCGCGGTTCTGCTAATCCCAACGTATAGATGCAAGCATATACAACTTCGATGACACAATGGTTCAAGTCTATTAGGGGCAATAAAAATAAGGTGTGCCAACAAGTTCGTGAGAGCTTTACTAACTAGTTTTCACATAACAAATTACTTTTTAATTTGAAAGATAGATGAAGCTTGAGAATTTTCTTGGAATAGCAAATGCCAATAGGTAGATATAGTGGACACAACTGGCATAGGTTTTGGTTCAAAGGGATTGGAAGTGTGAGAATTATGCCTTCTCAAAACAGGTTTTTGGCTAGCAACGCTGGGTAGCAAGCAAAAGAGTTGAAGGAAACAAACAAACCTATAAGTCATAAAGCCAAACATGCAATCTTTCTTGAAGACACAAAAGATCTTAAATAAAGAATACTAAGCTTATGAGCCAAAAAGAAAGAAAATAAATGATACAAAAATACCTGTAAGCTTTTTCTCTTTTCCTTTCAAACCTCAAAAAGTGTTGCTACTGACCAGAGATCGGTTTGCCAAAACCAATTGTAACACCACAGTTCTGAAAAGACTGTGGCTTATATGTGACATGCCAATCCCTGGATCGGTTCATTGGCCCACAATAGAATAAGATGAATAACATAACAGAATATCCGTGTATCATAAATACCGAAGATCCAGAGTACCATTATTACAATAAAAGCTTAGCTCAAGGCTAGCTCAAATTATTCAGGTAGCAACATAAATAAATAAAATCCTCCATTCTTCAAATTTCCCACAAGTGAAAAAGTGCCGAGTGGAGTACCGTGGTCTATATCGATTACTCGGAATCGGAATATCCTGCAACATGAAACGTAGCAGCCCCGAAGGGTCAATACATGGAATGTATGGCAAGTAGAGCTAGTAAAGGAGACAATAGTGCTAACATCTACATGCATATTTGGCAATTGGAGTTGTGTCTGGCTTGCATTTGCAAATACCTTTGTCCTACTTTCATAAACAGTTTTTGATTTTCTTTGAAAAGATCCCAATTAAGTTAACCCAACAACATTAAAGCAATTATGAAATTAAAATGAGCGAGAAACATGTCATGGAGTCAATATCAAGCAACTCAGATGTCCATAACCGGGGACACGGCTAATCGATTAGATTATACACCCTGCAGGGGTTAGTACACTTTACCCATGTGACTTGGCCAGCCCAGCTCGTACCATCACTCTCATTTTGGGTGATGATAGGGAGAAGTCCAAGAAGAGACCGTTCGGGAAGTAGCTCCCCAATCCCGACGCGCACCGGTCCAACCTACCAAAATTCTACATCTCTGGATACGCGGGTTCGAGTTACCACAACCTACTAAGTCCAACCAACCGCCCATTTCATTATTGGCACATGGTTGTACACGTAAGCTATAAAATAAAGAAGCCAATCATTTTCTCTTGATACATGGGTGCCTTTCCGCAATGATAC
Organism: Avena atlantica; assembly: GCA_910589765.1. NCBI lineage: Eukaryota > Viridiplantae > Streptophyta > Magnoliopsida > Poales > Poaceae > Avena > Avena atlantica. The sequence goes on along the minus strand of OU342738.1, from coordinate 195,262,263 downwards.
CACCAAAATTTATCAATCCCATCACATCCAGGAGATTCATTGATTAAGTTGTTTTAGTTTTCGCAAACCAACACATTTAGAAACAACATTCAGTGATGTAACCCAGCCCTCGTTCATCATAGCATGGCTAAGCACATCTACCAACAGTGGTTCATCTACAAGGAAGCCCTACCACATAATAGGACATAGCATAGCGATAGTATCATCCTACACATGCATCTACAAAATACACGACAATGCATTAAAAATAGTAGGACAATATCATGAACAAAGTAGCATCTACTTGCCTTGGTTGTAGCGGTCGGAAGAACAATCCACACACGAGCAAGCGTTGCACTCGTCACAATCTACACGATACAATTGCATCCATAAACAAACCATCCGCAAGCATATGCAAACAAAGATGATGCATGAATGCATGCATGACAGGTGGATTGATGCTACAGCAGCACCACATAAACTTATTCAGTAAAGCTACTGAATGCATGCATGGAAAATAAATTTTGGCGCAAGGAAAACCATTATGCAATTTATAATGCTCAAAACTAGAGCTAGAGCCCAAATAATTCACTACCGATTGCCTACTGTTTGTAAAATCTTGGGAAAATTCTACTATATATGCATTGCTATTTAGGAACAGTACCAATTGGAATTACTCAAAAAGGAGTTATATAACTTCCTGAGTAATTAAAATACTGCAGAAAGCCACTAAATAGTTTCTGCAAAAGTTTTTACTGTAAGCCTACCCTTTTAATTCACTTTGAGATTCCCCTTGTTCTACTGAATCCAGGGACATATTATATGCAATTTTTGGAGTTACAGATATTTTTCTACGAATTAATTACTCCAAAAAGTCCATTAACTCATTTAATTAATCTGGACAAAATCTTGATGCAAAAGTGTAAAACAATGGTACAGCAAGATTCTACACGACTTACTGAATCTACACATATTTTATTTACAATTTTTGGCCCAGTAGATTAATTTCTACGCAATTTACAAGTTTCTACTAAAATCTGTCAATTAAATCTATTTAGGAAAAACCCAGTCAAAATTTGACTTTTGACCGGCTGAGGTGGCGCTGACGTGGGTGGACTGGCTGTTGACCAGTCAACCGCCCAGGCTGACTAGTCCACGCCCGATCTGGGCCGTTGGATCGAAGATCAACGGCAGAAGGGGTGGCGGCGGCGGCGAGCTCACCTCAGCGACGGCGGCGAGGCGCGGGCGGCGGCGGCGAGGTCCTCCGGCGGCAGCGAGGTCCTCCGGCGGCGGCGGGCGGTCGGCGCGGCGTCGGGTCGGCAGGGTCGGGCATTGGCGTGGAGAGGGCGGCGCGCGCGCGGTCGCCGGCGGCGGCCTCGGGCTCGGGCGGCGGCGGCTCGGGCGGGTCATCGGGGCGGCGGCCTGCGGGGGAAGAAGGCGGCGGGTCAGCGGGGTGGCGCGGCGAGGTCGCGGGTCGCGTGCGAGGCGAGGGCGGCGCGGGCGACGTGCTCACCTGAGCTAATGGCGGCAGCGGCGAGCTCGAACTCCGGCGAGAAATCACCGGGGATTCGGGGCGATCTAGGGCTTGCGAGGGAGGGGAAAAAGGCGGCGGTGGCGTGCTTAAGAGGACCAAGAAAATTGGGGAGGAGGCGAGGCCGTTTCGGAACCGAACCGGGCGAAAAACGCGACGGCGGCGGTGTCCGTGTCGGGCGCGGCGGCGGGGATGACAGGCGGGCCCCGCCTATCAGCGGCTAGCGCGGAGCGGCGGCAGATACAATCTGCCGCGCAGGAGGCGGCTTGCAGGCGCGCGCGCGTGCGCTGGCTGGGTGCTGGCTAGGCCGGCGCGGCCCAGCAAGCTGGCGCGGCGCGCTGCTTTTTTTTTGTTCTTTTTTTCTAATTTCTGTTTAGAATTTCCCCCGTAACTTTTTTATACGAACTCTGAATCGAGTGATTCTCGTTCCTAAATTTTTCTAAAATCTAGGAGATCAACCTAGGGTCAAGTGGTAATTGATTCCACTAGTTTAGATGGGTGGAAAACACAAGTCCTAGTATACCCTCCTGCAGGAGCATTTTAGTAAAATAAAATAGGATTTTGAAAATAGCGTTTTGACGAAATCTTTTCAAACCGAAGTTTTGTATGGAAGACCATGATGCAATGACATGAATGATATGCAGAACCAATTCTAAAATTTGGGATGTGACAAGACTAACCCCCTTAAGATGAATCTCGTTCCCGAGATTCGGCGCGGCTAGCAAATAGGTGCGGGTAGTCCTCTCGGAGGTCATCCTCACGCTCCCAAGTGGCTTCCTCCTTGGTGTGGTGGCTCCATTGCACCTTACAAAACCTGATCGTCTTGGTACGGGTAATCCTCTCGACTATCTGCAGAATCTTGACCGGCTTCTCCTCGTAGGTCAAGTCGTTCTCGAGCTGAACCTCCTCTAGTGGCACAGTGTCTCTCAATGGTGTATCCACCATCTCCGGATGGCACTTCTTCAGCTGGGACACGTGGAACACATTGTGAACGGCGGACAGAGTCTCTGGCAACTCCAACTGATAAGCAACTTCTCCTTTGCGTGCTAAGACCCGATACGGCCCAATAAACCGAGGTGCCAGCTTACCCTTAATTCCGAACCTCTTGATTCCACGAAGTGGCGACACTCTGAGGTATGCTCTATCACCTATCCCGTACACCACTTCCTTGCGCTTGGCGTCAGCGTAGCTCTTCTGCCTTGATTGTGCTACCTTCAGCATGTCCCTAATCAAGGCTACCTTCTCCTCAGCGTCCTTGATCAAATCAGGTCCAAACAACTGACGTTCTCCTACCCCATCCCATAGCAATGGTGTCCGGCACCGTTTCCCATACAGTACATCGAACGGTGACGTCTTGATGCTGGTCTGATAGCTGTTGTTGTAGGAAAACTCAGCATACGGCAAATTCTCATCCCAACTAGACCCATGAGCCAAAGCGCAAGCTCTCAGCATATCTTCCAAAATCTGATTCACCCTCTCAGTATGTCCATCAGTCTGGGGGTGGAACGCTGTGCTAAATTCCAATCTAGTCCCAAGGGACTCGTCCAGCTGGCGCCAGAAGTGTGAGGTAAATTGGGTGCCTCTATCTAATACAATGCTCTTGGGAACTCCATGTAGGCACACAATTTTGTCCATGTAGATCTTGGCCAACCTTGCACTCGTATAGGTCATCTTCACCGGTATAAAGTGGGCTACCTTGGTCAAATGGTCGACCACTACCCAAATGGAGTCATATCCGGACCTGGTCCTAGGCAATCCTGTGATAAAATCCATTCCCACTCTATCTCACTTCCAATCCGGCACGGGCAATGGTTGTAGCAGTCCTGCTGGCTTCTGGTGTTCCGCCTTCACTCGGCTACATACATCACATAGGGCAATATGCTCCGCGATGTCTCCCTTCATGTTGTTCCACCAGAATCTGTCCTTTAGGTCCATATACATCTTCGTATTGCCCGGATGTATGGAATACGGTGAGTCGTGAGCTTCCTGCAGAATCAACTTCCTTATCTCCGAATAATTAGGGACGCACAAACGATCTCCATACCACAAGGTCCCTTTCTCATCCTCGCGAAATTCCCTTGCTCGATCCTCCTTCATCTTTTCCTTTACTTCATCAATCTCTTTGTCTCCCACTTGAGCCTTCCTGATTCTGTCTTGTAACGTTGGTTGGACTTCCATTGCTGCCAAGTATCCTTCAGATACCACCTCCAGTCTAAGGTCCTTGAACTGCCTGCACAAATCCTCGGGCAATTCCCCAACAGTCAATCCATTGGCATAGACCTTCCGGCTCAGAGCATCTGCGACCACATTGGCCTTCCCTGGGTGGTATTGCAGATTCATATCATAATCCTTGATAAGTTCCAACCATCTCCTTTGTCTCATATTCAGTTCCTTCTGTGTAAATATGTACTTCAGGCTCTTGTGGTCGGTGTACACATCACAGTGTTTTCCCATTAAGTAATGCCTCCATACCTTGAGCGCATGAACAACTGATGCTAGTTCCAAGTCGTGTGTGGGATAATTCCTCTCATGGTGCTTAAGTTGCCGCGAGGCATATGACACCACTCTCCCATCTTGCATCAGCACACTACCAAGTCCCTGTCGAGAAGCATCACAGTACACTTGGAAATCCTTCTGAAGATCTGGTAAACACAGAACAGGTGCAGTCACTAGTCGACGCTTCAGTTCCTGAAAGTTGGCTTCACACCCATCCGTCCATTCAAACTTCCTCTCCTTCTTCAGAAGTTTTGTCATTGGCTTAGCAATCTTGGAGAAGTTTTCAATGAACCTCCTATAATATCCAGCAAGTCCCAAAAAGCTTCGAATCTCTCCTGCATTCGTGGGTGCTTCCCACTCAGTTACTGCAGCCACTTTGCTTGGATCAACAGCAACTCCTTCTCCTGACACCACGTGTCCAAGAAATCCAACGGTGTTAAGCCAGAATTCACACTTGCTGAATTTGGCATACAGCTTGTGTTCCCTCAGCTTCTCCATAATCAGTCGCAGATGTTTCTCATGCTCAGCATCATCCTTGGAATATATCAGTATGTCATCAATAAACACCACCACGAACTTGTCAAAGTACTTCATAAATACCTTGTTCATCATGGTCATGAAATATGTCGGGGCATTCGTTAGTCCAAAAGACATAACTATATACTCATATAAACCATACCTAGTGGTGAAAGCGGTTTTTGGTATGTCCTCCTCCCGGATCTTCAATTGGAAGTAGCCCGATCGCAGATCAATCTTGCTAAACACCTTTTCTCCTTCTAGTTGATCAAACAAATCATTTATGTTCGGCAGGGGGTATTTGTTCTTGATAGTCACTTCATTCAGCGAGCGATAGTCCACCACTAATCTCTTGCTGCTTTCTTTCTTCTCCAAAAACAGAACAGGTGCACCCCATGACGACAAACTAGGCTGAATGAATCCCTTGTCCAACTGATCTTTCAGCTGCTTCTTCAACTCCTTCAGCTCATCCACATCCATCTTATACGGTCTCTTTGCTATAGGTCTTGTTCCCGGCATCAGATCGATGAGAAACTCCACTTCCCTGTTAGGTGGCATCCCTGGCAGTTCTTCCGGAAACACGTCGGGGTAATCCTTAATCACAGGCACGGTATCCATGCTAACCCCCTTAAGAGAATTCAGCTTACACCTTCCCGGTCGCACTGCCGACTTGAACCTAATTCTCTTACCATCCGGGGTTTTGAGTGAAACAGCTCGCTGTGCATAATCTATGTGTCCCCCATGCATAGACATCCAATCCATACCCAGAATAACATCTAACCCTTGTGATTCCAACACTACCAAATGTGCAATGAAATTGTGTGCTCCAATCCTCACAGTTAGGTCGCGGCATCCCACGCTAGCTATCATATCTCCTCCAGGTGAGCTTACTCTAATAGACTCTTTCATAGACTCAGTAGGTAACTTATACTTATCCACAAATGCTCTTGATATGAATGAATGTGATGCACCAGTATCGAAAAGTATAAGTGCAGGGTGAGTGTTGATTGGGAACTTACCAATCACAAGGTCAGGCTCATCCGGGATCTCCTCCACATTCATGTGATTCACTGTGGCCTTCTGGTTGTTGGTTGGCTTCAGCACCTTCTTCTCCGGACAGTTGTCAGCATAGTGTCCCTTCTGGCCACACTTGAAGCATGTCACCTCACTCAGATCCTTCTTCACAAAGCTGCGATCGCGGTTGCGGTCATGTCCACTGTGTCCTCCAGAATGGTGAGTGTGTCCTCCCTTGTGGCTGTGGTGGCTGCTCTTGTGGTTGTCATGGCGATGTCCATCGCCTCCATAGTGGTGGCGGTCATGGCTCCCATGGTGCCCATGGTCACTCCCTCCATGCTTGGAGTATCCATCATAATAAGTGCGAGACTTGTGGTGAGAACCAGAGTGGTGATTGCTGCTCTTTCTCTTGCGGTTCTCCACCTGCTTGTGCTTCCCTTCCAAGATCCTGGCCTTGTCCATAAGCTCCTGGAAAGTGGGGCAATAAACCACCAGTAGCTGCACTAAAAGCTCATCACTGAGGCCATCCAGGAATCTCTCCCTCCTTTTTAAATCAGTGTCAACATCCTTAGGTGCATAACGGGACAGGTTGTTGAACTCCTCAATGTACTCAGTCACGGTGCGATTGGTTTGGCGCAAGTTGCGGAACTCCTTCCTCTTCAGGCTCAGAACTCCTGAAGACACGTGGTTGGTCCTGAAACCTTCCTCAAACATTTCCCAAGTCACAGTGTCCAGCGGGTGGGTGATCTGAAAAGTGTCCCACCAAGAAGCGGCTGGTCCCTCCAGTAGGTGAGCGGCAAACCTCACCTTCTCAGCATCAGTGCATCCAACAGTTACTAGATCCTTGTTGACTGAACGCAACTAGTCGAGAGCAACCATTGGTTCCGTTGCAGTAGAGAACTTAGCTGGCCTTAGCCTCAGAAACCTGGTGAGAGCATCTCCCTGAGGCTGGTTGTTCCCATTGTTGTTGTTGTTGTTCTGAGCTTCCATGAATTGAGTCATAACTTGGGTCAGCTGTGCCTGAGCTGCCATGAGCTGCTCCAACTCAGTGGGTTGACGGCGGGGAGGCATTTGCGGTTCAGCACAGGTAAGCTTAGAAAGAATCAACTACGAAAACAGGATTCTACCCATGCATTATGATCAAACAACAACAAACAATCGCAGACAATCTCAAGCAAGCAACACATCAACAAACAAGTGATCCAGCAACATCCCAGGGGTTATCATAGCAGTATATGTCTACTTAAATAGTTTTAGAAGAGTTGGCAATGGTTAGCTAAACAGTTGATCAACAAGGCAACAAAAACAGCAATCTGCCAGAACAGTCCAGCAGTGTTCACGAATTTTTCTACCTGACTTAGACTCGTCAGGAATTTTAGCAGATTTTTGCACATACAGTACAGAGAGTTTCGCACCAGCCCTATTTTTTCAGATTTTTCCCAGATACCAGTAAAATATGAACAATCGTACAGTACTGTTGTATCAACAGAAAACTGCAGCAGGAATAACACAGATATTAACTAAACTTGCCATAACTCTTTCATAAAATTCGCACAAATAACCCTGGGATATTGGGAGTACACAAATAAGAAACTAAACACTCTTAAACTAACAGTAATTAAGTTTTACATCGATCGAGACTAATCCTAACATTTTTTCCTAACGAGGACTAATTGGTGGACTTCTATCTACTTCTTGAAGAGGTTGCGGTAGGTCCTTGCACTCATGCGTTGGCGCTTCTGTCCACGGTTCAACCATGGGGGCGGCGTGTACACCTCTCCTGAGTCATCACTTGAAATCTCAAACTCCACCTCTTCTGGATCCTCCTCTTCTTCTTCACTTTCAGCTGCAACTGCAACAACTTCATCTCCTCCACCATCATCGTCTCCATCAAAATCATCCTCGTCCTCATCATCATCGTCGTTCCCACTGTCATCATCATAATCATTGTTGCCACCATTTCCATTGTCATCATCAGAGGGTGGATTCAGCTGCGCTTAGAGAGCGACAATCTGGGCTGCCATAGCTTCAATAGTTTGATCCCTTTCCTGGACGATCCCTTGCAACTGTTGTATGGTCTGGGTGTTATCCTGCACAGTCCCATTAAGATGGTCTATGGTTGCATCCCTGCCTATCAGGGCATTTTCCAGAACTCCCACAGCTTCATGCAAGGTGTCAATCTCCTGTCCTTGGACCACCATACCATTGCTGGCAAAATCTGCAATCTCCTTTATCATCATCACTTTCTCAGCTAGAGCTCCATTCTCCCTTTCCATGTCCTCTATGTGCCTCCGACGGGGCGGCATGTTGTTTCTGTCGCCCGGGGTAACCACAATGTGCCCATCTTCATCACGCCTCCCATAGTCACGGTAGGGTGAATCTGCTGGCAGTAGGTGTCTGACAAGATGGCACTGGCGAGACAAGGCTTCATGTATGGCCAAGTTAATTCCAAGTCCCCAGTTGCAGTATGTCTTGGTGTAGATCAGGTGCACAGGGTTTGGCAAGGCAGCATCTTTGAATATGAAGGTGGTGATCTCCCATGCATCCTCGCCATATCCATAGGTGTACAGCCTTCTTCCTTTGAACATGGGCAGTGGCAATCCCAATGACTGCGAGAGTTGTGCTAACTGTCTTGCAAAGGGCCTTGGTGACTCCATGGTTGCATACTCAGTCCTGAGTTCTCCCATCTATCAATTAAAAGAGGAAAGTGTGAGAATAGCATATGGTAAGAATTTTACGAGAGTGAAAGGCATAAGATGAAAGACAGAGTTAATATAAGCTTTAACAATTCTATGGCTTCCTAATCCAATCCTAGGTCACGATCCTACAGTCGACACACGGGCTCTGATACCATCTTGTAACACCACGGTTCTGAAAAGACTGTGGCTTCTATGTGACATGCCAATCTCTGGATCGGTTCATTGGCCCACAATAGAATAAGATGAATAACATAGCAGAATATCCGTGTATCATAAATACCGAAGATCCAGAGTAACATTATTACAATAAAAGCTTACCTCAAGGCTAGCTCAAATTATTCAGGTAGCAACATAAATAAATCAAATCCTCCATTCTTCAAATTGCCCACAAGTGAACAAGTGCCGAGTGGAGTACCGTGGCCTATATCGATTACTCGGAATCGGAATATCCTGCAACATGAAACGTAGCAGCCCCGAAGGGTCAATACATGGAATGTATGGCAAGTAGAGCTAGTAAAGGAGACAATAGTGCTAACATCTACATGCATATTTGGCAATTGGAGCTGTGTCTAGCATGCATTTGCAAATACCTTTGTCCTACTTTCATAAACAGTTTTTGATTTTCTTTGAAAAGATCCCAATTAAGTTAACCCAACAACATTAAAGCAATTATGAAATTAGAATGAGCGAGAAACATGTCATGGAGTCATTATCAAGCAACTCAGATGTCCATAACCGGGGACACGGCTAATCAATTAGATTATACACCCTGCAGGGGTTAGTACACTTTACCCATGTGACTTGGCCAGCCCAGCTCGTACCATCACTCTCATTTTGGGTGATGATAGGGAGAAGTCCAAGAAGAGACCGTTCGGGAAGTAGCTCCCCAATCCCGACGCGCACCGGTCCAACCTACCAAAATTCTACATCTCTGGATACGCGGGTTCGAGTTACCACAACCTACTAAGTCCAATCAACCGCCCATTTCATTATTGGCACATGGTTGTACACGTAAGCTACAAAATAAAGAAGCCAATCATTTTCTCTTGATACCTGGGTGCCTTTCCGCAATGATACCACCAAAATTTATCAATCCCATCACACCCAGGAGATTCATTGATTAAGTTGTTTTAGTTTTCGCAAACCAACACATTTAGAAACAACTTTCAGTGATATAACCCAGCCCTTGTTCATCATAGCATGGCTAAGCACATCTACCAACGGTGGTTCATCTACAAGGAAGCCCTACCACATAATAGGACATAGCATAGCGATAGTATCATCCTACACATGCATCTACAAAATACACGACAATGCATTAAAAATAGTAGGACAATATCATGAACAAAGTAGCATCTACTTGCCTTGGTTATAGCGGTCGGAAGAACAATCCACACACGAGCAAGCGTTGCACTCGTCACAATCTACACGATACAATTGCATCCATAAACAAACCATCCGCAAGCATATGCAAACAAAGATGATGCATGAATGCATGCATGACAGGTGGATTGATGCTACAGCAGCACCACATAAACTTATTCAGTAAAGCTACTGAATGCATGCATGGAAAATAAATTTTGGCGCAAGGAAAACCATTATGCAATTTATAATGCTCAAAACTAGAGCTAGAGCCCAAATAATTCACTACCGATTGCATACTATTTGTAAAATCTTGGGAAATTTCTACTGTATAGGCATTGATATTTAGGAACAGTACCAATTGGAATTACTCAAAAAGGAGTTATATAACTTCCTGAGTAATTAAAATACTGCAGAAAGCCACTAAATAGTTTCTGCAAAAGTTTTTACTGTAAGCCTACCCTTTTAATTCACTTTGAGATTCCCCTTGTTCTACTGAATCCAGGGACATATTATATGCAATTTTTGGAGTTACAGATATTTTTCTACGAATTAATTACTCCAAAAAGGCCATTAACTCATTTAATTAATCTGGACAAAATCTTGATGCAAAAGTGTAAAACAATGGTACAACAAGATTCTACACGACTTACTGAATCTACACATATTTTATTTACAATTTTTGGCCCAGTAGATTAATTTCTACGCAATTTACAAGTTTCTACTAAAATCTGTCAATTAAATCTATTTAGGAAAAACCCAGTCAAAATTTGACTTTTGACCGGCTGAGGTGGCGCTGACGTGGCGGTGGACTGGCTGTTGACCAGTCAACCGCCAAGGCTGACTAGTCCACGCCTGATCTGGGCCGTTGGATCGAAGATCGACGGCAGAGGGGGTGGCGGCGGCGGCGAGCTCACCTAAGCGAGGGCGGCGAGGCGCGGGCGGCGGCTGCGAGCTCCTCCGGCGGCAGCGAGGTCCTCCGGCGGCAGCGGGCGGTCGGCGCGGCGTCGGGTCGGCGCGGTCGGGCGTCGACGCGGAGAGGAGGCGGCGGGCGCGCGCGGTCGCCGGCGGCGGCCTCGGGCTCGGGCGGCGGCGGCTCGGGCGGGTCAGCGGGGTGGCGCGGCGAGGTCGCGGGTCGCGGGCGAGGCGAGGGCGGCGCGGGCGAGGTGCTCACCTGAGCTAATGGCGGCGGCGGCGAGCTCGAACTCCGGCGAGGAATCACCTGGGATTCGGGGCGATCTAGGGCTTGCGAGGGAGGGGAAAAAGGCGGCGGTGGCGTGCTTAAGAGGGCCGAGAAAATTGGGGAGGAGGCGAGGCCGTTTCGGAACCGAACCGGGCGAAAAACGCGGCGGCGGCAGTGTCCGTGGATGACAGGCGGGCCCCGCCTATCATCGGCTGGCGCGGAGCGGCGGCAGATACAATCTGCCGCGCGGGCGGCGGCTTGCAGGCGCGCGCGTGCGTTGGCTGGGTGCTGGTTGGGCCGGCGCGGCCCAGCAGGCTGGCGCGGCGCGCTGCTTTCTTTTTTTTTGTTCTTTTTATTTTTTTCTAATTTCTGTTTAGAATTTCCCCCGTAACTTTTTCATACGAACTCCGAATCGAGCGATTCTCGTTCCTAAATTTTTCTAAAATCTAGGAGATCAACCTAGGGTCAAGTGGTAATTGATTCCACTAGTTTACATGGGTGGAAAACACAAGTCCTAGTATACCCTCCCGCAGGAGCATTTTAGTAAAATAAAATAGGGTTTTGAAAATAGCGTTTTGCCGAAATCTTTTCAAACCGAAGTTTTGTATGGAAGACCATGATGTAATGACATGAATGATATGCAGAACCAATTCTAAAATTTGGGATGTGACACCAATTTAGATTTACTTGATGCTCCCAAAGTGACGCCAATACTGATAAACAAGATCAATCATATAACAGAGATTGCAAACTAAAATAAGAAGTGAAAAAAGTAAAAGATGAGACTTCTCGTTAATATTCCATAAAGGCACTCACACCAAGGGATACATAGATAACCAACTAAAGGAGAGATACTTCCACATGCAAATCAACCTATAAGATAACCTCTCTACCAAAGATATGAATCCACTAAAAAGGTAAAAGAATAAAAGATAATGATGGTGATACCGCGGCACTCCCCCAAGCTTGGAACAAGCCAAGGGGATGCCAAACTTGATGATGAATTACTCCTTCGGTGGTGGTGGTATTCCCTTGTAATCATGAGACTTCCAAGGTAAAGGTTCCCCATCCAAAAAGGATGTCTTGGTTTCCACAATCCTGAAACTAGAAGCAGAGCTTATGCGATTAAATCTAGCCTCATACTCACAGTTTTGGTTCTGAACGTCGTAGAGTTGTGCTTGCAACTGGTTGGTGGTCTGATGCAGTGAGAGGATTACGTCTTGGAGCTCAGCAACCTCCTCCTTGTGCTTGGTGATGAGTTCCGAACTTATCTTATGAATGATATCCACTTCGCATTCCGCCATCTTCTTGTACCTCAAAAAGTTCCTATTCCAATGCCTCCATCCTGTCTTCCAGATTTCCTTCTCCTTTAGGGCCTCAAACTTCTTTCACCTGCACCTTCCCATCCTTGAGAATCAATTCCTTGGGATGTATGGGTGATCCAGAGGAAGAGATTGTAGGTACAAAACTGAGAACCTACTTGACAGAAACAGGTCGAAACAAAAACACGATGAGAACAAGATACACGAACCTCGGGGGATCCGAGGGGTTATATATTATGAAGTTTCCAAGCATAAGGAAGGTACTGGTACGAAAACAAGGCGGAGACGAAGCTCGAGGGCTCACACCCCCTCCAGGCGCGACCAGCCGGGGACCACGCCTAGGGTGGTTGAGGCCACCCCAGACTCCGTTTCCTCCTTTGTTCCGTCTCGTAACTTTCCTTATGTAATAAAAACATCAAAAATATAAAAACATTAGGCTTTCACGAACCTTCTGTTTTCACCACTTTTACCTATTCAAAGACGAACTCTACAGACTCCTTTTCTCATTCTCCTGGAAATTCCTTTCCTACAAGGTCTCACACAAACCTCAATGGCAATATTAGTGTAAGCAAAAAGAATAAACCTTTAGGTTCACACTTCAACTTAAATCCATCAAAACAAAGGCTTCTGTAAGAGGCAAATGCAAATGATAACAGAAATCTATCAAAACAGACCAGCACGTAAAGATTGATTTTTTTCGAAAACCTTTTGTTGCTCAAATAAAAAAGTACAAAACTAATGAAAGTTGGGTAACAACTTGGAGAACAAGCTCAGAAAAATACAGGTCCATCCGAAATATTGATCTCCCTCACGAATTTTTCCAATGTAGCACAAAAATCTGTCCCAGGACAGCCACTTTTCACAACTCCTCCACTTCTCAAAAGTAGTTGAACTTGACACAAAACCAAAACAAAAAGGATAAGGAGCGGTTATTACTAAGGTAATAACTTCCAAGACTTGACAAAACTATTGGATTATCTCCCAAGAAGTACTTTTCTTTAATGCCTTTAAGTTAGGCGTGATACTTTTAAAGATGCTCACATAGGAGATAAATATTTGAAGTGAAAGAGAGCATCAAGAAGCAAATAACCAACACATTTGAGTCTAACACACTTCCTATGCATGGGGGTATCATGAGAAAACGAATTGTTGAAACAAAAAGCCACTAGCATAGGAAGACAAAATAGATGCAACTTCAAAGCTTTCAACATAAAACTGGGAAACTTAACATTATTGAGATGCATAAAACCATGTTTACCTCTCTCATAATAACTTTCAGTAGCACTTTGAATAAAGTTGACAATATAACTGTCACCGGTAACAAGTTTTTAATCAGAATGAGCATACTTACAGTCATCAAAAAGAGGTCCAGGTTCATAAATTGAATCAATAGAAGCAAGTTGTTCCATCCTGAAATCTTTGTTAGGCAAGCTATTTTCACAAGGAGCGTTAGCAAATTTGGAAAAGTTAAACTCATAAGAATCTCCATCAAACTTAGTTAAAACCTTTTCCTTCTTACAATCTATAATACCTCCACAAGTGTTCAAGAAGGGTCTACCAAAAATGATAGGACAAGTTTTACTAGCTGCTAAATTAAGCACTAGAAAATCGGCAGGATATTTAATCTTACCACAAAGAACCTCCACATCTCTTATGATACCAATAGGGCAAATGGTTTCCTTATTATCAAGGTGAGTAACCACATCAATGTCCTCAAGCTCACAAGGACCAATTTCATACATAATTTCCCTGTAAAGCTCATAAGGAATAGCACTAGAACTAGCACCAATATCACATAAATCATAGTAGCAATGATCACCAATTTTAATAGAAAGCACAGGAACACTAGCTTTTCTAGATTTACTGGGATGATAGATAATGTTAGAAGCGTATTCACAGAAGACAATGTGCTCGCCCTCTATATTTCTAGTGATAGGGTCTTTCATAATAGATACCACAGGTTCAGTACTCATTTGCTCATCAGGCTCCACAGTTTTCTTTGTACTTTTTTTATTTGCACTAATTATCATAGAGTATTCCTTTACCTTAGCTGGGAAAGGAACTTTCTCAACATGAGGTTCAGGCACAATATGATTAGTAGTACAAACTTCAGTAACAGGAACATGACTAACAACATCTTTATAAGGAGCATGGTACTTATTCCACTTCTTGGGAATTTCTATGTAAGAGGCAAAGGCCTTAAAATAGTTGGCAATACTTTGGGAATCAAGACCAAACTCATTACTAATATCACGTAAGTCATCAGTTCCCATAAAAGATTTAATTCATTCATAATCATAGTTTATACCTGACTTTCTTCCTTTGTCATTCTCCCAAGCTTCAATGTTCTCTTGAATCTGGTCTAGGAGATCCCATTTAGCTTCTTCCTTCATACGTGTGAATGATCCAGCACAAGAAGCATCTAGTAAATCTTTATCATGAAGAGAAAGTCTAGCATAAAAGTTATTGATAATAATATTGTTAGGGAGTTCATGAATAGGACATTTAAGCAGTAGTAACTTCAATCTCCCCCAAGCTTGAGTTGTACTCTCTCCATCACGAGGCCAAAAGTTAAATATCAGATTTCTATCCTTATGAATCTCACTGGGAGGATAAAATTTAGAATAAAAGAGAGATGTCATTTCCTCCCATTCCATGGATTGTCCATTCTTCAGCAGCTTATACCATTCTTTAGCTCTCCCTTTCAAGTATATTGAGAGTAACTTCTTCTTCACCTGTTCGGTTGTGATACCTGCACACTTAAACAACCCACATAATTCATGGATAAAAAGCAAATGATCACCGGGATGGACAGTTCCATCCCCTAAATAATAATTATCCATAACACGGTCAACAATACTTGTAGGTATCTTAAAAGGATGTATCTCAACAGGTGGTGGTTCATCTACTACCCTAACAGTGGTAGTAGTTTTCCCAAATAGAAAACCAAGTGGGTTATCCATATTGGAAACAAAGCAACAAACAGAAATAAAAAACAATACTCACAATAGAAGTTTCCTTTACCAGTTCCACTCTTCAATAGCGCTTCACTCCCTGGCAACGGCGCCATAAAATAGTCTTGATGACCCACAAGTATAGGGGTGTATCACAATACTTTCGATAAATAGGAGTGTCGATCCCAACGAGGAGCAAAAGGTGTTGACTAGTGGTATGGAGCAGGAAATCTCTATAAATACTTAGCAAACAGATTTTTAGGGGTTTTCTGATAAAGCAACAAAACAAAGTACAAGTAATAAAGACAACGAACAAACGCAGCAAGTGGCCCAATCCTTTCTTAGCAAAGGACAAGCCGGTGGAAATACTTATAAGGACAAAACGTTCTCGGGGACACATGGGAATTCTGTCAAGTGCTTTCGTTTCAAATAGTTGAGTATCCTTCTTTGGTGTTGTAAGTGTTGTGTGGGTGAACCTGTGCTAATGTACCGACCTTACTTGGACTAATACATACTTGTGATTAAACCCCCTACAAGCATCCGCAACTACAGGAAAGTAATTAAGATATAAACCTAACCACAACCTTAAACTCTGAGATCCTACACTCCCTTGTGCAAAGGTGTCCTAACAGGGGTTCAGGTTTCTGTCACTCCGGCAACCCCACAATTAGTAGCCAAATACACAATGCATTCCCCTAGGCCCGTAAATGGTGAAGTATCATGTAGTCGACATTCACATGACACCACTAGAAGAATAGCACCACAACTTAAATACTAAACCATTAAATAATAACTCAACACAAATCCACTACTAACAACATGACTTCTCCCGTGTCCTCAAGAACTAAACAAACTACTCACAAGACATCATATGGATCAAGATCAAAGATGATATGGTGATGGATAACAATCTAAACATAAACAATAATCCAATGGTTCCACTCACAAGCATCAACTACAATAGTAATCAACACCTGGAAGGTTTCCCCTAAGAACTATGCAAGTATTCAACATGATTGTTACAGCAGGATGGAGTGGTGATCATGGTGCTGGTGGATATGATGGTGTGGATGATGATGATGATCCCGGTGAAGTCTAGCTTGACGATGGTGTTGATGGCGACGATCTCCCCTCTTTGGGAAGGAATTTCCCCGGCAGAAATCTGTCTGCTGGAGAGCTCTTTCTCTCTTAGTGTTTCTCGCCTCGCAGAGGCGGCGGAAATCTTTCTATGGTCCCTCCCCTGATATTAGGGTTTCGAGAGGAAGATATAGGCGAGAGGGCGGAGTTGGAGGCTGGCCAAGTGGGCCACACCTGCCCTAGGCGCGACCCAGGGGGAACCCGCTCCTAAGGGGTGTGGTGCCCCTGTGGTCCAGCTACACCTCCCCTTCTGGATTCCTTCGTGTTCTGGGAAAATATATTTTTTCAATATTTTTCTGGTATTTTTCTGATCTTCATGAAATTGCATCAAGACACCTCTTTTTCCATCAGAGCCCTGACTCCGGCAGTTCATCCTCCAAGAATCATCCAACATGCAAAAATAGAGGAAAAGACATAAGTAATACCTCATAAGAAGACATATATCAATGAATAGAGGAAAATTATGACATAGAATGGTGATGCAAATTGGACATATCATTGACAAGCATTGAGGATAATCCTCAAATTGCAGAACCAATCCACGAAGTTGCTTCCATTATTTTTCAACTTTTCTTTCTCTAGGAATGCATTAAAATTGATGGTAGGGACTGCCATTGATCTACAACATATTTGCAATAGTTTAGACTAAGTTTATGACAAATTGAGTTCTAATTAATACTTAAATTAATCTAGCTGAACTCCCACTCAAAACAATATCCCTCACATTGTTTTAGTGATCACATGAACCAAATCCACTACATAAGTTCGTTCATCACGAGAGATGATGTAGTTTCAAAGGCGGACAATCAACATGTTCATCATATCTACTATATGACTCATTCTTTACCTTTTAGTGATCCGTGTTCCGAGACCATGTATGTACATGCTAGGCTCGTCAAGATTAACCTTAGTTTCTGCATGAACAAATCTGGCTTGCTCCCATTGTATGCACACGTTGATTCTATCACACCTGATCATCATGTGGTGCTTCGAAATGAAGAGTCTTGGTAATGGTGCTAACTAAGGATGAACACTTTACTTGATAATTTTGTGAGAGGGATCATATTATAATGCTACCGTCATGATCTAAGCAATACAAGATGCATAAAAGGATTAAGATCACATGCAATTCAAAATATGTGATATGATATGGCCTTTCTTCTTGTGCTTCCGATCTCCATCTTCAAGCACGAACATGATCTCCATCATCACCGGCGTGGCGTCAAGGTCAATGGCACCGCTCCATGATTTTTGTCCACCGGCATCAACTATTACAACTACTTTGAATAATATACACGCGGGTCTTAACGAAAATAAAAGACAACCATAACGCTCCTACCGATTGCCGACTTACAATAAGGATCATTGCATACATCATATATAATCACAATCATGGCCATGTCACAACACACCCTTGCAAAACAAAGTTAGACGCCTCTAATTTTATTTGCATATTTTACGTGGTTTGGGGCTTTCAATAAGTACCGTTCTAACTTACAAACAAGAACCACAATGTTGATGCATGAACTATCAAATGCCCGTTGTAAATTGAATCTTCACTATGATGCGAGAGACAGACACCCATAAAGCCACTTATGCAATACAAGTTGCATGTCGAGCGTGGAGCAAGTCTCATTAATGATGTCATGTAAGGTTAGCCCGGGCCACTTCATCCCGCATCCCGCAAGATGCAAAGTACACAAGAAGCAATTGATAATAAAATCACCACCGCCCACAATGACCATTGTGTTCTACTCGTGCAACAGATCTACATATAGATATGGCTTTGATACCACTGTAGGGGTTCGTAGCATGGAAAACAAAAAATTATACCGCATGAACACACACAAGACAAGATCTATATACTAGATTGCAGCAACGAGTCGATAGAGTACTCACCCTCGAGGATTCCAAAGCGATTAACGAGAGCAGATTCTCGTGGGTGATGTAGTATTTCACTTGCCTATCTCAAGATCGCGTAGACGATCCTTCCGGCGCCGCATTCCGGCAGCGCTTCCGTAGTCGGTCACATGTTCGGTACTCGATGAAGACCTTACTCTCCATTGTTCTAGCAGGCATCAAAGGTTGTAGTTCTCTCCTCGCGATTCTGGCAGCACGACGGCGTGGTGTCGGAGTTTAGTGGGGAGATCCCGCAGGGCTTCGCCTAAGCCGGAGCGAGTATGGTGGAGTAGAAGAGGGCCTCGGCGATCTAGGGTTTAGAGGGCGCCGAGGTGGTGGTCTGGACGACGTCTAGGGCTAGGGTTTAGCCCTAGTTGGCTACTTGGAGGAGTTTCACGTCGACTTGGAGGAGGGACTAGGGCGACGGCGACTTGGAGGAGGGCGCGACCAAGCTAGGGTTTGGAGGTGTGGGGCAAGGGGCGCCCCTACCCTCTATTTATGAGAGGGAGGGGTGACAAGGGGAGGGGGAGTCCTCCCCCAACTCCCCTTGATTGGACTAAAGCAAGGATAGGGAGGATTCCTCCCTTAGGTAGGACTCCTTCCCTCCCTCCACTTGGAAACATTGTCCCAGTTTGACTTTTCCAAACTGGCTTTTTGACTTTCAAATTAGAGTTTGATTTCTCTCTTCCAAGTGTCCAGCCAAGTGACCTAGGAAATGATGCAACCATTCCACTTTGTCATGACTCATCCATGTACCCTTCCCCTTCCGGGTCGGTGACATTCCGGTAAAAACACCGAAACTATTCCTGAACTCCGGAATTGGACTTTCCTTATATGAATCTTATTCTCTAGACCATTCTGGATCTCCTCGTGATATCCCGTATCCCATCCGAGACTCCAAACAAAATTCGGTATTCTTACTCACATTCCATATCTACTAAACAATGTCGAACCCTTAAGTGTGTCTCCCTATGGTTCGTGAATTATGCAGACATGACCGAGACTCTTCTCCGATCAATAACCAATAGAGGAATCTGGAAATTCATATGGCTCCCACATATTTCTATGATTACTTCATGATTGAATGAACCATTTACATACGATGCCAATTTCCCTTTGTCTCGCGATACTTTACTTATCCGAGGTCCGATCGTCAGTATCTATGCATACCTAGTTCAACCTCGTTACCGATAAGTACTCTTTACTCGTTCCTGTGATATGTGATCCCTTGTGAGACAGCCACATGCTTGCAAGCTAATTGGATGACATTCCACCGAGAGGGCCCAGAGTATATCTATTCATCATATGGATGGACAAATCCCACTCTTGATCCATGTGCCTCAACACATACTTTCTGAACACTCAATGCCACCTTTATAACCACCCAGTTACGAATGTGTTTGATGTCATCAAAGCATCCATCCGGCGATGGTGATTAGCATGATCTCATGGTCGAAGGATTTAGGTTAATATGTATCTAAAAGCTTATAGCAAACGAACTATTGAAATGACTTGATCTTTATGCTACGCTTATCTATAGGAGTATGTCCATCACACCATTCTCCTAATGATATGATCTTGTTGTTAATAACATCTCAATGTTCATGATCAGGAAACCATGATCATCTATTAACCAACAAGCTAGTATTACAAAGAGGCTTTACTAGGGACTCTAACAATTTTACAAATCACACAAGTATTAATGTTTCCGGTTAATACAATTATAGCATGAATGTAAACATTTATCATAAAGACAAAGATATAACAATAACTACTTTTATTATTGCCTCTTGGGCATATCTCCAACACTTCTGTACCTGCAAAACAAAGTAAATAAGAAATAAAAGGAATTAGTTTTTGTTAGTTTTACTCTCGGTTTTGAACAGTGAGATGCACTGTTCATTTTACCTCATTGAGTAATAAAAAGGGGCAAGTTTCACCAATACAAAGTATTTGTTCTTTTAAATCAAAGGGCTTCAGAATAACATCATAAGCCAAGTAAAGGGGCAAGTTTCATTAGGTTAGAAAATAGTAAAAGGATAGGCAGTGAATAAAAATTCACTTGATCTGATCCAAAGGAAGAGAGCAGAGTGAAGCAACTCACACACCTAACTGCATGCATTGTGTTGTCAATCAGCAGTGAGAGAGAAGGAGAAACAAAACCACACTCACACACAGCAAGGAAACCACTGATCACCACATCACAAACATAGCCATTGTTCTATCTCAAGAACACACACACACACATTAAACATCACTAGTTCTTGCCAGATTTCCAACATATCAAACAACCATTCACCAAAACAATCCACCAAGAAACCATCCCGGATGGTTACCTAATGGAGGGTGGAATAGGTGGACAGCAAGGGCACACAGGAGTCTGGAGGAGTAGCACCAGGAGGTGCAGCACAAGGCCAAGGGAGCAGCAGCACCATGAGGTGCAGGACAAGGCCGAGGAGGAGTATAACCAGTTCTAGGAAGTGCAACACAAGATCAAGAAGGGACATCAAATTCAGAAGACAACAACCACAAGCACTAGAGTAGCAAGCAACTCCAGCACAAGGCCACAAGGCTACCACAGTCTACCCTAGAACCAAGGTATATCTCAAATATTTTGATCTACTACTTGATCATGCTTATACATAGTTGAATTTATGCAAGGGCATGATATATCTATCATGGAACACATGAGAAAATAGGCAGTAAGTAAAAACATTTGTTCTTACTTTATATTGGCCTCAGACCAACATCACAGACCAATTTAAATACAACAAGAGTAACACTATACTTGATGGAGTTTTTCAACTCTTACCAATATAAAGCCAATTCAAAGTACAGTTTAGGAAGAACTTGATACGTCCAAAACGTATCTACTTTCCCGAACACTTTTGCCATTGTTTCTCCTCTAAACTTTTGAGATTTGGATACAACTAACACGGACTGACGCTGTTTTCAGCAGAATTACCTTGGTGTCTAGTTTTGTGCAGAAAATCAAATATCAGGAAAAATCCGAGAAAAATATGCCAAAAATCCTATTTCATCAGAAGATCCATGGAGCCAGAGTACGAGATTGAGTGGAGGCCTGGGGGGCACACCCCTGTGAGGTGCGGGCCAGGACTGCTCGCGCCTAGGGGGTGCGGCCAACCCAGGAACCCCCTCGGCCTCCCTCTTCGCCTATAAGAAGCCTCTTGACCTAAAAACCATGGGGGTTCGTCGTTTTTTCGGAGAGAGTTCCGCTGCGCCACCACCACCAGAAGCCGCAATTCGGAACCAGAAACTCCGTTATGGCACCCTGCCGAGACGGGGAATTTGGGGATGATCATCGCCATTGTCGTCACCAACACCTCTCCATCAACTATCAATGTTTCCCTCATCCATGAGTGAGTAATCCCCTGCTGTAGGCTATGGGGATGGTAGGGATCGGATGAGTTCTATCATGTAATCGAATAAGATTGTTAGGGCATAGTGCCTAGTATCTCTATTAGTGCTATTTGACTTTGTTGCAACTTGTTGTGCTTAATGCTTGTCATTAGAGCCCGAGTGCCATGATCTCAGATCTGAACTTATTATTGAATCATTATTATAGTATTATTTGTGGTATTATCTGCAAGTTGTGTACACATATCATTATCCGGATCCAAAGGCCCCGAAGTTATAATAATTGGGACAACCAGAGGGGATGGCTGTGGTGTGAGGATCACATGTGTTCACGAAGTGTTAATGCTTTGCTTCGGTGCTCTATTAAAAGGAGCACCTTAATTGCCAGTAGTTCCCTAGAGGCCACGCTGCCACGGGCTGGCTGGACAGAAGATGTTGTGCAAGTTCTCATTGCGAGCACATATGACTATATTTGGAGCACATGCCTAGGATTGTTTAGTACTTGGATGCTTGTTATTATTTATATGCAATGCCCTGGATCTTGAAGTTACATGTTTAGACTCGTCCATGCAACGCCCGTCCATCCATCCCTATGCCTACCGCACTCGAATCCCACTGTTTACTGTTACTATTACTATTGCTCTTGTTCCATTGCTAATGTTGCTTTGTTGTTGCTACTACCAAACTGTTGCTACTGATAAACTTCTATGATCAAGAACTATTTTCAGGTGTAGCTGAATTGACAACTCAGTTGTTAAGGCTTGCAAGTATTCTTTGGCTCTCCTTGTGTCGAATTAAGAAATTGGTTAATACTACCCGCGAAGACTATTGCGATCCCCTACACTTGTGGGTCATCACTACGCTCAACAATGAAACTAGGTACAATCTTGGTTCTCTCATTGCTCATCGCTTAGCCACTAAGGGACCCATTTATGAGGGTATTATTGTTGCACGTGTTGTTGCTGCCTTGGACCTTGCTGTTGATCCAAATGATACAGTTTTGGCTCCTCGGAGGCTTGATCTTGCTGCTATGAAAGCGCATCACTTTGTCACTGCTGGCTCTACCCTTGAGAGCTTGGTTTATAGAATGTTGTTTACTGACGGGGAAGAGAGAGAGATCCCTCTCCCCCAAACAACTTTTTTCAGTGTTTCCCAGGGACCTTTGTCACGCTCCAAGGAGGAGATGGATGACAAGATGCGCATTCTTGGCTTCCATGGACACTATCAGGGGGACGCGCCCTCATACGACCCCTATGTGCACTACACAGGGGAGTCCTCGAGCTCGTACCAGGACGAAGGGGCCTCCTCGACGTACTACGGAGGTGCACCTATTTAGTCACCATGGAGTTGAGCCCCACTTAGGCCAAAAGCCTAAGCTTTGGGGAGGTATATCGACATCACACTCATATTTATATCATGTTCGGTCGGTTCTTTGTATATCCATTGTTTCACTTTCTTTTTGGTTCTTGTTGCTGCTTTCTCAAAAACACAAAAATATTTTCGTTGTTTCTCTTGGTTTGTATCTTTGCTTTTTAGCTTTGGTTTGCCTTAAAAGATTTTTCTTTGTTTGCTTGCTTTAAAAAAATCAAAAACACCAAAAATATTTGTTCTTCTTCTTTGGTTTTGTGAGTTCTTTGCAGGGTTCAGATGTCCTCAATGGATTTTGGTTTCATGTTATTATTCAAGTCAGACAGGTGAAGGGCAATAATGGAGATTAAGACAACTTGAGGCGTGGTAAGAGGCTGGTAACGAACTCTATTTGTTCTCATTTTTGTACATATACTCATCATTGTGAGCATGCTTAGCCTGTTCATGTAAGGTGTATGTTATTATGGATGCTTAGTAGTTCTTGCTTTCTTGTGATTAGCTCCATCTTGCTAATAGTTTGTAGCATGTCATATGAATATTTGCTTGCATTGTTTTATTCATAATTTGGTATGATATTGTGGTATCCTCCTCTGAATGTTTCATGTGAATCGACTTGGCACATGCTCACGCATGCATATGACTAAACAATATCCATTAAGCCTCGATGATTTATTTTGCCTCTGAGTTCTTGTATCACTTTCATGCCATAATTAGTCATGTTTTGTTGCAAGCATGATTATGACAGTTATTGCTCTCTCGTTTGTTGCTCCCTTTCTATTGCTAGCCTTTACTTGCACTGAGCATGAGCTCTACTTGTGCATCCAACTGCCCAAAACCAGTATTGCCAATTGTGTCCACCATACCTACCTATTAGCATCATTTGCTATTTCAGTGCATATTCATTATGCCTCGTTTTCTTTCAAATAAAATGATTGTTTGTTTTGAGAAAGTTAGTTAGTAAAGATCTTATGAACTTGATGTCACACTTTATTCCTTGCACTTAATAATCCTGAACCATTGTGACATGTCCATGAAAGTTATATGCTTGCAAATTATAGGCTGGGAATTAGCAGAACTGTGCTGTCACGGGGAACGCTTTCAACACTTATGGATACATATCCAATTGATACCTTGCTCATTTGGTTGCGGATGTCGTCGGTGTGAAATCAAAGGGGAGATTGTGAGTTCATGGAGTATATATATGTGTTAGAGAAATGCCTGGTTCGCTAGCCTAAGCCATGCCTAATCATGGTGGAAACTTGCAGCATCACCATAATGAGCATCTATGAAGCATCCTCAATAAAAATCTATGCAAATAGTAAATAAAAAGATCGCTGAGATGCTCATTGTCTGCTTGCCTTGTTATTTTGATCATGGGATAGCTCCTGCATCATGTGCAAGGGGTACCCCGTTGGTGGTTCTCTATGATATGCATGTATTTACAATGACAAGAACTTACAGGTAACCAAATTTGAGTAGCATGCGGTGCGGACCTCGTACTCAAGGGACTTGGGATTTCTAGTTTATGGTCTGTCAAGCATATGATTCAGAGTGGACCTCACTTTCACCTTAACCACATGAAGATGCCCATGATAGGGGAAATGAGAGCTCGAAGGTAATGAGTACCTTCCTTTCAGCATTTGTGTCAACACCCGGATTTTTCAATCCTAGATGCCTGTTATGCCATACATCGCAATCCCAGGATTACCATTTTTGCGAGACATAACAGAATTGGATACCATAGTACATCATCCATTAAAAACGATACATAAGTTCTTACACAAATAGGGATCTCATGATCCAGTTCTTAATACAACATCAAGCAGCGGAATACGTAACAATAACGGTAGCGTAGGCGAAGCTCCATCTTCGGGGTCACAGGCAATGCTGACGATGGGAGATGATCCTAGTTGTCGTAACCTTCCTGGGGTCCATCTTCCAGATACTCCTCTTCATAGTATGGCCATGGGAATAGCCAGGGACAAAGCCATGAGTACTCTTTAAGTACTCGCAAACTAATACTAATAGGTAAAGGGGTTTTTTGGATAATAGGACACTAGGCTCTAGGGTTGTTTTGCAAAAGCCAGATTTATCTCTACTAAGCTCTAAAGCTAGTCACAATTTTATAAATCCTAAGCGGGAACTTGTATTTCATATCACAACTCTGTTGTGGTCAAGTCAAAGTCTTATTTTATTTCACAGGTCATTTTGAAAAGTCTGACGGGGGAACAGTATGGCCACTCCAACTGTCCATAACCGCGGACGCGGCTATTCGAATAGTTTAACACTCTGCAGAGATTGTACACTTTCACCACAACATTCGATACATCCATCAGGAACAAATCCTGAATTCACCATACTCAGTATGCGGATAATCAATCCTAACCTTTCGATTACACGCCCTAGTATAAGAACCTCTCCTATGAGTTTGGCCTCCCAACCATGACCAACTGTCATCTTGGGTACTGCACAGGTGGACAATCTTCACAAGGTAGCCTCAGCTCAGACCTTGGTCGTGAGGGAACTAATACTAATGGATATAAGTTTCCAGTCAAGCCCTACCCAATATTCGGGTATTGTGGTTGTACGATAAAATTGGAATGGTATCGCATCCACAGAACCATCAGTTTTATAAAGGGCTAAGGCTCATGCCTCAACATTTTTATCACCAAAATTCTCAAGTGTTTGGAAACACATGTCCAAAACATTTCCATAGAATGATCCATCATTCCAAGGTTTTCATAACCATTTTTCCACCAAGTATTCCCATCTAAAGTTAATCAAGTTTTATGCTTAGCACTAGCATCTACAGGTGGGGGTAGTAATGATGAGGGGTGGTAACTAGTAGAGTTTCAACTAAGTACAACCTTATGTCTAAGGCTGATGTCAAGGTTTCTAACTTAGGCCAAATTTTATGCTCTTTATGCAACCTTCGGCATCTTTCCAATATCTACCAGTCACTTAAGTAAACTCTAAGTAAGCTTTGATAAAGAAATAAAGTAAGAAGCTTGCAAGTAAAACTAGGATTGGTTTATCAAGTGGGTATGATCACATATGCTTAAGGCATATAGTAGTCATAGTAACAAGTATGGGTTTGTTGCATCAGTAGGGTATCTTGCAAGTGTTAGCTTGCACATTCACTATTAGTATTAGGCTTGCCTTGTGCAGAGCAGTGGTTGAAGTTCTCCTCGGCTTCTTCTTCGTAGTATCCTCCTTCCTCCTCGTATCCTTGGTCGATACTAGCGTCTATGAATAAATACGAGGTACACAATCACCAAACAATACTTAACTACTTGCAATCATCACACACAAGGGTCCTATGGATGATCTAGCATCATCCCTAACATTACAAGGTTAAGGCTTGGTTTAAATCTTTTTATTTTTAGAAAAGTAATTTCTACTCATTGAAAAACTACTTAAGATTTAATATTCTCCAAACCCAACATGGGATCATGTTGACACATGTCATCACCACATATTGTAGTCCATGGGAATGTGATTTAAACTAGTGTCACAATTTAATAAGGTTTTACCCTTTTATTTTAATTAATTAAAGTGGCTAGAAATGCTTATGTAGCATTCTTTTATTACTTGAACATTATTTCTGCAAGTAAACCTATATATTTTTATATATTCTGAAAGGTATGGTTAAATGTGATTTTTGAGAGTTGGAATCAACTCAAAAGCTATTATGGTTTAAATTTGAAAAATGTTTGAATGCAGAAAAGCTTCTGCCATGTTATTTTTTCCAAGGGTGATCTATAGATCCAAATGACTTGAATACAACGGGCTTGGATTCAGCATTCACAGATCTTTCCAACAAAATTGGTTTCATTCAATTTGGTGCACTAAATCGATCTGGGTTGATTTTTTAAGTTGGGTACAGAAGTGTGTTTGAATTGAAATAGAAAAAGTTTAATTTGAATAACTGGGCTGCGCGGGAAAAATTACTGGGTCGGCCTGCTAAGCGCAGTGCTCCTGTGGGCTGCTTAAGTGGGTGTCCCCACTCGTCAGTGACACGGGGTTGGGCGAAGCGGTATGGGGCGACGTGGATCGTTCGATCTAGTTCTAATCTAACGGCTGGGAGTCATCGTCGACGCGAGACAACTTCGGCGAGAACGAAACCTAGCGCGGCCAGTGAGGGTCGATGGGGGCTCACCGGGGTACTGGCGAGGATCGGCGAGGCAGGCGAACGACGAAGTCGACGACGGCGAACTCAGGGGTGGTCGCGGCAGCTCCTAGGGCGGCTCCAATCGCTGGCTCCCTTCTTCTCCGGCAGCGGCAAGCTCGAGTGAAATTCCGGCGAGGTGGTGCTCGCCTTGCTCTGAGAATGGTGTGGCACGATCAGTGAGGAGAGGGGAGTGAGATGGTGTAAACAAATCGTGCGGGGGTGGCCTCTATTTATAGTCGAGTGAGGGAACCATCGGGGCGCACGGTGAGCTCGTCGGGGGCGATGTTACAGGCGGCTAAAGGCATGGGCCAGGGTAGGGGACGGTGCGGTGTCTCCTGGCGATGCTCAACGACATGGTCTCGAGGCATGGGGCGGTGTGGTTTGGTCTGGAACGGGCGGTGCTCTGCGCGGCAGAGGCGGCGTCTTCGACGGTGGGCGGTGGCTATGCGGCACGGGGCGGCAAACGGGGATGTCTGGCGGTCTCCTGGGTCGGTGGGGATTGTGTATGCGCGCGGCGAGGGAGGCGCGCGGTCTATGGGTGATGGTCGAGGGTGGCGCTCTGGCGCACGCTCGGCATGGTCTGGGCGCGGCTTGTGCGCGTGGTCCAGGGCTTGGCAACGCTCGCGGCTGGGACAGTGAGTGGCGGTGGACGGTGGGCTGCCTCCCAGACATGCTGGCTAGGCTTGCTGCTGCTCCTAGCTTGCTGTCGACTATGGGGTGGCAAGAGGGTACTCGGCTATTCACCATTGATGACAATGGCAAGCTCACAGTGGTGCTAGTGCCTGGCTAATCTTCCTAGATAATCTACTGAGTTGTGTGTGAGCTAAATGGGGAACCAGTTAGGCAAGAATCACTGCTCACAATAGTGTTTGATGTTTGTTTGATTTGTGTCTGCAACCTGTTTGATGAAATGGCCGCATGAAATCAAGTTTTGAATTTTGAAATGATTTTTGGTGGGTTTGCTAGATTGGTGCTGGTGAGTCTGCAGATGCTTGGGTTTTGAAGATTGAGCTTGTTTGAGTAGTTTTTGAAAAAGTGGGATCTTCCCATATGATAAAGATTCAATTTTGAATTGTCATTTAAACTATGCATTTGAAAGTTTCTGGATGATCACAAAGTGGGGCCTTGATACCTTGTTATGAGTACATTCAAGGGGTGCAAAGATCCAGAAAAGTTTCTGTTAGGTTCTGAAAGTTTGAGACAGCCAAAGTAGGCATGTGAGTTAAATTGGCCAAAATGACCATTCATTTCATATATGTGTTTTGATTTACTTGTCTTTAGCAAAAGTGTGGGAAATGTTTTAGATGATGTTTATTTCACCTAAGAAACATTTTACAAGCAATGAAACAAACAAACAAGGTGGTTTTAAAGGATTTAAAAATCCATGCATACACATATGCATGCATTCATGATTTCATTTAGAAAAGTTTTTGTTAACCCTAATTTTGATGATTAGAATCTGATGATCCAAGCTTAGTATTTTTGGGATGTTACAAACCTTCCCCCCTTAAACAAAATCTCGTCCCGAGATTTGAAAAAGGACGAAAAGATTACCTAGGATTTGAAGAGATCGGGAAACGTCGTCCTGATGTGATCTTCGCGCTCCCAGGTAGCTTCCTCTTCTGTGTGGTTGCTCCACTGAATCTTGAGAAAATTGATGCTTCAGGTTCGGGTAGTTCGAAAAGCTTCTTCCAAAATGCGGATGGGTACTTCAGGAAAGGTCAGGTCATCGTTGATCTCTATGGTCTGGTGATCGATATTCTTGAACACTTCGGTCTTCTCGGGGACTTCGAGACATTTGCAAAGTAACGAGATATGGAACACATTGTGCACAGCTGACATCTCTTCAGGTAGTTCCAATTGATACGATACTTCTCCTCGATGGTTCAGAATTTTGAAAGGTCCGATATGTCTGGGGGCTAACTTTCCTTTGAGTTGGAAACGCTGCATTCCCTTCAATGGCGACACTTTCAGATAAACAAAATCTCCTATGTTGAAGGCGAGATCTCGACGTCTCTTGTCGGCATAACTCTTCTGTCGGGATTGGGCAGTCTTGAGGTGCTCACGAATCTTGAAACCTTCTCTTCTGCTTCTCGGAGGATGTCGGGTCCGAAAATCTGACTCTCTCCTACTTCCGGCCAGTTCAAAGGGGTGCGACACTTTCTTCCGTACATGAATTTAAATGGGGCCATTTGCAAACTGTCTTGGTAACTATTGTTGTAGGAAAATTCTGCAAACGGCAGACAGTCTTCCCACTTGGATCCATATTCTAGCACACATGCTCTAAGCATCTCTTCGAGTATTTGATTTACTCGCTTCGTTTGTCCATCGGTCTGAGGGTGATACGCGGTACTGAAATCTAGGGGGGTTCCTAAACCTTCTTGGACTTTCTTCCAGAATCTCGAGGTAAACTGAGTTCCTCGATCTGATACTATGTTCTTGGGGACTCCATATAAACTGACGATTCTAGCGATGTATAACTCTGCTAGCTTCGAACTCTGATAGGTGGTTTTAATGGGCAAGAAATGGGCGAATTTGGACAATCTGTCCACTATGACCCAGATAGAGTCATTTCCCCTACTAGAAGTAGGTAGTCCAGTGATAAAGTCCATTCCTACAGAATCCCATTTCCATTCCGGAATTTGCAAAGGTTGCAACAATCCAGCAGGTCTTTGATGTCCTGCCTTGACTCGCTGACATATATCACACTTGGCGATATAGCTTCCGATTTCTCTCTTCATCTTATGCCACCAAAATTTCTCTTTCAAATCTTGATACATTTTAGTCCCTCCGGGATGGATAGAATAAAGAGTATCATGAGCCTCCTTCAAGATAACTTCTTTCAACTCCGAATCTGCTGGTACGCAAAGGCGTCCTTTGTACCACAGAAATCATTCTTCGTCCTCGGTGAATCCAGGTACTTTGCTCGTACCGATACGACGCTTGATTCTGTCGATACTGGCATTTACCTTCTGTGCCTATTTAATCTGACTGATCAAAGTGGGCTGAAGTTCTATGCTAGACAAAAATCCTTCACTTACTAATTCCATTCAAAAATCTTCCATCTCCTCGTGCAAACTTGGTTGCTCCTTCAAAATCATGGAGTTCAAGCGGCACGGCAATCTGCTAAGGGCATCGGCTACCACGTTGGCTTTACCAGGGTGATAGTGAATGTCCAGGTCGTAATCTTTGATTAGCTCAATCCATCTTCTCTGCCTCATATTCAACTCCTTCTGAGTGAATATATACTTTAGGCTCTTGTGATACGAATAAATATCACAACGGTTTCCCATTAGGTAATGTCTCCATGTCTTTAGGGCTAGGACTACTGCTGCGAGTTCGCGGTCATGGGTTGGATAGTTTTGCTCGTGTTTCTTCAATTGTCGAGATAGATAAGATATAACTTTACCTTCTTGCATTAGCACACATCCGAGAACAAATCTTGGATGCGTCACAATACACATCGAAGGGCTTCGTGATATCCGGCATGATCAAGATTGGGGCTGATATCAATCTCCTCTTGAGTTCTTGAAAACTCGCTTCACATTTGTCGATCCATTCAAACTTCTTGTCCTTCTTCAGCAATTGGGTCATGGGTCTGGCGATACTCGAGAATCCTTCTACGAATTTGCTGTAATATCCCGCCAATCCGAGAAAAGCACGAACTTGGGTTTGAGTGGTTGGGGCTTGCCAATCTTCTACATCTTTCACTTTGGTAGGGTCAACGGCAATTCCTCCGGCTGATACAATGTGACCGAGGAATCCTACCTCCTGTAACCAGAATTCACATTTGCTAAAGTTTGCATACAGCTGATGCCCTCTAACGGTTCCAAGAATGGTCCTTAGGTGTAGCTCATGTTCTTCTTCTGATTTGGAATAAATCAGAATGTCATCAATGAAAACAACGACAAACTTATCCAGGAAGTCCATAAAAATCTTATTCATGAGGTTCATGAAATAAGCGGGGGCATTGGTTAATCCAAAAGACATGACTGTATACTCTACAATCCATATCTGGTGGTAAAGGCAGTCTTTGGAATATCCTCTGCACGAATTTTGAGTTGATGATAGCTAGTTCTAAGATCAATCTTAGAAAACACCTGGGCACCGGTCAACTAATCAAACAAATCTTCTATCTTGGGCAAGGGGTACTTGTTCTTGATGGTGACATCATTCAACTTCCGATAATCCGTACACAAACGGTTACCTCCATCTTTCTTGTCCACAAATAAGACAGGTGATCTCCATGGTGACGCACTTGGTTGAATCAATCCAATTTCTAGCATGGAATCCAGTTGCTTCTTCAGTTCTGCTAGTTCCGACGGGTTCATACTATAGGGTCTCTGGGCTATGGGTCCTGTTCCGGGGATTAGTTCGATGGTAAACTCGATATCCCGATCTGGGGGCATACCGGGCAAAACATCGGGAAATACATCGGGGTATTCACAGACTATCCGGACTTGGTCAAGGGTAGGTTGGGCTAGACTCTTGTTACACTTGAATTGGCGAGGTAAGGTTTCAGAGATATGCTCGACTGTTATTCCGGTGGTACTGGTCATGGTGATGGCTTTCTTAGCACAGTCAATCAATCCCTTATGTTTGGACATCCAATCCATTCCTAGTACTACTTCCAAACCTTTAGTTCCGAGTACTATTAGATTAGCATAAAAATCTATGCCATGGATTCGGATAGGGACGGCTTTGCAAATTTGCCTAGCCTTGGTGGTTGATCCGGGAATTTGCACAATCATAACATGCTTCATTTTGGTTGGTTTAATTTTACTAGTGCAGGCAAATTCTTCGGTGACAAATGAATGCGATGCACCAGAGTCAAACAACACTCTTGCAAGTATTGAATTAACAGAAAACATACCCAGCACGACGTCTGGCGCTTCCTGAGCTTCTTCAGCATGCATGAGAAAAAGACGGCCATTACGGTTGAGTGAATTCCCTGGGGCAAATCTTCTCCCTAGCTGGACACGACGCTGCTGCTGAGCTGGGGTGTTGGTATTAGGTGTTGTAGCATTCTTCTTGTTGGGGCACTCGTTGGAATAGTGGCCTTTATTTCCACAGTCATAACAGGTCACTTGCGACTTGTCCTTGGCTGCGACAGGCACAGCATTGCTTCCAGTCCTCGGGGAAGTGTTGGTGTTGGCGGTAACGTTGTTGGTGTTGAACTTGGGTTGGGCACGGGTGAAATTGCTAGAGTTGCCGGGGTTGTTGTGATTTCCTCCGGGTCTAGGGTTTCCACGGTTGGGGTAGGTCGGAAGGATCATAGGGGGTCTGTTGGTTCTTGGGGCAAATCCTGGAGATGGGTTGGGGCGATACTTTGGGGTCTGATGGGTTCCGGGTTGATGCATCATGCGACGCTTGCGGTTCTCATTGGCTTTGTTGATCTTTCCTTCCATCTGGATAGCAGAGTCGACAAGGGCTTCAATATCAGCAAAGGGGATATTGACTAACACCATCTGCATATCGTCATGCAGACCATTCAGGAATCTTTCTTTCTTCTTGGCTTCGGTGTCTATCTTGTCCGGGGCATACCTAGCTAATGACAAAAATGTGTCACGGTATTCCACTACAGTCATCCTTCCTTGCTTTAGCTCTCTGAACTCGTCTCTCATTCTCTTGATCAAACCTGGTGGCACATGGGTTCTGCTAAACTTGACCTTGAATTCCTCCCAGGTCATCATCTGGCCTCCTGTCATTGCACGAACACTGTTCCACCATGCCCTGGCATCTCCGGCTAGATAATGGGTGGCGAACAGGACTTTCTCGTTGGCTTCCACTCCGGCGACTTCTAGGTTGTTTTCCATGGTTTGCAGCCAATCATCGGCATCTAGGGGTTCTTCTGACTTGGTGAATGTTGGAATTATGCCGTAGAGGCAATAATAAAGATGTTATTATTATAATTCTTGTTCATGATAAAGTTTATATTACATGCTAGAATTGTATTAAGCGGAAACTTTAATACTTGTGTGGTTTGTGAACAACACTGTGTCCCTGGTACGCCTCTAAGGACTAGCTCATTGATCAATGATGGTTAAGGTTTCCTAACCATAGACATGAGTTGTCAATTGATAATGAGATCATTTCATTGGAGAATGATATGATGGACAGACCCAAACTAAGCAAAGCAATTAGATCGTGTCATCGTGTTCGTCTTTGCGAAGGTTTTCTTATGTCAAATATTGTATTCCTTAGACCATGAGATAATACAACTCCTTGGTATCGGAAGAAAGCTTTGAGGTCATCAAACGTCATCCTATGAGAGGGTGATCATAAAGGTGTCTCTCAGGCGATCGGAAAGTATCTGTTGGATTGTATGTATCGAGATGGAATTTGTCCCTCCCAAGTCGGAGAGATATACTTCGGGCCCACTCGGTAATCGATATCAACACAGCTTGCAAGCATGTGGTTAAGGAGTTAATCACAAAGTGATATCGGATTACGGAACAAGTAAAGTACTTGCTGTGAACGAGATTGAACTAGGTATGACGGTACCGACGATCGAATCTCGGGCAAGTAAAATATCGCGAGATGAAGGGAATATATATATATGGGATTGATTGAATCCTGGCATCGTGGTTCATCCGATATGATCATCGATGAATGTGTGGGAGTCAATATGGGTGCCCAGACCCCGTTGTTGATTATTGATAGAAGATCATGTCTGCATATTCTCGAGCCCGCAGGGTCACACACTTAACGTGTCTTGACGCTAGGATAGATTGGATAATTGGTTTATGAATTTTTGTTTGGAGTCTCGTATGGGATCCGGGACATCACGAGAGGTTCCGGAATGGTCCGGAGAATAAGATTCATATAAGGCAGTGCAGTTTTTGGAGTTCGGAATTGTTCCGGGTTAATCGGTATTGTACCGGAAGCTTCTAGAACCTTCCGGAAGGGGACCAACGTGGCCCCGCCTTCCGGGAGGGGGCATGGGCCTATGAGGGAGTGTCCTGGCCGCATTGGGCCAGGGGCACAAGGCCCCATAGGGCCCAGCCGATCCTAGAGAGTTTAAATCGTTTAAACTAGAGATAGGGTTTCTAGAAGAAGGGAGAGTCCATGCCCCCCACTCCTTATCCTTTGGGCTTGGGGGAGGGGCTAGGGCTGCGCCCCCCCCCTCTATATAAAGAGGGGTGGGGGCGCACCAAACCCCTACACCTCTCCTCCAAACCCTAGCCGCCTTGCTAGCTTTCCTCTCTCCCTCCCGACTGTTTGTAGGCGAAGCCCTGCTGCAGAAATTCTCCACCATATACACCACGCCGTCGTGTTGTAGATCCAATCTATCTCTCCACCATACTTGCTGGTCCGAGGAAGGAGGAGACGTCGAGGTGCTGCACGTGTGCATCTCACGGAGGCACCGCCACTTATGGTGCTAGATCGGATCGGATCGCGAGGAGGAGAAGCGAGTACGACTACATCACCCACGTTCCGACGAACGTTCCGCTGTGCGAATCTTCAAGGGTATGAAGATCTAATCCAATCTCTCTCGTTGTTTGCATCTCCTAGATTAGATCTTGGCTTTCCCTCTGTTCGCTCCGTAGAAAATTTTGATTTACTATGCCGCGAAACCCTTCAGTGGTATCAGAGCTAGATCTATGCGTAGATGTGTTTCACGAGTAGAACACAACATGGTTGTTGCGGGCGTTGATGTTTTCTGTTGCAAGCCTCTTGTTTGTGTTCTTCTTATGACGCGGGATAGTGAGATTGAAGCGGTCCAGGCCAACCTTATGCGACGTCGTTCGTGAGACCGGCTCCGCACTTGACGTGTGGCTTGTTCCACACATGCGGCTGGTGGATGTCAGTTTCTCTCACTATAGTTGTCATGGGATTAACACCGGAGTTTGGCAACCATAATATCACCGTTGTGGCTTTCCGTAGGTAAGAATCGTTCTTAGCATCTACTCCCATAAGCCACGTAAAACATGCAACAACAAAGTAGAGGCGTCTAACTTGTTTTTGCAGGGAGTGTTTTCTGTGATATGGTATGGCCCAAGATGTGATGTGTATAATGTATGCGATGATCATGTTTTGTAATGTTTCACGACTTGCATGTCGATGAGTACACAACCGGCAGGAGCCATATGGTTGTCTTTATAATTGTGTATGACCTGCGAGTCAACTTCTTATACGCCATGTAATAGCTTTACTTTATCGCTAAGTAGTTAGCAATAGTTGTAGTTGCTATTCATGGTGGAGGCAATCATGGTGGAGTGATGGAGATCATGCCGGAACGCACAAGATGGAGATCATTGCGCGAAGATTGGCTATACCATGTCACATAAAGTTATATGCATGTGATATTTATCCTTTTATGTATCTTATTATGCTTAGATCGCGACGGTAGCATTATAAGATGATTCCTCACTTAAAGATCAAGATAAAAACTGTGTTCTCCCCAAGTATGCACCGTTGCGAAAGTTCGTCGTGTCCAAGGATCACGTGATGATCGGGTGCTATAGACTCTACGCTCACATAAAACGGGTGCAAGCCAGTTTTGCACACGCGGAAATACTTGGGTCTAACTTGACGAGCCTAGCATGTACAGACATGGCCTCAGAACACAAGAACCGAAAGGTTAAGCATGAGTCATATGAATGATATGATCGACATTTGTTGTCCACCATTGAAACCACATCTCTTCTCGTGATGATCGGATTAGGTGTGGTGAATTTGGATCATGCTCACTATACAACTTGAGGGATGTTGAATTTAGTGGGAGTTCATTTAGTAATTTGATTAAGTTAAACTATTTATCATGAACATAGTCTAAATTGTACTTGCAAATACTGTAGATCACATGGCCAAATCCAACTTCAACTTCAACGTTTTTGCTGAGAAGGAAAAGCTTAGAAACAATGGGTCTAACTTCACCAATTGGTTCCGCAATCTAAGAATCATTCTGTCTGGCGGACAAAAGGACTATGTCCTTGGGAAAGCGTTAGGTGACCCCCCTGCTGCAACTGCGTCGGCTGATGAAAAAGCTGTTTATCAGTCGCGCAAGGATGATTATGATTTGATTAAGATCGCCATGTTGTATGCTATGGAATCGGATCTTCAAAATCGTTTTGAAGAGTATCCCGGGCCCTTTGAGATTCTTGAGGAGCTGAAAACTATGTTTCAGACTCAGGCCCGTTCTGAGAGATATGAGATCTCTAAGAAATTCTTTAGCTACAAGATGGAGGAAGGGAGTTCCGTTAGTGAGCACGCCATTAAGATGTTGGGCTACACTCAACGCCTTGAGCAACTGGACTGCAAGATTCCAGAGGAGCTCAAGATTGACACTCCTAGCTACAAAAGTTTTGTAGTTGATCACAATCAGATTGGTTCCACTAATATGATCACTGAGCTCTTCGCTAAGATGAAAGTGGCGGAGGTGAACATCAAAAAGAATAATCATGTGTTGATGGTCAACAAGCCCCCCGCCTTCAAGAAAGGTAAGGGTGCAAGGAAGCCCTTCAATAAGGGCGGCGGCAAGCGCAATGCTCCTGCTGAGAAGAAGCTCAAGTCTGGTCCTAAGCCGGACACTGAGTGCTTCTATTGCAAGGACAAGGGTCAC
Source organism: Avena atlantica (assembly GCA_910589765.1). Taxonomy (NCBI): domain Eukaryota; kingdom Viridiplantae; phylum Streptophyta; class Magnoliopsida; order Poales; family Poaceae; genus Avena; species Avena atlantica. The sequence goes on along the minus strand of OU342738.1, from coordinate 195,225,689 downwards.
TGGAAGCGCAACTGTCCGAAGTACTTAGCGGACAAGAAGGCTGGCACCATCAAAGGTATATTTGATATACATGTTATTGATGTTTTCCTTACTAGCCCTCGTTGTAGTGCCTGGGTATTTGATACCGGTTCAGTTGCTAATATTTGTAACTCGAAACAGGAGCTACGGAATAGACGGCGGCTTGCGAGGGATGAGGTGACGATGCGCGTTGGCAACGGATCAAGAGTTGATGTGATGGCCGTCGGCACGCTCTCCTTAGTTTTACCTTCGGGATTAGTTTTAAACCTTAATAAGTGTTATTATGTGCCTGCGTTGAGCATGAACATTATTTATGGATCGTGTTTATTGCAAGACGGTTATTCATTTAAATCGTAGAATAATGGTTGTTCTATTTATATGAGTAACATCTTTTATGGTCATGCACCTCTTATGAATGGTTCATTTCTTCTAAATCTCGAAAGGGATGAAACACACATCCATAACATTGAGGCTAAGAGATGCAAAGTAGATAGTGATAATACTACTTATTTGTGGCACTGTCGTCTAGGTCATATTGGTGTAAAGCGCATGAAGAAACTCCATTCTGATGGACTTTTGGAGTCTCTTGATTTTGAATCATTTGACACATGCGAACCATGCATCATGGGCAAGATGATCAAAACCCCGTTCTCCGGAATGATGGAGCGAGCAACGGACTTGTTGGAAATCATACATACCGATGTAAGCGGACCGATGAGTATTTCGACGCGCGGTGGATATCGCTATTTCCTTACTTTTACCAATGACTTAAGTAGATATGGGTATATCTATTTAATGAAACATAAATCTGAAACATTTGAAAAGTTCAAGGAATTTCAGAATGAAGTGGAGAACCATCGTAACAGAAAGATTAAGTTTCTACGATCTGATCGTGGAGGTGAATATTTGAGTTATGATTTTCTCACGCATCTTAAAGCAAGTGGAATCGTTTCACAACTCACGCCACCCGGAACACCACAGCGCAATGGTGTGTCTGAACGCCGGAATCGAACCCTATTAGATATGGTCCGATCAATGATGTCTCTTACTGATTTGCCGTTATCATTTTGGGGTTATGCATTAGAAACAGCTGCATTCACTTTATATAGGGCACCATCTAAATACGTTGAGACGACACCGTATGAACTGTGGTTTGGTGCTAAACCTAAGTTGTCGTTTCTTAAAGTTTGGGGATGCGAAGCTTACGTCAAGAAGTTGATGCCGGACAAGCTCGAACCCAAAGCGGAGAAATGCGTCTTCATAGGATACCCTAAGGAAACAATTGGGTATACCTTCTATCACAGAACCGAAGGCAAAGTGTTTGTCGCAAAGAACGGTTCCTTTCTTGAGAAGGAGTTTCTCTCGAAAGAAGTGAGTGGGAGGAAAGTAGAGCTTGACGAGGTTATTGAACCTTCTCTTGAATTGGAGAGTAGCGCAGCACCTGAAATTGTTCCAGTGCCGCCTGCACCAACAATAAAGGAAGCTAATGACAAGGATCATGAAGCTTCGCACGATGCTGCTATTGAACGGCGCAGGTCGACAAGGTCGCGTGCCCCTCCTGAGTGGTACGGCAACCCTGTCTTGATTGTCTTGTTAGTAGAAGACAGTGAACCTACGAACTATGAGGAAGCGATGATGAGCCCAGACTCTGAGAAATGGCTAGAAGCCATGAAATCCGAATTGGGATCCATGAGCGAAAACCAAGTATGGACTTTGGTGGACCCTCCTAGCGATCGAAAGGTCGTTGAGTGCAAATGGATCTTCAAGAAGAAAACGGACGCGGATGGTAATGTTACCGTCTATAAATCACGGCTTGTCGCGAAAGGTTTTCGACAAGTTCAAGGTGTTGACTACGATGAGACTTTCTCTCCCATAGCGATGTTTAAGTCCATTCGGATTTTATTAGCAATTGCTGCGTTTCATGATTATGAAATATGGCAGATGGATGTCAAGACTGCTTTCCTCAATGGCAACATTGATGAAGAGTTGTATATGATGCAACCCGAAGGTTTTGTCGATCCTAAGGATGCTAGTAAAGTATGCAAACTTCGGCATTCCATTTATGGACTGAAGCAAGCATCTCGGAGTTGGAACCTTCGTTTTGATCAAGTGATCAAGAGCTTTGGATTTGTTCCAAATTGCTACGAAGCTTGTATCTACAAGAAAGTGAGTGGGATCTCGGTGACGTTTCTGGTACTATATGTGGATGACATATTGATTATCGGAAATGACATCAACATGCTTAACGATGTGAAGAGTTATTTGAACAAGTGTTTTTCAATGAAAGACCTAGGTGAAGCTGCTTATATATTGGGCATCAAGATCTATAGAGATAGACAAAGACGCCTGATAGCTTTAAGCCAGAGTACATACCTAGACAAAGTTCTGAAAAGGTTCAGAATGGATAAGGCAAAGAAAGGTTCAGTGCCTATGTTGTCAGGTAAGATATTGAGCAAGGCTCAGTGTCCAGCTACGGTAAATGATAGGGAAGCTATGAGCAAAGTGCCTTATGCCTCGGCCATAGGTTCTATCATGTATGCCATGCTGTGTACTAGACCGGATGTGTCCAATGCTCTTAGTTTGACGAGCAGATATCAAAGTGATCCAGGAGTGGAACACTGGACAGCCGTGAAGAACATCCTAAAGTACCTAAATAGGACTAAAGAAATGTTCTTAGTCTATGGGGGTGATGAACAGCTTGTCGTAAAAGGTTACGTCGACGCTAGTTTTGACACCGACAAGGATGATTCCAAATCTCAGACAGGATACGTTTATATTTTGAATGGAGGAGCTGTGAGCTGGAGAAGCTGCAAGCAAAGCGTGATCGCGGGATCTACAGTAGAAGCGGAATACATGGCTGCTGCAGAAGCGTCAAGTGAAGGAGTTTGGATCAGAAACTTCATCACTGAGCTTGGCGTGGTTCCAAGTGCATTGGACCCACTGGAGATATTGTGTGACAACACTGGCGCCATAGCACTCGCTAAGGAACCAAGATATCATCCAAAGACCAAGCATATCAACCGCAAGTTTCATATAATCCGAGATTATATTGCAGATGGAGATCTGAAGATTAGCAAAGTACATACAGATCTGAATGTCGCAGATCCATTGACTAAACCTCTTCCACGTGTAAAACATGATCAACACCTCAGTGACATGGGTGTGAGATTGTTGCCAGATGTAAACTAGATTATTGACTCTAGTGCAAGTGGGAGACTGTTGGAATTATGCCCTAGAGGCAATAATAAAGATGTTATTATTATAATTCTTGTTCATGATAAAGTTTATATTCCATGCTAGAATTGTATTAAGCGGAAACTTTAATACTTGTGTGGTTTGTGAACAACACCGTGTCCCTGGTACGCCTCTAAGGACTAGCTCATTGATCAATGATGGTTAAGGTTTCCTAACCATAGACATGAGTTGTCAATTGATAATGAGATCATTTCATTGGAGAATGATATGATGGACAGACCCAAACTAAGCAAAGCAATTAGATCGTGTCATCGTGTTCGTCTTTGCGAAGGTTTTCTTATGTCAAATATTGTATTCCTTAGACCATGAGATAATACAACTCCTTGGTATCGGAAGAAAGCTTTGAGGTCATCAAACGTCATCCTATGAGAGGGTGATCATAAAGGTGTCTCTCAGGCGATCGGAAAGTATCTGTTGGATTGTATGTATCGAGATGGAATTTGTCCCTCCCAAGTCGGAGAGATATACTTCGGGCCCACTCGGTAATCGATATCAACACAGCTTGCAAGCATGTGGTTAAGGAGTTAATCACAAAGTGATATCGGATTACGGAACGAGTAAAGTACTTGCTGTGAACGAGATTGAACTAGGTATGACGGTACCAACGATCGAATCTCGGGCAAGTAAAATATCGCGAGATGAAGGGAATATATATATATGGGATTGATTGAATCCTGGCATCGTGGTTCATCCGATATGATCATCGATGAATGTGTGGGAGTCAATATGGGTGCCCAGACCCCGCTGTTGATTATTGATAGAAGATCATGTCTGCATATTCTCGAGCCCGCAGGGTCACACACTTAACGTGTCTTGACGCTAGGATAGATTGGATAATTGGTTTATGAATTTTTGTTTGGAGTCTCGTATGGGATCCGGGACATCACGAGAGGTTCCGGAATGGTCCGGAGAATAAGATTCATATAAGGCAGTGCAGTTTTTGGAGTTCGGAATTGTTCCGGGTTAATCGGTATTGTACCGGAAGCTTCTAGAACCTTCCGGAATGGGACCAACGTGGCCCCACCTTCCGAGAGGGGGCATGGGCCTATGAGGGAGTGTCCTGGCCGCATTGGTCCAGGGGCACAAGGCCCCATAGGGCCCAGCCGATCCTAGAGAGTTTAAATCGTTTAAACTAGAGATAGGGTTTCTAGAAGAAGGGAGAGTCCATGCCCCCCACTCCTTATCCTTTGGGCTTGGGGGAGGGGCTAGGGCTGCGCCCCCCTCTATATAAAGAGGGGTGGGGGCGCACCAAACCCCTACACCTCTCCTCCAAACCCTAGCCGCCTTGCTAGCTTTCCTCTCTCCCTCCCGACTGTTTGTAGGCGAAGCCCTGCTGCAGAAATTCTCCACCATATACACCACGCCGTCGTGTTGTAGATCCAATCTATCTCTCCACCATACTTGCTGGTCCGAGGAAGGAGGAGACGTCGAGGTGCTGCACGTGTGCATCTCACAGAGGCACCACCACTTGTGGTGCTAGATCGGATCGGATCGCGAGGAGGAGAAGCGAGTACGACTACATCACCCACGTTCCGACGAACGTTCCGCTGTGCGAATCTTCAAGGGTATGAAGATCTAATCCAATCTCTCTCGTTGTTTGCATCTCCTAGATTAGATCTTGGATTTCCCTCTGTTCGCTCCGTAGAAAATTTTGATTTACTATGCCGCGAAACCCTTCAGTGAAAACGGGTGGGTTAGTATTCTGGAAATTCTTGAGCTTAGATCCATGGTTGTCCTGATTTCCGTGGCCTTGGTTGTTGTGGGCTAGCTGGGCTATCTGTTGCAGAGTGGCTAGGTTGGCTTGACGTTCCGCTCTTTCAGCTTCACGGTCAGAAGTCAACATTTGCAGGATCTGCAACATCGGGTCCGGGGCTGAACCACTTCCTCCACGTGGCATCTGAAGATTGATATAGATCATGAGAAAAGAGGGAAATTTCTAAGGTCTTGGGTCTTTGAAAAGTTTTAAATGTTTGACTCATATTTTTCTGGCAACTTGATTTTTCATTCATTCACTCATAGCACACAGTACAACACACACCACAACAAAGAAAAACAGATGGTTTTAAGAACCATTCTGGAAACTACGATATAGTGGGACCGACTACTACTCACTACGCTAGTGCTCAGTGCTACTACTCCTTGGAGTCTGTGGCTTCATCATCTTCAGCATCATCGATGAAGGCGAAATGATCCTCATCGGTGAAGAAGTCAATGGCCTGATCCTCCGGAAAATCATCGTCATCGCTGAGATAAGAGTAAGGGTCTCCACGAAAATCCTCTCCGGCATTCTCCCTTTCCTCCAACTGCATGTCTCTCTCGTGGATGGTCTCCTCCAGAGATGAGATGCGGTGGCGAAGATGGGCAATAATGCGCTCCTTTTTGTCGAGCTGACGGCGGCGAGACTTGCGATCCTTTGCTAGCATGGCTATGGTCTGATCCTTCGTCTTGATGATGGCAGACTTGTGGTTGCAATAGTCACGGCAGTTGTCCAACTCCTGCTGACGATCATACATCATGAATCTAAGGTGGTCCAATTGAGTCTTCATCTCGGGGTGGTATGGGTCTTCCAGTGGTTGTCCATTTGCATCACCTCTTGGGCAAAACTCAAAGCGAGTACCCTTGATCTGATTGATGCTCTGCCCACACAGACGGGAAAGAGCTTGCTGCATTGCTCTGGCAAGTCCATCGAGCCATATGTTTTCCCTCAAGGTAAACTGAATTCCCTCCGTAGTGGGAGGTTCAATCTTTCCTCGAAGACTTGCAACAATTAGCCACTGTAGATCTTATCCTCCTTGATCATTGAGCTGAGCTCCAAAGAACTCGGGGTGCGGACGCTCCAGAAGTTCCGAAAGCTGATCCAGATCCCTCTCAGGGATAAGGTCTCCCCCATTCCCAAGTTGGTAAAACTTGCTGTACTTCACGTCCATCTATAAAAATAGAGGATGAGTAGATTAGCAGAGTGATCAAGTGTGTCGAAATTTTATGTATTTTGCAAGAGTTTTTTTTTAGGAACATGAATTTTTATGAAAGGATCAAAGAGATAAGAGTGAGAATAAGTTTTTGTAAATATTTGTTTTCTTTGGTTTTTGAAACTAAGTTTTTGATTCAAACGTCCAGTCTAACTAGGGTCTCCTATGGTTAGGATGGCTCTGATACCAACTTGTCACCAACCCGGATTTTTCAATCCTAGATGCCTGTTATGCCATACATCGCAATCCCAGGATTACAATTTTTGCGAGACATAACAGAATTGGATACCATAGTACATCATCCATTACAAACGATACATAAGTTCTTACACAAATAGGGATCTCATGATCCAGTTCTTAATACAACATCAAGCAGCGGAATACGTAACAATAACGGTAGCGTAGGTGAAGCTCCATCTTCGGGGTCACAGGCAATGCTGACGATGGGAGATGATCCTAGTTGTCGTAACCTTCCTGGTGTCCATCTTCCAGGTACTCCTCTTCATAGTCTGGCCATGGTAATAGCCAGGGACAAAGCCATGAGTACTCTTTAAGTACTCGCAAACTAATACTAATAGGTAAAGGGAGTTTTTGGATAATAGGACACTAGGCTCTAGGGTTGTTTTGAAAAAAGCCAGATTTATCTCTACTAAGCTCTAAAGCTAGTCACAATTTTATAAATCCTAAGCGGGAACTTGTATTTCATATCACAACTCTGTTGTGGTCAAGTCAAAGTCTTAGTTCATTTCACAGGTCATTTTGAAAAGTCTAACGGGGGAACAGTATGGCCACTCCAACTGTCCATAACCGCGGACGCGGCTATTCGAATAGTTTGACACTCTGCGGAGATTGTACACTTTCACCACAACATTCGATACATCCGTCAGGAACAAATCCTGAATTCACCATACTCAATATGCGGATAATCAATCCTAACCTTTCGATTACACGCCCTAGTATAAGAACCTCTCCTGTGAGTTTGGCCTCCCAACCATGACCAACTGTCATCTTGGGTACTGCACAGGTGGACAATCTTCACAAGGTATCCTCGGCTCAGACCTTGGCCGTGAGGGAACTAATACTAAGGAATATAAGTTTCCAGTCAAGCCCTACCCAATATTCGGGTATTGTGGTTGTACGATAAAATTGGAATGGTATCGCATCCAGACAATCATCAGTTTTATAAAGGGCTAAGGCTCATGCCTCAACATTTTTATCACCAAAATTCTCAAGTATTTGGAAACACATGTCCAAAACATTTCAATATAATGATCCATCATTCCAAGGTTTTCATAAACATTTTTCCACCAAGTATTCCCATCTAAAGTTAATCAAGTTTTATGCTTAGCACTAGCATCTATAGGTGGGGGTAGTAATGATGAGGGGTGGTAACTAGTGGAGTTTCAACTAAGTACAACCTTATGTCTAAGGCTGATGTCAAGGTTTCTAACTTAGGCCAAATTTTATGCTCTTTATGCAACCTTCGGCATATTTCCAATATCTACCAGTCACTTAAGTAAACTCTAAGTAAGCTTTGATAAAGAAATAAAGTAAGAAGCTTGCAAGTAAAACTAGGATTGGTTTATCAAGTGGGTATGATCACATATGCTTAAGGAATATAGTAGTCATAGTAAAATGTATGGGTTTGTTGCATCAGTAGGGTATCTTGAAAGTGTTAGCTTGCACATTCACCATTAGTATTAGGCTTGCCTTGTGCAGAGCAGTGGTTGAAGTTCTCCTCGGCTTCTTCTTCGTAGTATCCTCCTTCCTCCTCGTATCCTTGGTCGGTACTAGCGTCTATGAATAAATACGAGGTACACAATCACCAAACAATACTTAACTACTTGCAATCATCACACACGAGGGTCCTATGGATGATCTAGCATCATCCCTAACATTACAAGGTTAAGGCTTGGTATAAATCTTTTTATTTTTAGAAAAGTAATTTCTACTCATTGAAAAACTACTTAAGATTTAATATTCTCCAAACCCAACATGGGATCATGTTGACACATGTCATCACCACATATTGTAGTCCATGGGAATGTGATTTAAAGTGGTGTCACAATTTAATAAGGTTTTACCCTTTTATTTTAATTAATTAAAGTGGCTAGAAATGCTTATGTAGCATTCTTTTATTACTTGAACATTATTTCTGCAAGTAAACCTATATATTTTTATATATTCTAAAAGGTATGGTTAAATGTGATTTTTGAGAGTTGGAATCAACTCAAAAGCTATTATGGTTTAAATTTGAAAAATGTTTGAATGCAGAAAAGCTTCTGCCTTGTTATTTTTACCAAGAGTGATCTATAGATCCAAATGACTTGAATCCAACGGGCTTGGATTCAGCATTCACAAATCTTTCCAACAAAATTGGTTTCATTCAATTTGGTGCACTAAATCGATCTGGGTTGATTTTTGAAGTTGGGTACAGAAGTGTGTTTGAATTGAAATAGAAAAAGTTTAATTTGAATAACTGGGCTGCGCGGGAAAAATTACTGGGCCGGCCTGCTAAGCGCAGTGCTCTCGCGGGCTGCTTAAGTGGGTGTCCCCACTCGTCAGTGACACGGGGCTGGGCGAAGCGGTATGGGGCGACGTGGATCGTTCGATCTAGTTCTAATCTAACGGCTGGGAGTCATCGTCGACGCGAGACAACTCCGGCAAGAACGAAACCTAGCGCGGCCAGTGAGGGTCGCTGGGGGCTCACCGGGGTACTGGCGAGGGTCGGCGAGGTGGGCGAACGACGAAGTCGACGACGGCGAACTCAGGGGTGGTCGCGGTAGCTCCTGGGGCGGCTCTAATCGCTGGCTCCCTTCTTCTCCAGCAGCGGCAGGCTCCAGTGAAATTCCGGCGAGGTGGTGCTCGCCTTGCTCTGATAATGGTGTGGCACGATCAGTGAGGAGAGGGGAGTGAGATGGTATGAAGAAATCGTGCGGGGGTGGCCTCTATTTATAGTCGAGCGAGGGGACCGTCGGGGCGCACGGTGAGCTCGTCGGGGGCGATGTTACAGGAGGCTAAAGGCATGGGCAAGGGTAGGGGACGGTGCGGTGTCTCCTGGCGATGCTCAACGACATGGTCTCGAGGCATGGGGTGGTGTGGTTTGGTCTGGAACGGGCGGTGCTCTACGCGGCAGAGGCGGCGTCTTCGACGGCGGGCGGTGGCTGTGCGACACGGGGCGGCAAACGGGGATGTCTGGCGGTCTCCTGGGTCGGTGGGGATTGTGTATGCACGCGGCGAGGGCGGCGCACGGTCTGTGGGTGATGGTCGAGGGTGGCGCTCTGGCGCACGCTCGGCATGGTCTGGGCGCGGCTTGTGCGCGTGGTCCAGGGCTTGGCAACGCTCGCGGCTGGGACAGTGAGTGGCGATGGACGGTGGGCTGCCTCCCAGACATGCTGGCTAGGCTTGCTGCTGCTCCTAGATTGTTGTCGACTATGGGGTGGTAAGAGGGTGCTCGGCTATTCACCATTGATGACAATGGCAAGCTCACAGTGGTGCTAGTGTCTGGATAATCTTCCTAGATGATCTACTGAGTTGTGTGTGAGCTAAATGGGGAACCAGTTAGGCAAGAATCACTGCTCACAATAGTGTTTGATGTTTGTTTGATTTGTGTCTGCAACCTGTTTGATGAAATGGCCGCATGAAATCAAGTTTTGAATTTTGAAATGATTTTTGGTGGGTTTGCTAGATTGGTGCTGGTGAGTCTGCAGATGCTTGGGTTTTGAAGATTGAGCTTGTTTGAGTAGTTTTTGAAAAAGTGGGATCTTCCCATATGATAAAGATTCAATTTTGAATTGTCATTTAAACTATGCATTTGAAAGTTTCTGGGTGATCACAAAGTGGGCCTTGATACCTTGTTATGAGTACATTCAAGGGGTGCAAAGATCCAGAAAAGTTTCTATTAGGTTCTGAAAGTTTGAGACAGCCAAAGTAGGCATGTGAGTTAAATTGGCCAAAATGACCATTCATTTCATATATGTGTTTTGATTTACTTGTCTTTAGGAAAAGTGTGGGAAATGTTTTAGATGATGTTTATTTCACCTAAGAAACATTTTACAAGCAATGAAACAAACAAACAAACAAGGTGGTTTTAAAGGATTTAAAAATCCATGTATACACATATGCATGCATTCATGATTTCATTTAGAAAAGTTTTTGTTAACCCTAATTTTGATGATTAGAATCTGATGATCCAAGCTTAGTATTTTTGGGATGTTACAATTTGGAAGCCTTTCAAACTTTTCAAAACCGTTTTCAAAACCTTGTTGAGTCACCACTTATTCTATGAGCACCTTCTTGAGAGCATATTTGTCATTCTTGTGTTTGTTCCAAAACTTGGTTAATTATGTCATGACTTTGATGCTTGTATCTATGATATCTTTATCTCTAGTCTTCACTTGAACTTCAGAGGTGCATTGGAATTTATATTGCGCTCTTCAAACAAAGGCAAGCGAGATACCACTCTATCATACCTTACTATGAGCATTGCAATGTTGCTTATGTTTATGTTTCATGCTACTTATTATTATTGAGTTGGTTTCTCTTCATAGCTTGCAATGACTATTGAGTATACTTAGTTGCATACTCTTTATTATGAATGGTTTAAGTATCTACTCCTGTGCTGAGAATATTTACATCATATGAAGCAAATGTGTTCGTGAAAGTTCTTTTATCGCACTCATATTTCAACTGAATTGCTTGAGGACAAGCAATAAGCTAAGCTTGGGGGAGTTGATACGTCCAAAACGTATCTACTTTCCCGAACACTTTTTCCATTGTTTCTCCTCTAAACTTGTGTGATTTGGATACAACTAACACGGACTGACGCTGTTTTCAGCATAATTACCTTGGTGTCTAGTTTATGTGTAGAAAATCAACTATCAGGAAAAATCCCGGAAAATATGCCAAAAATCCTATTTCACCAGAAGATCCATGGAGCCAGAGTACGAGATGGAGTGGAGGCCTGGGGGGCCCACACCCCTGCCAGGCGCGGGCCAGGCCTGGCCGCACCTAGGGGGGTGCGGCCACCCCAGGCACTCCCTCGACCTCCCTCTTCACCTATAAGAAGCCTCTTTACCTAAAAACCAAGGGGAGTCGTCGTTTTTCTAGAGAGAGTTCCGCTGCACCGTCAACACCAGAAGCCGCGATTTGGAACCGGAAACTCCGTTCTGGCACCCTGCCGGGACAGGGAATTTGGGGAGGATCATCTCCATCAGCGTCACCAACACCTCTCCATCAACCATCAATGTTTCCCTCATTCATGAGTGAGTAGTCTCCCACTTTAGGCTATGTGGATGGTAGGGATTGGATGAGTTCTATCATGTAATCGAATAAGATTGTTAGGGCATAGTGCCTAGTATCTCTATTAGTGCTATTTGACTTTGTTGCAACTTGTTGTGCTTAATGCTTGTCATTAGGGCCCGAGTGCCATGATCTTAGATCTGAACTTATTATTGAATCATTATGATAGTATTGTTTGTGGTCTTATCTGCAAGTTGTGTACACATATCATTGTCCGGATCCAAAGGCCCCGAAGTGACAGAAATTGGGACAACCGGAGGGGATGGCTGTGATGTGAGGATCACATGTGTTCATGGAGTGTTAATGCTTTGCTCTGGTGCTCTATTAAAAGGAGCACCTTAATTGACAGTAGTTCCCTAGAGGCCCCGCTGCAACGGGCTGGCTGGACAAAAGATGTTGTGCGAGTTCTCATTGCGAGCACGCATGACTGTATTTGGAGCACATGCCTAGGATTGTTTAGTACTTGGATGCTTATTCTTATTTATCTGCAATGCCCTAGATCTTGAAGTTAAATGTTTAGACTCGTCCATGCAACGCCCGTCCATCCATCCCTATGCCTACCGCACTCGAATCCTACCGTTTACTGTTACTATTACTATTGCTCTTATTCTAATATTGGTGTTGCTTTGTTGTTGCTACTAATAAACTTTTGTGAGCAAGAACTATTTCCAGGTGCAGCTGAATTGACAACTCAGTTGTTAAGGCTTGCAAGTATTATTTGGCTCCCTTTGTGTCGAATCAATAAATTGGGTAATACTGATGTCTACGCACTTCTATTCTTGTAGATAGTTGTTGGGCCTCCAAGTGCAGAGGTTTGTAGAACAGCAACAAGTTTCCCTTAAGTGGATTACCCAAGGTTTATCAAACTCAGGGAGGAAGTGGTCAAAGGTATTCTCTCTCAAGATACAAGAAGTCTCTTGTGTCCCCAACACACCCAATACACTTGTCAGATGTATAGGTGCACTAGTTCGACAAAGAGATAGTGAAATACAAGTGGTAACGGTGCCAGAAAATAGCTTCTCGCTTGCTTTTGCCATGGGGTAAAGACTAAAGCAAGCAAACATGCAACAGATCTAGATGCAAACTGTGTTTCAATGCTTAGAAACAAGGCCTAGGGATCATACTTTCACTAGTGAACACTCTCTCATATAAATATCCTCTCTTCATGATACTACTCTTAACTACTCTTCGGTTAGACACTCTAATCCATGGTAGGGCTATAACAGCACTCCTCAAAGTCCGCATTCCCCAATCTAGATAACCCCACACTGTCACCTTGAGCGCTAGATGGTTCCAACAAACACCACAATTTCATAAAGACATCCAACTCCAAATATAACTCATAACAAATATATATGTAACCTAGCTTAAGTGCCACACATGGTGCGCACGCTGTCACTATCACACACGTGGGGAAAAGCATGGATCTATTAAAGCACGATGAGTATTTATGTAGACTCTAGCCTAAGTGCCACCATGGCATGCACGCTGTCACTTTCACAAACATGGGGAGAGCAGAGATCTATTGAATCACTTGATTAGCAAGGTAGATCTACTTGATTACAAAGCTCATGACCACAACATGATCATGCATAGTGAGAGAGATGAACACATAGCTGTCGGTAGAGCCCTTAGCCTTGATTAAGAACTACTCCCTCCTCATCATGGGAATCAGCAACGGTGGTGAATATTGTCAACACCCGGATTTTTTTAATCCTAAATGCCTGTTATGCCATACATCGCAATCCCAGGATTACCATTTTTGCGAGACATAACAGAATTGGATACCATAGTACATCATCCATTACAAACGATACATAAGTTCTTACACAAATAGGGATCTCATGATCCAGTTCTTAATACAACATCAAGCAGCGGAATACGTAATAATAACGGTAGCGTAGGCGAAGCTCCATCTTCGGGGTCACAGGCAATGCTGACTATGGGAGATGATCCTAGTTGTCGTAACCTTCCTGGGGTCCATCTTCCAGGTACTCCTCTTCATAGTCTGGCCATGGGAATAGCCAGGGACAAAGCCATGAGTACTCTTTAAGTACTCGCAAACTAATACTAATAGGTAAAGGGTTTTTTTTGGATAATAGGACACTAGGCTCTAGGGTAGTTTTGCAAAAGCCAGATTTATCTCTACTAAGTTCTAAAGCTAGTCACAATTTTATAACTCCTAACTGGGAATTTGTATTTCATATCACAACTCTGTTGTGGTCAAGTCAAAGTCTTAGTTCATTTCACAGGTCATTTTGAAAAGTCTGACGGGGGAACAGTATGGCCACTCCAACTGTCCATAACCGCGGACGCGGCTATTCGAATAGTTTGACACTCTGCAGAGATTGTACACTTTCACCACGACATTCGATACATCCGTCAGGAACAAATCCTGAATTCACCATACTCAGTATGCGGATAATCAATCCTAACCTTTCGATTACACGCCCTAGTATAAGCACCTCTCCTGTGAGTTTGGCCTCCCAACCATGACCAACTGTCATCTTGGGTACTGCACAGGTGGACAATCTTCACAAGGTAGCCTCAGCTCAGACCTTGGCCGTGAGGGAACTAATACTAAGGAATATAAGTTTCCATTCAAGCCCTACCCAATATTCGGGTATTATGGTTGTACGATAAAATTGGAATGGTATCGCATCCAGACAACAATCAGTTTTATAAAGGGATAAGGCTCATGCCTCAACATTTTCATCACCAAAATCATCCGGTGTTTTCGGAAACACATGTCCAAAACATTTCAATAGAATGATCAATCATTCCAAGGTTTTCATAACCATTTTCCACCAAGTATTCCCATCTAAAAGTTGATCAAGTTTTATGCTTAGCACTAGCATCTACAGGTGGGGGGTAGTACTAATGAGGGGTGGTAACTAGTGGAGTTTCAACTAAGTATAACCTCATGTCTCAGGCTGATGTCAAGGTTTCTATCTTAGGCCAAATTTTATGCTCTTTATGCAACCTTCAACATCTTTCCAATATCTACTAGTCACTTAAGTAAACTCTAAGTAAGCTTTGATAAAGAAATAAAGTAAGAAGCTTGCTCATAAAACTAGGATTGGTTTATCAAGTGGGTATGATCACATATGCTTAAGGCATATAGTAGTCATAGACAAGTATGGGTTTGTTGCATCAGTAGGGTATCTTGCAAGGGTTAGCTTGCATAGGTATAGTATCAGCTTGCATCAATATCAGTATAAGCTTGCACATTCACTAGTAGTATTAGGCTTGACTTGTGCAGAGCAATGGTTGAAGTTCTCCTCGGCTTCTTCTTCGTAGTATCCTCCTTCCTCCTTGTATCCTTGGTCGGTAATAGCGTCTATGAATAAATACGAGGTACACAATCACCAAACAATACTTAACTACTTGCAATCATCACACACAAGGGTCCTATGGATGCTCTAGCATCATCCCTAACATTACAAGGTTAAGGCTTGATTTAATTCCTTTTATTTTTAGAAAAGTAATTTCTACTCATTGAAAAACTACTTAAGTTTTAGTATTCTCCAAACCCAACATGGGATCATGTTGACACATGTCATCACCACATATTGTAGTCCATGGGAATGTGATTTAAAGTGGTGTCACAATTTAATATGGTTTTACCCTTTTATTTTAATTAATTAAAGTGGTTAGAAATGCTTATGTAGCATTCTTTTATTACTTGAAAATTATTTCTGCAAGTAAACCTATATATTTTTATATATTCTGAAAGGTATGGTTAAATGTGATTTTTGAGAGTTGGAATCAACTCAAAAGCTATTCTGGTTTAAATTTGAAAAATGTTTGAATGCAGAAAAGCTTCTGCCTTGTTATTTTTACCAAGGATGATCTATAGATCCAAATGACTTGAATCCAACGGGCTTGGATTCAGCATTCATAGATCTTTCCAACAAAATTGGTTTCATTCAATTTGGTGCACTGAATCGATCAGGGTTGATTTTTGAAGTTGGGTACAGAAGTGTGTTTGAATTGAAATAGAAAAAGTTTAATTTGAATAACTGGGCTTGCGCGGGAAAAGTTACTGGGCCGGCCTGCTAAGCGCAGTGCTCCCGCAGGCTGCTTAAGTGGGTGTCCCCACTCGTCAGTGACACGGGGCTGGGCGAAGCGGTATGGGGCGATGTGGATCGTTCGATCTAGTTCTAATCTAACGGCTGGGGGTCATCGTCGACGCGAGACAACTCCGGCGAGAACGAAACCTAGCGCGGCCAGTGGGGGTTGATGGGGGCTCACCGGGGTACTGGCGAGGGTCGGAGAGGCGGGCGAACGACGAAGTCGACGACGGCGAATCTCCTGGTACCGGTGGCTTCTCTTGGGGCGGCTCCAATCGCTGGCTCCCTTCTTCTCCAGAGGCGGCGGGCTCCGGTGAAATTCTGGCGGGGTGGTGCTTGTCTTGCTCTGAGAACGGTGTGGCACGATCAGTGAGGAGAGGGGAGTGAGATGGTGTGAAGAAATCGTGCGGGGGTGGCCTCTATTTATAGTCGAGCGAGGGGACCGTCGGGGCGCACGGTGAGCTCGTCGGGGGCGAGGTTATAGGCAGCTAATGGCATGGGCAAGGGTAGGGGACGGTGCGGTGTCTCCTGGCGATGCTCAACGACATGGTCTCGAGGCATGGGGCGGTGTGGTTTGGTCTGGAACGGGCGGTGCTCTGCGTGGCAGAGGCGGCGTCTTCGACGGCGGGTGGTGGCTGTGCGGCACGGGGCGGCAAACGGGGATGTCTGGCGGTCTCCTAGGTTGGTGGGGATTGTATATGCACGCGGCGAGGGCGGCGCGCGGTCTGTGGGCTTCGGTCGAGGGTCGTGCTCTGGCGCATGCTCGGCATGGTCTCTGGCGGTCTGGGCGCGGCTTGTGCGCGTGGTCCAGGGCTTGGCAACGCTCGCGGCTGGGACAAGTAGTGGCGGTGGACGGTGGGCTGCCTCCCAGACAAGGTTAGCAAGGCTAGTTCTTCCTCTAGCCTGCTGTCCACAATGGGGTGACAAGGGGGGTGCTCGGCTGTTCACCATTGATGGCAATGGCAAGATTACAGGGGTGCTAGTCCTTAGTTAAACTTCCTAGATGATCTACTGAGCTGTGTGTGAGCTAACTAGGGAACAAGTTAGGCAAGAATCGCTGCTCATAATAGTGTTTGATGTTTTGTTTGAGTTGTGTCTGCAACCTGTTTGATGAAATGGCCGCATGAAATCAAGTTTTGAATTTTGAAAAGATTTTTGGTGGGTTTGCTAGATTGGTGCTGGTGAGTCTGCAGATGCTTGGGTTTTGAAAGTTGAGCTTGTTTGAGTGGTTTTTGAAAAAGTGGGATCTTCCCATATGATAAAGATTCAATTTTGAATTGTCATTTAAACTATGTATTTGAAAGTTTCTGGATGATCACAAAGTGGGACTTGATACCTTTTTATGAGTACATTCAAGGGGTGCAAAGATCCAGAAAAGTTTCTGTTAGGTTCTGAAAGTTTGAGACAGCCAAAGTAGGCATGGGAGTTAAATTGGTCAAAGTGACCATTCATTTCATATATGTGTTTTGATTTACTTGTCTTTAGGAAAAGTGTGGGAAATGTTTTAGATGATGTTTATTTCACCTAAGAAACATTTTACAAGCAATGGAACAAACAAACAAGGTGGTTTTAAAGGATTTCAAAATCCATGCATACACATATGCATGCATTCATGATTTCATTTAGAAAAGTTTTTGTTGACCTTAATTTTGATGATTAGAATTTGATGATCCAAGCTTAGTATTTCTGGGATGTTACAAATATGGTGGTGGAGATCGACGGAGATGGCTCCGGGGGCACTTCCCCGTCCCGCCAGGGTGCCGGAACAGAGACTTTCTGTCCCCCGAATCTCCCCTTCGGTGGCAGCGGCGCTACAGAGGTTTTTGTGGATTTATTCTCGACGCTTTAGGGTTTTTGGGTCTGAGGCTTCTTATAGGCGAAGAAGGTAAGGTCGGTGGAGGGCCAGGGGCCCACACCCCTTGTGGGCGCCACCAGGGCTGGCCCGCGCCTAGGGGGTGCGGCCACCCTGGTGTACTCCTCCACCTCTGCTTCGTGGTTCCCTGTTGCTCCCGGGAAAATAATGACTTTGGCTTTTGTCCCGTCCAATTCCGAGAATATTGATTTTCTGCCTTTTCTGGACCAAAAACAGAAGAAAACAGGCAACTGGCACTGTGGCAACTTGTTAATAGGTTAGTTCCAGAAAAGATATAAAAACACCTCAAAGTGTAGACAAAGCAAAGCAAAGTAGATACTAAACAAGCATGGAACATAAAAAATTATAGATATGTTTCCGACGTATCATGCATCCCCAAGCTTAACTCCTGCTCGTCCTCGAGTAGGTAAGTGATAAAATAATAATTTTTGAGGTGACATGCACCATCAAAACCAAGATAAAACCATTTGGAAGCATTGTAAGCTGGGATCAAAGAACTCTAAACATGTGCATGAAAGATGGAGTTCTAACAATAAGACAAAGTAACTATGCATGCAACATGAAAGGCTACAAACAAAGATCATGAATAAGATGCATTGAAAAACGTTTGTTTGTTTCACATACATAAAACATGGCATAGTGGCAATCATCTTGTCCCACATAGAGTAGCAAATAGATGCCTAGGACACCTTCAAAGTTCACAAGGGTGACTAGAAACAAGTAGCACAAGAACAAGTAATATCACAATATGCATCGATCAATAAATTTTGGGATACTGCACACAGAATGGCAACTATGCTCTCTTAATGGTGCCTAAATGTAGAAGGTGAAGACTCAATAATAGTGGAAGAAAGGCCCTTCATAAGGGAAGCAGGGATTTCAAGTTTCAAAACAAGCTTCCAAAAATTATGGTACTTGTTAGCTTTTAGCCCTCATTGCCCCTATCATAAGCATCTTAAAGTGATTAAGGTTAAAGTGAACAAACTATGGAGTATATGCTTGACAAAGTATAAGTTGGCAATCTCAAGTCCCTTGAATACGAGGGCCACACCTCATGCTACTCAGCTTCAGTCACCTGTAAGTTCTTGTCACTGTAAGTACATGCGTATCATAGAGAACCACCAATGGGGTACCCCTTGCACAATGTACATGAGATATACCATAACCAAAATGACAAGGCTAGCAGATAATGAGCATCTCAACGATCTTTTTATTTACTATATGCATAGCTTTTTATTGACGATGCTTCATAGATAGCTCACTATGGTGATGCTGCAAGTTTCCACCATGATTAGGCATGGCTTAGGCTAGCGGCACAGGCGTTTCTCTAACACAAAATACATACTCCATGGACTTACAAGTTCCCTCTTTATTTCACACCGGTGACATCCATAGAAAAAAGAGCATGATATCAACTGAGTACAAAGTACAAGTGCAATGTTGAAAACGTTCCCCATGACAGCATGGTTCTGCTAATTCCAACGTATAAGTGCAAGCATATACAACATAGACGACACAATGGTTCAAGTTTATTAGGGTCAAAGAATATAAAGTGTGCCATCAAGTCTGTGAGGGCTTTAATCACTAAGTTTTCACTTAACAAAATACTTTTTAATTGGAAGATAGCTGAAAACAAGAATATACTTGAAATGGTGTAACACACCATGCATAGGAGTTTATAGTGGACACTTTGGAAAAACTTGGTTTCTTGGGAGTTGGAAGCATGAGTAGAGCTTACTCATACAAGTGGAGGCTAGCAAAAGACTGGGAGCAACCAACTAAGAGAGCAATAATGTCCATAATCATGTAGAGCGACAAAAAATTACTAACCAATGCATAGAGTGGTACTACAAGTCAAGGACTAAATGATCGTAGAGGCTATCGTGACTTGTTCATAGTCATAACATGGTGTGAGCATGTGCCAAGTCAACCCAAACAAAGCATCAAAGGAGAATACCACAATACTATGCTTTTGTATGCTAAAACAACACATAATTCTTTCAAGGCACACTAAGCAATCTCAGTTGTTTGGAACAAGACATGCTACAACAATAATTACTAAGCATAAGGTCAAAACAACACCTAGCATGTCATGCTAAAGTCTAAGTCACTGTCAATGCAAGCTCCCTTTTGTATCACATAAGCATGAAACTTTCTACTCTTTTCCAACACCAATCGACTTATTTGAAACAACTCACAAGGATAATAATAATCAATAAAGATCAGTGAGCTTGTCTCACAAATCCACAAAAAATAACTAAAAAGTTCTAAGCTGAAAGCACAAGAAAACTAAGGCTAAACATTGTGCTATCAAAAGAGAATACTCACAAGACAATAAGAATGAAAACTAGAGTGTTCTAGGCAATAAAAACAGAGTGTGTCTCTCTCCAAAATAAGTGTGTTGTGATCCAACCAACTTTGTTAAAGCAAACTAAGAAAATCAAACAAAAACTAAGACGCTCCAAGAATAACACAACAATGCATGAAACAATAAAAACGAAGTGTCTAGAAAGACCTGAGCTTTTTATTGATGAAGAAGGGGATGCCTTGGGCATCCCCAAGCTTTGACGCTTGTACCTCTTGGATATTTCTTGGTGTGACACCGGGGTGGCATCCCCAAGCTTGAGCTTTTGTCCATTCTTCATCTTATTACATCATTCTCTCTCTACACCTAGAAATTTTCCTTCATACAAAACTTCACACAATCTTCATTAGCAACATTAGTGTATTCAAAAGATAATAGGCCTTTGGGTTTAGCTTTAGAACAGCAAAACTTTCACTAAAAACACAAGCTACTGTAGCAATTCGCTCAAAAATCTCAATTTCCCAAAAATAACCCCAAAAGGAATCAATAAGAAGCAAATACAAATAATGGCAGAAATTTGTCAAAACAGACCAGCAGGTAGAAACCGATTTTTTAGAGACCTTCTGTTGCTCAAATCAAGAAGTATTGAACTAATGAAAGTTATCTAACATATTGGGGGATTTATTCTTAAAGTTTCAGCTCAATCCTGCTTATAGAGACTCCTCACGATTTTTTACGGTGGAGGATAGAAATCTGTTTCGGGACAGCAACTCCCCAAATCTTACTTCCCTCTCATTAGAGGTCATTCTTGGCACAAAAAGGAAACAAAAAGGATAAGGAGAGGTCATTAATGAAGTAATAACTTCCAAGACTCAAGAAAACTCTTGGGTTATCTCCTAACAAGTACTTTACTTTAACGCCTTTAAGTTAGGCTTGATAGTTTGAGAAGATGCTCACATAGGAAATATGAATTGAAGTAAAAGAGAGCATCAAGAAGAAAATTCAAAACACATTTAAGTCTAACCCACTTCCTAGGAATAGCAATCTTGTAAGGAAACAAGTCATGAAAGCACAAAGCAACAAGCATAGGATAGCAAAACAAGTGAAACTTCAAGACTTTCAACATAAAGAGGGGAAACTTAATATTGTTGAGATACATAAGACCATGTTTCCCTCTCTCATAATAACTTTCAGTAGCATCATGAATGAAATTAACAATATAACTATCACATAAAACATTCTTATCATGAGCCACATTCATATAATAATTATTACTCTCCACATAAGCATATTCATTCTTATTAATTATAGTGGGAGCAAATTCAACAAAATAGCTATCATTATTATTCTCATCACCATAATCATCAAATATAGGAGGCATATTGTAATCATAATCAATTTTCTCCTCAATAGTAGGTGGACTGTAAATATCATATTCATCATTGTATTCATCATATATTTGAGGTTTGGTATCATCATAAGCAATAAAATAGCTATCTTCCAAAGCTGGGGGACTAAAAAGATCATTTTCATCAAAAACTAGCTTCCCCAAGCTTAGACTTTTCCATAGCATTAGCAATAATAGTGTTCAAAGAATTCATACTAATAACATTGCTATTAGCATGCAAATAAAGTTCCATAGGTTTTTTAATTTTCTCTTCAAACATTTCATGTCCTAACTCAAGATAAATACTATAGAACTTGATACGTCGGAAACATATCTATAATTTTTGATGTTCCATGCTTGTTAGTATCTACTTTGCTTTGCTTTGTATACACTTTGAGGTGGTTTTTACATGTTTTCTGGTACTAACCTATTAACAAGTTGCCATAGTGCCAATTGCCTGTTTTCTGTTGTTTTTTGTTTCAGAAAAGCTAGTAAGGAAATATTCTCGGAATTGGACAGGACAAACGTCAAAGTTAATAACTTTATGTGGGGAACAAGAAGTCCAGAGGGGAGACAGAGAGGCGTGCCAGGGCAGCCAGACCCTCCTAGGCGCGTCCAGGGGTGGGCCCGCGCTTGGGAGGGGTGTGGCCCCTCTGGACGCCTCCTCGGCCTCCCCCTTCGCCTATAAGAATCCCCCGATGCAGAAACCCTAAGCACCCGATAAAATCTCCATGAAACCCTCTATAGATGCTGCCACCATCGTCCCTATATCGGGGGATCTGAAGTTCTTCCCGGCACCCTGCCGAAGGGGAGATCATCCCGGAGGCCTTCTCTCTGGTATAATGCGTGAGTAGTTCCACCTTGGACTATGGGTCCATGTAGTAGCTAGATGGTTGTATCTCCTCCTTTGTGCTTTCATGTATAGATCTTGTGAGCTCCGTTCATGATCAAGATCTAATCTATTTATAATCATGCATGTTGTGTTTGCGGGGATCCGATGGATACTGAGATTATTATGTTGGTTTGATTAATGGTTTTGTCTTTATGATTCTATCATGTCTGTGTTGTTTGTGATCTTGCATGCTCTTTGTTTTTAGTAGCTATCTTGGCCGAGTAGTTGCTTTCTCCTTATGGTTCGATAACCTCGGTCTCTACTGAGGGAAGACTTGATGATGTGCTCATCACACCTTGCTCTTGGGGTTTCCAACAAAGTCCTCTCTATCAGGCAACAAGTTTTCTGGCGCCTTTGCCGGGGATCTATAGAACAACTTCAACCTCTTCCTCCCCGTCAGGCACCAACGCATCAGAGATCTCTAATTTTGTTGTTGTTTTCCATTAAGCCTAACTAGTGAAAACAAGAAACAAAAATATTAAATTGCAGAATCTAAAGGAAATAACTTCGAGCACTCACACCGGAGGATGTGAGTACCTTGTACCTTACCTCCCGAGCGAACGGCGCCAAAAAATACTTTTGATGGAGCTTGACGTGGAGGAAGTTAAAAGAACCAAAACCTCCCCGGCAATGGCACTAGAAAATAGCTTGATGTCTACGCACTTCTATTCTTGTAGACAGTTGTTGGGCCTCCAAGTGCAGAGGTTTGTAGAACAGCAGCAACTTTCCCTTAAGTGGATTACCTAAGGTTTATCAAACTCAGGGAGGAAGTGGTCAAAGGTATTCCCTCTCAAGCAACCCTGCAATCAAGATACAAGAATTGTCTTGTGTCCCCAACACACCCAATACACTTGTCAGATGTATAGGTGCACTAATTCGGCAAAGAGATAGTGAAATACAAGTGGTAACAGTGCTAGAAAATAGCTTCTGGCTTGCTGTTGCCGTGGGGTAAAGACTAAAGCAAGCAAACATGCAACGGATCTAGATGCAAACGTTGTTTCAATGCTTAGAAACAAGGCCTAGGGATCATACTTTCACTACTGAACACTCTCATATAAATATCCTCTCTTCATGATACTACTCTTAACTACTCTCCGGTTGGACACTCTAATCCATGGTAGGGCTATAACAACACTCCTCAAAGTTCGCCTTCCCCAATCTAGATAACCCCACACTGTCACCTTGAGCGCTAGATGGTTCCAACAAACACCAAAATTTCATAAAGACATCCAACTCCAAATATAACTCATAAAAAATATATATGTAACCTATCTTAAGTGCCACACATGGCGCGCACGCTATCACTGTCACACACGTGGGGAAAATCATAGATCTATTAAAGCACGATGAGTATTTATGTAGACTCTAGCCTAAGTGCCACCATGGCATGCACGTTGTCACTTTCACACACACGGGGAGAGCAGAGATCTATTAAAGCACTTGAGTAGCAAGGTAGATCTACTTGATTACAAAGCTCATGACCACAACATGATCATGCATAGAGAGAGAGATGAACACATAGCTACTGATAGAGCCCTTAGCCTCGAGGAAGAACTACTCCCTCCTCATCATGGGAATCAGTAACGATGGTGAAGATGGTGGTGGAGACCAATGGAGATGGCTCCAGGGGCACTTCCCCGTCCCGCCAGGGTGCCGGAACAGAGACTTTCTGTCCCCCGAATCTCCCCTTCGGTGGCGGCGGTGCTACAGAGGTTTTCTTGGATTTCTTCTTGATGCTTTAGGGTTTTTGGGTCGGAGGCTTCTTATAGGCGAAGGAGGTAAGGTCAGTGGAGGGCCAGGGGCCCACACACCCTGTGGGCGCCACCAGGCTGGCTCACGCCTAGGGGGTGCAGCCACCTGGTGTCCTCCTCCACCTCTGCTTCGTGGTTCCATGTTGCTCCGGGGAAATAATGACTTTGGCTTTTGGCCCGTCCAATTTCGAGAATATTTATTTTTTGCCTTTTCTGGAACCAAAAATAGAAGAAAATAGGCAACTGGCACTGTGGCAACTTGTTAATAGGTTAGTTCCAGAAAATATATAAAAACACCTCAAAGTGTAGACAAAGCAAAGCAAAGTAGATACTAAATAAGCATGGAACATAAAAAATTATCGATACATTTCCGACGTATCAAATACTACCCTCGAAGACTGTTGCGATCCCCTATACTTGTGGGTCATCAGAACCAGAAAGAATTAGTGTACCATTGAACTGAAGGTGTCACAAAAAAATTCATCTTATGTAAGTAATCCATGCATATAGGATTCATAGCCAAATCTTCTCAAAGATATTATCAATCATTTTCCTGAAATAACAATTTAGGAATCATTTATGTTCATCTAAAAATGTTATCATCAGAGTTCATCAAAAACATTTAAATAGATAGCCAACTATAATGCTCTCATATTGAAGCATTTCAATCATAACCAATGAATACATCTCCATCCAGATCATAACCATAACATCATCAATCTAGTAAGTGACAGTAAGTGAAATTTAGACAATATTTCACTTGTTAGAAGCCACTGTCATCAATCACAAACTCAATATAGGAATAGATTCTACACAACCTAGTTAAAGTGGGTATTTGCATAAAGCAAATTTCATTATCTTGGATAATCACAACACAAAGGGGAAGAACCCTAGCACAAGGGATGGACCCTAATTAGGGTTTGCTCACTTCAAGCACGAAGAGGGTAGTGAGAGAGACAAATAGAGTAAGAAGGGAGAGGAGGTGAACTTAGCACATGTTTTCACTAGTTATAGAAGAGGAAGCAGGGTGGCCGACGATGAGGTCCACGGCGGCACGGGGAGCACCCGAAGGCGCTTCAACCCACGCCAAGCTGCAGACACGATGACCACGGAGGCACGAGTAGCACCAATGGCACCATATAGCCACCAAAGCACCAGGGCAGCGCAAGGGAAGCGTCGGAGAGCCGAAACCCTGACGAGATCTGAACCCTAGGCATCTGGAAGGAGACGACGTGGTCAGGTGCTTGTAATTTCAAGGCAAAAGAAAGAGTGCAAGCTTGTAAAAAAAGAGAAAAAAGATGATCATGAATATTCATTACTAAAACAAGTGCTCAACCATTTTTAACTTTATGATTTTATAATATGTTCAATCACTAGTAGCTTCTTATAATAGCATTAATACAGAAAGGTGTGGAAGCCTCTAAGTCATGCGATGTGTAAATGTGTAATAAAGCTCCCAATGTAACTCTACATCCGATATTGTACTCCTGTTTCAATTTTTGCCTCATTTATTATAATGACGCGTGCCTCATAAACATGATGATCTTGTTCATAAGCCACCATCTTGCTTGGGGACAAGCAAGAGTCTAGCTTGGGGGAGTTGATGAGTCCAAAATTGGAGCATTTTTACTTATTGTTTTTGCATAAGTAGGTAGGGTTTTTAGTATTTTACCGCATTTGTGTGCACATTTTTTCCTTGTTTCAACATGATCACAATTTTCTAAGTTTATTATGAACATATCAATTGAGACTATCATATTATACTGTAATATAATATTTTAAGTGATAAAAGTCATTTTATTGATTTATCTTCGCACCTGGAGGAATTGCTTGCGCCTAGGAGGTTCTAGCACGCGTAACGACCAGTGGTGCGGGCCGGAGCCCTCCCGTACCATCCGCCCGTACGACCCTTCATCGATACCGCCTTGTCAAATACTTCCTCCTCGCAAAGACGGATCATAGATCCGACATTTATAAAAACCTTCAGCCACGAAAAACCACACTAGAAAGAGATCTGAAAGAGGAACTTGAAGAAGGGGAAATCCTTGCCGCTACACGGGTCATTGGAGTATAACGCATCATCCCTTACATCATCAACCGCTGCATCTCCATCACCATCTCAACCCCATCTTCCATTCATTAGATCTTGCTGTAATTCCAGATTCAATTGTGGTTTGCACTAGATTCATTCCATTGCCTTTATCTATCCATTTATTATGATGATGTTGTTGATTGCTTCCATGTGTGAGTAGTTCCCTTCGTTCTTGGGGATATGGAGAAACCCTAGCATTATTATGAAACGAAATAAAGATAATCTATTACTGGTGTCTATGATCCATTGATTCATGACGTGTGTTTGATCTCTCCCTTTAGATGGTATGTGTAGTCCTCCACATATCATTTGCCTTCGGGTCTAAATAAGAGGGTGAAACCCTGCAGACGTGTTTGGAAGCGTGTCAGAAGCTATTATGACTAGAAGCGCCGCTAGCAACCTACACGATTGAAGGGGGAACAAAGAGAGATTCACTAAGCTAATTACGATATCCACGAGGAGACCCTTAATTGTGGTGGTCTGCATGGTGACTGCTCATAGACATTGTAGTGGTTATTTAGAGATGACCTCATTCTTGGCTCAACAAAGTGACTTCCTACGAGCCTTGTATGAACATCTTATTATGGAAATCTCTCCACACATATCATGACATATGAAATAGGTTATCCTAATTATGATTAATTACAACATGCTAGTTGTGTATCCTACATCCCTAAGAACGTCTTGGCCCTATTGAGTTCAACCACCATTCCATATACTCTTGTTACATGCTTTCTTTTTACTTGTTTTATTTACTTTCTTGCATTTAAACAAAAACCCTTTCAAACACCCTTTAATTGAAATCAAAGACAACTTACAAGTATCCTTTGGTAGATAGTGATGAGGGGCATAAAGACCCTAACCAACTAGCTCTCTATGGGTTCGATACTCTTATTTTGAAACTATCTACAATCGATCTGTGCACTTGCTATCATCAAGCTATTTTTTGGTGTTGTTGCGAGGGAGCTAAATGCTTTTGGTCTTTGTTCTTAGTTGCTAATTTATTAATTGTTTTACTAAAGTTGCTTACTAGTTTTAGGTAAACATCATGGCTACACTCGGACCGATGAATCAGCTCGATGCAGTTGAACACCTCGGGAAATCAATAGAGGACTTGTCAAAGAATTCCTGAGTGGGGATAAACCTAAATACAAGGTTAACCCTCGTTTTATTGCTGTTATTAAAGAAGAAACTTTTGCAGGAGATGATGTAGATGAGGATCCCTACACTCATTTAATGCACTTTACCGAGTTATGTTGGATACTTAAATTGAGAGGCTATTCTGATGATGAATTGAAACTTAAACTGTTTATTAGCCAATCTCTAACAAAAACTGCTTTAGCTTAGTATAGAATTTGCCCTACAGAGAAAATTGACACCTGGGAAAAGCTCAAAGTAGAATTCGTATTTCGATTTTTTCCCAAGGTAAAGACTGCTGAGGTAAGAAGGGCAATTACAAAGTTCAAGAACCGCTAGGTGAAGGCTTGTTAATAGCCTTCAAAAGGTACAAATCTATCCTTAATAAATGTCCCCACCATGATTTTCCGGAATGGTATGTTATACATATTTTCTACGGGAGACTTAACCAAGAAACTAAACATGAGCTTGATACAGATTCCATAAGCTCTTTTATGGAGCTAACTATAACTAAAACTTGGAAACTCCTAGAACGTATTCGTTGTAATAGATAAACTTGGGGATTTGATTTAGGTGGCGAAGGAGGAGTAGAAATTAAATATGATTGTCTCAATGCTTATAAGGAATCCAGTAAGATAAAAGAAACTGCTAATGAGCTCCCAAGAAAGACTAGCTTCATTATACTCCTGAGCCAGTCGAACATGTTGATGTGATAACTGCAGCTCACGTAGAGCCATTGAGGGAGATGCCTCAGTATGTTGAACTCCTTCCTTTTCCAAGGACTGCGAGGAAACATATGATGGCCCAACAACTCGAAGATCAACGTGAGGAACAAAGAATGTTTCTCAAAATGTTAGAAAAAGAGGCACAATCAAGAAATACTAATGAGGTAAGTAAGGAGGAGACCGAGGAACCAACAAAAGAAGATATCTTAACCATGTTTGCACATTGCAACGTGATAGAGCTAGATACCGAAGCTTCGCAATTTGTTGAAGGAAAGGTAAAAACTAAATAAGTTGGTAAACCTATTCCCCTTGGAATTTTGGTGGATCTTTTTATTATGTTTTTTGTGATATAGGAACAACTATTAATGTAATCCCCTATAACTTTTATCTGAAAATCGAAAAAGAATTAGCCCCAGCCAAATTAGAAGATACTGATATGACAATAATGCTTGCTGATAAAACACTTAGAGTTCCTATGGTAACAATTAGAGATGTCCCAGTTTGTAATGGACCTTACAAGTACCCCATTGATTCGTTAATCCTAGTTAGTTGGTTTGTTAAAATGCTATACTAGTGGGAGTAATTCAAAATAGTTAGAGTAATTTTTTTATTTGTATGAATAATTAGTCGTGGAAGCTTTTGCTCTAGTTCTTGTTGCTAACCGAGTCTTGCCTTAGAATAATATTTCCAAACAAGTATCATAAGAAGAAGTCTCCAATTTATGACTTGTGTATGTTGAGTGATTGTCTCAAGAGTTTACCTTTGAAGATACTTAACCCCATAGATATTTTGATAGACTTGATGTCACTCTTTAAAGGAGTTGTTTGATTGAAATGAAGTTTAGTGGTAATTGTGATGCATGCCAAAGATAAATGTTGCAGGTCAAAAAAGTGATAATGTTTAAAGCTTATTTTCATATTTTTGATGTACGCCTTTGGATGCCAACAACTCCGCTGGCCTACGAACGATCAATGGTACAACCCTTGATTTTGGCTATTGAGTTGACAACATGGGTAGCACATTTACCATAATGGGCAAAAGTATTGGTACTCTTCAAGGATGTGCAAAATGTTGCTAAAAGATCATTCAATGATCCTTGTTGGAAACTACCTTTGAAATAAATGGAGATTCAGAAAAAGGGTCTTTTGGCATGGTCTCGTTACTATCTTCATGATTTTTCTTAAAAGAAAATGAATGGAATAGCAGTGTTTTATTAATCTTAATTTATTGATGTGGGTGTCAATAAGACACTTCACTATTATGCTACTTAGGACATGATTTATCATACTTAATTTTGCTATTATGAAACATCCTAGTGTTTCTTGGCAAGCTGAGGGTTAACTAGAGGAATTGAAATGATTGTTACACTTCTAGTTGTTTATACTTATATCAAACTTTACTTTGATTGTTTTGAGTTAACAAAGCTTGCATAGTACTTTTGACACTTCTCTAATTTTGATGAGCCTTTCAAATGGAAGAGGTGCTGGATGCATATGACTACCAACCGTAAGTGAATCCATCTTTCTCCGTGTTTAAAGCACATTATAAATCACATAATTGACCAAGAATATCTCTAGCCTTGCTAATAATGACTAATTATTACAAAGATGTGTAATCATTGGTTTTAAATTGTGTTGTGTAGGAAATCACACTTTTAAGGTGACCAAGAGTATTTATTGAAGATTATGATGTTGCCTACTTAGCCAAGTTAACCAGGGTTTAAAAGGAACCTTTAGAAGGTTTAACGACCCGTCGTACGGGCAAGGCCTGCCCGTACCAAGTGGTAGCGAATCTGTTAAGTCAAACGCTGCAACTTTCGTGAAGACCCTTATATATTTCGAGACTCTAGACACCATGCATGGAGTTGCCATTCTTAGATTGCATCACAAAATCACCGAAGGAGATCCACCACCATAGTTCATCCTCTCTACCCTCCATCCACTCCATAGGCATAACCATCATCTTGTACTTGAGATCTCCTTGTGAATTGCGACCATTATAAGAATATTTGATTTCAATCTAAGTATTTTGAACAATGTTTTCTATCACTGATCTTATTATTATGAGTGAGTAGTCCTTATTGGTTGCGGGTTGGGGTGAAACTTCGCATCGATTATGTGTATCTAATGCATGGAAATATTGTGTGGTGATTGAGTAAAGATATGTATCTTTGTCTCTTGTCTCGATCCATGAACTTATAGGTACCCAAGATCTTAGGGATTGAATAAAGGCTCAAGGTGAGATGGTGGTGAACGGCGACTTCATGCGAAACCAAGTGACACCAAAGGGGAGTATGCTCTTTGTTTAGGGATCTACTTGGGAATAACAACAACATCACTGTTCTTAAGGCTTTGATCTGTATTTTACTTAATAATTGTTATAGCCTGGTGCTTCGTGATATAACGGTTGGATAAAAAAACTATCTATATTAGATCATTTTATATATAAGTGTGCTTATTATTATCTTTATCCCATATGTATGTATAGCAGGTGAATCTTCAACTCTGGCCTATTTCCATCCATTGCAACAACCAACAATTCAAATTAAACTAGAAAAGTCCGATAAATGTAAGGTAAAACAAATAACAAGTCTTATAAACGTCTCTCATATTTTCTATACAACAATTGTTTTCCAGATTCAGTTAAACCTAGGTCTACTAGGAAAAATCTATGATACTGTATCCGTGAATCCAGATTAAAGGTATCATTAAACATTGTCCATGTTTGGGTCATTGCAACAAATAGATGCAAGACTATTGACTATTGCATCTATTGTTTGCTATTGTCATGTTTGATTAAAATGTTGATACAAAAATTTGGGTGTGGTTTGAGCCAAAAAATACACTATAAAACACGTTTCCGCTGTTATGTATACATGTTTTTCTGGTCAGGTTTTATGCGATCTGCTAAAGTTGCTTTTTTTTTGAAACAAAACGGTGGGAGAAACCCCATAATGAGTTTGATTTTTTGTAATAATAAAAATCCAATTTTGCATATATTAGGACTTGAACCTGTGCGGTTGAACCGTACATCCACTTCCTAACCTTTTTGAGTCATAATTCATAAGAACAAGATCATAGTGTTTTTCAACTACATATGGTGGTATAATGATCATACGCCCTTGTGATACAAAAAGTTTGCCAATACCATTTCGAGTCACCAATTAGATTTTTGTGCATATTGGCAGTCATCAACTCTCTAAAAAAAATGACAGGTCACACACCAGATAGAAGACCTCTATTTTGCAACAGCCACCTTGGGTTTATAAATACAAATCACCCTTCCACACCATGCAGCCACCCTTTTGGTGCAAAAATGCCCTTTGAGGCGAAGAATGGACGGCCGAGAATGTTTCTCGCAGCACAAGCTTATAATTTTTTTCAAAGAGAAAAAGTATGCACTGTATGACCAAACGATATGATTTTCTTGAAGGAAAAACGAACGATATGATTGAGCTACACGCAGACGTACAGCCTAGCTGACCATCCAAAGGGGCAAAAAAAAGAAGAGGCGATATTCCAACTTTTTTCTAACCCACTTGCACGTTCCGCACGTACCACACGAGCCCATGTTCCCACACCACCGGGTGTCACCGGCCCTCCAAACCTGGCGCTCGCCCGATCTGACCCTCCAAAGTCCAAACACGACTACTCCATCATTTTTATCCCCCTTCTTCCCGGACGGACTCCGTCCATCGCCGTCCAACCAGCGGACGCCTCGTCCCACCGCGCCTTGCCGCGTCAGCATTCGAGCCCATCCATTGGACGAGGCCGCTGTTCGGTGCATCGCGCCGCAGCGGATCAGGATCTCCAGCGAATCGAAAGACCCGGAACAGAACGACCTGCCCCCACCACCCATGTGACCCAACGCCGCCGATCCACCAACCGCGCCCGAACCGACGGCCCAGATCGCCTGCCCGCCCCACCGCACGGGAAATTACCGGGGGATCCCGCAGATCGCCAGCGCAGCGGCGTAACGGCAAGGCACGGCGCGGCTCCACCCGCCCGCGAGGATGCGACCCGACCCGCTACGATCCACGGGAGGAGGCGAAGATAAAAAGGCACGCATCCCGCAAACCCTAGCCCTCTCTCATATATTCCCCTCCCCCGCTCCGCTCGCTCCACCTCTCTCTCTCTCTGAAAGACCGGAAGGAGCGGAGCCGCCGAGTCTGGGACGAACCCACCCCCATCGCCCCCCCTCCGCTTCCGAAGGGTGAGTTCTCCCGTCCGCCCATGGCCGACTTGGCCTCCCCTCTCCCTTCTCGATCTACCTATTTCTGGCAGCGCTATCTGTTTTCTCGGGTCTGTGGTGTGTATATATAGATCTGTCCCTTCGTTGCTCTCGTAGATCCATTTCCTTTGTTACGTTCGTTCGGGTGGTACTAGTCGAGGGTGTTAGTACTCAGATCCGGGCTCTTCTTCCTATCTGGTAAGAAGGATCTGCTGTTGTAGTACACGCTGTTTCTTTTATCCGTCAGATCCCATTCTTTTTTTTGTAGAATCTCGTTTTTTCTTGTGATTCTCGTTGTACACGATGGCTTGTAGTATCTAGATCTCGTCGTTTGTTCGGGATCTGTAGATCGGGAATCCATTGGACTTCTAGGTTGCTGTTCTAGTATGGGGTTTAAATGAGGCCGTGTTGGATAGTCGGATCTGGTATTGTTTTGTGCAGTCTGTTGGGTGGTCTGATGGTATTCTTTTGTGCGGGTGATTCAATCACACTGCGTGTCTGCATCCTGTCCAGAAATATGGTAACTATAGTTTTCGGTTTAGATCGTTTTGAAACAGGAACGTTTCTGGTCTGATTTCGTCTTTTTTTAGATACCAGTAGAATTCTGCTCTTTCATATCGTAGGCTCTACGCATATAGCACAAAAGGCACTTGTTTTGAAATTTCCCACCTTGTAAGATTACATCATCGAACTTGTCGTTGTGCATCACAGAAGTATTCTGTATACTATTTTGTTTCAGACATTCTTAGTAACAACATGTTCAGATATTTACCTTTAGTGACAGATTACATGTTTTTAATGGTGATCTACTAATTAACTATTTGTGCTTAGTCTACTTGCCTGTTTAATGTTTACCTACCAGTGCTTTTGCTGATTCTGTATGCTGCCATCATTGTATAAATGTCATGTTTTTAACCGTGGTCTTCAAAATTATATATTTGTTCCTTTTAAGTTGCTTAATTTGAGTTGTACTTACCACTATGAGTATTCCCATGCTGCAATTGTTGTATATGCTATCTGAGTAATTTTCACTGTTTCCAGATTTCGTAACTGGTTTTCCATAATGAAAGAGCTTTCGTATTTCCTGTTTTTTCAGAATATTAGTTGCTAGAGGTGTATATCTAGCAGTTGTTTATTTCTCTGCCATGAATGCATGATTTGGTTGTTGTAGTTCTTTTTATGTTAGTAGGATAGTTATGTTCAATTGTAATGTTTCATCCATTGAATTTGTACCAGTTTACCAGTTAATTATCATTGACAAATATGGTCTCCCTGTATCATATATATACGTGATGTTTTATTTTTTGTCTGGTTTGCTCAATGCTTATGACATTGTGGGAGTTCTATCTTGCTTAGAGATTTGTTTATTGATGTGTTTGGTTCTTCATTACAGTACCATGGCGGACCAGGCCAACCAACCGTCTGTTGTTCAGAAGTTCGGTGGACAGTTCCACCTTGGCTCCAGCTTCTCTGGAGTTGTCCGTGCCCGCAACATGTGCCCTTCTGTGTCAGCCTATGATAGGCGCTTCACCGCAAGCAGCTACATGACTCAGAGCCTTTATGCTCCAACAATGTCTTTCAATGGTGGCAGCATGGTGTCCTCTCCAATTTTTGCCAATGCACCAGCTGAGAAGAAAGGTGTGAAGAACTTTGCCATTGATTTCCTCATGGGAGGTGTGTCAGCTGCAGTGTCAAAGACTGCTGCTGCTCCCATTGAGCGTGTTAAGCTGCTTATTCAGAACCAGGATGAGATGCTCAAGTCTGGCAGGCTCTCTGAGCCATACAAGGGTATTGGTGAGTGCTTTGGGCGCACCATCAAGGATGAAGGTTTTGGCTCACTGTGGAGAGGAAACACTGCTAATGTTATCCGTTACTTCCCCACTCAGGTAGCTATCTCTTCTTTTTTCTTACGAATTAACTTGCATCTGCCTTTTAACTTGCATTGCTGTATATAACTTAACAATCTGGTACCACAATTTTAACAGACTGTAGTAATATTATGTTTGGTTATCTTCATAGATCCTACCTTTTATTCTTTGTAATGATAACTAGCTTGAGTCATGACCACCTTGAAAATCCAATTACACCATCAACCGATGCAAGTTTGTCAATTCAAGATGTTCTATGTAATTTTTATGAATTACAGATGACTTCATATTCTTCTATGCTATATTAAATTTATATATTCTAGTATGCAGAATAACATATCCTAATTCCATCTTCTGTTTTGTAGGCCTTGAACTTTGCATTCAAGGATTACTTCAAGAGCTTGTTCAACTTCAAGAAGGACAGAGATGGTTACTGGAAGTGGTTTGCTGGCAACCTTGCCTCTGGTGGTGCTGCTGGTGCTTCCTCTCTGTTTTTTGTGTACTCCCTTGACTATGCTAGGACAAGGCTGGCCAATGACGCGAAGGCATCCAAGGGTGGAGGTGAGAGGCAATTCAATGGCCTTGTTGATGTCTACCGCAAGACTCTCAAGTCAGATGGTATTGCTGGGCTTTACCGTGGATTCAACATCTCCTGTGTTGGAATCATTGTCTACCGTGGTCTGTACTTTGGATTGTATGATTCTCTGAAGCCAGTTCTCCTCACTGGCACTCTCCAGGTTTGTCCTTGCATCCCTCATCATTCAAGTCTACTTTGTCATGTCTCCTATAACCTCTGTACTTCTTAATCTTCACCTCTCTGAACTTATACATCTTCCACCTTTTTGCAGGACAATTTCTTTGCCAGCTTTGCTCTTGGTTGGTTGATCACCAATGGTGCAGGTCTTGCATCTTACCCCATTGACACTGTCCGCAGAAGGATGATGATGACCTCTGGAGAAGCAGTCAAGTACAAGAGCTCATTTGATGCTTTCCAGCAGATCCTGAAGAAGGAGGGTGGTAAGTCCCTCTTCAAGGGTGCTGGTGCCAACATCCTCCGTGCCATTGCTGGTGCTGGTGTGCTTTCCGGCTACGACCAGCTTCAGATCCTCTTCTTTGGCAAGAAGTACGGCTCAGGCGGTGCCTAGACGGGAAGAAATGATGACGAACAAGAGAGTTGCGTTCCCAGTCCTGCCCTTTCAGGATCTGGTGAACTTTATCTTTTTAACGTTGAAAGGCAATAATTTCTGTAGAGGGTGGATTTTCCCAACATTCGTTTTTGGTGGAGGCATCGAACTCCAAAGGTTGTCGTAGGTTGGCGGCAGCATTACCCAGACATTTGCTATCGTAGGGCTGAGTTCGAGTATGTGCCCTGAAGTGTAATCGGGCAATTTTCCTTCCATACATTGTCCTCTGAATCGAATGAGTTAAGACAAGTTTAAGCTGTGGTGTTAACTCCTATATTTCTGTGTGCTTTGTTGTTTGATTCTGTTGCTTTGTTGTCTTGTTTTGCTATTCAGTCTTAATTCCTATATTTCTGTGTGCTTTGTTGTTTGATTCTGTTGCTTTGTTGTCTTGTTTTGCTATTCAGTCTAACTCCTATATTTCTGTGTGCTTTGTTGTTGATGATTCTGTTGCTTTGTTGTCTTGTTTTGCTATTCAGTCGAGTTAAATGGTTGCCTTTTTTTGTTTGTACCTGGAAATTTATTTAGGATTAACATTTTCGAGTATGTTTCTTGACTGCAAAATTGTTTGTAAAATTGTAACCAGTCTGTCTAACTAGCATCGTCATGTTTTCCTAACAAAAAACTCTCATTTTTAGAATGTTGAGTTGGTTGTTCTTTTGTTTTATGTCTATAATTGACTGTTTATTTTATTGTGTAATGTTCATTGCTTTGATTGCATCTTTAGTTTGCAAAACTCTTAGATTCTGTGCTATTCAAATGATTCATTTCTGTGTTAAATTCATCACTTGTGCTCCCTCCGTCCTAGAGGGAAATCGAGATTGTCCTGTATATGAAGCAAATAAGACACAGTTTTGCATTAAT
Source organism: Avena atlantica (assembly GCA_910589765.1). Classification (NCBI taxonomy): domain Eukaryota; kingdom Viridiplantae; phylum Streptophyta; class Magnoliopsida; order Poales; family Poaceae; genus Avena; species Avena atlantica. The sequence goes on along the minus strand of OU342738.1, from coordinate 195,189,768 downwards.
TAGAGTTAATTAGCACATGTAGCCTACCATATGTAGCCCGCGCCTTTCTCTCTTCCACATGCATCGGTTTGGGCATGTCCATAATTATGGGGCTGTTTTTATTGGTCATACTAGATTAATTAGTTCCAATTTACGTTAAAGATATTAGAGGATTGTGACTTACACTTTAGGACGGAGGAAGTATGACCTGTTCTGTTGTTAATTTGTTGTCTGGTCTGTGAATTACTTTTGTTGCTTACTGTTTAATGTGAATTTACTCTGTTCGTTCTGTGTGGAACATTCATGTTTTGTGCCACCTATGTTGAAATTATGTTCCTTTTGTGATGAGATGCTGTGTAAGTTTTTCTTTTACCACAAAATACCTTTTCATTCATTAACAATCATTAATGTCATCGGGGGGATCAAAGAGTCATTCAGCAGGTCTAGAGCGAGCTTGCTCATGTGCCACACAAATTGCTTCTCGATTTCATTATTTACTCTAACGTTGACAAGTTCCTCGCCATATGATGGCTTGTCATCAAAGATTGCTGCAGCTACTCCATTATGATTGCCATTGTCCTTCATAGAGAGCACCTCTTGGTTATCAGAACTGAAAATGATCTATTGCATGTTTTATGAACCGAGGCAATCCTAGAATGTGGAGTGTATCAGCATCGATTCTAGCATTCACATTTATCTTAGGGTGTACTCCCTCCGTCCTGGTTTAGAAGACACAATTTGCAATTCTCTGGACCCTAGGTGTTCTCTGATTAGTATATTTAATAGTATGAAGAAGAACATACATGAGGAGAAAAAGAGCTAGCAAACGTTCACACATGTGCATACAAGTATCTTGTTCTTTTTACACGGGAATAATTATAGAGATTAAATGTTTTTGTGTCTAAATATTTTAGGATTACATGGTTTGCAAATTAGTTCTTTAAAACAGGATGGAGAGAGTAGTTGGTTTAGCTTTTTCAATCCGCTTCCTGGTTAAGTAAGTAACCAAAGGGATTATAGTACAATTTTTACAGCAGCTTAGCCCCTGTTTTCACTGCGTTGAAAACCAACTTTTGACGGTAATTACCCACTGCCACTCAAAAGTTGTACCATTTCACGTTCTTTTATTTCTCCCGTTGTGAATGATCGAACATTTCTTTCCCCATCTCCACTTAGGTCTACGCATCGGGAGAAGAGACCTGCAGAGATTTGGCGCTGCTTGTTTGCCGGCCACCTCTTCGGCCATGGCCGCTCCTTCTCGGACCGCCTATGCCACGTACGACTGCTCCATGACGCCTTCTGGTGGCGAGAACCCGAGCTCGCCTCTGCAATTGGAGCAGCGCCGACCGGGGGTGAAGCCACGCCGCTACGAAAACCAGGTGAGGCAGGCTGCCGACGACCAATGATTTCTAGGAGATTCTTAATATCCTCTACTAGATTCACAAGTAGGACATTGCCCACTTACTTTAAATGACGGTTTGCTAGGATTGTACCCCCTCCGTCCATAAATAATTGACTTGGTTTTGTAATGTACCTATACACTAAAATACGTCTAGATACATTCAAATGTAGATAAATCCAATTCAGTTATTTCTGGACGAAGGGAGTACAACATGGAAGAGAACCATGCATCACTCTCCAGTTAAAAATTTCAATCTTCGAAGAAGCACACAATGACCAAATCTTCCTCCACATTGGATGTGGTTTCTCCATACCCTGTTGCTGATCATAGTTCAACCTTCTTCCAAACTATGCATCCCATTTAGCATAATATGTTCATATCTTCGACAATGTCCCCATCTTCGTCAATCTTCATCTCACAAAATCATCCATCTCAAAAGAGGGCAGCGGTATAGACATAATTCTTTGGACATCTATCGCCAAAAGGTTTGTTTTATGAGATCAACATCCCATTGATTCTTCACGGAATCAATAAGATCACAAACCCCTTAGGTAAGATTTTGACCTCTTCTAGTAATATTTTTCCTTGCTACACTATTTGGTATCCATTCGTCCTCCAAAATATCAATTGTATTTCCATTGTCTACATGCCAAATGTGTCCCAACTATGGGGTTTTAATTCCAACAAAGATACTTTGCCATGTAAATGAACTTCCTTTTTTTAATTTTGCATTTAATAAATCACCCTGATGAATAGCACCTTGCTCCGAGCACCCTAGCACATAAAGAGTCCGGATTCTCGATCAATTACCGTACTTGCTTACCCAATAGAGCAAGATTAAAACAATGTATATCTCTCCAAAACCATCATTTTCCTTTAGAAAACCAATGCATCCTACGATCGACATCATCTCCCCTCCAATAATGTGACATGTCATCTATAATATCTTTACAAATTTGTTTGGGATGTTTATACACGACATCGCACATGATGGGGTAGTTTGTGCCACCGATTTTAGAAGCACTGCTTTTCCTCATGTACTAAAAGTTCTCTCCTTCCATCCAATAATTATTTTACAAACCTAGTCCACCAAAATTGGAAGGAAGCACTCATATCCGATTCGACCATGTTAGGTAAACCCAAACAAATTTTGTTTAAAGTGGTGCAAATTTTGTCTCTAGCATCCACATTTGTATTTGGACTGAAAAATACTAGATTTGGCTTCACTGACTAACTGTCTTAATGCTGCACAATATTCATCCAAAATTCGCCTCAGACATTTTGCATTCACTTACATCAATATCAATGAATCGTCTGCAAATAAGTTGTTGGGACACTGTCGGAGCGTCACGACAGACCTGCACACCCACGAGCTCTCCAATATTCTCCGCATGAGTAATTAATCATGCCAAACCCTCTATACATATTAAGGAAAAATATGGTGACAAAGGATCTTCTTAACGTAATCCTCGAGATGGTACAAACTCATCGCTTTCTTCAGTACTGATTTGTACTTGGTAACGAACTGATCGAACACAGGTCATGGTTTCAATGAAAACCGAGATTGAGTGTAATCTTCTCTAGAAAAGACCACTCAACATGGTCATACGCCTTGTGCATATCTAATTTTACTGTACATAAACCATTTCTTACTTGATTTCTCTCTTTTATAGTATGAAAGCTCTCATAAGCGACGAGTATAATATCGGTAATCAACCATCCAGGGATAAAAGCGCTCTGACTCTCGCTAATAACCTCCGGTAATATAAGTTCTAATCTCGCTGCAAGCATCTTCAAGATCACCTTGTAAAAAATGTTACATAGGCTAACTGGCCAAAACTGTATAATCTTCTGAGGAATTTTAATCTTTGGAATCATTACAATCGTTGTATTGTTCCACCCTTCAGGTATCTCACATGCATTAACAGCTGACATAACCTCATGTACTAAATCATCACCAAGAAGGTGCCAAAATTATTTACAAAAGATAGCATGTAGACGTTCTGGTCAAGGGGCTTTCAAATCCCCGATATTGAACAAAGCATTCCAGCCTTCCTCATCCGTGAAGGCTGCCAATAGCGCCTCATTCATTGTTTTGTTTACTTTACAAGGGACCATTTAAAAAATACCTAGATCCTGTTTAGAAACCTCCAAAGTAAAAAGTTACTGAAATAACCAGTGATGTGATTACGAAGATCATTACCTTCCTTCAATACACCCGTGTCATCTTTTCTTTCTCGTTGTGGCCGAATTATGAAAAAATATATTACATCCACGATACATTAGCCAATTTGCTCGGCCATGTTGCAATCAATATATCTCTTCTCGCTCAAACAAATTATCAATCATAACTTGTACCTCCTTTTGTCTCGCCCTTGATCCATGAGTATATGTTTCCCTTCTTAAAATCTCAAAAAAAAAAATCAATTTTTCTATACGCTTCTTTGGGCCTTTAGGGATTGTTTCATCCCACATACGAAGATCAACATGCACAACTTTTGTACGTGTCGCCAGGGATGGACCAATGTTGTGGCTTCCTTGGGGTGGCTTGATTTTCACGGATTTGGGATGGGTAAGCTAGGGGAAAGGCGATGAACACGATGAACTCGACACAAAAGGCGGGTAAAGATACAAACGCACCAAAAATACACTCAAACACCATCTGATTTGCTCCCCTTGGTCCAAACAACCAATCGAATAGAATCCCTAGGCGGGAGACTTTGCGGTAGAATCACCCGATGAGAGATTGGCAAGCAAATGGTAGAATCCAAATCAAGAAGAGAGCAGTTCAAAGTAGAATCCCAAAGGGGAGAGACTAAGTAACTACTAGAATCCTTAACTTAGAGAGACACAATACTTGAGGAGGGCCTTGATAAAACTCATAGATTCAATCTAGAGAGGGGTTCCCATCTAGAGTTCTTTGGCACAAGGAAAGAGTCAACTCAATTCATATCTAGGGTTTATAGGAGGAGGTGGTGGAATAATTATAGGGCATCCGCTTAAATACGGGTATTCTAGGCATAAAAGGAAAGTTTGGGTGTTACATAGGCTGAGGCCCAGTTCTTATGCGTGCAGGCACAAGGATGAACCATAGTACCGGCCCTCGGGTCCGGTAGTCCCGGATGAGCGGTTGCTGCTTTGTTTGGAGTGGTAGCTCTAGGCTTCAAAGTGTGTTGCGGCCTCCAAGTCTAGTAGTACCGAGGTCAGGGTTCGATAGTACTGCTTTCGCTGTAGCTCGACATGGTAGTACCGGGAAGTCCATAAGCGTTGGTGGAGCTCGATGGGGCCGGGACGGTAGTACCGTTGGTGCAGAGAGGTAGTACCGCCTGTCTGGTAGTACTGCCTACAGGGGCCGGTAGTACCGGTGGTACCTGAAGCGGTTGCTTCTTGCGTCTCTTCTTCTAGGCTTCTTTCTTGGGGGCCTTGGCTCCCGGGACATCTTTTGCATCTCCTCTTGGTATCAAGCTCATGGGTATGGACCTAGTCATACAATAGGCAATCGTCTCAAGTAGGATCTCGTTGAAATAAGGACTAAGGGAGGACACGAGATGGAAGGAGTTCACCTTATGATGGTTTTCATCAACCAAACCCTCTCGATTTTGCTTTTTCACATGCACTTCTCACAATCTCCATTACCGATTCTTCTGCCAACCATCTTGCTTCAAATTTATTTCCACCTGATCTACTCCTGATCTGACATGCATCATAGAACTCTATATCAACTAGGGTTGGTTGGTGATTTTTTTTGGGAAAGGAGCATATATTAATATAAGAGGATACCAATTACACCCAGCATCTGCAACAACGCATTGCCCTAGCGGCCACACGAATGCACACAACCAAAAAAAGAAAGAAGAATTACAAAAAAAAGTCCTGTTACAGTGAATCATTCATTGAAACAGCAGTACTACCACCACCAAAACAGCACCTGAAGTCCAGCTTCTCCAAAAACGACGCATCCAAGAAGGAAACGGTGCACAAACACCGTCATCGCCCGATCAAAGATCTAGGTTTTTACCCTGAAGAAAGTCCACGCTCTCAAAACAATATCTTCAACAAGGCCATTGTCAGGCACAACCAATTAAGGCCAGACCCTGAGTTTTCACCCTGAGAGGTAGGACCATGAACCTTTTCTGTGCATTCGCCCCCACTTGCATGTCACTGCTCCAATTCACAAGTCACCTAGCCAATTCCTTATCACCACCCAGACTCGAACCACCATTGTCTGTTCTCAGATCTTAGTCTCCATGACTTTCTCCATCAACACCATGGAACGAGAACATGCCCCATGATAATAACAGCCAACAAAGCTTCAAAGCACACCCTCTAAAACCAAACGGTCAGGGTAAAACATGGGTGTATGAACAAATTCAATCCTTCCAGCAAACTCACGACATGATAGCACTTATGAAGTTCGCCGGTGGAGCCTTCCAGAACACGACACAGAAACCAGATCAATGGAGACCAACATCCGGCAGATCATCGTCTTGGCTTAAGAGGGATCCAGGACCACCTCCTTTATTGAATCTGAGCCAGCAACCCCCACGCCACCCGCCGGAAACTACCAGGATCCGCCACAAGACGGCAAGACCACCCGACCGACCATTCCAACGGAGAAGGAGACCACCACCACCATGTCGGGGGCAGATGCCCCAAGCGCCCTAGTGTCACGGACAAGGCCCGGGTCGCCTAAGCATCGGCGTCGAGGCCAACAGACGGGACAGATCACGCTAGGCCCAGATCCCCGCCGCCGCTTGCCGGCATCTGGGCCGAGGATCACTAGCCGCCGCTCGCCGCAACACCACCGCCAAACCAGCCGAAACGAACGCTGCCGCCTTCCCACCAGATCGCGATCAGGGATGCCGAATGAAAATATTATTCATTTGATAGCGAGACATGAGGGAATAGACTAGACCACTCCATATTGCACAGGGCCGGTCCAACCGTTCATGAATTTCACCTCGCCTCCATGTAAACGGATCACCAGAGAACCCCATATCATGGAGCTCACACTCCATTAAGCAGTCTCTAAAGATTTGCATCATCCGGGCTGGTCTCGGATTTCCATCCTCTTTCTCCGTACACTACATCATGTCGTTAAATCCCTGATGACAACCCATGGTAATTTCAATCTGTCATCAATTATTTTAGAAAATCTCACGAGTGGTGTCGATCAACCCAAGTTGGTTCGTCGTAGAACCTTGTCATCCTCCATCTTTTCCCATTCTCCAATTCAAAAACCACATCAATGAAGTTACCAAACACATAATCAATAATCATTTTGTTCTCGCTATACCAAAAAAGTACAATACCTCTAGCTCGACCATCGCTCTCGCTCACATACATAAAATAAAAACTTAATTTCTGATGGATCACCTCCACTTTATCATTCGGGCTCTGATCCAGTACTACCCCTCTCCCCTAAGCTCGTATAATATCAAACACAAGAACGACTCAGATCGCTTGATACCGCTTCATGATTACTATATACACGTACATGTAACTTGTATAAAACCCCGTATAACTTAACCAAATAATATGTAGTCATACATGTACTAGTACGATCTCTACACGCGAAGGAAAAAAAGTATGGCTGTATGCGGGATCATCGCCGGTGATGCCATATCCGCGCACGGTGCTAATGGTGGCGGTCGGGTCCGGCGAGCCGGTGACTCATGGCTGGCGCGCGCCTCGGCTTGACCTCGTAGGTGTGTGTGTCGGCAGGCTGGTATAGCGGCAGCAGGGACGGAGGCAGCGGCGCGACAGAGCTTGGTGACAAGTAGAATGTATGGCGGCTCGTCGGACTGTCCGGTGACTTGTCCGGCGGCTCACTAGAATGTCCGATGGGTGCAGTGCGGGAGAGCTTGGCATCGGCGATCATGACGTTGCTGGCAGCGACATCAGTCAGGGTGCGGGACAGTGATGGGCAGACCGGATCGTGTGCATGATGAAGTGTTGTATATGTATAGAATCTCGATCTGTATGCCTCTACAAGAGTAATACTCGGTTTGAATATGAGGTTTAATATTTATGTGTACGTATCGTACGAGTTTAGAAGAAGGGGTAATACTAACCCCTTTTCATTATTCATGTGCGACTGGGATAGAAAGAGAATATCTGTCTTCAGATGCCTTTGAAGCTCCAAGAACGACGTAACTCCCGCATCAGAGAGCATACCATGACAAGTCCAACCACAAAATTTTCATGACCAGGGCAAGACACGCCAATACCAAAGCAGAAACAAACTACCACTGAAAATTTTGCTTAGTAGTTGCAAACCACTATCGGAGAACCCAGACCAACAATGCAACACTTGGCTTCACACAAAATTGCTGGTCTGGGTTCTACGGTAGTGGTTCTACGCCAATACCATAAAATTTAACCCAGACCAGCAATGCAGCACTCGGCTTCACACATCAGAAAATAGCAAACTTTACTAAGCAAACAGAATTGAACCAATCATGTGTCCTTGTATACAACAGATGAACCACACCCACCGCACCTGGGGCACCGGGAATTTCAGCAGCAATGAAAGATGGACTCCGAGGAGGAAACCGTCGTCGACGTGGAGGAAACAAGGACGCCACGTGAACACGCCAGGGCAAAACTGAAGAGTGAATACCTAGGGAGATTTTATCACCTAATATCACATGTTGGTGTCTTTTTTGTTAGATATATATTTGTATACTGTATGTCCCCATTTGTTAGAGGGTTTTTTCTGCATATTTCCACCTGTACATGTACTATATATTATGGCCTTTGGCCCTAGAGAAATACAAGTTGTCTATTTCTAACATGGTATCAGAGCCTAAGGTCTCGGGTTCGAGTCCTGGCTTTCGCAATTTATCCTAAAATTTCTGTTGACCCCTCTATGTCCACGTATAGGCCTCTTGAGTCATACGTGAGTTTCGCGCGCCGTCGCTCTCTTCCGGTTGCACGTGCTGACTTCTCCCCGTCACACGTGAGAGAGGGTGTTGAAGTGTATAAGTGGATTGCACTAGCCCTTTCCATCAGTTCGGACTTTTTTTTATCACAGAACCATAACTTTTACATTTTGTTTCACAAAACACCAACTTTTGTGATAATCTTTTGCGCAAAACACATAATACGTTATTAGATTGTTTGATAACTGATTAGTGCGCTTGATAACTTTGATTTGGATTTGATCGACGTATAAATGTAGTTGCTTTCTAAACATTATGGTTTCACATTGCTTGCTGCATATTTCGTTATGGGGTTGTGCAATTTCATGAAAAAATGTGGGAGGAGAAGTTGATTTATTTTATGCTTTGGGCTGCTATCTCATTTTGTTTGAATTAAAACTGTACTAGATATATTAATAGCCACTGTTTATATTTATTTAGAATGGAGGATTATGGTGAGGTTTATGGGGGAGAGATGATGTGCAATGTGACGGATTGGTAGGTCGAATCATTTGCCATTTTGGGTACTCAATACTAACTAGTCTGGTTAAAAATTGTCAACACTAGTCTGGTTAAAAATTATGCTACGTGGTTCATCTTTTTGAACATATACTGTCTGGTTAAAAATTGTCAGATATGTGGTTCATCTTCTGGGCAGTCTATGCCTTGTCACTTCAGACAAGCTACAGCGCGTTCGCGACGACACAGTGGCTTTCTGGCATGTAGACCCAACGAACTAATCAGTTATCAAACGATCTACTAACATAATCTGTGTTCTATGCAAAAGAATATCATAAAAATTGGTGTTTTGTGAAATAAAATGCGAAAGTTGTGGTTTTATGATAAAAAGACCCCAACATGTGGTGTCAAGTGATAAAATCTCGACCCTAGGCATCAGGACGTAGGGACGATGACCACGTTGGAACAATGTCGCAGACGTCCATGTTGGGGTATGGATTTGTTGTCGATGAAATGTTGGGTGCATTTGTTTTTCAAAATTCCACCAATTCTATCAATAATCATCAACAATAGTATAAAGAAGCCTAAAAGTAATAAAAATTACAAATAGGTCAAAGTACCACCTAACAACGACTACAAACACTAGCGCGAGCCAAAGGCACGCCGCTGTCCTCGCCGAGCTCGACAAACTTATCGTAGTAGAGCTTGTTATAGTAAACAGACGGGAAGTCGTCATCCTAAGGCCCCAAAGGATCAGCACACTAGAGCAGCAACCATACACGAGTGAACACGAAAACCAAACAGACCCCAGAAGATCTGCTGGCCACACGACTCCACGTGCCTTATGCCGATGCTAGATGCATCACCGGAGCGAGGATAGGACAGGAAGGATCTTATTGTAACTTTAATATGTAGTTATCGCCTCACCATCCCGAAAAGACATAGAAAAACAGTCTAACCAACGAACAAAAACCTCTTGCCGACGAGAGCCCTGGTCCGCCACACCTCCAAGGCCCAAGGCCAACAGAGACGAAACGGACCGGCGGCGTCAGCGACGATGGGAACAGAACCCTAGATGAGTTTCTTCTCAAGTGCCGCCTCCTCCTCTAAGGTCTGTACCGGTTCAAACGAGACTTCTAAATATTAGGTGCGTTTGTGTCGGTACGTCAACTATTTTCTTACTCCGTCCAAAAAGTGACATAACTTTCTTACGCATGTACCAACACATTAAAATACATCCCGTATCTAGACAAAGTTGTATCAGTTAATTTGATAGGAGAAATTACTTGTAAAACCTTGAAATACACATCTCGTGTAGGAACATACTATTCCCGATTTTTACAAACAGAATTTCCATTGCCAAATGATAACAGGCATACGTTTCCAAACATTCCGAGCCCATGGCAATTGCAACCAAGTGATTGTGCCGTGTGCTCAGAACCTTGTACTGTTGGATTTGAGCTGACCGGTCTCGATCTGATCTAAACAAAAAGGAACGCTTTGGGTGTAAACAGTAATTTTAGGAAGGGCAAGGAACGGCGGCTCCATCTAGACGATGAGAGGATATCCAACGACCAACGGGCCAAGGGCCAGAACGCCCGCCACACGCGCTACCCGGACATCGGCGCCGCCACAATGGCGACTCTCTCCGCTCCCTTGCTCCGTTCTCTCCTCCCCATACGCTCATCGGCGCGCCGCTTTCCGGCCGCTGCCCTCACGCACAGCTTCCCTCCTCTCAAATCCCTATTCTTCTCTAGGCCCTATCACACCGCCGTCCGCTCCTCATCCACCGCGTCACCTTCGGCACCGGAAACGGCCAAGGCAACGGGAGAGGCGGCTCAAACAGGAGCATGCGAGGACGATGCGCGGGTCGTGCTCCCAACCAACGAGTCCTCCGAGAACCTACTCCGCCTCCGCCACACCGTAATTCTCCCACCCTTCATTACCCCTCTTCCATAGTGCTTATGCTGCAGTGCTTGCCGTCAGTCGATCAATTTGATAGCGTTGGATGCGTATTGCTGACTGCTGTTGGCTAATTTCGTGTTCAGCATATCGGTATTGTTAGTGTCCCAAATTGATGGTAGTAGTAGGAGTATTGGTTAATTTCTGTTGCGTGCTGGCTGTTGCAGTGTGCCCATGTCATGGCCATGGCTGTCCAGAAGCTGTTCCCCAACTCCAAAGTGACCATAGGCCCCTGGATAGAGAATGGCTTCTACTACGACTTCGACATGGAGCCTCTCACGGATAAGGACCTCAAGAAGATCAAGAAGGAGATGGTGAGCATACACTGGTTGCGTTTCATCATGAGTGGACTGGGTTGAAGTGTTGAAGGAGGGATCATTTGACTTTGTTTATCCATTGTATGTTTCTAGGACCGGATCATCCGAAAGAACCTCCCGTTGGTGAGGGAGGAGGTGTCCAGGGAAGAGGCTCAGGAGAGGATCCAAGCGCTTAACGAGCCATATAAGCTGGAGATTTTGGAGAGAATTAAGGAGGAACCCATCACAATTTATCATATCGGTAAATGCGACCATTGTTTGATTTGAGCATTACTTATCTAATGCCTGCTTGTTTGTTATCATTGAATACCGATTGTTGGGTCATGCAGGAGAAGAGTGGTGGGATCTGTGTGCTGGCCCTCATGTTGAGTCAACTGGCAAAATACAGAGAAAAGCTGTTGAGCTTGAGTCTGTTGCTGGTGCTTATTGGAGAGGTGATGAGAAAAATCAGATGCTACAAAGAATATATGGGACTGCATGGGAGAGTGAAGAGCAATTGAAGGCTTACATCCACTTCAAGGAGGAGGCCAAACGCAGGGATCATCGTCGACTAGGTCAGGACCTTGATCTATTCTCTATAGAGGTATGATATCTTACTTCTATATTTCCTTAAGAAACCAAGCGCAGTCTTAACTTTTCCATCCAACTATTATCCAACATTACCGGATTTTAAAGTAATAACAGACTGAGTACAAATAATATAATGTTGTGTTGCACCATTGGGTATGGATATTGCCCTAGCACCAGTTTATTTGACTACATGTCCGCAACAACCAATATTTGTCGATGATTCATCTGTATGTGTTGTAACTTTCAATTCGATGATTCATCTGTATGTGTTGTAACTTTCAATTCTAACAAAATATCCAGCAATGGTATGTTGTACCCGACTGCTGTATAAATCATGTATGCTGTGTGTTCATGAGTTTTTAATTAATAGTGACTGTTGCCTATGAACATTTAACAGGAGGATGCTGGTGGGGGTTTAGTATTCTGGCATCCAAAAGGTGCTATTATCAGGCACGTCTTAGAAGATTCGTGGAAACAAATTCACCTGCAACGTGGTTATGATCTGTTGTACACTCCACATGTTGCGAAGGCTGATCTCTGGAAGATTAGTGGACATATAGATTTCTACAAAGAGAACATGTACAACCAAATGGATGTAGAAGATGAGCCATATCAACTCCGGCCTATGAATTGCCCTTACCACATCTTGGTATACAAGAGAAAGCTACATTCATACAGGGATTTACCCATCAGAGTAGCAGAGCTTGGAACTGTCTACAGATATGAGCTCTCTGGTGCTCTGCATGGGCTCTTCCGAGTAAGAGGGTTTACACAGGTATTTTATTGATTCTGAATTTCTTATATTTTTCTTCTGATTGCAATACAATGTTTTCATGTTGTCCGCAGTTACCAGACAAATACTGAACATTATTATGGAAGTTTTTTTCTTTTTCTCTGGACTGTTTTCCACATATTTATTCTATCTAGTTTGATCTTAAGCAAAGCCATTGGCCATTCACTTACATTCCAAAGCGACACCTTCTGTTGTGTCCTTTAAAGAAAAGGTGGAAGTACTAAGTCCTGAAACACAGTACTAGATGTGATTTTTGTAACATTACCCTACTGCCCTGTCATTTTAATAATGCACTTAGTGGACGTGAAAGGTTTTATGAGATATAAATACCTTATCAAGTTCTCAACTGTTCTTGGAATTATCTTAAAAATATGTTAATTATATGCAGGATGATGCCCACATATTTTGTCTTGAGGACCAGATAAAAGATGAAATTAGAGGGGTTCTTGATTTAACTGAAGAAATACTGGGGCAGTTTGGCTTCCGGCGTTACGAGGTAAACCTTTCAACCAGGCCAGAAAAATCTGTTGGCAGTGACGACATATGGGAGAAGGCAACAATTGCTCTGAAAGACGCGCTAGATGACAAAGGTTGGGGGTACACGGTTGATGAAGGGGGAGGTGCCTTTTATGGTCCAAAAATTGATTTAAAGATTGAGGATGCTCTTGGAAGAAAATGGCAGTGTTCCACTGTGCAGGTAAGTCATATTTTTGTGCGGAGAAAAAAATATATTGGAGGATTTTTTGGAAGAAAACGGCACATAACACAATTGAATTTTCATATATTTTAGGTTGATTTCAATTTGCCTGATCGGTTTGACATCACTTATGTCGACTCAAATTCCGAGAAGAAGCGGCCTATTATGATTCATAGGGCTGTACTTGGGTCTTTGGAGCGCTTTTTTGGCATCCTCATTGAAAACTACGCTGGCGATTTTCCACTTTGGCTTGCCCCAACCCAAGCCCGTATTCTACCTGTGACAAACAATGAGGTTTGCTCCATTTACTTTGCATTACTTTCATATATTGTCAAATAAATATTGTTACTTCTTTACTAGATTTTTGCAAAGCATACAGTAAAGAAATGTACTGTATAGGTAAAGAACAAACTGTAGGGACGATAACAACATTCTTTTTTATGTGATTCTACTTCGTTTTCTATGCGGGTAGATTCTATTTGTTCGAGTTCAATACCTTCTGCACCAACAAATTCTCTTTCTTGTCTCTGTTTTGTAAGAGTGCTTGCGCAACTTCTTTTTTTGTGTGTTTCTGTTCGATAGATATTTACAGGACACAACATCAGATGTTTGCCTTCATATCATTACTTACAAAGCCATTACACATTTTTCTCAGTTGCAATACTGCAAGGAGGTGGCCTCAGAGCTGAAATCACGAGGCATCCGTGCCGAGGTATGTCACGGCGAGCGCCTACCGAAGTTAATTAGGAACGCTGAGACACAAAAGGTGCCGCTCATGGCGGTTGTTGGTCCTAAAGAAGTGGAAGCCAGGACACTCACCATCAGGTCCCGGCATAGTGGGGAAATGGGCACTATGCCCGTCGACGACTTCATCAGCAAAATCCAATCTGCCGTTGCTGACAAATCTTCATTGTAGATACTCGTCTGTTAAAACTGCAATTCAATATTGTAGAGCAATAGATCTTCTGCACATATACCACCAATACTCCCATGGTCGCTCAGATGAAACATAGCAACCGAGGTCTGCAGGACAGCAGGAGAAGTCCAACAATTTTCTGCACAATTGGCACCAATTTATTCAGGAAAAGAATCCCAACATTCTTGATTGTACATACTACATGGTTTTTGAGAGGGGGTATTTAGTTACCTACCACATTCCATTGCAACTTTCAGCTAGACCTTTTATAGCTCCTCGCATAATTACATGGTTACAGAGATGATGCGATCGCAATATGCGCATCATTGGCGTGTCGTGTATCTCCAGGCAGCGAGGACAGCTCGATTAGTAGTCCTGCCCGAACCAGGCACCGTTTACGCAGGATGAACGGGCGGGCGTATTTGTTGCGACAATTTGCCTGGTCGGGCAGACACTGAGATTGTAATGGCTGGAGACGTGCGCGGCCACTCGCTGCTGCAGAGCGGGAGCAATTGGGCACTGCTCAGAGCATACCCAACGGCGGGCGGTCCAAATGCCCTTCCCACCCAGCGGGGGAGCAAACTGTCCCTTCGCCCTGGACATGCGCATTCGTGGTTCAAGTCGGGAGTCATTTGCGCTGGCGCGTGTCACACGTCCTCCCCTCGCTTCGCCCCTGGGCCCACATGCCATCGACCCAAACCTAGCTCATTGATGAAGGCCGCTGAACTGCGTGTGCACCCCCTCTTTTGCTGACGTCAAAGCTGGCCGTGTCGCCTGACGCCTGCGTCGACCTAGGCCAGGGCGTTTCTTCCCGACTGGCGCAGTCGCCATCGCCGTCTCCACCCTCGCCGCCAGAGACCGGTGCCATCGACCTCTCCGTGTTCGAGTCCGCCGTCACCACCCACAACAACATGAACTAGGACAGGTTGTGCCTTCTCAAAAAGTTCGCGCCGGTGGTCGACGAGTAAGAGCACCACGAGGTCGTGTTGCGGGTGCTCGGCGACGCGACCAGCCTATGGTCCGTGGAGGTATTGTTCGACCGCGTCGGACAGATGTACCTCACGAACGACTAGAAAGTGTTCGCTCGCGCGCACGCCATTGAAGTCGGGCACTTCCTCGTCTTCACTTACGAAGGCGACGCCATGTTCACCGTTAGCGTCTTCAACCATGCTTTATGCCACCGCCACTAGCACTCAGACTCCATGACTAGGTTAGACGTAGATGCTTGGGTCTCTCGATTATCTACTACGTTTTTCTACCTCCTCTATATGCTATTGCAGCAACCAAACTGACCATAAACTATGTAGAAGCAAAGCAGATGTAGCCCTGATTTTTTTTCAAACCATGCAAGAGCCTTGCATGTGTTATATTAGAAAAGGGAATGCCATAAAAATGGCTAATGTCTTATAGGGATTTACATAAAGGTACAAACAACCTGTAACGGATATAAGAATACTACTACTAATAAAAACAACCAAGTACCATGGAAGGAAGCTATCCTTCTATGATTCCGAATTAAGATCCTGAAAGGTTCAAACGACCCCAACGACCAGAGTTTTGCTTCCCCCTTAATCTGTTCTATTAGGATGTTGACAAGTTTGAAACTCTTTTAAAAAATACTCTAGCATTTCGTTCCCGCCACACCGACGAAGTGATCAATATTATAAGCGAATTGAAATTTATACTGATGTCTTTTGGCAAACTGGCGCTGTGTCCACCACACTCGAAGAGTTAGGTCCATGATCGAGGTAATCTGCTGCAGATGATGTTTACGACCGCACATCCTGTGAATAAATGATGTGCACTCTCCTCTGTAGCATTGCATTTTTCATTGTGAGGTAAGCCGCGCTTTGCAAGACGATCAGCAGTCCACACCCTGCTGCGAACAAAGAGCCAAGCTGCCATTTTACATCGAAGAGGAGCCCAAGTGTTCCAAATTGCAGCAGCTATATCAGAGGTGATTTTTTCCTTTGAAATATGTCTGGTAAACTGAACTGGTTGAGAAACGACCGTTCGATTCCCAAGACCAAAACCACCCCTCTTCTTCCTCTGGTATGCCTTGAAATAGGTTTTTGCCCCGCTATATTAATATAGCAAACACCCACTACAATCAATGAGGGTCTTGAACCGAAAGAAATACTATGGCAGTAGCAAACACAGACCCAAAAGAAAAAAGAGTTTTGGCCATCCACTTTGAGAACAGCTTGGAACGTGCTAGAGGTGTTTCTCCCTCTCTCCTCCCTCTCCCTCTCTCCACCCCTCCTCCCGTTGAGAGTCGCCGCCCTCGTGCTGGGCCTCCCCCGACTCCTCTCCATCGGCTTTGCCGGCTGGAGTTGGAGAAGGGGGAGCGCCAAAGTAGATAGGTTTAGGGGTAGGTTTGGCGATATGCCGGTTGCGGGCGCTGTGCCTGGTAGATGGAGCAGATGGGGAGATCTTGGCGTTGGGATCTGGCCAGCCCTAGGGTTCCTCCTTCTTCTCCTTCAACCAATGGTCGGAGGGGGAAGTGGAGTGGAGAAACACCGCCTCCTGGAATAAATCCAACGCTGGTTACCTGGTGAAGACCTGGTCCTGCGGGCAGCGATTCTTCTCGGCCGGCCGTGGCAGCGAGGGGGAAGGTTGCCGTCCTGCAGTGCGTGGTGAGCTGGAGTGGCTCCTGACCGGCCTTGGTGGCGAGGGGGAGTACTTAGGCGACGTCGCGGCCTGGTCTCTCCCTGGGCGACCCTATTGTCGGATTTGCTGCAGATGCATCTTCTACGGCTTCCCTCCCTCATCTCGGGTAGGAGATCTGAGGGAGGAGCTCGGTTTCTGGGCGCATCGGCGGCAGATCCTGGAAGCTCATCGTTGCTGCTTTTCGGTATCTTCTCCTGATCTGGACGCGGAGGTCGCATATGCCATGGATGTTGATCTGAGCGATGGCGGTGATGAACTCTCCTGGAGAAGTGAAGCCATCTTTTTCTGCAGATCCAAATCGGAGGCATGCAACCAGCCGATTATCCAAGACGCATCGAGGCTAGCAAGCTCGCCGGTGAGAACCGGCGCTCCTTCAACCTCCATCGTGAGGCCAGTCAGAAGCAGATGCGTGTTGGAAGGAGGACCCAATTGCGTTTTTTGTTTATCTTCTAGGGTGCTCTTTGTAAAGCGTCTGGACCTGTTTTTCTTTTCCTATTTCTTAGGGTCCAGCGTGAAAATGTGTAGCTCCACCGTCGTAATTTAATTTAAGGCTTCCTGCCCCTTCCGGGGCTCTCCTGTTCAAAAAAATAAAAAATAAAAAAGAAAATAGATATAGAGGCGGATCGACTAAGCGAAGATAACCCACAACCGCTACGCCCTCCAAAGAAGTACTACCACACTCCTAGCTCTGAGTCATCAAGTACCAAGCAACACATTCAACAAGGATGTGAGCGTTGCTGCCCATACCAGCGCACTAGTCCTAGGGTTTCCCTAGGCACGCTGAAGAAAGCGGACGGATGGTAGCCAGGACACCCTCCAGGAAGAAAATGTGCCACCCGATGCCGACAAGGATTTCTCCCGAAAAACCCTATCCACAACCCCCGGATGATCAGAAGCACAGGAACCCCACGAGGACGAGGCCTCGACAACACCAGACTCACTGCCCACCAACATGCGCCACTATGATCACGAAACCGCAATCTTCGTCACCGAAGCTGCTGTCATGAGGTCTGTCATATGGATGCGAGGAGTAGCTTGAACCAGGCTTGGCCGTACCACGGCCGCGCGGGAGGGAACTGCCTCCACCGCCTTAGTGGTAGTCGACCGGACGAGGCCACAACGCATATCAATCCCAGTTAGGCCCGGTCGGGCTCAGCGGGCCCATAAAGCCTCCGTGGAGGCACACCAGTCCCAAGGGGGTTCGGTTGGGCCCAGACTAGGCCCGTAAAGCCCGTCGCCACGCTGCAATAGGCCAGTCGCTGTCACCGCTACTCCCTGCACGAGTTACACCACCACCAACTCAAGAGCATGTCACTCGCAGGACAGGCCCGCCTACTCAACCTAGATGGAGCCCATAGGACCTAGATCTGGGCCGAGGGCATAGAAAGCGCCGCCCTGCCGCGCGACACTCCCCTGCCGCACGACGCTGCCCCACAGCACCAATAGCACGCCGTCGCCACGCCACCACCCAGCTTGTGCCGAGCCAGTGCCGCCCTAAGAGCACTGCCACCGGAGTGAAGGATCCTCGACTCCGCCTCCAAATCGCGCGGGGAAGAGCAGATCGACACCGTCCGGGCTTCGCCCGACGGCCCCTGCCGACGGTGGCGATGGGGGAGGGACTGAGGCAAGGGAAAGGGGTGGCGGCGCTCCGTCGCCTCGGGGGGGGGTGTTTTTTTCTACGCCCGTTTTCCCCTTCCTCTTGTACTAGAGCACAACTGGTTCCGAGCACACCCCAAACATATAAAATCGAACACATTTCATGTCTGATTTGGAGCACAGCTGTTAGGATGCTCTCAGCCGTTAAGACGATATGAATCGGGCTGAGCCAAAAAATCTCTTCTTTCTTCCACGCGTCTCCCCCAACTCCCTCTTCTCTAAGTGGTGCCTTGCCGAAGCCAGGCCGCCCCCAATCTTTCTCTGCCGGCGTTGTCGGTTGGAGATGGCGAAGGGGAGGCACTAGAGTAGTTAGGATAGGTAGTAGTAGCGGCATGTTGCCGGAGGTGGGCGTTCTTCCCGTAGTTAGAAGAGTATCTCGCGGTCTGAGCAGCCAGATCTACGGCTTAGGGTTCCTCGTCGACGCGCTTTCGATTCTTGGTGGTCGGAAGACGGCGACGTTGAGCACCTCTTCTTTGAATAAAGCCGTTTGCGGTGCTCCTTCCATTGAGTCCCCGTTCGATTTGGTTCTTTCTCTGGCCGGCCGTGGTGGCGGGGGGAGTTGGACGATTTCTGGCTGGTGGCGAAGCGGCGGAGCGCCTCCGAGCTACTCCTGGTGGCTATCGAGCGGCGTCAGGAGGTCGCCCGACCCTTTCGCTCTCTATGCTCCTGTGGTAGGAGCTACAGAGGGTTTCGGTGGTTGCGGCGGTTCAGTCATAAAGCTTAGTGGCTCTTCGGCGACGTGTATGGCGTTGAGCTTCCTCTCCTTCTCTTGGCCTACCGTGGTGGCGAGGGACAGAAGGGAGGGCGCCTCAATGTGAAAGACGAAGCCGAAGACCATGGAAGTTGCGGCCATTAGATCTTCCTCGCAGCGGTCCTACGTCGCGTGGATGCTGGACCGCTGCCCGTTCTGGCCGAAGGGCGTTTCAGGGTTTCAACTTCCATTGGAGGCCCTTTCAAGCTTTGCACCGGAGCTCGACAGTTCGTCCTCAACAAGTGGTTCATCCCCGGAGAGTGCGAATTGGCCGGGTGCACTGCTTCTCCGGTTCTGAAAGCGTCACGAGCAAGAGACTTCGATCTCGTCGATGGCTGGTGATCGCCGCAGTTTGGTGGCAGCGTCGACCTGGGACTTGATTGCTTTCTTCCTTTCTTTTTTGAGGTGTTTTCCGTAAAAAAGAGGCCCCTATCTATTTTTTCTAGTTTAGCTAGGGTGCTTATTGCTAGGGGCTTCTTTGCATTTTGTACCTGCCACGTGGATTTTATATGCAGCTTCTAGGGTCTCCTTGACCCTTTATACCGTTCAAAAAAAAAAAAATCGGGCTGAGCCTGTGCGTGTAGGCAGGGACCCAACTGATTAATTGAGCATCAGTCGCTCCGCGTGGAACGGCATCATCGTGGTGTTGCAGATCCACGCATGATTGGAGCGCGATGGACGGACCCAATTTTACCGGGCAAGTCTAGACAGCACCTGGGACAAAAACCTGCAGGGTCGAGGACACTGGGATAGGGTAGGGTGGACACACATCTCTCTCGGATCTTCACCTGCCCCGTCAGTAAAAAATCCCAGCAGCGTAAGAGCAGTAGCACACCAGATTCTCCCATATATGAACAAGTTTGTCGGCCTTCCAGCATAAAAATTACAAGTTGCAGGTTGTAACTCCCCTCGTCGATTCTTCGACAGGGTCAGAGGGAACCCGCCGCCGAACCGTGTGCTAGCCCCTTTTACAGCCACCACAACCCAGCCAAACCAAGTGACCGAGAAAACGAACGAACGTACTATACTAGAGAAGTTGAAAAACAACTCTCGTCTTTATTACCAATGAAACAGTTGCCCCTTTGTTGCCGGATCGATCCAGAATAAAAAGATAATAGTACTAGTAGTAAACGCCAGTTCTTGGAACCATTTGTTTAGCTACTTCCAGTTTCACAGCAATGATTTTTGAGATAGGATAGGAAAGTGGCTAATTAATCTGCAACTGGACTCTAGGAGCAAGCAGGGCTATATAGCCTCTCCTATCCACCACCATTGTGCACGCAAGCTAGGCAACAATAAACCACACCCCCAACTAACGCTACAGTTGTACCAGGTGCGCGCCGCGGGACGAGAGAGAGAGAGGGGCTTGCAGTTGCAGCGCGAGTCGTGACCCTCACGTCGTCTCCACTCCCCCTTCTCCCTCTCCTCTGGCGAGGTCTCCTCCTCTCCCCGGCGCAGAGAATTAAAACCTCCTTATCCTCTCTGGCGCGCTGCTGCCATTGCTCTGCTGCTGGATCCAACCATCCAGACCGTTCTCCCTCCCCACCTCCACTGCTCCGCGTGTGCTCGCGCGCTCTCTCTTTTTGGAGCCTTGCGCCGCGTTCCTTTCCCTCTGTCACAATCCGCTTCGACGTTTCTCTACCAGCGCCTTCCGCTTTGCTCTCTCTCCTTTTGGTGCACCCAGCTCTCGATACCCGTGCCGTGCCACCCCCCCTCCTCAATCCTCCTAGTCGCCTTTTTTGGCCACGCTCTCCTCTTTTTGTCTCCACGTTCCTGGCTACCCGTTGAACAAGCCACTCGATCTTGTGCTGCGGGTGAGGATGTCGTCGGCGGTGGAAGCGGCCATCTCCTGCCCCAAGGTCGTCGACATCGCGGCGCCCGGCCCGGAGGAGGCCGCCAAGGAGCGCGTGGTGGTGGAGAACGGCAACGGCGACTGCGCCGACGCCGCGACGAACGGGAAGAAGTGCGTCGAGGCGGCGGCGGCAGCGCATTGCCGGAAGGACGACGAGGAGGACGAGGACGAGGACGGGGAGAAGGTCCCCGAGCACATCGACCTCGGCCCCATCCTCAGCATCAAGGACCAGCTCGAGAAGGACAAGGTACGACGCGCCATATGTCGCTCCCTCCTGAATTCATGCATCTTCTTGCTGCCGCTGATGTGGATCGATCGGTCGATGAATAATGCGTTCTACCTGTCCTGAATTTGCAGGACGACGAGAGCCTGAGGAGGTGGAAGGAGCAGCTCCTGGGCAGCGTGGATTTGAACTCCGTCGGAGGTAAAACCTCTCCAACCATCTAAGAACCCGGCTTCAGTTTCGAATTTCGATCGCTGCTCCCGTTAATCGCCTCTCGTACTACTCGCTAATAGTACCCTGCTTAATGGCTGGCACAGTATAGAAGTACAGTAATAAGTATATTGACAACCGGCACTCGCATCAGTTTTGCATGTGAGCACCGCCGTGTCGTCTCAACTCGCACGATCCCGTGACACCGTCCGTAGCTTTCCGTGACTAATCTGAAAGTGTATCTATCTCTGCATCGGCTGGCCGGCCGGCCGGCCGGCCGTGCCGTAATAAACACAAACAGAGAAAATGTGAAAGGTGGTGGGGGCTCCGTTGGATTGTCCGGCCGGCGGTCCGGCCTTTGTCTTTTCGTGCTAATCATCATTTCGTGAGGAAAAAGACCGGAGCCCTCTTTTTTTGGTTGAAATGCACTGCTTTGGCCGGTCCCCGTACGTTGCCGTGCACCCTCATCGAGTTGAACGCACTGCTTCGTCGTCGAATTCAGATCCAGGGAGGTACTAGTACTGTACTGTACTGCCGAGCAGAGCAGGGCTTTCTTCCTACCCTGAAAGTGATGTGTCCGGGGAATAACTAATAGCGTTCTGATTGTCGTGGTGATAGCTAAGTTTAACACGGTAGGACGTTAAGCACGTTCCTGTTTTCAGGAAGACAAGCCAGCAACTTTCTGGCAGCAGGATTTAAGAGTTGAAATCGGTCCAGTAAATTCTTTGGCGCGCAGAAAGACCCGTCACATAGTCGTCCGCTCGGATATGCGAAGAGTATTCAGAATTTGATCTCAAGGTTTGTTGAATCCATGAGGGACACTGACTGAATTAATTTTCGGTGCAGAGACGCTGGAGCCTGACGTGAAGATCATGAGCCTCTCCATCCAGTCCCCGGGCCGGCCGGACATCTTCCTGCCGCTGCCGGTGGAGCCCAACGCCAAGGGCGTGTGGTTCACCCTCAAGGAAGGCTCCCCCTACAACCTCAAGTTCACCTTCTCCGTCAGCAACAACATCGTCTCCGGCCTCCGATACACCAACCGCGTCTGGAAGACCGGAATCAAAGGTGAGACTGGTTAAAACTAGCTGACTAAAACGACCGATTCAGGCAGCGTGCGTGGGTGCTCACGGTTAATTATTTTGGTTCGCTGGCGCAGTGGACAGCACCAAGGAGATGCTCGGCACCTTCAGCCCGCAGCCGGAGGAATACACGTACGTCACGCCGGAGGAGACCACGCCGTCGGGGATGTTTGCCCGGGGATCCTACTCTGCCAGGACCAAGGTAAGTTGAACGACTGACGATCACCACAAGCTTGATCGAATGTGTATGCTGCCTATATATGCTGCTAGTTCAGGGTTCAGAGGCAATTGTCAACGTGCTTCTTGTGCAGTTCCTCGACGACGACCGGAAGTGCTACCTGCAGATCGACTACACATTCGACATACGCCGGGACTGGCCGTCCTCGAGCTGAGCCTTTCCTTGGACAACCAGTTCGTGGCCACTCTGTGTAGAAGTGAAAGCTGCAGCCTGCCTGGGTTACTGTTACCGGTGAAGGAGAGAGAGTCTTTGTTTCGTTTATGTTTCACCTCCATTTGTCCTTTCCTTTTTCTTTTTGCTCTAATTAGGGTTCTTGTCTCTCGTGGGTGCGTGTGTATATTGCCATTTTGTTCGGCCGTTAAATTGTCAGGACAGTCAACCCGTCCGTTTTACTGTGTTGTGAGCTCTGTCAGGGTCCGGGTTTCGATCGAACTGGATGTTTGGGTTCATGTAATGCACCGGAGCAATGCAGCTGCACTTCTTGTAATGCTTGAAAGAGGATATCTGTCCACTCACGTACTGAATGTTTGTGTTCATCTACTGACCTTGGTTTTAGTGTGTAGGGATGGCAACGGGTACACATTACCCCGGCGGATAAAAGCCCATTAAAAATACGGGCATGGGACAAATAATTGTCTATAGGTATGTAATGGCATAAAATCTTACCCACTTGGGTAAAACGGGGACGGGTATGCAATCGTAAAATCCATACCCGCGTACATGTTAACTTTTTTACAAATGGGCTTTCATATTATTCTGCCATACTTAGTTGTGTTATGAATTTGTTGTATGACCGTGTTCTGATGTTTACTATAATGTGTTGTTGTTCATGTTTATGACATGTTGTAATTTATGAGCAACTGCTCACTAGTGGAAACGAGGTCTTTTGTTGATCCCGAAAAGGGGCTTTAACACCGGTTCTTCTACGAACCGGTGTTAAAGGGGGGGGGGCCATACCAGCGTGGCCCCTGCGGCAAAAAAGGAGCCCCCCTTTAACACCGGTTCGTGCCACGAACCGGTGTTAACGGTCCCTGCAGCAGTGGCCCGCGCACCCCCCCTTTAACACCGGTTCATGGCATGAACCGGTGTTAAAGGGGGGGGGGAAGGGGGGGGGGGCTATATAAGACACCACCCCAGCCCACACACACCCCACTCTTCCATTCTTTCACATTTTGGAGCCTAGCAAGAGGGTGTGAAGAGTGCTAGTTTGTGTTTTTTTCATATGCACTAGAGGTGTTCGGTGAAATGCCCGAGAGCTCAAAATAAGCTTTCTTGTTGCTCTTTCCGTCTCGGTCGAGGTCGGCAACTATAGTTTCATGTGTCATTGATGTACTATATATATAAATGGTCATCTCCCTATTATTTTTTGATATATACTACATATTAATGCAGATGAATCGGCAATGGATGTACGGTGACCGCCGCACTTCCGAGTACATTACGGGCCTCCAAAATTTCATCGTTGTGGCTAATGCAAACCGTGGTCACAATGGTTTTATGTGCTGTCCGTGTGTTCACTGCCAGAACAAGAAAGACTACTCAAATACCAGAACCATTCACGCCCACCTGCTTCGATCCGGTTTCATGCCCAGCTATAATTGTTGGACCATGCACGGAGAAAAAGGGGTTGTGATGGAAGACAACGAAGAAGAAGAGGATGATGAAAACTATCATAATATGTATCCTGAATATGATGATAATGCAACGGAGGTAGATAATGAAGATCAAGAGGGAGCAGATGGGCCCGCTGGTGACGATCTTGGTCGGGCCATTACTGATGCAAAGGAAGAATGTGAAACTGAAAAGGAGAAGGAGAAGCTGGAGCAGATGTTAAAGGATCACAAAACATTGTTGTATCCAACTTGCGAAGATGGCCACAAAAAGCTAGGTGCCACACTGGATTTGCTGCAATGGAAGGCAGAGAATGGTGTGACTGACAGCGCATTTTCAAAGTTGTTGGTAAAAATGAAGAATCTTCTTCCAAGAAATAATGAGTTGCCCGACAGTACATACCAAGCAAAGAAGGTTGTCTGCCCTCTAGGATTAGACGTGCAGAAGATACATGCCTGCATTAATGACTGCATCCTCTACCGCGGTGAGAAGTACGAGAATTTGGATGCATGCCCGGTATGCACTGCACTGCGGTATAGGGCGAGGACCCTAGGAAGAAGGTTCCCGCCAAGTTTATGTGGTATGCTCCTATAATACCACGGTTAAAACGTCTCTTCAGAAATAAAGAGCATGCCAAGTTGTTGCGATGGCACATGGAAGACCGTAAGAAAGACGCGATGTTGAGACACCCTGCTGATGGGTCACAGTGGAGAAAAGTCGAGCGAGAGTACCCGGACTTCGCACGTGACGCAAGGAACTTAAGGTTTGGTCTAAGTACAGACAGCATGAATCCTTTTGGTGAGCAGAGCTGCAGTCACAGCACCTGGCATGTGACCCTATGTATCTATAACCTTCCTCCTTGGTTGTGTATGAAGAGGAAGTTCATTATGATGCCAGTGCTCATCCAAGGCCCGAGGCAACCCGGCAACGACATTGATGTGTACCTAAGGCCATTAGTTGAAGAACTTTTACAGCTGTGGGCCAAACCAGGTGTACATATGTGGGATGAGCACAAAGGGGAGCCATTTGACCTACGAGCATTGCTTTTCGTAACCATCAATGATTGGCCTGCTCTTAGTAACATTTCAGGGCAGACAAACAAGGGATACAATGCACGCACACACTGTTTAGATGATACTGAAAGTGTATATTTGAATAAATGTAAGAAGGTTGTGTACCTAGGGTATCGCCGATTTCTTCCGAACCTGCATCCAGTAAGAAAGAAAGGCAAGCATTTCAAACGTCTGGCAGAACCCCGGAGGAAGCCTGTCCTCCGTACAGGTGAGGAGGTATTTGGTATGGTCAAGGACCTAGAAGTAATCTTTGGAAAAGGTCCTGGCAGTCTATCTGTTCTGAATGACGATGCCGGACACACGCCCATGTGGAAGAAGCAATCTATATTTTGGGACCTACCCTATTGGAAAGTCTTAGAGGTCCGCTCTTCAATCGACGTGATGCACGTGACGAAGAATGTTTGCGTGAATCTGCTAGGCTTTCTAGGAGTGTATGGGAAGACAAAAGATACACCGGAAGCACGACAGGACCAGCAACATCTAAAGGCCCCTGAAGAGCCTATGCATCCTGAGAACGAGAAGGGTAAACGATGCCACTTAACTCCTGCTAGCTACGCTCTTACCAAAGCAGAGAAGGAAATCTTTTTTGAATGTCTGAGCAGTATCAAGGTCCCGTCTGGCTTCTCGTCGAATATAAAGGGAATAATAAATATGGCAGAGAAAAAATTCCAAAACCTGAAGTCTCATGACTGCCACGTGATTATGACACAATTGCTTCCGATTGCATTGAGGGGGCTTCTACCTGAAAATGTTCGAGTACCCATTGTGAAGCTATGTGCATTCCTCAATGCAATATCTCAGAAAGTAATCGATCCAGAAAGCCTACCAGGGTTACAAACAGATGTGGCCCAATGTCTTGTCAGCTTTGAGTTGGTGTTCCCACCATCCTTCTTCAATATTATGATGCATCTCCTGGTTCACCTAGTAGAAGAGATTGCCATTCTCGGTCCTGTATTTCTACACAATATGTTCCCCTTTGAGAGGTACATGGGAGTCTTAAAGAAATATGTTCATAACCGTGCTAGGACAGAAGGAAGCATCTCCAAGGGCTATGTAACAGAGGAGGTCATTGAGTTCTGTGTTGATTTTATTCCTGACCTTAAGGCGATTGGTGTTCCAGAATCACGACATGAGGGGATACTGCGTGGAAAAGGCACCCTAGGATGTAAAGCAATGATATGTAGGGACGGGCATTCTCTCAATCAAGCACACTACACGGTTTTACAAAGATCTATCTTGGTTGCCCCGTATATCAATGAACACAAGAATTTAATACGCCTCAAACACCTGGGGCAGTCTGATGAATGGATTATAAGTGAACACATGGCGAGTTTTGGCGGCTGGCTGCAAAGACTTCTCACGAATAACACCACTGTTGGGGATCAGCTGTACTTGTTGGCAAGGACACCATCTTCGACTGTATGTACTTTCCAAGGGTACGAGATAAATGGGAATACATTTTACACGATAGGCCAAGATAAAAAGAGCACCAACCAAAACAGTGGTGTCCGCTTCGATGCAGCAGAAGACAATGGGCAAAAGACCACGTATTATGGGTTCATAGAGGAGATATGGGAACTTGACTATGGACCTAATTTTAAGGTCCCCTTGTTTTGATGCAAATGGGTCAAGCTAACAGGAGGAGGGGTTGAGGTAGACAAGAAGTACGAAATGACAACGGTGGATCTCAACAATCTTATGAAGAACTTAGACGAACCATTCGTCCTAGCCAATGATGTGGCTCAGGTTTTCTATGTGAAGGACATGTCCTCCAGACCAAAAAAAAAGAAAAAAAATATGCAAACGAATACATCATATGATGAGCCAAAGCGTCACATAGTTCTTTCAGGGAAAAGAAACATCATGGGAATCGAGGACAAGACAGACATGTCAGAAGATTATAATAAGTTTGATGAAATTCCGCCCTTCACAGTGAAAACTGACCCAAGCATTTCGTTAAGTAAAGAAGATGCTCCATGGTTACGTCTGAAGCGATCATAAGGAAGGACATATGCCAAGAAGTTCATGCTCATATTATGTAACTCTAGTTCATGTTTTTAATATTAATACATGTCTTGAGTGTTAGTCATGTTTTGTGGATGGACCGGGACTATGAGAAGAAGTTGTCCCGATTCGTACTTACCATTAAGATCTGATCTCCAAACGCGCGCGGTCACATATTAGGGAGTGACTCTATGACCAGTTTCTTGGAGATGCCGGAGGACTAGGCTCCGTCGGCATCTCCCTGAAACTGGCCGTAGTGGTGTCCCTGCTCTCGAAAACCATCTTGCAGCTTTGTAACTTCTCTAACTAGATCAATACACCTGGGAGCTAACTAATTTCACATATTAGGGAGTGCCTCTATGACCAGTTTCTCGGAGATGCCGGAGGACTGGGCTCCGTCGGCATCTCCCTGAAACTGGCCGTAGTGGTGTCCCTGCCTCAAACTGGCTGGAGGACTGGACTCACAAGGATGCCTATTTATAGTACAAGCAGCTCGACATAGTGTTGACACTTACGAAATAATGTCGACACTCACCCCTATTATTAGTGTTGACTCGTGTTTTGTCCCGGATGGTGTCTCCAACCGGGACTAAAGGTTCATCTTTAGTCCCGGTTGGTGTCTCCAACCGGGACTAAAGGTTCATCTTTAGTCCCGGTTGGTGACACCATCCGGGACAAGGTACACGCCGCACGACATAATGTCGACACTCACCCCTATTATTAGTGCTGACTCGTGTTTTGTCCCGGTTGGTGTCTCCAACCGGGACTAAAGGTTCATCTTGAGTCCCGGTTGGTGACACCATACGGGACAAGGTACACACCGCACAACATAATGTCGACACTCACCCCTATTATTAGTGCTGACTCGTGTTTTGTCCCGGTTGGTGTCTCCAACCGGGACTAAAGGTTCATCTTTAGTCCCGGTTGGTGTCTCCAACCGGGACTAAAGGTTCATCCCGCCATTTTTTCCCGCCATTTTTCTTCCCGCCAGTTCTTCTTCCCGCCATTTTTCTTCCCGCCATTTTTCTTCCCGCCATTTTTCTTCCCGCCATTTTTCTTCCCGCCAGTTCTTCCCTCCACTTCTTCCCGCTAGTTCACTATATATATATGTAGGGGGTTGGCCTCCATTGTCATTGCACATCTCTAGACTCATATCTGTAACCTCATCACTCTTTCCCATGGCTTCCACCGTAGCACTAACCCCCAGGGAGGCGGAGGCGCTTTGCGCCTCGAACTACCCCTGCCCGCCGGGCTACTGTGTCCCCGTCGGCTGGATGCTGAGCGTCGGAGGCATGCCGGTTCCTCCTGTCCCTCTAGGTGTGGCGCGCCGGATGGACATCATGAACCACTACTACTTTGAGCTCACGCCGGAGCAGCGGAGGAATCCCAGATGGCATCCCGACTATTTCCCTACTTGGGAAGCCTTCTTCGTGGATCGGCATGAGAGGGCGCTCGCCAGGCACGAGGAGGACGGCCCACGTCCTCCTAACTTCAACGAGGCCGAGGCTATGGTGGCGCGGTCGGACTTTCCAGAGCATCATGGCCTATGACACTTCCGCCGACTCTAACCCCCGTCTGCGCTACCCTCAAGTCCAGCCCACGCGCTACCCTCAAGTCCAGCCCACGCGCTACCCTCAAGTCCAGCCCACGCGTACTCTCCAGAGGTTCAATTACGGCGACCCCGACGACGACAGCGATGACGGCGGCGGCGAGTACGACGACTACAGTGGCGAGTATTACAGGTGTAGGCAAGAGCATGACTGAATCACTCCAACATTCCGAAACAAGTTCGGCCGATTGTTACTTAATCTGGCCATGTATCTTAATTTTCAGTTCTTTTATGTATCTTAATTTTCAGTTCCAGTTCGGTCGATTGTTACTTAATCTGGCCATGTATCTTAATTTTCAGTTCTTTTATGTATCTTAATTTTCAGTTCCAGTTCGGCTTTATGTAACTGTCTCAAAATGACCTATCTCATTCGAGGTTTCTTGGCTTTCAGGTCAAATTACCAATGTTATGGCTAGAATCAAGGCATAGTTTGTGATAATATGGCCATATTGTGCATACATGTGCATCATGGCATGGCAAACAATGTTGCAAGAGGAAGTTTTCCTTTTTATCGCACCAAAAAGGCATTTTCCATTTTCTGAGCATAAAAAACGGACGATTTTGTGAAGCAACCACCAAATGGCTAATTCAAAAAACCACCAACACATTTTACAAAAATACTAGACCACCTTATATGCACAATGTACCAACAGGGGGATCTGAAACCTTTCCGTCCACCTCTGGTGAAAAAGACAAATTCCTACCGAATCGGCAGGAAGTGGGTCAGATATGAACTACAAGTACATGATACGATGCTCATGATTTTTTACAAAAATCATTTTTAGGTTCACAATATGCTATTTTATCAAAAAACAATGCAAGTTGAGCGAGGCTTGGTGAGATTCAAGTGTATAAAAAAGATGCGACATTTAAATATCCAATCAATTCAAAAATGTTAATACAAAAGATGCGGCATTAAAATATGATTTGATCTAATAAAAATCATTTTTAGATGCTTAATATTTCTTATGTTCAAAGTTTTAGGATTTAACAATTTATTTTGGTTTGAATTGAATAATCAAAATTTATATGTAAGTGTTTTAATTATTTTGAAAATTTTCATGTAAAGTAAATATAAAATGATTTATATGAATGGATAGAAATTATTTTTATGAAAATTATGATATATTATTCATATTTTTCTGAGTTGAAATGAAAAAGATATGAATTTTATAAATTCATATCATATTTTTTGAATTAAAAATGCCCCTTTAATGCATGAAATAAATGCCCCCCCCTTTAACACCGGTTCCAGACAGGAACCGGTGTTAAAGGGGGGGGGGCATTTATTTCGTTTCCCGCGCGCACCCCCCCTTTAACACCGGTTCCAGCCACGAACCGGTGTTAAAGGGGGGTAATAAATGCGCGCGGGAAACGCCCCCCCTTTAACACCGGTTCCAGCCACGAACCGGTGTTAAAGGGGGGGTGTATTTATTTCACCTTCCCCTTCCTTTCTTCCCCCCACTGAGCCAGATCGATCGAACACACCGCCGCAGAGAGATCGAAGCGCCGCCACCGCTGCTTCGGAGCTCGAGGTCCTCCGTCTCGCCGCCCCCGACCCGCCGTCTCGCCGCCGCCGCTTCGGAGCTCGAGGTCCGCCGCCCTCGACCCTCTCTTCCCCGCATCCTTCCCCTCCCTCTAACATGGTGGGGCTCCGCCGCTCCTTCGACGCCTAGACGCCCGCGCCTAGCCCTCCAACGCCTGCTCCGGCCGCTCCTGGCCCTCCCCCGCTCCTCCCGGACAAGGCCACCCGCGCCTGGCCCTCCTCATGCTGCTCCCGGTCACGTACGCCCGACCCTCCGCCGTTCCTTCCGGACGAGGTCGGCCACGCCCGGCCCTCCGTCGCCCACTCCCGGCCGAGGTCGCCCGCATCAGGTCTTCCGCCAAGGTCGTGGATGAGGAGGCTATGGCTGGCGTTGACGTCTGCGCACGCGAGCTGCTGCCGAGCCATGTAGTGGTAGGAATCGGTTTTGCTATAAACAACTATGGTGTTTTTCAGTCTATTTTTTTTAAACAAATATTCATGTCAACATAAAATTATTCACTTGGTTCAAAATAATCATTCACGAGATTTAAAAAAGTTTACAAGGTTTTAGAAACTATACACGATGCCTATAATCATCGTATAGTTAGAAAGAATCTTCATGTGAAACTAAAAATGATTGCACGGTTCAAAAGAATTATCCATGAGGTTTAAAAGAATTTGCAAGGTGAAAAAATATTGGCAAGGCTTTAAAATGTTCTTATAGGTTTAAAATTATGTTCATATTGACGGTGATGGGTGGATTTTGGCCACGCGCGTCTGATGGCCAGACTCTCGACAAGTTTAGAAACAGGGAATCCATCCAAACCCTCCGACACTGAGAGGATATCGAGGGAAACCCTAGGACAAGTCCGGGCAACAGCGTCGTCGACGTCGCATTCCTTCTTGAAGGTGTTGCTTGAAACACAGTGCTTCGAAGTGTTAGGAGTGAGGTGGGACAACTCCGGAGGGCGCAGCGGTCACGAGTCATTTTCGTTCGTCGATCTGCTCGATGTCGGCATTTGTTTCTTTTATTTTTCTCTTTATTTTCTTTTGGGTTAGATTGTGCTGTTACTTTTCTGTTGCTCCAACATTTTCGTTGTATCTTGTGATTGCTATATTAATATAGCGGGGCGCAAGCCTATTTCGAGGAGCCCTGACCACCTCGCTCTCTTCCCCGTGCAGGAGCGTCTCGCCGCCGCCGCTTCGGAGCTCATAGGCCACGCCTAAACGCCGACGCCGCCCGCCGCCCGACGAGCCCGCCGCTAGCACCGCCGCCCGACGAGACCGCCGCATCCGTCCGACGAGCACCGCCGCCCGACGAGACCAACGTCACCCCACCGGTGAGCGCCACGTGTCTGCCACGTGTATGATTGCTGACTCATCCTGATTAAAACTTGTTTGCTCGATAAATTGTACTACATGCATAGATTAAAACTTGTATACAAATTGGACCTCTGACTCATTTGTGTATTTATTTGTGTATTTTGGTATGAATAATATGTATATTTGTGTATGAATCCAAGTCCACTTGAATGTTTACACTCTTACTCTAGATAATATTATTGTTTTAGAAACTATGGATCCACTTAGTAGAAACCTTGAAGAAGAAGAAATAATGGAGAACATTATTGATGAGGACACCTCACAATATCTGAACTTGGAGGGACATGATGACGACAGCTCAAGTACTAGTCATGGAGAAGATGAAGACTCCGGTGAACGCAATTTAATGGTTACAAAGTCCGGCGAGGTATATGCATTGATTAAGCCTCTGCTGACTTCCGTGTATACAAATTAACGCTTCTTTCTTCTTTTAGCCCTCTGGATCGACCAGCCAGCAACCATCTTCTTCTACGAAAAAGAGCAAGCGAGGCGCGAGCCAGCGGATAAAAGATCGTGCAAAGTTCACGATCGAAGCAGTCCGTGTTGATGGCAGGCTGATGGAGCCCAAGAAGGCCGCAGAAAAATTTGTACGTGAGGCTGGAGTTCTTGTTAGGGACCAAATCCCAATCATAATTGAAAATTGGAATAAGCCAAAGAAGGGCGACGGTACCTTTGTCGATGACAGATCCAAAGAAACGCTTTGGAATTTGTTGTTGGTAAATTTCACCCTTCCGCCAGAGGAGGATGAAAACAACCCGGTTATAAAGGAAAAGGTCAAAGAGTGGACTCTAAAGAAGATGGCTGACGCTTTCCGCAACTGGAAGACAAAATTGAACAAATTTGTCAAATCTGGCGAGACTCCAAATTTCGAAGACGCATATTATGCGAAGATAAGACCTCACTGGCCCGAATTTGAGACATATAAAAAAGTGCTATAGCTAAAAAGAGGTCAGAAACCAATACGCTTAATGCCTTGAAGAAGGAATATCACCAGAGGACGGGGTCAGGTGGCTACATATCTCAGAGGCCTAAGTGGGAGGAAGCTAAGAAGGCCCTGCGCGAGAGAGGGATCACACCCCAGACAGATGGGTGGGACCTACGTGCAAAGACTTGGTTCTACGGAATCGGGGCAAGGTTGGACCCAGAAACAGGATTGTGTATCTTCCCAACCCTCCTTGCCAAACCCGTCACTGAACTCATCACGGCATACGAGGAAACATCCGCCAGGACCTTCCATCCCGACAGAGAGAATGACCAGCTCACACGCGCCATCGGTAAAAAAGAACACCCTGGACATGCACGAGGCACAGGGGGTATGACGTGGAAGGATGGGTTTGCCGACTGGAGCGACTCTTACAGATGGCGCGGCAGAAAAGAAAAAGAGCGTACAGAGCGGTGACACAGATAGAACATGCACTTGCGGCGCTGCAGGCGCAAGTGAATGCACAACAGAGCCATCAAGCTACCGGCCCATCTGAGCGGCACGAAGAGCCTGCATTGGAAGCTGCCCGCGGCCCAGACTCTGCGCGGAAAAGCAGTGTGGCTTCCACGGAGAACGTGCAGCCCGCGCTTGAAATGACGGGTCCTCGATACACCGTGGATGAGATCACGGAGAGCGAACACGCTGAGCTGCATGTGAGATTAATGGGATTATCCATTAAGGTGGCTATCGGCTATGCCTTACCTCCTGTAGCTGGTGGAACTTACCACTGCCGACCGATTCCAGATGGCTATGCTATTGTCGGGGTGGATGAGATTGTGAAGGAATATGAGGAAGCACAGCTTGACCATGCTACAGGTGAAGGGGAAACTCAACTCAAATTTGCAGTGAAAACAACCATTCTTTGGAAGAAGGAACACATTGTGCTTCCAAATTGGAGGTCACTGGCACCCCCGCCGTCTTCGCAGTGTCAGCAGTCTGAGCCGCTTTAGCTATCTCCTGCGCGGCAGCCATCTCCGGCGCGGCAGCCATCTCCTGCGCGGCAGCCATCTCCGGCCCGTCAGCCATCTCATGCGCAGCAGCCATCTCCGGCCCGTCAGCCATCTCCGGTTCTTCAGCCATCTCCTCAGCGTAAGCGGAAGAGCACTGCCACGAGGAGCATCAGTAGCACTGCCACAAATAAATCCGTAGGAAACCGTACGCCAAAGAGTTCAAAAAACTACGTCCCACAGCCTTCCGCCAAGCCATTGCCGGTTTTACCGTGGAATCGCAGCGACGAGGAGACCAATAGGATCTCAGAAGAACAGGTCAAGAAATTCTTTGCACCTAGACGGGCCGAGCCAAAGGAGAAAATAGATCCGGCGGTGGTGGAGAATTTTTACAAAAATCTTTTGAAACCTGAAACCCCACTTGTGCCGGACTACGAGCGCCAGATTTTGAAGGCGGATGCAAGGCGCCGTAGGGAGACTGAAAGTAGCAGTCGTGAGGCACCTCAGAAAACAGTTCCCATGCTCGGAGAGCAGGAAAACCAATCATGTGCCCCGCTCCAAATGTTCGACACACGGGACGCTCCTCCCGTAAATGATTACGAGGCAGAGCTACAAAGAAAGGCCAATGAGATGGGGATGACTTACATTGCATACTTGAACGTCATGGGAGACAACTTGCCCAAATGCGATGCCAACCCCATACAACCATGGAAGTATGGGAAGAATCTCGTCAAGAAAGAGGAGCTCAAGACTCTACCAACAAAGATACGAAAATTGCACAAGTGGTACCTTCATTTCTGCAAGACGAGAAAGGTAGAATGGATCACGGCGCATATAAGAGTTGCTATTTTCTTCTGCGGAGATGACGCGATCGACTTCAACATTCAAGACTTGCATTTTCTATTCAATCAGAAGGAACTCGACAAAGCTGCCATCAGCCTTTATTTTGTGTAAGTACTATTTCTATAATTTATATCTCATCTCATTCACTTTATTAATTGCATGTATATATATATATGCTCACCATATATGTATATACTATTATGCAGGAAAAAGGTTATGGAATGCAGGAAAGGAGGCCCTTTTGACATTGGGTTCGTTGACCCAAATAGAGTTCATGAAGAAGTGGTAGAAACCAAACCCGGGCAAACAAAAGATTACTTGCTAACGTCTTTACTGAGACAACAAACCAAAAGGGAAATACTATTGCCTTACAACTTCTCGTGAGTAGTGTTACCCTCTCTCATGTACACATTATATTTCAGCTTACTCGATGTTAAGTGTAACTGATGATGAGTTATGCGTGCGTAGGTTCCACTTTATTCTGCTAGTCATTCAACCCGACTCAGGAAAAGTCCTTGTCATGGACTCGTTACGAAAAGAAAAAGAGATATGGGCAAACTTTAGAGAGATGCTCCAGAGGTAATTTCAATCATATTATCGCACTAGATCGACAACTTTCGTGACAATAAGTAATTAATTACTCCTTTATCCATTTTCTTTGTCGGACAGGGTTTGGAAAAGGTTCACGGGCAGGGCCGTGGGTGAATGGTCAGAAGAACTAAAATTTGTAGACCAAAATGTAAGTAATACTAGCTAGCTTCCAATTCCATTAAATCATGCTTTATTGATTATTATTTTGATTGAACTCTCTATTCTCGTAAAGTGCGCGCATCAGGGACACGGCAATAACTTATGTGGGTACTATGTTTGCGAATTCATTCGCAACACGATATGTGTGACGGGCCAAGCCGCACTAGAACAACTTAGAGTAAGTAAACAAAGTCCACAACATTATTTTATTACTATCAATTGTGTTGAGTTTTATTCTTATATATATATTGACGACCCATTCTTCATATATATTCAGATCGAACGGATGCGGGACCAACTCCTACCATTTGAACGCATACGAGCCATTCAAGAGGAATTGGCGGGGTTCATACTTGATGAGGTCGTCACGCCTGGCGGAGAACTCTTTAGATATCCACCAAAATGAACGATGACGATGTATGTGCCGATGACGATGTATGTGCCGATGACGATGTTTGTGTATAATAATAGTTGCTTAATTATTCATGTACTCGTATGTACCAATGACGATTTATGTGTATACCGCTCCTGATCGATTCCCCCTCGCTCCCCCCTCCCGCAGAAATACGCCCAGAACGGGGCAGAGGCAGAAGAACCTTTAACACCGGTTCTAGATACGAACCGGTGTTAAAGGGGGGGGCCTGAGGCCCGCGGCAGCCCCACGTGCGCCACCCTTTAACACCGGTTCGTATAAGAACCGGTGTTAAAGGGGCCCCCCTCTAACACCGAACCCTCAACAGCGGTTGGGGAACCGCTGTTAGAGGGCCCTCCCAACCGGAGTTAAAGGTGGGGGGCCTGCACTAGTGGCTGGTACTTATGAGAATGTGATGTTTATAATACGTTGTTATTCGTAAGTACGTGTCATTGTTTAATGTGTTGCTGTTTATATGTTATGGTTATATATTGTTGTTTATGACTATTTTTTGCTCAATTTGATGTGTTGTAAACACGGGTATTTTACTCGCATGTACCCATTTATCCTGCCAAGTGACGGGTATGACAAAACTTGTACATGTTAAAGGATATGTGTACAGATGATAGGTAAGACTGAAAGCGACGGGTACGAATATGGGATGGATTCACCCGTGCCCATACCCAGTGGGTGCCATCCTTATTCCTTTGTAAAAGAATTTGTTTTATCAAGCTGGCTTCTAAGAGGATACCTGCACTACTAGGAAACTAGTTATAGATAGATGGATCTTCTGTGGCGTATATGTATGACAATGTGCCACAGAAAACTTCACTATTCTGTGGCGCATATAGGAGAACAATGCACCACGAAAATTTGCGGGACCCACCACCAGGCCTGGGCGAGCAACTTTCTATGGCGCATATGAAAGTGAAGAGAAGCTCAACCACAAAATTCAGTTGACCAACATTCTGTGATGCATATGTCTATATGCGTCATAGAAAGTGATGTTTTTGTGGCGCATATAGAGGTATGCGCCACAGAATGTGGAAAAACAGATCCCCTAGTGGATCGCCTTTTAACTTTTATAAAAAATAAACGAAAATGATAAAAACTTAAAAAATAATTTCTTTAAGGTATAGTTATATTTTGGGGTATAGTTGTAGGGAAAATTGAAAAAACATGAATTTTGATGTATTTTGCAAAAAAAGTCATGGCACGGTAAAACGGTCATAACTTTTGCATACGATGTCAGAAACAAAAACTTTTACCTATCACAATGATCGTTTTGAAATTTCCTATCGGAATTCAACTGCCAAAGGCCGTTCTGGATTTTACAAATTCCCCAAATTCGAAAATAGTAAAAAGTTATGGCAAAAAGAAGTTTTTTCCTAGAAAAAATAAAAAAGGGGGAGAAAAATATGTAATTGTTGGGCGGGATTCGAAATTAGAATCCCGCCGGCGCCCCTTCTCCCTCTTTTTTCTCCTCCCTCCACTTCTCCTCTCTTTCTCCTTCCCTTCTCCTCCCTCCTCCTTCTCCACTTCTCAACTTCTCCCCTTCTCTTCCCTCCCCCTTCTTCTCTTATCTCCTTCTCCTCCCCCTCCTCATCCGGCGACCTCCTCCTCCTCCTCTGGCGACCTCCTCCTCCTCTTCCGGCAACATCCTCCTCCTCCACCTCCTCTAGCGGCCTCCTCCTCTTCTGGCGGCCTCCACCACCTTCGACGGCCTCCCTCATCTGTCAACCCCCCTCCTCCGGCCACTGATGACCCACAAGTATATGGGATAGCAACAGTCTTCGAGGGTAGTATAACCCAATTTATTAATTCGACACGAAGGGAGACAAAGAATACTTATAAGCCTTAACAACTGAGTTGTCAATTCAGCTGCACCTAGAAATAGTCTTACTCACAGTGGTTTATCAGTAGCAATAGTTTTGTAGTAGCAATAGCAAAGTAACAGCAACAGTAAAACAAAGGCAGTAGTAACAACAGTAGCAAACAGTAGGATATGAGTGTAGTAGGCATAGGGATGGATGGGCGTTACATGGACAAGTCTATTCATGTAACTTCAAGATCTAGGGAAATTGCAAATAAATAAGATAAAGCATCCAAGTACTAAACAATCATAGGCATGTGTTCCATATATAGTCATACATGCTCGCAATGAGAATTTGTACAACATATTTTGTCCTACCAGCCCGTTGCAACGGGGCCTCAAGGGAATCTACTAGCAATTAAGGTACTCCTTTTAATAGAGTACCGGAGCAAAGCATGTTGGAGATATGCCCTAGAGGCAATAATAAAAGTGGTTATTATTATATCTTTGTGTTTATGATAAATGTTTACATTCATGCTATAATAGTATTAAACGGAAACATTAATACTTGTGTGATTTGTAAGCTAAATTAGAGTCCCTGGTAAAGCCTCTTTATAATACTAGCTTGTTGATTAATAGATGATCGTGGTTTCTCGATCATGATCGTTGAGATTTTATTAATAACAAGATCATATCATTAGGAGAATGGTATGATGGACATACTCCTATAGATAAGCGTAGCATAAAGATCAAGTCATTTTAATAGTTCGTTTGCTATAAGCTTTCTGATACATAGTAACCTAATTCCTTTGACCATGAGATCCTAATCACCATCACCAGAAGAATGCTTTGATGACATCAAACACCACACTGTAACTGGGTGGCTATAAAGGTTGCATTGAGTGTTCGGAAAGTATGGGTTGAGGTACATGGATCAAGAGTGAGATTTGTCCATCCATATGACAGATAGATATACTCTAGGCCCTCTCGGTGGAATTCATCCAATTAGCTTGCAAGCATGTGACTGGCTCACAAGGGATCACATATCACGGGAACAAGAAAAGAGTACTTATCAGTAACGAGGTTGAACTAGGTATGCAGAGATACCGACGATCAAAACCTCGGATAAGTAAACTATCGTGAGACAAAGGGAAATTGGTATCGTATATAAGTGGTTCATTTGATCGCAAAGTGATCGTAGAAATATGTGGGAGCCATATGAATTTCCTGATTCCTCTATTGGTTATTGATCGGAGAAGTGTCTTGGTAATGTCCGCATAATTCACGAACCGTAGGGAGACACACTTAAGGATTCGATGTTGTTTAGTAGATATGGAATGTTAGTAGGGATACCGAATGTTGTTCGGAGTCTCGGATGGGATCCGGGATATCACGAGCAGATCCGGAATGATCCGGAGAATAAGATTCATATAAGGAAAGTCCTATTTCGGAGTTCGGGAAAGTTTTCAATGTTTTCATTAGAGAGGTTCTAGAAGGGTCTAGAAGGTTCACCGGTCCGGAAGGAGAATGGTCCATGAATGTGTCATGGGTAAGTGGAATGACTGGATCATATCCTAGGTCACATGGTGTGTGCATTTTTAAGAGAGAGAGTTAAATCTCTAAATTTAAAGTCAAACGAGAGTTTGAAAAGTCAAATTGGAACAATGGTTTCCTAGTGGGAGAAGAAACAAGTCCTTCTCTCAATCCAACTTGGGTTTGGGTTTGGATTCAAACCCACCCCTTCCAAGGCTGTCCCCCTCTCATAAATAGAGGGGGAGGGCTGCGCCAAAGCACACAAGCCCTAGCCCCTCTCCCCGCACACGAGCCGCCGCCATAGCCCCGCCGCCGCCTCCCTGCGCCGCCGCCTCCCACCGCTGCCGGTTCGTCGCTGCCGTCCTAGCCGCCGCCGAAACCTC
The DNA here is from genome assembly GCA_910589765.1 of Avena atlantica. Taxonomy (NCBI): domain Eukaryota; kingdom Viridiplantae; phylum Streptophyta; class Magnoliopsida; order Poales; family Poaceae; genus Avena; species Avena atlantica. The sequence continues at coordinate 195,150,203 of OU342738.1, read as the reverse complement.
CTCCCCCTACCGGTCATCTAATCCCTAGATCTCCGGGAAACCAAAATCCACCATAACTCGCACCAGCTTAGGCGAAGCCCTGCGGGATCTTCCCTCTACTTCTGACACCACGCCGTCGTGCTGCCGGATTCACGAGGGGAGAACTACAACCTCCTCTGCCTGCTGGAACAAGGGAGAGGAAGGTCTTCATCGAGTACCGAACGTGTGACCGACCGCGGAAGCGCTGCCGGAACGCAGTGCCGGAAGGATCGTCTACGCGATCTTGAGATCGGCAAGTGTCGTGGTATTGCCGACGAGTACGCCATGGAGGGGTCCTCACAATGCGTGTTTAGAGACGTGGGGTAAGGCGGACGGTTGACGGGTACGAGGTAACACAGCTTACCCAGGTTCAGATTCCACAACGGTGGCCGAATCCTACTCCTGCTATAAATCACTATAATGGCAATACGCCGAGTTACAGAGATAGGTTCGCTGTGCGAGGGTGTGTGTAAAACGATACTAGGTTATGCCCTAAAGGATCCCATAGGCCCGACTTATATAGTCGCCAGGTCCTAGGGTTACAGGGAAAAGTCCTAGCCGGACAGGTTACAGAGTTCTACACCATGTATTACTAGTCTTGTGTATCTTGCACTCCAAGGCTCCGGGTACGCTGGTGACTCCATCGTAGCCTTCCTTTATCCGGCATGGGCCTCCCTTATGGATCCACCTAACTGGGCCGCCCAGCAGGCCACTGGCCATGCTACCGACTATGGGCCACCCGGGTTAGCCGGATAAGAGACATGCTATGAGGATACCCATATAGCATATCCCCAACAGTAGCCCCCGGAGAACTCCGAGATCTTGCGCCGTCTTGCCTCTTCCTGGGGAATGCTCCGTCTAGATGGATGTCGGCAAATCGTCAAGCAACATCTTGTAGTCCTCCCAAATAACCCTGCAAAGGTTTTCTCCGTCTTCTATAAGTAAGTCGGAGAAACGCTGAATCTTCCATCGTACGCTCCCGTTGTCGGATTAAATCCGTCCATGCCGGAATCTTCGATGGGACGGCTCATCTACCATGTCAGTTATGACGACGTAGGTTGTAGGTCAGCGACGCCTCGTAACTCACACATGCAGAGAACATAATCATATACGATTCTCCCGCGCGAGCGATACAAACCGTTGGCGGCGGAGGTTGGAGACGTGGCGAAATTACCGCGCATGTTCACGAACATGTCGTCTACGCGGCAACTGTCCGATTAGCTGCACGAATCTTGACGCAGAGTAAGATAAATAGTAACCGCGGGACACTTGCCACTTTTTCACCCCATTCTATCGCGTCATCGTCTTCTTCCTCCAGCCGCACGCCTCCTCGAGCTCTCCGCGAAAAACCTTGAGAAACCCTAGCCTCTCCCTGCACCAGTCGCGTTCTTTCCCTCCTCCATGGTGAAGCCGGCGATCTCCGTCGTCGTGCCCCCAGAGGGCCTGGTCATCCCCGCATCGGCGGTGATTGAAACCACCAGCGGCGACCACAATATGGCGACGCTGGAGCCCCTAGAAGAGGAGCCAGACTCGCACAAAGGCGACTGGCGTGGCTCGGACATCACTAGCCGCGACATCCAAGAGATGGCCGCTGAGGGTTATCTTCCCACGACGGAGGGACTCGCCTGGCGGGCGGCGCCGGCCGGCGAGGTGACCCCTTCTCCCCAAGCCGGAGAGAAAGTATACCTCAAGGCGCAATTGGTACGCGGCGTTTCTCTGCCCATCTCTCACTTCTTCCTGTCCGTCTTGAATCACTTCAAGGTCCAACCCCATAACCTCTCCCCAATAGTATCCTAGTGCTTAGCAACTTCGCGACACTTTGCGAGGGTTACCTAGGGATTAGGCCTAGGTTAGACTTGTTTGTCTACTTCTTCACCGTCAAATGTGAAGCCGGACACAATAGGGAGGAGCTTAGAAACTGCGGCACCATAAGCTTCAAGATCCGACCTGGCCGGCGGTTCCCCGACATCGTTGGCCACGAGTTGTGCAAAAATTGGCAGCGGACGTACTTCTATGGCCCCGACATTCCTTTGGCGGGCCGAGAAGTAACGTACCCGGACTTCATGGATGGAGCCGCCGCTGAAGTCCCCACATGGTGGTCCCATGCCTCCCTTCCCTCCGACGTCAACGCTTCTCGCGCAATAAGGCGGATCGAGTGGTTCGTAGAGACGGGTCTAACCGGCTTGGACCTAGCCATGTGCTGGTTCATCAGGCGGATCCAACCTCTGCAGCACCGTACGAAAGTTATGCACGAGTACACCGGCGACCGAAGGGATACCCTCCGGATCTCCAAGGACAACTTCTCGAGCGACTCCGTCAAGTTTCGCCTTAAGGACATCGTCAAGGTGAAGGACAAGAAGCATGGCTTCACCCTCACCTACGACATGTTCGCAGACGGAAAGTGCCCATAGGTAGGTATTTATTTTCCGTGTATGACATTGCTCCAGTTTTTCCGTCTTGCCAATACCATCTTGTCTAACACGATGATTTCTCACTTAACAGCTTAGCGATTTAGAGGAGGGCAACCTGGCCGCCCAAATCTACGATACCAAGATGAAGGAAGTCACGGTCGTGTCCGACGATGATGCCCCGTTGGTGCGAAAGCGGAAGAGCTCCACCTCTGACGCTGCCGACGGAGGTAAGAAGAAGAAGACGGAGGGTGGAGCCTCCAAAAAGAGTACTACAGCCCTGGAGGCGGAAAAGAAGAAAGCCACCGAGATGTTTGCCAAAGCGTCCCCCTGGTGTAAGCTTCTTATTCTCCGGCATTGTCTTATTTATCTGTCTTATTCCTGTACTTATGCATTTTGCACGTTTCAGGAAGAAAGCCACAACGAGCCTCAAGAAGTCCTCCAAGACTCTTGGGGCTTCTAGAAATATTAAAGATATGTTGCATCGTGACTCTTCCCCCGCCATCGCCCTTGCTACTCCTGCTGTCAAGCCCTCCTCCGCTCCGACAAGCTCCCAAGTCCAGGAGGCACCAGGCCCTTCCGCCATGGAAGTGGATTCTGGCGCCTCTACCAAACTCGCAGTTGTCGGCGAGCAGGCGATGCAGGAGAGCGCTGCTCTTCAAATGGCTGAAGCTCCGGCTAAGGATGCCGTCGGTAGCGGCAAGACGGTGGTGGGTGATGGTACTTATGCCGAAGGCGGCGCCTCTACTCCCCAGAAACCCTTCGAATTGCTGGAAATTATTTACCCGGTGCTTACGCCGGGTAACACAACTATGGTTCCTGGAGGAGTGCCATCATCTCCGACGTGCGGTCTTGAGGAGCTACTCCGTCAAGCAGACATCTTGCGAGGAAATAGCATTTCCTTTGGCAAGCTGCTGGCCGAGAGCGCTACAAAACCTCAAGATCACCGCACTTGTAAGTTTTACTTTTACCTTTTGCATTTCGTATGAGTATCTCACTGTAGCCCCCGAGGATGTAGACGGAAAACCATTGGTTTTGCATCTATATGCTCTAAGAGTGACTAAGTCAGAAAAACTCTCACTGTAGCCCCCAAGCATTTAGATGGAATGAATTAATCCGACTAGGTGCTTTAAGAGTAGCATACACAGTGTTTAGAGTTTTGAGTGTTGTAGCCCTCAAGCTTCTAGTTGTAACTGAATTAGTTCCGACTAAATGCTTAAAGAAAAGCTAAGCATTTTCCGAGTTAAAACTTTATACTGTAGCCCCAAGCCTCTAGTTGAGAACTGAATTAGCTCCGACTAGATGCTAAAAGACAAGCTAAGCATATTGCTAAGTTAAAAACTCTCTCTGTAGCCCCCGAGCATCTAGGTGGAAAATATCCGACTAGAAGCTCTAAGAGGACTAAACAACGACTTGACTTTTTGTTTGTTTCCACAGAACGAGAATGCTCGGAGGGGCATGGCCAATGACAAGTACCAGAAGATGCGCGCAGACCTTGAAGCTGAAAAGGGTAAAACCGCCATCTTGAAGGAACAGATCATCAAAAACAAGAGTCTGTTTTCTTTTTTGCACATTTCCGTCTTACTTTTGTGCCTTCCTTCTTCGAGTACTCACTGTGTACTTTGTTTTTTCCGACTTGTAGAGCATGTAGCCAAGGCCAAGGATATTGTCGAGCAGTCCAAGCACATCCAGCAGCTGGACAGCGAGAACAAGATCCTTAAGAAGGAGAGGGAAGAAATGCTGAAGATGCACGAGGATTCCATGAAAGCCCTGCAGGACTCCGCCTCCGCGGAGATCAATCGCTTGAAGGAGGAGCTTGCGATCCTAAAGGATCAGAAGCAAGCTGCCGATGAGCAAAACCTTCGCCATAGCGAGGCGTTTAAGCTCCTCCAACAAGAGAAGGAATCTTTGGCGGACGTCGTCTGGCAGGCTAAGGCCAGCATCTTCAGTAAGTGTTCTCCGCCTTGTAGTTCTGTAGTCTGGATACTTAGAATTTTATTAAACTCATGCACTCCTTGTCGGAATTTTCAGCGCGTATGGGTTTAACTCGCTCGCCTCCTTCGGACAGGGAATGCATGATTCGTGCCGGCAACTTCATCAATACCGCCATCACCCAAGCCAAGGAGATTGCCAAGCCCCTCCAAATTTATATCAAGGCCTCCGACTCCGTGGTGAAGTACCCGGAGATTCTGCGCCGAGCCCCCGAGCGTGTCACGAGCTGGAAATCTTCATGTGCACGGGCTGGCGTAAGGATGGCGTTGTCCATGGTGAAGGCGCACTATGAAGGTTCCGACATCGACACAGTGACATCTGGTATCCCTGATGTGGATGATGACGGCAAGGAGATCGATCACGAAGCCATCCTGTCATCACTCACGGGTTATGACACCAGGGTTGCCGAGTTGGTGGATGTCGACGTCTTCGTGTCCAGGAACTTTCTTGACAACGCCAACCCTGAATCCTCCGAGTCTCCTCACAGCGCCGACGTTGAGGGTGATTCTCCGGCTGGTGATGATGTGGCCTCCAAGTCCCCTGCACCCAAGGAGAGAAAAACACTTTGTAATTCTTGTTTCACCTCTGGAGTGTGCATTGAAAAAACTTGGTGATGTAATCTTAAGGCGGAAAACAGTGGTTGTCGTATCCTGCTACTTAAGAATTAATTCCCAGTATGTATATATTTTTTTAAGCAAGTGCTGGCTTATCCATTACTTTGGTTTTTATGCTTGACTTTTCGTGAGTCGGAAGACTCGTTGCCGGAACCATGCGCTTAGGTGATTATGCCCAATGGCACCGTCAATAACCTGAGCACAAAATCGCCGACAATAAGTGCCAAAAGTCACTACTCCAGAATCCACATAAAAACAACAAAGAATGTGTAGACCAGAAAACTTAAGCTAACGCCCGTAGGCGGAATTTTCACAAGTGCAATCGCAAAGCTTGTGCATAAAGTTTTATATGATCCAAAAATGAACACTAAAGGAGGTAAAAGATTCAGCAATATGAGTGAACCAAAGAGCTTTATTTCATTGATCATATAAGAGGTACACGATTAGATAAAAAATACTAAGTGTAGAAAGGACATAGCTGTGCTATGTTCCATGGCCGATCAAGCTCCGGGTAGTCATCATCCGGGTCACGTTGCTTACGCTTATGATCCTCGTTGGGTCTATCCTTGAGCTCACGATTGTCGACAAGGTAGTAAGACCCATTGAGCAGCTCCTTGCTTATGATGAACGGTCCTTCCCATGGCAGGGATAGTTTGTGTGACTTCTTCTGCTTAAGTCGGAGCACTAAATCCCCCTCTTTAAATGAGCGATGCCGAACGCGGCGACTATGGTAGCTGCGTAGCTTCTGCTGGTAGATGGCAGATCTTTGGCATGCCAAAACGCGCTCCTCCTCAAGAAGGTCCACATCTAGGCGTCTAGATTCTTCAGCGTCATCTTCGTCGTAGGCGGCAACTCTTGGTGCATCGTGGAGGATGTCGGAAGGTAGGATGGCTTCTGCTCCATATACCATGAAATAGGGGGTGTATCCGGTGGATCTGTTGGGTGTAGTTCGTAAAATCCACAGCACAGATGGCAATTCTTCCGCCCAGGCTCCAGCTGCTCTATGTAGCGGTGCCTCAAGACGTGGCTTGATTCCCTGCAGAATTAATCGATTGGCTCGCTCAACCTGACCATTGGATTGTGGGTGTGCCACAGATGCAAGGTCAAGTCGGATGCCTTTGTCCCAGCAATAGGCCTCCACTTCTCCGAGTGACAAGTTTCTTCCGTTGTCGGTGATGATGCTATGTGGGAGACCAAATCTCACCACTAGATCCCGGACAAACCTGAGGGCAGTTGCCCCATCAAGCTTTCTAATGGGTTTAGCTTCTATCCATTTGGTGAATTTGTCAACTGCTACAAGCAGATGCGTAAATCCACACGGTGCCGTTTGTAATGGCCCTACCATGTCTAGCCCCCAGACTGCAAACGGCCAAGTTATTGGCATTGTTCGCAATTCTTCAGCAGGAACATGTGGTTGTCGGGCATAATATTGGCATCCTGTGCATGTTTCGACCAGCTTGTCAGCGTCCGCCTTCGCGGTCAGCCAGTAGAATCCTTGCCGGAAGGCTTTCGCGGCCAACGATCGAGGAGCGCCGTGATGCCTGCAATCTCCGAGATGGATTTCACGTAGGATTTCCATACCATCTAGCTGGGAAACACACTTTAGGTATACACCAGTAGTGCTCCTTTTATAGAGTTGCCCATTGATTATGGTATAACCCGTTTCTCGTCGTACTATTTGCCGTCTTTCGACTTCGTCGTCGGGCAAAGTTCCGTGTTCGAGATATTCCATGAACGGTTTTGTCCAAGCCGGAGGGATCTTTGTTACCATGTTGACGAAAGAGTAAGCTCTGTCCGGGTTGTTGATGTCGGCGCCCTTCACGGATGGTGTGCATAGATGCTCTAGGAAAACTCCTGGCGGAATTTGCTTGCGCCCTGATCCAAGTTTAGACAGTAGATCAGCCGCCTCGTTTTGCTCCCTAGGCACATACTTGACTTCGTAGCCCAAGAAGCTCTTGGCTATCTCGTCCACTTCGTCGCGATATGCCGCCATCATAGGGTTCCGCGCATTCCAGGTGCCAGCCACCTGCTGGGCAACCAAGTCGGAATCTCCACAGCAAACTATGCGCTTGATGCCAATATCCTTGGCTACACGCAGTCCGTGAATGAGTGCTTCATACTCCGCCATGTTGTTTGTAGCCTCGAAGTGGATCTGCAGAACGTAGTGTAGCTTGTCTCCTTTTGGTGACTGTAGCAATACACCAGCCCCCGAGCCGTTGAGCAGCTTCGATCCATCGAAGTGCATCACCTAGTACTCTGGTTCTGGCAATGGAGTGGCATCCGGCATCTCCGTCCAATCTGCAATAAAATACGCCAAGGCTTGTGACTTGATAGCTTCGCGTCTCTTGTAGGTGATATCGAAGGCGGCAAGTTCAATGCCCCACTTCGCGACCCTTCCTGTAGCGTCGCTGTTGTTGATAATGTCGGACAGTGGAGTCTTGCTCACTACTGTGATTGGGTGCTCCTGAAAGTAATGCCTCAGCTTCCGAGAAGCAAGGAATACTCCATAAGCTATCTTTTGGTAGTGCTGGTAACGCTGCTTGGACTCCGTCAAGACCTCGCTTACATAGTAAACTGGTCATTGAACTCCGTGCTCATGGCCTGGTTCCTTCCTCTCTACCACGACGACGATGCTGATAACCCGGTTGGTTGCCTCCATGTAAATTAACAGGGGCTCACCAGGCTCGGGTGCTGCAAGGATAGGCGCTGAGGAAAGAATCTCCTTGAGCTACTTCAATGCTGCATCTGCTTCGTCTGTCCATGTGAATTTGTCCGCCTTCTTCAGCAACTTGTACAGCGGCAAGGCCTTCTCTCCAAGTCGGCCGACGAATCGACTAACTGCTGCAACACAACCTGTTAATCGTTGAATGTCATTTAGGCATGTCGGACGGTTTATGTTTAAGATGGCCTTGATTTTCTCCGGGTTGACCTCGATTCCGCGCTGGGAAACGATGAAGCCCAACAGTTTGCCGGCTGGAACCCCGAAGACGCACTTCTTAGAGTTGAGCATCATGTTGTATTTCCGGAGATTATCAAAGGTTTCTTTTAAGTCGGAGATTAAGTCATTTGATTTTTTAGACATCACCGCGATATCGTCCACATAGGCGTGAACGTTCCGACCAATTTGGTCGTGAAGGCAACGTTGCATTGTCCGCTGGTAGGTAGCACCTGCATTTTTTAGCCCAAAGGGCATCGTGACATAGCAAAACATGCCATATGGGGTAGTGAACGAAGTGGCCAATTGGTCCGACTTACTCATCTTGATCTGGTGGTATCCTGAGTATGCATCAAGAAAACACAAAAGTTCCGAGCCAGCTGTCGAGTCAATGACTTGGTCAATGCGAGGCAAAGCAAACGGATCTTTGGGACATGCTTTGTTCAAGCCGGTGTAATCAACGCACATTCTTAATTCATTGGTTCCCTTTTTGGGGACAAGTACAGGATTGGACACCCATCGGGTGTGAAGGACTTCTCGGATAAATTCAGCCTTAAGTAACCTAGCTATCTCTTTGCCAATGACGCGTCTCTTCTCATCTCCGAAGCGTCGTAGAGGTTGTTTCACTGGTTTACATTTTGGATCTATGTTTAAGCTGTGCCCGACAAGTTCCCTAGGTACACCTTTCATGTTGGCAGGTTGCCAGGCAAAGATGTCCCTATTCTCATGGAGGAACTCGACGAGCGTGCTTTCCTATTTGGGATCCAGGTTCGTCCCAATGGCGACGGTCTTGGAGGCGTCGCCTACCACAAGTTCCACCGGCTTGGTTTCGATGGCGGCCTTGAACGCAGGAGCGGAGTCGGAGATCTGCTTCTTCGACGCGGGCATCTCTGAGTCATTGACCTTGCTCTGGATCTCCTTGAATTCTTTGTTGTAGAGGACAGCTTCTGCAACGGCTGCTTCATTGATCTTGCAGTCCCTTGCCTTGGTAAAGCTTCCGGATACGGTGATGACACCGTTTGGTCCGGGTATCTTGAGTTTGTTGTAGACGAAGCATGGATTGGCCATGAACGTGTGGAATATGTCGCGGCCGAATATGACGTGGTACACGCTCTTGAAGGGGACCACCTCAAAGGTCATGCGCTCTCGGCGGTAATTATTAACATCGCTGTGGCATCCCGCAATAACCACTACTAGAAAATCGCGTTGTTTTTGTGCATTGCATCGTCATCATCATGCATTGTTTGTCTGCATTATTTGAAAAACCCAATTTTTGATTATACAAAAACCCCTCTTTATTATAAAAGGCAAAAACCCCGAAGGTATCGGATATTTTGTTTCACCTAAAAACTATTTGCAAAGTGGTTCTGTTTTAAATTAAAGAGGACCAAACAAACACAAAACTAAAACAGCCCCCTCTAAAACCTAGCCCCACCCAATCTGTTCCTACCCACCAATCCCGGGCTGCCACCTCCCCCTCTCACCCAACACCTACCCACCTGCCACCTCACCAATCCCTCTCCCCTTCCCACCTCTCTCTCTTTTCTCACCCAACCCTCTTCTACCCTCCCTCTCCTCTCTCTCTATGCCCGGGTCCCACCCCACAGTTCCTCCTCCTCCACCCACCAACGCGCCAGCCTGACCCGGTCCACCCCCCCCCCTGGGCCCGCGCGGTCCCGCCTCACTCAGGCCACACACGCACACACTACACCCGCACCCAACCAAACCCCTCCCGCTGCCGCCGGGCCCCACGCCCTGGGCTTCACTCAGTCAACCCACCCCTCAGCCAGCACCCAGCGCCCCTGGGCCCCACCCCTACCTCCCAGGCCCGCTTGCCAGCCACCCTTCCCGACCTGACCCCGCGGACCCGCTCGCCCTGGCCCACCTGTCAGCTCCCTCTTCCCCACCAACCGCGCCCCCCCTCTCTCCTCCCGCACGCCGCTCACCCATCCCCGCTCAGCACCGCTCCCTCCCTCCGTGCCCCGCAGCGCCCGCGAGTCGCCCTCCCCCTCTAGCCCCTCTGCCCCGCTCCGGCCATGCGCCGCTGCGCCTCCCTCACCTCGCTCACCGCCCCACCACCTCAAGCCACCGCAGCCCCGCCACCAGCACCTGCGCCTCCCGCGACGCCGCCCCGCCCCTGCAAGCACCCGCGCGCGCCGGACCTCCCCCACGCGAGGCTCTCCCCGCCGGCGACCCCCGCTGTGCCCAGGCCCTCCCGCTCCGGCCACCCCGTCCCCGGTTCCCTCTTCCGCAACCTCCCTCCAACCTCGCCGCTCACCCCGCGGTGCTCCGCCGCCGCCCTCTGCCGGCTCCACCGCCCGCCGCTCCGGCCGTCCTGACCCCCTGCGCACCCCCGCCAGCAGCCAGCGTCCCCGGCCTCCTTCGCCTCTCCATCGCGCCGGCGCGCTCCGCCCTGCGGGCCTCCGCGTGCGCCGCTCGTCGCCGGCCAGCGCGCCGCCCGCGTCGCTCCGCGCGGCCCCGCCGGCGTCTCCCCCGGCTCTGCCCCGAGTCCGCACCTCGGCCCCGCCGGTGTCGCGCGAGCCCGCCTGGCAGGTCCCGTCCGCCCCGCCCTGGGCCCCTCCGGCGAGCTCCCTGCTGTTGCGGCCTCCTCCGGCGCCTCGACCGCTGCCCCGGGCCCAGGACCGCGTCGGCCTCGACCCTCCCCGCCCCGCGTGCTCCGCTCCGTCTGGCAAGCCCCGCAAGCCGGCCCTGCCACCGTCGCTCTACCCTCTGCTTCGATTCGTGGCCCTAGCGGCGTTGGCCCCGCCTCCAGAGCTGCCTGCTTACATGTTGTGCGGTCCGATGAGGAACGTCGATGACCATCGGCGCCAAGCCCAAGTTCGACACCGGCAATCCGAAAACCGCTAGAAGAACCATCGACCAGGTCGTCTACAAGGACGCCAAGCTCGTCAAGATCCCGAACGCCGAGGTCGTCTACACGGAACGCCTAGATCTTCTCGGGACATCGAGTTCGCCATCACGGAGGACAAGCACGCCTTCATGGAACCGCAGGCACAGAAACCGCAAGACCTTCGCGATGGCTGAGAACGGCACCGAACCAAGTTCTGCTCCCCGGACACCGAGAACCCCCGGATGCGCCAAGACCTACCCCCGATATCCGAGCACGACCCCGGAGGCCGAGAACGATCCCGACGAACCCCAGATCCGAACCTCGCCGAACTCGTCGAACCCTGAACCCCGAGACCGGACCCTGTCGAGCCCGAACCCCGGAACCCCAAGATCGTCGAGACCCCTCAACGTGTGACCCCTTTTCCTCGAACCCTATATTATAACATAACAACTTGTCGCATATTTAATTGTCTTGCATGCGTACATCCATGTGGTTTGGGGGCCTTATGCCGATTCACCTAATAATTAAATATGGGGCCCATATGCGGGCAAATCTAGTCTCATATTGGCCTCATTTTAAACTTGCGTAGCGAACCCGGTACTATCTCTTGCCTTGTTAAAACAACATTTAATTTGCGGGGTTCTAAATAACTTGCACCACCTAATTAATGTCGGGACCCCGGTTCCGCTTAATCTTGACCTAATTGTATCGCACTTTGCCATGCCATCCATCATACATGCATCATGCCGATCTTCTGCCGTGTATTAAATACTGCATCCGGTGTTTCTTCCAGTGTTTTGGTTCTTCGCGGATAAGGCCGTTGAGTTGATGTGAGCTTCGCCCCGATCTTCGGTTGAAACCTTCGACAATGTTTTCAGGCGAGCATCTCCCTCTTTCTACCTATCTTACTTTTATAGTATTTACTTCCCTCCTGTTGATCTTTGCTATCTGTGTTGCGATGCTCTAGATTTCGTACCCGTGATATCCCTTGCAGCCATATATAGCCTTGGACACATCCTATTACCTGTTGTTTGGTAGATAGTTGGACCCGCGTGACGTAGGCGCTTGCTCAAGTGTTTTGCTTGTCGTCAAGTACCACCTTTGTTGGAGAATTGCCGCATGTTGACGTTGGGGATGATCATGGTTTAATTATTGTTTCACTTTAAATTCTGTTTAACAACTAAAATTGAACTAAGCAGAGGCATCGGTGGGTGATAGGTAAGATTTGGTTTCCGACCGCCCACTTGTGTCCCGTAGGACCCGAGTTCTTGACATCTGTTCCGAGATCGAGCGCGCTAACCACAGGTGGGGAGATATGGGCCCCCCATTGATAATTACCTGATTTCAAAGTACTGTACTGGGGGCCACAAAGTAGTTTGGGGCTTTACTACTATCCTGTACTTATGCCATGTTTACCGCTTTATTTACGATTGTGCGAGGTACTGCACACTGTACTGTTTAGGAGCGGGCCACGTTTCGCGGTGTCGACAGTCCCCGATTGGGGACCTGCTGTCGTTCACAGCCGTTTGCCCAAACCCCAGTCCGTCTCGGAGACCGGCCGACTTCGTTGCGGGTGTCGACTTGGTGGGGTGGCCCCCACGTACTTGCTTTGGGTCTGGGAACGTCGTGACCTAGGCCCCGCCGACATACCGATGGGTGTATGTTAACTGATCTGGCAAAAAGGGTCGAAGTGCCTGTGGATACTTTGGTGCACCCCTGCAGGGATAAATCTTTTCGAGAAGCCGTGTCCGCGGTTATGGACGACTTGGAGCACAGTGTCTGATCATAGACAACTATAACTAAAGTTTACTGTTTTAAATTAACTTGTTCCGACATGATTAGTAATCAGCTTCACTACAACGGAATGGCTCAGTAATAGTACCAACAACTGCTGGGTTTTGGGTTATCTCATGCTAATTGAATCTGCCTAGTAAGTGAAGCCACTTTAACGGAATGACTAACTAAAACTGCCCACTGCTTACTTTATCAGGACGATTACCTAAACCTGACTAGTAAAGTGCCACAACTATAACTGAATAATTAAAACTGCCAACTGTGTGCGTTCCTCGGTTGACTTCCTCGTTTGGTCTCGAGGGGGAAACGCCAGGACGGGTTTGATTGATAATAGTATCAGGTTGGATCCGAATAGGTCTTTCTCACCCCTCTCTGATAACCGCCAGTTGTGTCGAGTCTCTATAGGTTGTTTCGTGCATGCTGCCGCTGCCGCTCAGTCCACCATACCTATGTAGGCGAGGACCGCCGAATTCTAGCCTCGCCGTGTACTGGCCTCAGTACTGACGCTCCTTCTTTGTTTTCTGCTTTGCCTTTGTCGGCACCCCTTTTGTTAAGCAGGTTTTGAGATCGACGCCGTTAGCAGGGTTACCCTTCCGGCTTGGCCTGGGCAGGGTTATGGACGCCATTGGTTATTCTTCAGGGCTCTTAGCCCCATTTGCATCTTGTCCGTAGCTGGACGCTATATCATTTTCAAGGTGTTTTGGATCTTTGTACCGTATATCTGTATTCTTGACTCTTTGAGTCGCTGTTGTAGATATATCTGTTCTGTGGGTCCCATCGAGGACTGTTGTGTAATGTTATTACTTTGCTTTCCACCCGCACGAAAGTGCCTGGTGGGCACCTTCGAATCGTTTCTATGCGGGTTTGGCGAATTTCGCTAAAACTTGCATAGGGTCGATTCTGAGGGTGTTACAGAGTGGTATCAGAGCTCAGCAGTTGCGATACCCCACAAGTCCAGCCTGTAGGATAACCTAGCTAACGGCCGAAGTAGAGTGTCAGAACTATTTTTTTTAAAAAAAATCCGTTGGATAGTTCTGATTAGGTCTGATTTTACTCCTTACCCCTCTGCTGCTCTCCTCTTACCTCGACGTGTTTTGAATCTGCTCTCTTATCTTTTCTTCGAGTCCAGGATTTCTCGTGGATGGGTTCCGTCGTACCTTTAGGGTTTCGCTTCCTCCTTTGTCAACGGTGTTCTATCATCCGGTCTTCCTGCTGCCTGAGTGATCCTTGTCTGTGGTACCATTCTTTGTTCCTTGGTTGTGCTTCCGGTGTTTTCCGACGCGACGACATCATCCTCTACGCCAGATCCGATGCAGAGTCTGCATCACTCCTTTAATCCGAACCTCGCTTGTCGAGATCTTCAGTCTGAATCCGAGGGTTGGTTGCATAATCTATCTGTTCGTGTACAGGGTAATGTTTTGAGTGCGGGATGGAGTCGCGACCATACCACTACTCTTATCATTCGCTTTTGTACATTGAATGGTGGATCGATGCAATTTTTACTCCTTCCATGGAAGTTAGGGGTGGCCTTACCTTTAACTTCGTCCGTTGTTTATCCGGAGTGTTCTCTTGACGAACAGGGACAACGACCTCTTGTTAGTGGTGTCGCGAAGATCTACACGAAGCGAGAAGACGCAGATCGCCGACCTTCCTTCCGGTACCATGAGGCGGATCTCGAGGGCGAGATCCCTTGTTAGTGGTGTCGAATTGTGGCATCCCGCAATAACCACTACTAGAAAATCGCGTTGTTTTTGTGCATTGCATCGTCATCATCATGCATTGTTTGTCTGCATTATTTGAAAAACCCAATTTTTGATTATACAAAAACCCCTCTTTATTATAAAAGGCAAAAACCCCGAAGGTATCGGATATTTTGTTTCACCTAAAAACTATTTGCAAAGTGGTTCTGTTTTAAATTAAAGAGAACCAAACAAACACAAAACTAAAACAGCCCCCTCTAAAACCTAGCCCCACCCAATCTGTTCCTACCCACCAATCCCGGGCTGCCACCTCCCCCTCTCACCCAACACCTACCCACCTGCCACCTCACCAATCCCTCTCCCCTTCCCACCTCTCTCTCTTTTCTCACCCAACCCTCTTCTACCCTCCCTCTCCTCTCTCTCTATGCCCGGGTCCCACCCCACAGTTCCTCCTCCTCCACCCACCAACGCGCCAGCCTGACCCGGTCCACCCCCCCCCCTGGGCCCGCGCGGTCCCGCCTCACTCAGGCCACACACGCACACACTACACCCGCACCCAACCAAACCCCTCCCGCTGCCGCCGGGCCCCACGCCCTGGGCTTCACTCAGTCAACCCACCCCTCAGCCAGCACCCAGCGCCCCTGGGCCCCACCCCTACCTCCCAGGCCCGCTTGCCAGCCACCCTTCCCGACCTGACCCCGCGGACCCGCTCGCCCTGGCCCACCTGTCAGCTCCCTCTTCCCCACCAACCGCGCCCCCCCTCTCTCCTCCCGCACGCCGCTCACCCATCCCCGCTCAGCACCGCTCCCTCCCTCCGTGCCCCGCAGCGCCCGCGAGTCGCCCTCCCCCTCTAGCCCCTCTGCCCCGCTCCGGCCATGCGCCGCTGCGCCTCCCTCACCTCGCTCACCGCCCCACCACCTCAAGCCACCGCAGCCCCGCCACCAGCACCTGCGCCTCCCGCGACGCCGCCCCGCCCCTGCAAGCACCCGCGCGCGCCGGACCTCCCCCACGCGAGGCTCTCCCCGCCGGCGACCCCCGCTGTGCCCAGGCCCTCCCGCTCCGGCCACCCCGTCCCCGGTTCCCTCTTCCGCAACCTCCCTCCAACCTCGCCGCTCACCCCGCGGTGCTCCGCCGCCGCCCTCTGCCGGCTCCACCGCCCGCCGCTCCGGCCGTCCTGACCCCCTGCGCACCCCCGCCAGCAGCCAGCGTCCCCGGCCTCCTTCGCCTCTCCATCGCGCCGGCGCGCTCCGCCCTGCGGGCCTCCGCGTGCGCCGCTCGTCGCCGGCCAGCGCGCCGCCCGCGTCGCTCCGCGCGGCCCCGCCGGCGTCTCCCCCGGCTCTGCCCCGAGTCCGCACCTCGGCCCCGCCGGTGTCGCGCGAGCCCGCCTGGCAGGTCCCGTCCGCCCCGCCCTGGGCCCCTCCGGCGAGCTCCCTGCTGTTGCGGCCTCCTCCGGCGCCTCGACCGCTGCCCCGGGCCCAGGACCGCGTCGGCCTCGACCCTCCCCGCCCCGCGTGCTCCGCTCCGTCTGGCAAGCCCCGCAAGCCGGCCCTGCCACCGTCGCTCTACCCTCTGCTTCGATTCGTGGCCCTAGCGGCGTTGGCCCCGCCTCCAGAGCTGCCTGCTTACATGTTGTGCGGTCCGATGAGGAACGTCGATGACCATCGGCGCCAAGCCCAAGTTCGACACCGGCAATCCGAAAACCGCTAGAAGAACCATCGACCAGGTCGTCTACAAGGACGCCAAGCTCGTCAAGATCCCGAACGCCGAGGTCGTCTACACGGAACGCCTAGATCTTCTCGGGACATCGAGTTCGCCATCACGGAGGACAAGCACGCCTTCATGGAACCGCAGGCACAGAAACCGCAAGACCTTCGCGATGGCTGAGAACGGCACCGAACCAAGTTCTGCTCCCCGGACACCGAGAACCCCCGGATGCGCCAAGACCTACCCCCGATATCCGAGCACGACCCCGGAGGCCGAGAACGATCCCGACGAACCCCAGATCCGAACCTCGCCGAACTCGTCGAACCCTGAACCCCGAGACCGGACCCTGTCGAGCCCGAACCCCGGAACCCCAAGATCGTCGAGACCCCTCAACGTGTGACCCCTTTTCCTCGAACCCTATATTATAACATAACAACTTGTCGCATATTTAATTGTCTTGCATGCGTACATCCATGTGGTTTGGGGGCCTTATGCCGATTCACCTAATAATTAAATATGGGGCCCATATGCGGGCAAATCTAGTCTCATATTGGCCTCATTTTAAACTTGCGTAGCGAACCCGGTACTATCTCTTGCCTTGTTAAAACAACATTTAATTTGCGGGGTTCTAAATAACTTGCACCACCTAATTAATGTCGGGACCCCGGTTCCGCTTAATCTTGACCTAATTGTATCGCACTTTGCCATGCCATCCATCATACATGCATCATGCCGATCTTCTGCCGTGTATTAAATACTGCATCCGGTGTTTCTTCCAGTGTTTTGGTTCTTCGCGGATAAGGCCGTTGAGTTGATGTGAGCTTCGCCCCGATCTTCGGTTGAAACCTTCGACAATGTTTTCAGGCGAGCATCTCCCTCTTTCTACCTATCTTACTTTTATAGTATTTACTTCCCTCCTGTTGATCTTTGCTATCTGTGTTGCGATGCTCTAGATTTCGTACCCGTGATATCCCTTGCAGCCATATATAGCCTTGGACACATCCTATTACCTGTTGTTTGGTAGATAGTTGGACCCGCGTGACGTAGGCGCTTGCTCAAGTGTTTTGCTTGTCGTCAAGTACCACCTTTGTTGGAGAATTGCCGCATGTTGACGTTGGGGATGATCATGGTTTAATTATTGTTTCACTTTAAATTCTGTTTAACAACTAAAATTGAACTAAGCAGAGGCATCGGTGGGTGATAGGTAAGATTTGGTTTCCGACCGCCCACTTGTGTCCCGTAGGACCCGAGTTCTTGACATCTGTTCCGAGATCGAGCGCGCTAACCACAGGTGGGGAGATATGGGCCCCCCATTGATAATTACCTGATTTCAAAGTACTGTACTGGGGGCCACAAAGTAGTTTGGGGCTTTACTACTATCCTGTACTTATGCCATGTTTACCGCTTTATTTACGATTGTGCGAGGTACTGCACACTGTACTGTTTAGGAGCGGGCCACGTTTCGCGGTGTCGACAGTCCCCGATTGGGGACCTGCTGTCGTTCACAGCCGTTTGCCCAAACCCCAGTCCGTCTCGGAGACCGGCCGACTTCGTTGCGGGTGTCGACTTGGTGGGGTGGCCCCCACGTACTTGCTTTGGGTCTGGGAACGTCGTGACCTAGGCCCCGCCGACATACCGATGGGTGTATGTTAACTGATCTGGCAAAAAGGGTCGAAGTGCCTGTGGATACTTTGGTGCACCCCTGCAGGGATAAATCTTTTCGAGAAGCCGTGTCCGCGGTTATGGACGACTTGGAGCACAGTGTCTGATCATAGACAACTATAACTAAAGTTTACTGTTTTAAATTAACTTGTTCCGACATGATTAGTAATCAGCTTCACTACAACGGAATGGCTCAGTAATAGTACCAACAACTGCTGGGTTTTGGGTTATCTCATGCTAATTGAATCTGCCTAGTAAGTGAAGCCACTTTAACGGAATGACTAACTAAAACTGCCCACTGCTTACTTTATCAGGACGATTACCTAAACCTGACTAGTAAAGTGCCACAACTATAACTGAATAATTAAAACTGCCAACTGTGTGCGTTCCTCGGTTGACTTCCTCGTTTGGTCTCGAGGGGGAAACGCCAGGACGGGTTTGATTGATAATAGTATCAGGTTGGATCCGAATAGGTCTTTCTCACCCCTCTCTGATAACCGCCAGTTGTGTCGAGTCTCTATAGGTTGTTTCGTGCATGCTGCCGCTGCCGCTCAGTCCACCATACCTATGTAGGCGAGGACCGCCGAATTCTAGCCTCGCCGTGTACTGGCCTCAGTACTGACGCTCCTTCTTTGTTTTCTGCTTTGCCTTTGTCGGCACCCCTTTTGTTAAGCAGGTTTTGAGATCGACGCCGTTAGCAGGGTTACCCTTCCGGCTTGGCCTGGGCAGGGTTATGGACGCCATTGGTTATTCTTCAGGGCTCTTAGCCCCATTTGCATCTTGTCCGTAGCTGGACGCTATATCATTTTCAAGGTGTTTTGGATCTTTGTACCGTATATCTATATTCTTGACTCTTTGAGTCGCTGTTGTAGATATATTTGTTCTGTGGGTCCCATCGAGGACTGTTGTGTAATGTTATTACTTTGCTTTCCACCCGCACGAAAGTGCCTGGTGGGCACCTTCGAATCGTTTCTATGCGGGTTTGGCGAATTTCGCTAAAACTTGCATAGGGTCGATTCTGAGGGTGTTACAATCGCCAAAGGCTACCTGAAGTGTGATGCATCCAAGGGACCGAGCCTCCCGACCAGGAACTACGCCATGGAAGACGGTGTTGGTCCGCCTTAGGTTTGCCTCCGTCAAGTTCATATTCTGCAGTGTATCCAGGTACATGATGTTGATGCTGCTTCCACTATCCACCATGCACTTGGTGAACTCCGTGCCGTCAATCAATGGGTTGATGACCATGGCGTACTGGTTCTCCGTGGGCACAAGGTCTTGGTGGTCCGTCCTGTCCCAAGTGATTGGAACCTCCAACCAGCGCAGGTATTGGGGAACTGGGGGGAGGGTGGCCATCAGGATCCTCAGAGAGGTCTTCTGTTGTCGGACGTGGAGATGCCAAGGAAAGTATGGTAGACTGGGGCCTTCTTTGCTAAGGGGTTCTTGCCCTTGTTGTCGCCCTTGGCGGCGTGCTTGGGGTCAACGTCCTCGTCCATGTCACTTGAATCCTTGGACTCCTCCTCCTTCTTCTTCCCCTTGCCCTTGCCTCACGGTCTGTTCTTCCGTCTTCGCTTGTAGCCGGACTACGGGTCTTCCTTGAGGTCGTTGACGAGATTGCAGTGTCGATTGGTATGGGTGGCCTTGCCGTTGGCATCAAGGTGCACGAGGCACGGCATATCGCGGTACTCCTCGTATGTTTGGGGAACGCGGAGCGGCGTCGAGTTGGATTCACTGCCTCGTTGCTGCCCGCGACCTGCTCCCCTTCCTCGGCCATGTTGTCTGCCTTCTCCTCGTCCTGCAAAAGTCATGGTGACCATGTCGGTAGATTGCTTTTATTCTAGAGCGGTTTTCCGCTTTGTACTGCTGTTCCTCCGAGCTTGGGTTGGAACGGCCGTTGCCGGCAAAGAGCCACGAGCATCGTCGTCGGCAGCTGCGAACTCACTAGCTAACTGAATCATCTGATTCAAGTCAGGCTGATGGTTGTCCTGCAAGCGCTTCAGCTTATGTCGGAGTAACGTGCCCCTTTCCAATCCGTCGATGAAGGCGGCCATAGCGGTCTGAGCATGCACTCCTGTGCAGGAATTCTTCATGTCCAGCCAGCGGGAGAGGTAGGCGCGAGATGTCTCGTCTTTCTCTTGCATGCACCGCTGTAGATCGCCCATAGTGCAGGGACGCTTATATGTACCCTCAAAGTTCTTGGTGAATGCTTCTTGCATGTCCAGCCAGTTGTAGATAGATTTCTCCGGAAAGTCGTCGATCCATTGACGGGCCGTGCCTGCCAACATTAACGGGAGGTACTTGACGGCGACGTTGGGGTTGCCTCCGGCAATCTCCACCGCGTTGCCGTAGTCCTGCAACCATGTGGCGGGCTTGGCGGTGCTGTCATAGGGCTTGATGGTCTTGTCTATCCGGAAACCTTTGGGGTAAGTTGCGGACTGTATTGCAGGTCCAAAGCAACGTGGTCCCAGGTATGGTCCTTCCCGGGCCTCGTGGATCTTATCGATCCGCGAACGTGCATCATATGGCTTCGGGTTCTTCTTCTTGTTGTCAACAGGGGATGGGCTACGTGAACGACACGTGCCCCTTCCGCCATGGTGACTGCTTGGCAGCGACGGAGGCGGAGGTGGCGGTGGGTTAGCCATCTTGATGTTACCCTCCTGCGACGCCCCACGCCTGTCACGGTTGCTTGTCGGTCGCGGAGGGTCGTGGTGTGACCTGCTCTTATGTCCTTGGTGGCGCTCTTCATCATGACGGGTCTGTGCCACGTTGTCGCGGATGACGATGCCGCACTGCTTTGGTGGGGGCATATCCGTGCGATGGTGAGCCTTGTAGTCTTCCTGAGGTCGGGGGGATCGGGGCGGTGGCGATGGGTGGCGAGGTTGGGCTCTTTCTCCGTGGTCGGACGATATGGGGATAGCATCCTTCCTGTTGTGCGCATCCCTCCGTCTTCGTTCTGATGAACCCGTCTGTGATCCGACATCCTGAGGAGATCTGTCCCTTGGCGGTTTGTACTGGCTAGATCGGCAGAGCGCTGGGTCAGACTCAAGCCTCTGAGAGGTGGCCTTTTCCTGCTGCTTTACCGCCTTGGCCACTAGGTCATAGACCTGTTCCACTGCCTCAGGCGATCTATCCTGCTCCAGAAGGGTCTTGGCTACGACGAGGTTAAGGAGTGGGGTGGGCATCACCTGCTTGCCTTTACTATCAATGTATGGATTGGCCTGTGCCGACTTCGAGGGAGCCCATCCTAGGTTGCGCCGTACACCAGGATCGTTGATGACGCGAGCTGGAGCTTTCTTAGCCTTCTGCTGCTGTAGCAGAGTCTTGTACTCGGCCTCCATTGCTCTAGCTGTCTCTATGGACTTCTGCGCATTGACCAGATCTCGATCTAGTTTAGCGTCTTGCTCCGCGATGGCTTGCGCCTCCTCCAGCAGCTGTTGGCGCTTCTCATCAAGCTGAGTCACGTTCCAGATATGATCAATAGTTAGTGGCTCAACGAGGAGATTGCCGTACATCACTCTATCAGCTGGAGTAACATGGGCTGCTGCCGACGTGGATGCCGGAGGAGGCAAGTTTGCGGTGTTGTTACTATTCGGACCGGTGCCGAGTTCTTGCGGCTGCTGCACTGGGTTAGGTGGAGGAGGCATGACCTTTGCGCGATCATTGTCGGCAGCAATAAGTGGCCCCTTCCCCTTTTCCAATGCGGTAGGCGGAGCTTGCCTGGGCTGGTCTTCATCCATCGCTGTCCCAATGGTGACGAACACCCCTCGAGACATGACGGTATTATTAGCTTGTTCGTCACGTGAGTACTCCTCCTCCATCTCCTGCATAGCGGAGTCTAGCTCTTCTGGATTGAAGTCTATTTCCTCTGAATCTGCACTAAAATCAGCATAAAGCGCGTCAATGACAGAGTCGGAGGGTGCCAGGACTTCCTCGATGACAGGCGGTGGAGGTGCAACGGGCTCGACGATGACTGGAGGTGGTGGTGCTGCTGCGACGACGTCGGCCGAAGGCGGTGGTGGTGGCTGAATCGGAGGGGCTCCGTCAATGAGCGCAAGTGCTGTTTGAGCTGCCACTTCAGCCTCCGCGCAGTTGTTGACGGTGTTCACCATGCCTTCGAAGGTGAGGCGTCCTGACGCCTGTTGCCGTCTTAGAGAATGTCGGAGGAGCGTGCCATGGTCCAGTCCTTCCACAAAGTGATAGATAGCATCATCATTGGGGTAGTGGGCCAGATCGGCTCGTAAGCCACCTGGCCAGGTAATCGCGGGGGTTTTCGCCCTCTCTCTGAACGCAGCGCGCCAGATCGAAGATGGTAACCACGCCGACGAACTTGGATCTCTGCTGTCCAGACGCACGGACAAAGCCGGCGGGTTTGGAGTGATCTTCCATCTTTATATCCTGCACAGGGGCGGTTTGGGTGGGTTTCAAATTTTTCCGATCTTTGCCAGCGAACTCCGAGGAGAGATCCGACATCGATCATTCCGCGAACGTATCCTACCCGTAGGCGGTCCGTGCGGGTCTTGATGCTTTCCGATCTTTGTCAGCAAACTCCGAAGAGAGATCCGACATCGATCCTTCCGCGTACGTATCCTGCCCATAGGCGGTCCGTGCGGGTCTTGATGCTTTCCGATCTTTGTCGGCAAACTCTGAAGAGAGATCCGACATCGATCCTTCCATGTACGTATCCTGCCCATAGGCGGTCCGTGCGGGTCTTGATGCTCCTCCGACTCCCAGGGAACTAGTGCCCGAATCGGTTTCGCCGATGAAGAGGTGGATGTCTCTGATAGGAACGATCGAACACCGCGTAGGGTTCGTCTTTGCCGGGATCCAGAACTTGTCGGGAGGGATGATCGGAACGTTGCCGGAGAAGAGAATGCAACCGATGGCCACGGTTTCACCGATTCCCGCGAAGATCTTGGTCCTTGCCCGCTGAAGAGCCTGAAGCGCCTCCTACCCCACGGTGGGCCCCAACTGTCATGGTATTGCCGACGAGTACGCCATGGAGGGGTCCTCACAATGCGTGTTTAGAGACGTGGGGTAAGGCGGACGGTTGACAGGTATGAGGTAACACAGCTTACCCAGGTTCAGATCCCACAACGGTGGCGGAATCCTACTCCTGCTATAAATCACTATAATGGCAATACGCCGAGTTACAGAGATAGGTTCGCTGTGCGAGGGTGTGTGTAAAACGATACTAGGTTATGCCCTAAAGGCTCCCATAGGCTCGACTTATATAGTCTCCAGGTCCTAGGGTTACAGGGAAAAGTCCTAGACGGACAGGTTACAGAGTTCTACACCGTCTATTACTAGTCTTGTGTATATTGCACTCCAAGGCTCTGGGTACGCTGGTGACTCCACCGTAGCCTTCCTTTATCCGGCATGGGCCTCCCTTATGGATCCACCTAACTGGGCCGCCCAGCAGACCACTGGCCATGCTACCGACTATGGGCCACCCGGGTTAGCCGGATAAGAGACATGCTATGAGGATACCCATATAGCATATCCCCAACAGCAAGTGTACGACTATATCACCCACGAGAATCTGCTCTCGTTAACCGCTTTGGAATCTTCGAGGGTGAGTGCTTCTATCGACTCGTTGCTACAATCTAGTAGATAGATCTTGGCTTGTTTGTGTGCATGCGGTAGAAATTTTTTGTTTTCCATGCTACGAACCCCACAGTGGTATCAGAGCCGTGTCTATATGTAGATCTGTTGCATGAGTAGAACACAATTGTCATTGTGGGCGGTGGTGCTTTTATTATCAATTGTTTTTTGTGTACTTTGCATCTTGCGGTATGATGGGATGAAGCGGCCCGGGCTAACCTTACATGACATTGTTCATGAGACTTGCTCCACGCTTAACATGCAACTTGTATTGCATAAGTGGCTTTGTGGGTGTCTGTCTCTCCCATCATAGTATAAATTCAATTTACAACGGTCACTTGATAGTTCCAGCATCAACGCTGTGGTTCTTGTTTGTAAGTTAGAACGACACTTATTGAAATCCCCAAACCACGTAAAATATGCAAAGAAAATTAGAGGCATCTAACTTTATTTTGCAGGGGTGTGCTGTGATGTGATATGGCCATGATTGTGATTATATATGATGTATGCAATGTTCCTTATTGTAAGTTGGCAACCGGCAGGAGCCATATGGTTGTCTTTTAAATTCCATTAAGACCCGCGTGTCTATTCAAAGTAGTTGTAATAGTTGATGCTGGTGGACGATAACCATGAAGCGGTGCCATTGACTTTGACGCCATATCGGTGATGATGGAGATCATGTTCGTGCTTGAAGATGGAGATCGGAAGCACAAGAAGAAAGGCCATATCATATCACATATTCTGAATTGCATGTGATGTTAATCCTTTTATGCATCTTGTATTGCTTAGTTCACGGCGGTAGCATTATAAGATGATCCCTCAAGCACAAAAATTTCAAGGTTTAAAGTGTTCATCCTTAATAAGCACCGTTGCTAAAGCTCGTTGTTTCGAAGCACCACGTGATGATCGGGTGTGTTAGATTCTGCGAGTGTATACAACGTGAGCAAGCCAGATTTGCTCATGCGGAAGCTAAGGTTTGATCTTGATGAGCCTAGCATGTACAGACATAGTCTCGGAACACGGATCACCGAAAGGTAAAGCATGAATCATATAGTGGATATGATGAACATGTTGATTGTTCGCCATTTAAGCTACATCAATTCTCGTGATGATCGGTTTTGATGTGGTGGATTTGGTTCGTGTGATCACTAAAACAATTTGAGGGATATTGTTTTGAGCGGTAGTTCACCTAGATTAATTTAACTATTAATTAGAACTCAATTTGTCATAAACTTAGTCTAAACTATTGCAAATATGTTATAGATCAATGGCGGCCCCTACCATCAATTTTAATGCGTTCATAGAGAAATAAAAAGTTGACAAAAATGGAAGCAACTTTGCGGATTGGTTCCTCAATTTGAGGATTGTCCTCAATGCTGGTAATTTGACCTATGTGCTGGATGCACCGCTAGGTGACCCGCCTGCAGCTTATGCTACCGATGAGGTAAAGAATGTTTTCCTCGCTCGGAAGAATCAGTACTCCAAAGTTCAGTGTGCTATCTTATATGGTTTGGAATCGGAGCTTCAGAAAAGGTTTGAGAACCATGACCCACATGATATTGTCCGTGAACTCAAAATGATATTTGAGGCTCACGCGGAGAGTTATGAGACTTCTGAAAAATTCGTTAACTGCAATATGGAAGAGGGCAGCTCCGTCAATGAGCACGTGCTTAAGATGTCTGGGCACGCAAACAAGCTTCAAAGCTTGGGAATAGTGATTCCTAATGATTTGGGGATTCACCGTGTCCTCCAATCACTACCACCAAGTTACAAGAACTTTGTGATGAACTACAATATGCAAAACATGGACAAGTCGTTGCCAGAACTCTTCTCCATGTTGAAATCTGCAGAAGTGGGGATCAAGAAAGAGCACCAAGTGTTGTTGGTCAATAAGACCACCAAATTCAAGAAGCAAGGCAAGTCTAAGAAAAAGGGAAACTTCAAGAAGGGCGGTAAGAAAGTTACCGCGCCGGCGAAGAAGACCAAGGCTGGGCCTAAGCCTGATACTGAGTGCTTTTACTGCAAGGGAGAAGGTCACTGGAAGCGGAATTTCCCAAAGTACTTGGCGGATTTGAAGAACGACAACATCAAGAAGAAAGGTATATCTGATATACATGTTATTGATGTGTATCTCACTAGTACTCGTAGTAGTGCCTGGGTATTTGATACTGATTCGGTTGCTCATATTTGTAACTTGAAACATGTACTTCAGAATAAACGGAAGCTAGCGAAGAACAAGGTGACGATGCGCGTTGGAAATGGATCAAAGGTTGATGTGATCGCGGTCGGCATGCTATCTCTTCATCTACCATCGGTATTAGTTTTATACTTAAATAATTATTATTTGGTGCCTGCGATGAGCATGCACATTATATCCGGATCATGTTTATTGCGAGACGGTTACTTGTTTAAGTCCGAGAATAATGGTTGTTCGATTTATATGAGTAATATGTTTTATGCACATGCACCTTTGATAGATGGTCTATTCTTATTGAATCTCGATTGTGGAAATACACACATTAATAACATTGAAGCTAAACGTTTGAAATTGAGCGATAACTCGACCTATATGTGGCACTGTCGTCTTGGTCATATTGGAGTGAAGCGTATGAATAAACTCCATTTCGATGGACTTCTTGAATCACTTGATTTTGAATCACTTGAAAGATGCGAAGCATGTCTGATGGGTAAAATGACTAAGACTCCATTTTATGGTATGATGGAGCGAGCTACGGACTTATTGGAAATCATACATACCGATGTGTGTGGCCCAATGAGTGTAGCATCGCGCGGTGGTTATCGTTATGTTCTTACCTTCACAGATGACTTGAGTAGATATGGGTATATCTATTTCATGAAACATAAGTCCGAAACTTTCAAGAAGTTTAAGGAATTTCAAAGTGAGGTAGAGAATCAACGTAACAAGAAGATTAAATTTCTACGATCTGATCGTGGAGGTGAATATCTAAGTTACGAGTTTGGCGAGCATTTGAAGAAATGCGGAATACTTTCACAATTGACACCGCCGGGAACACCATAGCGTAATGGTGTGTCCGAACGTCGTAATCGAACTCTCTTAGATATGGTTCGTTCTATGATGTCACTTACAGATTTACCGCTATCATTTTGGGGTTATGCATTAGAAACAGCCGCATTCACTTTAAATAGGGAACCATCTAAATCCGTTGAAACGACACCGTATGAATTATGGTTTGGGAAGAAACCTAAATTGTCGTTCCTTAAAGTTTGGGGTTGTGAAGCTTATGTCAAGAAGTTACAGCCAGACAAGCTTGAACCCAAAGCGGAAAAATGCGTCTTCATAGGATACCCGAAGGAAACTATTGGGTATACCTTCTGTCATAGATCCGAGGGCAAAATCTTCGTTGCCAAGAATGGATCCTTTCTAGAGAAGGAGTTTCTCACGAAAGAAGTGATTGGAAGGAAAGTAGAACTCGACGAGGTTGTTGAACCTTCTCTCGAACTTGCGAGTAGCACAGCACCAGAAGTAGTTCCTATGGCGCCTGCACCAATAAGAGAGGAAGCTAATGATATTGATCATGAAACTTCGGTTGAAGTTACTACAGAACTTCGACGGTCAGCGAGAACTCGTACCACTCCTGATTGGTATGATCCTGTTATGAGTGTCATGTTGGTGGATAACACCGATGACCTTGCGACATATGAGGAAGCGATGATGAGCCCAGATTCCAATAAATGGCAAGAAGCCATGAAATCCGAGATTGGATCCATGTACGAAAACCAAGTATGGACTTTGGTGGACTTACCGGATGGTCGGAAGGCCGTCGAGAACAAATGGATTTTCAAGAAGAAAACAAATGCTAATGGTAATGTTACAGTCTATAAGGCTCGACTTGTTGCAAAAGGGTTTCGACAAATTCAAGGAGTTGACTACGATGAGACTTTCTCACCAGTAGCGAAGCTAAAGTCTGTGAGGATTATGTTAGCAATCGCTGCATATTATGATTATGAGATATGGCAGATGGATGTCAAAACGGCGTTCCTCAATGGAGACATTGATGAAGAGTTGTATATGATGCAACCCAAAGTTTTTGTCGATCCTAAAGATGCTAATAAGGTATGCAAACTTCAACGGTCCATATATGGATTGAAGCAAGCATACCGAAGTTGGAATCAACGTTTTGATAAGGTAATCAAAAGTTTTGGTTTTATACAAACTTATGGAGAAGCTTGTATCTACAAGAAAGTGAGTGGGAGCTCTGTAGAATTCTTAATACTATATGTAGATGACATATTGTTGATTGGGAATGATGTAGACCTTCTTAATAGTGTCAAGGATTATTTGAATAATAGTTTTCCAATGAAAGATCTTGGCGAAACAGCTTACATATTAGGCATAAAGATTTATAGAGATAGATCGAGACGCCTAATATCATTGTCACAAAGTACATATTTGGACAAAGTTCTAAAGAGGTTTGGAATGGAAGATAGCAAGAAAGGGTTCTTGCCCATGTTGCCCAATACGACCTTGAGTAAAAATCAAAGTCCTGCAACGGCAGAAGATAGAGAAAGGATGAGTAAGACTCCCTATGCATCAGCCATAGGATCTCTTATGTATGCCATGCTACGTACTAGACCCGACATTGCATATGCTGTTAGTTTGACTAGCAAATATCAAAGTGATCCAGGAGTGGATCATTGGACATCGGTCAAAAACATCCTTAAGTACTTGAGAAGAACTAAGGATATGGTTCTTTTTTATGGAGGTGATGAACAGCTCGTTGTTAATGGTTACACCGATGCTAGTTGGAACACCGATCCGGATGATTCTAAATCTCAATCTGGATACATATTTACTTTGAATGGTGCAGAGTTAGCTGGAGGAGTGCAAAGCAAAGCGTTGTGGAGAGATCTTTAACTGAATCGGAATACATAACTGCTTCAGAGGCTTCATAAGAGGCGATATGGATGAAGGAGTTCATTACAAAGCTCGGTGTGGTTCCAAGTGCGCTGGACCCAATGTCTATCTATTGTGATAACATGGGCGCCATAGCCAATGCGCAAGAACCAAGGTCACACAAGA
Organism: Avena atlantica; assembly: GCA_910589765.1. Lineage (NCBI taxonomy): Eukaryota > Viridiplantae > Streptophyta > Magnoliopsida > Poales > Poaceae > Avena > Avena atlantica. Next base: position 195,121,865 of record OU342738.1, on the reverse strand, counting down.
AGCTGAAGCACATCAAGCTACATTTTCATGCTATTCGAGAGCATGTCCAAGATGGTGACATACAGATTTTCAAAGTACACATAGATCTGAATGAGGCGGATCCGTTGACTAAACCTCTCCCGAGGGAAAAACATGACCAGCACCAAACCGCCATGGGTGTTCGGTATATTACCATGTAATCTAGATTAGTTGACTCCAGTGCAAGTGGGAGACTGTTGGAGATATGCCCTAGAGGCAATAATAAAAGTGGTTATTATTATATCTTTGTGTTTATGATAAATATTTACATGCATGCTATAATAGTATTAAACGGAAACATTAATACTTGTGTGATTTGTAAACTAAATTAGTGTCCCTGGTAAAGCCTCTTTATAATACTAGCTTGTTGATTAATAGATGATCGTGGTTTCTCGATCATGAACATTGAGATGTTATTAATAACAAGATCATATTATTAGGATAATGGTATGATGGACATACTCCTATAGATAAGTGTAGCATAAAGATCAAGTCATTTTAATAGTTCGTTTCCTATAAGCTTTCTGATATATAGTAACCTAATTCCTTCAACCATGAGATCATGCTAATCACCATCACCGGAAGAATGCTCTGATGACATCAAACACCACACCGTAACTGGGTGGCTATAAAGGTGGCATCGAGTGTTCGGAAATTATGGGTTGAGGCACATGGATCAAGAGTGGGATTTGTCCATCCATATGACGGATAGATAACTCTGGGCCCTCTTGGTGGAATGTCATCCAATTAGCTTGCAAGCATGTGACTGGCTCACAATGGATCACATATCACGGGAACGAGAAAATAATACTTATCGGTAACGAGGTTGAACTAGGTATGCAGAGATACCGACGATCAAAACCTCGGATAAGTAAACTATCGTGAGACAAAGGGAAATTGGTATCGTATGTAAGTGGTTCATTCAATCACAAAGTAATCGTAGAAATATGTGGGAGCCATATGAATTTCCAGATTCCTCTATTGGTTATTGATCGGAAAAGTGTCTTGGTCATGTCCGTATAATTCACGAACCGTAGGGAGACACACTTAAGGATTCGATGTTGTTTAGTAGATATGGAATGTTAGTAGGGATACCGAATGTTGTTTGGAGTCTCGGATGGGATCCGGGATATCACGAGGAGATCCAGAATGGTCCGGAGAGTAAGATTCATATAAGGAAAGTCCTATTTCGGAGTTTGGGAAAGTTTCCGATGTTTTCATCGGAGATGTTCTAGAAGGGTCTAGAAGGTTCACCGCTCCGGAAGGAGAATAGTCTATGAATGTGTCATGGGTAAGTGGAATGATTGGATCATATCCTAGGTCACATGGTGTGTGCATTTGTAAGAGAGAGTTAAAGCTCTAAATTGAAAGTCAAACGGGAGTTTGAAAAGTCAAACTGGAACAATGGTTTCCTAGTGGGAGAAGAAACAAGTCCTTCTCTCAATCCAGCTTGGGTTTGGATTCAAACCCACCCCTACCAAGGCTGCCCCCTCTCATAAATAGAGGGGGAGGGCTTCCCCGAAGCACACAAGCCCTAGCCCCTCTCCCGCACACGAGCCGCCGCCGCAGCCGCTCGCCGCCGCCGCCGGTTCATCGCCGCCGCCGCCGACACCTACTCCTCCTACCGGTCATCTAATCCCTAGATCTCTGGGAAACCCTAATCCACCATAACTCGCACCGGCTTAGGCGAAGCCCTGCGGGATCTTTCCTCTACTTCGACACCACGCCGTCGTGCTGCCGGATTCACGAGGGGAGAACTACAACCTCTGCTGCCTGCTGGAACAAGGGAGAGGAAGGTCTTCATCGAGTACCGAACGTGTGACCGACCGTGGAAGCGCTGCCGGAACACAGCGCCGGAAGGATCGTCTACGCGATGTTGAGATCGACAAGTGTACGACTACATAATCCACGAGAATCTGCTCACGTTAATCGCTTTGGAATCTTCGAGGGTGAGTGCTTCTATCGACTCGTTGCTACAATCTAGTATATAGATCTTGGCTTGTTTGTGTGCATGCGGTAGATTTTTTTTGTTTTCCATGCTACGAACTCCACAAAGCATTAACACTCCATGAACACATGTGATCCTCATGTCACAGTCATCTCCTCCGGTTGTCCCAATTTCTGTCACTTCGGGGCCTTTGGTTCCAGACAATGATATGTGTACACAACTTGCATATAATATCACAAACAATACTTTCATCATAAATCAAAAATAAGTTCAGATATGAGATAATGGCACTCGGGCCCTAGTGACAAGCATTAAGAACAACAAGTTGCAACAAAGTCAAATAGCACTAATAAAGATACTAGGCATCATGCCCTAACAATCTTATTCGATTACATGATAGATCTCATCCAATCCCTACCATCGCCATAGCCTACAGCGGGGGATTACTAACTCATGAATAAGTGAAACATGGATGGTTGATGGAGAGGCGTCGATGATGATGATGGCGATGATCTTCTCCAATTCCCCGTCCCGACAGGGTGCCAGAACGGAGTTTCTGGTTCCGAATCACGGTTTCTGGTGGTGGCGACGCAGCGGAACTCTTTCTGGAAAAACGTCGACCCCCCCTAAGTTTTTAGGTCAGAAGGCTTTATGTAGGCGAAGAGGGAGGCCAAGGGGGTGCCCGAAGTGGCCGCACCCCTCCCAGGCATGGCCTGGGCTGGCCCGCGTGACCAGGGGGTGTGGGCCCATCGTGGCCCTCCATCTCATCTTATGGCTCCGTGGGTCTTCTGGTAAAATAGGAATTTTGGCATATTTTCCAGGATTTTTCCTAAAAGTTGATTTTCTGCACAAAAACTAGACACCAAAGCAATTCCGCTGAAAACAGCGTCAGTCTGTGTTTGTTGTATCCAAATCACACAAGTTTAGAGGAGAAACAATAGCAAAAGTGTTCGGAAAAGTAGATGCGTTTTGGACTTATCAGCCACCACCATCTTCGAAGCCCCCCTCCTCTGGCCACCACCATCTCCGGCCAAATCTGGCCCGCTTTTTTTTGAATTTAAAAAAAATCTTCTATGGCGCATATTGGCAATATGCGCCGCCGATTTTTGAGATATGACCCGCCTTTTTAAAAATTTTGAAAAGAGAATTCGGTTGCGCATATTGGCAATATGCGCCACAGAATTACAATTCAGTGGCATGGTATCAGTGGCGCATTCCCATATGTGCCACAGAAGTCCAAAACCCATGCGCCATAAATAGTTGTTTTCCTAGTAGTGATGATGGTTGCGAGAGATCGGGAGAGGAGCAATACACATGTCACTTTTTGTATAGTTTTCCAGAATGCTAGAGGTGCTTAGTTAGACATTTGTTTTCTACAAATAAGCTTTAGCGCTTAAAAATTGATTTATTTTTCTAAATACCTTTGTAAGAACCATGCATCTCTCCTGAGCCCACAAGACGCCCGGTCTCGTGGCCAGGGGCAGACTGAGAAAATAATTTGAGAAGGGATAAACGATTTGAGTGGGTAATTTTTTGTATAAGTTTACATATTTTCAATATTTTTACTGAAAATAAACAAATTCTATTGAAGTTTTAAAACTTTAGTGGGGGCCAAAGCCCCTGCTAGCTTCTACTTAGGCATGTCCCTTCTCGCGGCATGACGCATGCCACCATGCTCGTTCGTGTAATGCACGTGCACTCTTTGTCTCCTCGCACACTTGCTTCGGCAATGCCGTGTGATGTCAGGATGGAAAAAGGACATTCATTTGTGTGGGTTGTTCGTGGTTATGTGTGTAGGGGTTCGTAGCATGAAAAACAAAAATTTTCTACCGCATGAACACAAAATCAAGATATAATCTATGACCAAGCCAAGATCTATCTACTAGATTGTAGCAACGAGTCAATAGAGGAACTCACCCTCGAAGATTCCAAAGCGGTTAACGAGAGAAGATTCTCGTGGGTTATGTAGTCGTACACTTGCCGATCTCAAGATCGCGTAGACGATCCTTCCGGCTCTGCGTTCCGGCAGCGCTCCCGCAGTCGGTCACACGTTCGGTACTCTATGAAGACCTTCCTCTCCCTTGTTCCAGCAGGCAGCGGAGGTTGTAGCACTCTCCTCGAGATTCTGGCAGCACGACGGTGTGGTACCGGAAGTAGAGGGGAGATCTCGCAGGGCTTCGCCTTAAGCCGGAGCGAGTATGGTGGACTATGAGAGAGACTTGGCGATCTAGGGTTTAGAGGCACCAAGTAGAGGGAGCTAGGCCGGCGGATAGGGCAAGGGGATTGCCCCAAGTCGGCGGCTTGGGCAAACCCTAGGGCGGCGGCGACTTTGGTGGAGGCCGGCGGCTAGGGTTAGGTTTAGAGGAGAGAGGTGTAGGGAAGAGGGGCACCCCTGTCCCTTCTTTTATAGGTGGGAGGGAGGCGCGGTTGGGAGGAGGGAGTCCTCCTCCAACTCCTCCTCCTTGGACGGCGGTGGAGGGAAGAGGACTTCCTCCCCAAGTAGGTTTCCTACTCTCCCTCCACCAAGCAAACTTGCCGTTTGACTTTTCAAATTGGCGTTTGACTTTTCAAACTAGGATTTGATTTATCCCTTTATTTTGCTCAGCGATGTCACCTAGTACATGATGCAACCATTACACACTGTTATGACACATTCATGTACCCTTCCCCTCCGGAGTGCCGGACCTTCCGGAACCTTCTAGAACATTCCCGATGAAAACACCGGAATCATTCTCCAACTCCGAAACAGGACTTTCCTTATATGAATCATATTATCCGGACCATTCCGGATCTCCTCGTGATATCCCGGATCCCATCCAAGACTCCGAACAACATTCGGTCTCTTACTCATCATTCCATAACTACTCAACAACATCGAATCCTTAAGTGTGTCTCCCTACGGTTCGTGAATTATGCGGACATGATCGAGACACTTCTCCGATCAATAACCAATAGAGGAATCTGGAAATTCATATGGCTCCCACATATTTCTACGATTACTTTGCGATCGAATGAACCACTTACATACGATACCAATTTCCCTTTGTCTCACGATAGTTTACTTATCCGAGGTTTTGATCGTCGGTATCTCTGCATACCTAGTTCAACCTCGTTACCGATAAGTACGTTTTCTCATTCCTGTGGTATGTGATCCCTTGTGAACCAGTCACATGCTTGCAAGCTAATTGGATGACATTCCATTGAGAGGGCCCAGAGTATATCTATCCGTTATATGGATGGACAAATCCCACTCTTGATCCATGTGTCTCAACCCATAATTTTCGAACACTTAATGCCATCTTTATAGCCACCCAGTTACGGTGTGGTGTTTGATGTCATCAAAGCATCCTTCCGGTGATGGTGATAAGCATGATCTCATGGTCGAAGGAATTAGGTTACTATGTATCATAAAGCTTATAGCAAATGAACTATATTAAATGACTTGATCTTTATGCTACGCTTAACTATAGGAGTATGTCCATCGTATCATTCTCCTAATGATATGACCCTGTTGTTAATAACATCTCTATGTTCATGATCAGGAAACCATGATCATATATTAACCAACAAGCTAGTTTAACAAGAGGCTTTACTAGGGACTCTTTTATGTTTACAAATCACACAAGTATTAATGTTTCCGGTTAATACAATTATAGCATGGTATGTAAACATTTATCATAAGTATGAAGATATGATAATAACCACTTTATTATTGCCTCTTGGGCACATCTCCAATAGTCTCCCACTTGCACTAGAGTCAATAATCTAGTTTCAAACCTTTGTGTATTCAACACATATGGCTTTCTGGTGTTGTATGTACACGATTGCTAGTGGTCAACTGATCTCCGGATCTGACACTTCCAGGTCCGTGTGTAATTGCATGTCTTTGCGTCTCTACGCATCACTCATTCTCTAATGAGATGGCTTTGTACAATTTTGGTCCTTTGGTGTGACCTTTAGTTCTTTGGGGTTAAAACATGTTGATAATATTGTCATACAATATATCTTCATAGTATTATCCCTGCTGTGAACTACACCTATTTTGATAACAAACTACTTGACAAAAATGCCCTCTTTTGCTGCTATAATAGCAGTTATATACTCAGCCTTTTGTTGTAGTATCTGTCACAATGTCTTAATTTTGGAACTCATCCAAATCCATTATGGAACTTAATTTCCATCACATTGTGCCACCCTTAGTTTAGATTGAGATAAACTTAATTTGTACTTCGTGACAAAACTAGTATCAATGTAATTCATTTACAATGAACTAACCATCTATTTGTCACTTCTACAAAATAATATATTCTTCTTTCTTTTACAAGATCATAAGAATATCTTTACTATCGTCCAATAATCATCTTATGAATCATTCTGGTATACGCTCATAACATTTAGAGCATAGGACATATCTGGATTTGTACACATCACAACATGATTGATAAAATACTCTTTGTGATTTTATCTATCAAGTATCAAAATACTTAAATATTTATTCAATCCTTCCTATGCAACAAGAACCTTTCTTGTAGTTTCTATATTGAACTCATTCAATATCTCATCTATGTACTTCTGGCACAACCATATTGGTGTTACAATTTATCCATATATACATTGATGCCAAATATTTGGGTTCTGCCTAAGCCTTTCATCGAGATTAAATTCTTATCCTGTGTTAATAAAAAGATACGTCATTTCCAATCAACAATATGTGTTCCACATAATGTATTACAAACATGTCTTAGTGCTCCCACTTAATTTCTTGCAAGTGCAAGCATCTTCATCGTCTCCGATGAAATTAAACTCTTTTAACAGTTTCATCATAGTGAAGATTCCAACTCCGCGATGCTTACTTTAACCATTGAAGTTTGCATATGCTTTTAGCATCCTTTGAATTAACAAAACCCTTTGGACCACATCCTTGGTAACCATTCTATTAGAAGAACTTGTTTTGTTTATTCAACACATGACAAAATTATATGTCGTGGTTGCTACATTAATCCGTCTAGACTAAATATCGCTATGAAAGATCAGATCTTGTCATAGTCAACCTTTGAACATTGTTGTGAACTATTTCCCAACATGTCGACTATTTCATAGATGTGAAACATCCATGTCTATTTCTTTATAGATCCAAATACGACTGTAAGGTCTTGTACCTTTCCAGAGGGTCTTTCAAGTTCAAAGCTTGATCTCTCGTATATGGAACTATCACGGATTTTATGGCTTCAAGCCATTTGACGGAGTTAGGGCCCATCATCGCTTCTTTGCATGTAGTCGGATCATTATTGTCAAATAATGATTTAACTTTCAAATCTTGGTATTTGATTGTTTACCCGACCTACTTGTTTCAATAGGAACTTAGATCTCCGTGACCACAACCTTTGAGGCACGTGAGCCATGAGCATTGTTGCTGCCTCCGGAACACTTTTCGGCGCTGCACAACTTTGATCATATATAGATAAGGTTCTTTTAACCTTGTCAAAGTTCTATTGTCCTCCCACTTAATTTTTTACGGAAAATTCCTTCTCAAAGAAACTTGACGTTCTAAGCGACAAACATTTTTGTCTTTGGTGTTTATGGAGGAATACTCAACGATTATTCAAAATAACATACAAAGATATGTACATCCGATTTTGGTTGCAAACATATTTCTTATGCATAGCATACCAATGTTTTAGAAAGGACAACTTTATATGGTGTCAATTCAACGGATTATGATGGAGATCTTTTCAGTGGAAAAACGGTAGTCTCTAACGCTTTTAATCTTTAAAATATAATGGCAGTTTAATGAATTACACCTTTGATCTTACCATGTCAAACAAGGTTTAATTACATATCTCGAACGCTCCATACTCTTTTGGTGTTTCGGGAAATGCAAATCCACGGAACGATTTCTTAAATCTTAGGTATTATGCTAAACTTGTAACTCAAATATCTTCCTTGATGATCTTATCATAAACTATTTATATTCTTGTTACAATGATTTTTCACTTCATCTTGAAACTCTTTGAACTTTTCAAATGTTTCATACTTCATCCTTATTAAGTAAATATTCATATATTCACTCAAATTTTCGGAGAAAGCATATGAAGTTGAAATCCATCGCTCTTGACTACACATAATGGACTTCATATAAGAATATGTACAAGTTGCAATAAGCTAGTCATTCGTTCCCTTTTGGCCTATGAACGAAGTTTTAATTATCTTTAGGAAAGTTTCACAAGCGTCATTTGATCAAAATCAAAAGGACTCCAAAATTCCATCCATATGGAGTTTCTTCATGTTTTCTTTCCAATATAATTTAAACGGCGATGTCACTTCCTAAATGATCTTTCAATCAATTTGTCTTTCGACATTTTTAGCACTAGTTTTATGGATGTGATTTCTCCAACAAGATTTGTGAATCATCCATATTTTATGGATTACGACAATTATTTGAACAACCCTTTTGTTCTCATAATGCCTGATAAAACAAATCTTGAAGGCAAGCTTTGATGTTTAACAAGCAGCACAATAACCCTTTATTTGTTCTTGATGAACATCATCACATATTCTTTTGCTAGTTACTTAGGCCATTGTAGTTCATGAATTGTGTTGTTTCGTATGACGATTCACACCAACAAATTCAGTATCAAATATTTAAGAACCACATTGTTTTATAAGCAAAGAATATATCCATAACATGTATATCATCTATATACTTAAGCTGAATAATTCTAGTCTTTTATTTTCTGCCATATACTTATGAGATTCTCTTTCAATATTTCCTTTTCTGTTTGAAAGAATCTATCAACATCAATAGTGGAGCCATATACATGACACATAGTCCAAAGCATGTATAGTAAAATACCAATGTCTTTGGACTTGCACTTTGAAGTAGATCACCATCATCAAATGTTTGGTGTTCTTTCAAATTCCTTTCTTTAGTAATTTCTTGGTGTGGTAAACATTTTACCTACATCAAATATTCACCCTTATCATGGAATTATCCATGATCAAGCTACTTTTAGCTTGTAACGGTGAATCGCGAGTATAATGTTGCTCTCCAAAACCTTTTGGAGAATTAGGACAACTAGTGTCTCCAACCTTTTGCAAATTCTCATCAAATATGAGAACATGACTTCTGCCATATTATACTCTATCATGTTGCAACCAAAACTTCGTTTCAGATATCACAATATCTTCCACACATCATGGTTTCTGAAACAACTCTTTCAGATCCTAGATAACCTTGATATTAAGACAATCCTTTGAATATCAAGAATCATGGAGACAAACATGATACTCATACACCAACACTTCGAATTGTCACTCTTGATTTAATACCAATTATTAAACTTCATGGAGTAACCGGAACTTACTGAAAGTTTGCAATGGGACTTTTAAACTTTAGATTAACACTTCAGAACAATACGATACCAGTTCGTAAAGTAACTAACCAGAATTCTATAGTTCTATCATCTCAATTATAACTAAGCGCAAGGTGGTAAACGGATGCCAATGACTATAACAACTATGCAAATTCACTTTGATTTAATTTATGATAAATAGTGTTCAACTTTTAATCATATTGCCATTGAACTCCCACTCAAAACAATATCCCTCACATTGTTTTAGTGATCACATGAACCAAATCCACCACATCAAAACCGATCATCACGAGAGTTGATGTAGCTTCAATGGCGAACAATCAACATGTTCATCATATCTACTATATGACTCATGCTTTACCTTTCGGTGATCCGTGTTCCGAGACCATGTCTGTACATGCTAGGCTAGTCAAGATCAAACCTTAGCTTCCGCATGAGCAAATCTGGCTTGCTCACATTGTATACACTCGCAGAATCTAACACACCCGATCATCACGTGGGCTTCGAAACAACGAGCTTTAGCAACGGTGCTTACTAAGGATGAACACTTTAAAACTTGAAATTGTGTGCTTGAGGGATCATCTTATAATGCTACCATCGTGAACTAAGCAATACAAGATGCATAAAAGGATTAACATCACATGCAATTCATAATATGTGATACGATATGGCCTTTCTTCTTTGTGCTTCCGATCTCCATCTTCAAGCACGAACATGATCTCCATCATCATCGGCATTGCATCAAGGTCAATGATGCCGCTCCATGGTTGTCGTCCACCAGCTTCAACTATTACAACTACTTTGAATAGACACGCGGGTCTTAACAGAATTTAAAGACAACCATATGGCTCCTGCCGGTTGCCAACTTACAATAAGGAATATTGCATACATCAAATATAATCACAATCATTGCCATATCACATCACAGCACACCCCTGCAAAACAAAGTTAGACGCCTCTAATTTTCTTTGCATATTTTACGTGGTTTGGGGCTTTCAATAAGTGTCGTTCTAACTTACGAACAAGAACCACAACATTGATACTAGTATTGTCAATCACCCATTATAAATTGAATCTTAACTATGTTGGGAGAAACTGGCACCTGCAAAGCCACTTATGCAATACAAGTTGCATGTCAAGCGTGGAGCAAGTCTCATGAACGATGTCATTTAAGGTTAGCCCGGGCCGCTTCATCCCACCATCCCGCAAGATGCAAAGTACACAAGAAGCAATCGACAACAAAAGCATCAACGCCCACAATGACCATTGTGTTCTACTCATGCAACAGATCTACATATAGACACGGCTCTGATACCACTGTAGGGGTTCGTAGCATGGAAAACTATAAGATCCCTCCTTTATAAAGGAAAAGGATCCCTGTGATTGCAATGCTAGTCCCTGGATCAATGCTAGCATCCACAATTTAAGATGAAGTACACAGAAACAAAGGTCATTATTACAGTCATTCCAGAGACAACATAGTCTTTACAACTCCATGGCCACATGCCTATTACAAGAGTTTAAATAAGTAAATAGATAACAAGTCTTCATCTTCATGTGCCACAGGCAAACATGTTGAGTGTAGACTCATGACTCCTAATCCTCATCAGAGTAACCTGCAGCATCACAAGTTACAGCCACAATGGGTCAATACATTGGAATAGTATTGGCAAGTGATACCTTAGTATAATTTAGGTGGACTAGATACTATATGCAATTTGGCTAAGTGTAGCTTAGGCTTGCTTTGCTCAAAATAAGTTTTGCCTATTAGTTGAAATCACTAAGTTTTTCTTTATCAAAACTTTTCCCAAGGAACCACCAATACACATTGAGGTCCTTCACCCTTGTCCACCCACAAGTTTTTACTTAGAAATTGGGATGAGGAGATTCTTGATAGCTTCCATGTCTTGATGCTCAAGTTGTCCTTTTCCAGGGACATGGCTAAGTACTTAGATTCTTCCATCTGCAGAGGTGGTGCACTTTCCCCACAAGCCTTGATTTTCAGCAAGACAGGACCTTTTAGAAGCCTTCCCTTAGACCAAATGGACGTGTTCCAACCTATCATACCACTACCACCAACTGTCCAAATGGCTAAGTTCTAGCAACCTATGTGATCCTGGCAGAGCCCATATTGCCAAGTGGCTGCACTAGAAGCTTCTTAACATTTGGCCTCTAAAATCTCTTTGTTCCTGGGTGGCTTTCCACAAGTGAGATACACAAGGTAAACCATAGAAATGGGCCTTGTGTAACCACTCAACATAAACCATTCCATCCATTCCACCCAGGTGTTTCATTTACTTAGTTGTTTTATTAGGCAAAACACAAGTCCAAAGACTTAGAAATATTTTATCATAGCATGTATATTTCACCACCCTTGGTTGCTACTAGCTAGGCTAAGCATGGCATAGATAAGCATCTTAACTTAGAAATTTCCTAGCAATTATACAACTACTAGGATTTCCCATCATGGCATATAAGAAAAATATAACATGCAAGACTAGCAAAATAATTCTAATGCTTAGTAGAAAACATAGGGATAAAAATATCATGAAGCACCACTTGCCTTGGTAGTTTGGAGAGTAGCTACACTCCTCACAATCACAATCACTATTGGCACCAAAATCTACACAAAGAATCATAGCCACAAATCACATACAAAACATATACAAACAAAAATATATGAATGCATGCAATATGATATGTGATGATTTTTAAAACTCAACAAAGCAAGTGTACAGTACTGGTTCATAAACAAGTTAAAAAATTACCAAACAACATTTATTTAAACCTTAAAACATTTCTCAAACAATTCATATACTCAAATTAGCCCTACACATGTTTCTGTAAATAAAACCAATTTAACAGAAGCAAAACATTAAACACATTGCATAATTAGAAAGGTCTTGTTCTCCTGATTCCAATCATATAAAATTTGTCAAATTCTAACGTGGGAATCAAAAGTTATAGCTAAAAAATTCAAACATCTAATAGATTCAATTCCTGTTTTTAAAACTAAACTGTTGCCACGCGCCTTAATCTGATTGGCCGGTACCGCTTCGCGTTGGATCATGTTTCTGAGCCGCTGGATCTAACTTAATCTCGCGGACCAGATCCAATCTTACCGCTTCACCCAGGTTCCATCGTATCCGCAGGATCTAGATCTAACGATCCTAAGCAGCCTGACCATCCAGTGGTGGCGCTAGCGGCGGCGACAGACGGTGGCGCCTCTGTCAGAGTTGCTACCGGCGTTCTAGGTCACGCGGGAGAGGGGGAAGGGGCTTACCAGACTCGCCGTGTGCTGCTGATGCTCAAGGTGGCGGTGGTTTGGCAAGGGGTGCACGGAGATGGTCACTGGAGCTCGTCGAAGTTGCGGGCGGCGTCAATTGCTTGCTGTCGAAGACATTGCCGGGGTTCTGCGTCGACCTAGCAAGAGCCAGATGGTTTAGGAGATGCGCAATGGTCTGGCGATCAAGACTGTATCAAAAAGGAGGCAAGGGGCGGTCTCATTTTACCTGAACCGCACGTCACAGTCGAGCGGCGGCTCAGGTGCTCGCGGGTGAGAACGAAGACGTCGCTCTGGGTCATGAGAAAGCAAACGGAGGGCATTAGCGAACGCGCAAGGTCATGCTGGTCATAGTGGTTTGAACTAGAGGCAGGACCGGTCAGTACTCACCGAGATTCGTCGTCGGAGTGCGTCTGTCTGCGGCGGCGCGAGGGCAATTGCGGCCAGCCTGGTGGCGGAGAGGTGGCGCTAGGTGAGGGGAAATGGCCGCGGTGCAGAGGGGTTTATGTAGGCATAAGGAGAGCGGCGATTAAGCGCGGAATAAAGGGCAATTAAGCCTGCAGTGACTGCGGTGAGTACCAGCGGAGCGAGCGTTGCAGCCGCGCGTGATTGATGGCGACGACGACGTGGTCGCAAGGTCCACTTGTCAGCGAATAAAACAGAGAGGGGGTGGGGTCCTGGCGCCAGTCACTCAGTGGGTGTGTCTGCGAGTGAGAGAGAGAGAGGGGGAACACGGGTGGGATTAATGGGCTGGATTCGTAGTTGGGCCAGATAGGTGGCGCTGGCCTTTTTCCATTTCTTTTCTCCTTTTCTTTTTCTGTTTTGATTTTCTGAAATGATTTTCAATTCCAAATCAAATGAGTTTGAATTCAAATATTCTCTAGGTTTTTATTCAGCAAACCTTGCACTCAAATGTGTGTCAAACACTACTGTTTACTGAAAACACTTTGATCAAATGAAAATAAAAATAAAACCAAGCCTTTATGATATATATACAATAGGCATAATATTTGGTTTTATTTACTCATTTTGTTTTGAAACTTTGTTCAAACTTTTGATGGTGCCTAAGTTTGAATTTCAAACCTTACTGAACCAAAACAAGTACTCTTCTCATTGGAAGATAGCACTAAGGCTAGAGCAAACTTACATGAAATAATAAGCATATATGCTTCTGTTTTGAAATGATTTGTTTGAAATGAAACTTATGTGATCATGGATGCATGGATGATATGCATGAGTTTGAAACATGATTTTAGGGATGTTACAAATCTAACCCCCTTAAGCTGAATCTCGCCCTCGAGATTCGGATTGGCTAGCAAATAGGTGAGGGTGGTCTTTCTGAAGATCATCTTCTCTTTCCCATGTTGCTTCCTCTTCGGAATGATGGTTCCACTGAACTTTGCAAAACTTGATAGTCTTAGTCCGTGTGACTCTTTCTGCAGTCTCAAGAATATTGATGGGTTTCTCCTCATAAGTGAGGTCACTCTGCAACTGAACCTCATCCAAAGGTATAGTATCCTTTAAAGAAGTTTCTTCCATTTCTGGATGACATTTCTTAAGCTGACTCACATGAAACACATTATGAACAGCTGACAAAGACTCTGGCAGTTCAATTTCATAAGCAACTTCTCCTTTACGACTCAGAATCTTGAATGGTCCAACATATCTTGGGGCCAACTTCCCTTTGACACCAAACCTCTTCACTCCACGAAATGGTGACACTCTAAGATAAGCTCTATCACCAACTTCGTAGGTGACTTCTCTACGCTTAGGATCTGCGTAGCTTTTCTGTCAGGACTGTGCTATATTTAATCTGTCCTTAACCAACTTGACCTTCTCTTCGGCTTCTTTGATAAGTTCTGGTCCGAACAAACTTCTTTATCCCACACCATTCCATAACAATGGGGTGGTACATTTTATCCCGTAGAGAAACTCAAATGGTGGCATCTCAATGCTGGCTTGATAGCTGTTGTTATAAGAAAATTCTGCGTAAGGCAGACTTTCGTCCCAACTGGCTCCATAGTCTAGGGCACATGCCCTCAACATGTCTTCAAGAATCTGATTAGTCCTTTCTGTTTGTCCATCAGTTTGAGGATGAAAAGCAGTACTGAATTCCAACCTCTTTCCCAATGACTCGTGTAATTGCCTCCAAAAATGGGAAGTGAACTGGGTTCCTCTATCTAACACAATACTTTTGGGTACTCCATGTAGACACACTACTCTGCTCATATAGATCTTGGCTAACTTAGCACTTGTGTAAGTTGTCTTCACGGGTATGAAATGAGCCACCTTAGTTAGGCGATCCACTACTACCCAAATAGAATCATATCCTGACCGGGTCCTTGGTAATCCGGTAATGAAATCCATACCAATCTTGTCCCACTTCCAATCAGGAATAGGTAGTGGTTGAAGCAAACCTGCTGGTTTCTGATGTTCCGCTTTCACTCTACTACACACATCACACAAAGCAATATGTTCGGCGATGTCCTTCTTGAGATTATTCCACCAAAATCTTTCCTTCAAATCCATGTACATTTTGGTGTTACCCGGATGAATGGAATACGGTGAGTTGTGTGCTTCTTGCAAAATCAGTTTCCGAAGTTCCGGATCTTGTGGAACACAGATACGTTTCCCATGCCATAAAGTACCCTATTCGTCTTCATGGAATCCTTTGGCTTTTCCTTTGCCAATCTTTTCTTTAATTTCTTCAATTTCCTTATCAATCTTTTGGGCTTCCTTGATCTTTTCTAACAGAGTGGGTTGAACATCCAAAGACATGAGATGTCCTTCAGGCACAATCTCCAATCTGCGATCTCTAAATTGGGCACACAAATCATCGGGCAATTCTCCCTTGGTAAGGCCATTCACAAAAACCTTACGGCTTAAAGCATCCGCTACAACATTTCCTTTACCGGGATGGTATTGCAAACTTAAGTCATAGTCCTTGATGAGTTCTAGCCACCTTCTTTATCTCATGTTAATTTCTTTCTGGGTGAAGATATACTTCAAACTCTTGTGATCTGTGAACACTTCACAACGCTTTCCCAAAAGATAATGTCTCCATGTTTTGAGTGCATGGACAACAGAGGCTAACTCTAAATCATGAGTAGGGTAGTTCACTTCATGAGTTTTGAGTTGTCTCGAGGCATAAGCCACAACTTTCCCGTCTTGCATAAGTACTACACCCAAACCATGATGAGATGCATCACAATATACTTGGAAATCTTTTTCCAAATCTGGCAAACACAAGACTGGTGCTGTCACAAGTCTCTTCTTCAATTCCTGAAAGCTGAGTTCACAACCTTTAGACCAAGCAAATTTCTTGTCTTTCTTTAGCAATTCTGTCATAGGCTTAGCTACCTTGGAGAAATTCTCAATGAACCTTCTGTAGTAACCTGCTAAGCCAAGGAAACTACGAACTTCTTTCACTGACTTGGGAGATTCCCATTCGGTTACAGCTGAAACTTTAGCAGGATCAACTGCTACACCATCTCCTGACACAACGTGTCCAAGAAAACCAACTTCATTCAACCAGAATTCACACTTGCTGAATTTGGCATAAATTTTATGCTCTCGAAGCTTCTCAAGTATCAAACGCAAATGTCCTTCATGCTCTTCTTTGTTCTTGGAGTAGACTAAAATGTCATCAATGAAAACTACAACAAACTTATCAAGAAATTCCATAAACACTTTGTTCATCATATTCATGAAGTGTTCTGGAGCATTGGTCAAACCAAATGGAATCATGGTATACTCATACAATCCATACCTTGTGGCGAAAGCTGTCTTAGGTATGTCTTGCTCTCTTATCTTGAGTTGAAAATAACCTGACCGGAGATCAATATTTGAGAACACACAAGCTCCTTCCAACTGATCAAACAAGTCATTGATTCTAGGCAAAGGGTATTTGTTCTTGATAGTCACCTCATTGAGTGAACGGTAATCTATGCATAACCTTTGACTTCTATCTCTCCACAAACAAAACTGGGGCTCCCCGAGATGAAGAACTTGGTTGAATAAATCCTTTCTGCAACTGTTCTCCAAGTTGTTTCTTGAGTTCTTTCAGTTCATCAACTGACATATTATATGGTCTCTTTGCTATTGGTCCAGATCCTGGTAGCAAATCTATAAGAAACTCCACATCTCTATCTGGTGACATTCCCGACAATTCTTCCGGAAACACATCCAGATATTCACTCATAATTGGCACGCTGTCTATGCTAACCCCCTTAAGAGAATTTAGCATACTCCTTCTTGCTTCAAAGTTGGTCTTGAATCTGATCCTTTTATTTTCTAGAGTTGTGAGTGAGACAGTATGGTTGGCACAATCTATCACTCCCTTGTGCTTAGTCATCCAGTCCATTCCCAAAATGACATCCAAACCTTGGGAGTTTAGGATTATCAAGTTAACGGGAAACTTATATTTCCCAAACTCTATGACTAGATCATGACACCCTGAATTCACTATCATTTCTCTGCCAGGATGTCACATCCCAAGATTTTCCAAATCTTGTAATGTGAAAAATAAATGAATAAAATAAAACTTGGTTTGATTTTCAGAGCCAGAAGAAACTTTTTGAATTAAAAATGGAACCTCAAACCCATTTGAATTAAATAAAATCCTAAAGGAATTTAATAAGTTAAACATTTAATTAAAGGAAATTAAAATGTTTTGGAATTACTATTTTTGAGTCTTTTAATAAAAGATTTGGTTTTTCAAAAGAAAAGGTGAATTTATAAATAAGGTTATTATATAAAGTCAAATTAAACCTTGGCCAATATTTTGAAATAAATGTTTTGTTTTGAATAAAAATAGCAAAGGTTTATTTAAATAAAATAATAAGGAATTAATATTCAAATTTTATTTAAATAAAAGGTTTTACCACTTTAATTGAAATATCAAAACTTATTAAATTATTTAAAATAAGTTTTCCCAAATATGTGATATTCACAAATAAAACCTACTAAAGTGTATGGGCTTTATTTTGGATTTCAAAATAAATATCTCAATAAAAAAAATTCTATTTGAATTAATAAAGAAAGTCTATTATATTTAATTAATAATGGACTCTAAAATAAAAATGTTATTTTGTTTTAAACAAATTTCCAAGTATTATATATTTCCCAAATTAAACCTACTAATTTGATTTTGAAAATATTTAAGTTCAAATAAAGATTTTATTAATAAAATCAAACCCTATTTGATTTAATAACTAAGGCCCATTTTATTTAATTATTAATGAACCCTATAGTAAAAGGATTATTTTATTTTAAACAAGTTCTTCAAATATTATTTGTTTTCAAATAAAACCTACTGATTGGGTTTTGAAAATATTTGGATTTTAAATGAAGATTTTGTTAATTAAACCAAACCCTGTTTTTATTAATAAACCATAGTCCATTTTATTTAATTAATTAATAAATGGAACCTAAAAAGATTTAAAATAATATTTTATTTTAGAATGTGAATTATGATGTTAGGCAGAACCAGATTCATATTTGAAAAGCTTGATGATTGTTTGAATCATTTTTGAATGTGTTTGGTTGTTTAGATTTCAAAACAGGAAAATAGATTTAGAAAAGGAAAAAGAAGCAGACAGAAAAAAATAGTGCAAAGGCCCAGCCCACTAAGCCAGTCCAGCCCAGACTTCTCCCCTTCCCCGAACCGTTTTTCTCTCACTGCTGAAACAGCCCATGGAGTCAATGACCGGTGGACCCATCCTCCCTCTTCTTTTCTCACTGACGCTGGACCCCACACCCCCTGTTCTTCTTCTCCACCCGCAGACCACACCCACTCCGTCGCCCTGACCGTTGCAGTGAGTAACTCCGGCGATTGATTGCGCGTGAAGGAGACATTGATTCCTTGTAATGACCACGCCCCTTTAAACGCCAGCCACTCCTCTCCGTTTTCCCTCTGCCTTCTTCCCCAGACACGCCCCCAGGCCGCCTCAATTACGCTCTGAGCACCCTCGAGTTGATGCTAACTTGTCAGGGAACCGCGCACGAAGCTAACCCCATTCTCCGTTCCCTCTCCCGTGCCTTGTAGCAACATCCCCAGCGACGCCTGAACGCGCCCGACGCCGAGCGAACTCCGGCGAGCGATTAGTATCGCCCCAGTGCACCCCTCGCCTCCTCGAAACCACGTCGAGTTTCACCGCGATCCCGCGATTCTGGTGAGCACCTCCTTATTCTACCTCGCTTCCTATTTCACCGGCTCCGCCGCTGACAAACCCCGCTGCCGCCAACTACCGCCGCCAGCGCCGCTGCTGTTTGGCCCAGCGATAGGAACCGTTAGATGAGCATCTGATGGCTTAGATAGATTCATTAACGCGAAGGGGTATCAAGCAATCTGTGCCGCACGATAGGAGTAGATCCAACGAACCGTAGCGTGATCCGGCTGAACCGGTATCGGCCAATGAAACAACGACGCGTGGCAGGATCTGTTTTAAAACTGAATTTGAAATCAGATTGAATTGCAAACTTCAAACCCCTGTAACTTTCAAACCACACGTCCAAATTTGACAAATTTTATATCAATGAATTCAGGAGAACAAGCCCTAACCAACCATGGCCTTAGTTTTGAAAATAGTATCTGTTAGCTTGTTTGAATTTGCAGAAACTTTTGTGAGCCTGTTTAGAGTATAAAAATTGTTTAAAAATGATTTTTGGATTAAAACCTTTGCAAAATGGTTTGTTGTGACCTTACTGACCCTAGGAACCAACCCTTGGTATTAAAAATGATTTTTGTAAGATTTAGATTGGATTACTTGACTTAGTCATTTTCTAGCCAAATAAAAAGAATTAATTTTATTATGGAAATGTTTATAGGAAGAAAACTTTGAGTAGATGGTTTGGACCAAACCTACTGACCAAAACACCAAGTTTTGCAATAGCAACTCATTTGGTGAACCCTATGGGCTAATGCCTTAGTAAAAATATTTCTACACCACATAAAATAACACTTTGTTTTGAAAATGGTTTTGAAGGGAAACCTTTTGCAAATGACTTGGCCACTTTAGGAAATGACCATTAGATGTACCCAAATGACTATGACCCACTAGGAACCACTTTTTCAAACAAAACAAAGCTTGGCATGCTTGCATGCATTTCTTTGACTATGTTATTTATGTGTGTTGTTTTGCTTGATTGGTAGATTGAGTTTGTGCCTTGCTTGATTGATTTGTAGTGACTTGAAGAGTGTGATTGTTGCAAAGATCAAGAAGTGAAACTATACTCTACCAAAAAGGCAAGTGATGCTTCATACTTTTTGTCCCATTACTTTCACTATGCATTAGTGATTTTGCTAAGTAAAACTTGCATGGATTTTGCTAAGTATAAACCTTGCTATAGTAAACCTAGTAGATGAATCCTTAGTAGGATTTTCCTAAGTTAAAGATTCCTACTACTATCAAGCTTAGCCTAGCTAATAGAAAACATGGGTGGAAAACATATTCACACTATGGAAAAATATTCTAAGTCTGAAGACTTATGTTTTTGTTTAATAAAACAACTAAGTTAATAAATCACCTGGGTGGAATGGAAGGATTGGGTTATGTTGAGTGGTTACACAAGGCCAGGAACCTTGTGTATCTCACTTGAGGAATGCCACCCAGGAAACAAAGGGATTTGAGATGTCAAATGTTGAGAAGCTTCAAGTGCAACCACTTGGCAATATGGGCTCTGCCATGATCATATAGGTTGCAAGAACTTAGCCATATGGACAGTGGGTGGTAGTGTTTGATAGGTTGGAGCGCGTCCATTTTGGTCTAAGGGAAGGCTTCTGAAAGATCTTGTCTTGGGAAACCAAGTCTTGTGGGTAAAGTGCACCACCTCTGCAGAGTGTAAAACCTAAGTACTTAGCCATGTCCCTGGTAAAGGACAATTTGAGCATCAAGACATGGAAGCAATCAAGAATCTCATCATTCAAATTTCTAAATTAAAATCTTGTGGTTTGAACAAGGGTTGATTGAATTCTTCAATCATTGATGGAGAGATGGCTTGGTACAAGGATCTTGAAATCTTTGATTGAGAAAAATGATTTTGTCAAAAAAAAACTTAATATTTTCAAAAGTTAAGGAAAAATCTATTTTGAGCAATGCAAGCCTCAACTCCACTTAACCAAATGCATATAGATGATAGATTCCACTATACTACCATAGTATCACTTGCCAATACAATTCAAATGTATTGACCTTTGTGGCTGTAACTTGTATGTTGCAGGTTTGATTGTTTAGTGAAGATTGATTGATTAGGATTTACAAAGTCTACAACCAACATCTGCCTGTGGCACTTTGAAGATGAAGGACCCCATGCTTATAGTTATTCCGCTGCAATGTAATGTAATAGCCTAATGAGCTATGTTTGATGTAATAAAATTATGTTATTCCTGGTTATAAAGTTATTTTATGACCTTTGTTTCTTGATATTACATCTTAACTGTGGATGCTAGCTATTGATCCAGGGACTAGCATTGTAAACACATGAGGGATCAATCTTATTAAAGGTTGGGACCCCTACACAGGAGAACTTACTTTTCTGGGACACCCAATAGTTTCTACCGATAGTTCATTTCTTTCAACAAATGCTCTTGATATGAATGAATGAGATGAACCAGCATCAAAGAGAACAAATGCTGGAACAGAATTGAGTTTAAACATACCAGCAACATCATCAGGCTCCTCATAGATTTCCTCCACATTGATGTGGTTCACTTGTCCCTTCTGAAAAGGGTTAGGCTTATTGGGTCCTTCAACTTTCTTTTCTTGGCATTCATTTGCATAATTCCCCATCTTCTTGCACTTGAAACACTCAACCTGACTAATGTCCTTTTTGACAGGCTGACTTCCACTGCCACTTCCACTACCACTGTGGTGGCTCTTATATCCACCCTTGTGGTTCTTGTACTTGTCATTGTCATGACTACGGTGATGCTTGTTGTCATGATGACGGTTGTGGTTGTGGTGCTTGTTGAATTTCCCATGCTTGTGGGATCCTGAGCTTCCACTATCATCATAATGGGAACGTTTGTGAGACGATCCCGAGTTGTGCTTGTCTGAGTGCTTTCTCTTCCTGCTTTCAACTTGCTTCATTTTGCTCTCCAAAATAGCAGCCTTATCACAGAGAGACTGATAAGTGGGAACATAGGCCACTGATAGCTGCAAGTTCAGTTCATCATTCAGCCCTTCAAGGAACTTTTCCTTCCTCTTAGCATCAGTGTCAACTTCATCCGGTGCATAACGCGCCAGATTGTTGAACTCCTCAATATATTCTTCCACGCTGCGGTGGCGCTGCTTCAGATTATTGAATTCTTTCTTCTTCAGACTCATCACTCCAGATGAGATATGAGCAGTACAAAAGCCATCCTCAAAGATAGCCCATGTCACATCTTCTATGGGAGTGGTGATCTGGAAGTTATCCCACCAAGTGGCGGCTGGTCCTTCCAGCAAATGTGCTGCAAATCTGACCTTTTCTGCATCAGTACAACCCACAGTTACCAAGTCCTTGTTCACAGAGCATAGCCAATCATTGGCCACCATGGGATCAGTTGTTCCTGAGAACTTTGCTGGCCTCAATCTCAAGAACCTGGTAAGCATGTCAAAACCCGGTGGGTTGTTGTTGTTATTGTTGTTATTGTTGTTGTTTTGGTTCTGGATGAACGTCGTCATCATTTGCATCAGCTGAGTCTGAGCTGTCATCATTTCCTGCATCTCAGGAGTGATGTTGTTTTTGGGGTTGGGATTGGCACGACGAGGAGACATCTGTGGTTTGTTCAATAGAGATAAGAATGAGATACCCATAGATGCTTTCATGCACAATACATCACATAATCAATCACCAAACATGCATCACAATAATAAAGGTTCAACAACAAGATAACAAGTTTGCAAAGTAAACACACCAATAACAAGCCATCCACATGTTGGATGGTCATTGTAACACAAATAAAGTATGATAAATAAATGATAAATGAGTAGTCATCTCTACTCCTCGGCATCAACCTCCTCCTCAACAAAGGTAAGACCTGCATTCTCCATAGCGGTCTTGTATTCCTCGACATTGGCGGTCAAGGTCTCTATTTTGGCTTTGAGAGCCCTCTTCTGAGATCGAAGCCTCTCAATCATCGTCTGCTGATGCTCGAGCTCGAAGTCCTTGGCCTGTAGTTCTTCAGTCATGTCCCGAATCCTCTTGTTCCTATCTTGGACTCGCTTCTCCTGACTCTTGAACTTTCTGTCCTGGCTCTCGAACTTTGCTTCCATCTCCTTGACTATCTCATCTTGCTCTGCGAAGACCTTGTCCTTCTCACGAAGCTGCACCTGGAGTTCGTCATTGTTGAGCATGACGTTGGTCCTATCAGTGTCCACGTGCCTAATGAGAGCCTCTAAGTCCTGGAGGTATAGACGAATTGGCTCCGCTGTCTCCCTCGAAGTGTCCTCAAAGTCGATGGCCTCTCCATCCTCATCACGTCTACCGAAGACGTGGAAGTGAGTACCTCTAACCTGTCGAGAGTGTCTCCCTAGCAGACGTCCTATCAGATCCTGCATGACTACCTCAAGGCCTCTCTCCTTGTCATCGTGCATGAGCTTAAAGATGATAGCCTCCGTGGTAGGCTCAGTCTAGCGTCCGGGCTGGTTGACCTTGAAACCCCAAAGGTCTTTCCTCTCAAACTTGGTGAGGGGAAGCACCATGATGGTAGGAAGAGGGAGATTGAGCAAAGTAGTGAGCTCAATAATACGAGGACCAAAGCGAGTTCCCTGGAACTCCTCAACAGTGCTGATGGTAACATTAGGCATCTATTTATAAGATAGAAAAAGTTAGAACAACACAATTTAAGATAAAACACAACGCAAAGCATCACATACATATCCTTGGAAATCAAAACACACAAGTCATGGCATACATGGATCCATTACAACAACCAAGGTTCAACTTATTTTAAACAACTTTTGGAAAATAAGGTGATAAGTGGTGGTCCAACTAACGAAATACGCTTACAATCCTATCTCACTGGATATGTTGGCTAACACAATATTTCTAGAAGCAATCACTCTATCTTGAGCACATGACTCCATCACTAAGTCTATAATGTCTCCTCTTAAGGTTTGGTTGGTAGCCTCCAACTCTTGGGTATGTTTCTTCTCTTCTTTTAGGCTATTTTGGATGTTGAACATTCTGCACTTGACTCTTTCGCCAAGTTCTTTTATGGTCTTCCAAGCTGCATCCCTTGCTGAGTCAAAGAATGTAGGGTGCATCACTAAATTGGTGAACATGTAGAATCCTGATTCTTTGTGGTTGTCTTCCTTGTTTTTATACAAGTGAAGTTGCACCCACCAGTACTCAACTCCTTCATCCATCACAGGAAAACCTTTTTACACAGCTGCACCATGTATTTCCATTGCAACCATGAGGTCCTTGAGAGCCTTGGGGAATTCTGTCTCACACTCCAAAGTCATTGTCATGAGTGGTCCTTTCCTTACGGCTTCGTTGATGGAGTTCATCTACAATTAGAGATGAGAAAGAAGATTAGAAAAGTTTACGAGAAGAATAGACAAGTGTAGAAGTTGTTGAAAATTTTTCCTTAGTGGTTTCCAATCCTAGGGTCATAATACTACAGGCAACACAGTTCTCTGATACCATCTGTAAGATCCCTCCTTTATAAAGGAAAAGGATCCCTGTGATTGCAATGCTAGTCCCTGGATCAATGCTAGCATCCACAGTTTAAGATGAAGTACACAGAAACAAAGGTCATTATTACAGTCATTCCAGAGACAACATAGTCTTTACAACTCCATGGCCACAGGCCTATTACAAGAGTTTAAATAAGTAAATAGATAACAAGTCTTCATCTTCATGTGCCACAGGCAAACATGTTGAGTGTAGACTCATGACTCCTAATCCTCATCAGAGTAACCTGCAACATCACAAGTTACAGCCACAGTGGGTCAATACATTGGAATAGTATTGGCAAGTGATACCTTAGTATAATTTAGGTGGACTAGATACTATATGCAATTTGGCTAAGTGTAGCTTAGGCTTGCTTTGCTCAAAATAAGTTTTGCCTATTAGTTGAAATCACTAAGTTTTTCTTTATCAAAACTTTTCCCAAGGAACCACCAATACACATTGAGGTCCTTCACCCTTGTTCACCCACAAGTTTTTACTTAGAAATTGGGATGAGGAGATTCTTGATAGCTTCCATGTCTTGATGCTCAAGTTGTCCTTTTCCAGGGACATGGCTAAGTACTTAGATTCTTCCATCTGCAGAGGTGGTGCACTTTCCCCACAAGCCTTGATTTTCACCAAGACAGGACCTTTCATAAGCCTTCCCTTATACCAAATGTACGCGTTCCAACCTATCATCCCACTACCACCAACTGTCCAAATGGCTAAGTTCTAGCAACCTATGTGATCCTGGCAGAGCCCATATTGCCAAGTGGCTGCACTAGAAGCTTCTTAACATTTGGCCTCTAAAATCTCTTTGTTCATGGGTGGCTTTCCACAAGTGAGATACACAAGGTAAACCATAGAGATGGGCCTTGTGTAACCACTCAACATAAACCATTCCTTCCATTCCACCCAGATGTTTCATTTACTTAGTTGTTTTATTAGGCAAAACACAAGTCCAAAGACTTAGAAATATTTTATCATAGCATGTATATTTCACCACCCTTGGTTGCTACTATCTAGGCTAAGCATGGCATAGATAAGCATCTTAACTTAGAAATTTCCTAGCAATTCTACAACTACTAGGATTTCCCATCATGGCATATAAGCAAAATATAACATGCAAGACTAGCAAAATAATTCTAATGCTTAGTAGAAAACATAGGGATAAAAATATCATGAAGCACCACTTTCCTTGGTAGTTTGGAGAGTAGCTACACTCCTCACAATCACAATCACTATTGGCACCAAAATCTACACAAAGAATCATAGCCACAAATCACATACAAAACATATACAAACAAAAATATATGAATGCATGCAATATGATATGTGATGATTTTTAAAACTCAACAAAGCAAGTGTACAGTACTGGTTCATAAACAAGTTAAAAACTTGCCAAACAACATTTATTTAAACCTCAAAACATTTCTCAAACAATTCATATACTCAAATTAGCCCTACACATGTTTCTGTAAATAAAACCATTTTAACAGAAGCAAAACATTAAACACATTGCATAAATAGAAAGGGCTTGTTCTCCTGATTCCAATGATATAATTTTTTTCAAATTCTAACGTGGGAATCAAAAGTTATAGCTAAAACAAATTCAAACATCTAATAGATTCAATTCCTGTTTTTAAAACTAAACTGTTGCCACGCGTCTTAATCTGATTGGCTGGTACCGCTTCGCGTTGGATCACGTTTCTGAGCCGCTGGATCTAACTTAATCGCGTGTAACACCCTCAGAATCGACCCTATGCAAGTTTTAGCGAAACCCGCCAAACCCGCATAGAAACGATTCAAAGGTGCCCACCAGGCACTTTCGTGCGGGTGGAAAACGAAGTAATAACATTACACAACAGTCCTCGATGGGACCCACAGAACAGATGTATATACAACACGACTCCATGAGTCAAGAATACAAATATGCGGTACAAAGATCCAAATCACCTCGAAAACGATGGAGCGTCCGACTACGGACAAGATGCAAATGGGGCTAAGAGCCCTGAAGAATAACCAATGGCGTCCATAACCCTGCCCAGGCCAAGCCGGAAGGGTAACCCTGCTAACGACGTCGATCTCAAAACCTGCTTAAACAAAAGGGGTGCCGACAAAGGGCAAAGGAAAAAGAGGAGCGTCAGTACTGAGGCCAGTACACGGCGAGGCTAGAATTCGGCGGTCCTCGCCTACATAGGTATGGTGGGCTGAGCGGCAGCGGCAGCATGCACTGAACACCCTATAGAGACTCGATACAACTGGCGGCAATCAGAGAGGGGTGAGAAAGACCTATTCGGAACCAACCTGATACTACCACCAATCAAACCCATCCTGGCGTTTCCCCCCCTCGAGACCAAACGAGGAAGTCAACCGAGGAACTCACACAGTTGGCAGTTTTATTTATTCAGTTATCGTTGCAGCAATTACTAGTCAGGTATAGATAATCATCCTGATAAATTAAGTAGTGGACACTTTTAGTTAACCATTCTGTTATAGTTACTGCACTTACTAGTCAGATACAGATAGCATGAGATAAACCCAAAACCCAGCAGTTGTTGGTACTTTTATTCAGCCATTCCGTTGTAGTTGCAATACTTACTAGTCAGATACCATTGTCGCAAGCGACAAACCAAACAAGCAATTGTGGGCAGTATTATTTAGCCATTCCATTATAGTGAAGCTGATTACTAGTCATTATAAAGTCAAATTTACAGCAATAAACTTTAGTTATGCTTTTCTATGGTCGAGATACTGTGCTCCAAGTCGTCCATATCCGCGGACACGGCTTTCAG
Organism: Avena atlantica; assembly: GCA_910589765.1. Classification (NCBI taxonomy): domain Eukaryota; kingdom Viridiplantae; phylum Streptophyta; class Magnoliopsida; order Poales; family Poaceae; genus Avena; species Avena atlantica. Next base: position 195,094,790 of record OU342738.1, on the reverse strand, counting down.
AAAGTTTTACCCGGCCGGGGTGCACCAATAGCAACACACACTCGATCAACCTCGGAAAAACCAAATCAAAACCCAACGAGGCCTTCACGACAAAGCAATCACAGGATTCAGAATTATTTCAGGGGGCCACCCCTTGGAGTACACCCGCAACGAAGTAAGCAAGCTCCGAGACGGACTCAAGGTTTGCGACAATGGCTGTAAGCGACAGCAAATCCCCAAACGGGGACTGTCGATACCGCGAAAACACTCCGCTTCCAAAACAGTACAGCGTGCTCCTCACACAATCGTAAATAAAGCAGTAAATCATGGCATAGGTACAGGATAGTAAATAAAACCTCAAACTAGTTGTGGCCCCAAGAAATAAGACGGAATCAAGCTCTGGCTCAGGGGGGTCCCATATACCTCCCGGATGTGGATAGCGCGATAAATCAAGGAACAGGTATCAAGTACTCGGGGTCTTACGGGACACAAGTGGGCGTTCGGAAAACCAAATATTATCTATCACCCACCGATGCCTCTACTTACTTCAATTTTAGTTGTTAAACAGGAATTAAAGTGAACAATAAGTAAAACTAGGATCATCTCCAACAACAACATGCGGCAATACTCCAACAACTGTGGCACTTGGCGACACGCAACAGCACTTGAGCAAGCGACTACGACACGCAAGTCCAACTATCTATAAAACAACAGGTAATAGGATGTGTCCAAGGCATTATATGGCTGCAAGGGATATCACGGGTACGAAAACTAGAGCATCGCAACACAAATAGCAATAGATCAACAGGAGGGAAATAAATACTATAAAAGTAAGATAGGTAGAAGGGAGAAGATGCTCGCCTGAAAACATTGTCGAAGGGTTCATCTGAAGATCGGAGCGAAGCTCACATCAACTCAACGGCCTCATCCGCGAAGAAGCAAAACACTAGAAGAACACCGGATGCACTATTTAATACAACGGCAGAAGATCGGCATGATGCATGTATGATGAATGACACGACAAAGATGCGATGCAGTTAGGTCATATTAAGCGGAACCGGGGTCCCGACATTTAATTAGATGGTTCAAGTTGTTTAAATCCCCCGCAATTTAAATGTTGAATTAACATGGCACGATGAGTTACCGGTTCGCTACACAAATTTAAATGAGGCCAATATAAGGCTAGATTTGCCCGCCTATGGGCCCCATATTTAATTATCAGGTGAGTCGGCATAGGGCCCCCAAACCACACAATATGCATGCAAGATGCATGATTTAATATGCAACAAGCTTGTTATATTATAAAATAGGGTTTGCGGGAAGGGGTTCACACATTAGGGGGTCTCGACGAACTTGGGGTTCCGGGGTTCGGGGTCGGTCTCGGGGTCCGGATCTGGGGTTCGGGGTTTGACGGGGTCGGTCTCGGATAGCGGAGTAGATCTTGGCGTCCGGGGGAAGCACTTGGTCTGGCGTCGGGGCATCGGACTCGCCCGGGTCGGTGTCGTGCTTGTCGTTGTGAAGCTCTTGTCGGGTCCGCGCCATCGAGTCGATCTTGGCGTCCGCGATGCAGATCTTGTCGGTTCCCTGTCGGAGGCCTTCGGGGACGGGGTCTCGGCGACTTGGCGCTTCGGTTTGATGTCGTCCTCCCGGCACCGCGGGCTCTTGGTGTCCGGGGTGAAGTACTCGGCGTCCTCGAGGGAGTACTAGTCGTATCCGTGGTCTTCGGTTCCGTGTCGGTGCACTCGGTGTTCCGGATTGGCGATCATGGTGTTCGAGGGTTTTCGGTGGGATCGGTCTTCAGGGTCCAGGACGAAGAGCTTGACAATCCGAGGGTGTTGGGTTTTCCATGTGGCGTTCTTGGCGTCCTTGTTGGAGTTCTCGGGTGTTGGTGGCGAACTTGGAAACGGCGCCCGGGTTCGGGGTTGTCGAGGCTTGGCTACGAGGCGGGGAAGAAGCGCTTGGCGTTCCGAGATGGCGTTGTTCGATCATCGGATCCGAGGCGGGGCACTTGTGGTTCGGGCTCCAAGGGTCTGTGGCGAGCTTGTTCGGCGCCGGCGGCCTCCCGACTACCTTGGCAGCGAAACTCGTCACGGTTTACACGCAGATGAGGTCGACGCCACTGGAGGCTGCAAGGAAGAGGCCGACGAGGTGCGGGCGCTAGGCATCGGGGTCGCAGACGTGCGCTGCCGGGCCTGCGCGGGGCGAGGAACCGCGGCAAAGCGACGGAGGCGGAGGAGCATCGGCGAGGCAGAAGGGGCGAGGCAGGGACGAGCGGGCGGCCGGACCGGAGAACGACGAGGGCGGCCCGGCGAGGCTCCGCTCGGGGCGAGCTCGGAGGCGGCACCGGAGGGAGCTGGGGGGCCGGCGAGGCGAAGCCGCGGCGGTGGGCGAGCGCGGGGACGAGCGGGCGTCGTCGGAGACGGGACCGGCGGCGAGGGGGAACAGCGGCGGCTCGGCTTGCGGCGGAGGGGCGGTCCGGACGCGGAGGGGCTCGGGCCTGGAGGCGGTTGACGCGGCTCGGGGAGGACGCGGGCTCGGGAGCACTGGGCGGCGCCGGAGAGGGTTCATGGGCGACGGGCGGAGGCGGGCGAGAGCGGCGGTGGCGGCGGGTCGGAAACAGGGCCGAGCTCGGGCGGCTCGCCGGAGGGCTCGGGGAGGGCGCGCGCGCTCGGGGGAGGAGAAGCGGTCGGCAGCGGACGCGGGCCGGCGCGGCGGAGGCGAGAACGGCGAGGTCGGGGCCGGGAAGAGCGCTGCCGGCGAGGTGAGCGGAGGTCGAAGGCGCAGGGGTGCGGGTCCACGGGTACGCGGGCTCGGCGCTGGCTGCGTGCAGAGGCGGCAGAGGCAGCTCGCCGAGCCGGGCGGCGGCGAGGGGAAGAGGATAAGCAGGGGGCGGCGACGCCGGAGACGGAGCGGTGGGGAGGGAGCGATGGTGGCGTCGGGAGCGAGGAGGTGGGGAGCGGGGACGCGCCAGGGGAGAGAGGGGCGCGTGGGGCCGGGTCCAGGGGGGCTGTCGATGCGTGGGTGTGCGTGCGTGGGTTGTCTGCGTGTTGTGTGGTGTGTGTTGTGTGGGGGTGTGGTTGGGGAGAGAGGGAGAGAGAGATGGGATGAGGTGGCAACACCTGGTTGGTTGGGGGATAGGGGGAGGCGAGGTGGCACATGGTGATTGGCCAGGGTGAGGTGGAGGCTGGGTGTGGGTAGGTAGGTTGGGTGAGTTTAGGATTTAGAGGGGCCGGTTTGGGGGGACCGATTAGAAAATAGGGGTGGTCGTTCGGGTCGATTCGGCCCGTTCGACTGCCCCCGCTAAAACAATTAAACTTTTTATTTGTTTTAAACGGGCCGTTTGCAAACCGATAGCGGCCAAAATAATTAATCCGGAGAACCGGGTTTTGCGTTTGAATAAAGATGGGGCGTTTTAGAAAACAAAACGGGCTTTGCGAAAATAGTTTTAGACAAACAACATATGATGATGCCGATGCAATGCACAAATTCAACGCGATTTTCTAGTAGTGGTTTTGCGGGATGCCACATCGCGCGGCCCAGATCCAATCTTACCGCTTTGCCTAGGTTCTATCGTATCCGTAGGATCTAGATCTAACGATCCTAAGCAGCCTGACCATCCAGTGGCGGCGCTAGCGGCGGCGACAGGCGGCGGCGCTTCTGTCAGAGTTGCTACCGGCGTTCTAGGTCGCGCGGGAGAGGGGAAGGGGCTTACCAGACTCGCCGTGTGCTGCTGATGCTCAAGGTGGCGGTGGTTTGGCTAGGGGCGCACGGAGATGGTCACTGGAGCTCGTCGAAGTTGCGGGCGGCGTCAGTTGCTTGATGTCGAAGACGTTGCCGGGGTTCTGCGTCGACCTAGCAAGAGCCAGATGGTTTAGGAGATGCGCAATGGTCTGGCGATCAAGACTGTATCAAAAAGGAGTCAAGGGGCGGTCTCATTTTACCTGAATCGCACGTCGGAGTCGAGCGGCGGCTCAGGTGCTCGCGGGTGAGAACGAAGACCTCGCTCTGGGTCATGAGAAAGCAAATGGAGGGCATTAGCGAACGCGCAAGGTCATGCTGGTCACAGTGGTTTGAACTAGAGGCAGGGGGCGGTCAATACTCACCGAGATTCGTCGCTGGAGTGCGTTTGTCTGCGGCGGCGCGAGGGTAATTGCGGGCAGCCTGGTGGCGGAGAGGTGGCGCTAGGTGAGGGGAAATGGCCGCGGTGCAGAGGGGTTTATGTAGGCATAAGGAGAGCGGCGATTAAGCGCGGAATCAAGGGCAATTAAGCCCGCAGTGACTGCGGCGAGTAACGGCGGAGCGAGCGTCGCAGCCGCGCGTGATTGACGACGACGACGACGTGGTCGCAGGGTCCACTTATCAGCGAATAAAACAGAGAGGGGGTACGGTCCTGGCGCCAGTCACTCAGTGGGTGTGTCTGCGAGTGAGAGAGAGAGAGAGGGGGAACCCGGGTGGGCTTAATGGGCTGGATTCGTAGTTGGGCCAGATAGGTGGCGCTGGCCTTTTTCCATTTCTTTTCTCCTTTTCTTTTTCTGTTTTAATTTTCTGAAATGATTTTCAATTCCAAATCAAATGAGTTTGAATTCAAATCTTCTCTAGGTTTTTATTCAGCAAACCTTGCACTCAAATGTGTGTCAAACACTACTGTTTACTGAAAACACTTTGATCAAATGAAAATAAAAATAAAACCAAGCCTTTATGATATATATACAATAGGCATAATATTTGGTTTTATTTACTCATTTCGTTTTGAAAATTTGTTCAAACTTTTGATGGTGCCTAAGTTTGAATTTCAAACCTTACTGAACCAAAACAAGTACTCTTCTCATTGGAAGATAGCACTAAGGCTAGAGCAAACTTGCATGAAATAATAAGCATATATGCTTCTTTTTTGAAATGATTTGTTTGAAATGAAACTTATGTGATCATGGATGCATGGATGATATGCATGAGTTTGAAACATGATTTTAGGGATGTTACAAAAACAAAAAAATTCTACCGCATGAACACACAATCAAGATCTAATCTATGACCAAGCCAAGATCTATCTACTAGATTGTAGCAACGAGTCGATAGAGGAACTCACCCTCGAAGATTCCAAAGCGGTTAACGAGAGCAGATTCTCGTGGGTGATGTAGTCGTACACTTGCCGATCTCAAGATCGCGTAGACGATCCTTCTAGCGCTGCGTTCCGGCAGCGCTCCCGCAGTCGGTCACACGTTCGGTACTCGATGAAGACCTCCCTCTCCCTTGTTCCAGCAGGCAGAGGAGGTTGTAGCACTCTCCTCGAGATTCCGGCAGCACGACGGTGTGGTACCAGAAGTAGAGGGGAGATCTCGCAGGGCTTCGCCTTAAGCCGGAGCGAGTATGGTGGACTATGAGAGAGCCTTGGCGATCTAGGGTTTAGAGGCACCAAGTAGAGGGAGCTAGGCCAGCGGCTAGGGCAAGGGGATTTCCCCAAGTCGGCGGCTTGGGCAAACCCTAGGGCGGCGGCGACTTTGGTGGAGGCCGGCGGCTAGGGTTAGGTTTAGAGGAGAGAGGTGTAGGGAAGAGGGGCACCCCTGTCCCTTCTTTTATAGGTGGGAGGGAGGCGTGGTTGGGAGGAGGGAGTCCTCCTCCAACTCCTCCTCCTTGGCCGGCGGTGGAGGGAAGAGGACTTCCTCCCCAAGTAGGTTTCCTACTCTCCCTCCACCAAGCAAACTTGCCGTTTGACTTTTCAAATTGGCGTTTGACTTTTCAAACTAGGATTTGATTTATCCCTTTATTTTGCTCAGCGATGACACCTAGTACATGATGCAACCATTACACATTGTTATGACATATTCATGTACCCTTCCCCTCCGGAGTGTCGGACCTTCCGGAACCTTCTAGAACATTCCCGATGAAAACACCGGAATCATTCTCCAACTCCGAAACAGGACTTTCCTTATATGAATCTTATTCTCCGGACCATTCCGGATCTCCTCGTGATATCCCGGATCCCATCCAAGACTCCGAACAACATTCGGTATCTTACTCATCATTACATAACTACTCAACAACATCGAATCCTTAAGTGTGTCTCCCTACGGTTCGTGAATTATGCGGACATGATCGAAACACTTCTCCGATCAATAACCAATAGAGAAATCTGGAAATTCATATGGCTCCCACATATTTCTACGATTACTTTGCGATCGAATGAACCACTTACATACGATACCAATTTCCCTTTGTCTCACGATAGTTTACTTATCCGAGGTTTTGATCGTCGGTATCTCTGCATACCTAGTTCAACCTCGTTACCGATAAGTACTCTTTTCTCGTTCCCGTGGTATGTGATCCCTTGTGAACCAGTCACATGCTTGCAAGCTAATTGGATGACATTCCACCTAGAGGGCCCAGAGTATATCTATCCGTCATATGGATGGACAAATCCCACTCTTGATCCATGTGTCTTAACCCATACTTTCCGAACACTTAATGCCATCTTTATAGCCACCCAGTTATGGTGTGGTGTTTGATGTCATCAAAGCATCCTTCCGGTGATGGTGATAAGCATGATCTCATGATCGAAGGAATTAGGTTACTATGTATCAGAAAGCTTATAGCAAATGAACTATATTAAATGACTTGATCTTTATGCTACGCTTAACTATAGGAGTATGTGCATCATATCATTCTCCTAATGATATGACCCTGTTGTTAATAACATCTCTATGTTCATGATCAGGAAACCATGATCATATATTAACCAAGAAGCTAGTTTAACAAGAGGCTTTACTAGGGACTCTTTTATATTTACAAATCACACAAGTATTAATGTTTCCGGTTAATACAATTATAGCATGGTATGTAAACATTTATCATAAGTATGAAGATATGATAATAACCATTTTATTATTGCCTCTTGGGCATATCTCCAACAATGTGTCTTCTCCGTCCAACGATTGTCTTTGTTGTTGTTGTTATTATTATTATTATTGTTGTTGTTGTTGTTGTTGTTGTTGTTGTTGTTGTTGTTGTTGTTCAGAATCATCTTTGCTTTATTTTTAACTCAAAATGTTTGTCCGAATACACATATATATTGGTGGAGTGCCTAGCCAAATCAGTCTATCAACCTCACTAGAAGATATGGATGGACCCAGCGTCCCTCCAGTCCTGCCGGCCAGACTTGCTGATGACGCAAAGGTTCCGCTTTTACAGATTTTTATAGTGACTTTGTCTAAACAAATTAACATCTTAATCTCGTTCCCAGTCTTCCAAAATTTTCTTGGTCTACCACGGCTAAAGAGGCAAATTTAGCTAAAGTAAGATTAACTTTTATAAAGTGTTTTTTTTGGTAAAGCAAAAGAAGACGAGTTACAGTATAAGAAAATATTGGGGTGTGAGGTCGGATCTCTGCCGTTTAGATATCTTGGTGTGCCTATTCATTATAGAAAAATAAAACATTTAGATCGGTACCCAGTAGAAACTTGTTGTGAAGGAAAATTGAGTTGCTGGAAGGGCAAACTATTATTATGGTGATAGATTGGTCCTAATCAATTCTATATTAACAAGTTTACCTCTATCCTTTCTTGAAATATCCAAGGGTGTAAGAAAACGTTTGGACTTTTATAGATCTCGTTTTTTTGGCAAAGTGATGAGAACAAAAGAAAATATAGACTCACGAAATGGAATATAATTTGTAGGCCTAAAGATCAAGGGGGATTAGGCATTGAGGTTTTGGAAATTAAGAATAAATGTCTACTGAGCAAATTGTTGTTCAAGTTAATGAATAAGGAGGATGTGTGGCAGGAACTGCTACAAAACAAATATCTTAGTCAGAAAACTTTGTCTGAAGTCCAAGCAAAACCGACTGATTCTCCGTTATGGGAAGGGCTTACGCGGGTAAAGAATGAGTTCTTTGCTAGAGGTCATTTCAACATCGGGAACGATATTACTACTAGGTTTTGGGAGGATATATAATTAGGTGATACACCTCTAGCACAACAATATCCATCCTTATACTATATTGTGCAATGATATAATGTTACCGTGGCACAAGTATTATCCCAGTTACCTTTGAACATTGGTTTTAGGAGAGTACTTAGTGGTAATAAGTGGTATGATTGGTTAGATTTATGCCGAAGGCTTATGATGGTATAGCTGTCAGATGAACCAGATAAGTTTGTTTGAAATTTAACTTCATCTGGGGTGTTTTCTGTAAAATCCATGTACGAGGATCTTATGAATGATTATACGGTCTTCCTTCGAAAATATCTATGGAAATTAAAAATCCCGCTAAAGATTAAAAAAATTATTTGGTTCCTTCATAACAAAGTATTACTTACTAAGGATAACCTGGTCAAAAGGAATTGGGTAGGTTGTACTAAATGTTCTTTTTGTGGGGCACCGGAAACCATTGAACATTTATTTATATCTTGTCCTTTTGCTCGTTTGGTATGACATACTGTAAATTTTGCTTACGATATACCTCCCCCAATAGTGTGACAAATATGTTTGAAAATTCGTTGAATGGAGTTGATAAATCTTCAAAGTCATGAATTCGCATTGGTGTTTCTGTCTTATATTGGTCTATCTAGAGATATAGGAATGATATTATCTTTAATAAATCAAAATCTTTTAATTTTGTGCAGGTCATCTATATGGTGGTACACTGGATGCAACTTTGGGCTTGCCTTTTGCCCCAAGACTAGCGGGATATTATGGCTACTGGGTGCATCCATTTGCTGACGGTCGCGCAGCACTTATTCGATCTGTCGTACTGGCAGCCGCGTAGACGACTTCAGGATGCTTAGTTTTTGCGTGCTAAATGTTTCTGCTGGTTGATTTATGTTTCGACTTTAGTCGACCCCTGAGATGTAATACTTGTAGAATGTTAGTTCTTTGGATGTTTTGTTAATAAAAGCCGTGTGCATCAATCGATACAGAGGCCGGGGTTTCTTCCCCTTCTAAAAAAAGCTAAAGAATGAGCTCACCGTTATAGTTAATAGATTCTCACTTCATGTTAAATAGTAGCTTCATCAACATGTGAGTCCAACTAGTGCATTCATTCGCGATCCCTATCAAAATATTGCAGTTTGTAAAGTCACCTTCGGGCAAATCAGAGCATCACTAACAAACACTATAAAATAGTGAACTTCAAATCCAGTTTACAGGGCATCGAATTCACAATTTGTGGTTTAGAGTTTGTCCACGCATATCAGAGCTCGGATTTTCGACCCTTTATTTAGAAAAAAAATGCAAAAATTTAAAGATGCTGCAATGATCATTCTCGTACCAAGTGCATACATAGTTCATAATTTTACATTAAAAGTAGAAAGAAAAACATTAAGACTACTCTGGAGGTGCTCCGGCGACAACAGAGATTCGCTGGGGAGATCCTCCACGTATTGGTAGAGCGACGACGACGGTCTTAGACCCTAGTTGGTCCACCACTGCGTCGCCCGCTTCTTCGCGCCGACAGAGCAGACCCACTTCTTGTGGAGCTCGTCGGTGCACGGGCGCTCGCCGCCTTCGTCGCCTCTCCCCCTTCCCCCGGCGCTACGGCCACCCCTGGCCAGATCCTCCACACAGTGATTCCATGGGGCTGTCGGCGACTCCGATCTATGCTCGTCGGAGCTCAGAATGGAAGGCGACAGTGCTACCGTGCTAGGGTTGGCGGTGGGGGAGAAGTGCGGTTTGGACCTGTGTATGGCCCTTTGTCCGGTACAAGTACCGTGAAAAAAAATACCGGCTAGATGATTTACAGTGTCTGTTAGCTCATAGATCCAGCCCATAATCCTTAAATCCGCGAAAATTTTGCGGTTTTCGGTCTTTTACAATGTGTGTTTAGTGATGCTCTCGGTGGCTACCCGTGAAGAATGAGATCGCTGCCCAAATAGAGTGCTTCACGACAAGCCATCTGAACTACTCCCTTCGTCTTACGTGTTTTTTTTTTAATTAAGAATTACTCTCTAAATATATAAATAATGTTGGTACAAAATTAACATAGTCAGAAAGTTTTTTCAATATAAATCCAACAGTACTAATTATACATAATATAATCAAAATATTGTTGCTTAACTTTTTTTTGTCAAACTTTGTCTTGCAACGAGCGTAGGCCTTATTACTTCAAACGGAGGTAGTACTAGGCTGGTCATGATCACGGGTACTCCTGACCCCGAGTGAATAGTAAAATCAAAGAAATAGTAAAACTTGTTGCTCGGGCCGGCATAGTAGCGGCGTTCCGGTTAGCTAGGCTGTGGTTTTGTTTGTATTTTTTTTTTTTTGAAAAACACGGTACAATTGTAGACGTTCATAACACGTACATGCACCCACCTCTATGAACGCACACACGTATACCCTATTCCTATGAGCATCTCCGAGAGACCGAGTCGGCGGATCGGGTCTTAAGATTGACGAAGTCACCACAGGCGTCTCGCTATCATGTATTTATTCAAAGGATGGCAATAAATTCAATTGAACATGCTCAATCATATATAAGAACTATTTTATGACGCACAACTAACGTATCAATAGAGAGGTCCGAACGAGCACAAACATATGCCACTTTATTAGCCTCCCTCCTTACAAAATTAAAAGTAAAACCCTGAAAAACGGAGATAGACAATTTCATCTCCTGCAAAATCTGGTACAAGGCCGACCTGTACTCCTTCTCATCCTCCCATGCTTTGACAATCAGTTGATTGTCCATCTCGATGGCGATAAGAGTCTATCCCCTCGAACAAGCGAGCATCACAACATCTCTATAATCCAGCATCTCACCACGCCCAGGTCAGTTATATGTTTGTATTGCCGGCATTCAGTAACTACAAAATTCCCCTCATGATCACGACCAAACAACTCAGCTCCTGTACACCGCCCTGGGTATCTATGGCCCCATCACAATTAATATTTATCTATCCTTCATTCGGCCGCTTCCACTTCTGCATTACCATCTTCAGGGGGAGGCATTGTCTAGCAAAGGGGTCTCTAGAGATTTAATCAACTCATCCACCAGCTCCATAGATTTTATTGGCTGATATTTAATCTCCCCATGGTTGTAACTATTCATGCTACCCCATATCGCCCGCATCACTGATACTGTAATCGCTGCAGCCCTTTTACTCACAAAGGAACTGTCTAAAATATCCTAGACCAAGTGATCGGGTGCAGCCACGGTAACCTAAATTTAAAGAATTCTTCCGCCGATCTCCAGAACGCCCTTGCATGCTCACATTTCAGCACCGCATGGAAAAAGGTTTCATTATCATGTCCACACAATAGGCAAAACTTAATCTCTTTGATATGCGCATACGACATAATTCTGAGGCACATGGAAGGAGATTCTTAATCATGTGCCACCAGAACACTCAATTTTTGGCATAACTTGCAGCTTCCAAAGCGCCTTCCACTTATGTTCATCGTCGGTCGAAGATCCACCTGTGAGGTCAACAAAACCATGACGCTAGACAAGCTCCTTATACGCTGACCTAACCGTAAGCATACCGTATTTCTCCCATGCCCAGGCCCAGAAATCATCCTGTTCCGTTCGTAGCCTGGGCATACTTAAGATTGCAGCGACATCTAGAAGGAAGAATACACGATGTACCTTCTTAGAATCCCATAGGTTTGACTCTTCAAGTATCATATCAGAAACAAACAGCACCGGCTCAGCTGAGTCTCTTCCCAACAACTCCATGCACATCAATCCATCTATCATGCCAAATCTCAGAAGTTCGGCCATTGCCAATTCTTCTAATTAGGCCCAAACTTAGCACCTCATGTCCTTTTATAATAGCTTTCCAAGTTGCTGATGCACCTTGGGGACATGAGGCTGTCAAGATATCTCCTCCTTTGCCATAGCGACCTAGCAACACACGCGCGCATAGGCTTTCAGAACGAACAAGCAATCTCCATGCCTGCTTGGCCAACATTGCATCGTTAAATTTTTTCCAGATCTTTGAATCTGAGGCCTCCTTTGCATTTTGGTATAGCCATTTTTTTCCAAGATTGTCAATGCAATCCCGACTTGTCTAAAGACCCGGACCACCAGTATTTTGACATTGCTGCCATAATTATTTTGCACAAACCTTTTGCGAGTTTAAAGCAACTCATAGAATAGGTCGGTAGCGCCCGGATCACTGACTTTATCGCCCTGCACATGCAAGTTTATTTTCACTCTTCAAATTGCTCTTCGGTGATATGGCCCGATGCAGTAGGAAGTCCCATGTACTTTTCTGTAAGGGCCTCCGTAATAATTTGCAACGTGTCCCTAACTGTCGTTTTCATAAAATATGAACAGTTTGGACTGCAATAGACAAAACTCTTCAGTTTATTTGCACTTTGTCCCGAGCTAGTACTGTAGATATCCAAAATAGTATTCAACCTTTCCGTACTTCAGACCTTAGCACGCGTAAAGACAAGGCAATCATCTACAAAAAGAAGATAAGAAATCCAGGGAGATTGAGGTCTCACCCGAATGCCCATGTCCACCCATCCTTCATCATAGTTCTTCAATAGTGAAGATAAACCATGTTCGCAAAGGAGAAAGATATATTGTGACATCGGATACCCCTGTCGTATACCATGAGACGGCTTAAAGGAATTCAGCTGCTCCCCATTAACTTTAATCTGAAAGTTCACCGTACTCACACACCTAATGATCAGCGAGACCCACTGCTCATCAAAGCCAAGTTTCTGCATTATACATTGCAAATAAGCCCACTCCACTCTATCATAGACCTTGATCATGTCCAATTTTACAGCACAATACCCCTGCTTCCCTTTCTTATTCCTCATCGAATGTACACATTCATAGGCCGTCAGGACATTGTCTATAATCAGCCTCCCAGGAACAAAAGCACTCTATTCCTCAGAAATAATCTCATCGAGAATCTCCCGCAAACGGTTAGCCAAAACTTTCGAACACAACTTATAGAGAATGTTGCATAATGAAATAGGCCTATATTGAGTAATATTCTATGGTTTTTTACCTTTGGTATAAGAACTATAATTGTTATATTAACCACCTTCGGCATATGATCCCCTTGAAGAAATGCCAACACTGTCGCTGTCATGTCCTTCTGAACCAAACTCCAATGTCGTTGGAAAAATCCAGTTGTGAACCCATCCGCTTCGGGAGCCTTGGATAGTTTCATATCAAACAACACCTTCCGAATTTCACTAGCTTCGAACGGCCTACATAATCTAACATTCATTTGATCGATCACCTTTACAGGTACCAAATTCAGCACAGCTTGGACATTAATGTTTTCTTATGCCTCAAATAATGTACGGTAAAAGTCATTGATATGATCATGGATTTTCTCTTTATCCTCCAAAACTGCAGCTTCCTCTCTAGTGATCACTTTAATCCAGTTCTGACTCCTCACCAATGCACGGGCATGGAAGAACGTCGTGTTTCGATCTCTGTAGCACCCTCGCCTGATAAGGCTGAGTTCATGTGTATAGTGCCAATCCCTGGATCGGTTCACTGGAACACACAGTACAGATGAATACCAAAGAATTTAGCAGTGCATTATAAATAACGAATTGATCCAGAATTTGCAATTATTACAATAATTCTTAGCTCAAGGCTAGCTCAAATAGTTCAATAGAAAACGGAAGCTTAAGTATATAGTAGACTCCATCTTCAATTGCCCCTAAACGAACAAATGTTGAGTGGAGTATCGCAACCTAGTCGATCACTTAGAATCGGAATAGTAACCTGCAACATAAAACGTAGCAGCCCCGAAGGGTCAATACTTGGAATGTATGGCAAGTAGAGCTATTAAAGGAGACAATAATTCTAGCATCTATATGCTTATTTGGCAAGTGGAGTTGTGCCTAGCTTGCATTTTCAAATACCTTTGTCCTACTTTCATAATCAGTTTTTGATTTTCTTTGAAAAGATCATAATTAAGTTAATCTATCAACATTAAAGCAATTAGGAACTTAGAATGAGCGAGAAACATGTCATAAACTCAATATCAAGCAACTCAGATGTCCATAACCGGGGACACGGCTAATCGATTAGTTTATAGATCCTGCAGTGGTTAGTATACTTTACCCATGTGACTTGGCCAACCCAGCTCGTACCACCACTCTTATATTGGGTGATGATAGGGAGAAGTCCAAGAAGGAACCGTTCGGGAAGTAGCTCCCCAAACCCGACACGCACCATACCAACCTACCAAAATTCTACATCTCTGGATTTGTGGGTTTGAGCTACCACAACCTACTAAGTCCAACCAACCGCCCATTTCACTATTGGCACATGGTTGTACACGTAAGCTACCAAATAAAGAAGCCAATCATTTTATCTTGATACATGGGTGCCTTTCAGCAATGATACCATAAAAAATTATCAATCCCATCACACCCAAGAGATTCATTGATTAAGTTGTTTTTAGTTTTTGCAAACCAACACGTTTAGAAACAACTTTCAGTGATGTAACCCATCCCTCGTTCATCATAGCATGGCTAAGCACATCTACCATCGGTGGCTTATCTATAGGAAAACCCTACCACATAATAGGATATAGCATAGCGATAGTACTTTCCTACACATGCATCTATAAAAATACACGATAATGCATTAAAAATTGTAGGACAACATCATGAACAAAGTAGCATCTACTTGCCTTGATAGTTGGTGAAGTCGTTCAAGCACTCATTGCAATCACACACGTTGCACTCCTCGCAATCTATCGATCAAACAATTAAATACAGCATAAACAATAGCACATAGAGATCAAACAAATGCAACAAATACATGCATGACAATTTAATAAGTCACAATGGTTGTTGTTTCAGTTCTCTAAACAATACTGAAGTATATGATGCATGCAAGAGATCGATTAATGCAATGAGGTATTTGTTATTAATAATTACTTGCCAATATAGGGTTTTTAATAGTTCTGTTGTAACACATGTCTTAACTGCTGAATTAAATTTGGATCATAAGTGTACTGGATAGAGGGCGTTAATACGAACCAGTAGGCATTGGATTCACCCTAATTGTAGTTATAGATCGTTTCTTATGATTTAAATAGTGTTTAATGGGTTTTAAATCATTTATATAGTTTCTTTTGCCTAAAAATCGAAATAAAACTATATCTGTAATCTACACGAAATTTTGATTCCAGGGACATATTATTTGCAATTTTCTGAGCAGTACTCGAATTACTATGATTTTAATACTCTAAATAAGCCATTAATATATTTATTTAATTGCTGCAAAACCTTACAGTATTTTTCTGAACCATTTGCATATTGATGATCTACATGGAACCAGTTTTCCAAGGTATATTATTTATATTTTTGTGATATGCAAATAATTTACTATGAATTTATTAACCTAAAAGACCATTAAAACTAACTAAATTATTACAGCAAACACGTTCTATAAAAGTTAGATCCAACTTGATATTATTATTCTACTCAATTTTATGAATCCATGGATATATCATTTGCAATTTTTGGATCTACGAATCTTTTAATATAATTTTTAGAAGTTTAATAGAATTTCTGCAAATTTTATTTCATATTCAATTCAAAAGGGAATATTCTCGGAATGTGCTACGTTGACTGGCGCTGACGCAGCCTCCACGGAGGCGCCACGCGGCATGCTGGGGTTGGTTGGTACCAGTTTGGCCGGCCCTTCTAATCTCGACCGTAGATTGTAGGACGGACGACCAGGGATGTTCGCGTCCTCACCTTGGCGACGAACGGCGGCTGGCGGCGGCGGTCGGTGCAGACGATGGCGGTGGCGAGACCTTCGGTGGTCCCTGGCGACGGCGACCTTGTCTACGAGATGCGGACGAGGCTGTCGGGCTTCCTGGTGGACTCGTCGCCACGTCTCGTTTCCTCTAGCGACGACGGCGAGCGACTGAAGGAGGAGGGCGACTGCGAGGCTCTGGCGAGCAATCAGAGGTGCCCCGATGCACTGCAGGGAAGGGGAACTGTTCAGGGCGAATCAGAGGTTCACGGAAAAGAGATTAGAGGTGAAAGGGGGGATCGGGGTGGTCGGTGGTGTCGGGATCGACCTAGACTGCGAGCTTCCGAAGTGGCGGCGGCGGTGAAACTTCGGAGGCAAATCTCTGCAGCCTGGCGACGTGGAGTTAGGGTTTGGGAGAGGGGAAAACGGTGGAGGTCGAGGATATATAGGAGGGGGAAAATCGGATGCAGGGAGAACGGATTGAGGTGGAATCGGAGATTTTCCTAGGGCGTCTCTATCGGATCGAGCGAAGGCGTGAGGGACGTGGTGCCCGTCACGAGGTTGAAGGAGGGGAGCGGGCCCCGCACATCAACAAGAGGAAGGGGAGGTGTGCTGCTGGCTGCCGGCTAGGTGGGCTGCTGGCGGCTGCGCTCGCTGGCTTACGCGCTGATGCGTGCCGCTCGCGCTACGCGGTAGCTACTGGGCCTGCTGGGCTGCTGCGCGCGCAGGGTGGGTAGGGTAGATTAGTTTTTTTGTTTCTTTTACTTTTATTCATTTTGCTTTTCTTATTTCTTTTATAACTTTTTATTAGCTAATCCAATTAAATTGATTTCTGTTTTCAATTTTTTCTAAAATTCAGAGGATCAGCATAGGATCCTTTTTAACAATAATTTGTCTATTTCAAAATAGTGACTTCATATGTCCAACTATTTCTTTTTGTAGGAGAACTTGAGTAACTCCATCCAGGGTTTGAATGTAGTGTTTTGCATTTGAAATTTTTCATGAATGCAAAATGACATGTCAATGCAATGCAAATGCAATTTCTTTTTTAGTCCCAATTTCTAAAATATTGGGATGTGACAATCTCCCTCCTAATCCATTGCACGCATGAATGCTGTCTAGCCTTAGTCTCCTCCTTTCGGAGTAGGTCGGCAAGCTAACATGCGAGCTCCCGTTCTCAGTTAGACGTCCCCCGGTACAACGAGTCCCCACGTTCCTTATCAAACTCCTTACGAGATCTCTTAATTCTTTGCTTGATGTCACCAAATTTCTTAGAGCTCCAGTCAGTGAGACAAGTTTGTATGTCTGTAAGCGCGTCATTCAACCTAGCTACTGAACCAGCTTGCCACCCTTCTACCACCGCTTCTGAAAAATTGTCCTCCTTTTGCCAAGCATCTTCATACATGAAGGGTCATGGTCCACCTCTCTCCAAAGGATCAGATGGCGCACCTTCACCGCTAACATGTAGTGATCCGATTTAGTTGGGGGAATTTGTTACACTATCATGCTTCCATATGAAGACATGAAACCCGGATCTGCATTCATTCTATCTAACCAAACTTTGACATTTGATTCAGCATTTTGTCCATTATCCCATGTGAATCGCACACCGTTGAATCCCATGAAAGTCACATTCATCCATAGTTTCTCTGAACCCGGCCATTTGCCACTCTTGTCTATCGTGTAGACCGAAGTACTCTGAATTGTTCAGAATCTCATTAAAATATCCTCCACAAAGCCACGGCAGATCATTCTGTGAGAGTAGCCATTTAAGAAACGTCCAACTCTGGGCTTGTTCACTTCTTTTAGCTTTAGCATAAAAGCCAGTAAAACGTCATTTCTTTCTATCTTCACCCATATTAATAATATGCACGTCAATGTGCTGATCCGACATAGTTTGTAATTCCACTTCAATGTCCTTTGTCCAAAAGAGCACCAGACCGTCACTAAGTCCATTGCTAGCCACATGCACACAACCATCAAAACCTAACCCCTCTAACTACCTCGATCTTAGTCTCACTAACAAATGCTAGAGCGGGCGCTTCCAGTCTCACCACATTGTGAAGCTCTAGAACGGTCTTCTGATTCCCAAGCCCGTGACTGTTCCAAATTAAGCAACTCATAGTTCTAGGTAGGGATGATCCGCAACCACGGCCTTTTCACCAACTTACTCGTTCATTTCTGAGCTACTATCATCTTCCAAACCTCAAATCTTCTTAGGATCTATCTTCTCTGTAAGAGTCTTGATCGGTGATCCATCAGCCGCTCTCTTCCCCGAAAGATCTTCTGCTCCACTATCAGATGTCGAGGCCCCCATGTTAAATTTGCGGTAGAACTTGGGCTCATCAAGTCCTCCCATCGTGCCTCGATCCCCCACTGGTTGAGAATTGAAATTCATATTCTGCTGCGCCCATAACCAGATTGCGTGGCTTGGAAGCTATTTAATACCCCTGCAAAAGGATTAAAAGGCTCTTTTGTCTCACTCGGAAACCCCTTCCCATCCTTGACAAAATGTTGCCCGCCAATAGGACCTTTCTGATTCCTACCAAGGGCATGCAACGATGCCCTATATGGCAAATTTCCATCCTCATCTCTCTCGGACGGATTAGTAAAAACTAGGAACACGTGTACAATTATCCCACACGAGAAGCATAAATAGGGGAGATTTTCATATTGTATGTCATCACATTCTTGTGTATCCTCCTTAGCATTATCCACCGTCACCCATTGATGACCCACAAGTATAGGGGGTGTATCGTAGTACTTCAGATAAATAAGAGTGTCGAACCCAACCAGGAGAAGAAGGTGTTGACAAGTGATACGTCGGAAACGTATCTATAATTTTTGATGTCCCATGCTTGTTTAGTATCTACTTTGCTTTGCCTTGTCTATACTCTGAGGTGTTTTTATATATTTTCTAGAACTAACCTATTAACAAGTTGTCACAGTGTCGGTTGCCTGTTTTCTTCTGTTTTTGGTTCCAGAAAGGCAGAAAATCAATATCTCGGAATTGAACGGAACAAAATCCAAAGTCAATATTTTACCGTGGGCGACACGAAGTCCAGAGGGGAGACGGAGAGGCGCCACAGGGTGGCCATCCCCCCAGGCGCGGCCAAGCCTGGCCCACGCCTGAGCAGGGTGTGGGCCCCCTAGGCACCCCCTGCCTCGCCTCCTCGCCTATAAAAGCCCCTGATGCAGAAACCCTAGGCACCAGATCAAAACTCCACGAAACCGTCTATAGCCACCACCACCATCGTCCCTAGATCGGGGGATCTGAAGTTCTTCCCGGCACCCTGCCGGAGGGGAGATCATCTCGGAGGCCTTCTTCTCCAGTATGATGCGTGAGTAGTTCCACCTTGGACTATGGGTCCATGTAGTGGCTAGATGGTTGTATCTCGTCATGTGCTTTCATGTATAGATCTTGTGAGCTTCGTTCATGATCAAGATCTAATTTATTTGTAATCATGCATGTTGTGTTTGTGGGAATCCGATGGATATTGAGATTACTATGTTAGATTGATTAATGGTTTTGTCTATTTGATACTATCATGTCTGTGTTGTTTGTGATCTTGCATGCTCTCCGTTGTTACTAGATATCTTGGCCAAGTAGTTGCTAGTGACTCCAAAAGGGGGTATTTATGCTCGATAGTGGGTTCATGCCTCTAGTTACCAAGGAAAGTGACAGAAATCTCTTCGGTTGTAGATGTTCTATTGCCACTAGGGAGAAAACAATGGTCTCTTGTTCATGGAACAAGTGGATTGTTTACCTTACACACTTTGCTTAAAGCAGTTGTTTGTTGCTTGCAACTTAATACTAGAGGGGGGTCGGATGATAACCCAAAGGTGGAATACTAGTCATAGATGCAGTTGGATGGCGGTCTATGTATATTGTTGTATTGCCCAATCGAATATCATAGGATCTTTTTGTCTGGTATTGCATTGTTATGCCTTGCTCAGTTCCTGTCAATTGCCCTGCTGTAATTTGGTTACCATTCATGCCATGTTGTTTATATAAGGAGAGCACCTCTAGTGAACTATGGACCCCGGTCCAATCTTTACCATTGATACATCTTCCACTATTACTTGTTTACTTGCTGCAAACCATCACCACCTTCCACACCATACAGTTAATCCTTTGTTATAGCAAACCGGTGAGCTTGACAACCTCACTGATTCGTTGGGGCAAAGTCTTGAGTTTGTGTTGTGCAGGTTTCCACATTGCTTGCAACACCTTTGCGATGTTTCCTTCCTCCTATTGGTTCGATAACCTCGGTTTCTTACTGAGGGAAAACTTGCTGATGTGCTCATCATACCTTGCTCTTGGGGTTTCCAACGAAGAGTCCCACGACAGTACTGGGCACCATCAACAAGTGGTTTGGATCAGGAATTCTCTGTAAATACTAGCAAACGGATTTTTAGGGGTTTTTTATAGTGCAGATAAATAAAGTGCGAGTAAATAAAAGATAATAATAATAATTGCAGCAAGTGGCCCAATCCTTTCTTCAGCAAAGGACAAGTTGGTTGTATTACTTATGAGGACCAAACGTTCTCGAGGACACATGTGAATATTGTCAAGTGCTTTCACTTCATATAGTTGATTAATCTTCTTTGGTTGGACAAGTGTTGGGTGGGTGAACCTATGCTAATGTACCAACCTTACTTGGACTAATACATACTTGTGATTATACCCCTTGCAAGCATCCGCAACTACAAGAAAGTAATTAAGATAGAAACCTAACCACAATATTAAACTCTGAGATCCTACACTCCCTTGTGCAAAGGTTTCCTAACGAGGGTTTAGGTTTCTGTCACTTCGGCAACCCCACAATTAGTAGCCAAATACACAAGGCATTCCCATAGGCCCATAAAGGTGAAGTATCATGTAGTCGACGTTCACATGACACTACTAGAAGAATAACACCACAACTTAAATATCAAACCATTGACTATTTCTCATCACAATTCCAATACTAACAACATGACTTCTCCCATGTACTCAAGAACTAAACGAACTACTCACGAGACATCGATACGTCCAATTTGCATCACCATTCTATATCATAATTTACCTCTATTCATTGATATATTTCATATTCAGAGGTGTTACTTATGTCTTTTCATCTGTTTTTGCATGTTGGATGATTCTTGGAGGATGAACTACCAGAGTCAGGATTCTGATGGAAAAAGTGGTGTTTTGATGCAATTTCGTGAAGATCAGAAAAATACCAGAAAAATTACGGAAATCCTATTTTCCCAGAAGACGGAGAATGCCAGAAGGGGATGCGGAGATGGGCCACAGGGGGGCCACCTCTGGCTCCTCCCTCTCACCTATATCTTCTCCTCGAAACCCTAATACATGGGGAGGTACCACAGAAAGATTCCACCGCCTCTGCGGGGTGGAAAACACCGAGAGAGAAAGAGCTCTCCGGCAAACAGATTTCTGCCGGGGAAATTCCTTCCCGGAGAGGGGAGATCATCGCCATCAACACCATCATTAAGCTAGACTTCATCGGCAGCACCATCATCATCATCCACACCATCATTTCCACCAGCACCATCATCATCACTCCATCACGCTATAACAATTATGTTGAATCTTACATAGTTCTTAGGGGAAACTTTCCTGGTGTTGATTACTATTATAGTTGATGCTTGTGAGTAGAACCTTTGGATTATTGTTTATGTTCAGAATGTTATTCATCACCATATCATCTCTAATATTGATCCAAATGATGTCTCCTGAGTAGTTCGTTTAGTTCTTGAGGACATGGGATAAGTCATGTTGTTAGTAGTGGATTTGTGTTGAGTTATTATCCAATGGTTTAGTATTTAAGTTGTGGTGCAATTCTTCTAGTGGTTTCATGTGAATGTCAACTACATGATACTTCACCATTTATGGGCCTAGGGGAATGCATTGTGTATTTGGCTACTAATTGTGGGGTTGCCGGAGTGACAGAAACCTGAACCCCTGTTAGGAAACCATTCACAAGGGAGTGTAGGATCTCAGAGTTCAAGGTTGTGGTTAGGTTTGTATCTTAATTGATTTCTTGTAGTTGCGGATGCTTGCAAGTGGTTTAATCACAGGTTTGTATTAGTCCAAGTAAGGTCGGTACATTAGCACAGGTTCACCCACACAATACTTATAAAACCAAAGAAGACTACTCAGTTATATGAAGCAAAAGCACTTGACAAAATTCCCGTGTGTCCTCGAGAACGTTTGGTCCTCATTAGTATTTCCACCGGCTTGTCCTTTGCTAAGAAAGGATTGGGCCACTTGCTGCATTTGCTTGTTGCTTTATTTACTGTACTTTATTTCCTTGCTTTATCATAAAACCCCTAAAAATCTGTTTGCTAAGTATTTATAGAGATTTCCTGCCCCATACCACTAGTCAACACCTTCTACTCCTCGTTGGGATCGACACTCCTATTTATCGAAAGTACTACGATACATCCCCTATAGTTGTGGGTCATCAAGACTATTTTCTGGCAACGTTGTCTAGGAGTGAAGCGCTATTGAAGAGTGGAACTGGTAAAGGAAACTTCTACAGTGAGTATTGTTTTTATTTCTGTTTCTTACTTTGTTTCCAATATGGATAACCCACTTGGTTTTCTGTTTGGGAAAACTACTACCACTGTTAGGGTAGTAGATGAACCACCACCTGTTGAGATAGATCCTTCTAAGATACCTACAAGTATTATTGATTGTGTTATGGATAATTATTATTTAGGGGATGGAACTGTCCATCCCGGTGATCATTTGCTTTTTATCCATGAATTATGCGGGTTGTTTAAGTGTGCAGATATCACAACTGAACATGTGAAGGAGAAGTTACTCTCTATATCATTGAAAGGAAGAGCTGAAGAATGGTATAAGCTGCTAAAGAATGAACAATCCATGGAATGGGAGGAAATAGTACCTATTTTTTATTCTAAATTCTATCCTCCCAGTGAGATTCATAAGGATAGGAATATGATATATAACTTTTGGCCTCGTGATGGAGAGAGTACAGCTCAAGCTTGGGGGAGATTGAAGTTACTAATGCTTAAATGTCATATTCATGAACTCCCTAACAATATTATTATCAATAACTTTTATGCTAGGATTCCTCTTCATGATAAAGATTAACTAGATGCTTCTTGTGCTGGATCATTCACACGTATGAAGGAAGAAGCTAAATGGGATCTCCTAAACCGTATTCAAGAGAACACTGAATCATGGGAGAATGACAAAAGAAGAAAGTCAGGTATAAACTATGATTATGAATGCATTAAATCCTTTATGGGAACTGATGACTTCCGTGATATTGGTACTGAGTATGGTCTTGACTCTCAAAGTATTGCCAACTGTTTTAAGGCCTTTGCCTCTTATATAGAAATTCCTAAAAAGAAGTGGAACAAGTACCATGCACCTTATAAAGATGTTGTTAGTCATGTTCCTGTTAGAAATACTAAAGTTTGTACTATTGAACGCATTGTGCCTGAACCTTATGTTGAGAAAACACCTTTCCCAGCTAAGGTAAAGGAATATTCTATGATAATTAGTGAAAATAACAAAGGTACAAAGAAAACCGTGGAACCTGATGAGCAAATAAACATTGAACCAATAGTAGCCACTGAGAAAGATCTTGTCACTAAAAATATAGAGGGTGAGCACATTGTCTTCTATGAAGACGATTATAATATTGTCTCTCATCCTGGAAAAGCTATAAAAGCTAGTGTGCGTGTACTTTCTGCTAGAAAAGCTAGAAGTGCTAGAAGTGCTATTATGGTTTATGTGATATTGGTGCTAGTTCTAGTGCTATTCCTTATGAGCTTTACAGGGAGACTATGCATGAAACTGGTCCTCATGATCTTGAGGACATTGATGTGGTTATTCAACTTGCTAATAAGGAAACCATTTTCCCTATTGGTATTGTAAGAGATGTGGAAGTCCTTTGTGGTAAGATTAAGTATCCTGCTGATTTTCTAGTGCTTAGTCCAGCAGCTAGTAAAACCTGTCCTGTTATCTTTGGTAGACCTTTCTTGAACACTTGTGGAGCTATTATAGATTGTAAAAAGGAGAAAGTTTTAACTAAGTTTGATGGAGATTCTTATGAGTTTAACTTTTCCAAATTTGCTAAAACCCCTTATGAAAATAGTTTGCCTAATGAAGATTTCAGGATTAAACAACTTGCTTATATTGATCCAGTTTATGACCTTGGTCCTCTTTTTGATGATTGTAAGTATGCTCATTCTGATGATAAATATGTTTCTTGTGACAGTTATATTGTCAGCTTTATTCAAAGTGCTACTGAAAGTTATTATGAGAGAGGGAAACATGGTTTTATGCATCACAATAATATTAAGTTTCCCCATTTTATGCTAAAAGCTTTGAAGTTGCATTTATTTTGTCTTCCTATGCTAGTGGCCTTTTGTTTCAACAATTTGTTTTCTCATGATACTCCCATGCATAGGAAGTGGGTTAGACTCAAGTGTGTTGGATATTTGCTTCTTGATGCTCTCTTTCACTTCAAATCCATATCCCCTATGTGAGCATCTTGGAAATTATCAAGCATAACTTAAAGGCATTAAAGAAAAGTACTTATTGGGAGATAACCCAATAGTTTTGTTGAGTCTTGGAAGTTATTACCTGAGTAATAACCGCTCCTTATCCTTTTTGTTTTGGTTTTTGTGTCAAGGTCAACTACTTTTGAGAAGTAGAGGAGTTGTGAAAAGTGGCTGTCCTGTGACAGATTTTTGTGCTGCATTGTAAAAATTCGTGAAGGAGCTCGGTACATCGGATGGAGCTGTATTTTTCTGTGCTTATTCTCTGAGTTGTTATACAACTTTCTTTAGTTTTGCACTTTTTTATTTGAGCAACAGAAGATTTTCGAAAAAAATAAATCTTTACCTGCTAGTCTGCTTTGACAGATTTCTGCCCTCATTTGCATTTGCCTCTTATATTGATTCCCTTTCAGATTCTTTTTGGGATTTTGGAAAGGAGTTGCTACATTAGCTTTTGTTTTGATGGATTTTAGTTGAAGTGTGTACCTAAAGGTTTATTGTTTTTGCATACACTAATGTTGCCAATAAGGTTTGTGTAAAGCCTTGTATGAAAGGAATTTTCAGGAGAAGGAGAGAAGGAATCTGCAGAGTCCATCTTTGAATAGGTAAAAGTGCTAAAAACTAAAGGTTCACAAAAAACCTTTTTCTTTATATTTTTGATGTTTTTACTGCATACGGAAGGTTACGAGACGAAATAGAGGAGGAAACGGAGGCCAGGGTGGCCACACCCACCCTAGGCGTGGGCCCCAGCTGGGCGCACCTACAAGGGGTGTGAGCCCCCTGAACTCTGTCTCCGAATTGTTTTCGCACAGTACCTTCCTTATGCATTGAAACTTCGTAATATATAACCCCCCGGATCCCCCGAAGTTCGTATATCGTGTCCTCGTTGTGTTTTCGTTTCGATCTGTTTGTGTCAGCAAATCTTCTCAAGTTTAGAGCACCATGGTATCCGCCAATGACAAGGGCAAGAAACCCGTGGAAGAAGAAAGGATCGCTTCTAGGCGCGAAGACATGGATTGGAGCGTCGAGGAGAGAGTAAAGGACATGCCAGCAGGCATGAAGGGACATGCTATCATAGGATCAAGGGCAAGAAAACCTACTTTTGTAGGGGCAATTAACACTGGACGTAATTTTTCTCATAATATGCAGGGTATGTTGACCTCCGTTCCAGACTTTAGATCCTGCCCCGAGGTAGTGAAAGCCCTTCGAACCATTGATGAGTTTTGTGATAAGTATCGCGCTCTAAGGATGAAGTTGGATATACTTCAAGAGGAGAATAACAGACTTCGTAAGATGTTGTAGGGTTTTCTCACACTAAACAAGAGAACACCACCACAACCGAAGGAGTAATTCGTCATTAGGTTTGGCATACCATTGGCTTGTTCCAAGCTTAGGGGAGTGCCGCAGTATCACATCATTATCTTTTATCTTTTTACCTTTTTAGTAGATTCATATCTTGGGTAGAGAAGTTATCTTATAGGTTGGTTTGCATATGGAAGTATCTCTCCTTTAGTTGGTTATCTATGTATCCCTTGGTGTGAGTGCCTTTATGGAATATTAATGATAAGTCTCATCTTTTACTTTTTGCACTTCTTATTTTAGTTTGCAATATCTATTATATGATTGATCTTGTTGATCAGTATTGGCATCAGTCTGGGAGCATTAAGTAGATCTAAATTGGTTTTGGCAAATCGAGCTCTGGTCAGTAGCAACACTTTTCGAGGTTTGAAAGGAAAAGAGAAAAGGCTTACAGGTATTTTGTATCATTTATTTTCTTTCTTGATTGGCTCATAAGCTTAGTATTCTTTATTTAAGATATTTTGTGTCTTCAAGGAAGATTGCATGTTTGGCTTTATCACTTGTAGGTTTGCTTGTTTCCTTCAACTCTTTTTCTTGCTACCCAGCCTTGCTAGCCAAAAACTTGTGCTAAGAGGATTACTTCTCATGCATCCAACTCCTTTGAACCAAAACTTGTGTCATTTGTGTCCACCATATCTACCTATTAGCATTATCTCTATTCCAAGCAAATTCTCAAGCTTCATCTATCTTTCGAATTAAAAATTATTTTGTTATGTGAAAACTAGTTAGTAAAGCTCTCACGAACTTGATGGCACACCTTATTTTCTTTCCCCTAATAAACTTGAACCATTGTGTCATCGAAGTTGTATATGCTTGCATCTATACGTTGGGATTAGCAGAACCGTGTTGTCACGGGGATCGCTTTCAACACTTATGGATACATATCCAGTTGATATCATGCTCTTTTGTTTGCGGATGTCGTCGGTGTGAAATAAAAGGGGAGCTTGTAAGTCCATGGAGTTATGTACGTGTGTTCGAGAAACTCCTGGGCCGCTAGTCTAAGCCATGCCTAATCATGGTGGAAACTTGCAGCATAACCATAGTGAGCAATCTGTGAAGCATCCTCAATAAAAACCTATGCAAATAGAAAATAAAAAGATCCCTGAGATGCTCACTGTCTGCTTGCCTTGTCATTTTGATTATGGGATATCTCCTGTATCATGTGCAAGGGGTACCCCGTTGGCAGTTCTTTATGATACACTTGTACTTGCAATGAGAAGAACTTACCGGTAACTAAAGTTGAGTAGCATGATGAGCGGCCCTCGTACTCAAGGGACATGAGATTGCCAACTTATATTTTGTCAAGCATATACTCCATCTTTGTTCACTTTAACCTTAATCACCTCAAGATGCTTATGATAGGGGCAATGAGAGTTCAAAGCTAGTAAGTGTTGGAGATATGCCCAAGAGGCAATAATAAAGTAGGGTATTATCATATCTTTATACTTATGATAAATGTTTACATACCATGCTATAATTGTATTAAAAGGAAACATTAATACTTGTGTGATTTGTAAACATAAGAGTCCCTAGTAAAGCCTCTTGTTAAACTAGCTTGTTGGTTAATGTATGATCATGGTTTCCTGATCATGAACATAGAGATGTTATTAACAACAGGGTCATATCATTAGGAGAATGATGTGATGGACATACTCCTATAGTTAAGCGTAGCATAAAGATCAAGTCATTTAATATAGTTCATTTGCTATAAGCTTTCTGATACATAGTAACCTAATTCCTTCGACCATGAGATCATGTTAATCACCATCTCCGGAAGGATGCTTTGATGACATCAAACACCACACCGTAACTGGGTGGCTATAAAAGAGGCATTGAGTGTTCGGAAAGTATGGGTTGAGGCTCATGTATCAAGAGTGGGATTTGTCCATCCATATGACGGATAGATATACTTTGGGCCCTCTCGGTGGAATGTCATCCAATTAGCTTGCAGGCATGTGCTGGCTCACAAGGGATCACATACCACGGGAACGAGAAAAGAGTACTTATCGGTAACGAGGTTGAACTAGGTATGCAGAGATACCGACGATCAAAACCTCGGATAAGTAAACTATCGTGAGACAAAGGGAAATTGGTATCGTATGAAGTGGTTCATTCGATCGCAAAGTAATCGTAGAAATATGTGGGAGCCATATGAATTTCCAGATTCCTCTATTGGTTATTGATCGGAGCAGTGTCTCGGTCATGTCCGCATAATTCACGAACCGTAGAAAGACACTTAAGGATTCAATGTTGTTGAGTAGTTATGGAATGATGAGTAAGAGACCGAATGTTGTTCGGAGTCTCGGATGGGATCCGGAATATCACGAGGAGATCCGGAATGGTCCGGAGAATAATATTCATATAAGGAAAGTCCTATTTCGAAGTTGGGGAATGATTCCGGTGTTTTCACCGGGAATGTTCTAGAAGGGTCCGGAAGGTCCGGCACTCCGGAGGGGAAGGGTACATGAATGTGTCATAACAAGTTGGAATGGTTGCATCATGTACTAGGTGTCATCGCTGAGCAAAATAAAGGGATAAATCAAATCCTAGTTTGAAAAGTCAAACGCCAATTTGAAAAGTCAAACGGCAAGTTTGCTTGGTGGAGGGAGAGTAGGAAACCTACTTAGGGAGGAAGTCCTACTCCCTCCACCCGCCGGCCAAGGAGGAGGAGTTGGAGGAGGACTCCCTCCTCCTAGCCGCCTCCCTCCCACCTATAAAAGAAGGGGCAGGGGTGCCCCCTCTTCCACACACCCAACTCACCTCAAACCCTAGCCCCAAGCTGCCGGCCTCCTCCCAAGTCGCCGCCGCCTAGGGTCCTCCCAAGTCGCCGACTAGGGTTTCCCCAAACCCTAGCCGCCGGCTACACCTCTCCCCTTGGTGCCTCTAAACCCTAGACCACCAAGGCCTCTCTCATAGTCCACCATACTCGCTTCGGCTTAAGGCGAAGCCCTGCGAGATCTCCCCTCTACTTCCGGTACCACACCGTCGTGCTGCCGGAATCGCGAGGAGAGTGCTACAGCCTCCGCTGCCTGCTGGAACAAGGGAGAGGAAGGTCTTCATCGAGTACCAAACGTGTGACCGACTGCGGAAGCGCTGCCGGAACGTAGCGCCGGAAGGATCGTCTACGCGATCTTGAGATCGGCAAGTGTACGACTACATCACCCACGAGAATCTGCTCTCGTTAACCGCTTTGGAATCTTCGAGGGTGAGTTCCTCTATCGACTCGTTGCTACAATCTAGTAGATAGATCTTGGCTTGTTTGTGTGCATGCGGTAGAATTTTTTTGTTTTCTATGCTACGAACCCCTATAGTGGTATCAGAGTGGTGTCTATATGTAGATTTGTTGCACGAGTAGAACACAATGGTCATTGTGGGCGTTGATGCTTTTGTTGTCGATTGCTTCTTGTGTACTTTGCATCTTGCGGGATGGTGGGATGAAGCGGACCGGGTGTAACACCCTCAGAATCGGCCCTATGCAAGTTTCAGCGATTCCCGCCAAACCCGCATAGAAACATTACACAATAGTCCATGATGGAACTCACAGAACAAATATATACAACAACGACTCCATGAGTCAAGAATACAGATACACAATACAAAGATCCAAATCAACTTGAAAATGATACAGTGTCCGACTATGGACAAGATGCAAATGGGGCTAAGAGCCCTGAAGAATAATCAATGGCGTCCATAACCCTGCCCAGGCCAAGCCGGAAGGGTAACCCTGCTAACAACGTCGATCCCCAAAACCTGCTGAAACAAAAAGGGGTGCCGACAAAGGGCAAAGGGAAAAAGAGAGAGCGGTCAGTACTGAGGCCAGTACACGGCGAGGCTAGAATTCGGCGGTCCTCGCCTACATAGGTATGGTGGACTGAAGCGGCAGCGCAGCATGCACTAAACAACCTATAGAGACTCGATATAACTGTCGGCTATCAGAGAGGGATAAGAAAGACCTATTCGGAACCAACCTGATGCTACCACCAAACATACCCATCCTGGTATTTCCCCCTCGAGACCAAACGAGGAAGTCAACCGAGGAACTCACACAGTTGGCAGTTTTATTTATTCAGTTATCGTTGCAGCAATTACTAGTCAGGTATAGATAGTCATCCTGATATAATAAGCAGTGGGCAGTTTTAGTTAACCACTCCGTTGTAGTTGCAACACTTACTAGTCAGATACAATAAGCATGAGATATCCCAAACCCAGCAGTTGTTAGTACTTTTATTTAGCCATTCCGTTGTAGTGAAGCTGATTACTAGTCATATCGGATACAAGTCAAATTATAACAGTAAACTTTAGTTATAGTTGTCTATGATCGAGAACTGTGCTCCAAGTCGTCCATAACCGCGGACACGGCTTCTCGAAAAGATTTTACCCTGCAGGGGTGCACCAAAGTTTCCACACGCACCTACACCCTTGTTGTCATATCAGGTAGGTACAAGATCACAAAACATACACCCAACGGTATGTCGACGGGGTTTCGGACACGACGTTTCCCAGACCCAAAGCAAGCACATGGGGGGCCACCCTACTAAGCTACCTGTAACGAAGTCGGCCGGTCTCCGAAACGGACCCAGGGTTTGCGAGAACGGCTGTAAACGACTAGGAACCCGAAAGTGTGACTGGGCTTGTCGATACCACGAAATCGTGCCGCGATCCAAAACAGTGCAGGCGCTCCACGCGCAATCGTAAATAAAGCAGTAAAGCATGGCATAAGTACAGGATAGTAATAAAGCCCCAAACTACTTTGTGGCCCCCGGTACAATACTTTGAAATCAGGTACTAATCGATGGGGGTGCCCACACACCCCACCTGTGGTTAGCGCGCTCGATCTCGGAACAGGTGTCAAGAACTCGGGGTCCTACGGGACACCAGTGAGCAGTTAAAAACCAAATATTGTCTATTACCCACCGGTGCCTCTGCATTTACCTACTTTCAATTTTAGTTATTAAACGATAATTAAAGCCATGATCATCTCCAACATAAATCATATGGCAGTCTTCCAACATCTGTGGTATTGGACGACACGCAACAACACTTGAGCAAGCGACTACGACACGCAAGTCCAACTATCTACTAAACAACAGGTAATAGGAGGTGTCCAAGGCAATATAATGGCTGCAAGGGATATCACGGGTACGGAAACTAAAGCATCGCAACACAGTCAGCAATAGATCAACAAGAGGAAATAAAGACTATAAAAATAAGATAGGTAAAAAGGGGGAGGATGCTCGCCTGAAAACATTGGTGAAGATTCATTCGAAGATCGGGTCAACACTCGCATCAACTCATCGGCCTAATCCGTGAAGAAGCAAAGCACTAGCAGAAACACCGGATGCAATATTTAATACTACGACAAAAGATCGGGCATGATGCATGTATGATGTATGGCATGGCAAAGATGCGATGCAATTAGGCAATATTAAGCGGAACCGGGGTCCCGACAATTAGTTAGACAGTTCATATTGTTTAGATACCCCACAATTTAAATGTTGTCTTAACAAGGCAAAATATAACACCGGATCGCTACGCAAATTTAAATAGAGTCCATATAGGACTAAAATAGCCCGCATATGGTCTCTATATTTAATTATGAGGTGAATCGACTATGCAACTCCGACCCGCAAAATATGAATGCAAGCATGTACAATTTGATATGCAACCATTGATACAGATTTCAATTATTATAAAAATAGGGGGTCTCAGAAAGGGTCACACATCTCGGATCGAAGATCTTGGAGATCACCGAGGGGTCGGGTTCGGTCTCGACGGGATCGGTCTTGACGCCTTTGAACCCGGGGACTTGGCTTCCACGGTCTTCGGAAGAAGGACTTGGTGTTCGGCATCATTAGATCCATGAAGAAGGACTCGCGGCCTTCGGGTCTGGATCTGGTAGAAGTTCTTGTTGACAAAACATTACCACAACAGCCTTGGGTCACACGGAAGAATCACTTCCACAAGTATCTGTAGCTGCCAGTACCAACAACTCAACCGAAGTTTGCCAAACCCCAGGAGCACACGCAAGGCAAGCACTTGGACAGGGCCAAAGCAAGCAAGGAGCCTCCCGAATGACGAGCTTGATAGGAGTGACGGGATTGGCGGACGCGGCCGTGAGGTACATGACATAGGAGAGGGGTGACACAGTCGGTGACGCGCTCGAGGACAGAGGAGGCGACGTCATCGCTGGCGGGGCAGCCTCGACAGCGACGCGGTCAGAGAGGAGTCAACGATGGCGGCTCGAGCTTGAACGACAGCGGGGTGAGGCGGAACTGGGCGAGGCGCGCATGACGGTAGGGCTCGCGAAGCTCCGCGGCAGAGGAGAGGGTAGGGCGGCCGTCCTTGGTGCCGAAGCCGACGGACCCAACGATGCTCGCCGTGAAGGCCGGGGCGGCGCAGAGAGGCCGAGTGGTGGCGGGGGCGTCCGCTGGAAGAGCTTGGCGACAGGGACGGAGCGGCGGCGCTCGATGCTTGCAGGGACGGCGAGGCAAAGGGAGCGTCTGCCGGCGGGGCGCTCGGGGAAGGAGGTGGCGCTGCAGGGGCCTGGTGAGGTGCAGCGGCGGCGGAGCGTGCAGGGGTGCTCGTTCGGCAGCTCAGCAGGAGGGCGGTCTCGCCGACGGAGACATACAGACGGAGAACGAAGGCAGGATGGCGAGTGGTTACCAGGGAGGTCGGGCGCGACGAGCTCGCAGCATCGAGCGCGCCGACGAGGTCACGACGACGGTCAAAGGACAAGCGGGCGGTTGCGGTTGCCTGAGTAAGGAGAACGAGGTGGGCGGGGAGTAGCCCTGGCGGTGGTGGTTGGCGAGATTAGGGGAGGCGCCTCGGGAGGGAGAGGAGGAAGGTGGGTTCGGGGGTTCGTTCGGGGTGGGGATCGTGAGGAGAGGCAGGGGAGCGAGATGGGGTCGCTGGTTGGTGGGGTCGCTGACAGGTTGACCAGATCGGGGAGGGAGTTGGGGACTGCGTGGCACGTGGGGATCCAACAGGGAAGGAGAGAATGTGATTGGGGTGGGCCAGGGATGGAGAGGGGGTGTGTGGCGGCTACGAAGTGGGTTGGGGCGGCGGCGGCTGCTGGGGTGTGGGTGTGGTTAGGGTTAGGTTTGGTTTAGCTAGGGTTTGGTCTGGGTGGTAGACGGGCCGACGGTTGGGCCTTGGGCCAGACCGGTGGCGGTCTCCCTAGACAAAATAAATAGTTTTATTTATTTAGTTTATTTTAAATAGTCTTTTGTAAATAGTTTTTAGGCAAACCGAGATATCCGGAACACCAGAGTTTTGATTTAAAATAAAGAGGAAGGTAATTTAGAAAATAAAGATAAGATTTTTAGCAAAGTTCTTTAGTGCTGAAAATATGCATGATGTTATGATGATGCACAAAATATAAACAACAGACGATTTTTTGATAGTGGTTTTACCCGGGGTGCTACACCGGGCTAACCTTACATGACATCGTTCATGAGACTTGCTCCACGCTTGACATGCAACTTGTATTGCATAAGTGGCTTTGCGGGTGCCTGTTTCTCCCAACATAGTTAAGATTCAATTTACAACGAGTGATTGACAATATTAGTATCAATGTTGTGGTTCTTGTTCGTAAGTTAGAGCGACACTTATTGAAAGCCCCAAACCACGTAAAATATGCAAAGAAAATTAGAGGCGTCTAACTTTGTTTTGCAGGGGTGTGATGTGATGTGATATGGCCATGATTGTGATTATATTTGATGTATGCAATGTTCCTTATTGTAAGTTGGCAACCGGCAGGAGCCATATGGTTGTCTTTAAATTCTGTTAAGACCCGCGTGTCTATTCAAAGTAGTTGTAATAGTTGAAGCTGGTGGACGACAACCATGGAGCAGCGTGATTGACCTTGATGCAATGCCGGTGATGATGGAGATCATGTTCGTGCTTGAAGATGGAGATCGGAAGCGCAAGAAGAAAGGCCATATCATATCACATATTATGAATTGCATGTGATGTTAATCCTTTTATGCATCTTGTATTGCTTAGTTCACGACGGTAGAATTATAAGATGATCCCTAAAGCATGCAATTTCAAGTTTTAAAGTGTTCATCCTTAGTAAGCACTGTTGCTAAAGCTCGTTGTTTCGAAGCACCACGTGATGATCGGGTGTGTTAGATTCTGCGAGTGTATACAACGTGAGCAAGCCAGATTTGCTCATGCGGAAGCTAAGGTTTGATCTTGACGAGCCTAGCATGTACATACATGGTCTCGGAACACGGATCACCGAAAGGTAAAGCATGAGTCATATAGTAGATATGATGAACATGTTGATTGGTCGCCATTGAAGCTACATCAACTCTCGTGATGATCGGTTTTGATGTGGTGGATTTGGTTCGTGTGATCACTAAAACAATGTGAGGGATATTGTTTTGAGTGGGAGTTCAACGGCAATATGATTAAAAGTTGAACACTATTTATCATAAATTAAATCAAAGTGAATTTGCATAATTGTTGTAGTCATTGGCATCCGTTTACCACCTTGCGCTTAGTTATAATTGAGATGATAGAACTATAGAATTCTGGTTAGTTACTTTACGAACTGGTATCGTATTGTTTTGAAGTGTTAATCTAAAGTTTAAAAGTCCTATTGCAAACTTTCAGTAAGTTCCGGTTACTCCATGTAGTTTAATAACTGGTATTAAATCGAGAGTGAAAATTCCAAGAGTTAGTGTATGAGTATCACGTTTGTCTCCATGATTCTTTATATTCAAAGAATTGTCTTAATATCAAGGTTATCTAGGATCTGAAAGAGTTGTTTCAAAAACCATGATGTGTGGAAGATATTGTGATATCTGAAACGAAGTTTTGGTTGCAACATGATAGAGTA
Source organism: Avena atlantica (assembly GCA_910589765.1). Lineage (NCBI taxonomy): Eukaryota > Viridiplantae > Streptophyta > Magnoliopsida > Poales > Poaceae > Avena > Avena atlantica. The sequence goes on along the minus strand of OU342738.1, from coordinate 195,060,378 downwards.
TAATATGGCAAAATTCATGTTCTCGTATTTGATGAGAATTTGCAAAGGGTTGGAGACACTAGTTGTCCTAATCCACCAAAAGGTTTTAGAGAGCAACATTATACTCGCAATTCATCTTTATAAGCTAAAAGTAGCTTGATCATGAATAATTCCATGATAAGGGTGAATATTTGATGTAGGTAAAATATTTACCACACCAAGAGATTACTAAAGAATGGAATTTGAAAGCACACCAAACATTTGATGATGGTGATCTACTTCAAAGTGCAAGTCCAAAGACATTAGTATTTAATTATACACGCTTTGGACTATGTGTCATATGTATGACTCCACTATTGATATTGATAGATTCTTTCAAACAGAAAAGGAAATACTGAAAGAGAATCTCATAAATATATGGCAGAAAAGAAAAGACTAGAATTGTTCAGTTTAAGTATATAGATGATATACATGTTATGGCTATATTCTTTGCTTATTAAACAATGTGGTTCTTAAGTATTTGATACTAAATTTGTTGGTGTGAATCGTCATATGAAACAACACAATTCATGAACTACAATGGCTAAGTAACTAGCAAAAGAATATGTGATGATGTTCATCGAGAACAAATAAAGGGTTATTGTGCTGCTTGATAAACATCAAAGCTTGCCTTCAAGATTTGTTTTATCAGGTATTATGAGAACAAAAGGGTTGTTCAAATAATTGCCGTAATCCATAAAAGATGGATGATTCACAAATCTCGTTGGAGAAATCACATCTATAAAACTAGTGCTAAAAATGTCGAAAGACAAATTGATTGAAAGATCACTTAGGAAGTGACATCGCCGTTTAAATTATATTGGAAAGAAAACATGAAGAAACTCCATGTGGATGGAATTTTGGAGTCTTTTGATTTTTGATCAAATGACGCTTGTGAAACTTTCCTAGAGATAATTAAAACTTCGTTCATAGGCCAAAAGGGAACAAATGACTAGCTTATTGGAACTTGTACATATTGTTGTACGAAGTCCATTATGTGTAGTCAAGAGCGATGGATTTCAACTTCATATGCTTTCTCCGAAAATTTGAGTGAATATATGAATATTTACTTAATAAGGATGAAGTATGAAACATTTGAAAAGTTCAAGACTTTCAAGATGAAGTGCAAAAATCATTGTAACAAGAATATAAATAGTTTATGATAAGATCATAAAGGAAGATATTTGAGTTACAAGTTTAGCATAATACCTAAGATTTAAGGAATCGTTCCGTGGTTTTGCATGTCCCGAAACACCATAAGAGTATGGAGCGTTCGAGATATGTAATTAAACCTTGTTTGACATGGTAAGATCGAAGGTGTAATTCATAAAACTGTCATTATATTTTAAAGATTAAAAGCTTTAGAGACTACCGTTTTTCCACTGAAAAGAGCTCCATCATAATCCGTTGAAATGACACCATATAAAGTTATGGTTTGGGATAAAACCCAAGTTGTCCTTTCTTAAACATTTGTATGATATGCATAATAAAGATGTTTGCAACCAAAGTCGGATGAACCTGTCTTTGTATGTTATTTCGAATAACTGTTAATTATTCCTCCATAACATCGGAGACAAAAGTGTTTGTCACTTAGAACGTCAAGTTTATTTGAGAAGGAATATTTCGTGAAAATATAAGTGGGAGGACAATAGAAATTTGATAAGGTTAAAAGAACCTTAGCTATATGTGCAAAGTTGCGCAGCGCCGAAAAGTGTTCCGGAGGCAGCAACAATGCTCATGGTCACGTGCCTCAAAGGTTGTGGTTACGGAGGTCAAAGTTTCTATTGAACCAAGTAGGTCGAGTAAACAATCAAATACCAAGATTTGAGGGTTGAATCATTATTTGAGAATAATGAACATACTACATGCAAAGAAGCGATGATGGGCCCTGACTCCATAAAATGGCTTGAAGCCATAAAATCCGTGATAGTTCCATACACGAGAAATCAAGTTTTGAACTTGAAGGACCCTCGAGAAAGGTGTAAGACCTTACAGTTGTGTTTGGATCTATAAATAAATAGACATGGATGTTTCACATCTATGAAATAGTCGACATGTTGGGAAAGAGTTCACAACAATGTTCAAAGGTTGACTATGACAAGATTTGATCTTTCATAGCGATATTTAGTCTAGACGGATTAATGTAGCAACCACTACAAATAATTTTGTTATGTGGTAGTTGAATAAACAAAACAAGTTCTTCTAATAGAATTGTTACCTAGGACATGTGCATAACACGGTCCATAGGGTTTTGTTAATTCAAAGGATGCTAAAAGCATATGCAAACTTCAATGGTTGAAGTAAGCATTGCGGAGTTGGAATCTTCACTATGATGAAACTGTTAAAGGAGTTTAAATTCGTCGGAGATGATGAAGATGCTTGCATTTGCAAGAAATTAAGTGGGAGCGCTAAGACATGTTTCTAATACATTATGTAGAAGACATATTGTTGATTGGAAATGATGTATCTTTCATTAACACATATTAAGAATTTCATCCCGATGAAAGACTTAGGCAAAACCCAAATATTTGGCATCAATAGACATCAATAGATATGCCCAAGAGGGAATAATAAAGTAGGTTATTATCATATCTTCATACTTATGATAATTGTTTACATACCATGCTATAATTGTATTAAAAGGAAACATTAATACTTGTGTGATTTGTAAACATAAGAGTCCCTAGTAAAGCCTCTTGTTAAACTAGCTTGTTGGTTAATATATGATCATGGTTTCCTGATCATGAACATAGAGATGTTATTAACAACAGGGTCATATCATTAGGAGAATGATGTGATGGACATACTCCTATAGTTAAGCGTAGCATAAAGATCAAGTCATTTAATATAGTTCATTTGCTATAAGCTTTATGATACATAGTAACCTAATTCCTTCGATAATGAGATCATGTTAATCACCATCTCCGGAAGGATGCTTTGATGACATCAAACACCACACCGTAACTGGGTGGCTATAAAGGTGGCATTGAGTGTTCGGAAAGTATGGGTTGAGGCTCATGTATCAAGAGTGGGATTTGTCCATCCATATGACGGATAGATATACTCTAGGCCCTCTCGGTGGAATGTCATCCAATTAGCTTGCAAGCATGTGACTAGCTCACAAGGGATCACATACCACGGGAACGAGAAAAGAGTACTTATCGGTAACGAGGTTGAACTAGGTATGCAGAGATACCGACGATCAAAACCTCGGATAAGTAAACTATTGTGAGACAAAGGGAAATTGGTATCGTATGTAAGTGGTTCATTCGATCGCAAAGTAATCATAGAAATATGTGGGAGCCATATGAATTTCTAGATTCCTCTATTGGTTATTGATCGGAGAAGTGTCTCAGTCATGTCCGCATAATTCACGAGCCGTAGGAAGACACACTTAAGGATTCGATGTTGTTGAGTAGTTATGGAATGGTGACTAAGAGACCGAATGTTGTTCGGAGTCTCGAATGGGATCCGGGATATCATGAGGAGATCCGGAATGGTCCGGAGAATAAGATTCATATAAGGAAAGTCCTATTTCGAAGTTGGGGAATGATTCCGGTGTTTTCATCGGGAATGTTCTAGAAGGGTCCAGAAGGTCCGACACTCCGGAGGGAAAGGGTACATGAATGTGTCATAAAAAGTTGGAATGGTTGCATCATGTACTAGGTGTCATCGCTGAGCAAAATAAAGGGATAAATCAAATCCTAGTTTGAAAAGTCAAACGCCAATTTGAAAAGTCAAACGGCAAGTTTGCTTGGTGGAGGGAGACTAGCAAACCTACTTAGGGAGGAAGTCCTACTCCCTCCACCCACCGGTCAAGGAGGAGGAGTTGGAGGAGGACTCCCTCCTCCTAGCCGCCTCCCTCCCACCTATAAAAGAAGGGGCAGGGGTGCCCCCTCTTCCACACACCCAACTCACCTCAAACCCTAGCCCCAAGCTGTCGGCCTCCTCCCAAGTCGCCGCTGCCTAGGGTCCTCCCAAGTCGCCGACTAGGGTTTCCCCAAACCCTAGCCGCCGGCTACACCTCTCCCCTTGGTGCCTCTAAACCCTAGACCACCAAGGCCTCTCTCATAGTCCACCATACTCGCTTCGGCTTAAGGCGAAGCCCTGCGAGATCTCCCCTCTAATTCTGGTACCACACCGTCGTGCTGCCGGAATCGCGAGGAGAGTGCTACAACCTCCGCTGCCTGCTGGAACAAGGGAGAGGAAGGTCTTCATCGAGTACCGAACGTGTGACCGACTGCGGAAGCGCTGCCAGAATGCAGCGCCGGAAGGATCGTCTACGCGATCTTGAGATCGGCAAGTGTACGACTACATCACCCACGAGAATCTGCTCTCGTTAACCGTTTTGGAATCTTCGAGGGTGAGTTCCTCTATCGACTAGTTGCTACAATCTAGTAGATAGATCTTGGCTTGTTTGTGTGCATGCGGTAGAAATTTTTTGTTTTCTATGCTACGAACCCCTACAGTAAGTACCGTAATCTTTTGAAAGCTCTTTATGAACTTGAACTCCCTTCTTCCCTCTATGAAGGTCCCTTTCTTCTACTTCTAAGTTGAGTCAGTAAACCTATTCCTCTCTATCTCCAGCAAGCATTTGAGTTGTTGTGTTTCAAGCATTCATATGATGATTTATTCAATCATGTTCTTTATCTTCCTTGTTTGCACAAGATCTCTTATCTAATGAGTATTACTTTGAAAGCCATCATTGTGAAAAGCCTTTTATGTTTGAGCAAAGAGTACTCTTGTTGTAAAACTTCTACAAAATCTTTATTTGAAAACTGTTTGCCAACTGTTATCTGACCAATAACAAAGTTTGCCAATCCCAATTATGATTTATCTTTATGCATCTCTATTGTGAATCCTATACTTGTTGCAAGATAAGTTATATAATGGTGAGTTGCTTTCTTCTATGAGTTGTGTAATGGTAAGTGTGATGCTTCTTGTTCGTATTCTTTTATCGACACTTCACTTCATAAACCCGTGGACATGTTTACTGAGCTTAGTTTTCGCTTGGGGACAAGTGCAGGTCTAAACTTTGGGGGAGTTGATACGTCCAATTTGCATCACCATTCTATATCATAATTTGCCTCTATTCATTGATATATTCCATATTAAGAGGTGTTACTTATGTATTTTCATCTGTTTTTGCATGTTGGATGATTCTTGGAGGATGAACTGCCGGAGTCAGGATTCTGATGGAAAAAGTGGTGTTTTGATGCAATTTCACAAAGATTAGAAAAATTACGGAAAACCTATTTTTCCAGAAGACGAAGAATGCCAGAAGGGGAGGCGGAGATGGGCCATAGGGGGACCACACACACACCCCTAGGCACGGGCCACCCCTAGGCCGCGCCTACATGGGGTGTTGCCCACCTGCCCAACTCTGGCTCTGCACTCTCGCCTATATCTTCTCCTTGAAACCCTAATACACTGGGAGGGACCACAGAAAGATTCCGCCACCTCTGCGGGGCGGAAAACACCGAGATAGAAAGAGCTCTCCGGCAGACATATTTCTGCTAGGGAAATTCCTTCCCGAAGAGGGAAGATCGTTGCCATCAACACCATCATCAAGCTAGACTTCATCTGGATCATCATCATCATCCACACCATCATATCCACCAGCACCATCATCATCACTCCATCCCGCTCTAACAATTGTGTTGAATCTTGCATAGTTCTTAGGGAAAACTTTCCCGGTGTCGATTACTATTGTAGTTGATGCTTGTGAGTGGAACCTTTGGATTATTGTTTATGTTTAGATTGTTATTCATCACCATATCATCTCTGATATTGATCCAAATGATGTCTCGTGAGTAGTTCGTTTAGTTCTTGAGGAAATGGGAGAAGTCATGTTGTTAGTAGTGGATTTGTGTTGAGTTATTATTCAATGGTTTAGTATTTAAGTTGTGGTGTTATTCTTCTAGTGGTGTCATGTGAACGTCTACTACATGATACTTCACCATTTATGGGCCTAGGAGAATGCATTGTGTATTTGGCTACTAATTGTGGGGTTGTCGGAGTGACAGAAACCTGAACACCTGTTAGGAAACCATTGCACAAGAGAGTGTAGGATCTCAGAGTGTAAGGTTGTGGTTAGGTTTATATCTTAATTGCTTTCTTATAGTTGCGGATGCTTGCAAGGGGTTTAATCACAAGTCCAAATAAGGTCGGAACATTAGCACAGGTTCACCCGCACAACACTTATAAAACCAAAGAAGACTACTTAGTTATATGAAGCGAAAGCACTTGACAGAATTCCCGTGTGTCCTTGAGAAAGTTTGGTCCTCATTAGTATTTCCACCGGCTTGTCCTCTGCTAAGAAAGGACTGGGCCACTTGCTGCATTTGCTTGCTGTTTTATTTACTTGCACTTTATTTCCTTGCTTTATCAGAAAACCCCTAAAAATCTGTTTGCTAAGTATTTATAGAGATTTCCTGCTCCATACCACTAGTCAACACCTTCTGCTCCTCGTTGGGATCGACACTCCTATTTATCAAAAGTACTACGATACACCCTGTATACTTGTGGGTCATTAGACATCATATGGATCAAGATCAGAGATGATATAATGATAAGTAACAATATGAAGATGAACAATAATTCAATGGTTCCACTCAATAGCATCAACTACAACAAGTAATCAACACCGGGAAAGTTTCCCCTAAGAACTATGAAAGATTCAACCCAATTGTTACAGCGGGATGGAGTGGTGGTGATGGTGCTAGTGGAGATGATGATGATCCCGATGATGTCTACCTTGATGATGGTGTTGATGGCGATGATCTCCCCTCTCCGGAAAGGAATTTCCCTTGCAGATTTCTGCCTGCCATAGAGCTCTTTCTCTCTCTGTAGTTTCCGCCCCGCAGAGGTGGAGGAATCCTTCTATGGTTGCTCCCCGAGTCTTCGGGTTTCAGGGGGATGATATAGGTGAAAGGGAGATGCCATAGGTGGGCCAGGGTAGCCACACCACCTGGTGGTGCGGCCCAGGGGGCGCGTCAGGGGGTGGTATGGCCCCCCTGTGGCCCATCTCCACTTCCCCTTCTGGCTTACTTCGTCTTCTGGGAAAATATGAACTTCTGTTTATTTTCTGGAATTTTCTGATCTTCGCGAATATTGCATCTGGACATCGCTTTTTCCATCAGAATCCTGACTCCGGCAGTTCATCCTCCAAAAGTCATCAAACATGCAAAATATATGGAATAACATAAGTATCATCTCTTAATATGAAATATATCAATGAATAACAGTAAATTATGATATAAAGTAGTGATGCAAAATGGACGTATCAACTCCCCCCAAGCTTAGACCTCGCTTGTCCCCAAGATAAAGCTGAACTCAGTAAACATGACCACATGTTTATGGAGTGAAGTGTCGATAAAAAGAATACGGACAAGAAGCATCACATTTATTAATGCACAAATCATAATAGAAAACAACTTACTCTTATATAACTCAACTTGCAACGAGTATGGGAGTCACAATAAATATGCACAAAGTAAATCATAATTTGTAATGGAAAACTTTGTTCTTGGTCAGAGCACAGTTGACAAATCATACTTAGTTTTAAGCAAAGCTTTTATAATGAAGTTTATAAAGCAGGAATCTCTTGCTCAAACATAATGGGCTTTTTACAATGATAGCTTTCAAAGTAGTATTCATTCAGATAAGAGCATTGTGCAAAACAAGGAACATAAGGAACAAGATTGAATAAATCAACATATGGATGATTGAATCACAACAACTTAAATGCTTGCTGGAGATATAAAGGAATAGGTTTACTGACTCAACTTAAAAGTAAAAGATAGACCCTTCGCAGAGGTAAGCAGGGATTTCAAGTTTCATAAAGAGCTTCCAAAAAATTATGGTACTTACTAGCTTTGATCTCTCATTTCCCCTATCATAAGAATCTTGAAGTGATTAAGGTTAAAGTGAGACAAATATGAAGTATATGCTTGACAAATCATAAGTTGGAAATCTCATGTCCCTTGAGTACGAGGGCCGTTCCTCATGCTACTCAACTTTAGTCACAAGCAAGTTCTTGTCATGGTAAGTATATGTGTATCATAGAGAACCGCCAACGGGGTACCCCTTGACCCATGACACAGGATCTATCCCACATCAAAATGACAAGGAAATAGACAATGAGCATCTCAGCGATCTTTTTATTTGCTATTTGCATAGGTTTTTATTGAGGATGCTTCACAGATTGCTCACTATGGTTATGCTGCAAGTTTCCACCATGATTAGGCATGACTTAGGCTAGCCGCCCAGGCATTTCTATAACACATATATAATATTCCATGGACTTACAGGATCCCCTTTTATTTCACACCCGACATCCATAAACAAAAGATTATGATATCAACTGGATAATATGTACATGTGTTGAAAGCGTTCCCCATGACAACATGGTTCTGCTAACCCCCAACCTATAACTCGCAAGCATATAAGCAACATAGATGACACAATGGTTCAAGTTCATTAAGTGCAAGAAAATAAGGTGCGCCATCAAGTTCGTGAGAGCTTTACTAACTAGTTTTCACATAACAAAAGTTTTTAATTTGGAAGATAGATAAAACTCAAGAATTTATTTGGAATAGCAATAATGATAATAGGTACATATGGTGGGCACAAATGGCATAGGTTTTAGTTCAAGGGTTGGATGCACGAGAAGCATTCCCTCTCAGTACAGGTTTTTGGCTAGCAAGGCTGGGTAGCAAGCATAAGAGTTGAATGAGACAAACAAACATACAAGTGATAGAAACAATCATGCAATCTTCCTTGAAAACACAAAAGATCTTAACTTGGGAATACTAAGCTTATGAGCCAATCAATAAAGAAAGAAAAGTAAATAATATATCCGCAGGTACTTTTCTCTTTTCCATTCAATCCTCAAAGTAGTGTTGCTACTGACCAAAGCTAGGCTTGCCAAAACCAACTAAATTTACTTGATGCTCCCAAAGTGATACCAATAATAACATCAAGATCAATCATATAATAGAAATTGCAAACTAAAATAATATGTGCAAAAAGTAAATGATGAAACTTCTCATTAATATTCCATAACGGCACTCACACCAAGGGATACATAGATAACCAACTAGAGGAGAGATACTTCCACAATGCAAACCATCCTATATGATAACTTCTCTATTCATGATATGACTCTACTAAAAAGGTAAAAAGATGAAAGATAATGATGTGATACCACGGCACTCCCCCAAGCTTGGAACAAACCAAGGGGATGCCAAAACCTAACGACGAATTACTCCTTTGGTGGTGGTGGTGTGATCATGATTGTAACATCCCAGCATTTAGGAACCAACGAAGGGTAGATTTAGGAATCTGTGCAATTGCATGCATTCATTTGTAAAAATGTGGGTAATTTTTTTGCCAAATAAAAACCTAAAGTGATCAAAGTTTCTTTCACTCTTTAAGATTAGGAATAGCCTTGGAGAATGATCGTTATAAACTTCGATATGATCTTTGTGGATTAGTGTGTTTTGGGAAATGAAATTTGTATTCAAACTTGAGTGTTGGATTTATAATTTAAAAGGAATTAGAATTATGTTTGAGTAATTTGATTTAATCAAGAGTTACCAATTAGTAACTCAAACTTTAAATAAATAACATAATTAAGAAAATGTATATTCATTCCATATCTTTATTCAATAAATAAGTTACAAAATGTAACTTATGAAAATAATCAAGAATCTTTACAATAGTAAATGAAATAAAAAAGAAATTTATATATTGAGTAATATTACAATCTTTATTACAAAAGGATAAAATAAAGATTACAAAAGAATAAAATAAATATTACAAGGGACTATTCTATAAAGAAAAAGAAAACCTAATCTAAATCTTGAATCTTCAAGTCTTGTACCTGCAAAACAAATCACTAAAAAAAAAGAAAAAAAAAGATTAGGATGTTTTACTCTCAGTAGTGACAGTGATTTGCACTGTTCAACTTTACATCACTGAGTAATATTTAGGGGCAAGTTTCACCAATATGAAAGAACTAAATCTTTCATCATTTTTAAGCCATAAGTCAAATAACTCCAATCAGCAAGAGGGGCAAGTTTCACCAGACAAGTAAGTGTAATCAGATAAAAAGTAACTTTCATTCCCTGAGCATATCCACAAGGTGCAGCAGGAACACAAGCAGCACACACACCTAAATGCATGGTGTGTGCTGTCAGCAAAGCAACAACTGCTCAGCACAGCCGTGGGCAAGCACCCCAACACCATTTACTTGTTCATACATATCAACCAGCAGCCAAACCAAGCCAAACCAGATCACACCAACCACACACTTGATCATCTCATCAAGATGGTGACATAAGGAGGGGTGGATCAGGTGGATAGCAAGAACAAGGCCAAGCCAATAGGACCAAGAGGTGGACAGCAAAAACAAGGACAAGTTCCAAGAGCTGGAAGTAGCAGGAGCAGCATCAGAAGAAGCACCAGATCAAGCTAGCCACACAACCAGCAAGATCAAGCCACAAGATAAACAAGTTGCAACCCCAACAACTCCGTTGTTGTGGTGAGTAGTAAAAGACCATCACATGATTTATCTACCTAAGTTAGACAAGAATTCATGTGTTGTCATGTACTCAACTTCTCAGAAAAACACCCAAATGAGGTGAGTCCATCATTGAAGATTTTAAACACTAAAAGCCATCAGGAAACTATACAGATCCAACCAAGATCTCGGAACAACCTCATTGATCCTAGCTATCAGGCCATATCTTAAATTCCAAGAATAAATATGTCTAAGATCTGGACTTCTAGGCACATCTCTTAAACAGGAGTAGCACCTTAGAATTTCTAGATCATGTGGATCAATATAACTTAATAAGTCTACAAATCATTTTTCCCAACCTTGACTCAAGAATTAGTAGCTGGTATCACTGCCACAACAGATCCATGAGGAATAAGATAAGGACCTAGTTCCTAAGCCTCATACCAACATCATAGGCTTTAGGATGCAAGGAAAGAAGTTTCCACTTACCTCTGATATCAAGATAATCTTAAGCTTAAACAAAATCAAGCCAAGTAATAGAACCTAGTACTGTGTGACATATTAGGATGGTGTCACAAGAGCGGCTTCTAAACCAAGCAGATTAAGCATCTAGCTTTCACAGATAAACTCACAGACAACTACAAATCATTTTCCTGATACTAATCACAGGTATCATTTCCAAGAATATACATATACCTAATATCACTGTAAGAGACCAATTAATCTCAAACTGTATATGAATCCATAAGCCAACAACTACAGATAGAGTGACTTCATCACTCAAAAATAACTGTCAATAACCAAGTAATGACAGTGGTGAGCTCTCAAATCACTAGGATCTCCAAGTAATGATCCTACAGTAACATTATCATCTGAACAATATCAAATTAACCAATGAATCAATCTGGTCAGCCACTAGCCTCACCAAAGACCACTATAAACAGTAAGCCACATCAAACAACCACTCATCATGCTTAAGAATCATCATTACTAGATTGAAATCATCATATATATAAAAAACAGAGGGATATGAACCCTAATCAGAACAAAAAAAACCTAATTAGGATATGAACCCTAATCAGGACATGACCACTAGCCAGGAGTAGCCACTACAAACACCTAGCATAGGGTGGCATAGAACAGAGGACACGAGTGAAAAAAGAATAAGTTACCAAAGGTTGTTGCTGTGGGCGAGAAGAGGAAGAGAGGGTGTCGACAAGCACGGCGACACGGGGAGCACCCCAAGGGGGCGCTGCGACCCGCACCACTCCGAGGCGGCGATCATAGCCACACCTGGAGGCGCGGAACAGCACCACAGCACACGAGAGCAGCGGCGGCGGCAGCACCAGCACCACCCCAAACCCTAGGGTTTGGGACGGAGTCAGTCTGGCCATAGGGGGGCCCAGGTCCAAAATCGAGATGGACATGAAGGGGGAGCAGGGTCAACAACCACCCCACACATCACGGCGGTGGACGGAGAGGTCCACGACGGCGTGAATCGTCGGCGGTGGCATTGCCGATCACGGGTCGAAGGAGGAGAAGAAGAGATGAGAACGAGAGAGTGACAGAGAGAGTGTGGGATGGTTGGGCTAGGACCTTTTCGGGGAGCCATTTCGATTCTGCCCAATTGGGCCAAAACAGACCAATAAACCCAACACAGCCAGCCCAATCACCTAAAACAAGTTTCAATAATTAAGAAAAGACCAAAATGCCCCTGAATTTAAATAAATTCTACATAATCAAATAAAAATCCAAAAAATTAAAATATTTTTGGATTCACAATAATTCAATCTATCTAAATAAATTAAGAAATAAAATTTTAGGCATATAATTTTTATTAAGAATTTTGTAATATATATTCCTTATGGAATTTTATAAAATTATTGAAAGATGATAAAAATAAATAAAAATCACTTTCATTATATATTAATATTGTAGTATTTTAGAAAAATACTAAATAAATATTTAATATCAATTTTGGTATTCAAATAATAATTCTTAAAGGAATTATTAATAAATAAAATGAAATAAAATAAAAGAATACAATATTTAATAAATATTTATAAATTCTTTATTATTAAAAAGAATTTTTATAATTTAAATAGGAGAGAATACACACAAACTAAATAATGCATTACATTACTTTGCATAATCATTTTGCTTCTTTAAATATTGTCCTTACCGGGCAATAATGATGTTTTGTAGACATAGAAGCTCAAGGTTCAGTGCAAGCATACGAATTCACTACCTTGCAATCACAAGGCAAGTTCATCACTTGCTCATGTCCTTTTAAGAGTCTTTATCAAGTATTTGCAAATTGTGTGTTATCATCTATATTCCAAAAAAAATAAGATATTATTTTCTCAAAATAAATAAATCTTAGATATCGTCCTAAGTGATGATATGCTGGAGCAATAGAACTTAGGTTTCTATTTGCAATAATGATGAACAATTAGGGATTAATAATCCATGACATCAGTGATTCTAGCGCCGTACATTACGCGTTAGCCATGAGATTTGGAATGGGACGGAGAAGTCAGTTGTATCCTTTTCCTCTCGTATGGAGGCAAGACGACCTTAACGTGACGTTGTGATTCCTTGTGCAGATCCAACATATGGGTGGACACCCTTACGCCCCACACTTTTGGTGTCTATATTATCTATGAATGGTGTTTAGGGATATAGTCCATTTAAATGGTACTCGTCCGGGCATCACCGGGTCATAGAGTCTTCGGGAACTCATCAGGGTTTTAGCCTGCCCGAAAGAGGGCTTAACGGAGGTTAGCCGGCCCCAAAGGATCGCGTAGACATATGAGTTCGCAGAGAGAGTAGTGCTTGGATTGGACCAACTACTGGGCCCCACATCATGGAATTGTGGACGGGAAAGTACGCCCGGTTGTGCAACAAGGAAGTTGATCTCTCATGGGTAAAGTAACGCACCTCTGCAAAGTGTAAGAACTGTCACTTGTTACTCCCTGTTCCGGGAAGGAGCTACAAACGCGGTAGTAAAGGAACTCCATGAAAGTTCTGGACAACCTGTGAAGGCTGATGGTCATAGATTTTCATAATAAAATCAATCTTTGAAGAAAGATTTACAAAAACTGCATAGTGCCAAGGACTGGTAGTCAGAGGTGGTAGATAGAGCATCAAACTTCCCAACTTGCATATAATGAACTTGCTGGGTAACGCTGTTACTCATCCTTTCCTTTGAATCCTTGCTTAGCTCTGAGAATCCCGAAGATACTCCAATGTATGCAATTGAGAGCCAGGAGGAGGTCTTCTATGAAGAGCCCAACCTGTATGGAGCCGTAGAGGGGGAGGACTACGATATCGTCTATGGAGGAGAGTTCCAAGAGTCCGAATAATTACTATAGTTCTAGGAGCCACTTGAGCCGAGCAACATGAACAATATATAGCAATAAGTTGTTGAGCTCAATTTGGAGTTCAAGTTTTAAATTTGAAACTTCCGCTGAAACACTTATATTTTGGTTTGTAAGTTGAATCTTTTGGAAGTCTTGAACTTCCGGTATTGTAATAATAATAAGGTGTGTATGTTTGTAATATGTACCCGCAAAGTTTCTGTTGTACAACTCTGAGGGATGTGATATTTAGGAACGGTGTTCTGTGGATGTCATGTCAACGACTATAGTGTCCTACACATGCAGTGGTATGCTGGGTAACCTCAATGATCAGAGTGAGGAAATCTTCCAGCATCTTGTGAAGCCTGTTATTCTCCTCTTGAAGTATATCCACCTTTATCCCCAGGACTCGGTACTTGTCACAACACTCATCAGTGGCTCGAAGGGCTTCCACTGCCGCAGGGCAGGAACTGAGGTCATCATCCCCTGCATATTATAAGAAAAATCACGTCCAGTGTTAATTGTACCTACAAGAGTAGGGTTTCTTGCCCTTGATCCCGTAGCAATATGTCCCTTCATGCTTGCTAACATGTTCTTTACTTCCTCATTGACGCTCTGATCCATGTCGTCGCGCCTAGATATGATCCTTTCTTCTTCCACCCATCCAATGAAAGTTCCTTGCTCAAGATCGCAGAGGAGCTTGCGCCGGCGTCGTAGCTCATATTCCTCCGAAAATGATACCTGGAATGACATCTGAACAGAACAGATCAAAACAAAAACACGACGAGAACACAATATACGGACCTCGGGGGATCTAGGGGATTATATATTACGAAGTTTAATGACAAAAATAAGGTACTAGGAGAAAACAGGACGGAGACGGGCTCCGTGGTGGTCACACCACCTGGTGGCACGACTAGGTGGGCCCGCACCACAGGATGGTGTGAGCCACCCGGGCTCCGTTTTCTTCCCTCTTTTGACTCATTATCTTCCATATGAAATAAAAACTACAAAAATAAAAATTGAAAAGTTTTTCGTGAACCTTTTCTTACCAGAATTGTTACCTATTCGAAAACGGACTCTACAGGTTCCTGAACTTGGTCTTTAATAAATTCTTCCGGAGCCACCACTTGAATAATATCAATATCTTCATTATAAGAATCTTAATAAATTAAGCCTTTGACCATTCACCACTTGCGTAGTGTTGTCTTAATGAGGAGATTTTAATTGGACCTGAATGATACACCTCTTCAATAATAAAGGGACCTTCCCATTTTGAGAGTAGTTTTCCTGCAAAAAAATCTGAGACGAGACCTATACAATAGAAATTTCTCACCAACATGTAACTATCTCTTAAGAATTCTCCTATCATGCCATTTTTTTACTTTTTCTTTAAAGAGTCTAGCATTTTCATAAGCTTCACTTCTCCACTCATCTAAAGAACTCAAGTCAAGCAGTCTTTTCTTACCAGCAAGTTTAAAATCTCTATTCAGTTCTTTTACTGCCCAATAATCTTTGTGTTATAATTCTAAAGGCAAGTGACAAGCTTTCCCGTAAACCATTTTGTAAGGAGACATTCCCATAGGATTTTTATAAGCAGTTCTATAAGCCCATGAAGCATCATTCAACTTTTTAGCCTAATTTTTCCTAGATCTATTAACAGTCTTTTGCAAGATAGTTTTAATTTCTCTATTTGATAATTCTACTTGCCCACTTGTTTGAGGATGATAAGATGAAGCAATTCTATGATTAACATCATATTTATCAAGGGTCTTCCTAAAACCACCATGAATAAAATGAGAACCTCCATCAATCATAAGATATCTAGGCACACCAAACCTAGGAAAAATGACATCTTTAAGCATTTTTAAAGATGTTTCACCATCAGCACTTTTTGTAGGTATGGCTTCTACCCACTTAGTAACATAATCAACATCAACAAGAATATGATTATAACCTTTTGAAGGAGGAAAAGGACCCATAAAGTCAAAAACCTAGCAGTCAAATGGTTCAATAAAAAGGGAATAATTCATAGGCATTTCATTGCGTCTAGAAATATTACCAACTCTTTGACATTCATCACATGATAAAATAAACTTTCTTGAATCTTTGAAAAGAGTAGGCCAATAGAAACTTGATTGTAGAACCTTTTCTGTGGTTCTATCTCCAGGATGATGTCCTCCATAAGCACTACCATGACATTTTCTCAATATCTCTTGTTGTTCATATTCTAGAACACATCTTCGCATAATACCATCCACTCCTTTATATAAATGTGGGTCATCCCAAAAATAATGCCTCAGATCATAAAAGAATTTCCTTCTTTGCTGGGTTGTAAAGGTTGGAGGGAAATACTTGGAAACAATAAAGTTAGCATAATCCGCATACCATGGACTCTCTCGCGAGCTTACCTTTATTGCAGCCAACTGTTCATTTGGAAAACTGTCATTAACAGGCATAGGATCAAAAGAAATGTTTTCCAATCAAGATAAATTATCAGCAACGGGATTTTCATCACCTTTCCTATCTACAATATGTAGATCAAACTCTTGTAAAAGTAACACCCATCTAATAAGCCTATGCTTATCATCTTTCTTTGTCATAAGGTATTTAATAGCAGCATGATCAGTATGAATGGTAACTTTTGAATCAACAATATAAGGTCTAAACTTATCACAAGAAAAGACTATAACTAAGAACTCTTTTTTAGTAGTAGCATAATTCTTTTGAGCAGCATCAAGAGTCTTACTAGCATAATGGATAACATTCAACTTTTTATCTATTCGTTGCCCAAGAATAGCACCTACAGCAAAATCACTAGCATCACACATAATTTCAAAGGGTAAATTCCAATCGGGTGGTTGGACAATAGGAGTAGTAGTTAAAGCTTTCTTTAGAGTTTCAAAAGCTTCCTTACAATCATCATCAAAAACAAAAGGTACATCATTTTGGAGAAGATTAGTAAGAGGTTTTGATATCCTGGAGAAATCTTTAATAAACCTTCTATAGAAACCAGCATGACCAAGGATACTACGAATACCTTTAACATCCCTAGGACAAGGCATTTTCTCAATTGCTTGAACTTTGGCTCTGTCAACTTCAATACCTCTTTCGGAAATTTTATGTCGAAGGACAATTACTTCATTAACCATGAAGTGGCATTTCTCCCAATTAAGAACAAGATTAGTTTCTTCGCATCTCTGCAAAACGTTATCCAGGTTGTGCAAACAATTATCAATAGAAGTTCCATAGACGGAGAAATCGTCCATGAACACTTCCATAATTTATTCACAAAAACCATGAAAGATAGTAGACATACATCTTTGAAAAGTAGCAGGAGCATTGCACAAACCAAAAGGCATGTGCCTATAAGCATAAGTTCCATAAGGACACGTAAAAGTGGTTTTCTCTTGGTCTTGCGCTCTAACAACAATTTGAGAAAACCCAGAATAACCATCAAGAAAACAAAAATGAGTCTTCTTGGACAACCTTTAAGGTAGAGGATAATGATCTTTCTTAGTAAATTTGTCCGCCTTTCTAAAATAAATGCACATCCTATAACCAACTACTACTCTTTGAGGTATAAGCTCATTCTTTTCATTTTGCACAACTGTAATTCCTCCTTTCTTAGGGACATAATGAACAGGACTAACCCAATTAGTACCAGCAATAGGAAAAATAATACCATCATCAAAAAGTTTTAATACCTCATTTCTTACCACTTCCTTCATCTTAGGATTTAAACGGCGTTGATGTTCAACAACTGGATTTGCATTAGGTTCTATATTAATAGCATGTTGACATATATTGCGAGAAATCCATTTTAAATCATCAAGAGTATAACCCATAGCTCCTCGGTGTTTCTTCAATACTTCCAATAATCTTTCCTCTTCCTTTCTTGAAATTTTAGAACTAATAATAATAGGATATATTTTCTTATCATCTAGATAAGCATATTTAATATCATCAGGTAGAGGTTTTAGATCGAAGACATGATCCTCTTTAGGTGGTAATGTGGTACCCAAATCTTCCACATGTAGGTTATGCTTAAGCATCTTAGGTTGACGAATAAAAATCTCGTCGATCTCATTTCTTTCTTCCATGAAGATCTCACTTTCATGATCTTACATATATTGCTGCAACGCATTTTTAGGAGCAAGAGAGATAGAAGAAAGTTGTTCAACTCTAAAATCCTCATTAGGCAATTCATTTTCATAAGGAGCTTTAGCAAATTTGGAAAAATTAAACTCATAAGATTCTCCATCAAATTTAGTTAAAATTTTCTCCTTCCTACAATCTATAATAGCTCCACAAGTGTTCAAGAAAGGTCTACCAAAAATGATAGGACAAGTTTTACTAGAAGCTTTACCAAGTACTAGAAAATCATCAAGATATTAGTCTTACCACAAAGAACTTCTACATCTCTTATAATACCAATTGGCCAGACGGTCTCTGTCTATTAGCAAGGTGAATGACCACATCAATTTATTCAAGTTCACATGGACCAATTTCATGCATAATTTCTTTGTAAAGCTCATAAGGAATAGCACTTGAACTTGCACCAATATCACACAAACCATAATATAAATGATCACATGTAACTTGAAAGCTCATAATAGAATTTAGAATAAAAGAGAGGTATAATTTCCTCCCATTCCATAGATTGGCCATTCTTCAGTAGCCTATACCATTCCTCAGCTCTGCCTTTCAATGATATAGAGAGTAACATTGTTCCGTTGTAATACCTGCACACTTGAAAAACCCGCATAATTCGTGTATAAAAAGCAAATGATCACCAGGATGGACAGTTCTATCTCCAAAATAGTAGTTATCTATAACACGATCAACAATTTTTGTAGGTATTTTAAAAGGATCTAATTCAGTAGGTGGTGATTCATCTACTACCTTAGCAGTGGTAGTAGCTTTCCCAAATAGGAAACTAAGTGAATTATCCATATTGAAAACAAAGTAACAAATAGAAATAAAAACAATACTCACAGTAGAAATTTTCTTTACCAGTTCCATTCTTCAATAGCGCTTCACTCCCCGGCAACAGCGCCAGAAAATAGTCTTGATGACCAACAAGTATAGGGGGTCTATCGTAGTACTTTTGATAAATAAGAGTGTCGAACCCAACGAGGAGCAGAAGGTGTTGACAAGTGGTTTGGATCAGGAATTCTCTGTAAATACTAGCAACGGATTTTTAGGGGTTTTTGATAATGCAGATAAATAAAGTGCGAGTAAATAAAAGACAATAATAATAATTGCAGCAAGTGTCCCAATCCTTTCTTCAGCAAAGTATAGGCCGATTGTATTACTTATGAGGACCAAACGTTCTTTAGGACACATGGGAATACTGTCAAGTGCTTTTGCTTCATATAGTTGATTAATCTTCTTTGGTTGGACAAGTGTTGTGTGGGTGAACCTATGCTAATGTACCGAACTTACTTGGACTAATACATACTTGTGGTTATACCTCTTGCAAGCATCCGCAACTACAAGAATGTAATTAAGATAGAAACCTAACCACAACATTAAACTCTGAGATCCTACACTCCCTTATGCAAAGGTTTCCTAATGGGGGTTTAGATTTCTGTCACTCTAGTAACCCCATAATTAGTAGCCAAATACACAATGCATTCCCCTAGGCCCATAAAGGTGAAGTATCATGTAGTCGACGTTCACATGACATCATTGATACGTCCAAAACGTATCTACTTTCTCGAACACTTTGCTATTGTTTCTTCTCTAAACTTGTGTGATTTGGATACAACTAACACGGACTGACGCTGTTTTTAGCAGAATTACCTTGGTGTCTTGTTTTTGTGCAAAAAATGAACTATCAGGAAAAATCCTGGAAAATATGCCAAAAATTATATTTCACCAGAAGATCCACGGAACCAGAAGAAGAGACGGAGGGGAGGCCTGGGGGGGCCCAGACCCACCCTAGGTGCGGGCCCACCTGACCTCGTGCCTGGAGGGGGTGCGGCCACCCTAGGCACCTCCTCGGCCTCCCTCTGCGCATATAAGTTGCCTTTTGACCTAAAACCGAGGGGGGTTCGATAGTTTTCCAGAAAGAGTTCCGCTCCACCGCTGCCACCAGAAACCAAGATTCGGATCCAGAAACTCCGTTCTGGCACCCTGCCGGGACAGGGAATTTGGAGAGGATCATCGCCATCGTCATCACCAACACATCTCCACCAACCACCGATGTTTCCCTCATCCATGAGTGAGTAATCCCCCATTGTAGGCTTGGGGATGGTAGGGATTGGATGAGTTCTGTCATGTAATCGAATAAGATCTGTTAGGGCATAGTGCCTAGTATCTCTATTAGTGTTATTTGACTTTGTTGCAACTTGTTATGATTAATGCTTGTCACTAGGGCCCGAGGGCCATGATCTCAGATCTGAGCTTATTATTGAATCATTATGATAGTATTGTTTGTGATCTTATTTGCAAGTTGTGTACACATATCATTCTCCGGATCCAAAGGCCCCAAAGTGACAATAATTGGGACAACCGGAGGGGATGGCTGTGGTGTGAGGATCACATGTGTTCATGGAGTGTTAATGCTTTGCTCCGGTGCTCTATTAAAAGGAGCACCTTAATTGCCAGTAGTTCCCTAGAGGCCCCACTACCACGGGCTGGCTGGACAGAAGATGTTGTGAAAGTTCTCATTGCGAGCATGTATGACTTTATTTGGAGCACATGCCTAGGATTGTTTAGTACTTGGATGCTTGTTATTATTTATCTGCAATGCCCTAGATCTTGAAGTTACATGTTTAGACTCGTCCATGCAACACCTGTCCATCCATCCCTATGCCTACCGCACTCGAATCCTACTGTTACCGTTACTGTTACTATTGCTCTTGTTTCACTGTTGCTATTGCTTTGTAGTTGCTACTACCAAACTGTTGCTACTGATAAACTTCTGTGAGCAAGAACTATTTCCAGGTGCAGCTGAACTGACAACTCAATTGTTAAGTCTTGCAAGTATTCTTTGGCTCCCCTTGTGTCTAATCAATAAATTGGGTAATACTGCTCGCGAAGACTGTTGCGATCCCCTATACTTATGGGTCATCAAGACTATTTTCTGGCGCCGTTGCCAGGGAGCATAACTTTATTTGTAAGTTCACTTGGATCTATTATTGTTCACTACTCCTCCTTTCATCATGGGGAAGTCTCATGATGGAAAGTTCCCTATTTTACCATCCACTACAAGAAGAGGTACTGTCCTAAACACCTCTCATGCTCTTGATTCACCGTCTGTTATAAGTAAGCTTGTCACACCACCACCACATACACATGCTACACACACTGCTACTACTGCTGAGTCTGAAACTGCTTTTGATATTCATGATGTTACTTCTACTGTGCTTGATGCGAGTGGTTCATTAGGTCCTTTTCTAGATGCTACTATGGCTAGTCTAGGAAATACCGAAACTCCTAGAGAAGACACTGTTACACCTATTAGCTCACCTGAGGCTAGTGAGAGTTATGATATTAATGATGGTTACATTGAGTTCACTGATGATTTTGTTGACGAGTGCCGAAACACACATGGTACTAGTGCTATTAAGAGTCTCCTTGCTAGACGTACTATTATGCCTAAGTTGTCCTCTGATCCTAAGTTTGCCACTTCTCCCATAGATATTAAAGATGAAGATTATGATTTTTCTCTTGATTTATCTTATTTAGATATTGTTGAGAAAGAACCTTTTTGTGGTACTGAAAATGAGAGTGTTGTGGCTCATATGAATGAGATTTCTACTATGAGTGATTTATTCTCTGATGATTTTAAGATGCGCAAGTACTTTGTTTCTAAGATCTTCCCTTTTTCACTAAAAGGAGAAGCTAGGGCTTGGTTTAATAGATTACCTCTTGGTTCCATTGATAGCCCTGATTGCTTGATTGCTTCTTTCTTCCAGAAATATTTTCCTCCTAGTGCTAGACATGCTGCTTTGCAGATACTTTTTAATTTTAAACAGGGAGAAGAAGAGAAATTGCCTAAGTAGTGGACAAGGTTATGTGCCTTGATTCATGCACATCCTGGATATCCATTGCCTAAGAATGAGCTTCTTAATATTTATTATAATGGACTAACTGATGATTCTAGGACCTACCTAGATAGCTTTGTTGATTGTGTTTTCAAGAAAAGGACTCCTACAGATGTTGAAGAATTAATGACCAAGATAAGCAAGAATTATGATGATTGGACTTCAACTGAGCTGAATACACCTGAGCTTATTATTCCTAAACCAGTTGTTCCTAAAACAGTTCCAGCACCAACAACAAAGAAGAGGGGAGCTATTGCATTAAATGATGAAGTGATGAAGGAAGCTAAGAAGTGTCTAAAGGAGAAAGGTATTAGAGCTGAAGTTGTGAAGAATCTACCTCCTATAGAAGAATTATGTAAGCCAATTCCCCACTCATCTACTATTGAGGTACACTCTCTCCAACACTTTGATGAAGGTGATATTCCTTATGGTAAGCCTCCTGATCAATGTTTAGAGGAACTTGACAATTTTATTGTTAAGCAAGGGTATTTTAATAAACAAGTTCAGAATCATTTATTGGAAAACTCTAGAGCTATCCATGAGTTGAAAGATATTATGGAAAGAACTTCTAATGATATTAAAATGCTTTGTAAACACTTTCAAATTGTTCAAACTCAATTTGATCAACTTGCTAAGGTGCAAAAGGATATGCTAGTTAATGCTTCAGGAGATAAACATGCTTATGGAATTAGAACTAGGAGTGGTATAGCTACTCAAGATCCCTTATATCCTGAAGGACACCCTAAAATAATTGAGCAGGATTCCCAACAAGGTGAAGATAGTGGTAGTCCTCGTAAGAGGGAGAAAAAGAAACATAAGATAGTTGAGGAACCACTTGAACCTGCTATAGATCCTAATAGTATATCTGTCTCTGATGCTGAAACTGAGAGTGGTAATGATAATAATGATGCTCCTGATAAGGAGGAAGGTGAGGAAGAACCTGAGAAGCACACTAAGAACACTAGGTACACAAAGGAAGATTTTATTGCTAATAAACATGGTAAAGAGAGAGAACCTTGGGTGCAGAAATCTATGCCTTTTCCAGGTAAGGAACACAAGTCAAAGGAGGAGGAACATTACAACAAGTTTTGTGAGTGGATGAAACCTTTATTCTTGCAAATTCCTTTGACTGATGCTATTAGTTGCCTCCTTATTCAAAGTATATGAAGGATATTGTCTCTAATAAAAGGAAGATTCCTAATGAGGAAATTTCTACTCTACTTGCTAATTATTCCTTCAATGGTAAGGTTCCAAAGAAACTTGGTGATCCAGGTATACCAACTATTCCTTGATCTATTAAGAATAATTATGTTAGAACTGCTTTATGTGATTTGGGAGCTGTATTTAGTGTTATGCCTTTTTCGCTCTACAAGAGACTCCAGCTAGAAAATTGATACCAACTGATATGTCTTTGCAAATGGCTGATAAGTCAGCTACTATTCCTGTTGGTATATGTGAGGATGTTCCTGTTCAAGTGGCTCATAATTGCATGGTTCTAACTGATTTTGTTGTGTTTAAAATGCATGAAGATGATAATATGTCTATTATTCTTGGGAGACCTTTTCTTAATACTGCAGGTGTTGTCGTCAATTTCAATCGAGGAAAAGTAACATTCAATATTAATGACAAAGAGCACACTGTCTATTTACCCAAGAAGGTTGTTAAGAGCTATTGCCTGAATTCCATTGAAAAAATTGAGAGCATCAAGGTTGGAGAAATATATTGTCCCATTCCATAAGAAAATTTTGAAACTATTATGATTGGGACCATTGCTATCAAGTATGAGGTAACATAATCACCTTGTGCAATGCAAAGTTTTGTTTCATATAAGATTGTTTTGGTAACAAGACTTGATCAACCTTGTTAACAAAAGGATTTTTATGAACAAAACAATGTTCCCACTATGGTTATACTTGCTTTCTTTTTCCTTTTCTCCTTCCTAGTCTTTGATTTTGCTTTAGTTTTGCTAGTTGTTTGTTTGTTTCTGTTTCTTAGAGATCCTGTAGTTTGGCTTTTGGTTTGCTTTTGCTTCTTCTGAAAAAACTGTTTCTGCGAGAAAATCAATTTTCATACCCTGAAAATTGGCCAAAAATAAAGTTTCCCGAAAAATCCCAAAATTCAAAAAACAATTTCCTCGAAAAAAGGGGCAGAGTGGCACCCGAGGTGACCCAGGGGGCCACCCCAGGCCACCAGACCCCTGGTAGGTGTGCCTACCAGGTGGCGGCGCCTGGGGGGTCTATCCCACCTAGGCCCCTCCACGCTGCCTCCTTAAAGCCATCTTCTTTCTCTCTCCCGGAAAACATCGGAAACATTGCTCAAGCTCGAGTTCTTGTTCTTCTTGCTCACGATTTTCGATCTCCTTGTTCATCCCATCTCAAGTGCTGATTTTTGGAGGGATTGCTCCTTGGTATGTGCCTCCTCCGCTTGTCCAATTAGATTTGTGATTGGTCGATTATATCTTGAGTATTTTCCTGCTATAGGTGACAGGTTGTTTGAGCTTGCATGCTTGTTCTTTGCTTATAAACTTTGTTTTGATGCATGTGTAGTCCTCTAGCAAGTTCCTATAGTAGTTGTTCATTATTTATCAACTTAGAAATCACTTGGTTTGATGGTTGTTTAAAATTTCAGAATAGGGAAGTCATGGACCACCACACCTTTGGTGACATATTTGTGAGTGATGCATCTAGAAGGGCAAGGCTTCCAAGGTCATCTACCAGTACTAGACCCTCATACAATGAGGATCTCATCACTCCGCGATTTTGTGACGAGGGAGATGAAGGGGATGCGCACCCCTCCACCTTTCCTTGCCAAACTTTCTTGCAACCTGTTGGTATTCTTAATGATTTCATGACTTTGGTGCAGAGGGCTGGACTAACAAGTTACATGCAGGATGAGAGTGCACAATATGCTTTGCTTACTAAATTTGTGGAGAGTTTCTCCTGTACTAATAGTATGTACAAGCCTTCTGTGTCCTTCAAAATTTATGGCAGGGCTCATTCTTTGAATTTGAAGAAATTTTGCAAGGCCCTTGGACTTGGTACAACTGGGTCATCAAAGAAGATTCAAGCTCTACCCGCTGATTTGTTAGAGCTTTACCGAGGAATAACCAGTGATGATGACCGTAGAGATCAGCGAGGGAAGATAAATAACATTCAACTTCCAGCCATCAGGTATTTTGCATGCTACCTTGCCACCAGTGTTCT
The DNA here is from genome assembly GCA_910589765.1 of Avena atlantica. NCBI lineage: Eukaryota > Viridiplantae > Streptophyta > Magnoliopsida > Poales > Poaceae > Avena > Avena atlantica. The sequence continues at coordinate 195,035,216 of OU342738.1, read as the reverse complement.
TGGTAGGGAGAACACTAGTAATATTTTCATCTATAAATTGGCCTGCTTAGCTGTTGCGCTCAACAATGAGGATAAGTATAATCTAGGTTCTCTCATTTTGGATAGGTGTGATCACTTTTGTTTATAAGCAGAGGTTTACTATGTGCTATTAACTTAAGCTTCCGCTTACTGAGGATTTACTTGCTTAGCTTGCAGCTTCCCTTCCCTGCACCCTTAGATGAAATGAGTTGTAGCCTCGGAGGATCTAGATGCTAAGGGACCCATTTATGGGGGAATTATTACTACTCATGTTGCTGTTGCCTTGAGCATTGTTGTTGATCCACATGATACAGTTTTGGCTCCTCAGAGGCTTGATCTTGCTGCCATGAAGGCGCACCAATTTGTCACCACTAGCTCTACTCTTGGGAACTTGGTTTATAGAATGTTGACGGGGAAGAGAGAGATATCCCTCTACCCTAAACCACTTAGTTCAGTATTTCCCAGGGACCTTGGTCATGCTCGAAGGCGGAAATGGACGATAACCTGCGTTCTCTTAACTTCCATGGGCACTATCAGGAGGAAGCACCATCATATGACCCCCCTGTGTATTACACAGGGGAGGCCTCGAGCTCGTACTAGGATGAGGGAGCTTCCTCGACATACTATGGAGGTGCATCTACTTGGGAACCATGGGATTGAGCCCCACTTAGGCCAAAAGCCTAAGCTTGGGGGGAGGTACAACGACATCACACTCATCAATATATCATGTTCAGTCGGTTCTTTGTATATCCATTGGTTTTGCTTTCTTTTTGGTTTTTGTTGCTTCTTTCTAAAAACCCAAAAATACCAAAAATATTTTTGTTGTTTCTCTTGGTTTGTTTCTTTGCGGGTTTGCCTTAAAAGAAAATTACAAAAAGATTTTGCTTTGTTTTTGTTTGGTTTTTCTTTGTTTGCTTGTTTCTAAAAAATCGAAAACACCAAAAATATTTGTTGTTCTTCTTTGGTTTTGTGAGTTCTTTGTGTAGGGGTTCGTATCATGAAAAACAAAAAAATTCTACCGCATGTACACAAACAAGCCAAGATCTATCTACTAGATTGTAGCAACGAGTCGATAGTAGCACTCACCCTCGAAGATTCCAAAGCGGTTAACGAGATCAGATTCTTGTGGGTGATGTAGCCGTACACTTGCCAATCTCAAGATCGCGTAGACGATCCTTTCAGCGCTGCGTTCTGGCAGCGCTTTCGCAGTCGGTCACACATTCGGTACTCGATGAAGACCTTCCTCTCCCTTGTTCCAGCAGGCAGCGAAGGTTGTACTTCTCCCCTCGCGATTCTGGTAGCATGACGTCGTGGTGTCGGAAGTAGAGGGAAGATCCCGCAGGGCTTCGCCTAAGCTGGTGCGAGTTATGGTGGATCTAGGGTTTTCCGGCGATCTAGTGTTTAGAAGGCCGGGAGGAGGAGGAGGTGCCGGCGGCGGCTCGGGCGGTGGCGACGAGGCGGCGACGGCGTAAGGCGGCGGGGGCGCGACGGCGCTAGGTGGCGACTCGGCGGCGGCATGCGGCGGCGGCACGGCACGGGTGGAGGGCTGGCTCTGTGTTTGGGGCAGCCCTTCCCCTCTATTTATGAGAGGAGGGGCAGCCTTGAGAGGGGAGGGTTTGAATCCAAAACGAAGTTGGATTGAAGGAAGGACTCTTTCCTTCTTCCACTAGTAAACCATTGTTCCAGTTTGACTTTTCAAACCTCCCGTTTGACTTTCAATTTAGAGCTTTAATTCTCTCTCGCAAATGCCCAAACCAAGTGACCTAGGATATGATCCAATCATTCCACTTACCCATGACACATTCATGGACCATTCCCCTTCCGGTCCGGTGAACCTTCTAGAACCTCTCCGATGAAATCATCGAAATCATTCCCGAACTCCGTAATCGGACTTTACTTATATGAATCTTATTCTCCGGACCATTCCGGATCTCCTCGTGATATCCCGGATCCCATCCGAGACTCCGAACAACATTCGGTATCCCTACTTACATTCCATATCTACTAAACAACATCAAATCCTTAAGTGTGTCTCCCTACGGTTCGTGAATTATGCGGACATGACCGAGACACTTCTCCGATCAATAACCAATAGAGGAATCTGGAAATTCATATGGCTCCCACATATTTCTATGATTACTTTGCGATCGAATGAACCACTTACACACGATACCAATTTTCCTTTTGTCTCGCGATAGTTTACTTATCCGGGGTTTGATCATCGGTATCTCCGCATACCTAGTTCAACCTCGTTACCGATAAGTACTCTTTTCTCGTTCCCGTGATATGTGATCCCTTGTGAGCCAGTCACATGCTTGCAAGTCAATTGGATGACATTCCACCGATAGGGCCCAGAGTATATCTATTCGTCATATGGATGGACAAATCCCACTCTTGATCCATGTGCCTCAACACATACTTTCCGAACACTCAATGCCACCTTTATAGCCACCCAGTTATGGTGTGGTGTTTGATGTCATCAAAGCAACCTTCCGGTGATGGTGATTAGCATGATCTCATGGTCGAAGGAATTAGGCTACTATGTATCAGAAAGCTTATAGCAAATGAACTGTTGAAATGACTTGATCTTAATGCTACGCTTATCTATAGGAGTATGTCCATCATACCATTCTCCTAATGATATGATCTTGTTGTTAACAACATCTCAATGTTCATGATCAGGAAACCATGATCATCTATTAACCAACAAGCTAGTATTACAAATAGGCTTTACTAGGGACTCTAGTTTAGTTTACAAATCACACAAGTATTAATGTTTTCGGTTAATACTATTACAGCATGAATGTAAACATTTATTATAAACACAAAGATATAATAATAACCACTTTTATTATTGCCTCTAGGGCATATCTCCAACAGTCTTCCACTTGCACTAGAGTCAACTAATCTAGATTACATGGTAATATACCTAACACCCATGGTGGTTTGGTGTCGGTCATGTTTTGCCCTCGGGATAGGTTTAGTCAACGGATCCGCCACATTCAGACCTGTGTGTACTTTGCAAATCTTTATATCACCATCTTGGACATGCTCTCGAATAGCGTGAAAACATAGCTTGATGTGCTTCAGCTTCTTGTGTGACCTTCGTTTCTTGCGCATTGGCTATGGCGCCCATGTTATCACAGTAGATAGACATTGGGTCCAACGCACTTGGAACCACACCGAGCTCTGTAATGAACTCCTTCATCCATATCGCCTCTTGTGAAGTCTTCGACACAGCTATGTATTCCGATTCAGTTGAAGATCTCGCCACAATGCTTTGCTTTGCACTCCTCAAGCTAACTACTGCACCATTCAAAGTAAGTACATATCCAGATTGAGATTTAGAATCATCCGGATCGGTGTTCCAACTAGCATCGGTGTAACCATTAACAACGAGTTGTTCATCACCTCCATAAGAAAGAACCATATCCTTAGTTCTTCCAATGATCCACTCCTGGATCACTTTGATATCTGCTAGTCAAACTAACAACATATGCAATGTCGGGTCTAGTACATAGCATGGCCTACATAAGTGATCCTATGGCTGAGGCATAGGGAGTCTTACTCATCCTTTCTCTATCTTCGGCCGTTGCAGGACTTTAAGTTTTACTCAAGCTCGTACTGGGCAACATGGGCAAGAACCCTTTCTTACTATCTTCCATTCCAAACCTCTTTATAACTTTGTCCAAATATGTACTCTGTGACAATGATATTAAGCGTCTTGATCTATCTCCATAAATCTTTATGCCTAATATGTAAGCTGCTTCGCCAAGATCTTTCATTGAAAAACTATTATTCAAATAATCCTTGACACTATTAAGAAGGTCTACATCATTCCCAATTAACAATATGTCATCTAAATATAGTATTAAGAATGCTACAGAGCTCCCACTCACTTTCTTGTAAATACAAGCTTCTCCATAAGTTTGTATAAATCCAAAGCTTTTGATTACCTTATCAAAACGTTGATTCCAACTTCGGGATGCTTGCTTCAATCTATAAATGGACCGATGAAGTCTGCATACCTTGTTAGTATCTTTAGGATCGACAAAACCTTTGGGTTGCATCATATACAACTCTTCATCAATGTCTCCATTGAGGAATGTTGTTTTGACATCCATCTGCCATATCTCATAATCATAATATGCAGCGATTGCCAACAAAATCCTCACAGACTTTAGCTTCGCTACCGGTGAGAAAGTCTCATCGTAGTCAACTCCTTGAATTTGTCAAAACCCTTTTGCGACAAGTCGAGCTTTATAGACAGTAACATTACCATCAGCATTTGTTTTCTTCTTGAAAATCCATTTGTTCTTGACAGCCTTCCGGCCATCCGGTAAGTCCACCAAAGTCCTTACTTGGTTTTTGTACATGGATCCAATCTCGGATTTCATGGCTTCTTGCCATTTATTGGAATCTGGGCTCATCATCGCTTCCTCATATGTCGCAGGGTCATCGGTGTTGTCCACCAACATGACACTCATAACGGGATCATACCAATCAGGAGTGGTACGAGTTCTCGTTGACCTGCGAGGTTCCATAGTAACTTCAACCAAAGTTTCATGATCAACATTATTAGCTTCCTCTCTTATTGGAGTAGGCGCCACAGGAACTACTTCTGGTGCTGCGTTACTCGCAAGTTCGAGAGAAGGTTCAACAACCTCGTCGAGTTCTACTTTCCTTCCAGTCACTTCTTTCGAGAGAAACTCCTTCTCTAGAAAGGATCCATTCTTGGCAACGAAGATTTTGCCTTCGGATCTATGAGAAGGTATACCCAATAGTTTCCTTTGGGTATCCTATGAAGACGCATTTTTCCGCTTTGGGTGCAAGCTTGTCAGGCTGTCACTCTTTTACATAAGCTTCGCAACCCCAAACTTTAAGGAACGACAATTTAGGTTTCTTCCCAAATCATAATTCATACGGTGTCATTTCAACGGATTTAGATGGTGCCCTATTTAAAGTGAATGCGGCTGTTTATAATGCATAACCCCAAAATGATAGTGGTAAATCTGTAAGTGACATCATAGATCGAACCATATCTAAGAGAGTTCGATTACGACGTTCGGACACACCATTACGCTGTGGTGTTCCCGGCGGTGTCAATTGTGAAAGTATTCCACATTTCTTCAAATGCTCGCCAAACTCCTAACTTAGATATTCACCTCCATGATCAGATCATAGAAATTTAATCTTCTTGTTATGTTGATTCTCTACCTCACTATGAAATTCCTTAAACTTCTCGAAAGTTTCAGACTTATGTTTCATGAAATAGATATACCTATATCTACTCAAATCATCCGTGAATGTAAGAACATAACGATAACCACCGCGCGATGCTACACTCATTGGGCCACACACATCGGTATGTATGATTTCCAATAAGTCCATAGCTCGCTCCATCATACCAGAAAATGGAGTCTTCGTCATTTTACCCATCAGACATGCTTCGCATCTTTCAAGTGATTCGAAATCAAGTGATTCAAGAAGTCCATCAGAATGGAGTTTCTTCATACGCTTCACTCCAATATGACCAAGACGACAGTGCCACATATAGGTCGAGTTATCGCTCAATTTCAAACGTTTAGCTTCAATGTTATTAATATGTGTATTACTACAATCGAGATTCAACAAGAATAGACCATCTATCAAAGGTGCATGTGCATAAAACATATTAGTCATATAAATCGAACAACCATTATTCTCGGATTTAAACAAGTAACTGTCTCGCAATAAACATGATCCTGATATAATGTTCATGCTCAACGCAGGCACCAAATAACAATTATTTAAGTATAAAACTAATCCCGATGGTAGATGAAGAGGTAGCGTGCCGTCCGCGATCACATCAACCTTTGATCCATTTCCAACGCGCATCGTCACCTCGTTCTTCGCTAGTTTCCGTCTATTCTGCTGCACCTGTTTCGAGTTACAAATGTGAACAACTGAACCAGTATCAAATACCCAGGCACTACTATGAGTACTAGTGAGATACACATCAATAACATGTATATCGGATATACCTTTATTTTTTATGTTGCCGTTCTTCAAATCCGCCAAGTACTTAGGGAAATTCCGCTTCCAGTGACCTTCTCCCTTGCAGTAAAAGCACTCAGTATCAGGCTTAGGCCCAGCCTTGGTCTTCTTCACCGGCACGGTAACTTTCTTACTGCCCTTCTTGAAGTTTCACTTTTTCTTAGACTTGCCTTGCTTCTTGAATTTGGTGGTCTTATTGACCAACAACACTTGGTGCTCTTTCTTGATCTCCACTTCCGCAGACTTTAACGTGGAGATGAGTTCAGGCAACGACTTGTCCATGTTTTGCATATTGTAGTTCATCAAAAAGTTCTTGTAACTTGGTGGTAGTGATTGGAGGACACGGTGAATCCCCAAAGCATTAGGAATCACTATGCCCAAGCTTTGAAGCTTTCTTGCGTGCCCAGACATCTTAAGCACATGCTCACTGACGGAGCTGCCCTCTTCCATCTTGCAGTTAAAGAACTTTTTAGAAGCCTCATAACTCTCAACTGCCGCGTGAGTCTCAAATATCATTTTGAGTTCACGGACAATATCATGTGGGTCATGGTTCTCAAACCTTTTCTGAATCTCCAATTCCAAACCATACAATATAGCACACTGAACTATGGAGTACTGATTCTTCCGAGCGAGGAAAACATTCTTTACCTCATCGGTAGCATCAGTTGCAGGTGGGTCACCCAGCGGTGCATCCAGCACATAGGTCAAATTACCAGCATTGAGGACAATACTCAAATTGTGAAACCAATCCACGAAGTTGCTTCCATTGTTTTTCAACTTTTCTTTCCCTAGGAACGCATTAAAATTGATGGTAGGGGCCGCCATTGATCTACAACATATTTGCAATAGTTTATACTAAGTTTATGACAAATTGAGTTCTAATTAATAGTTAAATTAATCTAGGTGAACTCTCACTCAAAACAATATCCCTCACATTGCTTTAGTGATCACACGAACCAAATCCACCACATCAAAACCGATCATCATGAGAGTTGATGTAGTTTCAATGGCGAACAATCAACATGTTCATCATATCTACTATATGACTCATGTTTTACCTTTCGGTGATCCATGTTCCGAGACCATGTCTGTACATGCTAGGCTCGTCAAGATCAAACCTTAGCTTCCGCATGAGCAAATATGGCTTGCTCACGTTGTATACACTCGCAGAATCTAACACACTCGATCATCACGTGGTGCTTCGAAACAACGAGCTTTAGCAACGGTGCTTACTAAGGATGAACACTTTATAACTTGAAATTTTTGTGCTTGAGGGATCATCTTATAATGCTACCGTCGCAAACTAAGCAATAAAAGATGCATAAAAGGATTAACATCACATGCAATTCATAATATGTGATATGATATGACCTTTCTTCTTGTGCTTCCGATCTCCATCTTCAAGCACGAACATGATCTCCATCATCACCAGCATGGTGTCAAGGTCAATGGTGCCGCTTCATGGTTGTCGTCCACCAGTATCAACTATTATAACTACTTTGAATAATAGACACGCAGGTCTTAACGAAATTAAAAGGACAACCATATGGCTCCTGCCGGTTGCCGACTTACAATAAGGAACATTGCATACATCATATATAATCACAATCATGTCCATATCACATCACAGCACACCCCTGCAAAACAAAGTTAGACGCCTCTAATTTCTTTGCATGTTTTATGTGGTTTGGGGCTTTCAATAAGTGTCATTCTAACTTACGAACAAGAACCACAACGTTGATGCTTGAACTATCAAGTGTCCGTTGTAAATTGAATCTATACTATGATGGGAGAGACAGACACCCGCAAAGCCACTTATGCAATACAAGTTGCATGTTAAGCATGGAGCAAGTCTCATGAATGATGTCATGTAAGGTTAGCCCAGGCCGCTTCATCCCATCATACCGCAAGATGCAAAGTACACAAAAAGCAATTGATAATAAAAGAACCACCGCCCACAATGACCATTGTGTTCTACTCGTGCAATAGATCTACATATAGACACGGCTCTGATACCACTGTAGGGGTTCGTAGCATGGAAAACAAAAAGTTTCTACCGCATGCACACAAAAAAGCCAAGATCTATCTACTAGATTGTAGCAACGAGTCGATAGGAGCACTCACCCTCGAAGATTCCAAAGCGGTTAACGAGAGCATATTCTCGTGGGTGATGTAGTCGTACACTTGTCGATCTCAAGATCGCGTAGACGATCCTTCCGGCACCGCGTTCCAGCAGCGCTTCCGCAGTCGGTCACACGTTTGGTACTCGATGAAGACCTTCCTCTCCCTTGTTCCAGCAGGCAGCGGAGGTTGTAGTTCTCCCCTCACGATTCCGGAAGCACGACAGCGTGGTGTCGGAAGTAGAGGGAAGATCCTGCAGGGCTTCGCCTAAGCCGATGCGAGTTATGGTGGATCTAGCGTTTCCCGGTGATCTAGGGTTTATAAGGCCGGGAGAAGGAGGAGGTGTCGGCGGCAGCTAGTGCGAGGCGGCGGTGGCGTGCGGCGGCGGCGGCTTGACGGCGACGGCGCGACATGGGTGGAGGGCCGGCTTTTCTGTGTTTGGGGCAGCCCTCCCCCTCTATTTATGAGAGGGGGCGGCCTTGGGAGTGGAGGGTTTGAATTCAAACCCAAGTTGGATTGAAGGAAGGACTCTTTCCTTCTTCCACTAGGAAACCATTGTTCTAGTTTGACTTTTCAAACCTCCCGTTTGACTTTCAATTTAGAGCTTTAATTCTCTCTCGCAAATGCCCAAACCAAGTGACCTCATTCCACTTACCCATGACACATTCATGGACCATTCCCCTTATGGTCTGGTGAACCTTCTAGAACCTCTCTGATGAAATCATCGAAATCATTCCCGAACTCCGGAATCGGACTTTCCTTATATGAATCTTATTCTCCGGACCATTCCGGATCTCCTCGTGATATCCCGGATCCCATCCGAGACTCTGAACAACATTTGGTATCCCTACTTACATTCCATATCTACTAAACAACATCAAATCCTTAAGTGTGTCTCCCTACGGTTCGTGAATTATGCGGACATGACTGAGACACTTCTCCGATCAATAACCAATAGAGGAATCCAGAAATTCATATGGCTCCCACATAATTCTACGATTACTTTGCGATCGAATGAACCACTTACATATGATACCAATTTTCCTTTTGTCTTGCGATAGTTTACTTATCCGGGGTTTGATCGTCGGTATATCTGCATGCCTAGTTCAACCTCGTTACCGATAAGTACTCTTTTCTCGTTCCCGTGATATGTGATCCCTTGTGATCTAGTCACATGCTTGCAAGTCAATTGGATGACATTCCACCGAGAGGGCCCAGAGTATATCTATCCATCATATGGATGGACAAATCCCACTCTTGATCCATGTGCCTCAACACATACTTTTCGAACACTTAATGCCACCTTTATAGCCACCTAGTTACGGTGTGGTGTTTGATGTCATCAAAGCATCCTTCCGGTGATGGTGATTAGCATGATCTTATGGTCAAAGGAATTAGGTTACTATGTATCAGAAAGCTTATAGCAAATGAACTATTGAAATGACTTGATCTTAATGCTACGCTTATCTATAGGAGTATGTCCATCATACCATTCTCCTAATGATATGATCTTGTTGTTAACAACATCTCAATGTTCATGATCGGGAAACCACGATCATCTATTAACCAACAAGCTAGTATTACAAAGATTCTATACTAGGGACTCTAATTTAGTTTACAAATCACACAAGTATTAATGTTTCCGGTTAATACTTTTATAGCATGAATGTAAACATTTATCATAAACACAAAGATATAATAATAATCACTTTTATTATTGCATCTAGGGCATATCTCCAACACTTTGCAGGGTTCAACCGTCCTTAATGGATTTTGGTTTCATGTTATTTATTCAAGTCACACAAGTGAAGGGCAATAATGAAGATTAAGACAACTCGAGGTGTGGTAAGAGGCTGGTAACAAACTCTATTGTTTCATTCTTGTACATATACTGTTCATTGTGAGCATGCTTAGCCTGTTTGTATAAGGTGTATGTCATTATGGATGCTTAGGAGTTCTTGCTTGTCTATGATTAGCTCCAGTTTGCTAATAGTTTGTAGCATGCCATATGAATGTTTGCTTCAATTGTTTTATTCATACTTTGGTATGACATTGTGGTATCCTCCTCTGACTGTTCATGTGAATCGACTTGGCACATGCTCACGCATGCATATGACTAATCAATAGTCAGTAAGCCTCGATGATTTATTTTGCCTCAGAGTTCATGTATCACGTTCATGCCATAGTTAGTCCTGTTTTGTTGCAACCATGATTATGATAGCTATTGCTCTCTAGTTTGTCGCTCCCTCTCTATTGCTAGCCTTCACTTGCACTGAGTATGTGCTCTACCTGTGCTTCTGTAGGGGTCCCAATCTTTAATAAGATAGAGCCCTCTGTGTTTACAATGCTAGTCCCTGGATCAATAGCTAGCATCCACAGTTAAGATGTAATATCAAGAAACAAAGGTCATAATATAACTTTATAACCAGGAATAACATAATTTTATTACATCAAACATAGCTCATTTGGCTATTACATTACATTGCAGCGGAATAACTATAATCATGGGTCCTTCATCTTCAAAGTGCCACAGGCAGATGTTGGTTGTAGACTTTGTAATCCTAATCAATCAGTCCTCACTAAATCAATCAAACCTGCAACATACAAGTTACAGCCACAAAGGGTCAATACATTTGAATTGTATTGGCAAGTGATACTATGGTATTATGGTGGAGTCTATCATCTATATGCATTTGTCTAAGTGGAGTTGAGGCTTGCATTGCTTAAAATAGATTTTTCTTATCATTTTGAAAATACCAAGTTTTTGCTTGTCAAAAACATTTTTCTCAATCAAAGATTTCAAGATCCTTGTACCAAGCCATCTCTCCATCAATGATTGAAGAATTCAAACAACCCTTGTTCAATCCACAAGATTTTAACTTAGAAATTTGAATGATGAGATTCTTGATTGCTTCCATGTCTTGATGCTCAAATTGTCCTTTACCAGGGACATGGCTAAGTACTTAGGTTTTACACTCTGCAGAGGTGGTGCACTTTCCCCACAAGACTTGGTTTCCCAAGACAAGATCTTTCAGAAGCTTTCCCTTAGACCAAAATGGACGCGCTCCAACCTATCAAACACTACCACCCACTGTCCATATGGCTAAGTTCTTGCAACCTATATGATCATGGCAGAGCCCATATTGCCAAGTGGTTGCACTTGAAGCTTCTCAACATTTGACATCTCAAATCCCTTTGTTTCCTGGGTGGCATACCACAAGTGAGATGCACAATCCAAGTCCATGGCATTGTGAACCACTCAACCATTCTCCACCAAGCTATTCCATTCCACCCAGGTGATTCATTAACTTAGTTGTTTTATTAGACAAAATCACAAGTCCTTAGACTTAGAATATTTTTCCATAGTGTGAATATATATTCCACCCATGTTTTCTATTAGCTAGGCTAAGCTTGGTAGTAGTAGGAATCTTTAACTTAGGGAAAATCCTACTAAGGATTCATCTATAAGGTTTTCCTATAGCATGATCTATACTTAGCAAAATCCATGCAAGTTTTACTTAGCAAAATCACTAATGCATAGAGAAAGTAATGGGACAAAAAGTATGAAGCATCACTTGCCTTTTTGGTAGAGGGTATAAGTTCACTCCTTGTCCTTGCAACAATCACACTCTTCAAGTCACTACAATTCAATCAAGCAAGGTACAACTCAATCTACCAATCAAGCAAACACAAAATCAACTAACACTCCAAACCAATATTCTCTCAAACAAAATCACACACACAAGACAATGGAATATAAGTCATGCATAAGCATGCAAAGGTTGGTTCTATTGTAAGGATGGTCTTCACTAGGCTTCTAACTTTGTAAGTTCTAATTTGGTCATTTACAAAAATGGCAAAGTCATTTGCAAAGAGGGTCTCTATTAGATTCCTAAACTTTGTAAGATCCAAAATGGTCATTTACCAAAGTGGCAAAGTTAAAAGTAATGCATGCAAGCATGCCAAGCCTTGTTTTGTTTGAAAAAGGGGTTCCTAATGGGTCATAGACATTTGGGCACACCTATTGGTCATTTTGTGAAGTGGCTAAGTCATTTGCAAAAGGTTTCACTATAAAACCATTTGCAAAACAAGTGTCATTCTATGTGGTGTAGAAATAATTTTACTAAGGCACTAACCTATAGGGTTCACCAAATGAGTTGCTCTTGCAAAACTTGGTGTTTGGGTCAGTAGGTTTGGTTCAAAATATTTTCTCAAAGTTTTCTTTACAAAAACATTTTCATAAACAAAACAATAGTTTTGTTTGGCTAGGAATGGACTAAACTAATTAATCCATTCTAAACCTTTCCAAAAATCATTTTCCAAACTATGGGTTGGTTCCTAGGGTCAGTAAGGTCACAACAAACCAATATGCAAAGGTTTTAACCTTAAAAACATTTTTAAACAATTTTCCTAATGTTAGCAAGCACACAAAAGAATCTGCAAAATCAAACAAGCTAACAGATACTATTTGCTAAACTAAGGGCAGGGTTGGTTAGGGCTTGTCTTGCTGATTCCAACGACATAAAGTTTGTAATTTTTGGACGTGTGGATCCAAAGTTATGGAATTTACAAAATTGAACATCAATTAGATCAATTCTGTTTTAAATCCAACCAGCAGAGACACGTGTCTTAATCTAATTCGTCGGTACCGGTTCGCTGGGATCGAGCTACGTGAGCCACTGGATCTAAAGCAAATCCTACGACGCAGATGCTTCCATACCCCTTCGATAAGTGACTCTATCCTAGCCAGTGGATCGAGATCGAACGGTTGCGGCAGGCTCGACCTAAAGTGGGCGGCGCTGCGGTGGCTAGCGGCGGCGGAGCGGTCGGTAGACGACGGAGGCGACGCTATAGGAGGTGGGGGAGAAGGAGGGGTTGCTCACCGGGCTCAGGGGGTCACGGCGAAGCTCAAGGTACTGACGGTTCGACGAGGGGCACTCTGGTTCAGCCGCGATTCCTCGCCGGAGTAGTGGACGGCGACGGACGGTTCTGTCCACGGTCGAAGACGAGGCTGTGGTCCACGAGAAGACAAACTGAGGACTGGGTTAGACGTAGGAGATCATGGTGGAGCTGTGAGCGTGAACGAGAATGGTTAGGGTAGTCTGATTTACCAGAGAGGTTCCGCCGGAGTTTGCAGACAGACGGTGGCGCTCAGGTTGACGACGGGTTGTCGCGGCAGATCGCCCTAAGGCAAGACAGAAGCAAGTTCAGATGCGCAAGAGTAAGGCGATGCTGTGCGCGTGATCTAGGAGGTGCGGGGTGGTCGGTGTTCACCTGGATTGCTTGACGGAGCAATGGCAGACGGCGGCGCTCGCTCGGTGTCGTCGTTGTCGACGCTCTGGGACGCTCGGGGACGAGCTGGGCTACGGAGATGATCGCCAGGAGGTGGGGATCACGAGAGCACGGTCGAGGAGGCAAGGGGCGGTCAGGTTTGGTCGGAATCGGAGATGGGAGCTCGTCGGAGCAGAGGGTGCTCGGGGAGGAATTGAGGGCGGTCTAAGGCGTGCCAGCGCGGGGTGTCAGAGGGGAATTATAGGGGAGACACGGGCGTTTACGTCTGCATGATCAACTCGAGTAACGGCGGTCGCGTTAAGGCGAATTGAATCCGCGGTTTGAAGGCAGCAACGGCAGCGAGGGAGAGGGCGTGGTCGTCGCGCGGGGAAGAAGAAGGAGGTGGCGGTGGGGTCCTCTGGTCAGTGGGAAAGGGGAAGGGAACGGGGTCCACTTGTCAGCCTCAGTGCGGGTTTCTTTTGCGGTGCATAAAAACGGTTCGGGAGAGGAATAAGAGGAGGTGGGGTCGTCTCGTCAGCGAGTGAGTGAGAGGGAGAAGTGGGTCCTGGTTTTCATTGACTCAGTGGGTCAGTATCTGGGTGTAAAATGTTTTCCTTCGGGGAGGGAGTACTGGGCTGGACTGGGCTTCCTGGGCTGCTGGGTTGGGTCTGTCCTTTTCCATATTTTTTTCTGCCTGTTTGTTTTATTCTTTTCTATTTCTATTTTCTGATTTGATTTTCAAACAAATGATTTAATCAACAATTCAAACCCTTCAAACAATTCAAACTTATAATGAGTTTTTGGTTCTGTTTAGTAGCATAAACTAACTTCCAAAAACCAAATAATATTTTAAATCTTTTTAGGTTCCATTTATTAATTAAATAAAAAGGTTCATTAGTTATTTAATAAAATAGGGTTGGATATAATTAAATAAATTCCCCCTTTGAAATCCAAATATCTTCAAAATCAAATCAGTAGGTTTTATTTGGAAGTAATTAATACTTGGATACTTGTTTTAAAAACAAAATAACATTTTAGTAGGTTTTATCTGAGAATATAAAATATTTGGAAAACTTATTTTAAATAATTTAACAAGTTTTGATGTTTCAATTAAATTGGTAAAACCTTTTATTTGTATAAAATTTGGTTATTAGGTCCTTATTAATTTATTTAAATAATCCTTTGTTTATTTTTATTCAAAACAAAATGTTCTAATTCCAAAGCTTGGCCAAGGTTTTAATTTGGCTTTATAAAACATTTTTCATTTATAAACTTCTATTTCATTTGAAAATAAATATTTTCACTCAAGATTTTCAAAATAGTATTTCCAAATGTTTTTACTTTTCCTTTTATTAAATGTTTATCTTTTTAGATCCCTTTAGGTTTTATTTAATTCAAATGGGTTTGAAGTTCCAATTGAATTCAAAAGTTTCTTCTGGCTCTGAAATTTAAACAAAGTTTTATTTTATTCACTTATTTTTCACATTACAAGATTTGGAAAATCTTGGGATGTGACAGGCTACCACCCTTAAAATAAATCTCGTCCCGAGATTTGGGGAGGCTGGGGTTACAAGCAAGTTCAAAACAACTAGGGTACTACCACCCTTAAAAAATTTCAAACAAAAATTACATATTGTCCTTCTTGAAAAATTCTCTAAGCAAACTTTGCATGTGTCCTTGGTTTCTTTACTTGACTCATGGGCCAAGGTTGAGTTTCTCCATAGGCTTGTTCAACTTGTTCTCCATTCCTTTCTGGACAATTGTTTGCATAGTGGCCTAGTTCCTTGCATTTGAAACATGTGACAAGGTTGATATCCCTCATAGGCTTGTTTATCTTATGCTTCATCTTTTCTGGACAGTAGTTTGCATAATGTCCTAACTCTTTGCAGTATTTGCACATCACTTGGCTGATATCTTTCTTTTCTTTTGGTATCATTGCTTTTTGTTTGTTTCTTTGGTTCTTCTTCTTTTCTGGGCATTCATTGGCATGGTGTCCCATCTCTTTGCAATTGTAACATTGCTCTTGAGTAATATCCTTCTTGTTAGGGTTGGGGCATTTCTTCTTCTTCTTAGGTCTCTCCAAAGCTAGGAGTTCTTCTAGTTCATGTTCTTCATAGGTGGGAGATCTTTCTCTCTTCTTGAGGCATTGATCTTCATGCTTCTTGGATGCATGATCCTTGTATCTAAAAACATTGCTAGCTTGGGTTCCTTCAAGATTAGAATCTTTGTCATCCTTGTTGTCATTAGCTCTTTGGGAAAAGTTTTCTCTCATGTTGATCATTTGAGTAACCATTCCTTGCAACAATTGGGATTGAAGTTTCAAAATCCTTTGTATGGCTGGGTCTAGTCCATTGTTGTTGGCTAAAAGCTGAGTTGTCTCTTGGCTCAACTGGTTTTGGGTTGCTATAAGTTTTCTCATGTTGTCCTCTTGGTTGTTGTTGTCATCAACCTTGATGTTGGAGTCTCTTGGAGTAGTCATCTGTTTGGGTTGAAGGGAGTTTAGAATAGGCAAAATATTTCTAAGGAGATAATTCTAATCACACACATCACAATTCACACAAGCAATGTGTAAGCAATCACAAACCAAACGTTTCACTCAAACAATCAAAGTTCAAGCACATTTTTAGGCAACAAAATATTTTTGTTACACCACATAAGTTGGTGTGTTTTGACTTAACTAAAATATGCTGGTCCATCTATATGGTTTACTTATGATCTTTCCTTCCTTCTTTGTTTGATCCTTCTTGTGTGAGATCATGGTTCATTGAGAAAAACTCTTGGTCACAATACTTCAAAGTTGTTGATGGCTCCTTCTTATTTTGCATTCCCTCAGTCTCTAAATCTTGAGTAGGATTTCCTTGTCTTACTTGTAGTCCTTAGTGGTTTCCAAGTTGGAAGTCCTTGGGTGAATATGCTGAAGATGTTGAAGTCATTAGAGCTGGAGATGTTGAAGTCATTAGAGTTGAAGATGTTGAAGAAATCCTTTGCACATGGTGTAGTCTTTGGCCATGGGGTAGGTTTTTCCATCAAGTTGAAGTAGAAGAGGTGTAGAGTTGAAACCAAAATGGTTGAGGAAAGAGTTTACAAGTGTTTTTGTAAATAAGTTTTGGATAGAAGTATAAATCCTATTCTTCTAAGGGTTTTTGTCCAATCCTAGGGTTTACAAATCCTACAGGCAACACAATGCTCTGATACCATCTGTAGGGGTCCCAATCTTTAATAAGATAGAGCCCTCTGTGTTTACAATGCTAGTCCCTGGATCAATAGCTAGCATCCACAGTTAAGATGTAATATCAAGAAACAAAGGTCATAATATAACTTTATAACCAGGAATAACATAATTTTATTACATCAAACATAGCTCATTTGGCTATTACATTACATTGCAGCGGAATAACTATAATCATGGGTCCTTCATCTTCAAAGTGCCACAGGCAGATGTTGGTTGTAGACTTTGTAATCCTAATCAATCAGTCCTCACTAAATCAATCAAACCTGCAACATACAAGTTACAGCCACAAAGGGTCAATACATTTGAATTGTATTGGCAAGTGATACTATGGTATTATGGTGGAGTCTATCATCTATATGCATTTGGCTAAGTTGAGTTGAGGCTTGCATTGCTTAAAATAGATTTTTCTTATCATTTTGAAAATACCAAGTTTTTGCTTGTCAAAAACATTTTTCTCAATCAAAGATTTCAAGATCCTTGTACCAAGCCATCTCTCCATCAATGATTGAAGAATTCAAACAACCCTTGTTCAATCCACAATATTTTAACTTAGAAATTTGAATGATGAGATTCTTGATTGCTTCCATGTCTTGATGCTCAAATTGTCCTTTACCAGGGACATGGCTAAGTACTTAGGTTTTACACTCTGTAGAGGTGGTGCACTTTCCCCACAAGACTTGGTTTCCCAAGACAAGATCTTTCAGAAGCTTTCCCTTAGACCAAAATGGACGCGCTCCAACCTATCAAACACTACCACCCACTGTCCATATGGCTAAGTTCTTGCAACCTATATGATCATGGCAGAGCCCATATTGCCAAGTGGTTGCACTTGAAGCTTCTCAACATTTGACATCTCAAATCCCTTTGTTTCCTGGGTGGCATACCACAAGTGAGATGCACAATCCAAGTCCATGGCATTGTGAACCACTCAACCATTCTCCACCAAGCTATTCCATTCCACCCAGGTGATTCATTAACTTAGTTGTTTTATTAGACAAAATCACAAGTCCTTAGACTTAGAATATTTTTCCATAGTGTGAATATATATTCCACCCATGTTTTCTATTAGCTAGGCTAAGCTTGGTAGTAGTAGGAATCTTTAACTTAGGTAAAATCCTACTAAGGATTCATCTATTAGGTTTTCCTATAGCATGATCTATACTTAGCAAAATCCATGCAAGTTTTACTTAGCAAAATCACTAATGCATAGAGAAAGTAATGGGACAAAAAGTATGAAGCATCACTTGCCTTTTTGGTAGAGGGTATAAGTTCACTCCTTGTCCTTGCAACAATCACACTCTTCAAGTCACTACAATTCAATCAAGCAAGGTACAACTCAATCTACCAATCAAGCAAACACAAAATCAACTAACACTCCAAACCAATATTCTCTCAAACAAAATCACACACACAAGACAATGGAATATAAGTCATGCATAAGCATGCAAAGGTTGGTTCTATTGTAAGGATGGTCTTCACTAGGCTTCTAACTTTGTAAGTTCTAATTTGGTCATTTACCAAAATGGCAAAGTCATTTGCAAAGAGGGTCTCTATTAGATTCCTAAACTTTGTAAGATCCAAAATGGTCATTTACCAAAGTGGCAAAGTTAAAAGTAATGCATGCAAGCATGCCAAGCCTTGTTTTGTTTGAAAAAGGGGTTCCTAATGGGTCATAGACATTTGGGCACACCTATTGGTCATTTTGTGAAGTGGCTAAGTCATTTGCAAAAGGTTCCACTATAAAACCATTTGCAAAACAAGTGTCATTCTATGTGGTGTAGAAATAATTTTACTAAGGCACTAACCTATAGGGTTCACCAAATGAGTTGCTCTTGCAAAACTTGGTGTTTGGGTCAGTAGGTTTGGTTCAAAATATTTTCTCAAAGTTTTCTTTACAAAAACATTTTCATAAACAAAACAATAGTTTTGTTTGGCTAGGAATGGACTAAACTAATTAATCCATTCTAAACCTTTCCAAAAATCATTTTCCAAACTATGGGTTGGTTCCTAGGGTCAGTAAGGTCACAACAAACCAATATGCAAAGGTTTTAACCTTAAAAACATTTTTAAACAATTTTCCTAATGTTAGCAAGCACATAAAAGAATCTGCAAAATCAAACAAGCTAACAGATACTATTTGCTAAACTAAGGGCAGGGTTGGTTAGGGCTTGTCTTGCTGATTCCAACGACATAAAGTTTGTAATTTTTGGACGTGTGGATCCAAAGTTATGGAATTTACAAAATTGAACATCAATTAGATCAATTCTGTTTTAAATCCAACCAGCAGAGACACGTGTCTTAATCTAATTCGTCGGTACCGGTTCGCTGGGATCGAGCTACATGAGCCACTGGATCTAAAGCAAATCCTACGACGCAGATGCTTCCATACCCCTTCGATAAGTGACTCTATCCTAGCCAGTGGATCGAGATCGAACGGTTGCGGCAGGCTCGACCTAAAGTGGGCGGCGCTGCGGTGGCTAGTGGCAGCGGAGCGGTCGGTAGACGACGGAGGCGACGCTATAGGAGGTGGGGGAGAAGGAGGGGTTGCTCACCGGGCTCAGGGGGTCACGGCGAAGCTCAAGGTACTGACGGTTCGACGAGGGGCACTCTGGTTCAGCCGCGATTCCTCGCCGGAGTAGTGGACGGCGACGGACGGTTCTGTCCACGGTCGAAGACGAGGCTGTGGTCCACGAGAAGACAAACTGAGGACTGGGTTAGACGTAGGAGATCATGGCGGAGCTGTGAGCGTGAACGAGAATGGTTGGGGTAGTCTGATTTACCAGAGAGGTTCCGCCGGAGTTTGCAGACAGACGGTGGCGCTCAGGTTGACGACGGGTTGTCGCGGCAGATCGCCCTAAGGCAAGACAGAAGCAAGTTCAGATGCGCAAGAGTAAGGCGATGCTGTGCGCGTGATCTAGGAGGCGCGGGGTGGTCGGTGTTCACCTGGATTGCTTGACGGAGCAATGGCAGACGGCGACGCTCGCTCGGTGTCGTCGTTGTCGACGCTCTGGGACGCTCGGGGACGAGCTGGGCTACGGAGATGATCGCCAGGAGGTGGGGATCACGAGAGCACGGTCGAGGAGGCAAGGGGCGGTCAGGTTTGGTCGGAATCGGAGATGGGAGCTCGTCGGAGCAGAGGGTGCTCGGGGAGGAATTGAGGGCGGTCTAAGGCGTGCCAGCGCGGGGTGTCAGAGGGGAATTATAGGGGAGACACGGGCGTTTACGTCTGCGTGATCAACTCGAGTAACGGCGGTCGCGTTAAGGCGAATTGAATCCGCGGTTTGAAGGCAGCAACGGCAGCGAGGGAGAGGGCGTGGTCGTCGCGCGGGGAAGAAGAAGGAGGTGGCGGTGGGGTCCTCTGGTCAGTGGGAAAGGGGAAGGGAACGGGGTCCACTTGTCAGCCTCAGTGCGGGTTTCTTTTGCGGTGCAGAAAAACGGTTCGGGAGAGGAATAAGAGGAGGTGGGGTCGTCTCGTCAGCGAGTGAGTGAGAGGGAGAAGTGGGTCCTGGTTTTCATTGACTCAGTGGGTCAGTATCTGGGTGTAAAATGTTTTCCTTCGGGGAGGGAGTACTGGGCTGGACTGGGCTTCCTGGGCTGCTGGGTTGGGTCTGTCCTTTTCCATATTTTTTTCTGCCTGATTGTTTTATTCTTTTCTATTTCTATTTTCTGATTTGATTTTCAAACAAATGATTTAATCAACAATTCAAACCCTTCAAACAATTCAAACTTGTAATGAGTTTTTGGTTCTGTTTAGTAGCATAAACTAACTTCCAAAAACCAAATAATATTTTAAATCTTTTTAGGTTCCATTTATTAATTAAATAAAAAGGTTCATTAGTTATTTAATAAAATAGGGTTGGATATAATTAAATAAATTCCCCCTTTGAAATCCAAATATCTTCAAAATCAAATCAGTAGGTTTTATTTGGAAGTAATTAATACTTGGATACTTGTTTTAAAAACAAAATAACATTTTAGTAGGTTTTATCTGAGAATATAAAATATTTGGAAAACTTATTTTAAATAATTTAACAAGTTTTGATGTTTCAATTAAATTGGTAAAACCTTTTATTTGTATAAAATTTGGTTATTAGGTCCTTATTAATTTATTTAAATAATCCTTTGTTTATTTTTATTCAAAACAAAATGTTCTAATTCCAAAGCTTGGCCAAGGTTTTAATTTGGCTTTATAAAACATTTTTCATTTATAAACTTCTATTTCATTTGAAAATAAATCTTTTCACTCAAGATTTTCAAAATAGTATTTCCAAATGTTTTTACTTTTCCTTTTATTAAATGTTTATCTTTTTAGATCCCTTTAGGTTTTATTTAATTCAAATGGGTTTGAAGTTCCAATTGAATTCAAAAGTTTCTTCTGGCTCTGAAATTTAAACAAAGTTTTATTTTATTCACTTATTTTTCACATTACAAGATTTGGAAAATCTTGGGATGTGACAGCTTCCAACTCCCCAAAACCAATATTTACAGTTGTGTCCACCATACCTACCTATTAGCATCATTTGTTATTTCAGTGCATATTCCATATGCCGTGTTTTCTTCCAAAATAAAATGTTTGTCTGTTTTGAGAAAGTTAGTTAGTAAAGCTCTCACGAACTTGATGGCACACTTTATTCCTTGCACTTAATAATTCTGAACCATTGTGACTAGTCCATGAAATTTATATGCTTGCTAATTATATGCTGGGAGTCAGCAGAACCGTGTTGTCACAGGGAACACTTTCAACACTTGTTGGATATCTCATCGAGTTGATTCCTTGCTCTTTTATTTATGGATGTCGACGGTGTGAAATAAAAGGAGAGGATGTGAGTTCATGGAGTTTGTACATTGTGTTAGAGAAACGCCTGGGCCGCTAGCCTAAGCCATGCTAATCATGGT
This sequence comes from Avena atlantica, assembly GCA_910589765.1. Classification (NCBI taxonomy): domain Eukaryota; kingdom Viridiplantae; phylum Streptophyta; class Magnoliopsida; order Poales; family Poaceae; genus Avena; species Avena atlantica. The sequence goes on along the minus strand of OU342738.1, from coordinate 195,013,642 downwards.
GGAAACTTGTATCATCACTATAATTAGCATCTATGAAGCATCCTCAATAAAAATCTATACATATGGTAAATAAAAAGATTGCTGAGATGCTCATTGTCTGTTTGCCTTGTCATTTTGGTTATGGGAAAGCTCCTGTACCATGTGCAATGGGTACCCTGTTGGCGGTTCTCGATGATATGCATGTATTTACAATGACAAGAACTTTTAGGTGACCAAAGTTGAGTAGCATGCGGAGCAACCCTCGTACCCAAGGGACTTGGGATTTCCAGTCTATGGTCTGTCAAGCATATGATTCAGAGTGGACCTCACTTTCACCTTAACCACATGAAGATGCCTATGATAGGGGCAATGAGAGCTCAAAGCTAACGAGTACCTTCCTTTCAGCATTGGGAAGTCTTTCAAACCTTCACAAAACCGTTTTCACAACCTTGTTGAGTCACCACTTATTCTATGAGCACCTTCTTGAGAGGATAGTTGTCATTTTTGTGTTTGTTCCAAAACTTGGTTAATTATGTCATGATTTTGATGCTTGTATCTCTGATATATTTATCTCTAGTCTTCATGTGAACTTCAGAGGTGCTTTGGCATTTATATTGTGCTCATTAAACAAAGGCAAGCGAGATACCACTCTATCATACCTTATTATAAGCGTTGCAATGTTGCTTATGTTTATGTTTCATGCTACTTATTATTATTGAGTTGGTTTCTCTTCATAGCTTGCAATGACTATTGAGTAGACTTAGTTGCATACTCTTTATTATGAATTGTCTAAGCATCTACTCCTGTGCTGAGAATATTTACATCATATGAAGCAAAGTGTTCGTGAAAGTTCTTTTATCGCACTTAGTTTTCAACTGAATTGCTTGAGGACAAGCAATAAGATAAGCTTGGGGGGAGTTGATACGTCCAAAACGTATCTACTTTCTCGAACACTTTGCTATTGTTTCTTCTCTAAACTTGTGTGATTTGGATACAACTAACACGAACTGATGCTCTTTTCAGCAGAATTACCTTGGTGTCTTGTGTTTTGTGCAGAAAATGAACTATCAGGAAAAATCCCGGAAAATATGCCATAAATTATATTTCACCAGAAGATCCACGGAGCTAGAAGAAGAGACGGAGGGGAGGGCTGGGGGGCCCAGACCCACCCCAGGCGCGGGCCCACCTAACCCCGCGCCTGGAGGGTGTGCGGTCACCCCAGGCACCTCATCGGCCTCCCTCTGCGCCTATAAGTTGCCTTTTGACCAAAACACCGAGGGGGGTCGATAGTTTTCCAGAAAGAGTTCCGCTCCACCACCGCCACCAGAAACCAAGATTCGGATCCAGAAACTCCATTCTGGCACCCTGCCGGACGGGGAATTCGGAGAGGATCATCGCCACCGTCATCACCAATGCATCTCCATCAACCACCGATGTTTCCCTCATCCATGAGTGAGTAATCCCCCGCTATAGGCTTGGGGATGGTAGGGATTGGATGAGTTCTATCATGTAATCGAATAAGATCTGTTAGGGCATAGTGCCTAGTATCTCTATTAGTGCCATTTGACTTTGTTGCAACTTGTTGTGCTTAATGCTTGTCACTATGGCCCGAGTGCCATGATCTTAGATCTGAACTTATTATTGAATCATTATGATAGTATTGTTTGTTATCTTATCTGCAAGTTGTGTACACATATCATTGTCCGGATCCAAAGGCCCCAAAGTGACAATAATTGGAACAACCGGAGGGGATGGCTGTGGTGTGAGGATCACATGTGTTCACAGAGTGTTAATGCTTTGCTCCGGTGCTCTATTAAAAGGAGCACCTTAATTGCCAGTAGTTCCCTAGAGGCCCCGCTGCCATGGGCTGGCTGGACAGAAGATGTTGTGCAAGTTCTCATTGCGAGCACGTATGACTATATTTGGAGCACATGCCTAGGACTGTTTAGTACTTGGATGCTTATTATTATTTATCTGCAATGCCCTAGATCTTGAAGTTACATGTTTAGACTCATCCATGCAACGCCCGTCCATCCATCCCTATGCCTACCGCACTCGAATCCTACTGTTACCGTTACTGATACTATTGCTCTTGTTTCACTGTTGTTGTTGCTTTGCTGTTGCTACTACCAAACTATTGCTACTGATAAACTTCTGTGAGCAAGAACTATTTCCAGGTGCATCTCAACTGACAACTCAGTTGTCAAGGCTTGCAAGTATTCTTTGGCTCCCCATGTGTCTGTAAGATCCCTCCTTTATAAAGGAAAAAGGATACCTGTGATTGCAATGATGGTCCTTGGATCAATGCTAGCATCCACAGTTTAATATGAAGTACACAGAAACAAAGTTCATTATTACAGTCATTCTAGAGACAAATATAGTCTTTACAACTCCAAGGCCACAGGCCTAGTACAAGAGTTTGAATAAGTAAATAAATAAAAGTCTTCATCTTCATGTGCCACAGGCAAACATGTTGAGTGTACACTCATTAATCTTAATCCTCATCAGAGTAACCTGCAACATCACAAGTTACAGCCACAGTGGGTCAATACATTGGAATAGTATTGGCAAGTGATACCTTAGTATAATTTAGGTGGACTAGATACTATATGCAATTTGGCTAAGTGTATCTTGGCTTGCTTTGCTCAAAAATAGGTTTTGCATATTAGTTGAAATCACTAAGTTTTTCTTTGTCAAAACTTTTCCCAAGGAATCACCAATAGACATTGAGGTTCTTCACCCTTGTTCACCCACAATTTTTTACATAGAAATTGGGATGAGGAGATTCTTGATAGCTTCCATGTCTTGATGCTCAAGTTGTCCTTTTCCAGGGACATGGCTAAGTACTTAGATTCTTCCTTCTGCAGAGGTTATGCACTTTCCCCACCAGACTTGATTTTCACCAAGACAGGACCTTTCAGAAGCCTTCCCTTACACCAAATGGACGCGTTCCAACCTATCATCCTGAAGGGTTTCGCGACATAGTAAATCAAAATTTTCTACGGATGCGAACAGAGGGAAAGCCAAGATCTAATCTAGGAGATGCAAACAACGAGAGAGATTGGATTAGATCTTCATACCCTTGAAGATTCGCACAGCGGAACGTTCTTCGGAACGTGGGTGATGTAGTCGTACTCGCTTCTCCTCCTCGCGATCCGATCCGATCTAGCACCACAAGTGGCGGTGCCTCCGTGAGATGCACACGTGCAGCACCTCGACGTCTCCTCCTTCCTCGGACCAGCAAGTATGGTGGAGAGACGGATTGGATCTACAACACGACGGCGTGGTGTATATGGTGGAGAATTTCTGCAGCAGGGCTTCGCCTACAAACAGTCGGGAGGGAGAGAGGAGGGCAGCAAGACGGCTAGCTCTTGGAGGGGAAGGTGTGAGGGGGTGGTGCGCCCCCAGCCCTCTTTATATAGAGGGGTGGGCGGCTGCAACCCTAGCCCCCTCCCCCAAGCCAAACCGGCGGCCCCAAGGAGAAGGAGTGGGGGGCAAGGAAACCCCCCCCCCCCTTCTAGAAGGTCTATCTCGAGTTTAAAACCCCTTTGGCCGGCTGGGACCTATGGGGCCTTGTGCCCCTGGCCCAATGCGGCCAGGGCACTCCCTCATAGGTCCCCTTCCGGAAGGTTCTAGAAGCTTCCGGTACAATACCGATTAACCCGGAACAATTCCGAACTCCAAAAACTGCACTGCCTTATATGAATCTTATTCTCCGGACCACTCCGGAACCTCTCGTGATGTCCCGGATCCCATTCGAGACTCTGAAAAAAAACTCACAAACCAATTATCCAATCTATCCTAGCGTCGAGATACGTTAAGTGTGTGACCCTGCGGGTTCGAGTATATGCAGACATGATCTTCTATCAATAATCAACAGCGGGGTCTGGAAACCCATATTGACTCCCACACATTCATCGATGATCATATCGGATGAACCACGATGCCAGGATTCAACAATCCCATATATATATTCCCTTCGTCTCGCGATATTTTACTTGCCCGAGATCCGATCGTCGGTACCGTCATACCTAGTTCAATCTCGTTCACAGCAAGTACTTTACTCGTTCCGTAATCCGATATCACTTTGTGATTAACTCCTTAACCACATGCTTGCAAGCGGTGTTGATATCGATTACCGAGTGGGCCCAAAGTATATCTCTCCGACTTGGGAGGGACAAATTCCATCTCGATACATACAACCCAACAGATACTTTCCGATCACCTGAGAGACACCTTTATGATCACCCTCTCATAGTATGACATTTGATGACCTCAAAGCTTTCTTCCGATACCAGGGAATTGAATTATCTCATGGTCTAAGGAATACAATGTTTGACATAAGAAAAGCTTCACAAAGACGAACACGATGACACGATCTAATTGCTTCGCTTAGTTTGGGTCTGTCCATCATATCATTCTCCCAATGATATGATCTCATTATCAATCGACAACTCATGCCCATGGTTAGGAAACCTTAACCATCATTAATCAATGAGCTAGTCCATAGAGGCGTACTAGGGACACGGTGTTGTTCACAAACCACACAAGTATTAAAGTTTCCGCTTAATACAATTCTAGCATGGAATATAAACATTATCATGAACAAGAATTATAATAATAACATCTTTATTATTGCCTCTAGGGCATAATTCCAACACATCCCACTACCACCAACTGTCCAAATGGCTAAGTTCTAGCAACCTATGTGATCCAGGCAGAGCCCATATTGCCAAGTGGCTGCACTAGAAGCTTCTTAACATTTGGCCTCTAAAATCTCTTTGTTCCTGGGTGGCTTTCCACAAGTGAGATACACAAGGTAAACCATATAAATGGGCCTTGTGTAACCACTCAACATAAACTATTCCTTCCATTCCACCCAGGTGTTTCATTTACTTAGTTGTTTTATTAGGCAAAACACAAGTCCAAAGACTTAGAAATATTTTCATCATAGCATGTATATTTCACCAACCCTTGGTTGCTACTAGCTAGGCTAAGCATGGCATAGATAAGCATCTTAACTTAGAATTTCTAGCAATTCTACAACTACTAGGATTTCCCAACATGGCATATAAGCAAAATATAGCATGCAAGACTAGCAAAATATTTCTAATGCTGAGTAGAAAACATAGGGATAAAAATATTCATGAAGCACCACTTGCCTTGGTAGTTTGGAGAGTAGCTACACTCCTCACAATCACAATCACTAGCACCAAAATCTACAGAAAGAATCATAGCCACAAATCACATACAAAACATATACAAACAAAAATATATGAATGCATGCAATATGATATGTGATGATTTTTAAAACTCAACAAAGCAAGTGTACAGTACTGGTTCATAAACAAGTTCAAAACTTGTCAAACAACAATTATTTAAACCTTAAATCTTTTCTTAAACAACTCATATACTCAAATTAGCCCTACACATGTTTCTATGAATAAAACCATTTTAACAGAAGCAAAACATTAAACACATTGCATACTTATAAAGGTCTTGTTCTCCTGATTCCATTGATATAAAATTTGTCAAATTCTAACGTGGGGATCAAAAGTTATAGCCAAAACAAATTCAAACATCTAATAGATTCAAATTCTGTTTTTAAACCTAAACTGCTGCCACGCGTCTTAACCTGATTGGCTGGTATCGCTTCGCTCAGGATTGCGTCTGTGAGCCGTTAGATCTACTTAATCTACACGGCCCAGATCTACTCGTAACGATTCGATAAGTGATCTAATTTCACGCCCTGGATCTAGATCCAACGGTCCTTGATCAAACGACCATAGATGGGCGGCGCTGGCGGTGGCTACTGGCGGCGGCCAGCTCTGCCTACGGCGGCGCGGCGGTACAGGTGGCTCTGGGGTCGTCGGAGATGCTTACCAGAAATGTGACGATGCGCTGATGCTCAACCTGGCGACGGCTTGGCAAGGGGCGCACGGACACGGTCGCTGGAGCTCGTCGAAGTTGCGTGCGGCGTCAGTTGATTGATGTCGAAGATGTTGCCGAGGCTCTGCGTCGACCTAGCGCAAGCCAGATGGTTTAGGAGATGCGCAAAGGCCTGGCAATCAAGACAGTACCAAAGGGGAGGCAAGGGGCGGTTTCATTTTACCTGAATCGCACGTCGGAGTCGAGCGGCGGCTCAGGTGCTCGCGGGTGAGGACGAAGACGTTGCTCTGGGTCATGAGAAAGCAAACTGAGGGCATTAGCGAGTGCGCAAGGTCATGCTGGTCACGGTGGTTTGAACTAGAGGCGGAGGGGCGGTCTGTACTCACCGAGATTCGTCGTTGGAGTTGCTCTGTCTGCGGCGGCGCAAGGGCAATTGCGGGCAGCCTGGGGGCGTAGAGGTGGCGCTAGGTGAGGGGAAATGGCCGCGTTGCAGAGGGGGTCTTATAGCCAGAGCGGGGCGAGGATCGCCCGCGGTATCAAGGGTAATTAAGCGTGTACTGATTGCGGCGAGGTAACGGCGGAGCGAGCGTCGTGGTCGTGCGTGATTGACGACGAAGACGACGTGGTCGCAGGGTCCACTCGTCAGCGAATTAAACAGAGGGGAGGTGGGGTCACATGGTCAGTGACCTGGTGGGTTCGTCCGTGAGTGAGCAAGAGAGAGAGGGGGAACCCGGGTGGGCTTACTGGGATGGATTTGTAGTTGGGCCAAATAGGTGGCGCTGGCCTTTTTTCTATTTCTTTTCTCCTTTTATTTTTCTGTTTTGATTTTCTAAAATGATTTTCAATCCCAAATCAAATGAGTTTGAATTCAAATCTTCTCTAGGTTTTTATTCAGCAAACCTTGCACTCAAATGTGTGTCAAACACTACTGCTTATTCAAAACACTTTGATCAAATGAAAATAAAAATAAAACCAAGCCTTTATGATATATATACAATAGGCATAATATTGGTTTTATTTGCTTATTTTGTTTTGTAACTTTGATCAAACTTTTGATGGTGCCTAAGTTTGAATTCAAACCTTACTGAACAAAACAAGTACTCTTCTCATTGAAATGTAGCACTAAGGCTAGAGCAACTTACATGAAATGATAAGCATATATGCTTCTGTTTTGAAATGATTTGTTTGAAATGAAACTCATATGATCATGGATGCATGGATGATATGCATGTGTTTGAAACATGATTTTAGGGATGTTACAAATCTAACCCCCTTAAGGTGAATCTCGCCCTCGAGATTCAGATTGGCTAGCAAATAGGTGAGGGTGGTCTTTCCATAGATCGTCTTCTCTTTCCCAAGGTGCCTCCTCTTCCGAATGATGGTTACACTGAACTTTGCAAAACTTGATAGTCTTAGTCCGTGTGACTCTTTCTGCAGTCTCAAGAATCTTGATAGGCTTCTCCTCATAAGTGAGATCACTTTCCAATTGTACCTCCTCCAAAGGTATAGTATCCTTCAAAGAAGTTTCTTCCATTTCTGGATGACATTTCTTAAGCTGACTCACATGAAACACATTATGGACAGCTGACAGAGACTCTGGCAATTCAATTTCATAAGCAACTTCTCCTTTACGACTCAGAATCTTGAATGGTCCAACATATCTTGGGGCTAACTTTCCTTTGACTCCGAACCTCTTCACTCCACGAAGTGGTGACACTCTAAGATAAGCTCTATCACCAACTTCGTAGGTGACTTCTCTACGCTTTGGATCTGTGTAGCTTTTCTGTCGGCACTGTGCTATCTTCAATCTGTCCTTAACCAACTTGACCTTCTCTTCAGCTTCTTTGATAAGTTCTGGTCCGAACAAACTTCTTTCTCCCACACCATTCCATAATAATGGGGTGGTACACTTTCTCCCGTAGAGAAACTCAAATGGTGCCATCTCAATGCTGGCTTGATAGCTGTTGTTATAAGAAAATTCTGCGTAAGGCAGACTTTCATCCCAACTGGCTCCATAGTCTAGGGCACATGCCCTCAACATATCTTCAAGAATCTGATTAGTCCTTCCTGTCTGTCCATCAGTTTGAGGATGACAAGCAGTGCTGAATTCCAACCTCGTTCCCAATGACTCATGTAGCTGTCTCCAAAAATGGGAAGTGAATTGAGTTCCCCTATCAGACACAATACTCTTGGGCACTCCATGTAGACATACAATTCTACTCATATAGATTTTGGCCAACTTAGCACTTGTATAAGTTGTCTTCACGGGTATGAAATGAGCCACCTTAGTTAGGCGATCCACTACTACCCATCATATCCTGACCGGGTCCTTGGTAATCCGGTAATGAATTCCATACCAATCTTGTCCCACTTCCAATCAGGAATAGGCAGTGGTTGAAGCAAACTGGCTGGTTTCTGATGTTCCGCCTTCACTCTACTACACACATCACACAAAGCAATATGTCCGGCGATGTCCTTCTTGAGATTATTCCACCAAAATCTTTCCTTCATATCCATGTACATTTTGGTGTTACCTGGATGAATGGAATACGGTGAGTTGTGCGCTTCTTGCAAAATCAGTTTCTGAAGCTTCGGATCTTGTGGAACACAGATACGTTTCCCATGCCATAAAGTACCTTATTCGTCTTCATGGAATCCTTTGGCTTTTCCTTTGCCAATCTTTTCCTTAATTTCTTCAATTTCCTTATCAATCTTCTGGGCTTCTTTGATCTTGTACAACAGAGTGGGTTGAACATCCAAAGACATGAGATGTCCTTCAGGCACAATCTCCAATATGAGATCTCTAAATTAGGCACACAAATCATCGGGGAATTCTCCCTTGGTAAGGCCATTCACAAAAACCTTACGGCTTAAAGCATCCGCTACAACATTTTCTTTACCAGGATGGTATTGCAAACTTAAGGCATAGTCCTTGATGAGTTCTAGCCATCTTCTTTGTCTCATATTAATTTCTTTCTGGGTGAAGATATACTTCAAACTCTTGTGGTCTGTGAACACTTCACATCGCTTTCCCAAAAGATAGTGTCTCCATGTTTTGAGTGCATGCACAACAGAGGCTAACTCCAAATCATGAGTAGGGTAGTTCACTTCATGAGTTTTGAGTTGTCTCGAGGCATAAGCCACAACTTTTCCTTCTTGCATAAGTACTGCACCCAAACCATGATGAGATGCATCACAATATACTTGGAAATCTTTTTCCAAGTCTGGCAAACACAAGAATGGTGCTGTCACAAGTCTCTTCTTCAATTCCTGAAAGCTGAGTTCACAACCTTCAGACCAAGCAAATTTCTTGTCTTTCTTTAGCAATTCTGTCATAGGCTTAGCTACCTTGGAGAAATTCTCAATGAACCTTCTTTAGTAACCTGCTAAGCCAAGGAAACTACGAACTTCTTTCACTGACTTAGGAGATTCCCATTCAGTTACAGTTGAAACTTTAGCAGGATCACCTGCTACACCATCTCCTGAAGCAACGTGTCCAAGAAATCCAACTTCATTTAGCCAGAATTCACACTTGCTGAATTTGGCATACAGTTTATGCTCTCTAAGCTTCTCAAGTATCAAATGCAAATGCCCTTCATGTTCTTCTTTGCTCTTGGAGTAGATTAAAATGTCATCGATGAAAACGACAACAAACTTATCAAGGAATTCCATGAACACCTTGTTCATCATATTCATAAAGTATGCTGGTGCATTGGTCAAACCAAATGGCATCACGGTATACTCATACAATCCATACCTTGTGGTGAAAGCTGTCTTAGGTATGTCTTATTCCCTTATCTTGAGTTGAAAATAACCTGACCGGAGATCAATCTTTGAGAACACACAAGCTCCTTCTAACTGATCAAACAAATCATTGATTCTAGGCAAAGGATATTTGTTCTTGATAGTTACCTCATTGAGTGAACGGTAATCTATGCATAACCTTTGACTTCTATCTTTCTTCTCCACAAACAAAACTGGGGCTCCCCAAGATGAAGAACTTGGTTGAATAAATCCTTTCTGCAACTGTTCTCCAAGTTGTTTCTTGAGCTCTTTCAGTTCATAAACTGACATCTTGTATGGTCTCTTTGCTATTGGTCCAGATCCTCGTAGAAAATCAATAAGGAACTCCACATCTCTATCTGGTGGCATTCCCGGCAATTCTTCCGGAAACACATCCGGATATTCACTCACAATTGGCACACTGTCTATGCTAACCCCCTTAAGAGAATTTAGCATACTCCTTCTTGCTTCAAAGTTGGTCTTGAATCTGATCCTTTTATTTTCTGGAGTTGTGAGTGAGACAGTATGGTTGGCACAATCTATCACTCCCTTGTGCTTAGTCATCCAGTCCATTCCCAAAATGACATCCAATCCTTGGGAGTTTAGAATTATGGAGTTAACGGGAAACTTATACTTCCCAAACTCTTATGACTAGATCATGACATCCTGAATAAACTATAATTTCTCCGCCAGGAGAACTTACTTTTATAGGACACCCAATAGTTTCTACTGGTAGTTCATTTCTTTCAACAAATGCTCTTGATATGAATGAATGAGATGCACCTGTATCAAAGAGAACAAATGCTGGAACAGAATTGAGTTTGAACTTACCAGCAACAGCAGCAGGCTCCTCATAGATTTCCTCCACATTGATGTGGTTCACTTGTCCCTTCTGAAAAGGGTTGGGCTTGTTGGGTCCTTCAACTTTCTTTTCTGGGCACTCATTTGCATAATGCCCCATCTTCTTGCACTTGAAGCATTCAACCTGATTAATGTCCTTCTTGACAGGCTGGCTTCCACTGCCACTTCCATTACCACTGTGGTGGCTCTTATATCCACTGTGTTGTCATGACGGTTGTGGTTGTGGTGCTTGTTGAATTTCCCATGCTTGTGGGATCCTGAGCTTCCACGGTCATCATAATGGGAACGTTTATGAGACGATCCCGAGCTGTGCTTGTCTGAGTGCTTTCTCTTCCTGCTTTCAACTTGCTTCATTTTGCTTTCCAAAATAGCAGCCTTATCACAGAGAGACTGATAAGTGGGAACATAGGCCACTGATAGTTGCAAGTTCAGTTCATCATTCAGCCCTTCAAGGAACTTTTCCTTCCTCTTAGCATCAGTGTCAACTTCATCCGGTGCATAACGCGCCAGATTGTTGAACTCCTCAATATATTCTGCCACGCTGCGGTGGCGCTGCTTCAGATTATGGAATTCTTTCTTCTTCAGACTCATCACTCCAGATGAGATATGAGCAGTGCGAAAGCCATCCTCAAAGATAGCCCATGTCACATCTTCTATGGGAGTGGTGATCTGGAAGTTATCCCACCAAGTGGCGGCTGGTCCTTCTAGCAAATGTGCTGCAAATCTGACCTTTTCTGCATCAGTACAGCCCACAGTTACCAAGTCCTTGTTCACAGAGCGTAGCCAATCATTGGCCACCATGGGATCAGTTGTTCCTGAGAACTTTGCTGGTCTCAATCTCAAGAACCTGGTAAGCATGTCAAAACCCGGAGGGTTGTTGTTGTTGTTGTTGTTGTTGTTTTGGTTCTATATGAACGTCATCATCATTTGCATCAGCTGAGTCTGAGCTGTCATCATTTGCTGCATCTCAGGAGTGATGTTGTTGTTGTTGGGGTTGGGATTGGCACGACGAGGAGGCATCTGTGGTTTGTTCAATAGAGATAAGAATGAGATACCCATAGATGCTTTCATGCACAATACATCACATAAACAATCACAAAACATGCATCATAGCAATAATAGTTCAACAATAAAAACGACAAGTTCGCAAAGTAAACACACAAATAACAAGCCATCCACATGTTGGATGGTCATTGTGACACAAATAAAGTATGATAAATAAATGATAAATGAGTAGTCAAATCTACTCCTCGGCATCAACCTCCTCCTCAACAAACGTAAGACCTGCATTCTCCATTGCGGTCTTGTATTCCTCGACGTTGGCGGTCAAGGTCTCTATTTTGGCTTTCAGAGCCCTCTTCTGAGAACGAAGCCTTTCAATCACCGTCTGCTGATGCTCGAGCTCGAAGTCCTTGGCCTGCAGTTCTTCAGTCATGTCCCGAATCCTCTTGTTCCTATCCTGGACTCGCTTCTCCTGACTCTTGAACTTTTTGTCCTGGCTCTCAAACTTTGCCTCCATCTCCTTGACTATCTCATCTTGCTCCGCGAAGCGCTTGTCCTTCCCGCGAAGCTACACCTGGAGTTCGTCATTGTTGAGCATGACGTTGGTCCTATCAGAGTCCACGTGCCTAATGAGAGCCTCTAAGTCCTGGAGGTATAGACGAATCGGCTCCGCTGTCTCCCTCGAAGTGTCCTCGAAGTCGATGGCCTCTCCATCCTCATCACGTCTACCGAAGACGTGGAAGTGAGTACCTCTAACCTGTCGAGAGTGTCTCCCCAGCAGACATCCTATCAGATCCTGCATGACTACCTCAAGGCCTCTCTCCTTGTCATCGTGCATGAGCTTGAAGACGATGGCCTCCGTGGTAGGCTCAGTCTGGCGTCAGGGCTGATTGACCTTGAAACCCCAAAGGTCTTTCCTCTCGAACTTGGTGAGGGGAAGCACCATGATGGTAGGAAGAGGGAGATTGAGAAAAGTAGTAAGCTCAACAATACGAGGACCAAAGCGAGTTCCCTGGAACTCCTCAACAGTGCTGATGGTAACATTAGGCATCTATTTATAAGATAGAAAAAATTAGAACAACACAATTTAAGATAAAACACAAGGCAAAACATCACATGCATATCTTTGAAAATCAAAACACACAAGTCATGGCATACATGGATCCATTACAACAACCAAGGTTCAACTTATTTTAAGCAACATTTGGAAAATAAGGTGATAAGTGGTGGTCCAACTAACGAAGTACGTTTACAATCCTATCTCACTAGATCTGTTGGCTAACATAATGTTTCTAGAAGCAATCAGTCTATCTTGCTCACATGACTCCATCACTAAGTCTATAATGTGTCCTCTTAAGGTTTGGTTGGTAGCCTCCAACTCTTGTGTACGTTTCTTTTCTTCCTTTAGATCATTTTGGAGGTTGAGCATTCTGCACTTGACTCTGTCACCAAGTTCTTTGATGGTCCTCCAAGCTGCATCCCTTGCTGAATCAAAGAATGTAGTGTGCACCACTGAATTGGTGAACATGCAGAATCCTGATTCCTTGTGGTTGTCTTCCTTGTTTTTATACAAGTGAAGTTGTACCCACCAGTACTCAACTCCTTCATCCATCACAGGCAAGCCTTTGTACACAGCTGCACCATGTATTTCCATTGCAACCATGAGGTCCTTGAGAGCCCTGGGAAATTCTGTCTCACACTCTAAGGTTATTATCATGAGTGGTCCTTTCCTTACGGCTTCGTTGATGGAGTTCATCTACAAATAGAGATGAGAAAGAAGATTAGAAAAGTTTACGAGAAGAATAGACAAGTGTAGAAGTTGTTGTAAATTTTTCCTTAGTGGTTTCCAATCCTAGGGTCATAATCCTACAGGCAACACAGTGCTCTGATACCATCTCTAAGATCCCTCCTTTATAAAGGAAAAAGGATCCCTGTGATTGCAATGCTAGTCCCTGGATCAATGCTAGCATCCACAGTTTAAGATGAAGTACACAGAAACAAAGGTCATTATTACAGTCATTCCAGAGACAAACATAGTCTTTACAACTCCAAGGCCACATGCCTAGTACAAGAGTTTGAATAAGTAAATAAATAAAAGTCTTCATCTTCATGTGCCACAGGCAAACATGTTGAGTGTAGACTCATGACTCCTAATCCTCATCAGAGTAACCTGCAACATCACAAGTTACAGCCACAGTGGGTCAATACATTGGAATAGTTTTGGCAAGTGATACCTTAGTATAATTTAGGTGGACTAGATACTATATGCAATTTGGCTAAGTGTAGCTTGGCTTGCTTTGCTCAAAAATAGGTTTTGCCTATTAGTTGAAATCACTAAGTTTTTCTTTGTCAAAACTTTTCCCAAGGAACCGCCAATAGACATTGAGGTCCTTCACCCTTGTTCACCCACAAGTTTTTACTTAGAAATTGGGATGAGGAGATTCTTGATAGCTTCCATGTCTTGATTCTCAAGTTGTCCTTTTCCAGGGACATGGCTAAGTACTTAGATTCTTCCTTCTGCAGAGGTTGTGCACTTTCCCCACCAGACTTGATTTTCACCAAGACAGGACCTTTCAGAAGCCTTCCCTTAGACCAAATGGACGCGTTCCAACCTATCATCCCACTACCACCAACTGTCCAAATGGCTAAGTTCTAGCAACCTATGTGATCCAGGCAGAGCCCATATTGCCAAGTGGCTGCACTAGAAGCTTCTTAACATTTGGCCTCTAAAATCTCTTTGTTCCTGGGTGGCTTTCCACAAGTGAGATACACAAGGTAAACCATAGAAATGGGCCTTGTGTAACCACTCAACATAAACCATTCCTTCCATTCCACCCAGGTGTTTCATTTACTTAGTTGTTTTATTAGGGAAAACACAAGTCCAAATACTTAGAAATATTTTCATCATAGCATGTATATTTCACCAACCCTTGGTTGCTACTAGCTAGGCTAAGCATGTCATAGATAAGCATCTTAACTTAGAATTTCTAGCAATTCTACAACTACTAGGATTTCCCAACATGGCATATAAGCAAAATATAGAATGCAAGACTAGAAAAATATTTCTAATGCTTAGTAGAAAACATAGGGATAAAAATATTCATGAAGCACCACTTGCCTTGGTAGTTTGGAGAGTAGCTACACTCCTCACAATCACAATCACTAGCACTAAAATCTACACAAAGAATCATAGCCACGAATCACATACAAAACATATACAAACAAAAATATATGAATGCATGCAATATGATATGTGATGATTTTTAAAACTCAACAAAGCAAGTGTATAGTACTGGTTCATAAACAAGTTCAAAACTTGTCAAACAACAATTATTTAAACCTTAAATCATTTCTTAAACAACTCATATACTCAAATTAGCCCTACACATGTTTCTGTGAATAAAACCATTTTAACAGAAGCAAAACAATAAACACATTGCATACTTAGAAAGGGCTTGTTCTACTGATTCCATTGATATAAAATTTGTCAAATTCTAACGTGGGGATCAAAAGTTATAGCCAAAACAAATTCAAACATCTAATAGATTCAAATTCTGTTTTTAAACCTAAACTGCTGCCACGCGTCTTAACCTGATTGGCTGGTACCGCTTCTCTCAGGATCACGTCTGTGAGCCGTTAGATCTACTTAATCTACACGGCCCAGATCTACTCGTAACGATTCGATAAGTGATCTAATTTCACGCCCTGGATCTAGATCCAACGGTCCTGGATCAAACGACCATAGATGGGCGGCGCTGGCGGTGGCTACTGGCGGCGGCCAGCTCTGCCTACGGCGGCGCGGTGGTACAGGTGGCTCTGGGGTCGTCGGAGATGCTTACCAGAAATGTGACGATGCGCTGATGCTCAATCTGGCGACGGCTTGGCAAGGGGTGCACGGACACGGTCGCTGGAGCTCGTCGAAGTTGCGTGCGGCGTCAGTTGCTTGATGTCGAAGATGTTGCCGAGGCTCTGCGTCGACCTAGCGCAAGCCAGATGGTTTAGGAGATGTGCAAAGGCCTAGCGATCAAGACAGTACCAAAGGGGAGGCAAGGGCGGTTTCATTTTACCTGAATCGCACGTCGGAGTCGAGCGGCGGCTCAGGTGCTCACGGGTGAGGACGAAGACGTCGCTCTGGGTCATGAGAAAGCAAACGGAGGGCATTAGCGAGTGCACAAGGTCATGCTGGTCACGGTGGTTTGAACTAGAGGAAGAGGGGCGGTCTGTACTCACCGAGATTCGTCGCTGGAGTTTCTCTGTCTGCGGCGGCGCAAGGGCAATTGCGGGCAGCCTGGGGGCATAGAGGTGGCGCTAGGTGAGGGGAAATGGCCGCGGTGTAGAGGGGGTCTTA
Organism: Avena atlantica; assembly: GCA_910589765.1. NCBI lineage: Eukaryota > Viridiplantae > Streptophyta > Magnoliopsida > Poales > Poaceae > Avena > Avena atlantica. Next base: position 194,997,780 of record OU342738.1, on the reverse strand, counting down.
TAGCCAGAGCGGGGGCGAGGATCGCGCGCGGTATCAAGGGCAATTAAGCGCGTACTGATTGCGGCGAGGTAACGGCGGAGCGAGCGTCGCAGCCGCGCGTGATTGACGACGAAGACGACGTGGTCGCAGGGTCCACTCGTCAGCGAATTAAACAGAGGGGAGGTGGGGTCGCATGGTCAGTGAGCTGGTGGGTTCGTCCGTGAGTGAGCGAGAGAGAGAGGGGGAACCCGGGTGGGCTTACTGGGCTGGATTTGTAGTTGGGCCAGATAGGTGGCGCTGGCCTTTTTTCTATTTCTTTTCTCCTTTTCTTTTTCTGTTTTGATTTTCTAAAATGATTTTCAATCCCAAATAATATGAGTTTGAATTCAAATCTTCTCTAGGTTTTTATTCAGCAAACCTTGCACTCAAATGTGTGTCAAACACTACTACTTATTCAAAACACTTTGATCAAATGAAAATAAAAATAAAACCAAGCCTTTATGATATATATACAATAGGCATAATATTGGTTTTATTTGCTTATTTTGTTTTGGAACTTTGTTCAAACTTTTGATGGTGCCTAAGTTTGAATTCAAACCTTACTGAACAAAACAAGTACTCTTCTCATTGAAATGTAGCACTAAGGCTAGAGCAACTTACATGAAATGATAAGCATATATGCTTCTGTTTTGAAATGATTTGTTTGAAATGAAACTCATATGATCATGGATGCATGGATGATATGCATGTGTTTTAAACATGATTTTAGGGATGTTACAGTGTCGAATCAATAAATTGGATAATACTACCCGCGAAGACTGTTGCGATCCCCTATACTTGTGGGTCATCGCCACTAGTGTAGGGTTCGCGGCATAGAAAACAAAAAATTTCCTACGATGGGAACAACTAAGTACCAAGATCTATCTACTAGATACAAGCAACGGGTGGATATACATCCATAGAATACATACCCTCGAAGACCGAATAGCATTAACGAGGTTGTACTCGTGGATGATGTAGACGAACGCTTGCCGATATCAAGATCGTGATGAAGTCCATCTGGTCCAGCCGGTCCAGCACCATCAAGTCCAGCACCTCAAAGCAGTGGTGCATCCGTGATCGCACACACGTACGGGTACCCCGACAACCTTCGCGCCCTCTCTCCAGCGAAGAAGCGGAAGCAACAAATCCTTCTAGAAAAAGCCACCGGGAACATGTATCTCGCTGATCCGAGACCATGGGGAAATTCTAAAGGGGGAGAGATCCTTCGCGAGGAGGTGTACTTTGAGAGGAGGAGAGGGGGCCTTTTATAGGGGAGAGGGGGGCACCCAAGGGGCATGGCGCCCAGCCATGGGGGCTGCCCCCACCTCTTCCACATTCATGTGGGTGGAGCTCCCACTCAAAATGAAAAGCCTCCATTCCCATTAAAAAGCCTCCACTCAAAAATCCACTCACATGCATTAAATTTCCACCAAATTTAATACAAGCTCTCATTTAAATAAAACTCTTTTATTTATTTATTCAGAATTTTGTTAATTACTTTAATTAACAAACATTCACATAAAACCCCTTACAACATTTCAATTTCACATGCAGAACTAGTTTCGGCAATTTCAACCGAAACAGTTTCGGTGTCTAGTGAAATAAATTCCTGCGCTTTCCTTTTTTTCTTTCTCTGGCATATCATTTGCTCCGAATGGTGTCAGTATCCCTTAAGTGTGTCACCCTACGGTTCGCGAATAATGCAGACATGATCGAGGCCCCTCTCCGATCAATAATCAGCAGCGGGACCTGGAGATCTGTACTAACTCCCACACATTCAACGATGACTTCTGTGATCGTGTGAACCTTTTATGCTAGTATCTTAATCCCTTTGTTTCACGTTTATATTACATGTCCGAGATTCGATCATAGGTATCTCCATACCTAGTTTGATCTCGTTACCGACATGCACTCTTTTCTCGTTCCCGTGATATAACATTCTAGTGATCAAATTACTTGCTTGCAAGCTAATCAATGTGATATCACCGAGAGGGCCCAAAGCATATCTATCCGTCATCGGGATGAAAAAATTACACTCTCTATCCATGGGTCTCAACATAACACTTTAGTAGTTCTGAAGCCATCTTTATAATCACTCAGTTACGGTGTGACGTTTGATGTCATCGAGAAACTCTTCCGGTGTTAGTGATTGACATGATTTCATGGTCTAAGGATTAGGATCACTTCGTAAGTTGTTATAGCAATATAAACTCAATGACTTTGATCGTAATGCTATACTTCGGATGAATTTTCATCACAGCATTACACTAATGTTGTGACCTCGTTATTAACAACATCCAATGTCCATGATCACGAAACCTATGATCATCTTGTTAATCAACGAGCTAGTTTATAAGAGAGGCATAACTAGGAACTACCTTTTGTTTATTAAACACACATGTATTAACGTTTTCGTATTAATACAATTATAACATGTAAAATAAACATTTATCACAAATAAGGAATACGATAATAACCACTTTATTATTGCCTCTCGGGCATATTCCCTTCGGTCTCCCACTTGCACTAGAGACAATAATCTAGTTTGAAAACTTTGCGTATTGAACACCTATGGCTTTCTGGTGTTCCATATACGCAACTGCAAGTTGCTAACATAATCTACAGATCTGATGCTTTCAGGTCCGTGTGTATTTGCATGTCTTTGCGTCTCCACGCATCACTCATTCTCCAATGAGATGGCATTGTATAAATTTGGTCTTTTGGTGAGACCTTTAGTTCCTTGGGGTTAAACCATGTCGATACTATTGTCGTACAATATATCTTTAGTGTTAGCCCGTTGCGAGCAACACCTTAGTTTGATAACAAACTACTTGACACAAATTCCCTCCTTTGCTGCTACTATAGCAGTCATATACTTAGCCTTTTGTTGTAGTATTCGTCACAATGTCTTAACTTTGGAATACATCCAAATCCATCATGAAAACTCCTTTCCATTTCATTGTGCCACTCATAGTTTAAATTGAGATAAACTTAATTTGTATCTTGTGACAAAACTAGTATCAATGTAACGCTTTACAATGAACTATTTGTAATTGTTTGTCACCTCGACACAAATATATTCTTAGTTCTTCCAAAAGATCATAAGAATATCCTTACTATAGTCCAATGATCATTTTACGATTCATTCTGGTATATGCTCATAACACTTAGAGCATAAGACATATCTGGATGTGTACATATCATGGTATGATTGATCAAAACATTCTCGTGATTTCACTCATCAAGTGTCAAAGCACTTGAATCTTGTTTCACTTATCAAGTGTCGATACACTTGAATCTTGATTCAATTCCTTTCCATGCAATAAGAACTGTTTCTTGTCGTTTCTATATTGAACTCCTTCAATATCTCATATTTGTACGTTTGGCACAACCATATTGGCGTCACAGTCTATCCACTATAGACATTCACGCTAAATATTCGGGTTTTGCCTAAGTATTTCATCGAAATGAAATTCTTAACCTTTGTCAAGAAGATGTCCTCCACATAATGTATTAGAAATATGTCTCAGCGCTCCCACTTAATTTCTTGCAAATGCAAGCATCTTCATCGTCTCCTGATGAAAACTCCTTTTCATTAAGGTGAAGATTCCAACTCCGCGATGCTTACTTCAACCATTGAAGTTTTCATGCCCTTTTTAGCATCCTTTGAATTAACAAAATCCTTTGGATCGTGTCATGTATACGTCCTAGGTAACCGAACTTTGTTTTGTTTATTCATCTATCATATAACAAATTATATGTAGTGGTTGCTACTTTAATCCGTCCAGACTAAATATCGCTATGAAAGATCAAATCTTGTCATAGTCAACTCCTTGAACATTGTCGTAAAATACTTTACCGATATGTCGACTATTTCATAGATGTGAAACATCCATGTATGTTTCTTTATAGATCCAAATACGACCGATAGGTTTTTACACCTTTTCGGAGGGTCTTCCAAGTTCAAAACTTGATTTATCGTGTATGGACTTATCACGGATTTTATGGCTTCAAGCCATTTGACGGAGTCAGGGCCCATCATCACTTCTTTGTATGTATTCGGTTCATCATTGTCAAACAATACTGATTTACTCTCAAATCTTAGCATTTGATTGTTTAACCGACCTACTTGGTTCAATAGGAACTTAGATCTCTGTGACCACAACCTTTGAGGCACATAAGCTATGAGCATTATGGAAGCCTTCGGAACGATTTCCGGCACTGCGCAACTCAGCACATATAGCTAAGGTTTGTTAACCTTATCAAAGTTCTATTGTCCTCCCACTTAACTTTTACGAAAAAATCCTTCTTCAAGAAACTTCATATTTCAAGCGACAAACCCTTTTGTCCTCGGTGTTATGGAGGAATAACCAATTGTTATTCGAAATAACCTACAAAGACATGCTCATCCGACTTCGGTTGTAAACATCTTACTTATGTTTAGCATACCAAAATTTAAGAAATGACAACTTGGGTTTTACCCCAAACCATAACTTCCATGGTGTCATTTCAACGGATCAAGATGGAGCTCTTTTCAGTGTAAAAGCGGTAGTCTCTAAAGCTTTAATCTTTTAAAACATAATGGCAGTTTTATGAATAACACCTTTGATCCAACCATGTCAAACAAGGTTTCATTACAAATCTCAAACACTCCATACTCCTATGGTGTTTCAGGAGATGTAAATCTAGGTGTTTTGCTAAACTTGCAACTCAAATAAATCCCTTTATGATAAAATCATAATTCATTTATTTTCTTGTTACACTTGTAACTCAAATAAATCCCTTATGATAAAATCATAAACCATTTATTTTCTTGTTACAATGATTTTCACTTCATCTTGAAAGTCTTTGAACATTTTCAAATATTTCACACTTCTTTCTCATTAAGTGAATATTCACTCAAATTTCCGGAGAAAGTATATGAAGTTGAAACCCATCGCTTACGACTACACATAATGGACTACATACATCGATATGTATAAATTCCAATATTTTAGTCGTTCGTTCTTCTTTGGCCTTTGAACGAAGTTTTAATTATCCCGAGGAAAGTCTCACAAGCGTCACTTGATCAAATCAAAGACTCCAAAAATCCATGAAAATGGAGTTTCTTCATGTTTTATTTCCAATATAATTTAAACAGCGATGTCACTTCGTAAGTGATCTTCCAATCATTTGTCTTGCGACATTTTAGCATTAGATTTATGGATGTGATTTCTCCAACTAGATTTGTAAATCATCCATCTAATATGGAATATGGTAATTATTTGAACAACCTTTGTTATCATAATACCTGATTTAAATAAAAATTATTAAAACAAATCTTGAAGTCAAGCTTTGATGTCAACGAGAAATACAAACAACGGTTTGTTTGTTTTCGATGAACATCATCACATATTCTCTTGCTAGTTATTTAGGCCATTGTGGTTTATGAATTGCGTCATTCCGTATGAAATTTCATACCAACCAATTTTGTATCCAATACCCAAGAACCACATTGTTTAACAAGCAAAGAATACAACCATAACCTGTATATCATCTATATACCTAAATTGGATATTTCCAATCTTTTCTTTTCTGCCAAATATATTTTATAGATTCTCTTTCAGCATTTCCTTTTTACTTTTTAAAAGAATCTATCAACACCAAAGTGGCGTCATATACATGACACATAGTCCAAAGCGTGTATATTCAAATAATAATACCTTTGGACTTGCACTTTGAAGTAGATCACCATCATCAAATGATCGGCGTTCTTTCAAAATCCATTCTTTAGTAATCTTTTAGTATAGTAAACACTTTACATACATATTCTATTCATCCTTATCATGAAGACTTTCATGATCAAGCTACTGTAGCTTATAAAGGTGAATCGTGAGTATAATGTTGCTTTCCAAAACCCTTTTGGATGATTAGGATGTCTAGCATCTCCAACCTTTGTAAATTCTCATCCTATATGAGAACACATATTATACTCTATCATATTGCAACCAAAACATTGTTTCAGATATCGTTATATCTGTCACACATGATGGTTTCTGAAACAATTCTTTCAGCTCCTGGATAAACTTGATATTAAAACAATCAAGAATCATGGAGGCAAACATGATACTTAAGATACTAACACTGGAATTTTTACTCTCGAATTAATATTAAATTTCACGGAGTAAATAGAATTTTGTTGAAAGTTTGCAATAGGACTTTAAACTTTAGATTGACACTCAACACAATACGATACCAGTTTGTAAAGTATATATCCAGAATTCTATATTTCTATTATCTCAATTACAACTATGCATAAGGTGGTGAACGAATGCCAATGACTACAACAAATTATGCAAATTCACTTTGATTTAATTTATGATAAATTGAGTTCTACTAATCCAAATTAGAAATGAACTCCCACACAAAAACGACATCCCTCGTGTCTTTTTGGTGATTACATGAACCAAATCCACTACACCAAGTCCGATCATCACGTGAGTCGGTGTAGCTTCAAAGGCGAGCATCAAATGGGCATCATATGTACTATATGACTCATGCTTAACCTTTCGGTCCGTGTTCCGAGGCCATGTCTGTACATGCTAGGCTCGCCAAGTAAGAACCTTAGTATTCGTGTGTGTAACTGTCTTACACCCGAGATATGCTCGTGGATTCAAGTACACCCGATCATCACGTGATGCCTTGAAGCGACGATACATTGTCGGTGCATACTTAAGGAAGAACACATTTTTATCTTGATATCTAAATGAGGGATCATCTTATTATGCTAATAAAACACCAAACAAACAATATAAGATGCAATCAAACATCACATGTTTATTAGTGAAATGATATGGTTCCCGCATATGATCTCTATCATGTGCACCGTGGTATGATCACTATCATATCTTTATGTGTAAATACAAGGTCTATGGAGTTTACACGTTATGTGTGTTGTAAGAGTATCATCTCATACTTCTACTTACAACATCACCATATCATAACACTAGCCCAGCAACAATCTAAACTAGACGCCTCTAATTTATCCATTGCAAATTTTACGTGGCTTAGGGCTTTCGAAGATAGAACCGTTCTTACCTATGAACATGAACCACAACGAGGATAACCAAATTGTTGACAACTCGTTGCAAATTAGATATTGACTATAGTAGAGAGACAGACACCCGCTAGCCACTTATGCAAACTAGTTGCATGTCAAGCGTGGAACGGGTCTCATGTGCGAGGACATGTAAAGTTTGTCCGAGCCGCTTCATCCCACTATGCCACCAATATCCAAAGTACAACTAAGAAGCAATAAAATGATCATCATCGCCCACATACTCATATGTGTACTACCCGTGCAAAGCATCTACGCATAGATCCGGCTCTGATACCACTGTAGGGTTCGCAGCATAGAAAACAAAAAAATTCCTACGATGGGAACAACTAAGTACCAAGATCTATCTACTAGATACAAGCAATGGGTGGATATACATATAGAATACATACCCTCGAAGACCGAATAGTGTTAACGAGGTTGTACTCATGGATGATTTAGACGAACGCTTGCCGATCTCAAGATCGTGATGAAGTCCATCTGGTCCAGACGGTCCAGCACGATCAAGTCCAGCACCTCAAAGCAGTGGTGCATCCGTGATTGCACACATGTACGGGTACCCTGACAACCTCCGCGCCCTCGCTCCAGCGAAGCAGCGGAAGCAACAAATACTTCCAGAAAAAGCCACCAGGAACATGTATCTCGCTGATCCAAGACCATGGGGAAATTCTAAAGGGGGAGAGAGATCCTTCGCGAGGAGGTGCACTTTGAGAGGAGGAGAGGGGGGCCTTTTATAGAGGAGAGGGGGGGAACCCAAGGGGCATGGCACCCAGCCATGGGGGCTGCCCCCACCTCTTCCACATTCATGTGGGTGGAGCTCCCACTCAAAATGAAAAGCCTCCATTCCCATTAAAAAGCCTCCACTCAAAAATCCACTCACATGCATTAAATTTCCACCAAATTTAATACAAGCTCTCGTTTAAATAAAACTCTTTTATTTATTTATTCAGAATTTTGTTAATTACTTTAATTAACAAACATTCACATAAAACCCCTTACAACATTTCAATTTCACATGCAGAACCAGTTTCAGCAATTTCAACCGAAACAGTTTCGGTGTCTAGTGAAATAAATTCCTGCGCTTTCCTTTTTTTTATTTCTCTGGTATATAATTTGCTCTGAATGGTGTCAGTATCCCTTAAGTGTGTCACCCTATGATTCGATAATAATTCTGACATGATCGAGACCCCTCTCTGATCAATAATCAGCAGCGGGACCTGGAGATCTGTACTGACTCCCACACATTCAACGATGACTTCTGTGATCGTGTGAACCTTTTACGCTAGTATATTAATCCCTTTGTTTCACGATATATTACATGTCCGAGATTCGATCATCGGTATCTCCATACCTAGTTTGATCTCGTTACCGACATGCACTCTTTTCTCGTTCCCGTGATATAACATTCTAGTGATCAAATCACTTGCTTGCAAGCTAATCAATGTGATATCACCGAGAGGGCCCAGAGCATATCTATCTGTCATCGGGATGAACAAATTCCACTCTCGATCCATGGGTCTCAACATAACACTTTAGTAGTTCTGAAGCCATCTTTATAATCACCCAGTTACGGTGTGACGTTTGATGTCATCGAGAAACTCTTCCGGTGTTAGTGATTGACATGATCTCATGGTCTAAGGATTAGGATCACTTCGTAAGTTGTTATAGCAATATAAACTCAATGACTTTGATCGTAATGCTATACTTCGGATGAATGTTCATCACACCATTACACTAATGTTGTGACCTCGTTATTAACAACATATAATGTCCATGATTAGGAAACTTATGATCATCTTGTTAATCAACGAGCTAGTTTATAAGAGAGGCATAACTAGGAACTACCTTTTGTTTATTAAACACACATGTATTAACGTTTCCGTATTAATACAATTATAGCATGTAAAATAAACATTTATCATAAATAAGGAATACGATAATAACCACTTTATTATTGCCTCTCGGGCATATTCCCTTCAACTAGAAGAATAACACTATAACTTAAGTATCAAACCATTGACTATTTCTCATCACAATTTCACTACGAACAACATGACTTCTCCCATGTTCTTAAGAACTTAACTAACTACTCACGAGATATCATATGGATCAAGATTAGAGATGATATAATGATAAGTAAAAATCTGAACATGAACAATAATTCAATAGTTCCTCTCAGTAGCATCAACTACAACAAGTAATCAACACCAGGAAAGTTCCCCCTAAGAATTATGCAAGATTCAACCCAATTGTTATAGCGGGATGGAGTGGTGGTTGTAGGGTTCGCAGCATAGAAAACAAAAAAATTCCTACGATGTGAACTATAAACCAAGATCTATCTACTAGATACAAATAACGGACGGATGTATATCCGTAGAGAACATACCCTTGAAGACCGACAAAGCTTAACGAGTTCAAATCGTGGTTGATGTAGACGATCTCTTGCCGATCTCAAGATCGAGAGGAAGTCCTAGCGCCGCAAATCAGCAGCGCATCCGTGCTCGCACACACGTTCGAGGCACCGAGCAACCTCTGCCTCCTCGCTCCAGCGATGCAACAGAAGCACAACTCTTTCTTGCCGAATAGCCACCGGGAACATGTATCTCGCTAGTCCGAGACCATGGGGGATAAATTCTAGAGGGGGAGAGAGATCCTTCACGAGGAGGTGTGAGAGACAAGTGAGGAGGGGGGCTCCTTTTATAGGAGGAAGGGGAGGAACCCCAAGGAGGTGTCCGCCGGCCATGGGGGCTGCCCCCTCCCCTCCTTCATTCATGTGGGTGGACACTCCACTCACAAAATGCCCATTAAAATCCCTCCACTCAAAAGTCCACTCAAATTCCCATTAAATTTCCACCAAATTTAATGCAAACTCTCATTAAATAAAACTCTTTTATTTTTATTCAGAATTTTGTCAATTACTTTAATGACAAACATTCACAAATAACCCCTTGCTAGAATTCTATTTCACATGCATAACCACTTTATGCAATTTCACCCGAAAACCTGTTTCGGTATCTAGTGAAATAAATTCCTGCGCTTGTTCATTCTTTCGGCATGAAACATTTGCTCCAATTGGATGTCGGTGTCTCTTAAGTGTGTCACCCTACGGTTCGTGAATAATGCAGACATGATCGAGACCCCTCTCGAATCAATAATCAGAAGCGGGATCTGGAGACCCATACTGACTCCCACACATTCAACGATGACTTTCTTGTGATCGTCGGAACCTTTTATGCTAGTATCTTAATCCCTTTGTTTCACGATATATTACATGTCTGAGATTTGATCATCGGTATCTCCATACCTAGTTTGATCTCGTTACCGACATGCACTCTTTTCTCGTTCCTGTGATATAACATTCTAGTGATCAAATCACTTGCTTGCAAGCTAATCAATGTGATATCACCAAGAGGGCCCAGAGTATATCTATCCGTCATCGGGATGAACAAATTCCACTCTCGATCCATGAGCCTCAACATAACATTTTATTAGTTCTGAATCCATCTTTATAATCACCCTGTTACGGTGTGATGTTTGATGTTATCAAGAAACTCTTCCGGTGTTAGTGATTGACATGATCTCATGGTATAAGGATTAGGATCACTTCGTAAGTTATTATAGCAATATAAACTCAATGATTTTGATCGTAATTCTATACTTCGGATGAATGTTCATCACACCATTACACTAATGTTGTGATCCCGTTATTAACAACATCCAATGTCCATGATCATGAAACCTTGATCATCTTGTTAATCAACGAGCTAGTTTATGAGAGAGGCATAACTAGGAACTTTCTGTTTGTTTATTAAACACACATGTATTAACGTTTCCGTATTAATACAATTATAGCATGCAAAATAAACATCTATCATATACTTGGAATACACATAATAAACACTTTATTATTGCCTCTCAGGGCATATTCCCTTCAGTCTCCCACTTGCACTAGAGACAATAATCTAGTTACATAGTGATAAATCTAACACCCATTGAGTTCTGGTGTTGATCATGTTTTGCTATAGGGAGAGTTTTAGTCAACGGATCTGCTACATTGAGATCCGTATGTACTTTACAAATCTTTATATCTCCATCCTTGACATGCTCGCGGATGGAGTGAAACCGGCGCTTAATATGCTTGGAATGCTTGTGAGACCTTGGCTCTTTGGCATTGGCAATGGCACCATTGTTGTCACAATAGATCACCATTGGGTCCAACGCGTTTGCCACCACTCCTAGTTCGGATATGAACTCCTTCATCCAAACTGCTTCCTGAGCCGCTTCTGAAGCAGCAACATATTCGGCCTCCGTTGTTGATCCCGCTACCACAGGTTGTTTGGAGCTCCTCCAACTAACCGCTCCGCCATTCATGAGAAATACGTATCCGGATTGAGACTTAGAGTTATCCGGATCGGTGTCAAAGCTAGCGTCGACATAACACTTAGAGACGAGCTCTTCTTCACCTCCGTATACAAGAAACATATCCTTAGTTCTTCGTAAGTACTTCAGGATATTCTTGACCGCTATCCAGTGTTCCGAACCTGGATCCGATTGGTACCTACTAGTCAAACTAATAGCATGTGCCACATCCGGTCTTGTACATAGCATGGCGTACATTATAGAGCCTATGGCTGAAACATAGGGGACTTTGTCCATTATCTCTCTTTCTTCCGCCGAAACCGGACTTTGAGTCTTACTCAATGTCTTGCCTTGCAACATAGGTAAGAACCCCTTCTTACTTCCGTCCATTTTAAACTTCTTTAAAATCTTATCAAGGTATGTACTTTGTGATAGCCCTATTAGGCGCCTAGATCTATCTCTATAGATCTTTATGCCTAATATGTATGACGCTTCACCTAGGTCCTTCATTGAAAATTTGTTGTTTAGATAACTTTTAACACTGTTTAAAAGATCTATATCATTTCCGATCAATAATATGTCATCCACATATAATATCAGAAATGCCACATTGCTCCCACTCACTTTCTTGTAAATACAAGCTTCTCCATAAGTTTGGACAAATCCAAACTCTTTGATCACCTCATCAAAGCGGAGATTCCAACTTCGTGATGCTTGCTTCAATCCATAGATGGATCGCTGAAGCTTGCACACCTTGTTAGCATCCTTAGGATCGACAAAACCCTTTGGTTGTATCATATACAACTCTTCTTCAATATTACCATTGAGAAACGCGGTTTTGACATCCATCTGCCATATCTCATAATCGAAATATGCAGCAATTGCTAACATAATCCTAACTGACTTTAGCATCGCTACGGGAGAGAAAGTCTCATCGTAGTCAACTCCTTGAATTTTTCGAAACCCCTTTGCGACAAGTCGAGCTTTATAGACGGTCACATTACCATCAGCATCAGTTTTCCTTTTGAAAATCCATTTGTTCTCCATGGCCTTTCGGTCGTGAGGTAATTCCACCAAGTTCCAAACTTGATTTTCATACATGGATTCCATCTCGGATTTCATGGCTTCTAACCATTTGTTGGAATTCGGGCTCATCATCGCTTCTTCATACGTCGTAGGGTCATCATTTTCATCAACCATGAAATTCATGATAGGATTTCCGTACAGCTCGGGAGCTGCACGCGTCCTGTTTGACCTGCGAGGTTCGGTAGTACTCTCTTTCGGAGTTTCATGATCATTATCATTAGTTCCCTCTTCAATAAGTGGAGCCAACTCCGGAACAACTTCCGGCGCTGCGCTACTCGCCATACTTTGAAGAGAAGGTTCCACAACCTCTTCGAGTTCTACCTTCCGACTACTCACACCTTTCGCGAGAAACTCTTTCTCTAGAAAGGATCCATTCTTGGCAACAAAAAACTTGCCCTCGGATCTGTGATAGAAGGAATACCCAATAGTTTCTTTAGGGTATCCTATGAAGACGCATTTTTCCGCTTTGGGTTCGAGTTTATCCGGTTGAAGTTTCTTCACATAAACATCGCATCCCCAAACTTTAAGAAATGACAGCTTAGGTTTGTTTCCAAACCACAATTCATACAGTGTCTTTTCAACGGATTTAGATGGTGCCCGATTTAAAGTGAATGCAGCAGTTTCCAGTGCATAACCCCAAAATGACAACGGCAAGTCCGTCAGAGACATCATAGATCAAACCATATCTAATAAAGTACGATTACGATGTTCCGACACACCATTTCGTTGTGGTGTTCCGGCAGGTGTGAGTTGTGAAACAATTTCACACTCTTTCATGTGAGTGCTAAACTCGTAACTTAGATACTCACCTCCACGGTCGGACTGTAGAAATTTGATCTTTCTATTACGATGATTTTCCACTTCATTCTGAAATTCCTTGAACTTTTCAAAGGTTTCAGACTTGTGTTTCATCAAGTAGATATAACCGTATCTACTCAAATCATCCGTGAAAGTAACAAAATAACGATATCCACCTCGCGCCGACACACTCATTGGACCACATACATCAGAATGTATGATTTCCAATAAATCTGTCGCCCGTTCCATTGAACCGGAAAACGGAGTTCTAGTCATCTTGCCCATAAGGCATGACTCACATGTATCAAATGATTCATAATCAAGTGATTCCAAAAGTCCATCCGAATGGAGCTTCTTCATGCGTTTAACGCCAATATGACCTAGACGGCAGTGCCACATATATGCGGATATATCATCATTAAGTTTAATCCTTTTAGCATCAACATTATGAATATGTGTAACATTATCATCGAGATCTAATAGAAATAAACCATTCATCATCGGTGCATGACCATAAAAGATTTCATTCATATAAATGGAACAACCATTGTTCTCGGATTTAAATGAATAACCACTTCGCATCAAACACGATCCAGATACAATGTTCATGCTCAGTGCAGGCACCAGATAACATTTATTCAAGTTTATAACTAATCCCGACGGCAAGTGGAGAGGCAGCGTTCCGACGGCGATCACATCAACGCTTGATCCATTGCCGACACGCATCTTGACCTCACCCCTTGCTAGCGGTCGCTTGTTTCGCAGCCCCTGATTCGAGTTACAAATATTAGCAACTGAACCGGTATCAAATACCCAGGTGCTACTGCGAGCACTAGTCAAGTACACATCAATAACATGTATATCATATATACCTTTGTTTGCCTTGCCGGCCTTCTTGTCTGCCAGATACTTGGGGCAGTTGCGCTTCCAGTGGCCAGTCCCCTTACAATAGTAGCACTCGGAATCAGACTTAGGTCCAACTCGGGGTTTCTTTTTCGTCACTTAATTATGTAGATATAAAATGGATGTTGGACAGTTCTGCCACATATGCGGAGTTTAGATCTTGGAGGTCTGACATGGATGACGGTTTCGCCAAATGTCGTTCTATCAATTCCAAGTTTGGTGGTCGCATTGAATTTGCTCTTGCACACCGGCGTGTGGATCAGACTGTGGCTAGTTGGTGGAAGGAAGAGAGTACCGCAAAGGGCATAACAACACCTAGTTGGGCAGATTTGAAGCAATTTCTGCACAACAGATTTTGGGAGAAGTCCAAGGAGTTGGACAAGGTGGTTAGTTCTAAGGATGATGTACCATTGAGTGGGCTGAATTTGCAACTCAAGAAAGTACAAGGCGATCCTTGCATGGCAGTTGATAGAGGTCAGCGATGGAATTTATTTCAGGCGCAGTGCATGATCAAGGGCAAAGCATGCAAGTTGATGATTGACATTGGTAGCTACTGTAATGGCATTAGCAATGCAGTTGTGGAAGCGTTGGGTTTATCCAAATGGCGTATTCCAGAACCGAGGCATGTTGAGTGGGTCAATAGCTGCGGTACGATAAAGATTACTCACAAGGTGCATGTGCCATTTACAGTTGGTGACTATGTTGATGAGATGGAGTGCGATGTGTTGCCATTGGAGGTATGTGGACTGTTACTTGGACGTCCATGGCAGTATGATTGCAATGTTACTCATGCTGGGAGAGCAAATACATATTCTTTTATGCATGATGGCAAACAACAGACTTTGAAGCCTATGCAGGATGATCACATAAACTCTGATGTGGAGCTGGTGGCACATAAGGAAAAGGTGCGCAAGGCTAAGCCAAAATCTGGGCTAGCCAAGGTGCCGGATGGAGAGCATGATGCGCAGTACGACAATGTTGATATTGCTTCAGCTATGCCTGTAGATGACAAGCCAGTGGGACTTGTTAGTGACAAGCCAGCTGAGGTGCATTCTCTTATTGCTAAGAGGAAGGATGTTGCAACATGTGTTCAGAAGGTTGTTTATGTTGACACAGGTATTCAGACGGATGATATATGTGCTCTTGATGTTCCAGTGCATGTGGTGCAGCGGGGTCACAAGAGCAGTTTTGTTAGCACACCTGTGAGGCGTTTTGTTGGGATAGTAGTGCGGATGCATACATGCAACAATGGACGTGTTCGTCAGTTGTGTGGCCCGGGCATTACTCATCTTTTGTAGGGTCGTGAAAAGCAGGTTCATGTTCAACACCGCAAAGTTCCAGCAAGAGTTGAGAAGAAGAAGACAGTGGCGCCTAGGTCCAAGCTCGTATGGAGACGCAAGGAGGTGCAGCCACCCAGGGTTGTTTCAAGTCAAGCAAGCCGAGATAGAGAATGTGGAGTGGAAGGCAGGCAAGACTTGAAGACGAAGACATCGCTTGATGATTGTGTTCATATCACGCCACCTTTCCGACCCGACCCGCACTCGTTGGGGACAACGCTTCTTGAAGGGGGGAGGATGATATGGGCATGACAGAGGAGGTGCAACCCAATTTTAGGACTCCACCAAGCTAGGCGTGTCTTTGAAATTTAATAAATAGGTTTTATTATTCCTGGTCATGTTTTGGGCCAATTAGGTTTTATTATGTGTGTGGGCTTGGTTTGGGCTTGTCCAACCAAGTCGACTCGTGGCCCATTAGTGGGGCGCACCAGCCCTCATATAAGGAGCTGGTCGAGTTAGGGTTTAGGGAGTTCAACTGTAGAGTCCAAAAATAATATTGTGCTCCATCGTGTATCATCCCTCCGGGGACGGCGATACCATTTATCAGATTCTAGAGATTGCTGCGGAGGTTCTTATGTTTAGCAAGGATTATCGAGCTGTGGTTTTGAGGCGTGTTGTTTATCAATATGTTGCTTGTTGGATTGATTCCTCTTCTTCAGGTTGCGTTCATTGCGTAATTGGGAGATTAGCTACCTGGTTGACTCGCTGTGAAAGATCGGGACAAAACTTAAGGATCATCGGGACGATCCATATCAGTTGGACAATGCCCGCTCCTACGCCAACCATAAGTACGCCATCGTCGCCAAGAAGGATCAGACTATTGCCATGCTAGTGAAGGATCGCCAGTCTCGTCGCCGTCAGCTCGACAAGAAGGAGCGCATCATTGCTCGTCTTCGCCACCAGATCATAGATTTGGAGGAGACCATCCATGAGAGAGACATGCAGTTGGAGGAGAGGGAGAATGCAGGGGAAGACCTTCGTGGAGACCCCTACTCCTATCTCAGTGATGATGATGACTTTCTAGAGGATCAGGCCATGGACTTCTTCACCGATGAGGATGACTTCGCCTTCATCGATGATGATGATGAGGACACCGACTCCGAGAAGTAGCACTTGAGCACTAGCGTTAGTGAGTTGTATTCGGTCCCACTGTATCGTAGTTTCACAAAATGGTTCTTAAAACCATCTATTTTCCTTTGTTGTGGTGTGTGTTGTATCGTGTGCTATGAATGAATGAATGGAAAGCAAGTTGCTAGAAAAATATGAGTTAAACTTCAAAAACTTTACAAAAGCCCAAACCTTAGAAATTTCCCTCTTTTCTCATGATCTATCTCAATCTTCATATGCCTCGCGGAGGAAGCACTTCCTCCCCAGACCCGATGCTACAAATCTTGCAAATGTTGGTTTTGGATTGCGAAGCCGAAAGAGCCGAACGTCAAGCCAACTTAGCTACCCTTCAAAAGATAGATCAGATGTCCAACAACAATCAAGTCCATGGAAATCAGGACAACCATGGATCCAAGCTCAAGAATTTCTAGAACACCAATCCACCCGTTATCACTAAGTCTAAAGAGCCCCTAGATGCAGATGATTGGCTGCAAACCATGGAGAACAACCTAGAAGTTGCATGAGTGGAAAACAACGGGAAGGTATTGTTTGCCACCCACTATCTGGCCGGAGATGCAAGAGCATGGTGGAACAACGTTCGCTCCATGACTGTAGGACAAATGATGACTTGGGAAGAGTTCAAAGTCAAGTTCATCAGAACCCATGTGCCATCGGGTTTGATCAAGAGGATGAGAGATGAATTCAGGGAACTGAAGCAAGGCAGGATGACAGTAGTTGAGTACCGTGAAAAATTCTTGTCATTGGCTACTATGCACTGGATGAGATAGATACTAAAGCCAAGAAGAAGGAGAGATTCCTGAATGGTCTGCATGATGAGATGGAGACAGTGTTAGTCAATATCCCATTTGCTGATATTGAAGCCTTAGTTGACTCTGCCATTCAGATGGAAGGCAAGATCAACCAAACAAATGAAAACCGCAAGCGTCGCATGATGCATCAGCCAGGAACCCGCCATACACCAAAGTATCGCCCCAACCCATCTCCAGGATTTGCCCCAAGAAATAATAGACCCCCGATGAACCGTCCAACCTATCCCAACCGTGGAAACCCAAGGCCCGGAGGAAACAACAATAACCCCGGCAACCCCATCAATTTCAACTGTGCCCCGCCCAAGTTCAACAATAACAATGTCGCCACCAACACCAACACTGCCCCAAGGACTAGAAGAAATGATGTTCCTGTTGCCGCAAAGGACAAATCTCAGGTGACTTGTTATGAATGTGGAACCAAAGGTCACTATTCCAATGAGTGCCCCAAGAAGATTGCCGCAAGCCCCAATGCAAATTCCCCAGCTCAGCAGCAACGTCGTGTTCATCCCAGAAGAAGGTTTGCCCCAAGGAACTCACTCAACCACAACGGCCGTCTCTTTCTCATGCATGCGGAAGAATCCGAAGAAGCGCCAGATGTTGTGTTGGGTATGTTTTATGTTAACTCGGTACTTGCAAGAGTGTTGTTTGATTCTGGAGCATCGCACTCATTTGTTACTGAAGAATTTGCATGCACTATTAAGATTCAACCAACCAAATTGAAGGATGTTATGATAGTTCAAATACCTGGTTCAACCACCAAAGCTAGACAAATTTGCAAGGCCGTACCTATTCGAATCCATGGCATAGATTTTTATGCTAATCTAATAGTACTCAGAACTAAAGGTTTGGAAGTAGTACTAGGAATGGATTGGATGTCCAAACATAAAGGATTATTCGACTATGCTAAGAAATCCATAACCATGACCAGTACAGCCGGAATATCAGTAGAGCATGTATCTGAAACCTTACCCCGCCAATTCAAGTGCAACAAGAGTATAACCCAACCAACCATTGACCAAGTCCGGATAGTCTGTGAATACCCCGATGTATTTCCAGATGTCTTGCCCGGTATGCCCCCAGATTGGGATATTGAGTTTTTCATCGAACTAATCCTTGGAACCAGACCCATAGCCTAGAGACCATATAGTATGAACCCGTCTGAACTAGTGGAGATGAAGAAGCAACTGGATGCTATGCTAGAAATAGGACTGATCCAACCAAGTGTGTCTCCATGGAGATCACATGTCTTGTTTGTGGATAAGAAAGATGTAGGTAACCATTTTGTAACAACCCTAGTTTTACTAACTAATGATTAGGAAATGTTTGTGCATTCATGAGCATCATCATTTAAAATTCCTGCCACAAATAGATTCTCAAAACCCTAAACCCTAGCTTCCCTCTCTATTTGAAATGTATTCAAAAGGGTTTTGCTATATTTGAAAAGTATAAAAAGTTGGAACCCAAATGGTTATTAAGGGTCTCCTTGTTATTTTAAATATTTACAAAGCCTCTTGTATTTTGAATCTATTCAAAATAAGAAAAGAAATTGAAACACAAAGAGAAAGTCAAAACAGAAAAATAAAAATGGTTTCTGAAATAAAACTGATCCTAACTCTATCTGGGCCGCAGCCCAATTCCTCTTCTCTCCTCCCGCACCTCTCTGCCGCACAGCGCAGCTCCCGCGGCCCACGCACGGCCCATCTAGCCCGTACCGCTTCGGCCCCTCTCGCCGTCGTCTTCCTCGCGATAGGGAAGCAGCTTCCTGGCTGCTCCGATGCCGCCTGATGCCGCCGGCTGCTCCGCGATGCCCGCCGCCACCCTGGTGATGGATAAGATAACGTCGAAGCCCTCCTTCCGTCCTCATCCTCTCACTTTCCCCTAGGCTCGCTCCCTCTCTCGATTTCCTCCTATGGACGAACCCTAGCTACACCTCGTCGACTATTTACCGCCGTTCTGAGCCATCCTGTGCCCAGCTGAAGGTTCATCGAGCTCCGCCTTGTCGCCCTGATGCTTCTCCCAAAAGGAATCGTCCCCGATCGCTCGCAAACGTCGCCATCGACTCCGTCTCCCTCGAGCCCCACGACCGCCGCCGTCGATTCGCCGGCTCCCGACCTCACCTCGCCTCCCCGACACCACCACCGCACTCCTGGTGAGCTTCTGGTCCCGTTGGACCTTCTCTTTCGCTTCCTCTCGTCCTGGTTCTTCCTCCCCGCGAGTAACTGCCAGCTCCGTCGCCGCTCGCCATGGGAGACGTCGCTCCGGTGACCAAACCGGGCGGCGCCGCCTCTCTCCTGCTCGCCTGGCTCTGCTTGATCGAACGCCCCCTCCCGCATAGCCCAGCGAGCCCCCTAGCGCCGCCAACCACCACCTCCTAGCCGTTCTTCGACGAGCCCATGTGGCGCCACCGTGGCGTCGACGTGGCGACTGCGTGTGCCTGACATGGGCGCTGACCAGGTCGTGCCTGCGTGGGACTGACGTGTCCCAGACCCCACCTGTCTGTGACTGGGGCTAGACCCAGCCCCAGTAAGAAACGACCCCACCCCTCTGCTGACATCATAATGAAGCAGTAAAGTTAATAAAAGGTTTTAAATAATTCTAGAATTTGATTTAAACATGTAAATTCAATATCTTTTAATTTATAAGTCAGAAAAATACAAATAATATATCAAAATGATCAGAAAAATGAGATCCATCTATTTAAGTTATAATCATGCATTTATAAACAACTTCAATTGCAAGTTTAATTAGAAGAACAAATCAGCCCCTCTCATATGCATCCAGGGTTTTCCCGAATTAGGGTTTATACCCCTCGGGACCCCGATTAAGTTGTCAAGCATGCCTTAGGGTTTTTTCCAACACAGTTCAACTTGTCATATCATCATCCTTGTTTGAGCATTTTGTCGATGCCATGTGTTGATTGTTTCCTTCCTTTCCGGTGTTTGGGTCTTCTCCGGTAGAATACGATATCAAGATCAAGATCGAAGCCCGAGATCAACGCCGTCAAAGCTCGAAGACAAATACTTGACCAACTGTAATCAAGTCAAGTACTAGACGTCCGAAGCTCTGCTTTCTGGATATCAACTGGCAATGGCAAGCGAAGCCCCACACATGATATAGTCCTATGCTTTCAAAGTATTTACATTCTTGCCATGTGCATACGATTCCAAAGTCTTTTATCGATAGATAGAATAATCCTATCTGATTCATGTTTATTTTATAACCTATATTTCCTGATCCACCGCTCCTAGCATAACTAGGGTTTGGTTTGTGAAGCGTTACTAGAGCTGTTACATCTGTTGTGCTTAGCCATGCTTAGCTGTTACCACTGGTCCATCCGGTTGATGAATCAGAGCTGCGAATTAACCTAGTATGACAGGATGATGTGGTAACCGGCTTGCCGCCCTTACTTCCCTTCCGTTTTTCCTTCTTGTCTTTCTTGAAACCAGTGTTCCTATTGATCAACAACACTTGATGTTCCTTTTTGATCTCCACTTTCTGCAGTTTTAAGCATTGACAGAAGCTCGGGGAGAGACTTCTTCATGCCTTGCATATTATAGTTCATCACGAAGCTCTTATAGCTAGGTGGCAGAGACTGCAGAACACGATGGATGCCTAAGTCAATGGGAATCGATATTCCCAAGGACACAAGCTTATCGGCGTAACCCGACATCTTGAGTACATGCTCACTAACGGAGCTGTGCTCTTCCATCATGCAGCTAAAGAACTTTTCTGAAGTGTTGTAGCTTTCTACAGCAGCATGTGTGTCGAAAATCATTTTCAACTCACCCATTGTATCAAATGCATTGCCGTTTTCGAAACGCTTTCGAAGTTCCGGCTCTAGCCCATACAATATGCCGCAATGAACTAAGTTGTGGTCCTCCTGACGAGTCTGATAGACATTCTTCTCCTCGTCAGGGGCATCATCTAAAGGTGGGGGGCCTAACGGCACTTCTAGCACATATTGCTTTTGTGCAGCAGAGAGGAGAATCCTCAAATTCATGGCCCATTCGGTAAAGTTGCTACCGTTCGTTGCTAGTTTCTCTTTCTCCATGAACACATTGAAATTAAAAGCAGGTGGTGCCATCTACAACAGAATTTGTAAAGTTTAGACTAAGTGTATGATAGATTGAGTTCAACTAATCTATATTACGAATGAACTCCCACTCAAAAACGACATCCCTCGTGCCTTTTTGGTGATTACATGAACCAAATCCACTACACCAAGTCCGATCATCACGTGAGTCGGTATAGCTTCAAAGGCGAGCATCAAATGGGCATCATATCAACTATATGACTCATGCTTAACCTTTCGGTTCGTGTTCCGAGGCCATGTCTGTACATGCTAGGCTCGCCAAGTTAGAACCTTAGTATTCGCGTGTGTAACTGTTTTACACCCGAAATATGGTCGTGGATCCAAGAACACCAGATCATCACGTGATGTCTTGGAGCAACGAAAACATAATCGGTGCATACTAAAGGAAGAACACATTATTATCTTGATATTTAAATGAGGGATCATCTTATTATGCTAACAAAGCGCTAAACAAGCAATATAAGATGCTATCAAACATCATATGTTTATTAGTGAAATGATATGGCTTCCGCAGATGATCTCTATCATGTGCATCGTGGTATGATCACTATCATACCTATATGTGTAAATCCAAGGTCTATGGATTTTACACGCTATGTGTGTTGTAAGAGTATCATCTCATACTTCTACTTACAACACTACCATATCATAACACTAGCCCAGCAACAATCTAAACTAGACGCCTCTAATTTATCCATTGCAAGTTTTACGTGGCTTAGGGCTTTCGAGATAGAACCATTCTTACCTGCGAACATGAACCACAACGAGGATAATCAAATTGTTGACAACTCGCTTGCAAAATAGATATTGACTATAGTAGGAGAGACAGACACCCGCTAGCCACTTATGCAAACTAGTTGCATGTCAAGCGTGGAACAGGTCTCATGTGCGAGGACATGTAAAGTTTGTCCGGGCCGCTTCATCCCACTATGCCACCAATATCCAAAATTACAACAAAGGAGCAACAACATGATCATCATCGCCCACATACTCATATGTGTACTACCCGTGTAAAGTATCTACGCATAGATCCGGCTCTGATACCACTGTAGGGTTCGCAGCATAGAAAACAAAAAAATTCCTACGATGTGAACTATAAACCAAGATCTATCTACTAGATACAAACAATGGGAGAATGTATATCCGTAGAGAACATACCCTTGAAGACCGACAAAGCTTAACGAGTTCAACTCGTGGTTGATGTAGACGATCTCTTGCCGATCTCAAGATCGAGAGGAAGTCCTAGCGCCGCAAATCAGCAGCGCATCCGTGCTCGCACACACGTTCGAGGCACCGAGCAACCTCCACCTCCTCGCTCCAGCGATGCAGCGGAAGCACAACTCTTTCTTGCCGAATAGCCACCGGGAACATGTATCTCGCTAGTCCGAGACCATGGGGGATAAATTCTAGAGGGGGAGAGAGATCCTTCACGAGGAGGTGTGAGAGACAAGTGAGGAGGGGGGATCCTTTTATAGGAGGAAGGGGAGGAACCCCAAGGGGGTGGCCGCCGGCCATGGGGTCTGCCCCCTCCCCTCCTTCATTCATATGGGTGGACACTCCACTCACAAAATGCCCTTTAAAATCCCTCCACTCAAAAGTCCACTCAAATTCCCATTAAATTTCCACCAAATTTAATGCAAACTCTCATTAAATAAAACTCTTTTATTTTTATTCAGAATTTTGTCAATTACTTTAATGACAAACATTCACAAATAACCCCTTGCTAGAATTCTATTTCACATGCATAACCACTTTATGCAATTTCACCCGAAAACCTGTTTCGGTATCTAGTGAAATAAATTCCTGCGCTTGTTCATTCTTTCGGCATGAAACATTTGCTCCAATTGGATGTCGGTGTCTCTTAAGTGTGTCACCCTACGGTTCGTGAATAATGCGTACATGATCGAGACCCCTCTCGAATCAATAATCAGAAGCGGGATCTGGAGACCCATACTGACTCCCACACATTCAACGATGACTTTCTTGTGATCGTCGGAACCTTTTACGCTAGTATCTTAATCCCTTTGTTTCACGATATATTACATGTCCGAGATTCGATCATCGGTATCTCCATACCTAGTTTGATCTCGTTACCGACATGCACTCTTTTCTCGTTCCTGTGATATAACATTCTAGTGATCAAATCACTTGCTTGCAAGCTAATCAATGTGATATCACTGAGAGGGCCCAGCGTATATCTATCCGTCACCGGGATGAACAAATTCCACTCTCGATCCATGAGCCTCAACATAACACTTTATTAGTTTTGAATCCATCTTTATAATCACCCTGTTACGGTGTGACGTTTGATGTTATCAAGAAACTCTTCCGGTGTTAGTGATTGACATGATCTCATGGTCTAAGTATTAGGATCACTTCGTAAGTTGTTATAGCAATATAAACTCAATGACTTTGATCGTAATGCTATACTTCGGATGAATGTTCATCACACCATTACACTAATGTTGTGATCCCGTTATTAACAACATCCAATGTCCATGATCAGGAAACCTTGATCATCTTGTTAATCAACGAGCTAGTTTATGAGAGAGGCATAACTAGGAACTTTCTGTTTGTTTATTAAACAGACATGTACTAACGTTTCCATATTAATACAATTATAGCATGCAAAATAAACATCTATCATATACTTGGAATACACATAATAAACACTTTATTATTGCCTCTCAGGGCATATTCCCTTCAGTGGTGATGGTGCTGGTGGAGATGATGGTGAGGATGAGGATGATGATGATCCCGATGAAGTATACTTGATGACGGTGTTGATGGCGATGATCTCCCCTCTCCGGAAAGGAATTTCCCCGGTAGATTTCTGCTTGCCGGAGAGCTCTTTCTCTCTCTGTAGTTTTCGCCACGCATAGGCGGCGAAATCCTTATGTGGTCGCTCGAGTCTTAGGGTTTCGGGGGATGATATAGGCGAAAGGGCGATGCCAAAGGTGGGCCAGGGTGGCCACACCACCTGGTGGCGTGGCCTAGGGGCGCGCCAGGGGGTGGTGTGGGCCCCCTGTGGTCCATCTCCACTTCCCCTTCTGAATTCCTTCGTCTTCTAGGAAAATAAGAACTTCTATATATTTTTTGAAATTTTCTGATCTTCGCGAATATTGCATCTAGACAACGCTTTTTCCATGAGAATCATGACTCCCGCAGTTCATCCTCCAAAAATCATCAAACATGCAAAATAGATGGAATGGCATAAGTATCATCTCTTAATATGAAATATATCAATGAATAACAGTAAATTATGATATAAAATAGTGATGCAAAATGGACGTATCACCCACCGTTGAAGGGGCTTTTCAACCTCCACCCAAATTCTCACCCGAAGATCAGCACCAATGGCGATCCCATTCTCATCGATATCCTTCTTCACAACCTCTCCAACTTTTGGGGCAATACGATCAATCGAGGGAGGCCTTCTCATATTGAAAGGCAGATTTAGAACTCCCGCCCACAATAACATCTTGTCAAACACAATGTCTAACGGTCGAGCATTAATCTCGAAATTTTTCAGCACCACACCATGTTTCCCCACCATCCAAGGAGAACCATTCCAGATCCGGTCCCTCTCCCGGCCACTTTCTAGAGTCGTGATGAACATGTTATCTCCGATCAAACTGAACTCCAATCCCTTCGGATTACCCCATGAAGGCCTCAGTGCTTCCTTGATTGTGTCAATATGAAACCGTTTGTTGCACAAAACCTTACCAGCGAGAGCCCATTGCGGTCCCGCATCACTATTTTCACCATCCTCCACGATCACTTCCTCTGTGATATTCATCCTGCAAAGCATCTTGGCCATGCTTGCTTTCTCCTTGGCACCACTCCCCGATGCCTTATCCCCCATGGAATCCATGAACTCACCCCCTCAAAGGAGCCTCCAGAAAAGATCTGCTGACGTGCTGAGTGGAAGATCACCCTAGTTTCACCTAGATCGCCACGGCCGCCGTCTGTCCACTCGAAACCCTAGAAAAATGGTTTGGGAAAAAACTTCTCTTGTTGCGCGCGATTGGTTGCTTCATTTTGACGGTTTGTCATATTTTTTGTATATTTTATTTTATTTCTTTCTTCTTTTATGCATTTTTAGATTTCTTCAATTGAACAAATTTCAAATTTGAATATTTGTCAAAATTAAAGAACTAAAATATTTTCCAAAACAAAACAATTTTTAAATTTGAATAATTTTCGATTTTAACCTTTCTCAACATTTGAACAAATTTCAAAGCTGAACTATTTTAAAATCTACATTTTTAAAATTTTAAAACTCACAAAAAAACATGAAAATAATACCTGGCTTACTGGGTCGTGATTGAAGCGACCCATTATAGGCGCCCCAGTCTAGTATGTGTGCTTTATTTCCTCTTCGGCCTGTGCTGTTTGCTCAATAAGCAGGCCCACGGGCTGGAATAAACCACACGTTGGATAAATTATGTCTACGCGCTTGCTGCTGGTCTATCAATAATCAGAAAATCGCACTAGAATGGGCCAACTAATCATTCGTACAGAGAGAACCCAGCGAGTTTCTCCAGAACGAGAAAAAGGAGGTGGCTCCACCGCGGGATCGCTTGAGAGGAATTTCCCTATCTACTCTAGAAAAAAGAGCAGAATTTCCCTAAAAATAATAAAAAATCTCACGCCAGTCCCTAAAAAAAAGGTTCACGCCAGAAAAGTCGGGAGCTCCTCTCGTGCGTTCAAAAAGAAAGGTCGCGAGCACGTTGAGGCTGCTCCCTCCCACCATCGCACGTGGTGGATCGGACGAGCAAAACCATGGAGAAAAATTTATCAACACCGTTTCGCAAAGCTAAATCTGCCGGTCCATTTCGCTCTTTGCCCTCGCATCATCACATGCCGCCGTATCGTTCCGCGGGACCTATAGGATCCACGTTTAATAATAAGCCAAAGCCCAAAGGGACGTACTAGTACTAGTTGCGAGCGGCGATTCGTCATTCCAGCTGCGCCGGTCGGCGCCAGAGCGCAGGCACTTGATCAGGGCCGCGGTGCAAGCCTGGCGATCATGCACCGTACTACGCCGGAACGACACGGGAGGACAGTTTTGACGGACGGAACTCCGTTGCCAGCTCGGCTCGGCTGCATGCACGATACTAGCATCTGCTGTTTGGGTGGGGTACCTGTACCTCCCGATGCCTGATGCATGCGCGACTCTGCTGAACCGTTCGGCCGAGTCATGCGCATGGCGACTCTCGCAGCAAGCACACACAAGCCTCGTGATCTATTTCTCGCCATAGCCTTCAGATAAGAAACGAGTACGTGCTTCCTTTATCCTTGCAAAAAAATAAAAATAAACTGGCGCAAACCGGTGCCGTACGTGTGTGTGCGCACCGACGAGCCGGGCGTGCCCGCGTGACGTGTGCGTGCGCGGGCGGTGCGGGGACGGATCGGAGGACATGTGTTTGCACAGGGACTCATGTTGGCTTGTTCGGTTGTTCCGACGCGAACCGTAGCACGTAGAAGCAGCATCGTGGAGAGTGACTTGCAGCAACACGCCAAGCCAAAGGCCGGTGCCGTTTTTTCTCATTCTCCTTCTCTCTCTTCGTTGGGAAACCGACGGTTGACGCTTTCGGCAGAACGGAGGAAAAGAACAGAGCAAGCCTCGATCGACATATAACATGGCAAGGACGCGTCGTGGACCATCATGCACGCTGTTACTATGTGTGGTCGCCATCTTTGTCTGCATAAACTGCAAATTATATATGCTGAAACTGTCCATTTCTATTTATGTTATTGCCTCCAGATTTTAAACAGCAAAAGTGTTAAATTTACTACTCCCATGCCCTAAAATAAATGATTGATGTGAGTTTGTTAGATTTACTTGTATCTAGACATATTTTAGTACTCTCTTGGGCCCATATTAACTGACTTTGATTTGTCAAATTTTGGATGAACCTATATACTAAATAGTGTCTAGATTCATCCAAATTTTGACAAATTTAAGGCAATTAATATGGGTCGGAGAGAGTATATAGATACATATGAATTTAGAAAACTCTAATCACTCTTTTTTAAGACGGAGGGAGTAGTTGTTTTATTCGGTTTATTGACGCGTGTAGACGGTCCAATTGTTACTCCCAACCAAAATCCGCTTGTCAGACCAGAGAAAATGTACCCCTCCTAAAATATAACCTTTTAAGTCTTTTTTAAACACATTTATTTAGATGTGCAGGTTTAATTATTTTTCTCTCAACATAGACACTAAAGACGTTTAGATGCATGTCTTCTGAAAAACGGCTAAAAGATCTTGTATTTTGAAAATAAGTGAGTACTAACTAAAGTATTATCTAAACATGCTTACTTACTTACTCCTTCTGCCCTCAAATAGATGTCAGAATTTTGTCTAAATTCATATATATCTATACATTAAAACGTGTAGATATCTATTTTGAGACGAGACATAGAGAGTATATGATCTCTGTGGAACAAGCGTATGCAAGTTTTTAGTCCGTGTTTGCCACCACAATGAATTTTACCCATTTTTCAAAAAAGAAAAGGCTATTAAAGCGTTTGTTTGTTCTATTTTCTCATACTTTGGTACTGCGTGATTTTCTATAACAAATATCGTTTGCTTTCTATGAGATTACCTTTTCAAAGCCGTGGTAACACAACTAAATGTTTGCCTTATCATTCGCAGAAAATATTGTTTACATTATCTTATGATGGCTACCATTTCTGGCTTAATTTTCAAAAAAAAAAATCCTCCTTTTTCCCTTTTTTTTTTCGAGTTTTCCTTTTATATCCATTTTTTTTCGAGGGATTTATTGTTCCACATGTTGCTTACCTTTTCCAATGTCTTAACCCCGAGGAAACCTAAATCGAAGACGAAATAATAAAGAATAAATAAACAAAAGAAACAACAGACCCCACCCTTACCTCCTCTCCTCGTCTCCGCCACTTCCCCCTGCGCCTCCCGCCCCCACGAAATCTGGAACTTCCCGGACGCCATTGCCCACCTTTTCCCTCGAGCACAAGGAAAGCACGCCACAGGGAGGAGGGGGTGGTGGAATTACCGTGACCAATTCGGAAGGTATCTTTGTCCTCCTAACCTTCCCCCTATCTATGCTGACGGCGCGAGCGATCTGTACATTATTTTCTGGGGTTCCAACTAGCGACCTTCCTGATCTGAAATTTTGCTGCAGCTGCGCTGTAGGCGGATAGAGTCGGGCCGCCGTGAGAGGAAATGTCCGGTTTCGTGGGGGTCGTCGTTTCCGATCCCTCGCTGCAGGGGCAGTTCACGCAGGTCGAGCTCCGATCGCTCAAGGCCAAGGTGACGCCCAAATCCACGGTTTCCTTTACTCCTCTGCACGGGAAAACCACAATCGCATATTTTCCTCTACCAGCTCCGCTCCAATTCGAGGTTTCTGTTTCGTTGGGTTGCAGTTCGTGTCTCTAAAGAGGGACTCAGGCCATGTCACCACCAAGAACCTCCCGGGGCTGATGAAGAAGCTGAGGGGACTCAATGAAGTGGTCTCCGAGGAGGAGATCGCCGCTTTCCTGTCTGAGTCGTACCCCGACAGCGACCAGGAGATTGAGTTCGAGTCGTTCCTCCGGGTACCATCTCGGCGATTCTCTGAGTTCTTGACTGTTACTGATTTTCTGTGGAGGGGAAGAGTATGTCATTATCTTACAGAATTTTGTTCGAATGGGGAATTTGGTGTGGTGTTTTTGCAGGACTACCTGAATCTGCAAGCAAGGGTGAGCGCCAAGGAGGGAGGTGCCGCCGGCACCGGTGGTGGGGCTAGCCGCGGCAAGAACTCGTCATCGTTCCTCAAATCTACTATCACTACGCTGTTGCACAATCTCAACCAGGCAGAGAAGTCTTCATATGTGGCGCATATTAACACTTACCTGCGTGAAGATCCATTCCTGAAGAAGTACTTGCCAATCGACCCATCAGGCAACCAGCTATTTGATCTTATTAGAGACGGTGTTGTGCTCTGGTGAGATGGCTTTCTAGCTAGCTGCAGGGCACATGCCCATTCACTCTTGGAACAGAAATTGTCTGCTAGTCACAGCTGATGTTAATTCATTGATTGATCTTTTGTCAGTAAATTGATCAATGTGGCTGTACCGGGGACCATTGATGAGAGGGCAATAAATAAGAAAAGAGTTCTTAACCCATGGGAGAGGAATGAAAACCACACACTGTGCCTCAACTCTGCCAAGGCCATTGGATGTACTGTTGTCAACATTGGTACCCAGGATTTAGTGGAGGGAAGGGTATGTCATTGTATTCCACACTTTGATATATTTTCTTTTTGCTCATGATGCAGTGTGATTGATCTAAAAATGTTACCGGTATCTAAACATTTGCCATGAGCTGAATTATTTGTCTTCCTTTAATTCTCTCATGTCCTGTGTGGTGTTTGATAATTTTTTATCTGATGAACTGATATGTAAATATAGGCATAAATACTCTTGTCATTACTAAATGTTGTGTATCATTTGTGCTTCTTCAGTATATCACTTACTAGTATTCTCTTCCTTATTTCTTTGCTCACTTGTTGATTGCTCCATGTGCTCTTCTCATATCCAGATGTTTTAGCCACCTTCCCTTAGGGACAAAATGTTCCTTATTTCTATATTCATTTCTATAAATTTCACTTGATAAAATCAATGGTGACTTACAACATACTTCTATTGTTTTTGGCAGCCTCATTTAGTTCTTGGATTGATATCTCAAATCATAAAGGTAAATATTGAGTTGAATTTTGCATTTGAACGCAATTAAATGGACAAGTAATGGTTGAACTCTGGCTTCCTCACATAAAGAGTTGCTTGCACTTGTTCATCAGATTCAACTTTTGGCTGATCTTAATCTCAAGAAGACACCACAGTTGTTTGAACTGTTTGATGACAGCAAGGTAAATAAAAGCATTCTACCTTTGTTCCATCTCCTACTCTACACCTTTGCTCAAAACCAGATCTGTTTTAATTCATGTTGTGCAGGATATAGATGAAGTTCTGAGCTTGTCACCAGAAAAAATGCTACTAAAATGGATGAACCATCATCTGAAAAAAGCTGGCTACAAGAAAACTGTTAACAATTTCTCTTCAGATGTGAAGGTGCGTATGACAGAAAATGTCACAACACATACTAATCACTTAATTATGTACAATCTTGATACACCTGCAATGATACCAGGATCTGCCTAAATCCATTGGTAGATCTTATTGTTTACTCCCTCCGTTTCAGGGCTTAAGGCGTCCTCGTTTTGCGTGTTTTTTCTTTGACGAAGAATTACTCTAAATACGTAAAGAGTTTTGGTATAAAACTAGTACCACTGGAAAGTATTTTTCAATACGAATCCAACGGTACTAATTATGTACAATATAATCAAGATTTTGTTGTTCAATTCTTTCGGTCGAACTTTGCTTTGGAAAGCGTGTGCGCCTTAAGCCCTGAAACGGAGGTAGTATTTAAGTTCTGTGGAAAAGCAATGGCCAGCTTTGCAGGTTGCCCATTATCTATGAGCCATTTTTCACGGTTGTATTTTTTCTTCATTTTATGTAATAGGTGTTGGTTTGTCGACCTGTACTTGATCCGGCATTATTTTGTTTCTTTTCATGCTTCTCTTCTTGCTATGTTCAACTTGGATGGTCACGTGAGTTAGTTCTGTACAGGATGGTGAAGCATATGCTTATCTTCTGAAAGCTCTTGCTCCAGAGACCTCCCCTGAAACAACAATGGAGACTAAGGATCCCGACGAGAGGGCAAAAATGATACTAGATCAAGCAGAGAAGTTGGACTGCAAAAGATACCTTACACCAAAGGATATCACTGAGGGTTCTGCCAACTTGAATCTTGCATTTGTTGCACAAATATTCCACCACCGGTAAGTTCTGACTCCTGTTTCTGAAAGGTTCTAGAATTTTAATATATGAGTAAAGCCGTATATACTATTTTCGCTAAAGATTTTTACTGTTAAATGTTCATAGATTGAATTCTGTCATTCCATGATGTGCAGGAATGGTCTAACTAGTGACGTTAAACAAGTAACACTCACGCAGACAGCAACACGTGATGATATTTTGGTTTCCAGAGAAGAAAGGGCCTTCAGGATGTGGATCAACAGCCTTGGGGTCGAATCATACGTTAATAATGTTTTTGAAGATGTTCGCAATGGGTAACAAGATTATTTTCATAATGTCTTGTGTTTATCAAATAGAGAGTTCATAATTTAGTAGATATTCTCTTGCAGATGGGTACTTCTTGAAGTGCTTGACAAAGTTTCTCCAGGATCTGTCAATTGGAAGTTAGCATCAAAACCTCCAATTAAAATGCCATTTAGGAAACTGGAGAATTGCAATCAAGTTATTAAAATCGGGAAGGAGCTAAAATTTTCATTAGTAAATTTAGCTGGGAATGATATTGTTCAGGGAAATAAGAAATTGATAGTTGGTGAGTTCGAATGCATGTCAACTTTTGTAGATGCTAATGCACTGGCCTTAATAATTTGTTCGATACATAATTGTACCTTTTTGTATGTCTTTCAGCACTCCTGTGGCAATTGATGAGATTTAATATCCTTCAGTTGCTAAACAGACTGAGATCCCACTCCCAAGGATCCCAAGGAAAACAAATTACTGACGCGGATATACTAAACTGGGCAAACAACAAAGTGAAAGCTTCAGGAAGAACATCTCGTATCGCAAGCTTCAAGGTGACCTTAATTTCCATATCCTTTACTTGTCTATATCAAAAGCTCCTGCTGTTCATTTTTCCATTCTGTTTTTCTCTTCAGGACAAGAGCTTATCAAATGGAGTGTTCTTCCTCGAACTTCTTAGTGCAGTCCAGCCAAGGGTTGTGAACTGGAAAGTAGTTACAAAGGGGGAAGCCGGTCTGTTCTTGGTCCATATGTGCTATTTCATGAATTGGTTCAGATTAATGATGTACGCCTTCTATAAAAAGAAGTGCTGTAGTATTTTCTGATAAGACACTTTCTTTTGATCTTACAGATGATGAGAAGAAGCTAAATGCTACATATATCATCAGTGTTGCAAGAAAGCTGGGATGTTCTGTCTTCCTACTGCCAGAGGACATTATAGAGGTAAAGGGCTAAATGCTATAGTATCTTCATCTCTGACAGTTGTAAATCCTTTTTGTTGTTTTCTGAATGCAGTTTATGTTTGTTGATCGAGAAATGAAACCGAGGTCGTGTTGTTTATATCATTGGTTTTTGTTGTTTGAACAGGTGAACCAGAAGATGATCCTAACTCTTACTGCTAGCATTATGTACTGGAGCCTACAGAGAACGCCACTATCACAATCTGATATGTCTGAACCATCGGAGCCATCTAGTATGGCTTCTGATGTTGCTTCTGATATTGGTTCGGAGGATGGCGCCTCAACAGCAGCACCATCTGAGTGTGAAGAGGTCAACTCGTTGTCTGACGGTATGTCCAACCTCACCACAGATGATGCTACCTCGAATGCTCCACCTGCAGAAAACGGAAATGGCGAAGCAGGATCCTGATGATTATATGTCCGTGGTCGTAGCTCTGTCCATCATTAGTTCTATACAAGGATTGGTTGGTGCTTGCGTGATGCTCAAAGTTGCTTGCTACCAGAAGTGAATTTTTCTCCTGCTTTCCAGGTAGCATAATAGGTACACATACAGATTTAGACGTAGCCGCTGTTTGTTCATTGAATTTTGCTCTGCTTGATAGTACTATACGAGGGTAAGAAATACACACAGAAAAAACCATAGACATGGGCCACCGGCCGGGTGGCCATTTGCTGTACACTCTTTTAGTACACTTTGATGTCGAAGCTCCTTTACCCAACCTGTGTCTTGTCGGTCCATGTGCTCGGTTTTTTCTCAACTTGTACTGCTTTGGCCATTACCGTTTGTACTAAACTGTCGCTGCTGTGGACCATGCGTGAGCTGTACATAACATATTCAAGGAATTTCTGGCATGTCAAGGAATTATTGTACGCGTTGTAGTATCTTTGTTCATTTGCGTGAAATGTGACATGTCGGATGTTCGCTCACTATTTGTATGTCTGGCACGAAAGGGATGGATGTATATATGTGGAACAAAAAAAGGGGCAAGAACTGAAATGTATTTAGGTACACCCTGTTTGCATGGTACTCCCTCTGTTTCAGGATATAAGATGTTTTAGCTTTGTAAAGCAAATGTATTTAGACTTGTTTTGTTTTAGTATGTAGGTTTACTTAACTTTGTGTGAATCTAAACACTAAAAGAAGTCTAGATTTATTTTTTCACAAACCTAAAATATCTTATATTTTGAAACGGAGGGAGTGAGTATAATGCATTGGAGAGCAGACGAGGAGTATTTTTTTTCTTCGAAAAGCAGATGAGGAGTATCTGCTAGTATTTGTTTTTTCTCAAGAAGAGGATGAACCCTGTTGAGTTTCTTTCAGAACCCCCATTTAAAAGGGATAAATAAACACACATGCTTGTACCAGCATGAGACCCGGCATGTGCCCACTACACCGGAACTTCCACATGGACAATGGTAGCATTTGGAAATTATCATCTGTTTTTATTTTTTCTCGAGATACAATACAATACAACGGAGCTGCGGAAGATGACGCCGAAATGACGAGTCGACGAACTGCGTGTGCGTCTTCCAATGAAGCTGCAGCTTCTGGCAGGCATACAGACAGATAGTGATACAGGGCCAAGACCACCACCAGCGGAGGCAGAACAAGGCTCTGGGCTCCATGCCATTTCCTCTCCTCCTTAATACCCATTGCTCCCGGAAGTCAAGTACTCCGTATCAAGTAAAGGCAGCCCTCTGCAAGCCACCACCACCGCCCCACCCTCCCTACACCGCAAACTCCCCGCTCTTCCGGTGCACATGGAAGCCAAGCTGGAACCTGATGCTTCCTCCGCTCCTCCTCGTCCTCATGGAAGTAGCTTCCCGGTGGCCTCGGTTCCCGGGTTCCGCCATTGCCGGCGATGGAGGGTAGCCGACGCGGCGACGTGGTAATTGGACCGGCCTTTACTATTCGTATCATCGGCGGGGGCATACATGGGGCAGGCCAGGCATTTGATCTTCTTCTACCTTAGTATCTTCCTTCTCTAGCTAGCTAGTAGTAGTTCACTAGGAGTAGTAGTTACTAGTTAGTGATCTCTCGCTCTTCGCTTTTAGCTTCTCTCTGCAGACGACGACATCGTCGTCGTTGCAAATGTAGAGCGGTGCGGATGGATAATATTGATCTGTATCTTTTCTTTCCCTTGGAAAGAAATCGTGTGATGATGATTCTTTTTTTTTTGTTCTTCCTCCTCCGCTCTGTTCGTTTATTTGCCCGTGAAAGAAAATCTTCTCTTTCTTCGCTTGTAGTACTAGCTGTACTCGCATTGCAAACCGACGATCGGGCGCACAGTGATTAAGCAGCTAGCAAACTGAGTTCTCGTGCTTGTTCGATTCGCGCGCCCGCTGCCGGAAACAGTAGGCGCGGCATGCACAGTGCTCGTCACTGCGGCCATCGGGCGGGCTACAGTGAGCGCTTTGGGTAGCAGCAGGCAGCCGTGATCGAAGAAGAAACAACCAGGGGACACATGTTTGTGGACAGAGAGAACCTAGCTCCTCCTCTGTCTCGTTCTTTTTTTGCTTGTGCCACAAAAAAAAAATCGTATACACTGACATAGTAGTAGCAACAAAGAGCATCTCGCATCTCTTGGCCGGCAGTCCGGCATGCATGGTACCAAAAACCAACAGTGTCTGTTCATTTATCTGTCTCTTTGCTGTAGTACGAACGAAGCGATAATAATCTGTAATGGCGATGCTATCTGTGTACCATATGAATGCCATTTTGATGGAATGGCATAGCGTGTGTGTACGAGTCTCGTGAGGGATCACGCTTGCTGCATGCATGCCGCGCCGAAACGCCAAGCTCGTTTTCTGCCGCTTGCTCTAGCTTACTTGAAGACTGAGCTGGTAAAGACTAGCTAGGACGCCAAGCTCGTTTTCCGCCGAAACCCACATAAGTTATGGTCGCGTTGCGTTACTCTAGTCCTTGCGCGGACAGGCCGGCCAAAACTAGCTAGGACCAGCGGCGCTCTCTCTGCACTGCATGCCATGCCATGCCAACGCCATGCCCGCAGTCAACAGTGCACGCAGCAGCGGCAGCCTAGACAGGAGGAGGCTCTACCTATAAGCCCCGCCCCACACGCGTATAGGCCGGGGATGGGGAGACGACGAGGAGCGCGCGCGGACACAGCCTCCGACGCCACGGGCCACATTTTGTCCGGTTCCGCGCGCATCGCACCGTGAATTCTGGGTGTCGTTTCGTTTAGGGAAAAACGAGATGTGTGTGCCTGTACGTGTGGTACCTGCGGCGGGTTCCCGTGATCGATCGGGTCCTGTATTGCTGCCAATCACGCATGCTAAACTTGCCGAGACATGGTGTGGTTAGTAGTATGTTCTAGGGCTTTGTTTGCAAGAGAAGATATGGCTTCAGAAACGAGCACGCACTGTTGACACGGTTCCTTCACGAGATGCGTGTGCAGTCTGCTAGTTGTTGTTTCCTGGGGTGTGTGATATTTTGTTGAGTGTGCCATTGCCTCTTGTCTCGGATCTCGGCAATTACCTAAGGGTGATGCCACCACCCAGGCTCGTGGGTTACTTAGTTCTTGTAAGAAGTTAGGTTTGGAGCCAATCGGGCTACCTCTATTCCTCTGTCCTATCGGTGGTGCCGCTCATAATGCATATCGAGTCTAAAGGGTGGGACATTTATATAGACCCCAAATTTCAGATATTTTTATCTGTTTCCAATTAGGACTCGGACTCGTGACTTGTTAAACCAAGTACAATCATTAACAGTCAGTTACCAAGCCTAATATTGTTAATCAATATGGTCCCAAACACGCATGTGTGAGTCATGAACTCAAATTCAGAACCGGGAGGCTTTAACAATCCATAGATCCAATCCTATACACAACCTGACATTCCACTCTATACTGTTCTCGGGTATAATTTCGGTGTATTCATATAAACTGTGTTCGAGTATAACCGTACCGGATTCCGGCTTCCTTAAGTATATTTCCTTAAGTACAATTCCACATCAATTATTCCATGTTAATTCCATGAATACTTCCACATTGAGGTTTTGATTCCAGGAGTATAACAATATAGTGCACGTATAAAATATTGCAAGACACAAATTCCTACATCTCCCACTTGGCTGAAAATATTTTTATCCAACAAAGTGAATTCCCATGCTATTAACATGGTCAAAATATAATTCCTTCCCTCCATACATTCACGTTGCATATAAGCCTTGTAACCTTTGGAGTCATATTATCACAAAGTAACAGGTTATGATGCTCCTTCCATGACCATAATTCCTTTAGCTACATGTCTTCCTCTCGATGCTTCAAAGCAACAAAGTATTCATCTTTCATAACAAAAGAACATTTAAATCATGTTTATTTTCAACACTTTAAGGACCTACAAACAATAAATATCAAAACATAACATAAAAATATGTTACCTTTCATGGAGATCCTCTTGCCAAAAAAAAGTTGTGACCGTCAAAATATAATGAATAATCCATGATTACTTGACATTACGCCATACGAATTTCTGATGATTCTAGCAATATTTCCTGGTTTCTCCTTACCCTTGCTAACAATTCCAACAAGGTTAACTTACCATGCTAATCAAAATGACAATAGTTCAAGTGGCATGACTAAGATCAGGTCGCACGAATAAAGTTCCAAAATAATCATTGGATAATAATTATTCTTCCTTTTTTCTCGGGAGTTTAAACAAAATTTCTCGCAGAGTATAATTCCCTTTACCAAAGGTACTTGACAGGTTTGCAATTTTCATAGAAAACATT
Organism: Avena atlantica; assembly: GCA_910589765.1. Taxonomy (NCBI): domain Eukaryota; kingdom Viridiplantae; phylum Streptophyta; class Magnoliopsida; order Poales; family Poaceae; genus Avena; species Avena atlantica. Next base: position 194,960,301 of record OU342738.1, on the reverse strand, counting down.
TCAAAATATTCTCTATGTAATTCCACTCCCAACACAAAGGAAGTTTTGAAGATACCTTTCATATGAAAGATAGAGGATAACCAAGCTTTCACTTCCATCAATGTGATATTTATAAATAATAAGAACATTGTTAGCACATATAGTAATAATATAAAACAATTCACACTAACCTTTGTATATGATCCTCTTTCAGGATTAGGAAAATGATATGGCCTGATATATCATTGATGTAAAGCTTGTACCATGTTTGTATCGCTGGTGTAGTTGGTAGATATTTTTGCATCATTGAATAACGGTGTTCCGAGCTGCTGACCAGGCTAGGTCGTGTCACGCTTAGCTAGCCTTGGGCAAATACATGTCAGTGTCTGAAGAAGACATATGCATGCACACGACAGTAATGGCAAGAGCTAGCTGCTAGTGATTTTGAAAGGGCACTGCCCCTCCCCTTGAAGCATCGAGGAGTTACGGTCAAGGGTTTTTGCGGCTATACTAGAGTTAATACATTCACAAAGTCTGGTTACTTTTAGATAGTATTAAAGGGAACCAGGTGCTCCTACCGTAGGACATAGGGTCAGAGTTTAGATACACAACCAGAACCGGAAGGAGAGGAAGTAGTCTTTGTTGGTCCATTCATGTAGAACAGTACTGCTGAAGTGTTGATCAGGCAAGTGGTACCCCTGCTATTTCTCTATCTTGTTGCTTTGAGGTTCTCATACTTCTACCTGTACCGAACTCATGTGATTTCATTGTTCAGAAAACTATGAAGAGATATTTGTTGATTCTATCTATTCATTGCTCATATATGTGTATTCTTGGCACTCATAATCTGTCCTTGGCCTTGGTACTACTGGAGAGATATGTGTGTGATGATAGACAAGAAATCATCCTCATTTAGCTGGGCTTACGCGAAGACATAAGACTTGATGTGTTGGCTTCATATCCCTATTCCCTTCATTTTTCCACATGTCAAATTCCTTGATTATTGGTGTCACGACTGCAACCATATTGTACCGATCACATTTTAGGTATGGGACTGTCTGAGTTTTCCAAAGGGAACGACACTTGGTCCGAACAGGGTATCGTTGATGGATCCTTGGGGGCGATCCATACTAGTAAGTCAAGTCGTCGTGTCTCGGCGGGCTAAAGAGCTCTGCTGTTCAAGAGCCCTTGTGGTTTTGGTTGAGGCTGTCGACGATCGGAGCACCCCTCGTACGAGTGTAAAAGTGTGAAATTTCACCCATGTGACTCCCGGGTCGGGAATCTTGCTGGTCACATGTGATACCAATTATTCCTCCAATTATTTCGGTTATATCCATTTCATTACCAATGTATTCCTTTGCTTGGATGCAACTCCTCTTATTTCTACTTAAAGGATACAGATGCCGCCTAGAGAGGGGTGAATAGGCAGTTTAAAACTTTTCTGGGAGTGGATCAACAAAGGCGGAATTAAACTAGCGTTTACTTTGCCAAGCACAAAACCTAGAACAACTAGGGTTCGCCTATATGCACCAATAACTTATGCTAATCAAGACAAGCAACTACGTGATAGCAAGATATATACTTCAAGCACGAAGGCTATCACAAATTAAGGTGCATAAGTAAGAGCTCGGATGTAGAGATAACCGAGGCACACACAGACGACAATGTTTTACCGAGTTCCTCCCAACATGGAGTACTTCTCTTTTGGAGAGGGGGTGGTATTAAACCGCCAACGCCACAAAAGGTCTTCCTTGTTCTCTAGTGAATCTCACCCAATGGGATCGATCCACACTTCCACTATCGGTGCACTTGTCAGTGGCACTCCGGAACCTCTCACAAGGTTGGGGCACTTCTCCACAACTCAATTGGAGGCTCCCAACAAACAAGCTTGGAGAAAGATCCACAAATTAATTGGAGGCCCAAGTAATCCACAAACCTGCAAAACAACTAAACCGCCTAGGGTTCCAAGAACCCAAGAGTAAAAAACTTCTCAACTTTCATCCAATCGAATCCTCATCGAGAACTCAAACTGATGCACCAAATACAATGACAAGAACACAAGAAGTGCTTAAGTCATTCTCTCCCAAATTCCACCAAAGCTACAAAATCTTATGTGGGAATACGAGAGGAAGAACAATGGAGGAAATCCACAAAAGACTCCAAGATCTAGATCCCAAGATTTTCCCTCACTTAGAGGAGATATTGATTGGTGGGGTTGTAGATCTAGATCTCCTCTTTAAAATCCCTCAAGAATATGCAAGAATCATAGGAGGGATTGAGGGGAAGTAAGCTCAAGAAGGTCAATAATGGAGAGGAAGACTTGCAAAACTCGGGGGCCTTTCATTGGAGAAGAAGGTCCCCTTATATAGGCCCACTGATTTCTGACCGTTTTCTACCCATTGGGGAATTTCCACACCGGAGATTCTGGTCTAGAGACCGGAGATTTCGGTCCATCTCCGGACCATCACTAGACCCCTATAGAGACTGTCCTGGACCTGATCTTGAAACTTCCTCTGGAGATTTGGCAGGAACTCCGGACCTGAGCACACCGGAGACTCCAGACTTTTAAATCCGGAGATTCCGGTCTATAAGAATACACCGGAGTTTCCGGCCAGTTCCCGTTCTATCTTCGGACCCTCATACAGAACGTCCATGGGTGTCATCTTGGATCCATATCGGAAGTTTGAGGCGAAACACTGGTCCACATCGGAGACTCCGGTGTTTGCACGCTAATGGCTGTGAAATATAGCCATCCACGTCCGCATTTAAACTAGATATTATTCATATATTTGATTAAATATCTCTCTAAAACCTGCCACTAATGCCTAATGTTAAAGGGGTATGCAATCCTTTCTTGCTATTTTTTCCTACATAGATGATGACATATGATGATGGGAATAACAACATAAATGTCAAAGATACGAGACTTCCAACATGTTAGAGAAACCAGGAGCCGTGAAGTAGATCCAGAAGACTTAACGACCAACTATACGGCGGGAAATTTATTCTGGCCATATAGTTCCGGTCGTATAGTTGCCATCAACTCCACTAGGTCAAACAGAACAACTTTCGTGAAGGGATCCCCATATAAAGAGGCTTCGGGCGACGAGAAAACGACGCTTCTTTTCGACCTCAACTCTCCCTGCCACCAGAAGCCGCCACGCCGGAGGAATAGATCTAGATCTAAATCTCCAAACTCTTCTCCGCCACCATAGCCATATTCCACCACTTGTAATAGTAGATCTCTTCTCCAATTGGCGACATTGTAAGACTATTTGCTATCAATCTTATTATCTCTATTACAATGTTTATGATTGTTGATTTCATCTCTATGTGTGAGTAATTCTCCTTGGGCTAAGGGCTTCGGCCTATCCATGTAGCTTTCTGTGCATGCTATTTATCATAGATGGGATCATATATTAGTTTGTATGACATGATGATTATTGTACCCTCTCTTGCCTCAATATAAGGACTTGTCAGGTACCCAAGACCCCAAGGATTGATCCAGGTATAGGGAGTATGAGTGATGACTGATCTGCAGGTTGGGAAGCCCAGTGACAGAAGAGGTAGTACGGCTGTATGTGAGGGATTTACTTGGGATTAACGGTTGGATGATACTAGTAGGTTATTGCTATAAGCGGTTGCGGAGGCGATAACAATTATGGATGCACTGCTCACATACAATTATATTGCTCTAACAATTACATGTATACTTTATTATTATCTTGTATTCCCATTAGATGTTTTGCGCAGCTACTAGCGAAACCGAAGGCCCTAGGCCCTCTCTCTCTCCATCATTAACAACAACAAAAATATCGCAAACTCTTGGTCTGATGAAAACACAAAAGAAATTCTAAAACTCTTGAAGGTCTGTTTAAGTAACTTCACTTTGCTTTATGCTTCCCGAGGATTCGATAAACCTAGGTCTACTAGGGAAAAAGAACTATACTACATCCGTAATCCGGATCAAAGGTATCAACCCTTTTTCTAGCACTGTTGCCGGGTGTTGGAATTATGCCCTAGAGGCAATAATAAAGATGTTATTATTATAATTCTTGTTCATGATAATGTTTATATTCCATGCTAGAATTGTATTAAGCAGAAACTGTAATACTTGTCTGGTTTGTGAACAACACCGTGTCCCTAGTACGCCTCTAAGGACTAGCTCATTTATTAATGATGGTTAAGGTTTCCTAACCATGGACATGAGTTGTCAATTAATAATGAGATCATATCATTGGGAGAATGATATGGTGGACAGACCCAAACTAAGCGAAGCAATTAGATCGTGTCATCGTGTTCGTCTTTGCGAAGCTTTTCTTATGTCAAATATTGTATTCCTTAGACCATGAGATAATACAACTCCCTGGTATCGGAAGAAAGCTTTGAGGTCATCAAACGTCATCCTATGAGAGGGTGATCATAAAGGTGTCTCTCAGGTGATCGGAAAGTATCTGTTGGGTTGTATGTATCGAGATGGGATTTGTCCCTCCCAAGTCGGAGAGATATACTTCGGGCCCACTCGGTAATCGATATCAACACCGCTTGCAAGCATGTGGTTAAGGAGTTAATCACAAAGTGATATCGGATTATGGAACGAGTAAAGTACTTGTTGTGAACGAGATTGAACTAGGGTATGACGGTACCGACGATCAAATCTCGGGCAAGTAAAATATCGCGAGACGAAGGGAATATATATATGGGATTGATTGAATCCTGGCATCGTGGTTCATCCGATATGATCATCGATGAATGTGTGGGATTCAATATGGGTTTCCAGACCCCACTGTTGATTATTGATAGAAGATCATGTCTGCATATTCTCGAACCCGCAGGGTCACACACTTAACGTGTCTCGACGCTAGGATAGATTGGATAATTGGTTTATGAGTTTTTGTTCGGAGTCTCGGATGGGATCCGGGACATCACGATAGGTTCCGGAGTGGTCCGGAGAATAAGATTCATATAAGGCAGTGCAGTTTTTGGAGTTCGGAATTGTTCCGGGTTAATCGGTATTGTACCGGAAGCTTCTAGAACCTTCCGGAAGGGGACCAACGTGGCCCCACCTTCCGGGAGGGGGCATGGGCCTATGAGGGAGTGCCCTGGCCGCATTGGGCCAGGGGCACAAGGCCCTATAGGGCCCAGCCGGCCAAGAGAGGTTTAAACTCGAGATAGACCTTCTAGAAGGGGGGGGGTTCCTTGCCCCCCACTCCTTATCCTTTGGGGCCGCCGGTTTGGGCTTGGGGGAGGGGCTAGGGCTGCGCCCCCTCTATATAAAGAGGGGTGGGGGCGCACCAACCCCTCACACCTTCCCCTCCAACCCTAGCCGCCCTGCTGCCCTCCTCTCTCCCTCCCGACTGCTTGTAGGCGAAGCCCTGCTGCAGAAATTCTCCACCAATTGCACCGCCCCGTCGCGTTGTAGATCCAACCCATCTCTCCACCATACTTGCTGGACCAAGGAAGGAGGAGACGTCGAGGTGCTGCACGTGTGCATCTCACGGAGGCACCGCCACTAGTGGTGCTAGATCGGATCGGATCGCGAGGAGGAGAAGCGAGTACGACTACATCACCCACGTTCCGACGAACGTTCCGCTGTGCGAATCTTCAAGGGTATGAAGATCTAATACAATCTCTCTCGTTGTTTGCATCTCCTAGATTAGATCTTGGCTTTCCCTCTGATCGCATCCGTAGAAAATTTTGATTTACTATGTCGCGAAACCCTTCAGTGGTATCAGAGCTAGATCTATGCGTAGATGTGTTTCACGAGTAGAACACAACATGGTTGTTGCGGGCGTTGATGTTTTCTGTTGCAGGCCTCTTGTCTGTGTTCTTCTTATGACGCGGGATAGTGAGATTGAAGCGGTCCAGGCCAACCTTACGCGACGTCGTTCGCGAGACCGGCTCCGCACTTGACGTGTGGCTTGTTCCACACATGCGGCTGGTGGATGTCAGTTTCTCTCACTATAGTTGTCATGGGATTAACACCGGAGTTTGGCAACCATACTATCACCGTTGTGGCTTTCCGTAGGTAAGAATCGTTCTTAGCATCTACTCCCATAAGCCACGTAAAACATGCAACAACAAAGTAGAGGCGTCTAACTTGTTTTTGCAGGGAGTGTTTTCTGTGATATGGTATGGCCCAAGATGTGATGTGTATATTGTATGCGATGATCATGTTTTGTAATGTTTCACGACTTGCATGTCGATGAGTACACAACCGGCAGGAGCCATATGGTTGTCTTTATAATTGTGTATGACCTGTGTGTCAACTTCTTATGCGCCATGTAATAGTTTCACTTTATCGCTAAGTAGTTAGCAATAGTTGTAGTTGCTATTCGTGGTGGAGGCAATCATGGTGGAGTGATGGAGATCATGCCGGAACGCACAAGATGGAGATCATTGCGCGAAGATTGGCTATACCATGTCACATTAAAGTTATATGCATGTGATGTTTATCCTTTTATGTATCTTATCATGCTTAGATCGCGACGGTAGCATTATAAGATGATTCCTCACTTAAAGATCAAGATAAAAACTGTGTTCTCCCCGAGTATGCACCGTTGCGAAAGTTCGTCGTGTCCAAGCATCACGTGATGATCGGGTGCTATAGACTCTACGCTCACATACAACGGGTGCAAGCCAGTTTTGCACACGCGGAAATACTTGGGTCTAACTTGACGAGCCTAGCATGTACAGACATGGCCTCGGAACACATGAACCGGAAGGTTAAGCATGAGTCATATGAATGATATGATCAACACTTTGTTGTCCACCATTGAAGCCACATCTCTTCTCGTGATGATCGGATTAGGTGTGGTGAATTTGGATCATGTTCACTAAACAACTTGAGGGATGTTGAATTTAGTGGGAGTTCATCTAGTAATTTGATTAAGTTGAACTATTTATCATGAACATAGTCTAAGTTGTACTTGCAAATACTGTAGATCACATGGCCAAGTCCAACTTCAACTTCAACGTTTTTGCTAAGAAGGAAAAGCTTAGAAACAATGGGTCTAACTTCACCAATTGGTTCCGCAATCTAAGAATCATTCTCTCTGGCGGTCAAAAGGACTATGTCCTTGGAAAAGCGTTAGGTGACCCCCCTGCTGCAACTGTGCCGGCTGATGAGAAAGCTGTCTATCAGTCGCGCAAAGATGATTATGGTGTGATTAAGAGCACCATGTTGTTTGCTATGGAACCGGAACTTCAAAATCGTTTTGAAGACTATCCCGGGCCATTTGAGATTCTCGAAGAGATGAAAACCATGTTTCAGACTCAGGCCCGTTCTGAGAGATATGAGATCTCTGAGAAGTTCTTTAACTGCAAGATGGAGGAAGGGAGTTCCGTTAGTGAGCACGCCATTAAGATGACGGGCTACACTCAACGCCTTGAGCAACTGGAATGCACGATTCCAGAGGAGCTCAAGATTAACAGGGTTCTGCAATCACTCCCTCCCAGCTACAAAAGTTTTGTAGTGACTCATAATCAGATTGGTTCCACTGATACGATCACCGAGCTCTTCGCAAAGCTGAAGGCCGCGGAAGTGGACATCAAAAAGGATAATCATGTGTTGATGGTCAACAAGCCCACCTTTAAGAAAGGTAAGGGAGCAAAGAAGCCCTTCAAGAAGGGCGGCGGCAAGCGCACTGCCCCTGCTGAGAAGAAGCTCAAGTCTGGTCCTAAGTCGGACACTGAGTGCTTCTATTGCAAGGACAAGGGTCACTGGAAGCGCAACTGTCCGAAGTACTTAGCGGACAAGAAGGCTGGTACCATCAAAGGTATATTTGATATACATGTTATTGATGTTTTCCTTACTAGCCCTCGTTATAGTGCCTGGGTATTTGATACCGGTTCAGTTGCTAATATTTGTAACTCGAAACAGGAGCTACGGAATAGACGGCGGCTTGCGAGGGATGAGGTGACGATGCGCGTTGGCAACGGATCAAGAGTTAATGTGATGGCCGTCGGCATGCTCTCCTTAGTTTTACCTTCGGGATTAGTTTTAAACCTTAATAAGTGTTATTATGTGCCTGCGTTGAGCATGAACATTATTTCTGGATCTTGTTTATTGCAAGATGGTTATTCATTTAAATCGGAGAATAATGGTTGTTCTATTTATATGAGTAACATCTTTTATGGTCATGCACCTATTGTGAATGGTTTATTTCTTCTAAATCTCGAAAGGGATGAAACACACATCCATAACATTGAGTCTAAGAGATGCAAAGTAGATAGTGATAATACTACTTATTTGTGGCACTGTCGTCTAGGTCATATTGGTGTTAAAGCGCATGAAGAAACTCCATTCTGATGGACTTTTGGAGTCTCTTGATTTTGAATCATTTGACACATGCGAACCATGCCTCATGGGAAAGATGATCAAAACCCCGTTCTCCGGTATGATGGAGCGAGCAACGGACTTGTTGGAAATCATACATACCGATGTATGCGGACCGATGAGTGTTTCGACGCGCGGTGGATATCGCTATTTTCTCACTTTTACCGATGACTTAAGTAGATATGGGTATATCTATTTAATAAAACATAAATCTGAAAAGTTTGAAAAGTTCAAAGAATTTCAGAATGAAGTGGAGAACCATCGTAACAGAAAGATTAAGTTTCTACGATCCGATCGTGGAGGTGAATATTTGAGTTATGATTTTCTCACGCATCTTAAAGCAAGTGGAATCGTTTCACAACTCACGCCACCCGGAACACCACATCGCAATGGTGTGTCTGAATGCCGGAACCGAACCCTATTAGATATGGTCCGATCAATGATGTCTCTTACTGATTTGCCGTTATCATTTTGGGGTTATGCATTAGAAACCGCTGCATTCACTTTAAATAGGGCACCATCTAAATCCGTTGAGACGACACCGTATGAACTATGGTTTGGTGCTAAACCTAAGTTGTCGTTTCTTAAAGTTTGGGGATGCGAAGCTTACGTCAAGAAGTTGATGCCGGACAAGCTCGAACCCAAAGCGGATAAATGCGTCTTCATATGATACCCTAAGGAAACTATTGGTTATACCTTCTATCACAGAACCGAAGACAAAGTGTTTGTCGCAAAGAACGGTTCCTTTCTTGAGAAGGAGTTTCTCTCGAAAGAAGTGAGTGGGAGGAAAGTAGAGCTAGACGAGGTTATTGAACCTTCTCTTGAATTGGAGAGTAGCGCAGCACCTGAAATTGTTCCAGTGCCGACTGCACCAACGATAGAGGAAGCTAATGACAAGGATCATGAAGCTTCGGACGATGCTGCTACTGAACGTCGCAGGTCGAAAAGGTCGCGTGCCCCTCCTGAGTGGTACGGCAACCCTGTCTTAACTGTCTTGTTAGTAGAAGACAGTGAACCTACGAACTATGAGGAAGTGATGATGAGCCCAGACTCTGAGAAATGGCTAGAAGCCATGAAATCCGAATTGGGATCCATGAGCGAAAACCAAGTATGGACTTTGGTGGACCCTCCTAGCGACCGAAAGGCCGTTGAGTGCAAATGGATTTTCAAGAAGAAAACGGACGCGGATGGTATTGTTACCGTCTATAAAGCACGGCTTGTCGCGAAAGGTTTTCGACAAGTTCAAGGTGTTGACTATGATGAGACTTTCTCTCCCGTAGCGATGTTTAAGTCCATTCGGATTTTATTAGCAATTGCTACGTTTCATGATTATGAAATATGGCAGATGGATGTCAAGACTGCGTTCCTCAATGGCAACATTGATGAAGAGTTGTATATGATGCAACCCGAAGGTTTTGTCGATCCTAAGGATGCTGATAAAGTATGCAAACTTCAGCGTTCCATTTATGGACTGAAGCAAGCATCTCGGAGTTGGAACCTTCGTTTTGATCAAGTGATCAAGAGCTTTGGATTTGTTCCAAATTGCTACGAAGCTTGCATCTACAAGAAAGTGAGTGGGAGCTCGGTGACATTTCTGGTACTATATGTGGATGACATATTGATTATTGGAAATGACATCAACATGCTTAACGATGTGAAGAGTTATTTGAACAAGTGTTTTTCAATGAAAGACCTAGGTGAAGCTGCTTATATATTGGGCATCAAAATCTATAGAGATAGACAAAGACGCCTGATAGCTTTAAGCCAGAGTACATACCTAGACAAAGTTCTGAAAAGGTTCATAATGGATAAGGCAAAGAAAGGTTCGGTGCCTATGTTGTCGGGTAAGATATTGAGCAAGGCTCAGTGTCCAGCTACGGTAAATGATAGGGAAGCTATGAGCAAAGTGCCTTATGCCTCGGCCATAGGTTCTATCATGTATGCCATGCTGTGTACTAGACCGGATGTGTCCAATGCTCTTAGTTTGACGAGCAGATATCAAAGTGATCCAGGAGTGGAACACTGGACAGCCATAAAGAACATCCTAAAGTACCTAAATAGGACTAAAGAAATGTTCTTAGTCTATGGGGGTGATGAACAGCTCGTCGTAAAAGGTTACGTCGACGCTAGTTTCGACACCGACAAGGATGATTCTAAATCTCAGACAGGATACATGTATATTTTGAATGGAGGAGCTATGAGCTGGAGAAGCTGCAAGCAAAGCGTGATCCCGGGATCTATAGTAGAAGCGGAATACATGGCTGCTGCAGAAGCGTCAAGTGAAGGAGTTTGGATCAGGAACTTCATCACTGAGCTTGGCGTGGTTCCAAGTGCATTGGACCCACTGGAGATATTGTGTGACAACACTGGCGCCATAGCACTCTCTAAGGAACCAAGATATCATCCAAAGACCAAGCATATCAACCGCAAGTTTCATATAATACGATATTATATAGCAGATGGAGATCTGAAGATTAGCAAAGTACATACAGATCTGAATGTCGCAGATCCATTGACTAAACCTCTTCCACGTGTAAAACATGATCAGCACCTCAGTGCCATGGGTGTGAGATTGTTGCCAAATGTAAACTAGATTATTGACTCTAGTGCAAGTGGGAGACTGTTGGAATTATGCCCTAGAGGCAATAATAAAGATGTTATTATTATAATTCTTGTTCATGATAATGTTTATATTCCATGCTAGAATTGTATTAAGCGGAAACTTTAATACTTCTGTGGTTTGTGAACAACACCGTGTCCCTAGTACGCCTCTAAGGACTAGCTCATTGATTAATGATGGTTAAGGTTTCCTAACCATGGACATGAGTTGTCAATTAATAATGAGATCATATCATTGGGAGAATGATATGGTGGACAGACCCAAACTAAGCGAAGCAATTAGATCGTGTCATCGTGTTCGTCTTTGCGAAGCTTTTCTTATGTCAAATATTGTATTCCTTAGACCATGAGATAATACAACTCCCTGGTATCGGAAGAAAGCTTTGAGGTCATCAAACGTCATCCTATGAGAGGGTGATCATAAAGGTGTCTCTCGGGTGATCGGAAAGTATCTGTTGGGTTGTATGTATCGAGATGGGATTTGTCCCTCCCAAGTCGGAGAGATATACTTCGGGCCCACTCGGTAATCGATATCAACACCGCTTTCAAGCACGTGGTTAAGGAGTTAATCACAAAGTGATATCGGATTACGGAACGAGTAAAGTACTTGCTGTGAACGAGATTGAACTAGGTATGACGGTACCGACGATCAAATCTCGGGCAAGTAAAATACCGCGAGACGAAGGGAATATATATATGGGATTGATTGAATCCTGGCATCGTGGTTCATCCGATATGATCATCGATGAATGTGTGGGAGTCAATATGGGTTTCCAGACCCCGCTGTTGATTATTGATAGAAGATCATGTCTGCATATTCTCGAACCCGCAGGGTCACACACTTAACGTGTCTTGACGCTAGGATAGATTGGATAATTGGTTTATGAGTTTTTGTTCGGAGTCTCGGATGGGATCCGGGACATCACGAGAGGTTCCGGAGTGGTCCGGAGAATAAGATTCATATAAGGCAGTGCAGTTTTTGGAGTTCGGAATTGTTTCGGGTTAATCGGTATTGTACCGGAAGCTTCTAGAACCTTCCGGAAGGGGACAAACGTGGCCCCACCTTCCGGGAGGGGGCATGGGCCTATGAGGGAGTGCCCTGGCCGCATTGGGCCAGGGGCACAAGGCCCCATAGGGCCCAGCCGGCCAAGAGAGGTTTAAACTCGAGATAGACCTTCTAGAAGGGGGGGGTTTCCTTGCCCCCCACTCCTTATCCTTTGGGGCCGCCGGTTTGGGCTTGGGGGAGGGTCTAGGGCTGCGCCCCCCCCTCTATATAAAGAGGGGTGGGGGCGCACCAACCCCTCACACCTTCCCCTCCAACCCTAGCCGCCCTGCTGCCCTCCTCTCTCCCTCCCGACTGCTTGTAGGCGAAGCCCTGCGGCAGAAATTCTCCACCAATTGCACCGCGCCGTCGCGTTGTAGATCCAACCCATCTCTCCACCATACTTGCTGGACCAAGGAAGGAGGAGACGTCGAGGTGCTGCATGTGTGCATCTCACGGAGGCACCGCCACTTGTGGTGCTAGATCGGATCGGATCGCGAGGAGGAGAAGCGAGTACGACTACATCACCCACGTTCCGACGAACGTTCCGCTGTGTGAATCTTCAAGGGTATGAAGATCTAATCCAATTTCTCTTGTTGTTTGCATCTCCTGGATTAGATCTTGGCTTTCCCTCTGTTCGCATCCGTAGAAAATTTTGATTTACTATACCGCGAAACCCTTCACCGGGGAGTATGGTTGAAAAGAAGCTTGGGGAGTTTGCTAGGGAAAAAATAGTTAGTATTTTAATTCTTGTTTTTACCATCATTAGTATTTGTTTAAGAAAATCCAAAAACATAGGAAGTATGGATGAAAAGAAACTTGGGGAGTTTGCAACTCCCAGTAATGATTATTTGCGTACTCCTATTACTCAGCCAATAATTAGTGCTGAAGATTATGAAATTAAGCCCCACTATTTAAGTTTGGTTCAACAGAATCAATTTGGAGGCTCTACAGTGCAGGTATGTACTTAAATACTTTTACCAAAATATGTGATATGATGTGCATTAAATATGTTGACCCTGACGCGGTCAAGTTGCGCTTATTTCCTTTCTCTCTTAGAGGAAGAGCAAAAGAATGGTTGTTATCTTTGCCTAGAAATACTATTGCATCATGGGTAGAATGTACTTCTTTATTTATGACTAAATTGTTTCCACCTGCAAATACTATGCAACTAAGATCTAATATTACTGATTTTAAACAGGAAGAGCATGAGCCACTAGCGCTTGCATAGGAGAGAATAAAAGAATGCGTGAGAAACTGTCCCAACCATGGGATGGAAGATTGGTTAATTCTCCATTTATTTTATGATGCTCTTAACCCTGTGTCTAAGTCTATGCTTGATACTACAGATAAAGGAACATTTATGGATAAACAAATTACCGAAGCAAAGCATCTGCTAGACAATATGCAAGACAACCATGCCCAATGGCATGTGGAAAGATCAAACACGAAGAAGGTGAACTCTATCACACCTCAAGAAAATGAATAACTCAATGCTAAGTTGGATGAGCTAATATTAGCCTTCAAAGGTAAGGAAACCCAGGTAAGAGCTACCCTCAAACCAACTATTGAAGAAATAGACTTCATAGCTCGTAATGATTATAACCTTGCTTGGAAGAAGAATTATAATCCAAATTTTCAGAAACATTATTCTAGTCCTGCAGGTAACTCTAACAATAATATGGCATCAAGTAATGGTAGTCTCCAAGAAACTCTTAAATCTTTTATGAACTCACAAAATGAGCAAAACAATATCCTAGTTAAAATAATGGAGAACTATGATGTTATGCTTGGTAAATTATCTAACCAAGCTCTTAGTTTGAGATATGATTTGCACGCCCTCGAAGAAAGAACACGAATTATTGAGGCACAACTAGGTAAGATAACCGAGAGTCAAACTCTCATTCTAGCTAAATTTTAAGGTAAAGCTGAGCCCAGTCCAGTAGAAGAGCTCAAGATGATAAGAATCCAAAGGGAGGAGGCTGAAGAACTTGATTATAGCAATGCTCCTTCACCAAATTACATAGTTGAAGATCTTGTAAAAAGGATCAATATCAAGATTCCAGTAAGTGAAGGAAATGAGGAAGCCATGTATCAACACTTCGTTAATCAGGTAGCAATAAAGGTACGTGAGCTTGAGGAAGAATATGAGAAAATAGCTAAAAAATTACCTGTTAAGCTAAATGATATATTTAAGCCTACTATTAAGATTAAAATTGGGACTAATGAAATAGCTGCACTTTGTGATCTAGGTGCAAGTGCTTCAACAATTCCAAAGAGTATTTTTAATAAGTTAAATCTTGGATATTTTGAAATCATCGAGTTAAAATTGCATCTAGCAGATTCTACCTACAAACAAGCAGTAGGAATTAAAGAGAATACCTTAGTATACATTAAAGGCTGTCCTGCTCTTATTGGTTATGTTATTATTGACATGTCTGAAGATGTTACTGCTCCTATCATATTAGGCAGTCATTTCTTAAGAACTGAGGCTTTGATTAATCTGCATTAAGGGAACGTGAAGCTCCAATTGAAGGGAATATGCCCTGAGAGGCAATAATAAAATGTTTATTATGTGTATTCTAAGTATATGATAGATGTTTATTTTGCATGCTATAATTGTATTAATACGGAAACGTTAATACATGTGTCTTTAATAAACAAACAAAAAGTTCCTAGTTATGCCTCTCTCATAAACTAGTTCGTTGATTAACAAGATGATCACAGTTTCCTGATCATAGACATTGGATGTTGTTAATAACGACATCAAAACATTAGTGTAATGGTGTGATGAACATTCATCCGAAGTATAGCATTACGGTAAAAGTCATTGAGTTTATATTGCTATAAGCAAACTACGAAGTAATCCTAATCCTTAGACCATGAGATCATGCCAATCACTAACACCGGAAGAGTTTCTTGTTGACATCAAACGTCACTCCGTAACTGGGTGATTATAAAGATGGCTTCAAAGCTACTAAAGTGTTATGTTGAGAATCATGGATCAAGAGTGGAATTTGTTCATCCCGATGACGGATAGATATGCTCTGGGCCCTCTCGGTGATATCACATTGGTTAGCTTGCAAGCAAGTGATTTGATCACTAGAATGTTATATCACGGGAACGAGAAAAGAGTGCATGTCAGTAACGAGATCAAACTAGGTATGGAGATACCTATGATCGAATCTCAGACATGTAATATATCGTGAAACAAAGGGATTAAGATACAAGCGTAAAAGGTTCCGACGATCACAGGAAAAGTCATCGTTGAATGTGTGGGAGTCAGTATGGATCTCCAGGTCCCGCTATTGATTATTGATCGGAGAAGGGTCTCGATCATGTACGCATTATTCGCGAACCGTAGGGTGACACACTTAAGGGACACTGGCATCCAGTTGGAGCAAATGTTTCATGCCGAAAGAATAAACAAGCGCAGGAATTTATTTCACTAGATACCGAAACAGGTTTTTGGGTGAAATTGCATAAAGTGGTTATGCATGTGAAATGGAATTCTAGCAAGGGGTTATTTGTGAATGTTTGTCATTAAAGTAATTGACAAAATTCTGAATAAAATAAAAGAGTTTTATTTAATGAGAGTTTGCATTAAATTTGGTGGAAATTTAATGGCAATTTTGAGTGGGATTTTGAGTGGAGGGAATTTAAAGGAATTTTGTGAGTGGAGTGTCCACCCACATGAAGAGGGGAGGGCAAGGGGGCAGCCCCATGCGCCGGCCACCCCCTTGGGGTCCCCCCCCCTCCTATAAAAGGAGCCCCCTCCTCACTTCTCACTTACACCTCCTCGTGAAGGATCTCTCTCCCCCTCTAGAATTTATCCCCCATGGTCTCGGACTAGCGAGATACATGTTCCCGGTGGCTATTCGGCAAAAAAGGGTTGTGCTTCCGCTGCATCGCTGGAGCGAGGAGGCGGAGGTTGCCCGGTGTCTTGTACGTGTGTGCGAGCACGGATGCGCTGCTGCTTTGCAGCGCTAGGACTTCCTCTCGATCTTGAGATCGGCAAGAGATCGTCTACATCAACCACGAGTTGAACTCGTTAAGCTTTGTCGGTCTTCAAGGGTATGTTCTCTACGGATATACATCCGCCCGTTGTTTGTATCTAGTAGAAAGATCTTGGTATATAGTTCCCATCGTAGGAAATTTTTTGTTTTCTATGCTGCGAACCCTACACCAATTACCTTCGCGGGATCCCTTTGTTATTCATTTCCCTAGGAAAAAGAAAGCCAAGCAAGATGAGAAGGAGGCCATCACTTTGAAGGCCAACTATTTTGGAGTGGGTGTTCCACTCATATGGCCTAAGTGAGAAACATCAAGGTCAAGCTATTGACCATAAAAGAGCATTGCATGGGAGGCAGCCCATGTAAAATAAAGGTTTGAGTAAAGTTTTTAAGTTTTAGTTTAAAAGTTTTATGTTGAATAAATAGTGCTAGAAAACTCAAGTGAGAAGGAGAGATTCCGTGGTACTAAAAATTCCTATTTATACATGCCAATGTTGGTCGACAATTTAGTCTGTCATTTTTATGTCAAAACATGTATTTCGCTAAGTTTCAGTCTAAAAAGTAATTCTTGAAGAAATAGAATTTTTTGATGTATACGGTACCTTTAACGACCAACTATACGGTAGGAATAAATATTCCAGCCATATAATTCCGGCCATATTGTTATTTGAGCCATCGATAATTTTTCTTCTTCAGATACAGAAGGTTTGACGACCAACTATACGGCGGGACCATATTGGTCCAACCGTATAGTTACAGCCGCCAGGAAAGAAACCCTAGAAACCCTAATTTTTGCCGTCAGACTAACTATACAGCGAGAACAGATTGTTCCGGTCGTATAGTTGCGTCCGACCACTTCAATGCACGAGAAGGCACACAAAACACCAAAACTTCAATCCTTTTTCTCTCTTCTACCTCCAAACTCTCTCAAAACCTCAAGAGATCTTCACGTCAACACAATTTCGTTCGATTTCCTCGCACATAAGTGATCTACGGTATGTTTCTCCTCTGATCGTCGAGTTACTTTTTGCAAATTCATCTCTAATCTATTGTCATTATTAATCTAGGGCGAGACTTATTTTTGAACTAGTTGCCATGATTCTCTTGCCTAGATTATTATGTTGAGGAGTGATGGCGCTAGGTCAATGTGGAGCGTTTCATCGGGAAACCCCAAGAGAAAGGTATGATGCAGCACAGCAGCAAGTCTTCCCTCGGTAAGAAACCGATGTTATCGAACCAGTAGGAGGAAGGAAACGTCTCAAAGATGTTGCAAGCAATGTGGAAACCTGCACAACACAAACTCAAGACTTTGCCCCAACTAACAGTGAGGTTGTCAATCTCATCGGTTGCCGCAATAAAGGATTAACTGTATGGTGTGGAAGGTGAAAGAGGTTTGCAGCAAGTAAATAGTAACAGTGGAAGATGTATCAACGGTAAAGATTGGACCCGGGTCCATAGTTCACTAGAGGTGTTCTGCTTAGATAAACAAACATGGCATGCTAGGTAAACAAATTACAGTAGGGCAATTGCCATGACTGAGCAAGGGATAACAATGCAATACTAGACATAAAGATCCTATGAGATTCGATTGGACAATACAACAAGATACATAGACTGCCATCCAACTTCATCTATGACTAGAAGTCCACCTTTGGGTTATCATCTGAACCCCCTCCAGTATTAAGTTGCAAGCAACAGACAACTGCTTTAAGCAAAGTGTGTAAGGTAAACAATCCACTTGTTCCAGGAACAAGAGACCGTTGTTTTCTCCCTAGTGGAAACAACACATTTACGACCTTAGAGATTTCTGTCACTTCCCTTGATTAAATAGAGACATGAACCCACTATCGAGCATAAATACCCCCTCTTGGATTCACTAGCAACTACTTGGCCAAGATAGCTACTAACAACAAAGAGCATGCAGGATCACAAACAACATAGACATGATAGAGTCAATAAGACAAAACCATTAATCAATCTGACATAGTAATCTCAATATCCATTAGATCCCCGCAAACACAACATGCCTTATTACAAATAGATGAGATCTTGATCATGAACGGAGCTCACAAGATCTAGACATGAAAGCACAAAGGAGGAGATACAACCATCTAGCTACTACATGGACCCGTAGTCCAAGGTGGAACTACTCACGCTTCATACCGGAGGCTAGCATGATGAAGAAGAAGGCCTCCGGGATGCAGGGTGCCAGGAAGAGCTTCAGATCCCCCGACCTAGGGACGATGGTGGCGGCGGCTACAGATGATTTCGTGGAATATTGATCGGGTGCTAGGGTTTAGGCATCGGGGGATTCTTATAGGCGAAGAGGCGAGGCTGGGAGGCGGCCAGGGGGCCCACACCCTGCCTAGGCGCGACCGAGGGTGGGCTCGTGCCTGGGTGGGGTGCAGCCGCCCTGTGGCGCCCCTCCATCTCTCCTCTGGACTCCGTGTCCTCCTCGGTGAAATATTGACTTTGGCTTTTGTCCCGTCCAATTTCGAGAATATTTCCTTACTAGATTTTCTGAAACCAAAAACAACAGAAAACGTGCAACTGCCATTGTGGCAACTTGTTAATAGGTTAGTACCAGAAAACATATGAAAAGCACCTCAAAGTGTGGACAAAGCAAAGCAAAGTAGATACTAAACAAGGATGGAACAACAGAAATTATAGATACGTTTCCGATGTATCAAGGAGTTTCTTTAGTTTGCTATGATGAGGAATATGCTATGCTTATTATTGTTGTATCAAAAAGTTTTATTTTTGACTTTCTTATTTTTAGAAGATGAACACAAGGAGCCAAACACGTGCTCTTGCCGCTGCTAGTTCTTCTAGGGATGCAGCTCAGGAACGCATGGGGATACGATTCAGGAATGAGTCCCACCGTGATCGTTTCGACATGATCAAAAACCGATAAGTGAAGGCAACCAAGTGGGCTTGCCCTGTTATATTGAACCAACTCGATATCTCTGATGACTTTAATTTACTTTGTAATAGAGTTGGCCTGCAAAACTTTGTATTTCATGATGTACCTACCTATCGTCGGTTAACCATTGAATTTTAAGTTCTTTATAAAGCACCATTAAGACATGGCATGGAGAGGATATGATTTATTTTCGACTTATGAACAACATTATTCATTATCACTTGATGAATGGTGCAATTGTTTTGGTTTACGCAACAATGATCCTAATTCTCTACGTGCATCTTTTACTAGCATAGAACCTTCCCCTGAACTCTGCTATAATAGAATGAGCTTTACTTCTAGAGTCAGCAAAGGGAAGAATATTCAACATCCTGCTATTCACTATTTGTTCTATGTTATTGCTAACACCTTGCATGCGCGTAATAAGTTTACGAGACTCAATGAGGAGGACATCTTAGTCCTTGCAAAAGCTTCTTTCAACTACGACAACTTGTCACTCCACTTGGGCGAAATTCTTGTACGCTACTTGTAGCACAAATCCTCCCAAAGCCAAGGACCAATCACATGTGGAGGCGTCATCACCGTGATTGCCAATGCCCTGGGCATCGATCTAGGTGAGTTGCAACCGGTGCTAGATGAGCGACATGTTGGTTTATCTACTTTAAAGGCTTGTGGAATGCTCACTAGGAGAGGTGGTGTTTATTACCTGCATATTGCTGGAGCTGGGCGTCTCTATCCCGCTCCTGTGCCTAATGGTCTTTTCTCTATCGAGGAAGGACACGTGCTCACAAGATCTAGACATGAAAGCACAAAGGAGGAGATACAACCATCTAGCTACTACATGGACCCGTAGTACAAGGTGGAACTACTCACACTTCATACAGGAGGCTGGCATGATGAAGAAGAAGGCCTCCGGGATGATCTCCCCTCCAACAGGGTGCCGAGAAGAGCTTCAGATCACCCGATCTAGGGATGATGGTGGCGGAGGCTATAGGCGGTTTCGTGGAATATTGATCGGGTGCTTAGGGTTTAGGCATCGGGGGCTTCTTATAGGCGAAGAGGCGAGGCTGGGAGGCGGCCAGGGGGCCCACACCCTGCCCAGGCGCAACCTAGGGTGGGCCCGTGCCTGGGGGGTGCAGCCGCCCTGTGGCACCCCTCTGTCTCTCCTCTGGACTCCGTGTTCTCCTCGGTGAAATATTGACTTTGGCTTTTGTCCCGTCCAATTCCGAGAATATTTCCTTACTGGCTTTTCTAGAACCAAAAATAGCAGAAAACAGGCAACTGGCACTGTGGCAACTTGTTAATAGTTTAGTACCAGAAAACATATGAAAAGTACCTCAAAGTGTGGACAAAGCAAAGCAAAGTAGATACTAAACAAGCATGGGATAACAAAAATTATAGATACATTTCCGACGTATCAAGCATCCCCAAGCTTAACTCCTGCTCGTCCTCGAGTAGGTAAGTGATAAAATAATAATTTTTTAGGTGACATGCACCATCAAAACCAAGATCAAACCATTTGCAAGCATTAAAAGCTGGGATCACAAAACTCTAAACATGAGCATAAAATATGGAGTTCTAACAATAATACAAAGTATCTATGCATGCAAAATGAAAGGCTACAAACAAAGATCATGAATAACATGCATTGAAAAACGTTTGTTTGTTTCACATACAGAAAACATGGCATAGTGAAATTCATCTTGTCCCTCATGGAGTAGAAAATAGATGCATAGGACACCTTCAAAGTTCATAAGAGTGACTAGATACAAATAGCACAACAACAAGCAATATCAATAATATGCATCAATCAATAAGTTTTGGGACACTGCACATAGAAGTAAGAATGGCAACTATGCTCTCTTGATGGTGCCTAAAGGACAAAAGGTGGAGACTCAATATAATAGTGGAAGAAAGGCCCTTCATAAAAGGAAGCAGGGATTTCAAGTTTCAAAAAGAGCTTCCAAAAATTATGGTACTTGTTAGCTTTCAGCCCTCATTGCCCCTATCATAAGCATCTTTGAAGTGATTAAGGTTAAAGTGAACAAACTATGGAGTATATGCTTGACGAAGTATAAGTTGGCAATCTCATGTCCCTTGAATATGAGGGCCGCACCTCATGCTACTCAACTTTAGTCACCTGTAAGTTCTTGTCATAGTAAGTACATGTGTATCATAGAGAACCGCCAACGGGGTACCCCTTGCACATGGTACAGGATCTATCCCATAACCAAAATGACAAGGCAAGCAGACAATGAGCATCTCAGCGATCTTTTTATTTGCTATTTGCATAGGTTTTTATTGAGGATGCTTCATAGATTGATCATTATGGTGATGCTGCAAGTTTCCACCATGATTAGGCATGGCTTAGGCTAGCGGCCCAGGCGTTTCTCTAACACAAAATACATAACTCCATGGACTTACAAGCTCCCTTTTTATTTCACACCGGCAACATCCATAGACAAAAGAGCATGATATCAACTGTATATAAAGTACAAGTGCAATGTTGAAAACTTTACCCATGACAACATGGTTCTGCTAATTCCAACGTATAAGTGCAAGCATATATAACATAGATGACACAATGGTTCAAGTTTATTAGGGGCAAGGAATATAAAGTGTGCCATCAAGTTCGTGAGAGCTTTAATCACTAAGTTTTCACATAACAAAATACTTTTTTAATTAGAAGATAGCTGAAAACCAGAATATACTTAGAATGGTGTAACACACCAGGCATAGGAATTTATAGTGGACACTTTGGAATAACTTTGTTTCTTGGGAGTTGGAAGCATGAGTAGAGCTTACTCATACAAGTGGAGGCTAGCAAAATACTGGGAGCAAGCAACTAAGAGAGCAATAATGGCCATAACCATGCAGAGCGAAAAAAATTACTAATCAAAGCATAGAGTGGTACTACAAGTCAAGAACTAAATGATCATAGAGGCTATGGTGAATTTTTCATACTCATAACATGGTGTGATCATGTGCCAAGTCAACCCAAACAAAACATCAAAGGACAACACCACAATATTATGCTTTTGCATGCTAAAACAACGCATGATTCCTTCAAGGCACACTAAGAAATCCCAATTGTTTGGAACAAGACATTCTACAGCAATAATCACTAAGCGTAAGGTCAAAACAACACCTAGCATGTCATGCTAAAGTCTAAGTCACAGTCAATGCAAGCTCCTCTTGCACTTTCAAGCAAGAACTTTCTACTCCTTTCCAACACCAATCAACTTATTTGAAAAAACACAGTGAGGACGGGGTCCAAACTACTTTATGCAAGCAAACTAAACAAACTAAGCAAAGCAAACTAAAACTAAGACGCTCTAAGAACAACACAACAGTGCATGAAACAATAAAAACGAAGTGTCTAGAAAGGCCCGAGCTTTTCATTGATGAAGAAGGGGATGCCTTGGGCATCCCCAACCTTTGACTCTTGTACCTCTTGGATATTTCTTGTGGTGACACCGGGGTTGCATCCCCAATCTTGAGCTTTTGTCTATTCTTCATCTCATTACATCATTCTTTCTCTACACCTAAAATTTTCCTTCATACAAAACTTCACACAATCTTCATTAACAACATTTGTGTATTCAAAAGATAATAGACCATTAGGTTTATCTTTAGAACAACAAAAATTTCACTAAAAACACAAGATACTGTAGCAACTCCTTCAAAAAGCTCAATTTCCCCATAAAAAACCCCAAAAGGAATCAATAAGAAGCAAATGCAAATAATGGCAGAAATCTGTCAAAACAGACAGCAGGTAGAAACCAATTTTTTTCGAAGACCTTATGTTGCTCAAATGAAAAAGTGTTGAACTAACTAAAGTTACCTAACATACTGGAGGATTTATTTGTAAATTTTCATCTCAATCCGACCTATAGAGACTCCTCACGAAGTTTTATGATGGAGGACAGAAATGTGTTTCGGAACAACAACAACTCCCCAAATCTTACTTCCCTCTCATTAGAGGTCATTCTTGGCCCAAAAAGCAAACAAAAAGGATAAGGAGATGTTATTCCTGAATTAATAACTTTCAAGACTCAAGTCAACTCTTGGATTATCTCCCAACGAGTACTTTTCTTTAACGCCTTTAAGTTAGGCATGATAGTTTGAAAAGATGCTCACATAAGAAATATGAATTGTAGTAAAAGTGAAAGGTTTCGCGGCATAGTAAATCAAAATTTTCTACGGAGCGAACAGAGGGAAAGCCAAGATCTAATCTAGGAGATGCAAACAACAAGAGAGATTGGATTAGATCTTCATACCATTGAAGATTCGCACAGCGGAACGTTCGTCGGAACGTGGGTGATGTAGTCGTACTCGCTTCTCCTCCTCGCTATCCGATCCGATCTAGCACCACAAGTGGCGGTGCCTCCGTGAGATGCACACATGCAGCACCTCGACGTATCCTCCTTCCTCGGACCAGCGAGTATGGTGGAGAGATAGATTGGATCTACAACACGACGGCGTGGTGTATATGGTGGAGAATTTCTGCTGCAGGGCTTCGCCTACAAACAGTCGGGAGGGAGAGAGGAAGGTAGCAAGGCTGCTAGGGCTTGGAGGAAGGTGTGTGTGGGGGAGGGGGCGCACCACCCCTCTATATATAGAGGGGGGGCGGCCAGCCCTTGCCCCTCCTCCAAGCCTATCTCTAGTTTAAACAATTTAAACTCTCCCTTATCTAGAAATCCTATCCCGAGATTTAAACGAGTCAAATCTCTCTAGAATCGGCTGGGCCCTATGGGGCCTTGTGCCCCTGGCCCAATGCGGCCAGGACACTCCCTCATAGGCCCATGCCCCCTCCCGGAAGGTGGGTCCACGTTGGTCCCCTTCCGGAAGGTTCTAGAAGCTTCCGGTACAATACCGATTAACCCGGAACAATTCCGAACTCCAAAAACTGCACTGCCTTATATGAATCTTATTCTCCGGACCATTTCGGAACCTCTCGTGATATCCCGGATCCCATCCGAGACTCCGAACAAAAATTCATAAACCAATTATCCAATCTATCCTAGCGTCGAGATACGTTAAGTGTGTGACCCTGCGGGTTCGAGAATATGCAGACATGATCTTCTATCAATAATCAACAGCGGGGTCTGGGCACCCATATTGACTCCCACACATTCATCGATGATCATATCGGATGAACCACGATGCCAGGATTCAATCAATCCCATATATATATTCCCTTCGTCTCGCGATATTTTACTTGCCCGAGATTCGATCGTCGGTACCGTCATACCTAGTTCAATCTCGTTCACAGCAAATACTTTACTCGTTCCGTAATCCGATATCACTTTGTGATTAACTCCTTAACCACATGCTTGCAAGCGGTGTTGATATCGATTACCGAGTGGGCCCGAAGTATATCTCTCCGACTTGGGAGGGACAAATTTCATCTCGATACATACAACCCAACAGATACTTTCCGATCACCTGAGAGACACCTTTATGATCACCCTCTCATAGGATGACGTTTGATGACCTCAAAGCTTTCTTCCGATACCAGGGAGTTGCATTATCTCATGGTCTAAGGAATACAATATTTGACATAGGAAAAGCTTCGCAAAGACGAACACGATGACACGATCTAATTGCTCTGCTTTGTTTGGGTCTATCCACCATATCATTCTCCCAATGATATGATCTCATTATCAATTGACAACTCATGTCTATGGTTAGGAAACCTTAACCATCATTGATCAATGAGCTAGTCCATAGAGGCGTACTAGGGACACGGTGTTGTTCACAAACCACACAAGTATTAAAGTTTCCGCTTAATACAATTCTAGCATGGAATATAAACTTTATCATGAACAAGAATTATAATAATAACATCTTTATTATTGCCTCTAGGGCATAATTCCAACAAAAAGAGAGCATCAAGAAGTAAATTCAAAAACCATTTAAGTCTAACCCACTTCCTATGGATAGGAATCTTGTAAAGAAACAAGTCATTAAAGCACAAAGCAACAAGCATAGGAAAGCAAAATAGGTGCAACTTCAAAACTTTCAACATAAAGAGAGGAAACTTAATATTGTTGAGATACATAAGACCATGTTTCCCTCTCTCATAATAACTTTCAGTAGCATGATTAATAAAATTAACAGTATAACTATCATATAAAACATTGTTATCATGAGCCACATGCATAAAATTATTATTACTCTCCACATAAGTAGTGGGAGCAAATTCAACAAAATAGTTATCATTATCATTCTCATCACCATAATCATCAAATATAGGAGGCATATTGTAATCATAATTAATTTTTTCCTCAATAGTAGGTGGACTGGAAATATCATATTAATCATTGTAATCATCATAAATTGGAGGTAAAGTATCATCATAGACAATAGAATTTTCAGAATTGGTACCAAAGATATTTTCAATATCAAAAGTAGTATACTTTTCCCAATCATGATCACTACTATAGGTAACATGCATAGGAACATTATCACGAGTTTTACCCATAGTAGATATTTCAAGAGAATCCATAGGAGCATAACATTCATCCTCCTCTTTTTCATCTAATGAGATTCCTGTTTCAGCAATCATGTTGTGATGTGTACAAATCCAGATATGTCCTATGCTCTAAATGTTATGAACGTATACCAGAATGATTCATAATATGATTATTGGATGATAGTAAAGATATTCTTATGATATTTTAGAAGAACTAAGAATATATTATTTTGTAGAAGTGACAAATAGATGTTTAGTTCATTGTAAAAGTATTACATTGATACTAGTTTTGTCACAAAGTACAAATTAAGTTTATCTCTATCTAAACTAAGGGTCGCACAATATGATGGAAAGTAAGTTCCATAATGTATTTGGATGAGTTCCAAAGTTAAGACATTGTGACATATACTACAACAAAAGGCTAAGTATATGACTGCTATAATAGCAGCAAAAGAGGGCATTTATGTCAAGTAGTTTGTTATCAAACTAGGTGTGGTTCACAGCGGGATAGTACTATGAAGATATATTGTACGACAATATTATCAACATGTTTTATCCCCAAGGAACTAAAGGTCTCACCAAAGGACCAAATTTATACAAAGCCATCTCATTAGAGAATGAGTGATGCATAGAGACGCAAAGACATGCAATTACACATGGAGCTGAAAGTGTCGGATCCGGATATCAGTTGACCACTAGCAATCGTGTAAATACAACACCGTAAAGCCATAGGTGTTGAATGCACAAAGGTTTGAAACTAGATTATTGACTCTAGTGCAAGTGGGAGACCGTTGGAGATATGCCCAAGAGGCAATAATAAAGTGGTTTTTATCATATCTTCATGCTTATGATAAATGTTTATATACCATGCTATAATTGTATTAATAGGAAACATTAATAGTTGTGTGATTTGTAAACATAAAAGAGTCCCTAGTAAAGCCTCTTGTTAAACTAGCTTGTTGGTTAATATATGATCATGGTTTCTTGATCATGAACATAGAGATGTTATTAACAACAGGGTCATATCATTAGGAGAATGATGTGATGGACATACTCCTATAGTTAAGCGTAGCATAAAGATCAAGTCATTTAATATAGTTTACTTGCTATAAGCTTTCTGATACATAGTAACCTAATTCCTTCGACCATGAGATCATGCTAATCACCATCACCAGAAGGATGCTTTGATGACATCAAACACCACACCGTAACTAGGTGGCTATAGAGGTGGCATTGAGTGTTCGGAAAGTATGTGTTGAGGCACATGGATCAAGATTGGGATTTGTTCATCCATATGACAGATAGATATATTCTGGGCCCTCTCGGTGGAATGTCATCCAATTAGCTTGCAAGCATGTGACTGGCTCACAAGGGATCACATATCACGGGAACGAGAAAAGAGTACTTATTGGTAACGAGGTTGAACTAGGTATGCAGAGATACCGACGATCAAACCTCGGTAAGTAAAGTATCGTGAGACAAAGGGAAATTGGTATCGTATGTAAATGGTTCATTCGATCACGAAGTAATCGTAAAAATATGTGGGATCCATATGAATTTCCAAATTCCTCTATTGGTTATTGATCGGAGAAGAGTCTCGATCATGTCTGCATAATTCACTAACCGTAGGGAGACACACTTAAGGATTCGATGTTGTTTAGTAGATATGGAATGTGAGTAAAGAGACCGAATGTTGTTCAGAGTCTCGGATGGGATCCAGGATATCACGAGGAGATCCGGAATGGTCCGGAGAATAAGATTCATATAAGGAAAGTCCAATTTTGGAGTTCGGGAATGATTCCGGTGTTTTCACCGAAATGTTCTAGAAGGGTCTAGAAGGTTCACCGATCCAGAAGGGGAAGGGTACATGGATGTGTCATGACAAAGTGTAATGGTTGCATCATGTACTAGGTCACTTGGCTGGACACTTGGAAGAGAGAAATCAAACTCTAATTTGAAAGTCAAAAAGGCAGTTTGAAAAAGTCAAATCCCAACATGGTTTCCGAGTTAGGAAGGGTTTCTGAGTTAGGGAGGGTTTCCACCTGGGTTGGGAACACCCTTGGACGCCCCCACCTATATAAGGATGGGTAGGGGCGCACCCCAAGGTATCCCCCTTGCCCTAGGTTCCCAAGAAACCCTTGGTTGGCCGCCGCCCCCCTCTCTAGTTGCGACCAATCTAGATCTCCTCTAAACCGCTACCGACTAGCTAAACTCTAGTTGCTAGCTACCTCTAAACCTCAGCCCTCTAAACCCTAGATCAGCGGGGCTCCCTCTACTCCACCATACTCGCTCTGGCTTAGGCGAAGCCCTGCGGGATCTCCCCTCTACTTCCGACACCACGCCGTCCTGCTGCCGGAATCGCGAGGAGAGAGCTACAACCTCCGCTGTCTGCTGGAACAAGGGAGAGGAATGTCTTCATTGAGTACCATACGTGTGAACGACTGCGGGAGCGCTGCCGGAACACGGCGCTGGAAGGATCGTCTACACGATCTTGAGATCGGCAAGTGAACGACTACATCACCCACAAGAATCTACTCTTGTTAACCGCTTTGGATCTTCGAGGGTTAGTACTCTATCAACTTGTTGCACCGATCTAGTAGATAGATCTTGGCTTGATCATAGATTAGATCTTGATTGTGTGTTCATGCGGTAGAATTTTTTTGTTTCCCATGCTACGAACCCCTACATTATCATTATACTCACATTGAAAAGGGAGGTGTTTATACCTCCTACAACAACAAGCTTTATCAAAGCAATAAGTAACATTATAAGTAGAGCACACCTCTCTAGCAATAGTATTCAATTTATCAATTTGTGCCCATAAGTGTTTCCCCTTTTGTGAAAAATGGTGTTCTTTATAACAATACTTTTGTTCTTCCGTGAACCCACCTTGCCAATAATAACTAGTTTCAACGAAACCATCCATTGATAGAAAGCATGACCAGGCAAGGCAATAACAGACCAGCAACTCGAGTAGGAACTAATTTTTCTTGTGGTTTTGATAAGAGAAAGCAAACCAAGCTAAACTATTTTTTTTTGAGTTTTTGATAAAAAATAGGCAAACAAAACCAAGCAAAAGAAATTAAGCAAACCAAAAACAAAGTAAAGAGAAAGGTTGAGGAGAACTCTCCTTGTGAAGACGTCCTTAGCCTCCCCGGCAACGGCGCCAGAAAATCTTGATGGTGCTGTGTCAATGTGCAACGCTTCGTCAAGAAACCCCAAGAGCAAAGTATGATGCATCACAAAAAAAGTCTTCCCTCAGTAAGAAACCAAGGTTATCGAACCAGTAGGAGGAAGGAAACGTCTCAAAGGTGTTGCAAGAAACATGGAAACCTGCACAACACAAACTCAAGACTTTGCCCCAACTAACAGTGAGGTTGTCAATCTCACCGGTTGTTGTAACAAAGGATTAGCTGTATGGTGTGGAAGGTGAAAAAGGTTTGCAGCAAGTAAACAGTAACAATGAAAGATGTATCAATGGTAAAGATTGGACCGGGGTCCATAGTTCACTAGAGGTGTTCTCCTTAGATAAACAAACATGGCATGTTGGGTAAACAAATTACAGCAGGGCAATTGACAGGACTGAGCAAGGCATAACAATGCAATACTAGACATAAAGATCCTATGAGATTTGATTGGGCAATACAACAAGATACATAGACCGCCATCCAAATTCATCTATGACTAGAAGTCCACCTTTGGGTTATAATCCGACCCCCCTCCATTATTAAGTTGCAAGCAACAGACAACTGCTTTAAGCAAAGTGTGTAAGGTAAACAATTGTCAACACCCAGATTTTTAATCCCAGATGCCTGTTATGCCATACATCGCAAACCCAGAATTACCATTTTTGCGAGACATAACAGAATTGGATACCATAGTACATCATCCATTACAAACCATACATAAGGTCTTACACAAACAAGGATCTCATGATCCAGTTCTTAATACAACTTCAAGCAGCGGAATACGTAATAATAACGGTAGCATAGGCGAAGCTCCATCTTCGGGGTCACAGGCAATGCGGACGATGGGAGATGATCCTAGTTGTCGTAACCTTCCTAGGGTCCATCCTCTAGGTACTCCTCTTCATAGTCTGGCCATGGGAATAGCCAGGGACGAAGCCATGAGTACTCTTTAAGTACTCACAAACTAATACCAACAAGTGCAGGTTTTTTTGATAATAGGACACTAGGATCTAGGGTTGTTTTGCAAGAAGCCAGATTTATCTCTACTAAGTTCAGAAGCAAGAGAGCTAGTTGAAGCTTATAACACCTAAGTGGGAACTTGTATTTCATATCACAACCCTGTTGTGGTCAAGTCGAATTCTCAATTCATTTCACAAGTCAGTTTGAAAACATCTGACGGGGGAACAGTATGGCCACTCCAACTGTCCATAACCGCGGGCGCGGCTATTCGAATAGTTTGACACTCTGTAGAGATTGTACACTTTCACCACAACATTCGATACATCCGTCAGGAACAAATCCTGAATTCACCATACTCAGTATGCGGATAATCAATCCTAACCTTTCAATTACACGCCCTAGTATAAGCACATCTCCTGTGAGTTTGGCCTCCCAACCATGACCAACTGTCATCTTGGGTACTGCACAGGTGAACAATCTTCACAAGGTAGCCTCAGCTCAGACCTTGGCCGTGAGGGAACTAATACTAAGGTATATAAGTTTCCAGTCAAGCCCTACCCAATCTTCGGGTATTGTGGTTGTACGGTAAAAATTGGAATGGTATCGCATCCATACAACCATCAGTTTTATAAAGGGCTAAGGCTCACGGCTCAACATTTTCATCACCAAAATCATCTGATGTTCGGAAACACATGTCAAAACATCTCAGTAGAATGATCCATCATTCTAAGGTTTTCATAACCATTTTCACCAAGTATTCCCATCTAAAGTTGATCAAGTTTTATGCTTAGAACTAGCATCTACAAGTGGGGGTGATTACTATAGAGGGGTAGTAAACTAGTGGGGTTTCAACTAAGTTCAATCTCATGCCTTAGGATGGCATCAAGATTTTCTAGCTTAGGCCAACTTTTATGCTATTTATGCAACCTTCAATTATATCTTTCTAGAATCTACAACCTACTTAGGTACACTCTAAGTTAAAGCTTTGATAAAGAAACAAAGGTAGAAAGCTTGCAAGTAAAACTAGGATTGGGTATCAAGTGGGTATGATCACATATGCTTAAGGCATATAGTTGGCATGGTCACAAGCAAGTGTTAGCTTGCACAATTGCAAGTATAAGCTTCCATAGGTCAACTTGATTAGTAAGGCTTGCCTTGTGTTGAGCAGTGGTTAAAGTTCTCCTCGGCTTCTTCTTCGTAGTATCCTCCTTCCTCCTCGTATCCTTGGTCGGTACTAGCGTCTATAAATAAATACGATGTACACAATCACCAAACAGTACTTAACTACTTGCAATCATCACACAAAAGGTCCTATAGATGATCTAGCATCATCACTAACATTACAAGATTAAAGCTTGGTTTAATTCCTTTTATTTTTAGAAAAGTAATTTCTACTCATTGAAAAACTACTTAAGATTTAATATTCTCCAAACCAAACATGGGATCATGTTGACACATGTCATCACCACATATTTTAGTCCATGGGAATGTGATTTAAAGTGGTGTCACAATTTAATAAGGTTTTACCCTTTTATTTTAATTAAATAAGTGACTAGAAATGCCTATGTGGCATTCTTTTATTACTTGGTCATTATTTTTGTAAGTAAACCAATATATTTTTATATATTCTGAAAGGGATGGTTAAATGTGATTTCTGAGAGTTGGAATCAACTCAAAAGCTATTATGGTTTAAATTTGAAAAATGTTTGAATGCAGAAAAGCTTCTGCCTTGTTATTTTTACCAAGGGTGATCTACAGATCCAAATGATTTAAATCCAACGGGCTTGGATTCAGAATTTCCATACCTTTCTAACAAAATTGGTTTCATTCAATTTGGTTCACTCAATCGACCTGGGTTGATTTTTGAAACTAGGTACAGAAGTGTGTTTGAAATAAAATGGAAAAGGTTAAATTCAAATAACTGGGCTGAGCGGGAAGTGATACTGGGCCGGCCTGCTAAGCACAGCGCTTACGCGGGCTGGTTAAGTTGCTGTCCCCATGCGTCAGTGAGACGAGGGGGTGCGAAGCGGTATGGGGCGATGTGAGCCATGGGATCTGGTTCTAATCTAACGGCTGAGGGTCATCGTCGACGTTGGGCAACGCCGGCGAGACAGAAACCTAACGCGACAGGTGGGGGTCGCTGGGGGCTCAGGAGAGGGTCGGCGAGGCGGGCGAACGACGAAGTCGACGACGGCGAACCTCCTGATACCGGCAGCTTCTCCTGGGGCGGATCCAATCGCTCGCCCCCTTCTTCTCCAGCAGCGACAGGCTCCGGTAAAATTCCGGCGAAGCGCTGCTCGCCTTGCTTCGGGACTGAGGCGAGGTGGTTTTGGGTGAGAGGGGAGTGAGGTGGTGTGCTCAATTCGTGTGTGGGTGGCCTCTATTTATAGTGGCGAGGGGGAACCGACGGGTGCAAGCTGAGCTCGTCGTGGTCGACGACACAGAAGGCTAGCGGCATGGGCAATGGTAGGGGGCGGTGCGGTGCTCCCTGGCGATGCTCAACGACATGGTGGCGAGACGTGGGGCGGTGTTGTTTGGTCGGAACGCGGCGGTGCTCTGCGCGTGCCCGACGAAGGTTTTTAATGCGCACAACGTGCGTGGTCCGCGTGGCGGAGAACGAGTGTGTCTGCGGGGTTGCTGGGACGGTGGTGATCATGTATGCACGCGGCGAGGGCGGCGCGTGGTCTGTGGGCGTCGGTCGAGCGTGGCGCACGGGGCGCGCTCTCGACATGGTTGCTGGCGAGGTTGGCATGGTCCGTGCGTGTGGTCCAGGGGCTGGCAACGTTCGAGCGCTGGATAGGGAGTGGCGGTGGGGTGTTGGCTTGCTCCCAGACATGTTGGGTAGGCTTGTTTCTTATCCTAGCTTGCCGTCGACATGGGGGTGGCAAGGGTGCACTTGGCCTGCTCACCATTGATGGCATTGCCAAGCTTACAGTGATGCTAGTGCTTGCAATTGAGCTAGATGATCTACTAAAGCCTAGTTGCAACCAGAGAGGGAACAAGTTAGGCTCCAATCACTGCTCACAATAGTGTTTGGATTTTGTTTGATTTGAATCTGCAAGGTGTTTGAAGTAATGGCCGCAAGAATTCAAGTTTTGAATTTTGAAAAGATTTTTGGTGGGTGTTCTAGGCTGGTGCTGGTGAGTCTGCAGATGCTTGGGTTTTGAAAGTTGAGCTTGTTTGAGTGGTTTTTGGAAAAGTGGGATCTTCCCATATGATAAAGATTCAATTTTGAACTGTCCTTTAAACCATGCATTTGAAAGTTTCTGGATGATCACAAGGTGGGCCTTGATACTTTGTTATGAGTACAATCAAGAGGTGCAAAGATCCAAATAAGTTTCTGTTAAGTTCTGAAAGTTTGGGACAGCCAAAGTAGGCATGGGAGTTAAATTGGTCAAAATGACCATTCACTCAATTAGCTTTGTTTTGATTTATTTGTCTTTGGGAAAAGTGTGGGGATTGTTTAGATGATGTTTAATTCACCTAAGAATCCATTTACAAGCAAAGAAACACACAAGAAATGTGATTCAAAAGAATTCAAATTGGAATGCATACACACATGCATGCTTTCTCATTTTATTTTAGAAAAGTTTTTGTTAACCCTAAATTTCATGATTAGAGTTTGATAATCCAAGTTTAGGATTTTTGGGATGTTACAATAATCCACTTGTTCCAGGAGCAAGAGACCGTTGTTTTCTCCCTAGTGGCAACAACACATCTACAACCTTAGATATTTCTGTCACTTCCCTTGATTAACTAGAGGCATGAACCCACTATCGAGCATAAATACCCCCTCTTGGAGTCACTAGCAACTAATTGTCCAAGATAGCTACTAACAACGGAGAGCATGCAAGATCACAAACAACACAGACATGATAGAGTCAATAAGACAAAACCATTAATCAATCTGACATAGTAATCTCAGTATCCATCAGATCCCCGCAAACACAACATGCCTGATTACTAATAGATGAGATCTTGATCATGAACGGAGCTCACAAGATCTAGACATGAAAGCACAAAGGAGGAGATACAACCATCTAGCTACTACATGGACCCGTAGTCCAAGGTGGAACTACTCACGCTTCATACCGAAGGCTGGCATGATGAAGAAGAAGGCCTCCGGGATGATCTCCCTCTGACAGGGTGCTAGGAAGAGCTTCATATCCCCCGATCTAGGGACGATGGTGGCGGCGGCTACAGACGGTTTCGTGGAATATTGATCAGGTGATTAGGGTTTAGGCTTCGGGGGATTCTTATAGGCGAAGAGGCGAGGCTGGGAGGCGGCCAAGGGGCCCACACCCTGCCCAGGCGAGGCCCAGGGAGGGCCCGTGCCTGGGGGGGAGGGGGTGCAGCCGCCCTGTGGCGCCCCTCCGTCTCTCCTCTGGACTCCGTGTCCTCCTCGGTGAAATATTGATTTTGGCTTTTGTCCCGTCCAATTCCGAGAATATTTCCTTACTAACTTTTCTGGAACCAAAAACAACAGAAAACAGGCAACTGCCACTGTGGCAACTTGTTAATAGGTTAGTACCAGAAAACATATGAAAAGCACCTCAAAGTATGGACAAAGCAAAGCAAAGTAGATACTAAACAAGGATGGAACAACAGAAATTATAGATACGTTTCCGACGTATCAAGGAGATTCTTTAAATTGCTATGATGAGGAATATGCTATGCTTATTATTGTTGTATCAAAAAGTTTTATTTTTTACTTTCTTATTTTTAGAAGATGAACACAAGGAGCCAAACACGTGCTCTTGCCGCCGCTAGTTCTTCTGGGGATGCAACTAAGGAATGCATGGGGATACGATTCAGGAATGAGTCCCACCGTGATCGTTTCGACATGATCAAAAACCAAGAAGTGAAGGCAACCAAGTGGGCTTGCACCGTCATATTGAACCAACTCGATATATCCGATGACTTTAATTTACTTTGTAATAGAGTTGGCCTGCAAAACTTTGTATTTCATGATGTACCTACCTATTGCCGGTTAACCATTGAATTTTTAAGTTCTTTATAAAGCACCATTAAAACATGGCATGGAGAGGATATGATTTATTTCCGACTTATGAACAACATTGTTCATTATCACTTGATGAATGGTGCAATTGTTTTGGTTTACGCAACAATGATCCTAATTCTCTACGCACATCTTTTACTAGCATAGAACCTTCCCCTGAACTCTGCTATAATAGAATGAGCTTTACTTCTAGAGTCAGCAAAGGGAAGAATATTCAACATCCTGCTATTCACTATTTGTTCTATGTTATTGCTAACACCCTTGCATGCGCGTAATAAGTTTACGAGACTCAATGAGGAGGACATATTAGTCCTTGCAAAAGCTTATTTCAACTACGACAACTTGTCACTCCACTTGGGCGCAATTCTTGTGCGCTACTTGTAGCATAAATCCTCCCAAAGCCAAGGACCAATCACATGTGGAGGCGTCATCACCGTGCTTGCCAATGCCCTGGGCATCGATCTAGGTGAGTTGCAACCGGTGCTAGATGAGCGACATGTTGGTTTCTCTACTTTAAAGGCTTGTGGAATGCTCACTAGGAGAGGTGGTGTTTATTACCTGCATATTGCTGGAGCTGGGCGTCTCTATCCCACTCCTCTGCCTAATGGTCTTTTCTCTATGGAGGAAGGACACATGCTTTATGAATTTCAGGTTGAGCAACATCAACCCGAGGAGGAGATTCCGAATGAGGATGAGGACCAAGAGGAGGAGCAAGAAGTTCCTTATCAAGAGGAGCAACCACAAAACTGGTTCACTATATATATCAAGATTTCCAAGAACTTGGTGGGACTGTGGAGGGGATGCATAATATCGCCCTGAACCTCTGAGAAACAACAAGTAACTTATAAACTCAATTTTCGGATTGGAGTTACAACTTTTTTTCCCACCTCAATTATTTGAAGGGCTTGCAAAAGCCTAATCTTGGGGAGGTTTTCTATCTATTTTATTTTGGCGTTCATTTGCTTTATTTTATTTTCGAGGTTATGCTTTTTTTTGAGTTTATAAGCACTTGTGTTGGTTTCCCCAACACTCTATCTTTAGTTTTTTTTTGAGATTTTCAAGCCGAGCTTTGCCGCTGATTTTCTATTCTTCAAATTTCCCTTCTCAAAAACCACAAAAAGATTTCTACATTTATCTTTATTTTCTCTCTTCCTTTTCTTTTCGCCTCGAGGTTCCCATGTATTTGCAGGAGAGTGATCGACTTCGAGTTTCCAAGGAACAAATCAAAAGGGAAGAGAGAAGTGGAACCAAACATGAGAGGTATGACTTATGACTCCCCACTTTTGAAGTTTGAGAAACCCATGCTAGTTAGTAGTAAATGATAAGATATTATATCGGTGGAGCGAGTCTCTATATTGTAAGTAAATCTTTGTTTGTATGGGTATTTAGTTGAGTACGTTTTGTTCCAGCTCTTGTAGTTAACCAAGTATTTCCTAAAAAAATTCTAAACAATTGAAATAAGAAAAAGTCTCACAATTGAAGAATTGTGTGTTGTAGTGTTTAGTCCTGAAAGCTTATTCCTAGAAACACTCAACACCACAGAAAATAATGATTGACTTGATAGCTCTCTTTGAAAGAATTTGTTCAATTGAATTAATATTTAGTGGTTTTTGTTAGCATGCAAAAGTTCGACTTGTGAATCATAAGAATGATATATATTTATGCATGTCAAACTTTATGGGATGCCAACAACTCTGCTAGCCTACGAACGATCTTCATATAGGAAAATCCTAGATTTCGACTATGAGTTTATTAAACATATGTAGCAGCAATGCTTGGGTAAGATTCTTGGCACTCCCGGGTAGCTGCGTTCATGATGGAATCACTCTTCTGGCTAATATGAGTAATCATTATGCAAAAGAAACAAAAACCTTAGTGATGCCACAAGTGTCCATCACAACCCGATAAACTAATGTTTTTTTTGGCATGCTCTCAATTACTTAAGAACCGAAATTCTTGAAGGATAATGAATAGAAAAGTAGTGCTTGAAAAGTCTTGATTTATTGATGTGGGAGAATTGAGATACT
Organism: Avena atlantica; assembly: GCA_910589765.1. Classification (NCBI taxonomy): domain Eukaryota; kingdom Viridiplantae; phylum Streptophyta; class Magnoliopsida; order Poales; family Poaceae; genus Avena; species Avena atlantica. The sequence continues at coordinate 194,923,714 of OU342738.1, read as the reverse complement.
TTAGTGTATATGATTTTCATGACGAACTCTCACACTCTCAATTTTACATAATTATACTTTATTGTTCAAAGGCAAGCTTATGAGTTGATTACATGACATAGAATAGAGTTAACTCATTTGAATCATCCATGCTTACAATAATTTTGCTACACTATAAGGATTCATGAAACCTGTATGATATGATTTCCATTACTCTATCTAAGCTAAAGTTTTTCAGATTAATAAAATGGAGGAAACATGAGACTACCAATCATGAGTAAGATCATTATCTTGTTATTTCAGTTTAAATATCGAGTTCCTTTTTTATTTTGGTTTTCTTGCTCGAGGACGATCAAGTTTAAGCTTGGCGAGGTTGATGGCTGTGAAATATAGCCATACATGTTCGCATTTAAACTAGATATTATTCATATATTTGATGAAATATCTCTCTAAACCCTACCACTAATGCCTAATGATCAAAGGGGTATGCAATCATTTCTTGCTATTTTTCCCTGCATAGATGACGACGTATGATGATGGGAATCACAACATAAATGTCAAAGATACGAGATTTCCAACACGTCAAAGAAACCAGGAGCTGTGGAGTGGATCCGGAAGACTTAACGACCAACTATATAGCGTGAAATTTATTCTGGACATATAGTTCCGGCCGTATAGTTGCCATCGACTCCATTAGGTCAAACAGAACAACTTTCATGAAGGGACTCCTATATATAGAGGCTTTGGGCGACAAGAAAACGACGCTTCTTTTTGACCTCAACTCTCCCTACCACCAGAAGCCGCCACGCCGGAGGAATAGATCTAGATCTAAATCTCCAAACCCTTCTCCACCACCATAGCCATATTCCACCACTTGTAATAGTAGATCTCTTCTCCAATTGGCAACGTTGTTAGACCATTTGCTATCAATCTTATGATCTCTATTACAATGTATGATTGTTGATTTCATCTCTATGTGTGAGTAATTATCCTTGGGATAAGGGCTTTGGTCTAGCCATGTAGCTTTTTTGTGCATGCTATTTATCATAGATGGGATCATGTATTAGTTTGTATGACATGATGGTTATTATACCCTCTCTTGTCTCAATCTAAGGACTTGTCAGGTACCCGAGACCCCGAGGATTGATCCAGGTATAGGGAGTGTGAGTGATGACTGATCTGCAGGTTGGAAAGCCCAGCGACAGAAGGGATAGTATGGCTGTATATGAGGGATTTACTTGGGATTAACGGTGACATCACTATGCATATCATTAGTTTGCTTTTTTTCTATGGATGAGACTAGTAGGTTATTGCTATAAGCGGTTGCGGAGGCGATAACAATTATGGATGCACTACCCACATATAATTATCTTGCTCTAACAATTATATGCATACTTTATTATTATCTTTTATTCCCATCAGATGTTTTGCACAACTACTGATGAAACCGAAGGCCCTAGGCCCTCTCTCTCTCCATCATCATCAACAACAAAAAGATCGCAAACTCTTGGTCTGGTGAAAACACAAAAGGAATTGTAAAACTCTCGAACGTCCGTTTAAGTAGCTTCATTTTTCTTTCCGCTTCCCGAGGATTCGATAAACCTAGGTCTACTAGGGAAAAAGAACTATACTACATCCCGTATTTGGATCGAATGTATCACACTCCGGAGACTCCAGTCTGGATATACCATCAACCTTTTGTTTCAACCAGGAAGGATAGAACCAAATATGAGGCAAACTTCAAATAGCGATATCTATAGTTTGGAAACTCCGATTGACCCAAAACCAATTTTGTTGGAAAGAGGATGACAAGAGCTACCCTAGGGTTATAGCCAACGATCTCCTCCAACTGGTACCGCTACAGTTCACCTCCTCCCAGCCGCCGCGGTGGCTCTTCCTCCTCTCGCACGCCCGTCTCACCGCCGGGCTCCGCCATCCGGCCGCTCCGCCGCACCTTCTCTGGCTGGCCGCATCTCCTTCACCTCGACCGGTGCTCGTCTAACCGACCGCATCTCCTCCGCCCAGGCCAGTGCTTGTCCGCCCCCACCTCGTTCGGCCGGTGCTCCTTTGGCCGCACCTCCTCTGGCCTCTCCCCATCCCTGTCCTCTCCCCTCTCAGGTATGTCTCCCCTTCCCTCTCTCCCTCCCCCAAATTTCCCCAAATTTGTAGTATTAGGTTGATTGGTGTTTGTAATGTAGATTTATTGGTGTTTGCAATGTAGATTGATACTATTGTGTTGTAAGAATTGGATACCACCAAGTGAGAATATTTCATGTATTATGATGTGAGATACCTCCCTTGGTGAGAAACCGAAAAACCTTCAAGATAAAAATGCAATAAGATATAAAAGGGAAACCCGTTTTTGATGAACTAGAGCTTGTTATGAATATTACCACAAGCTCTAGAACCTCACTTGGATAAGATCCAAATAACAACCAAAAAAATATGATGCCGAGTATGCAAAGGTTTGAGCTCCCTTCGAAAGATATGATCACGTTACTCACTCGAGAACCCTCTTGATAGTACGGTTATTTATCCTATAAACTGTTTTCCCCAGCTAACACCATGAGACCGATAAGAAAGAAACCCTATCAATATCATACATTTGCCTTGCGCATATTCCACTTGATCTTGATGATGACGATCTTATACACATCAAGATGTAGTAGCTTTCTTGATTGCGCTAGCTTGGTGAAGACTTGAAATTTCCCCCCTCATACTCCACTATGGAAGAGACTCTTTTTAGGAATATCCTCACATATCTATGATCACCATAAGGATGGCAGGCTTCAAGCATATGATCTCTTTGAGATGACACATATTGAACTTGCACTTCATTTCTTCTTTCTTTATTATGTTGGTGTCTTGAATGTACACATGAGATATTACACCATCTTGTTATTCAAGACACACTTTAGACTCAACTTCTTTAATCTCTGGATCATTTCTTGAATCCTTGATCAACACTTTGATCTTCTTTACTTTCTTCTACCTTAAAGCCAACACATGCTCCAAGCATGCAATGGACAATTCCTATAAGTGCAACTTAATACAAGCATTAGTCCATAGAGATTATCATTAATTACCAAAACCACACATAGGAGCCCACATGCTCTTTCAACTATGTTATTTTATCCTTGTTCAATTTTCAGTTACCTTGTCCTTGTTTTATTTATCTTGATCCACTATTCTTTTTCTTATCTCCATGAAAAGCACTTCTATACTATGACATCTTTTATTGATCAAATTCCTCTGTAGGATAGTAAGTACTACTTGTTGAGTATGATTTCATTCTCACCCTTGTTTAATTACAATTTTTGCAGAGCACCATGGTAAGGATCTCGAGCATAACAATGAGTAGTAGGCGTAGCGCATGCCGGGAGGAAATAAATAAAATGTTTAGCAGTTTGCCTTTAGCAAGAAAGTTTGTACAGTTGAAGAATGAATAAAATTGTTTTTATGCTCTATTCTGATACGTAAATTTTAAGCCTCACACGGCTGTTATGTCGAGGCCCATTTGGGGACGTGACAGAGACTATGATTACTTTAGCAGTTCATCACATCCACAAACCTTTTACTAATGGAGTAAAGAAAACATGATGCGATGAAAGTGACCATAATATATGAAAGTATTAGGGATATTAAAATTGGGACAAGAGGAAGCTTCCTCATGATCTAGACATTTTTAACAGTCAGATTATGCCATTTTCCTATTCTTGGCTGTGATATTAGGGATATTAAAACTGGCACAAGAGAAAGCTCCCTCATGATCTGGACATTTTTAACAGGCGAATAGTACCATTTGCCTATTCCTGGCCGTCATATTTCTTTGAAGAACCATGTGGGCCGAGGAGCTGCCTACGCGATGCTTGGCCTGCACACCTTGGTCGGTGTTTTAGGCCTGTCCCATATAGTGGGGTTCAGTTCATTTTCTGTTTTTTTTCCAAATGGTTTTTGTATTTTGGTTTTTCTTTTTATTCAAATTTTAAAAAGTTTCAAATTTAAATTTCTCAGAAATAAAAATGTTCATATATTAGAAAACGTTTAGATTAAAAAAATCTTCAAATTTGAAAAACGTTCAAATTGTTCTTTTTTTGAGAAGTGTTCAAATTCAAAAAATGTTCAGATTCAAAAATATTCAAACTCAAAAATATTTTCAATCTAGAATATTGAAAACACACACAAAATTAGAAAAGAAACAACAGAAAAAAAAGAACAAGTTTCGCAAAAAAAAACAAAGAACAAAGTTAAAATGAAAAATGGCATTGGCCCGGCCCAACACATCCCGTCTGAGGGTGTGCGGCGCCTGGTAATTGCCGACCAGGTCGGCTTATAGAGCCTCCCAACAGTCAACGTGGTGGGACACGTAAAAAACGGTGGAGATGTTTCTGGCCAAGGCCACGTGCTCACCCGGACCTTTCCTTCAACGTTACTGCTGTCGGTGTATCTTCACTGCAATCCCGTTTTAACCAGCTTTTGGAAAGCCTCGAATCCTCGTCATTAGCATTCGCTAGTGCTGCCGCCGATCCTTCCAGACTTTTTTGTGCTCCGATCCCCCACCCACCTCCGCCCCCTACACGCCAAACCGCATCGCATCTCGCCTCGTTGGCCGAGAGCACCGCGATGGTGGGGAACGACTGGATCAACAGCTACCTGGAGGCCATCCTCGACGCGGGCGGCACCGCGGGGGACATCTCGGCAGCCTCTGTGGCCGGAGGCGATGATGGGCCGAGCACTGGTGGAGGAACCGCCGGGGAGAAGCGGGACAAGTCGTCGCTCATGCTCCGAGAGCGCGGCCGGTTCAACCCCGCGCGCTACTTCGTCGAGGAGGTCATCTCCGGCTTCGACGAGACCGATCTCTACAAGACCTGGGTCCGCGTAAGCATCGCCGCCGCTCCTCATCTTTTCGATAATTGCTCCAGTTATATCGGTGGTGGCCCTCATGACGTTTTGAGGTTGTTTCTGGTGATTTATTCTGGACTTCTGTTGTTTTGTTAAGACTTCGGCCATGAGGAGCCCGCAAGAGAGGAATACGCGGCTGGAAAACATGTCCTGGAGGATCTGGAACCTCGCCAGGAAGAAGAAGCAGGTATATGATGCATGTACCGGTGAAATAAAATTGTTGCCAATGCCTCCATTTACTCAATTTCCGCGCATAGTCATCTTTTGGACTAATTGTCTAATTCACTACTCAAGTTACACTTGACTGTTGGGGAGTTCACTGCTGTTGGCAAACTAGTGTGCGTCATGTTAGTATTTGTTGCATGCAGGGAATACTTAAATCCTACTTGCAAGGTGGAACTAGGAAAAAATAACCCGGCGACACAACTTTAACACACACTTAGGAAACATATGCAATTTTGAAGCGACAAAAATACTAAATAGTATTGTGCTCGGTAACTCTTATATGGATAACCCGGCATAACGATGGTGCTCTTATTTTAGCACTTCATTAGAAGTATCTATTTTTTTTCTAAATACTAAGAGCATCTCCAAGAGCCTTCCTATATATACCCCCAATTTCTAAAATCTGCGTTTTTAGCAATCCTAGCTGCCCTCCTGATCTCCACATGTCATTGAGTGGATCACTAATTTTTCTAGGGATGCTCTTGGAGCGATTATTATTTTTGAATTGCTAAACCTTCTCTCTCCTCTTCCTGTACCCAGTTAAGCAATCCAAAATATACCAATGCTCTTGGAGAGGCTCAAGTACATGAGGATTCAAAGAACAAAACCTAAATTAAACCCTGCCATGGTACCTATATAATTTTGGTTGGGTTTTGCCAACAAAAACTACTCTGAACACTTTTTGTTCCCCAAATATACATGAACTTGAACACATGTTTCCACCAACATTTCGGTTGCACATCATGTTGTCTGATCATTTCCCTTCTTGATTTGTGTAAATGCAGATTGAAGGTGAGGAAGCCTCCCGTTTATCGAAGAAACGTCTTGAGCGTGAGAAGGCTCGTCGGGATGCTGCTGCTGATTTGTCTGAGGACCTATCTGAGGGAGAAAAAGGAGAAACCATTAATGAATCATCTGTTCATGATGAGAGCACAAGGGGACGAATGCCAAGGATAGGTTCAACTGATGCTATTGAGGTGTGGGCAAATCAGCACAAAGATAAAAAACTCTACATAGTGCTAATAAGGTATGAATCTAATTTTATTCCTGCATGTTTTCTTTTAGACGGTTCAGTTATACCGGCTTCAAATAAAGAGACCTGCAGTTTTTTGTGAAGTAGGTATAACGATCACCAGTGACGTTCCAAACTGTTCGAAACATGATTACCTTAACTGATTTGATGCAACCATCGTTGAGCTCTGATCCAGATGATTAATCAAAATCAGGGTTAAAAATTTCTCTGGTTGGACCCTATCGGTTGTCTGCTTGTTGCCATGCTGTCATAAGGTGGAGCAGTCGAGGATGATAGGGGGGAAATGCTGGGGGGGGGGGGGGGGGGAGTCAAGGATGCGAGAGCTGTGTGAAGGTAGGGTTAATTCTGGAGATTTTTGTGCTGCTTTAGGTTTTCCTTCCACAAAAGCAAGGAGCTGCATAAGTGGCTTTGCACGTGGGCTGGGTCGGCTTCACTTGTGCCATTTATTTAGTTCTTTTTCTTCTATTTTTGTCGTGCGTTGCGGATTTTCTATGTGTGTACGTGGACCCAAACGACGTCAGTTTTATCGTTGTAACTTTTTTTAACAAACTTTCTTTTCTTTTCATTTCATAGCTGATAGCTTAGTGCCAAACTTACATTTCACTCCTTAATAATCCATGATACTGAAGTACTGAACCCTCCCCTAATTGCTCCTATGTTCTGTATATATGATACCCTAGGCTCAGTATCCACTTGGCGCCCTCTTTAGACATACGCTTGGTCGTTGGATGCATATTCACTTAGGTTTTCTTCCTGCCTTCACCCATCAGACTTAACATAGAGGTTTGACATTCCAACAGGTAATGTATATTAGTGCAACCTTCTTTAAATTAAACTAACAGCGTTAGACCAGCCCACCACCAGTACACGTGTGGCATGTTCCCTATCACATCCATGCTGAGACCAGTTCCGCCCACCGACTCTGAAGGATAATCTCATCATCAACATATCGTGGACTTGGTAAATGCACAGAACCGCTCTCCTGTACAGCCACCTTGTATTTTTTTAGGTAGGTATGTCCACCTAGGGTGCCACTGGTCAGGGTATGGGTAACCCAATTGATATCCACAAGACCATACACCAAAATTTCACCCAGTTACCCATATCTGTGAAAGCGCAGGTAATAGCTCGTGGATAGTCCCATTCTGGCGATGTGCAATAAACTTCCCGTTTTTAAAGTGTTGATGCACGTGGCCCCTACAATCTTGTTGTGTCCATGCGCCAGGTCCTGCCAATGCACACAGAGGGTGATATGAGGTTGATATTCTAAACAGTAATTATGGAACTTCTAAGAAATCTTCATGTTGAAGCTTGTTGAGGTTTACACATGTGCCTACCCCCACCACACACATAAGTAGCTTCTCTTGAATCATCTACCACAATTTTAGTCAATTTTTTGAAAGTTTTACAATGTGAACACGAGGCTGAAATTCCAAGTACTTCACTTCTTAGAGCAATGGACATTTTAAATTTTTTCTTCATTTTTCATGGGATGTTTATGATAATTGAACAGTAGCTTTACTCTTTCAAGCGAGTACTTGGAATTTCAGTTGTGTTCACAAAATTGACTAAGGCCAAATCCATACTCACTTTTCAATTGCGGCTGCCATAAAAGTGTGGCTGAAAAATTGGACGCCACAAAGTGTGGCAAAAGTTGGCAAAAAATTAACTCTATGGCAGGTGGACCGTATGAACAATAAAGTGTGGCAAGAAGCAAACATATGCCAAATTGCCAAACTTTGTCTTGGCAAACTGTGGCTGGGAACCAACCACTAAATTTTGCATTTGTGCATGTCCGTTTTCCACTACCTGGAACTCATCCCCCATGCACCTTGTTCAGTTGTGCTTACACTTGCTTACACTTGCACGACTAGCATGCACACAGCTTAAAAGCAAAAAAAGAAAAAGAAAAACCAAAGACCCCGCGGAAGCAAGCAGAGACTCGCAACAGCAACAGCACCACCAGTGTGGACGACACCTTGTTTCCGAGAAAGTTTCTCCAAAAACGATGCCTTATAGAAGGAAACGGTTCACAAACACCGTCATCGTCCGGGCTGACCAGCATGGTCAGATCCTGGGTTTTCACCCTGGAGGAGGTCCCAACTCTAGACAATGCCTTCAACAAGGGGATGACTCTGGAGCCACCATTGCCAGATACCACCACAAAGCTCATACCTAGGGTTTTCACCCAGGATACTGGGAGATGCAACTCCAAGATCATCGACAACAAGGAAGTCAGATAATAACCACCACCTGGCAGGGACCGCTGCTAAAGCTGCAAAAATCTGGTTACTAGGTACTTATACATCTTTCACCCCATCTCTCTTGGTCCATGTCACCATCAGAATGTTGCAGACCTCACTCAATGAGCATGTAGGTTCTCTAATCCTCGATTCACCTTTACAAGACCACCTCCGACCGACGATTTCGGTGCAAGTGGACCTTGTAGATGCCAATGGCCCTCCGCCGCCTGCCTGCCCCGTTCATATGAGATTCCTAGGCATTTTGACGATCGGCGGCGAGACCGCGGTCCGCTATGGCTTGGCGGTGATCTAGGCCAGGTGCTCAATCTTGCGGTGCAAACGGATCTCGGGGAGATGCTGGCTAGAATGATCTGCTAGGGGTCCTCCCTGCCGCCGCCGTCCGCCGTTGGATGGCCTCCTCCGTCGTCGGCGGGGGTAACGAAGAACGGCGGTCGCAGGCCTGAGCCCAACCACTCCGGAGGCCACACCTCAGCGCGTCGTCAAGCTGCGCCGCCATGGAGGACCGGAGTAGCCCCATCGCATCGGGGCCGAGTCTCCCTCGCCGTCGCCGAAAGCACCGCTGCGAGGCAAAGGGATCCTGTCGCCGCCGTCCGCTTTCCAGGCTTAGCCTGGAGGCATCCTCCGGCGGCGGAGGGAGGGGCGGCGGATCTAGATCTGGTGGGGGTCGGGTGCAGGAGGTGGTCAGGAGAGGGGGGGGGGGTGTCGGGCGGCGGATCTTGAACTGTTGTCTATAGTGTTAGCATGAAGCAATAAGACGTTGATTGCATGCAATTTTTTACTTTAATTAACTATAAAATGTAGATTTGTTAATTAACTAAATACGTGATTATGCTTTTATAAGCCTAATGGACCAAACTGTTGTTCAAATTTTTGACCTACATGTACATTGTATACACAAAATCGAGCATATATTTTCACTTTTTTGGTGGACGTTGTTTACATGGATGCTTTTATTTTGACATTTTCTGTTTTTATGCAGTATTCATGGTCTATTACGTGGTGAGAATATGGAGCTTGGGCGTGATTCAGATACAGGCGGCCAGGTACTTATGTGTCTCCCTAATTTTCATGTTTGCAGCCTTGACTTCATACCTGTGCCTAATTATTACTTTCCTGGTAGGTTATGCTTGTTCTTTATCTCTTTGCTAGTTTGCTATATACTCCCTCTGTACCGAATTATAAGACGTTCTGGCCTCCTGAAATGGCATTCACTGCCGATCTTATAATTTGGTGGAGGTAGGACTTACAGGTTGGACTATATGCCATTGATGCTTGAGTTGAACTAACTGGTTCCATAACCTGCAGATCAAATATGTTGTAGAGCTTGCTAGGGCGTTAGGTGAAACACCTGGAGTATATAGAGTGGATCTGCTGACAAGGCAGATTTCTGCACCTGATGTTGACTGGAGTTACGGGGAACCTACAGAGATGCTGAGTCCAAGAAATTCTGAGAACCTTGGGGATGACATGGGTGAAAGCAGCGGTGCTTATATTATCAGGATACCATTTGGACCAAGAGAGAAGTATATACCTAAAGAGCAGCTCTGGCCCCACATCCAGGAATTTGTTGATGGTGCACTTGTCCATATCATGCAGATGTCCAAGGTTCTTGGTGACCAAGTTGGTAGTGGACAACCAGTATGGCCTGTTGTTATCCATGGACACTATGCTGATGCAGGCGATTCTGCTGCTTTATTATCTGGGGCACTCAATGTCCCAATGGTATTCACAGGTCATTCTCTTGGCAGAGACAAATTAGAGCAACTTTTGAAACAAGGACGCCAAACCAGGGACGAGGTAAATGCAACATACAAGATAATGCGTCGGATTGAAGCTGAGGAACTTTGTCTTGACGCATCTGAAATTGTAATTACAAGCACTAGGCAAGAAATAGAAAAACAATGGGGATTATATAATGGATTTGATGTAACTATGGCGAGGAAACTTAGAGCAAGAATAAAGCGTGGTGTCAGCTGCTATGGTCGTTACATGCCTCGTATGATTGTGAGTCCTCCATCTACATGAATTCTTTCCTGTTCTAATGCATCTCATTACCTTACTATTTTTTATGCTTAATGTTATACGTTATTAACAGGCGATTCCTCCTGGCATGGAGTTTAGCCATATTGTGCCTCATGATGTTGACCTGGATGGTGATGAAGCAAATGAAGTTGGCTCAGGTTCACCGGATCCACCTATCTGGGCTGATGTGCGTTCTCCTTTTTTATCCCGCCTAAAGATATGCAGGAATAATTGTCGATGTGCCACTGAGATCATGTGCTATATTTTACCTTACTGTTCTGTTTGAAACAATTTCAGATAATGCGTTTCTTCTCGAACCCTCGTAAGCCCATGATTCTCGCTCTTGCTCGGCCAGATCCCAAGAAGAACATCACTACACTGGTCAAGGCATTTGGTGAACACCCTGGATTGAGAAATTTAGCAAACCTTGTATGTGCCAGTCCTGTGTAGTTTCTCTTGTTATTTTTTTTGCTGTTTATCTGGCGGTTTAGTTTGTAATAATCTTCTCCTGTCATGAACTATGGCTGCCTGTTCTCAGTCTTCATAACTATTTTTTATCTGCAGACACTGATCATGGGTAACCGTGATGTTATTGATGAAATGTCAAGCACAAATGGAGCTGTTTTGACATCAGTACTCAAGTTAATCGACAAATATGATCTATATGGCCAAGTGGCCTACCCCAAGCACCATAAGCAATCCGAAGTTCCAGATATTTATCGTTTGGCGGCAAGAACAAAGGTAGCTAAGTATATCTTCATATTTTGATATATTTTGGTAGGATTTCTACCATAAGTGTGCTAGTGGATTCTCTGACATGGATCATAATTAAGTGATCATTGGGTGCTACTGATTTGCTGGTAGATTTGGTTTAACTACCTAGCAGTATTAATTATCTCATGCATATATTGTGTCCTTTTTAATGGCTTTTGGCCCAGTGGTGGAGCTAGGATTATGAGCAGGTGATGTCTAAAGCCCAAAATAAGTGATAAGTGAGACTAGTGATGTCATTATCGAGTACTCTTGGGGTCAAAACTAGTGTATTCATAGCTATATCATGGTGTTTGTCAGATTATTGTGATGTCAGTTGACATCATTATACGCCATGCAGCTCCGCCACTGTTTTGGTGTTTTGATTTGTATTTTTGCTTGGCTGACCTACAGCAACAAACTGACTGTGCTGCTTGTTTATGACTTACTCCCATTATCATACATAAATACATGCTCATTTCGGTTCCTGTTGTTTTCAGGGGGTGTTTATTAATTGTGCTTATATTGAACCATTTGGACTCACCTTGATCGAGGTAACTTCTTCAACATTTCACTGGGTTCTTACTTTATGTGTGGACTAATAATGTTTATGCAATCTTTACACCTTCTTACCTATCAGGCTGCTGCTTATGGTCTACCGATGGTTGCTACCCAAAATGGTGGGCCTGTCGACATACACCGGGTACTGCTCCGCTATCTTGATTTACATTTGCACTGAAATTTCTGGCGCTGTGGTGAATACCTGTACTCTTGTTTTGGTTTCTTTATTCAGGTTCTTGACAATGGTATTCTTGTTGATCCCCACAACCAATACGATATAGCTGAGGCACTTTATAAGCTTGTTTCTGATAAGCACTTGTGGGCACAATGCCGTCAGAATGGTCTGGATAATATCCATCGATTTTCTTGGCCTGAACATTGCAAAAACTATTTGTCACGGGTTGGCACACTGAAGCCTAGACATCCACGATGGCAAAGGAGCTATGATACTAATGAAGTTTCTGAAATAGATTCACCTGGCGACTCTTTGAGGGATATTCATGATATATCTCTTAACTTGAAGCTTTCCTTGGACAGTGAAAAATCAGGCACCAAGATAAATATTGAAGGGAATTCCACCAATGCTAGAAGAAACCTTGAGGATGCTGTACAGAAATTTTCAAATGCTGTTAATGCTGGCACAAAGGACGAGTCTGGTGAGAATGCTGAGGCCACCACAGGCTCCAACAAATGGCCATCTTTGCGGTGGAGAAAACACATTGTTGTTATTGCTGTAGATTCTGTGCAAAATGCTGACTTGGTTCAGATTATCAAAAACCTTTTTGAGGCTTCAAGCAAAGAAAAGTCATCTGGTGCTGTTGGTTTTGTATTGTCAACATCTCAAGCAGTATCAGAGATACTTCCTTTGTTAACATCTGGGGGTATACAAACTACTGATTTTGATGCCTTCATATGCAGCAGTGGCAGTGATCTTTGTTATCCATGTTCAAGTTCGGAAGACATGCTTAGCCCTACCGAGCTTCCGTTCATGATTGATCTTGATTATCACTCTCAGATTGAATATCGTTGGGGAGGCGAAGGTTTAAGGAAGACACTAATTCGTTGGGCAGCAGAAAAGAATAGTGAGAGTGGACAAGAAGTAGTTGTTGAAGATGAAGAATGTTCATCCACTTACTGCATTTCATTTAAAGTGAAGAATACTGAGGCTGTATGTTTCGTCCTCTTCGTCCTCTTTCTTTATTCCCTCTTCATCTACTTTTTCACTGATTTTTTTGACCTTCTCTACAATTCTTGGTGGTCTTATTTTGTTTCGACTTTCAACTGTTTTAGGTCCCTCCTGTGAAGGATCTTAGAAAAACGATGAGAATTCAAGCACTGCGCTGTCATGTATTGTACAGCCATGATGGTAGCAAGTTGAATCTTATACCTGTTCTAGCATCACGATCCCAAGCACTAAGGTTTGACTATTCTTATATCTGTTCTTTTGTTTCATGAGCATAGCCTTCAATCTTCAGTTGAGTAAAATGTTATACTCTTATACTCTATCTGTCACTAGAAGCTGTTATAGGATGCTTGCAGTTCTGATCATCAGCTTGTGCAAAGTATACTATTTTGTGAGCTTGCAGACTAAAAAGATTGATCACATGAACTTAATTTGGTGCCACAGTACAAAACTTCTGTTTATCTTTGAAGTTTTCTTTGGCAACACAGTGTAAATCAATGATCAAAACAGCAGTCCAAGTAGAGAATTTGTACATTGATATCTTAAATGACTTATATTACTCTTATACTGGAATACAGCTTGGGGATGTTGAAATGCTGTTATTTTGACCGTCGCTTAATAAATGCAGTTACATATAAGTTAGTAATGTACCATACAAAATATTTTTTCTTCGTTGTAAGATGTACGGATTGTTAGAAAATTTTAACTGAGGTCCCAGTACAAATAGAAGAGAAGTAAGATGTATTCAGACATTCTACTAGCTTTCCATTTCGCTTCAAATCATCTCAGCAGCTTCGATGGTTGTTCTTCCGTCAGATATTCAGATCAAAGCTTACCTAACAAAGTTATCTGCCCAAGGCGAGAATGCTTTCGGCAGCTGTGAGAATTAGGCCTTTTCTAGTTTGTTTTTTCGTTTCCTTTCCTCTAGGGTCGTCTGACACGCTGTTGTCTTCTTTTGCTTGCCTAATGTGCTTTCCTGCTTAATGAGAAATATTATGGGCTCTTTCACGTAGCCTAAAAAATATTTAAGTTTCGCTGCATTTTCAGACAAAACTACCAAATTGGCAGTGACAGAAGTTATGAGTTATTTTCTTATTGTATGTTTGTTCATTTATGTGCAGGTACTTATATATAAGATGGGGGGTAGAGCTGTCAAAGATGACAGTGGTTGTTGGTGAAAGTGGTGATACAGATTATGAAGGGCTACTAGGAGGCATGCACAAAACCATCATACTCAAAGGCTCATTTAATGCTTCTCCAAACCGGCTTCATGCTGCCAGAAGCTATTCACTGGAGGATGTTGTATCGTTTGACAAACCAGGAATTGCTTCAGTCGAGGGATATCTCCCAGATAGCTTAAAATCTGCTCTACAGCAATTCGGCGTGCTGAAGGACTAAAATGACGAACTTTTCATCAGCAGAGCAGTTAAGTAGGTATGTTGAGGCACACCGTGTGAATATTGAATGTTATATCCAGTGAACTTAGCAGCCAACTGAATATTCAAATTGCATGGTTGGAGATCTGCATATCAAGAGTAAGGTTTTCTTTCATTTTGGCCTTTTAGTTTATCTTATTAGTATTTTGAAATTGAAACTAAACAATAACAATACAGCAACAGGATATCGTTGACCCAACTAACTTGTCCTTTCGCTGTGGTTTCCTTGTTTCTTATGCCACAGATTTCGTCGAATGCTTAATTCCTTGCATAAAACTACAATGATTTATTTAACTGATATGTGCATAAAAGAAAACTAGTAATAAATTTCACAAGATAAATTTCTTGAAATTTAAAAAATTCACATGAAATGCGTAGTCCCTATTCGGGACTCATGATTTTTTTAAATTCATGAATAACATGCCTTCATGTATCCAAATTTCACAAGAAAAATACATATTGCACACTTTTCCAATGTAAGATTGTGCCCAAACAGTTACAATCTCTTGACAGGAGCCATTTTAAAAATATTTTTAGAAAATTAATTCAGACCATGAGGATATGGAAAGCAAGCGATAGACAACTTACCTTTACCATGATTGTGTATTAGCCAAAGCTAGTTTTCTACCCGAATCGTCAAACCGACCACTGCTCTCACACCTTCATTCATATCATAGAACATTTGTTTATATCCTGTCCTTTTCCCGCCTTTTGTGGCGTATTGTTAACTACTCGTATAATCTCCCTCCTCCAACTAATATACTGTATCAAATATGTTTGAGAATTGGTTGAATGGAGTTGACACTACATCTTAAGACTAGAATTCGTATTGGTAATTTGTGTCTTATGTTGGTCTATTTGGTGATGTAGGAATGATGTAATATTTAACAGGTTGAGATCTTTTATTTTTTTGCAGATTGGGTGCAACTATGAGCTTTTCTTCAGCCGGAGCAACACCATGACTACTGGATATAGCCCTCTCCTGGTCGCTTAGGCTATTTTCAGCCAGGGTGGCTGGCAGCATATTAGTCGACTACAAGCTTCCTAGTGGTCATATGCTTTTTATTTTTCGTTGATTCTTGTTTCAACTTTAAGCGATCCTTGATTTGTAATAACCTTTGGATGATGAATTTTTAATAAAGCTTGTGTGCATCAACCGATGCAAAGCCCAGGGTTTTATTCCCCTTTTTGAAAAAAACACCTCTACGATGAAATGAAATGAAGACTGGAAGATTTAGTTGTATATGAAAATGGGAGTGCCATATTACAACACATAATAGAAAATTACAATGTAGTCAATTTGCTACTCCCTGCGGTTCATATTAATGGTCTCAAACTTTTCTAGATTCGTACTTATCTAGTTATTTCTAGATTCGTACTTATTTAGTTTTTTTAATAAGGGACGTTTTATTACTTAAAAGTTTAAACTAGATACATTCGTATCTATATAAAGTTGAGACCATTAATATGGATAGAGCAGGTATTTGTGTTCAAATTTTTTGTTTGCTGTTATGTGTTGTGACTAGGTTCATACCAAAACTCAAACACACTGGATACTTAAAAAAAAAACTCAAGTCATTGATGCTCAGAAAGGCAAGTCAAAGGCTGCAACTTTTACTTTTTTTTTTGCCGTGAGTCAATGCCACTTCGGTTTTTGGGGCCCTCCTAGACCGGAAGAACCCACTCATGGAGAGAGTACAGGGTGCCACGGCTGCTATCGTGGCCCCATGTCCGCGAGAAACCGCGCACGTCTACGATATATGACACAATGACGGCTCTGGATGACATCGGCTCATGGCGCCATGTCGGCTCTCAGCGGGCCCCATGACCACGAGAAACCACAGCCGACATGGGCTCATAGCGCCACATCGGCTTTTGGCGGGCCCCGCCACTCGACGGATGCAGGGGCGCTTCGAGCCAGAAGACTCCTATAGAGCGTGGTCCTGCCCCGCATACTCTGAGGTGGGCCCTTGTCACTCACGCGGTTCATCGTCCTGCGACGCGGGGTAGGACGATGCGCGCGACACCCGTCCTTGGTAATGAATCTTTCGCCTGGCCCGCAGCAGGGTGCACCTCCCAGAAGAGCAGGGCTCTCTTGCGAGGGGGTCACGCGTCCTTTCAGGTGTCCATCCAATGGCCGAAAAGAACCGAGACGACGTGGATAACAGTTTGAGCCGAAACAATCTAGCATTATTATTTACACTATTATGCTTTATGTGATTTAGGTGCCGGTGTGAGTATTATGCATTTCTCTTTATATAATAAACTTAATTTGAATAAGTTAGTTCTACTTACATTTCACTTCAAATGGCTAATAAGTCCACGGATGTTCCTATTTGTATTTGTGAAGATGTTTATGTTGTTATTGCTAATGTGCAAATTTCTACAGACTTTCTTATATTAGAGATGCCTAAAGATGATAATTTATCTATAATTTTTGGAAGACACTTTCTAAATATTGCAGGGGTTATTCTTAATTGTACCGAGAGCAAACTAACATTGAATGTTAATGGGAATGAACACATCATTTATATTTCAAAGAAGAATTCTAAGGAACTCACAAAGAAAAATGACCATCAAAGTAATGACTCTTATGATTTAAAGTATTGAGATTCCAATACCACCTCCTGAGCATATATATGATATATTAATGGTTGGAGATATTCCAATCAAATATCAGGTGACATGAGTTTTACCCTCTCTAAATAAATAATAAGTACCACTCTTTTATTTTTTATAAAGTGTTAATGAGACCTAATCAACGTCAATACTAACTTGATAATAATGAGGATACGGCCCCAGTTTCTTTTATTTACTGTTATTCAACAATTAAATTAGGAGTTCCAGTAAAAATAAATTTGAGGAAAGTAAATGAGAAAGTTAAATAGAGGAGAAGTTCGGATTGAGCTTAAGGATGTGTTGTTTATGTCTATAGAACCATTGCAAAGTTATATCATTAAACTTTCCCATAAAAATAAAATAAAAAGAGTTATTTCTTGTATATATTTTTTAATTTAATAAATTGGTTTCCTAATACAAAGTGAGTTTTCATATTCGTTGAAACAATTATATCATTTGTATGGAGAATTAACCATTTTACGGGCACTAAAAGTATCGTGGAGATGAAAATATTTCTTTGTTTGATATGAAACATGATACGATAAGAAATGAGTAGAGACAAGAACTAGCAAAATCACAACCTTGGGGATGCCCATGCATCCCCCTCTTCTTTCAAGTAATTTCAAGTAATATTATTTCAAAATCATGTTCTAGTTTTATGTTCATGTTCTCTTTTGTATGATTGTGGAGACCATGTTATCATCTGCCTTTTTCTTTTTAGGATTTTCTCTCTATTAAAATGAAGGTTTTAGTCTAAGTTTACATGTTTCAAGAATTAAGTACCAACTTTTACCTATTTTGGATGATAAAGTTGATAACACTTATGCGGAGTTGGAGATTCCTGCATGTTGTTGTTCACGAGAAAAATTTCTTAAGTTTTTTGGTGGCTCCAATTGGTCTCAAATTTATGTTGTAATTAAAACCTTTCATCCTCCATACGCAAAATAAATTGGCAAAATTTTCTGACACGTTTAAGTGGTAAAGATAATTACGTTTTGCTACTTCTGTTTTCTGGACAGATTCTGACTTTTGTTGTTTAAGACATTATTTTGAGTATCTACGTGATTATTTTGAGCCTTTTAATATTTTATAAATGTTGGAAACTTAATATACTCTATTGACTTTCCAAATAAAATTTTATTGGAGGTTTTATGGCGGTCTGTACTGTATCTTTATGCCAGTAAAGTCACCCTATAGAAAAGAAATAGGAGAATGTTTTGTGTTGAATTTTTTTCACATAGAATAGAGAAACATCACACCATGAGCTATCTATGAATGACTTGCACTCACGGTTTGCACACCTCTAAACTTTTTTTTAAGAAACATAATTTTCACATAAACTTGGAGTGTCTGTGTCTTACTTCTATGTTAAGTTTACATTTTATTCATGTTACCAAGACTACCATCAATAAAGTTGCTGTAGGAATAAAAGAAAATGGATACATGAAAAGTAAGTGGAAAGGGAAGAATAGTTGCATTACAAGTTATGCATGTTGTCACACTTTGTTAGATGGTTGATTTATTTGAATGAGTGATAGTTTGCAAGTGTCTTATTTAGTACTAGATTTTGTTTTCAGAATAAATATTTAACTTTAAGTTGATCTTGTCTATTAAGAAATAATTACTACTATGGAAAAAAATTCATGCTTTTAGATGGTCAACTATCTCTCTCTTGCTAGCCCAAATAATTAAATAAGCAAAGATTTATGCATCCATAATCTCTTAAAACCAAGTTATTCCAATAGTGTCCACCATATCTACCTATATACAAAAATGCTATTCTCGTGTCAAAAAATGCTATTCTAAGTATATTTATCATGTGTGGGTTTTATTTATCTTCCAAATGTTATTGCCTATGGTTGTGCTTATCATACAGAAGTTGGTTGTGGGGTGACCGCGAGCTTGATGGTACAACAACCCTTGTAGGTTAGAATATGATGTATGCAAATAAAAAGATGAGGGCAAAAATACCTCCAACAAAGGGTGGTAAATGAAAGTAGAAGCTCAACACACTAGAAAGAAATAAAAAATGATTATAGAGAGAAAATAATGATGATTATAGAAAGAAAGTAATAAAAATGCTACATTATGGGTTGGTTGTATGAATATTTTTGTGGGATTGAGGATGACATTGGATTGAAGTGTTATCAAAATCCATGCTTTCATGAGAGGAGGTTTTTATTTGATCTTCACATGAAAGAGATGATCATGATGTTGTGCTATTCTTGCTCTGGCTTGTCAGTCCAGTCGGTATGAGACCTATCAATCTCAATCTCATCCTCAAGCTTACTTTAATTATCCGCGCAACACTTAATGTTAGGACATTTAGAAAGAAGCAAAAAGTTCCAAAATAAAGATGCTATGATAGGAGTAATGGAACCAAATAGTGGTGATGTACTAGGGTTAAGCATAAACTTAAGAGGTAGTGTTTGGAAGGTAGATATCACTTCTACATGTTTAATCCTTACCTACTTTCTATTTCATCAAGTGTCCACATATATGAAAAGGATACATCATTCTAAATGCCAAAGTAGGACAATATACACAATGCACTTTCACTTGAACTTTGCATGACTAATGGTCCATACACTAAAAAAATACCCCCATACCCGGCGGATTTTTGGGGCGGCATAAGCGAAAAGAACTGGCAAAAGTTAGTTACGCGGCGGATGGGCTGTCGCGGCACCATTTTGTTGCGGCAGCCACTTAGACACCGTGGCACACACGATACCAGCGGATTTGGATGCCATGGTAGGTGGCATGCAAGAGCATCGCTATTCCATGCCGCGCTTGGGAAATAGTGGCATTATCGCTTGTGCCGCGCAATTAAAGCGTCGAGTGAATTTGTTGCAACACTAGAGAGTGGTCAAAGACATCCACCTGACGGGTTAAGGTTGTCTCGCTGACTAGAATGTCCCACCATGAAGCCCAAAATTTATATCTTGCGCTCCCCTCCCAAATCCCTCTCCATGGATCTACATCGTGGCGTGGTGTTACGGCGGAGACTGTAGCGGCGACCAGCGGCGACACCGCAATAGAACCTCTTACGGGTGGTGGTTACATAGGTTAATTATATATTGATTCTATTCTTGATCCAATTTGCTAGTTTTCTATTTGGATCTCATCTCATGAACACATTTTTGGGTCTTTCCCCTAGGATGACGTGGTGCCGTGCTGGATCTTTGATCCATCTTGGAATGGTGTTCCTATGAGATATCGCTACAATAAAATATGTTTGTGGATAGATTCCCATGTAGATTCTTCGCTTTCCATGGCAAGCACACACTAGTAGGGAAAACCTTATAGCCGAATTCCTTACCGCCGATGAA
Organism: Avena atlantica; assembly: GCA_910589765.1. Lineage (NCBI taxonomy): Eukaryota > Viridiplantae > Streptophyta > Magnoliopsida > Poales > Poaceae > Avena > Avena atlantica. The sequence goes on along the minus strand of OU342738.1, from coordinate 194,903,411 downwards.
GTGGGACCGGGGTCGCCGACTGTAAGGACTTTCAGGCCTTCCTCGCGTTATCGCCGGTGAATGTGTATTATGATCGCTAGGGATAGCCTATATAACACTGGCGAATAGGCCACACGTGCGTCGGGGCTGTGGTGGGACGCGTGCCCCCGGATAGGCCACGCAACAGTCTTCGAGGGTAGTATTACCCAATTTATTGATTCGATATAAGGGGAGACAAAGAATACTTATAAGCCTTAACAACTGAGTTGTCAATTCAGCTGCATCTGGAAATAGTCTTGCTCACAGTAGTTTATCAGTAGCAATAGTTTTGTAGTAGCAATAACAAAATAACAGTAGCAGTAAAACAAAGGCAGTAGTAACAATAGTAGCAAACAGGAGGATATGAGTGCGGTAGGCATAGGGATGGATGGACATGCGTTGCATGGATGAGTCTAACATATAACTTCAAGATCTAGGGCAATTGCAGATAAATAAAATAAAGCATCCAAGTACTAAACAATCATAGGCATGTGCTCCATATATAGTCATACGTGCTCGTAATGAGAACTTGCACAACATCTTTTGTCCTGCCAGCCCGTTGCAGCGAGGCCTCAAGGGAAACTACTGGAAATTAAGGCACTCCTTTTAATAGAGCACCGGAGCAAAGCATTAACACTATATGAACACATGTGATCCTCACATCACATCCATCCCCTCTGACTGTCCTAATTTCTGTCACTTCGGGGCCTTTGGATCCGGACAATGATATGTGTACATAACTTGCAGATAAGATCACAAACAATACTATCATCACGAATCAATAATAAGTTCATATCTGAGATCATGGCACCCGGGCCCTAGTGACAAGCATTAAGCACAAAAATTTGCAACAAAGTCAAATAGCACTAATAGAGATACTAGACACCATGCCCTAACAATCTTATTCGATTACATGATAGAACTCATCCAATCCCTACCATCCCTATAGCCTACAACGGGGGATTACTCACTCATGGATGGGGGAAACATGGATGGTTGATGGAGAGGCGTCGGTGATGATGGAGATGATCCTCTCCAAATTCCCCGTCCAGGCAGGGTGCCAGAATGGAGTTTCTGGTTCCGAATCGCGGTTTCTGGTGGTGACGGCGTAGCGGAACTCTTTCTAGAAAAACGTCGAACCCCCCTGAGTTTTTAGGTCAAGAGGCAACTTATAGGCGAAGAGGGAGGCCGAGGAGGTGCCTAAGGCGGCCACACCCCCTCCAGGCGTGGCCAAGCCTGGCCCGCGTGGCAGGGGGTGTGGGCCCCTTAGTGCCCCACTCCGTGTCGTATTTTGGCTCTATGAGTCTTCTGGTGAAATAGGATTTTTGGCATATTTTCCCGGATTTTTACTGATAGTTGATTTTCTGCACAAAAATTAGACACCAAAGTAATTCTGCTGAAAACAACATCAGTCCATGTTAGTTGTATCCAAATCACACAAGTTTAGAGGAGCAACAATAGCAAAAGTGTTCTAGAAAATAGATACGTTTTGTACGTATCAACTCCCCCAAGCTTAGTTTATCGTTTATACGTTCTGTTGAAAATTGAGTGCGATAGAAGAACTTTCACGAACACATTTGCTTCATATAATGTATATATTCTCAGCACATGAGTAGATACTTAGACAATTCATAATTAGGAGTATGCAACTAAGTCTACTTAATAATCATTACAAGCTATGAAGATATTCCAACTCAATAATAATAAGTAGCATGAAACATAAACATAAGCAACATTGCAATGCTCATAAGATGTTATGATAGAGTGGTATCTCACTTGCCTTTGTTTGTAGAGCACAACATAAATTCCAAGGCACCTCTGAAGTTCAAGTGAAGACTAGAAGTAAAGATATCAGAGATACAAGCATCAAAGTCATGACATAATTAACCAAGTTTTGAGACAAGCACATTAAACTAAGAATGACAACTATGCTCTCAAGAAGGTGCTCATAGAACAAGTGGTGACTCAACAAGGAAGTGAAAAGGTTTTGAAAAGTTTGAAAGGCTTCCAAATGCTGAAAGTATGGTACTCATTAGCTTTGAGCTCTCATTGCCCCTATCATAGGCAATGGTTAATGGTGAAAGTGAGGTCCAATATGAGTTATATGCTTGACAGACCATAAACTGAAAATATCATGTCCCTTGAATACGAGGGCCGCTCCTCATGCTACTCAACTTTAGTTACCGGCAAGTTCCTGTCATAGTAAATACATGCGTATCATAGAGAACCGCCAACGGGGTACCTCTTGCATATGATACAGGAGCTATCCCATAATCAAAATGACAAGGCAAGCAAACAATCAGAATCTCAGCGATCTTTTTATTTGCTATTTGCATAGGTTTTTATTGAGGATGCTTCACAGATTGCTCGTTATGGTTATGCTGCAAGTTTCCACCATGATTAGGCATGGCTTAGGCTAGCGGCCCAGGCATTTCTCTAACACATATATATATATATAACTCATGAACTTACAAGCTCCCCTTTTATTTCACACCTACGACATCCATAAACAAAAGAGCATGATATCAACTAGGTACAAAGTACAGGTGAAATGTTGAAAGCGTTCCCCGTGACAGCACGATTCTGCTAACTCCCAGCCTATAATTTGCAAGCATATAACTTTCACGGACAGTCACAATGGTTCAGGTTTATTAAGTGCAAGAAATAAAGTGTGCCATCAAGTTCGTGAGAGCTTTACTAACTAATTTTATCATAACAAGCAAACATTTTATTTGGAAGAAAACAAGGCATAATGAATATGCATGGTATAGCAAATAATGCTAATAGGTAGGTATGGTGGACACTCTGGCAATATTGGTTTGGGGAGTTGGAAACACGAGTAGAGCTCATACTCAGTGCAAGTGAAGGCTAGCAATAGAGAGGGAGCAACAAACGAGAGAGCAATAACTGTTATAATCATGCTTGCAACAAAACATGACTAATTATGGCATGAAAGTGATACAAGAACTCTGAGGCAAAACAAATCATCGAGGCTTACTGACTATTGTTCAGTCATATGCATGCGTGAGCATGTGCCAAGTCGATTCAAATGAAACATTCAGAGGGGGATACCACAATATCATACCAGTTATGAATAAAACGATGCAAGCAAACATTCATATGACATGCTACAAACTATTATCAAGCTAGAGCTAATCATAAGAAATCAAGAACTACTAAGCATCCATAAATAACATACACCTTACAAGAACAGACTAAGCATGCACACAATGATGAGTATATGTACAAAAATGAAAATAAATAGAGTTCGTTACCAGCCTCTTACCACACCTCAAGTTGTCTTAATCTTCATTATTGCCCTTCACTTGTGTGGCTTGAATAATAACATGAAACCAAACTCCACTCAGGACTGCTGAACCCTGCAAAGAACTTCACAAAACCAAAGAAGAACAACAAATAGTTTTGGTGTTTTCGATTTTTTAAAGTAAGCACACAAATCAAAAACAAAATAAAATCTTTTTGGATTTTTTCTTTAAGGCAAACCAAAGCTAAAAACCAAAGAAACAAACCAAGAGAAACAACAAAAATATTTTTGGCCTTTTTTGTGTTTTGGGAAAGCAGAAACAAAAACCAAAAAGAAAGCGAAACATGGATAAATAAAGAATCGACGAAACATGATATATAGATGAGTGTTATGTCGGTGTACCTCCCCCAATATTATGCTTTTGGCCTAAGTGGGGCTCAATATCACGGGTAGTAAACCCAAGCTGGTGGGTCATCATAGGAATGATCATAATCAGGCCCTCGCGATGAAGAAGAAGACACGCTCCAGTCATAAGAGGGCTACTAGTATGAAGACTCCCCCATGTTGGTGGGCTGAACCGAATCATCTTCGGCATCCTCTCCAACATTCTCCTCTTGCTGGGAGAGCTCCGCCACATATGTGTCAAACTCTTCCTCCGTGAGTGATGGCGCCCAGTACTATCGTGGGACGCTTCGTTGGAAACCCCAAGAGCAAGGTGTGATGAGCACAGCAGCAAGTCTTCCCTCAGTAAGAAACCGAGGTTATCGAACCAGTAGGAGGAAGGAAACGTCTCAAAGATGTTGCAAGCAACGTGGAAACCTGCACAACACAAACTCAAGACTTTGCCCCAACGAGTCAGTGAGGTTGTCAAGCTCTCCGGTTTGCTGTAACAAAGGATTAAACGTATGGTGTGGAAGGTGATGATGGTTTGCAGCAAGTAAACAATGAAAGAGTGGAAGATGTATCAATGGTAAAGATTGGACCGGGGTCCATAGTTCACTAGAGGTGCTCTCCTTAGATAAACAACATGGCATGAAGGGTAAACAAATTACATTAGAGCAATTGACAGGAACTGAGCAAGGCATAACAATGCAATACTAGACAAAAATATCCTATGAGATTCGATTGGGCAATACAACAATATACATAGACCGCCATCCAACTGTATCTATGACTAGAAGTCCACCTTCAGGTTATCATACGACCCCCCTCCAGTATTAAGTTGCAAGCAACAAATAACTGCTTTAAGAAAAGTGTGTAAGGTAAACAATCCACTTGTTCCATGAAAAAGAGACCGTTGTTTTCTCCCTAGTGGCAATGGAACATCTACAACCAAAGAGATTTCCGTCACTTACCTTGGAAACTAGAAGCATGAACCCACTATCGAGCATAAATACCCCCTCTTGGAGTCACTAGCAACTACTTGGCCAAGATAGCTACTAACAACGGAGAACATGCAAGATCACAAACAACAGAGACATGATAGTATCAAATAGACAAAATCATTAATCAATCTGACATAGTAATCTCAATATCCATCGGATCCCCGCAAACACAACATGCATGTGACATGGTTATACCCCGCGGGTACATGATCTCAGCATACCTGGTCCAGCCCAAGGAAGGCCCACGGAAAATATATGCCGGCCCATGAAGACTTTCAGGTGGCCCAGGCCCATGACGCCTTCGGATCCTTGGAGAGCAAGACTAGAGTAGATAGGAAATTCAAAGGGGTAAAACCCTAGAACCTGTAACCGACTAGGTCTATGCCCGGGACCTGCCTGAGACTATATAAAGGCTAGGAGGGAACGACCTAGATCTCTCTCTCATACTTTCGCATACACACCTCCACGCCAGATCGCATCTGCGCACCCCTGTAACTTTCGGTTCCGCCGTAATCAAGAGCAGACAAGCAGGAGTAGGGTTTTCCCTCCGGGGGCCTAAACCTGTGTAAACTTTGTGTCCCCGTGTTGCTTGTTTGCTAACCGTTCCACGATCTCCAGCATCCCCATCTTCTCCAAAACCCAAGTCCATAACAATGGGCATTGATGAGATTAAACCTCGTCAATTGGCGCCGTCTGTGGGAACTGGGGACGCTGATTGTGCGGTCGTGACGGTCCCAACCCGATCGATCTACAACTCTGCGGCGACGGAGAGTCACCTCCTCTTCGGCGCTTTCGACTTCACCGCCCACTCACCGGCCACCATGAAGGACTTCGAGCCCGTAGGCGACGGACTCGAAATCCTGTTCGGGAGCTTCTGCTTCCAGGTGGGGCAAACTGGCACCCTCCGCCTCCCTGAGCGGGTGCCCCTACCGTCAATCAGGCCCGCTTCATGGACCCCACACCCCGTGCTACGCACAACATCATCAACAGATGATTCCTACGATAGCAGCAGCTGCAACTCCGATCTGTGCGATTCGCCATCGGATGCAGGGACCTACAGTTCCGGATCTGAAAGCTGCGGCAACAGCGGACCAATCTACGAGCGCTACCAATGCGCCGTAGTCATCCAGAGCGACGTGGATCAGCAAACACCCAACCCGCCGCCCAACCCGCCACCTAACCCGCCAGAACGAAACGACGGGAATAGAAGAAGCCAGTCCCCCCCACCTGAAGGGGAAAACAACGACCATGTCATCCGCCTTAGCAAAGAAGGATGGGCCCAAGCCCGCAACGTCATGGCAGGCAACATAGTCCTGCCTGCAGACTCCTCCCGGGATCTGCTGATGGCCTACCACCTGCTCCTGATCGAGGAGCACAAGAAGCAGGTCAAGATGCAGGAGGTGCTCGACAAACGCAAGCAAGCAGCCTCAGAGTTGAGCGCGCGACGAGCTGCGCTCTCCGCCATGGGCATCGGCTCCAGCTCGAACGCCAACCAAGGCAACAAGCACCGCTCTCGGGTGGAGAACATGGACCCCAAGGAGCATCGGGAGGTGACCCGAATCCTCCACACATCCTTCATGGAGATGGATGCCGACGACAACGTCATCCCGAAAACGCTGCAGGCTGCGATCATGGCAGCCATTGTGTACCTCTCAGCTCACCCACCTCCAGAAGGAGACCGAAGAGGGCCATCCACAAGTCTGCACTTACCGGACTCAGACTCGTCGGAGCTGCGCTCCACCAGGAAGCTCCCACAGAGCCGAAGAAGAAAGCTCCGGTCAGGTTCGACCGCAGCCCCACCCCTTCATCCGAAGAAGAAGAACATGACCTTCCTCGAAGGAAGAAGAGTTCGTGCCACCGCAACCGCGACTACGACGCCAGAGAAACGCTCACGCAGCACAAAATCGACAAAGCACGAGATAAGCGCGCATGCTCGTATGAGTCCGAGATGGACGAAGACGAAGGAGAACTCTGCGGAGCCCGTGCTTCATCAGATCTGTTCGGCGAACGAAGATGCCGCACAATTTCAAGCTTCCTTCGGATACTCCGAAGTTCGATGGCACTCAAGACCCAAAGTCTTGGCTCAGCGACCACTTATCATCCGTCAAACTGCACGGTGGAAACAAAGAGACTGCCATGCAGCTGACAGGCGCAGCCCGGATCTGGCTCAGCAGCCTATCCTCAGGGTCCATACGAAGCTGGGATGAGCTAGCTTACAGCTTCATCAAAAACTTCAAGGGCACCAGCAAGAGGCCCGCCTCAATCGAAGAGTTGCGAGCCTTCACTCAACGAACGGGCGAATCCGTCCGCTCGTACATACTACGCTGGTCCAACACAAAGAACTCCGCAGCCCACATCTCCGAAGAGAGGGCCATCGACGCCTTCAGGGACGGCATCAAGCGCCAAGACTTCAAGGAGGAACTTGGGCGCGTCAAGCCCAAAACACTCGACCACCTCATGGACATCGCCAACAGGTGGGCTGACGGCAAAGATTCCATTCACCGAGCACAATCGGAAGAAGAAGACAATTACGATCGACGGCGAGAGCGCCGTAGCAAGAGAAGATCGCGCGTCTACGACGATCGCGACGGACCCGACATGGTCGCGGCTGGCTACGCCGATCGCTGCAACGACGCCAACCGCAACAGCGAAGGATACCGCGGAGGAAACTTCCGCGACGGGGGACACCCAGCGCAGTTGTGGCAACGCCGCGACCGCGATAACAGACCCTCAGCATACGAAAAGCTTTCGGGTCCATGCACCATCCACTTCTACATCAACAAGCAGGATGGCAAAAACAAGGCGAGCCACATGCTCAAGGACTGCCGCGAGTTCCAGAAACTCAGCGAAAGCATGGTGTAGATGAGGCAGCAAGCCCCAATCTCTGCGTTCGGAAACGCACCCGCGCCAGGTGAAATAGCGCATGGAGCTCCTCCACCGCCACCTGTAGGAGGCCCGAACCAACCAGTCGCACCAGCACAGAACAACGCTGGGAACGGGTATCCCCAGCCAAAAGGAGCACTGGTGATCCAGAAGGGGCACCCCACGAATAGGGTGTAGAATAAAATCACCCGACAGATCAACCTGGCCGTGGCAACTCCACCCGCCATCCCTGAGTACCTCAGCGGATCGGAGTCCTGCATCACATTCAGTCGTTCGGATAACCCTTGCCAGATCCCTCGCCCAGGTCATGCTGCCCTGGTGCTGGAGGCGCAGATCGGAGGTTTCGAGATGAGTCGCGTCTTCATGGACGGCGGCAGCGGCATCAACCTGATGTTCGCAAGCACTCTAGCAGCAATGCGAATCCCGCAGTGCAGCCTGGAACAGTCAGACACAACGTTCCACGGCATCGTTCCAGGGAAGGGCATATTCCCCCTGGGCAAAATATGGCTCGACGTTATCTTCGGCAAGCCGGACAACTTCCGGCTGGAGCGGCTCGAATTCGAAGTGGTGGACTGGCCATCACAGTACCACGCCATCCTCGGGCGTGTAGCATTCGCAAGGTTCTTGGCTGTCCCACACTATGCATACCTGCTACTCAAGATGCCAGGACCAAAGGGCGTCATCACAATCCACGGGAGCTTCACCCGATCGGACCAATGCGACAGAGATTTCAACAGAATCTCCTAGTCATTCGGCATGCAGGAGGAGCTCCTAAGGCTCCGCGAGGTGACGGACAATGGGGCACCCCCAGTCGCATGACAAAACGCACCTGACATGTCTTTCGACTCCACCGTCAACACAAAGAAGGTGCAAGTCCATCCGACGGATGCCTCCAAGACGTCGCTGATCGCGAACGACCTCAGCCCTGCATAGGAAGGCGCGCTCGTCGAATTCCTCCGTGAGCACTGGGAAATCTTCGCCTGGTGTCCTGCGGACATGCCAGGCGTTCCCAGGGAATTCGCCGAGCATGCACTCAACGTCTTTCCAGACACCAAGCCCGTCAAGCAGTCCATCCGGAGACTGTCCGATCCACGAGACGAAGCTATTGGCAAAGAAATCAACAGACTACTCGCTGCAGACTTCATCAGGGAAATCAAAGAAAGCGAGTGGCTTGCAAATTCAGTGATGGTCCCAAAGAAGGACAAGGACATCCTGCGGATGTGCGTGGATTTCACGTCGCTAAACAAGCACTGCCCAAAGGACCACTTCCCTCTTCCTCGGATCGATCAGATCATCGATTCGACTGCAGGTTGCGAGAAACTCTCCTTCCTCGACGCCTACTCAGGCTACAACTAGATTCGACTCAAGGTCGAAGATCAGGAGAAAATGGCGTTTATCACACCGTTCGGAGTGTTCTGCTACAACACAATGCCCTTCGGGCTAAAGAACGCAGGTGCCACGTACCAGCGATGCATGCAGGCATGCCTCAAGGACCAGATCGGTCGCAACGTTCAAGTCTATGTCCACGACATAGTCATCAAAACCAGGGAGGCAAGGACACTTATCGACGATCTCCGCGAGATGTTCGACAACCTCGATCGCTACAGGATCAAACTCAACCCCAAAAAGTGCGCCTTCGGCGTCCCATCGGGTCAGCTGCTTGGGTACTTCATCTCTCAACGAGGGATCGAGGCGAACCCGAAGAAAATCAGAGCCATCATGGCGATGGAGAAGCCGAAAAACCTCAAGGGTGTCTAGCAGCTCGAAGGACGAATAGCGGCGTTGGGCAGATTCATCAGCCGCATGGGCGAGAAGGCCCTGCCATTCTACCAGCTGCTACGCAAGGCAGATAAATTCGAGTGGACGCCCGAAGCTGACGATGCGTTCGAAAGCCTCAGACGTCTTCTCTCCACCTCGCCCGTCCTGGTGACGCCAAAGGAGCGCGAGCCTCTGCTGCTGTACATAGAAGCCACACACCAGGTGGTCAGCACTGTGCTAGTGGTCGAACGACCCGAAGAAGGCAAGACCCACGGGGTCCAACGCCCAATCTACTACCTCAGCGAGGTACTGACGCCAACAAAACAGAGGTACCCTCACTACCAGAAACTCGCCTACGGCGTGTTCATGACGGCTCGACGGCTGAGCCATTACTTCCAGGAGCACCAGGTGATGGTCGTCAACGAGGCACCCCTGAACAGCATCCTGAATAACCCAGAGGCCACAGGACGCGTGGCCCTGTGGGTCATCGAGCTGTCACTCCTGGACATCGTCTACGAGAAGCGAGTCGCAATCAAATCTCAAGTCCTCCCGGACTTCCTTGTACATTGGATGAAGCTGCAGCTGCCAGACACCCCAGACATGTCGCAGTCATGGACGATGCACTTTGACGGCTCCAAACGTGAAGCCGGAGCAGGAGCCGGGGTCATACTGACCTCCCCGTAGGGCGACCAGATGAAGTACGTCCTTCGGATGAAATTCCGAGCTTCCAACAACGAGGCCGAATACGAAGCCCTCATCCACGTCATGAGGATGGCAAAGATCTGCGGCGCAACGCGCCTGGTCATCTACGGTGACTCCAACCTCGTCGTCCAGCAAACGATGAACGAGTGTGACGCACACGCCAAAAACATGATCGCGTACCGCGCACTCTACAACGCACTCGAAGGAGAATTCGACGGCTGCGAGCTTCGCCACGTCGGGAGAGAAAGCAACGAGGAGGCCGACAGACTCGCCAACATCGGCTCCACCTGCGCAAAGGTGCCATCGGGTGTGTTCCTCGAACAGATCTGCGTGCCATCCATCAAGCGGAAATTCCCCAAGGGATCACCCGAAGAAGCAGAACACTCGGGGGCTACGCTGCTCGAAGGATACGAAGGACCCGAGAAACTGGACACAGAGGTCGCTATGGTCAACCTGATGCAGGTCATGGCAGTCGAAGAAACTTGGACACGACCATACCTCCAGTTCTTGATAAACGGAGAACTGCCTAACAGCCCGACAGATGCCCGGCGCATATCTCGTCGGTCAGCCTTCACCATCATCAATGGCGAGCTGTACAAGCGCAGTATTACGGGTGTACTAGAAAGGTGCGTCACCATCGGTGACGGGAAAGCCATCCTCCAAGACATCCACGAGGGCATCTGCGGCCATCATGCAGGCAGCCGCTCCCTTGTCGCCAAAGATCTATGAGCTGGATTCTACTGGCCAACGGCCATGAGCGACGCAAAGGACACCGTTCGACGATGCAATGGGTGCCAAAGGTTCGCGGACAAACCGCACGCACCCGGGTCAGAACTCAGACCCATACCTATAGCCTGGCCCTTCGCCCAATGGGGCCTCGACATGATCGGCAAACTGCCAAAGTCCTCGAAAGGGGGGCACGTTTACCTCTTGGTCGTAGTCAATAAATTCACCAAGTGGGTCGAGGCCATGCCGATTACCAACCAAAAGGGCAAGACCGCCATCAAGTTCTTCGAGTCCATTGTCTACAGGTTCGGCGTACCGCACAGCATCATTACCGACAATGGATCAAACTTCATCTCCAAAGAATTCCAAGACTTCTGCGAAGGCCTCGGGATCAACATCACATACGCCTCAGTGGCTCACCCGCAAACGAACTGGCAGGTTGAAAAGGCCAATGGCCTAATCGGCGCTGGCATCAAGAAGCGCCTCATGAGCCCACTCGAACGAAAGGCCGGAGCCTGGACGAAAGAGCTGCCATCCGTCCTATGGAGTTTGCGTACTACGCCAAACAGCTCCACCGGCTACACACCGTTCTTCATGGTGCATGGAGCCGAAGCCGTGCTACTAGCCGAAGTACGCCACCAGGCCCCCCGGGTCGTCGCTTACAACGAAGCCGAATCCACGGCTACACTCGAAGACGCCGTCGACACACTTGACGAAGAAAGAGACGTAGCAGCAGCTCGATCAGCGGTGTACCAGCAGAGTCTCCGCAACTACCACAACCGCCGGCTGCGCCCAAGGTCCTTCGTCGAAGGAGACCTTGTCTTGCGACTCAAGCAAGAGCGACCGAAAAAATTCGAGTCACCATGGGAAGGACCCTACATCATCACCGAGGTCATCCCAGGTGGCGCCTATTGCCTCAAGCACGTGGAGTCTGGACTCGCATACTCCAACCCATGGAACATCGCGCACTTGCGACGATTCTACCCCTAGCTACCTACCCCTTTACTTTCAATAAGGCTTTTCAGCCAAGGCTATTCAGCCGAACAATGTACTTCCTCCATTACGATATAAATAAAGCTAAGTGTCTCGCCCCAAAATTTTCGTTTCGCTATTTGCAACTTTACTTTATGCTACAAACGCACTCGGGGGCTCCCCCCACCTCATGATTTCATCGACCGAGGATCACGCGTGTACACCTGAGTAGCTGACAACGTCAGGCAAACGAAAAGGACACGTACTCAAACAAAGCACTGCGTGCTTACAACAAACAAACCTTTATAACAAAGGGCACAACACGCCCGGTCGAAATATACAAATTTTACATCTATCTCTTTTACAGGTACTACCTATTCTGAAGAATAACTTGAGCACGCTGCTCAAACAAATCTACGACCTGTTCGGCATACTGCCTTACAGCCGCATAATGTGGACGCATGTCCCACTCATCACCATCCGGCCGAGGAGGTGGCCCAGCCGCCACAGCAGACAAATCTACATCAGGCCGGTGCATCCTCACAAGGGACAAAGCAGCCTTCACTCCTGCGACGAGCTGTTGCCGCACCAGCTCCTTGACATTACTCACGCTCAGAAACTTCGACAGAAGACCCGCAAGGCTTGTCGGCACGGCATCCAATGGAAACATGACATGCAACACCGATGCAAGCGACGTCTGCACCTGACGAAGCACCCGCGAAACCTGGTGCACACGATCCTGCACCGTCGCCAGAGCCATGGCACGGTCACGATCCATCCAGAAGAAACCGCCAGCCTCCATGTCTTGTTGAGTCAAGCAATTGACCCGAACAGCGACACGCTCTTTCTCCTCCCTCGGAGCAAGGTTGGCACCTACGACACTCGCACAAAATAAGACGCAAGGCCATCAGGCGCATCCGAAGAACTGAGCTGCAGCTCGAAAAGAAAGAACAACTTACATTGAAGCTGCTCAGACAGCCGAAGCAGTTTCGCCATCAAGTACTCCTCTCTAGCTGCACCACGATCTGCCTTGGACTTCCAAACATCGGCGTGACCACGCAACCCAAGCAACTCCTTCTCAAGACTACGAACACGGTCTCGAGGAAAAGCAAGTTGTGATGAATCATCCAAAGATGGCCGCTGACGCGTTGCAGGCGAGGTGTCTACGGGATCAGCACCCGAAGGAACCTAGAGCAGCAGAGAAGAAAAGGACATAAACATTCAGACGAAGAAGAGCACAACTCAACAAAACTCATTAAGCATATAAAGGCCACTACATGGCACAAGGATTTTCGTTCCCCAACATAATTACAAGCAAAAGAAGATTACAAACTATCCTACATCTACAACGCCTAAGACGCGGCACCCTGAGTAGCCTCAGAGCCGGATTGCCTTGCCTTGGCCTCCCCCTGTTGCCGCAGCGCGTACTCAGACAGCAGATCAATGAGCTTTGGCCCATATCGCTTGCAGCGAGAAGAATAGGTAGCAAAGGCTACCTCGGAACCATCCGTGATCGTCGGCATCCGGGAGGTGATCTGGGGAAGGTCCAGCTCCGCTCCAGCCGCCAAGGCCATCGCCAGCCTGACGGACGCGCCGATGCCCTTCTGCTTGCGTTTGTATGCCGCAGGCGCTTCAGCTGACAAAGCCTCCGCCAGGGCGTCAACATCATCAAGGGTCGCGCCCTTGGGAGCAAGCTCCTTGTAGAAGCGGCCAAGGACCTCCTTCGCCTTGGCAAGGGAGTTGACGGCGGTGCTGCAGCGATCTTCGACCGATGTAGTAGCATCATCTAGAGCACTCCCGTGCTCCAGAGCGCCGCGGTCAAACTCGATGCCTGCGGCATCTGAGACAAAAAGAGAAGGAATGAAGAAAGTAACACAGAAGAAAGACAAGAAAACGAAAAGAAAGGAGCAAAAATAAGGTACTCACCTGAAACAGCCTTGGAAGCAGCCATGAGCTTGCCCGCCACCTCTCTTTCACGCGCAGTCGCAGCCATGGCAAGCTGCTCCTCGCGGTCCGTAGCCTCCTGCTGCAGACGCTCCTTAGCCTCGGCTACCTTGGCCAGCTCCAGCTCAAGGCGCTCTTTCGCACTAGCGGCGTCCTCGGCCTTCTTCTCCGCTTGACCAAGGCTCTTCTTGAGAGCATCAATCTCACGGAGGGAAGTGTTATGCTCCTCTGCATTCAAAACATACAAGCGTCAGAAAGCAAGACAATAATGCAAAAAGAAACAAGCACCAAAGCATACAGGTACCTTGAAGCTGTTGGAGGTTGACCTCCAGCACCAGGTGCTCCTGCACCAGTCGCTTGGCATCCTGTACAAAAGGCTGCAGGAAGAAGAACTACCAGTAAGGAAAAGAACTCAGGGGCTGCGCCCAACACGAAGGAACAAAAGCAAAATTCGCACACGAAAATGCTCGGGGGCTCCCCCGAAGACTCAAAGAAAGAACAAGACAAGAAATTTTTTTAGACGCTCGGGGGCTCCCCCCGCGGCAGGAAACAGAAGTACTTACATGCTCCGATGGCGACTCCGAAGGCCCGCTCGCAGCCTTCTGAGGCGCAACCACCTGAGCCTCCTTCGGAGAAGGGACCGGCGCAGCACTCTCAGAGGTAGCCACCATCTGAGGAGGAGGAGATGCAACCTTCGACTCTCCCATCATCTCCCGAGCACCATCGCTGGAGGAGTCGTGGGAAGAATGCCCGCACACGGAATAATTAGCACAAGTACAAAGTCAACAGCGAAAATGACAGCAATATATAAAAAAAACTTACGAGTCCAGGTAGCTCAGGTCGAAGACAGGAGGAGTCCTTCGGGCCCTCTTCTCCCCCTTCTTCTCTTCCTTCTTCTCTTCCTTCTTTTCTTCCTTCTTCCGCTTCGCCGGCGGATACGGCGCTACAGCTCGCATGTGAAGAGCAGGAATAGGAGAGGAAGAACCTCCATGCCCATCACTGTGACGCTCAAGGCACAGAGGGTTTCTGGGAGTCGGAGGAGTCGATGCATCCGAAGATGCGCTGGAGCTCCGCGATCATTTGCGAGTATGGTCCTCGCTCGACTCGTTGGCCTCTTCAGCCGGCGATCGTGCCGAAGGCAGTTCGGACACGGAATCCACCACGTCATTATCCGGAGCATCCGAAAATAATTTGGGCAGTGGCGACACCATGCCCGGCACCTTGAAGCTCTGCAAAAAAGAAGAGACTTTGTTAGCAAACAAAGGAAAATAAATACACATTCGACGAAAAGCGCTACGCGCACGAATCTACACCTGTGGAACAGCCAACGTCGAAGAAAATGGCGGAGTCAGCGACTTCCCCGGGATATCCTCTCCAGCCTTGTACTTCAACAGTGTATGAAGGGACTTGTCGAGATCACCCTGGGAAAGCTTCTCGGCCGAAACTCTCGTCGGATCACGGCGCCCATCATAAAGAAACATCGGGTGCGCCCTAGCCTAGAGAGGCTGCACCCAACGCTCGAGAAACATGCGGATAATATCCACGCCGTTCACTTCCTTCTCAGGAGTCAACTGGAGATCCTCCACCCGACGGTAAAGGGCCTCTATCTCCGCCGACTCGCCATCCAAGATTTGGTTTTCCAGGACCTCTTCGGCTCGATTATCTGGGAGGAGTCAAAAGGAGCAAGACCAAATTGCTGCCCAGCCACTGTGGAGTCGCGAATGTAAAACCATCGCCTCCGCCAGTACTGGACAGATTCGGACATAGAGAAAGAAAATAAAAGGATATTGGCCTTGAGGGAGATGATGCAACCCCCAATGGGATACACACCATCCGAGCCGGATTGTCTCTTCACGGAATAGAGTTTCCGGAAGAGGCCAAAGTGCGGCTCAATGCCGAGCCAGCACTCGCAGAAAGTGATGAAACAAGCAATGTGGAGAAGAGAATTGGGCGAAAGATGATGCAGCTGGATGCCATAGAGAAAGAGCAGCCCACGAAGGAAGTCATGTACTGGGAAGGAAAACCCACGAATAACGAAGGAGAGAAACATAACCCGATACCCAGTGGGGGACGGGGGATTACCTTGTTGCCGGGGAGTCTGACGGCCTCCCTATCCTGCGGTATCAAGCCCCGCTCGCGAAGCCTGCGGAGATCACTCTCCCGCGTCTCTGATCGCCGCCAACCACCATAAGTGACACGGGTGGTGGTAGCGCTTTTCTTCCCTCCGGCAGCGCTGGTACCAACTACAGATGACGACTTCTTCGTTTTCCCCATCGCGCTCCGGCGGCGCCGGCGGTGAGAATGCAGAAGGGAAGAAGGAAATGTGGAAGAATATTACAGCGCGCAGCAAGAACCCCTCGAGCACAAGGAGGAAGTGAAAACAAGAGTAGATGCGGTGAAAACAAACTGCAGCTTTCCCCAATGATTATAACGGCGAAGACGACGCACGACAACCGTCCATCAAGAAGACCTAACGCCAACGGCACATCTGGACATACACGTGTCAGCATCACAACGAACCGTCGTTACCACGCCGTCCACTACGCGCGAAAATCGAGGCGACGCCGTAATTATCTCCACACCGCGCGTGACCGGTCAATTCATGGTCAGCAAGTGGGACCCACGTTCGTCCAGTCAAGTCATCTCTGGCGTAGCAGACGCTTGAGGTCATTGATCGTCAGCACTGATGTCATCAAAAGCTATACTAGCAACAACTACAATTCTTCGGCTTCAAAGCTAAGAGTACTCACTCGAATCTACGATTCGACTAAATACTCGGGGGCTACTCCTATTAGGAGCGCTGGTCGCGCACCCGAAAGATGGATAAAAACGAACTATAACTTCGAGTCCTATGTCGAGTCTACGACTCCACTACGGACTCGGGGGCTACTCCCATAGGGAGGATGAATTTAAGCATACGAATTTTTTTGTGTCCTACGGATCTAGCACTGAACAAACGCCTGAATAAAAGTCTCCGCTCGAGTCTACGACTCGAACAGACACTCGGGGGCTACTCCCATAGGGAGCGCTGGTCGCACACCCTATGCATTCTTCGACTGCGATCTTTCGGAAGCACGCAAAAACTTTTCGGCAACTCTGCCCCAACAAAACGCTAAGTGAGCAACGTCCTCCTTGGCCACCCGAAACACCTCCGCGGTGATAAACATTCGGATGCTGTGTCTGCGACACAAAGATAAGACCTACAGATATCATCTGATGGCCTGGCAACGCACACGACTGCACTCTTCTAGTATAAACCCGTGCCAGCAGGCGCGATGAAAAATCTCAATGGACGCATTGGGTACATCAATTAAAATCACTGGAATTCCACTCATGTAAGTCCTCTGCGGCCTGAGTCGCATTACACCAGCATATGTTCCAGGTCCGAGTTGAGGGACTCGAACCTGAAGAAGATCGTGTTGTTTCGTCCTAAGACAGTTAACTGACCCTGATCCATCGGGTGAGTCAGGCACATGCATCAACAATCCCTACACATGAACTATTGAAATACATAGTTGCACCCGAAATATTGAAGAGTCCTCAGCCGAATCTATGATTCGACTGATCACTCGGGGGCTACTGACATGGTTATACCCCGCGGGTACATGATCTCAGCATACCTGGTCCATCCCAAGGAAGGCCCACGACAAATATACGCCGGCCCATGAAGACTTTCGGGTGGCCCAGGCCCATGACGCCTTCGGATCCTTGGAGAGCAAGACTAGAGTAGATAGGAAATTCAAAGGGGTAAAACCTAGAACCTGTAACCGACTAGGTCTATGCCCGGGACCTGCCTGAGACTATATAAAGGCTAGGAGGGCACGACCTAGATCTCTCTCTCTCTCTCTCTCTCATACTTTCGCATACACACCTCCACGCCAGATCGCATCTGCGCACCCCTATAACTTTCGGTTCCACCGTAATCAAGAGCAGACAAGCAGGAGTAGGGTTTTCCCTCCGGGGGCCTGAACCTGGGTAAACTTTGTGTCCCCGTGTTGCTTGTTTGCTGACCGTTCCACGATCTCCAGCATCCCCATCTTCTCCAAAACCCAAGTCCATAAAAATGGGCATTGATGAGATTAAACCTCGTCAGCATGATTACAAATAGATTAGATCTTGATCATGAACGAAGCTCACAAGATCTATACATGAAAGCACAAGGAGGAGATACAACCATCTAGCTACTACATGGACCCATAGTCCAAGGTGGAACTACTCACGCTTCATACTGGACCCTGGCATGATGAATAAGAAGGCTTCCGAGATGATCTCCCCTCCGACAGGGTGCCGGTAAGAACTTCAGATCCCCCCGATCTAGGGACGATGGTGGCGGCTACAGAAGGTTTCGTGGAGTTTTGATCGGTTTCCTAGGGTTTCTGCATAGGGGTCTTCTTATAGGAGAAGGGGCGGGCCAGGGGGCCACCAGGGCGGCTGCACCCCCCAGGCGCGGGGTGGGCCCACCCGCACGGCCAGGGGGTGTGTCCCCCTAGTGAGCCTTCTCCGTCCCTTCTTCTGGCTTCGTGTTGCCCACGGTAAAATATTGACTTTGGCTTTTGTCCCGTCCAATTCCGAGAATATTGATTTTCTGCCTTTCTATAACCAAAAACAGAAGAAAACAAGCAACTGGCACTGTGGCAACTTGTTAATAGGTTAGTTCTAGAAAAGATATAAAAACACCTCTAAGTGTAGACAAAGCAAAGCAAAGTAGATACTAAACAAGCATGGAGCATCAAAAATTATAGATACGTTTCCAACGTATCAAGCATCCCCAAGCTTAACTCCTGCTCGTCCTCGAGTAGGTAAGTGATAAAAATAATAATTTTTGAGGTGACATGCACCATCAAAACCAAGATCAAAACATTTGCAAGCATTGAAAGCTGGGATCAAAGAACTCTAAACATGTGCATGAAAGATGAAGTTCTAACAATAAGACAAAGTAACTATGAATGCAACATGAAAGGCTACAAAAAAAGATCATGAATAACATGCATTGAAAAACGTTTGTTTGTTTCACATACAGAAAACATGGCATAGTGGCATTCAGCTTGTCCCTCATAGAGTAGCAAATAGATGCATACGACACCTTCAAAGTTCATAAGAGTGACTAGATACAAATAGCACAAGAACAAGTAATATCACAATATGCATCAATCAATAAGTTTTTGGACACTACACATAGAACTAAGAATGACAAATATGCTCTCTTAATGGTGCCTAAAGGTAGAAGGTGGAGACTCAATATAATAGTGGAAGAAAGTCCCTTCATAAGGGAAGCAGGGATTTCAAGTTTCAAAAAGAGCTTCCAAAAATTATGGTACTTGTTAGCTTTTAGCCCTCATTGCCCCTATCATAAGCATCTTGAAGTGATTAGGGTTATAGTGAACAAACAATGGAATATATGCTTGACAAAGTATAAGTTGGCAATCTCAAGTCCCTTGAATACGTGGGCCACACCTCATGCTAGTCAACTTTAGTCACCTGTAAGTTCTTGTCATAGTAAGTACATGCGTATCATAGAGAACCGGCAACGGGTACCCCTTGCACATGGTACAGGAGCTATCCCATAACCAAAATGACAAGGCAAGTGGACAATGAGCATCTCCACGATCTTTTTATTTACTATGTGCATAGCCTTTTATTGAGGATGCTTCACAGATAGCTCATTATGGTGATGCTGCAAGTTTCCACCATGATTAGGCATGGCTTAGGCTAGCGGCCCACACGTTTCTCTAACACAAAATACATAACTCCATGGACTTACAAGGTCCCTCTTTATTTCACACCGGTGACATCCATAGAGAAAAGAGCATGATATTAACTATGTACAAAGTACAAGTGCAATGTTGAAAACGTTCCCCATGACAAAATGGTTCTGCTAATTCCAATGTATAAGTGCAAGCATATACAACATAGAAGACACAATGGTTCAAATTTATTAGGGGCAAAGAATATAAAGTGTGCCATCAAGTTTGTGAGGGCTTTAATCACTAAGTTTTCACATAACAAAATACTTTTAATTGGAAGATAGCTGAAAACAAGGATATACTTGGAATGGTGTAACACACCATGCATAGGATTTTATAGTGGACACTTTGGAATAACTTGGTTTCTTGGGAGTTGGAAGCATGAGTAGAACTTAATCATACAAGTGGAGGCTAGCAAAAGACTGGGAACAATTAACTAAGAGAGCAATAATGGCCATAATCGTGAAGAGCGACAAAACATCACTAATCAAAGCATAGAGTGGTACTACAAGCCAAGGACTAAATGATCATAGAGGATATGGTGACTTGTTCATAGTCACACCATGGTGTAAGCATGTGCCAAGTCAACCCAAACAAAGCATTAAAGGAGAATACCACAATACTATGCTTTTGTATGCTAAAACAACGCATGATTCTTTCAAGGCACACTAAGAAATCCCAATTGTTTGGAACAAGACATGCTACAGCAATAATCACTAAGCATAAGATCAAAACAACACCTAGCATGTCATGCTAAAGTCTAAGTCATAGTGAATGCAAGCTCCTCTTGCACTTTCAAGCAAGAACTTTCTACTCCTTTCCAACACCAATTGACTTATTTGAAACAACACAGCGAGAACGGTGGTCCAAACTACTTTACTCAAGCAAACTAAGCAAACCAAACGAAAACTAAGACGCTCCAAAAACAACACAACAATGCATGAAACAATAAAAACGAAGTGTCTAGACAGACCTGAGCTTTTTATTGATGAAGAAGGGGATGCCTTGGGCATCCCCAAGCTTTGACGCTTGTACCTCTTGGACATTTCTTGGAGTGACACCGGGGTGGCATCCCCAAGCTTGAGCTTTTGTCCATTCTTCATCTCATTACATAATTATCTCTCTACACCTGAAAGTTTTCCTTCATACAGAACTTCACACAATCTTCATTAGCAACATCAATGTATTCAAAAGATAATAGACCTTTAGGATTAGCTTTGGAAAAACAAAACTTTTCACTGAAAACACAAGCTACTGTATCAAATCATTCAAAAAGCTCAATTCCCCAAAAGAGAACTCAAAAAGAAATCAATAAGAAGCAAATGGAAATAATGACATAAATCTGTCAAAACAGACCAGCAGCTAGAAACCGATTTTTAGAAAATCGTCTGTTGCTCAAATCAAAAAGTTTTGAACTAACGAAAGTTATCTAACATACTGGGGGATTTATTAGTAAATTTGCAGCTCAATATGACTTACAGAGACTCCTCACAAATTTTTATGGTGGAGGACAGAAATCTGTTTCGGGACAGCAACTCCCCAAATCTTACTTCCCTCTCATTAGAAGTTATTCTTGGCACAAAAAGCAAACAAAAAAGGATAAGGAGAGGTCATTACTGAAGTAATAACTTCCAAGACTCAAGGAAACTCTTGGGTTATCTCCCAACAAGTACTTTTCTTTAATGCCTTTAAGTTAGGCTTGATAACTTGAGAAGATGCTCACATAAGAAATATGAATTGAAGTAAAAGATAGCATAAAGAAGCAAATTCAAAACACATTTAAGTCTAACCCACTTCCTATGCATGGGAATCTTGTACGCAAATAAATTCACAAATAACAAAGTGCCAAGCATATGAAGATAAAACAAGAGTGACTTCAAAACTTTCAGCACATAGAGAGGTGTTTCCGTACCATGAAAACTTCTATAACCATATTTTCCTCTCTCATAATAATTTTTAGTAGCCTCATGAATAAACTCAACAATATAACTATCACATAAAGCAGTCTTTTCACGATCTACAAAAACATAATTTCTATCAAACTCAAAAATAGTGGGATTAAAACCTTCACAAGTTTTACCCAAAGTAGATATTTCAAAAGGATCCACAAGAACATAACATTCATCCTACTTTCATAATCATGGGGGACAATCAAATAATGTAAGGGATAAAGAGTTACTCTCATTAGAAGGTAGGCATGTAGGGGTTCGTAGCATGGAAAACAAAAATTTTCTACCGCATGCACACAAACAAGCCAAGATCTATCTACTAGATTGTAGCAACGAGTCGATAGAAGAACTCACCCTTGAAGATTCCAAAGCGGTTAACGAGAGCAGATTCTCGTGGGTGATGTAGTCGTACACTTGCCGATCTCAAGATCGCGTAGACGATCCTTCCAGCGCTGCGTTCCGGCAGCGCTTCCGTAGTCGGTCACACGTTCGGTACTCGATGAAGACCTTCCTCTCCTTTGTTCCAGCAGGCATCAGAGGTTGTAGCACTCTCCTCGTGATTTCGGTAGCATAATGGCGTGGTGTCGGAAGTAGAGGGGAGATCTCGCAGGGCTTCGCCTTAAGCCAGATCGAGTATGGTGGAGTAAGAGAGAGCCTTGGAGATCTACGGATTAGAGGGCACCAAGGGGAGAGGTGTAGCCGGCGGCTAGGGTTTGGGATACCCCAACTCGGCGACTTGGGAGGAGATCCCTAGGTGGTGGCGGCAGCAGCACTTGGTGGTGGTGGTGGCACCTTAGGCTAGGGTTTGGAGGTGTAGGGAGAGGGGGCGCCCTACCCCTCCTTATATAGGAGGGGAGAGGCGGTTTGGGGAGGAGGGAGTCCTCCCCAAACTCCTCTTCATGGCCGGCGGGTGGGAGGGAGTAGGACTTCCTCCCTAAGTAGGTTTCCTACTCTCCCTCCACCAAGCAAACTTCAGATTTGACTTTTCAAATTGGCGTTTGACTTTCAAACTTGGATTTGATTTCTCTCTCCAGATTGCCCAGCCAAGTTACCTAGTACATGATGCAACCATTCCACATTGTCATGACACATCCATGTACCCTTACCCTCCGGAGTGCCAGACCTTCCAGACCCTTCTAGAACATTCCTGGTGAAAACACCGAAATCATTTCCGAACTCCGAAACAGGACTTTCCATATATGAATCTTATTCTCCGGACCATTCCGGATCTCCTCGTGATATTCCGGATCCCATCCGAGACTCTGAACAACATTCAGTCTCTTACTCATCATTTCATAACTACACAACAACATCGAATCCTTAAGTGTGTCTCCCTATGGTTCGTGAATTATGCGGACATGATCGAGTCACTTCTCCGATCAATAACCAATAGAGGAATATATGGCTCCCACACATTTCTATGATTACTTTGCGATCGAATGAACCACTTACATACGATACCAATTTCCCTTTGTCTCACGATAGTTTAATTATCAGAGGTTTTGATCGTCGGTATCTCTGCATACCTAGTTCAACCTCGTTACCGATAAGTACTATTTTCTCATTCCCGTGATATGTGATCCCTTGTGAGCCAGTCACATGCTTGCAAGCCAATTGGATGAAATTCCACCGAGAGGGCCCAGAGTATATCTATCCGTAATATGGATGGGCAAATCCCACTCTTGATCCATGTGCCTCAACCCATACTTTCTGAACACTCAATGCCACCTTTATAGCCACCCAGTTACGGTGTGGTGTTTGATGTCATAAAAGCATCCTTCCGGTGATGGTGATTAACATGATCTCATGGTTGAAGGAATTAGGTTACTATGTATCAGAAAGCTTATAGCAAATGAACTATATTAAATGACTTGATCTTTATGCTATGCTTAACTATAGGAGTATGTCCATCACATCATTCTCCTAATGATATGACCTTGTTGTTAATAACATCTCTATGTTCATGATCAGGAAACCATGATCATATATTAACCAACAAGCTAGTTTAACAAGAGGCTTTACTAGGGACTCTTTTATGTTTACAAATCACACAAGTATTAATGTTTCCGGTTAATACAATTATAGCATGGTATGTAAACATTTATCATAAGTATGAAGATATGATAATAACCACTTTATTATTGCCTCTTGGGCATATCTCCAACAAGGCATGGATAGATAATCCATTCTTCCTCCTTTTGTTCATCACTCTCCTCCTCTTTTTCATCTAATGAGCTTCCAGTTTGAACAATTTCTTCTTCCATAGGCTCCTGCAAGGCATTAGTCTCTTCCATTTGTGGAAAGCATCTATTAAAATATTCAAGAATATAGCCATTTTATTCCTTGTAATTATCAAAGCAGAATTTAAGTATCTCATAGACCTCATATTCATAAGGTGCATCATCAGTATTTTCAAGAAAACTAGCAAGTTCAAATGCACCCTTGAAAGCAATAAATTCTTCAATCTGTTCCATATCATAAAAGTCATAATTTCCCTTACATAAGAAGATATGGTAACATTATCATTATACTCACACTAAAAAGGAAGGTGTTTATACCTCCTACAACAACAAGATTTATCAAAGCCATAAGTAACATTATAAGTAGAGCACACGTCTCTAGCAATAGTATTCAACTTATCAGTTTGTTCCCGTAAGTGTTTCCCTTTTTGTGACAAACGGTGTTCCTTATAATAATACTTTTGTTCTTTCGTGAACCTACCTTGCCAATAAGAACTAGTTTCAAAGAAACCATCCATTGATAGAAAGCATGACCAAGCAAGGCAATAACAAACCAGCAACCAGAGTGGGAACTATTTTTTTGTGTTTTTGATAAGAGAAAGCAAACCAAACTAGACTATTTTTTGGAGTTTTTGATAAAAAGAGGCAAACAAAACCAAGCAAATGAAACCAAACAAACTAAAAACAAAGTAAAGAGAAAGGTTGATGAGGACTCCCCTTGTGAAGATGTCCTTAGCCTCCCCGGCAACGGCACCAAAAAAACTTGATGGCGCCCAGTACTGTCATGGGATGCTTCCTTGGAAACCCCAAGAGAAAGGTGTGATGAGCACAACAACAAGTCTTCCCTCAGTAAGAAACCGAGGTTATCGAACTAGTAGGAGGGAGGAAACATCTCAAAGGTGTTGCAAGCAACATGGAAACCTGCACAACACAAACTCAAGACTTTGCCCCAACGAATCAGTGAGGTTGTCAAGCTCACCGGTTTGCTGTAACAAAGGATTAAATGTATGGTGTGGAAGATGATGATGGTTTGCAGCAAGTAAACAGTGAAAGAGTGGAAGATGTATCAATGGTAAAGATTGGACCGGGGTCCATAGTTCACTAGAGGTGCTCTCCTTAGATAAACAACATGGCTTGAAGGGTAAACAAATTACAGCAGAGCAATTGACATGAACTAAGCAAGGCATAACAATGCAATACTAGACAAAAAGATCCTATGAGATTCGATTGGGCAATACAACAATATACATAGACCGCCATCCAACTGCATCTATGACTAGAAGTCCACCTTCAGGTTATCATCCGAACCCCCTCCAGTATTAAGTTGCATGCAACAAACAACTCCTTTAAGAAAAGTGTGTAAGGTAAAAAATCCACTTGTTCCATGAACAAGAGACTGTTGTTTTCTCCCTAGTGGCAACAACACATCTACAACCGAAGAGATTTCGTCACTTCCCTTGG
Organism: Avena atlantica; assembly: GCA_910589765.1. Taxonomy (NCBI): domain Eukaryota; kingdom Viridiplantae; phylum Streptophyta; class Magnoliopsida; order Poales; family Poaceae; genus Avena; species Avena atlantica. Next base: position 194,878,364 of record OU342738.1, on the reverse strand, counting down.
AAACTAGAAGCATGAACCCACTATCGAGCATAAATACCCCTTCTTGGAGTCACTAGCAACTACTTGGCCAAGATAGCTACTAACAACGGAGAGCATTCAAGATCACAAACAACACAGACATGATAGTATCAAATAGAAAAAATCATTAATCAATCTGACATAGTAATCTCAATATCCATTGGATCCCCGCAAACAAAATATGCATGATTACAAATAGATTAGATCTTGATCATGAACGGATCTCACAAGATCTATACATGAAAGCACAAGGAGGAGATACAACCATCTAGCTACTACATGGACCCGTAGTCCAAGGTGGAACTACTCACGCTTCATACTGGACCCTGGCATGATGAAGAAGAAGGCCTTCGGGATGATCTCCCCTCCGGCAGGGTGCCGGGAATAACTTCAGACCCCCCACGATCTAGGGACGATGGTGGCGGTGGATACAGAAGGTTTCATGGAGTTTTGATCAGGTTCCTAGGGTTTCTGCATCGGGGGCTTCTTATAGGCGAAGGGGCGATCCAGGGGGCCACCAGGGCGGCTGCACCCCCAGGCGCGGGGTGGGCCCACCCGTGCGGCCAGGGGGTGTGGCCCCCTAGTGAGCCTTCTCCATCCCGTCTTCTGGCTTCGTGTTGCCCATGGTAAAATATTGACTTTGGCTTTTGTCCCGTCCAATTCCAAGAATATTGATTTTCTGCCTTTCTAGAACCAAAAACAAAAGAACACAGGCAACTGGCACTGTGGCAACTTGTTAATAGGTTAGTTCCAGAAAAGATATAAAAACACCTCAAAGTGTAGACAAAGCAAAGCAAAGTAGAAACTAAACAAGCATGGAGCATCAAAAATTATAGACACGTTTCCGACGTATCAAGCATCCCCAAGCTTAACTCCTGCTCGTCCTCGAGTAGGTAAGTGATAAAAAGAATAATTTTTGAGGTGACATGCACCATCAATACCAAGATTAAACCATTTGCAAGCATTGAAAGCTGGGATCAAAGAACTCTAAACATGTGCATGAAATATGGAGTTCTAACAATAAGACAAAGTAACTATGCATGCAACATGAAAGGCTACAAACAAAGATCATGAATAACATGCATTGAAAAACGTTTGTTTGTTTGTTTCACATACAGAAAACATGGCATAGTGGCATTCAGCTTGTCCCTCATAGAGTAGTGAATAGATGCATAAGACACCTTCAAAGTTCATAAGAGTGACTAGATACAAATAGCACAAGAACAAGTAATATCACAATATGCATCAATCAATAAGTTTTGGGACACTTCACATAGAACTAAGAATGAGAACTATGCTCTCTTAATGGTGCCTAAAGGTAGAAGGTGGAGACTCAATATAATAGTGGAAGAAAGTCCCTTCATAAGGGAAGCGGGGATTTCAAGTTTCAAAAAGAGCTTCCAAAAATTATGGTACTTGTTAGCTTTTAGCCCTCATTGCCCCTATCATAAGCATCTTGAAGTGATTAAGGTTATAGTGAACAAACAATGGAATATATGCTTGACAAAGTATAAGTTGGCAATCTCAAGTCCCTTGAATACGTGGGCCACACCTCATGCTACTCAACTTTAGTCACCTGTAAGTTCTTGTCATAGTAAGTACATGCGTATCATAGAGAACCGGCAACGGGTACCCCTTGCACATGGTACAGGAGCTATCCCATAACCAAAATGACAAGGCAAGTGGACAATGAGCATCTCCACGATCTTTTTATTTACTATGTGCATAGCTTTTTATTGAGGATGCTTCATAGATAGCTCATTATGGTGATGCTGCAAGTTTCCACCATGATTAGGCATGGATTTTGCTGAATGTTCCGAATTTTCCAACTTTCCTTTGAGAAGTCGCAACCTTGGGAAATTTCAGCATATAAATCTATAAGTGGCTTAGGCCTCTCCTTGATCTTCTCACGAGATCCCCAATGCGGCACTCTAATGACTGCCCAAAAATCAGCAAAAGGTAGGTCGATAGCTATATTGTAGATTTTATAATGTACCATGGGGTTAGACGAGGACCAAATAAATCGGAAGTCCTGCACCACAGCCATGGTTAGCTTAACATATTGATATGGTTCCTCTTCAACAAAGTGTTCCAACCCTGCATTAGTAATCATAGTTTGGAAATCCTGGAAGATTCCCGCGTCTCTCATAAATTCAGGGCATGTATATATGCAAGGGAAGACTTCTTCCTCACGATGGGCTTTCATTGGCTCAGGTACCATCAAATCACGTTGATTCAGTTGGTAAGCACTCGTCTTCTTTTCTGAAATTTTTAGACAAACATCGAACCAAGTAATTTCCAAGTTGATAAATGATGAGGAACTAATATAGGAACTTGCTAGAGTGCTAAACATGCATAAAAATGAAATCTCTAAGCATAGAGCAAGCATGCAAGCTCACACAACCTGACACCTATAGCAGCAAAAGACTCAAGATTCAATCTACCAATCACAAATCTAATTGGACAAGCGGAGGTGGCACATACCAATGAGCAATCCCTCCAAAAATCAACAACAAAGATGGGCTGAGCAAGGAGATCGAAAATTAGGAGCAAGAACAACAGGAACTCGAGCTTGAGAAAGTTTTCCGGGAGACAGAAAGAAGTGGCTAGAAGGAGGCATATTGGAGGGCCACAGGTGGGCCCCACCTAGGCCAGGCACGCCCCAGGCTGGCCACGCCACCAGGGGGTGTGCTGGCCTGGTGGGTCCCCCTAGGCCTCTCCAGGTGTCCTTCTGCCCCTTTTTTCGAGGAAAAATTTAATATGAATTTTCTGGAATTTTTCAGGAAACTTTATTTTTGGCCAATTTTCAGGTTATGAAAATTGATTTTCTCGCAGAAAAGATTTTTTTAGAAGAATCAAAAAAGCAAACCAAAACCAAGACTACAGAAGTTCTAAGACACTCTAACAAGCAAACAACTAGCAAAACTAAAACTAACAAGACGAAGAGCAAAGACTGGAAAGGGAGAAAAATAAAAGTGAGCAAGTATAACCACTGTGAAAGCATTATTTTGTTCATAAAAATCCCTTTGTTAACAAGGTTGATCAAGTCTTGTTACCAAAACAATATTATATGAATCAAAACTTTGCATTCCAAAAAGTGATTATGTTACTCAAACTTGATAGCAATAGTCCCAATCATAATGGTTTCAAAACTTTCTTGTGGAATGGGACAATATATTTCTCCAACTTTGATGCTCTCAATATTTTCAATGGAATTCAGGCAATAGCTCTTATCAATCTTCTTAGGGAAATAGATAGTATGCTCTTTGTCATTAATATTAAAAGTTACTTTTCCTTGATTACAATTGATGACAGCACCTGCAGTATTAAGAAAAGATCTCCCAAGAATAATAGACATATTATCATCTTCAGGCATCTCAAGCACAACAAAATCAGTTAAAACCAAGCAATTATGAGCCACTTGCACAGGAACATCCTCACATATACCAACATAAATTATAGTAGACTTATCAGCCATTTGCAAAGATATATCAGTTGGTATCAACTTTTCTAGCTGGAGTCTCTTTTAGAGAGAAAAAGGCATAACACTAACTCCAGCTCCCAAATCACATAAAGCAGTTCTAACATAATTATTCTTAATAGAGCAAGGAATAGTTGGAATACCTGGATCACCAAGTTTCTTTGGAACCTTACCATTGAAGTAATAATTAGCAAGCAAAGTAGAAATTTCCTCATTAGGAATCTTCCTTTTATTAGAGACAATATCCTTCATATACTTTGAATAAGGAGGCAACTTAATAGCATCAGTCAAAGGAATTTGCAAAAATAGAGGTTTCATCCACTCACAAAACTTGTTATAGTGTTATTCCTCCTTTGACTTGTGTTTCTTATTGGGAAAAGGCATAAGTTTCTGCACCCAAGGTTCTCTCTCACTACCATGTTTATTCACAATAAAATCTTCCTTAGTGTACCTAGTGTTCTTAGTGTTCTTCTCAGGTTCTTCCTCAACTTCCTCCTTATCAGGAGTATCATTTTTATCACCACTTTCAGTTTCAGCATCAGAGACAGATGTACTATTAGGATCTACAGCAGGTTCAAGTGGTTCCTCAACTATTTTATGTTTCTTTTTCTTTCTCTTATGAGGACTACCACTACTTTCAACTTGTTGAGAATCCTGCTCAATTCTTTTAGGGTGTCATTGAGGGTATAAAGGATCTTAAGTAGCTATACCGCTCCTAGTTCTAATTCCATAAGCATGTTTATCTCCTGAGGCATTAACTAGCATATCTTTTTGTACCTTAGCACGTTGATCAATTTGAGTTTGAACCATTTGAAAGTTTTTACAAAGCATTTTAACATCATTATAAGTTCTTTCCACAATATCTTTCAACTCATTAATATCTCTAGAGTTTTTAATAAATGATTCTGAATTTGTTTGTTAAAATTACCTTGTGTAACAATAAAAGTGTCAAGATCCTCTAAGCATTGATCAGGAGGTTTACCATAGGGAATATCACCTTCATTAAAGTGGAGAGAGTGTACCCCAATAGTGGATGAGTGGGGAATTGGATTACATAATTCTTCTATAGGAGGTAGATTCTTCACATCTTCAGCTCTAATACCTTTCTCCTTAAGACATTTCTTAGCTTATTTCATCACTTCATCATTTAATGCAATCATTACCCTCTTCTTTGGTGTCGGTGTTGGAGCTGGTTCAGGCACAATTGGTTCAGGAGTAATGGGCTCATGTGTATTTAGCTTAGTTGAAGTCCAATCATCATAATTCTTGCTTATTTTAGCCATTAATTCTTCAGCATCTGTAGGAGTTCTTTTCCTGAAAACACAATCAGCAAAACTATCTAGGTATGTCCTAGAATCATCAGTTAGTCCATTATAATAAATATCAAGAAGCTCATTTTTAGGTAATGGACATCCAGGATGTGCATGAATCAAGGCACAGAACCTTGTCCATGACTCAGGCAATTTCTCTTCTTCTCCTTGTTTAAAATCAAAAAGTTTCTGCAAAGCAGCATTTGTAGCACTAGGAGGAAAATATTTCTGAAAGAAGGAAGCAATCAAGCAATCGAGGCTATCAATGGATGCAAGTGGTAATCTATTAAACCAAGATTTAGCTTCTCCTTTTAGTGAAAAAGGGAAGATCTTTATAACAAAGTACTTGCACATCTTAAAATCATCAGAGAATAAGGCACTCATAGTGGAAATCTCATTCATATGTGCCACAACACTCTCACTCTCAGTCCCACAAAAAGGTTCTTTCTCAACAATGTCTATATAGGATAAACCGAGAGAGAAAGCATAATCTTAGTCCCACAAAAAGGTTCTTTCTCAACAATGTCTATATAGGATAAATCGAGAGAGAAAGCATAATCTTTATCTTTAATATCTATGGGAGAAGCGGCAAACTTAGCATCATAAGACAATTTAGGAATAATGGTACGTCTCTCAAGGAGACTCCTAATAGCACTAGCACCATATGTATTTTGGTACTCTTCAATAAATTCATCAGTCATTTCAATGTAACCATCACTAATATCATACCTCTCTCTAGACTCAGGTGAGCTAACAGGTGTAATAGTGTCTTCACTAGGAGTTTCAGTGTTCTCCAAAATAGTTCTAGCAATAGTAGCATCTAGGAAAGGACCTAATGAACCACTCGCATTAAGCACAGTAGAAGTAACATCATGAGCATCAGAAGCAATTTCAGATTCAGCAGTAGTAGCAGTGTGTGTAGCATGTGTATGTGGTGGTGGTGGTGTAACAAGCTTACTAATAACAGACGGTGAATCAAGATCAGCAGAGGTGTTTAGGACTGTACCTCTTCTTGTAGTGGATGGTAAAATAGTAAACTTTCTATCACGAGACTTCACCATGATGAAAGGAATAGCAGTGAACAGTAATAGTTCCAAGTGAACTTACAAATAAAGCTATGCTCCCCGGTAACAGTGCCAGAAAATAGTCTTGATGACCCACAAGTATAGGGGATCGCAACAGTCTTCGAGGGTAGTATTACCCAATTTATTGATTCGACACAAGGGGAGACAAATAATACTTATAAGACTTAACAACTGAGTTGTCAATTCAGCTACACCTAAAAATAGTCTTGCTCATAGTAGTTTATCAGTAGCAACAGTTTTGTAGTAGCAATAGCAAAGTAACAGTAGCAGTAAAACAAAGACAGTAGTAATAATATTAGCAACCAGTAGGATATGAGTGCGGTAGGGATAGGGACGGATGGACGAGCGTTGCATGGACAAGTCTAAACATGCAACTTCAAGATCTAGGGCAACTGCAGATAAATAAGATAAAGCATCCAAGTACTAAACAATCATAGGCATGTGCTCCATATATAGTCATACGTTCTCGCAATGAGAACTTGCACAACATCTTTTGTCCTGCCAGCCCGTTGCAGCGGGGCCTCAAGGGAAACTACTGGCAATTAAGGCACTCCTTTTAATAGAGCACCGGAGCAAAGCATTAACACTCCCTGAACACATGTGATCCTCACATCATAGCCATCCCCTCCGGTTGTCCCAATTTCTGTCACTTCGGGGCCTTTGGATTCGGACAATGATATGTGTACACAACTTGCAGATAAGATCACAAACAATACTATCATCACGATTCAATAATAAGTTCAGATCTGAGATCATGGCACTCGGTCCCTAGTGACAAGCATTAAGCACAAAAAGTTGCAACAAAGTCAAATAGCACTAATAGAGATACTAGGCACCATGCCCTAACAATCTTATACGATTACATGATAGAAATCATTGAATCCCTACCATCCCCATAGACTATAGCGGGGGATTACTCACTCATGGATGGGGGAAACATGGATGGTTGATAGAGAGGCGTCGGTGATTATGATGGCGATGATCCTCTCCAAATTCCCCGTTCCGGCAGGGTACCAGAACGAAGTTTCTGGTGGTGGCAGCGCAGCAGAACTTTTTCTGGAAAAACATCGAACCCCTTGAGTTTTTAGGTCAAGAGGCAACTTATAGGCGAAGAGGGAGGCCGAGGGGGTGCCTGAGACGGCCACACCCCCTCCAGGTGTGGCCAGGCCTGGCCCGTGCGGCAGGGGGTGTGCGCCCCTCAGTGCCCACTCCGTCTCTTATTCTGGCTCCGTGAGTCTTCTTGTGAAATTGGATTTTTTCCTATATTCTGGGATTTTTCCTAATAGTTGATTTTCTGCACAAAAACTAGACACCAAAGTAATTCTCCTAAAAATAGCGTCAGTCCGTGTTAGTTGTATTCAAATCACACAAGTTTAGAGGAGAAACAATAGCAAAAGTGTTCAGGAAAGTAGATATGTTTTGGACGTATCAACCACCCTCTAGCGCCGGTGAAATACTGGCCCATTCGCTGATGCAAGAGCCCATTACCACCGACTAATAGAGCCCATTCACCGGCGGTAAGTGCCGCGGGTCCCACCTGTCACGCCCCTGTCTCACCCAGCATCGCTCGATTAAATTCCTGTTGGAGATATGCCCTAGAGGCAATAATAAAAGTGGTTATTATTATATCTTTGTGTTTATGATAAATGTTTACATTCATGCTATAACAGTATTAACCAGAAACATTAATACTTGTGTGATTTGTAAACTAAATTAGAGTCCCTAGTAAAGCCTCTATGTAATACTATCTTGTTGGTTAATAGATGATCGTGGTTTCCCGATCATGAGCATCGAGATGTTGTTGACAACAAGATCATATCATTAGGAGAATGGTATGATGGACATACTCCTATAGATAAGTGTAGCATTAAGATAAAGTCAATTCAATAGTTCATTTGCTATAAGCTTTCTGATACATAGTAACCTAATTCTTTCGACCATGATATCATGCTAATCACCATCACCGGAAGGATGCTTTGATGACATCAAACACCAAACCGTAACGGGGTGGCTATAAAGGTGGCATTGAGTGTTCGGGAAGTATGTGTTGAGGCACATGGATCAAGAGTGGAATTTGTCCATCCATATGAAGGATAGATATACTCTGGGCCCTCTCGGTGGAATGTCATCTAATTAGCTTGCAAGCATGTGACTGGCTCACAAGGGATCACATATCACGGGAACGAGAAAAGAGTACTTATAGATAACGAGGTTGAAATAGGTATGCAGAGATACGACGATCAAAACCTCGGATAAGTAAACTATCGCGAGACAAAGGGAAATTGGTATCGTATGTAAGTGTTTCATTCGATCGCAAAGTAATCATAGAAATATGTGGGAGCCATATGAATTTCCAGATTCCTCTATTGGTTATTGATCGGAGAAGTGTCTCGGTCATGTCCACATAATTCATGAACCGTAGGGAGACACACTTAAGGATTCGATGTTGTTTAGTAGATATGGAATGTTAGTAGGGATACCGAATGTTGTTCGGAGTCGCGGATGGGATTCGGGATATCACTTGGAGATCCGGAATGGTCCGGAGAATAATATTCATATAAGGAAAGTCCAATTCCGGAGTTCGGGAATGATTCCGATGTTATCATCGGAAAGGTTCTAGAAGGGTCTAGAAGGTTCACCAGTCCGGAAGGGGAATGGTCCATGAATGTGTCATGAGTAAGTGGAATGATTGGATCATATCTTAGGTCACTTGGTGTGGACATTTGCAAGAGAGAATTAAATCTCTAAATTGAAAGTCAAACGGGAAGTTTGAAAAGTCAAACTGGAACAATGGTTTCCTAGTGGAAGAAGGAAAGAGTCCTTCTCTCAATCCAACTTGGGTTTGGGTTTGGATTCAAACCCACCCCTCCCAAGGCTGCCCCCTCTCATAAATAGAGGGGGACGGCTGCCCCAAACACACAAGCCCTAGCCCTCCCACACCTGCGCCGCCGCTCGCCGTCCTGCGCCGCCGCCGCCTCGCGCCACCGCCGGTCCGTCGCCGCGACCCTAGCCTCCACCGACACCTCCTCCTTCTACCGGTATTATAAACCCTAGATCACCGGGAAATCCAAGATCCACCATAACTCGCACCGGTTTAGGCAAAACCCTGCGAGATCTTCCCTCTACCTCCGTCACCACGCCGTCGTGCTACCAGAATCGCGAGGGGAGAACTACAGCCCCCGCTGCCTGCTGGAACAAGGGAGAGGAAGGTCTTCATCGAGTACCGAACGTGTGACCGACTGCGGAAGTGCTGCCAGAACGCAGCGCCGGAAGGATCGTCTACACGATCTTGAGATTGGTAAGTGTACGACTACATCACCCATGAGAATCTGCTCTTCTTAACCGCTTTGGAATCTTCGAGGGTGAGTGCTTCTATCGACTCGTTGCTACAATCTAGTAGATAGATCTTGGCTTGTTTGTGTGCATGCGGTAGATATTTTTTTTTCCATGCTACGAACCCCTACAGTGGTAACAGAGCCGTATCTATATGTAGATCTGTTGCACGAGTAGAACACAATGGTCATTATGGGCGGTGGTGCTTTTATTATCAATTGCTTTTTGTGTACTTTGCATCTTGCGGTATGATGGGATGAAGCGGCCCGGGCTAACCTTGCATGACATCGTTCATGAGACTTGCTCCACGCTTAACATACAACTTGTATTGCATAAGTGACTTTGCGGGTGTCTGTCTCTCCCATCATAGTATAGATTCAATTTACAACGGGCACTTGATAGTTCAAACATCAACATTGTGGTTCTTGTTCGTAAGTTAGAACGACACTTATTGAAAGCCCCAAACCACGTAAAATATGCAAAGAAAATTAGAGGCGTCTAACTTTGTTTTGCAGGGGTGTGCTGTGATGTGATATGGCCATGATTGTGATTATATATGATGTATGCAATGTTCCTTATTGTAAGTCAGCAACCGACATGAGCCATATGGTTGTCTTTTAATTCTGTTTAGACTTGCGTGTCTATTCAAAGTAGTTGTAATGACGACAACCATGAAGCGGCGCCATTGACCTTGACGCCATACCGGTGATGATGGAGATCATGTTCGTGCTTGAAGATGGAGATCGGAAGCACAAGAAGAAAGGCCATATCATATCACATATTATGAATTTCATGCAATGTTAATCCTTTTATGCATCTTGTATTGCTTAGTTCGTGACGGTAGCATTATAAGATGATCCCTCAAGCACAAAAATTTCAGGTTATAAAGTGTTCATCCTTAGTAAGCACCATTGCTAAAGCTCGTTGTTTCAAAGCACCATGTGATGATCGGGTGTGTTAGATTCTGCGAGTGTGTACAACGTGAGCAAGCCAGATTTGCTCATGCGGAAGCTAAGGTTTGATCTTGACGAGCCTAGCATGTACAGACATGGTCTCGGAACACGGATCACCGAAAAGGTAAAGCATGAGTCATATAGTAGATATGATGAACATGTTGATTGTTCGCCATTAAAGCTACATCAACTCTTGTGATGATCGGTTTTGATGTGGTGGATTTGGTTCGTGTGATCACTAAAGCAATGTGAGGGATATTTTTTTGAGTGGGAGTTCACCTAGGTTAACTTAACTATTAGTTAGAACTCAATTTATCATAAACTTAGTCTAAACTATTGCAAATATGTTCTAGATCAATGGCGCCCCCTACCATCCTAGAGAAAGAAAAGTTGAAAAACAATGGAAGAAACTTCACGGATTGGTTCCGCAATTTGAGGATTGTCCTCAATGCTGGTAATTTGACCTATGTGCTGGATGCACCGCTGGGTGACCCGCCTGCAGCTGATGCAACCGATGAGGTAAAGAATGTTTTCCTCGCTCGGAAGAATCAGTACTCCATAGTTCAGTGTGCTATCTTGTATGGTTTGGAATCGGAGCTTCAGAAAAGGTTTGAGAACCATGAATGTTGGGGAGGTGACCCTGGATAGGGTCAAGACAGGGGAAGGACGAAAGGAGTCTGTAGCATCCCATTTTTCTAACAACTGTAATGCTACTTGGTCTAGTAATATAATGGCTACTTCCTACATATAATTGTTGCATCATCATTCTATCATGCTCATGTCATCATGCCACCTTGCATTTGAACATCATACAAAAACCTTTTTTTTGGTTCTTATCTCATATGCATTATTAATTGTATTTGCCTCTTGATATTGTATTTGGTTCTCGATATATTGTTTAAATGCCCAAGTTGAGTTGGGGGCATATCTTTTATTCCACTCCACCACCTTTCTTTGTCACCACCTATAATTCTACCACCCTAATTACCCATGAGATTTTATTTTAGTTTGGCAATTACTCTAGCCCATGTGGTTTGGGATGGGTCTAAATCTAAATTCTTTTGCTTGGCCTTTCTCCACTTCTTGGGGATGCATAAGAATAATGCCATGCTATTATTTTTGTTTTCACAAGAATTTAACCAAGGCATTTATTAATTTGCATGGGCCATGCAAGAGTACCATCACCTTTAGCCATTTGTTTTTCTTTTGGTTTAAATGGGTTTTATCTTTATGGGGCCTTATCTATTCACCACCTCATCCACCTATTCTTGTTTGGTCTTTGCTTGACCTTGCTTGAGCTTGACAAAACCATATACCTCACCCTCTCATCTCTCTCTTTTCCTCATCTTCCCCTTCCTTTTCCACCTCCATATAAGCATGATCAAGTGTGATCATGATCTACCCCACCCCATCTAACCCTAACCGAGCACCCCCCTCTAGCTAACCCTAGTTCACCTCTCCCTCTCTCTTGGCTTCCCTCCCTCTCCCTGCCAGCAGGCCCCACCTGACCCCCCTGGTTCCCCCTCTCTCTTCAAACCCTAACCTAACCCGAGCCACCTCCTCTCTTTAGCATAAAGGTGGCCACCACCTCCCATGTGCCTCTCCCCTCTCCCTTATCTCCCCAACCACCCCAGCTTTCCCCACCTCAGATTGAGATCTGGAGGCTCCCAGGTCCTCTCCATCCTCCCCTCTTCTTCCTCCCTCCCCACCATGATCACCTCCCATGCTCAAAACCCTAGCCTCAGCCACCTCGCCCTCTAGGAGTTCCCAAGCACGCCAAGGCTATCCAGGAGCACCAGGACCTCCCTCTGCTTCCTCTGCTCCACCCTGAACCGTTGGGAGCGACTGGACCTCGCCGGAGGGGCATCGCCGCCGCCGTGTCCGTGAGCACCAGGAGCACTCCGGCCGCCAGCCTCGTCGACGATCGCCGGCTCCTCTGCCCGAACCAACCCCACCGACGAGCTCCTGGTGATCCCCTCTACCTCCCAGACATTGTTCCCTCCTCTCTAGTGCACCGTAGCGTCGCCGCCGTCCGTCGAACACCCCGCGTGCGCCGCCGCGCGCCGCGCTCTGGCGACAGCAGCAGCTACTGCAGCTTTTGCCTCTGTTCCTCGTCGAAGCCCGCACGCTGCAGCCCTCCTCCGTACTAGCCACCTGAACGAAACTTGTAGCCGGTAGCGCCCTCCTCAACTTTGGTTTTTGCGGCTTGGCAAGAATCGCCGTGGTTCGCTCGCCATCGTCGCCGGAAGGCGGCCAGATCCGTCGTCGACAGCGTCGCGTCTGTCAGCGCGCAGCGTCAGTTCCGACAGCCGCTGCGCGTTTTGCACAGAGGCCCGTGCCGTTTTTCCCGCCTAAACCCGCAGTCCCTGGATCCACCACGTGTCAGCGCCAGATAGCTGTGCGCGTGCTGTGGCCCTGTTGCTCCTCTGGCCCACTTGTCATCTGCTGGGGCTAGATTAGCTGCGGTGCAAAAAGTCTGATCTGCCACTGTGTCACCCAGTCAGCACCCTGGCCCATTTGTCAGTGACAGTGGCTAGCTCCCTCTGAGTAATAAAAGTTTTTCCTGAGATCTGTTTTAAATTCAAACCTTTCAAATTTAATTCAAATTCAAAATTTCAAATCTGTTTAAATATGATTTAATCCATAATTTTCAAATGGTTTAGAATTTGAATTCAAACTTAATATGAAAAATGTTTTATTTTGGAATGTTAATTCAAATCTTTAATCAAATATTTTCAGAATTAATTTAAATAGTCAACCTTTGACTTTGACCCTATTTAATAATTTTGACTTTTAAATAAATTTAAATTCACAATTCCAAATAATACAAATAATATATGTGTTCAAATCAGAAAAATGTGAGGATTTCAAATATGCCATCCAAAATATATTTTGAACACTTAAATTTTCAAGTTGACTAACATTACAAGAAAATGCCCTTCACCTTAATTAATTAATAACTTTTGATTTATAACTCCAAATTTAACAAATGATATGTCTAAAATGATCAGCCCGACGAGACCTTTCTGTTTATGCATTCCATGTTCTTTTTTGCAGCATGCATCATATAAATATAAAGTATACAACAACTTAATTGAGTATAAAACATGATTAAAACTCAATAAAATGTTTATTTCTTGTATTCTACACCTCACCCATGCCATGCTACATTATTGCCATGCAACTTGTGCATCATTCATCATGTCATGATTGTTTGCTTGTCGCATTTTACTCATATGCTTGTGCACTGTATTTATATTGGCCCTTGTTTGTTTGGTTCTTCTTCGAATAGACGCTGAGCAGGGGATATACCAAGAGACCCAGGACCACTACCCAGATCCTTCTCTCGCTTCAACTGAGCTGCCAGGCAAGCACTACCACATGCTTGCATACATATAGTACCTATTGCCTCTATCTTATTCTTGCATCATTGAGTCGCGATTGCATTAAACTGAATCCCAAGTATTGCATAGCCTTTACTTTAAACCCCACCGAAGCTGGTTCCTCCATCCCATGAGCCATTACTACAGGAGTTGTTTGATCCATGCGAGTCGTAGAACAGCATGTGTAGGGTTTGTGAGTGTCTGATGGATAACGAGGTACCTAAACAACTTAACCTGAGTAGTAATGGGATAACTAATGAAAGTGGCACCGGTGAGCAATATCTGTTATTTGGTTTTTCCTGCTCACTTGTGTCCCGTAGGACCCCGAGTACTTGATTCCTGTTCCTTGAATATTTCGCGCTATCCACATCCGGGAGGCTTATGGGACCCCCCTGAGCCAGAGCTTGATTCATTCTTATTTCTTGGGGCCACAAACTAGTTTGAGGTTTTATTTACTATCCTGTACTTATGCCATGCCTTACTGTTTTATTTACGATTGTGCGAGGAGCACCTGTATTGTTTAGGTAAGAGGAGTGTTTTCGCGGCATCGACAAGCCCAGTCACATTTTCGGGTTCCCTGTCGTTTACAGCCACTGGCGCAAACCTTGAGTCCGTCTCGGAGTCGGCTAACTTCGTTGCGGGTGTACTCAATGGGGTGGCCCCCTGAAATATTTCTGAATCCTGTGATTGCTTTGTCGTGAAATCCTCGTTGGGTTTTGATTTGGTTTTTCCGAGGTTGATCGAGTGTGTGTTGCTATTTGTGCACCCCTGCAGGGTAAAACTTTCTGAAAGCCGTGTCCGCGGTTATGGACGACTTGGAGCACAGTTTCTCGATCATAGACAAGCATAACTAAAGTACCGCTTTTAATTTGACTAAGTAACTGACTAGTAAATAGTGCAACACTCATGGAATGGATAATAAAACTGCCAACGGATGGGGGTTGTTCGTCCGCTTCCTCGTTGGTAAGCGAGGAGGAGGATGGATCTGATGATTTTACTGTTATAACTGCTGTCATTAATTCACGGACATCCGTCTATCTTTGGTTAGGTGGATGGTTAGCGAGTATCTATAGAACTGTTAGGGTTTATCTTTTGCTGCAATTGCGTCACCCAGGTTGTGTCCCCTTTAGAGGCATAAAGACTTGCTGAGTACCCCTAGGGTCTCACACGATAAATTGTTTGATTCAGATGGACAGGTACACTCACAAGATGGATACTGGGTGGAGGAGGCTGACGATGTGGGCAACGATCGTTCGGTGTAGAGATTCCGGGAACGGGGATCCGTGAGATCTGTGGGCGGGATGTGTTTATTTATGGGGCATCTTATGCCGATTTGCTTCTTATCCGTACTCGGATCTTGTTTGCCGCTTCCGCCTGATACTCTGATGTTTGATGTATGAGGAGGTATCCTAAACTATTATATCTATCTAGGACATTTGAATCTTGCCGTATGGCGTTGCTATATTTCCTTTCTTTATAGATGGAATGGCTCTGATGTACTGTTGTATGGTGGCTTGCATACATACTCACTTGTGTATGTAGTTGATCCCTTCGCCTGCCGATTACGCCGCCCGTTCTTGTCCCGATGTTTGGAAATGGTTGGGACGGCCGAAAGGTCTACCTGTGAGTGGCATTTGGGCCCCACCATACTATTTCAACCATTTCCGCTCATCCAGGCTTGTAACTAGGAGCGTAATTCACCGAGGTAGTTACAGAGTCTCCCTTGTCATGAGCCGAGTTACTGTTTATATCGGCCGAGTCATGTAAGAGTCGGCCGAGATAAGCAAGGCCATGACATCTACAGAAGGAGTAAGACCTTATCCGGCCAACATACGAATTAAGTTGGCCGAGCGAGTCTGAATAACTTCTATGCAGGTGAAGGCCGAGCTGAGTTATGCGAGACAAGGCCGAGTAACACGAAGCTTGTAGGAGAAGGAGGTGCCTATAGTCAAACCCTAGTCACGGGCTAGGAGGAATCTGAACAGAGCCAAGCACAAAGGACAAGGAGCAGAGAAGCAGAAGGGCAGAAGAAGGTCACGGAGGTGACAGTCATGGAGCCCGAGGAGCGCATGCGGGGCTCTCTAGAACATTGCCATTGATAGAAGGGGGACACGGAAAGGGGGTCGCCGAGTTACCATATTGGGACAAGCATATTCCTCGAATATGCTTGCCACGTCAGCCCTAGGAGGAACCAATGCACCCCTTTATAAGGGGAGACGCGGGCTCCTGAGGGGGGATCGATTCATTATACGCCGTAAGGCTCGTGTAGTAGCTCTCTTCTTCCTGCAAACAGCTCAAGGAGCACTTGTAGTCCTTGAGAGGAGAAATAAAGATCTGCATGTTAGTCATCTGAGTGTAGTCACTACATCTTCCCCCCGATACCTCTAACATCCATTGGCCCCATACTTTAGCCTACCCATGGCATCTGCCGTGCCACCACCACGACAGTTGGCGCCCACCGTGGAGCCAGCAGCAGTGCTAGCTGGAGTCAAGATCCGGACAGGAAACTTCATCCACACCGGTGAGCGCGTTGTCTCTGGCTTAGTCCAGAGATTTGATCTCTAGGACTATGTTAGCGATAACGCATGCAGCTTCAGGAGGAAAGCTCCTCCGCGCAACAGCGTCTTCATCAACTTGGGCACACACAAGATCTACGTCGGCATCGACACCTCCTGCGTTTATCCTCACCGAGTTATTGATGCAGGAGAGCCTCCCCTTAGTGCCGCAAATGGTCCGCGTGGAGCACGCCCCGCCGGCAGCGTCGAGGTGATGGTCGCAGCCGGGGCACAGGCGGCAGCAGCAGGCGTCGGATCAAGCAAGGACCTAGCGGCGGGAGGACAGGTGACCACGAAGCAAGCAGGTCCACAGCCCATCGAGGTAGATCCGTCAGCAGCCAAATCAGCCGAGGTGCAGGAGACAACCCCAAAGGCAGCAAGGGTAAGATGGCCACCTCTAGAAAGACTAGAGAATATTCTTCAGGCAACTATAGATAATCTAACCACACCTGTGGCGCCGATACTTGATGTCAACACTCGGATTTTTCAATCCTAGATGCCTGTTATGCCATACATCGCAATCCCAGGATTACCATTTTTGCAAGACATAACAGAATTGGATACCATAGTACATCATCCATTACAAACGATACATAAATTCTTACACAAATAGGGATCTCATGATCCAGTTCTTAATACAACATCAAGCAGCGGAATACGTAATAATAACGATAGCGTAGGCGAAGCTCCATCTTCGGGGTCATAGGCAATGCTGACGATGGGAGATGATCCTAGTTGTCGTAACCTTCCTGGGGTCGATCCTCCAGGTACTCCTCTTCATAGTCTGGCCATGGGAATAGCCAGGGACAAAGCCATGAGTACTCTTTAAGTACTCGCAAACTAATACTAACAGGTAAAGGGGGTTTTTGGATAATAGGACACTAGGCTCTAGGGTTGTTTTGCAAAAGCCAGATTTATCTCTACGAAGTTCCAAAGCTAATCACAATTTTATAACTCCTAAGTGGGATCTTGTGTTTCATATCACAACCCTGTTGTGGTCAAGTCAAAGTCTCAATTCATTTCACAAGTCATTTTGAAAAGTCTGACGGGGGAACAGTATGGCCACTCCAACTGTCCATAACCGCGGATGCGGCTATTCGAATAGTTTGACACTCTGCAGAGATTGTACACTTTCACCACAACATTCAATACATCCGTCAGGAACAAATCCTGAATTCACCATACTAAGTATGCGGATAATCAATCCTAACCTTGCAATTACACGCCCTAGTATAAGCACCTCTCCTATGAGTTTGGCCTCCCAACCATAACCAACTGTCATCTTGGGTACTGCACAGGTGGATGATCTTCACAAGGTAGCCTCAGCTCAGACCTTGGCAGTGAGGGAACTAATACTAAGGTATATAAGTTTCCAGTCAAGCCCTACCCAATCTTCGGGTATTGTGGTTGTATGATAAAATTGGAATGGTATCACATCCAAACAACCATTAGTTTTTTAATGGGCTAAGGCTCATGCCTTAACATTTTCATCATCAAAATCATCAGGTGTTTGGAAACACATGTCCAAAACATTTCAATAGAATGATCCATCATTCCAAGGTTTTCATAAACATTTTTCCACCAAGTATTCCCATCTAAAGTTGATCAAGATTTATGCTTAGCACTAGCATCTACAAGTGGGGGTAAACACTAATGAGGGGTGGTAGACTAGTGGAGTTTCAACTAAGCTCAATCTCATGCCTTGGGATGACATCAAGATTATCTAGCTTAGGCCAAATTTGATGTTCTTTATGCAACCTTCACATATATTTCTAGTATCTACTATTTACTTAAGTAAGCTCTAAGTACTAGCTTTGATAAAGAAATAAATTACTCAAGTTTGCAAGTAAAACTAGGATTGGTTTAACAAGTGGATATGATCATATATGCTTAAGGCATATAGTAGTCATAGTAACAAGTAGGAGTTTGTTGCATCAGTAGGGTGTCTTGCAAGAGTTAACTTGCATCAATATCAGTATAAGCTTGCTAAATTGCAAGTGTTAGATTGCCTTGTGCAGAGCAGTGGTTGAAGTTCTCCTCGGCTTCTTCTTCGTAGAATCCTCCTTCCTCCTCGTATCCTTGGTCGGTACTATCGTCTATGAATAAATACGAGGTACACAATCACCAAACAATAATTAACTACTTGCAATCATCACACACAAGGGTCCTATAGATGATCTAACCTCATCTCTAATATTACAAGATTAAGGCTAGGTTTAATTCCTTTTATTTTTAGAATAGTAATTTCTACTTATTAAAAAACTACTTAAGATTTAATATTCTCCAAACCAAACATGGGATCACCACATATTGTAGTTCAAGGGAATGTGATTTAAAGTGGTGTCACAATTTAATAAGGTTTTACCCTTTTATTTTAATTAATTAATGTGTCTAGAAATGCCTATGTAGCATTCTTTTATTACCTGAACATTATTTCTGCAAGTAAACCTATATATTTTTATATATTCTGAAAGGTATGGTAAAATTTGATTTTTGAGAGTTGGAATCAACTCAAAAGCTATTATGGTTTAAATTTGAAAAATGTTTGAATGCAGAAAAGCTTCTGCCTTGTTATTTTTACCATGGGTGATCTATAGATCCAAATGACTTGAATCCAACGGGCTTGGATTCAGCATTCCTAGACCTTTCTAACAAAATTGGTTTCATTCAATTTGGTGCACTGAATCGATCTGGGTTGAATTTTGAAGTTGAGTATAGAAGTGAGTTTGAAATAAAATAGAAAAGGTTTAATTTGAATAACTGGGCTGCGCGGGAAAAGTTAACGGGCCGGCCTGCTAAGCGCAGTGCTCCCGCGGGTTGCTTAAGTGGGTGTCCCCACTCATCAGTGAGACAGGGAGGGGTGAAGCGGTACGGGGCAACGTGGGTCATTCGATCTGATTCTAATCCAACGGCTGGGAGTCATCTTCGACGCGAGACAACGCCGGCGAGAAAGAAACCTAGCGCGGCCAGTGAGGGGTGCTGGGGGCTCGCCGGGGTGCAGGCGAGGGTCGGCGAGGCGGGCGAACGACGAAGTCGACGACAACGAACTCAGGGGTGGTCGCGGCAGCTCCTGGGGTGGACGAAACCGATGGCGCCCTTCTTCTCTAGAGGCGGCGGGCTCCGGTGAAATTCCGGCGAGGTGGTGCTCGCCTTGCTCCGGGAACGGTGTGGCACGATCAGTGAGAAGAGGGGAGTGAGGTGGTGTGAAGAAATCGACTGGGGGTGGCCTCTATTTATAGTCGAGCGAGGGGACCGACGGGGCGCACGGTGAGCTCGTCGGGGGCGATGTTACAGGAGGCTACTGGCATGGGCGACGGTAGAGGATGGTGCGGTGTTCCCTGGCGATGCTCAACGACATGGTTTCGAGGCGTTGGGCGGTGTGGTTTGGTCTGGAACATGCGACGCTCTGCGCAACAGAGGCGGCGTCTTCGACGGCGAGCTGTGGCTGTGCGACACGGGGCGGCGAACAAGGATGTCTGGCGGTCTCCTGGGTCGGTGGCGATCGTGTGTGCACGCGGTGAGGGCGGCGCGCGGTCTGTGGGCGCTGGTCGAGGGTGGCTCTCTGGCGCACGCTCGGCATGGTCGCTGGCGAGGTTGGCATGGTTCGTGCGTGTGGTCCAGGGCTTGGCAATGCTCGCGGCTGGGAGAGGGAGTGGCGGTGGACGGTGGGCTGCCTCCCAGACATGCTGGCTAGGCTTGCTTCTCCTCCTAGCATGTTGTCGACTATGGGGTGGCATGGGTGTGCTCGGCTGTTCACCATTGATGACAATGGCAAGCTCACAGTGGTGCTAGTGCTTGGTTTAGTTAGCTAGATGATCTACTGAGCTGGTTGTGAGCCAAATAGGGGACAAGTTAGGCTCAAATCACTGCTCCAAATAGTGTTTAGATTTTGTATGATTTGTGTCTGAAACCTGTTTGATGAAATGGCCGCATGAAATCAAGTTTTGAATTTTGAAAAGAGTTTCGGTGGGTTTGCTAGATTGGTGCTGGTGAGTCTGCAGATGCTTGGGTTTTGAAAGTTGAGCTTGTTTGAGTGGTTTTTGAAAAAGTGGGATCTTCCCATATGATAAAGATTCAATTTTGCCCTCGGGTTGAATCGATCTGGACCCAATGTCTATCTACTGTGATAACATGGGTGCCATAGCCAATGTGCAAGAACCAAGGTCACACAAGAAGCTGAAGCACATCAAGCTACCTTTTCACGCTATTCGAGAACATATCCAAGATGGTGATATAAAGATTTGCAAAGTACACACATATCTGAATGTGGCGGATCCGTTGACTAAACCTCTCCCGAGGGCAAAACATGACCAACACCAAACTGCCATGGGTGTTCGGTATATTACCATGTAATCTAGATTAGATGACTCTAGTGCAAGTGGGAGACTGTTGGAGATATGCCCTAGAGGCAATAATAAATATAGTTATTATTATATCTTTGTGTTTATGATAAATGTTTACATTCATGCTATAATAGTATTAACAAGGAAACATTGATACTTGTGTGATTTGTAAACTTAATTTGAAGTCCCTAGTATAGCCTCTATACATCACTAGCTTGTTGGTTGATAAATGATTGTGGTTTCCCTATCATGAACATTGAGATGTTATCAACAACAAGATCATATCGTTAGGAGAATGATATGGTGGACATACTCCTATAGATAAGCGTAGCATAAAGATCAAGTCATTTCAATAGTTCAATTGCTATATGCTTTCTGATACATAGTAACCTAATTCCTTCGACCATGAGATCATGCATATCACCTTTGCCGGATGGATGCTTTGATGACATCAAACACCACACCGTAACTGGGTGGCTATAAAGGTGGCATTGAGTGTTCGGAAAGTATTGGTTGAAACACATGGATCAAGAGTGGGATTTGTCCATCCATATGACAGATAGATATACTCTGGGCCCTCTCGGTGGAATGTCATCCAATTAGCTTGCAAGCATGTGACTGGCTCACAAGGGATCACATATCACGGGAACGAGAAAAGAGTACTTATCAGTAACGAGGTTGAACTAGGTATGCAGAGATACCGACGATCATAACCTCGGATAAGTAAACAATCATGAGACAAAGGGAAATTAGTATCGTATGTAAGTGGTTCATTCGATCGCAAAGTAATCGTAGAAATATGTGGGAGCCATATGAATTTGCAGATTCCTCTATTGGTTATTGTTCGGAGAAGTGTCTCGATCATGTCCGCATAATTCACGAACCGTAGGGAGACACACTTAAGGATTTGACGTTGTTTGAGTAGTTATGGTATTATGAGAAAGAGACCGAATGTTGTTCGGAATCTCGGATGGGATCCGGGATATCACGAGGTGATCCGGAGAATAAGATTCATATAAGGAAAGTCCCGTTTCGGAGTTGGGAAATGTTTCCGGTGTTTTCATCGGGAATGTTCTAGAAGGTTCCGGAATGTCCGGCACTCCGGAGGGGAAGGGTACATGAATGTGTTATATCAAAGTTGGTATGATTGCATCATGTACTAAGTGTCATCGCTGTTCCAAATAAAGGATTAATTGAATCCTAGTTTGAAAAGTCAAAAAGCTAAATTGAAAAGTCAAACGGCTAAATTTGGAAAGTGGAAAAGAGGAGGAGGGGGTGAAACCGAGTTGGGGAGGGAGTCTTCCTCCCCAAGCCGGCGCACCACCCAAGCCGAGTTGGGGAGGGACTCCCCTCCCTCCCCTTGGCCGCCGGCCCCTCCACCTATATAAGGAGGGGCAGGGCTCCCTCCTAGAACACACAAGTCCCTCACCTCAAACCCTAGAAGCTGCAGCCCACCATAGCCGCCGCCACCCCTTAGGGTTTTGCCCTAGCCGCCGACTTGGGGGTCCCCGGAACCCTAGCCGCCGTCTCTAGCATCCCCTCCTTGGTGTGTCTAAACCCTAGAACACCGAGGACTCTCTCATACTCCACCATACTCGCTCCGGCTTAAGGCGAAGCCCTGCGAGATCTCCCCTCTACTTCCGGTACCACGCCGTTGTGCTGCCGGAATCGCGAGGAGAGTGCTACAACCTCCGCTGCCTGCTGGAACAAGGGAGAGGAAGGTCTTCGTCGAGTACCGAACGTGTGACCGACTGCGGGAGCGCTACCGGAACGCAGCGCCGGAAGGATCGTCTACGCGATCTTGAGATCGGGAAGAGTACGACTACATCACCCACGAGAATCCGCTCTCATTAAACACTTTGGAATCTTCGAGGGTAAGTTATTCCATCGACTCGTTGCTACAATCTAGTAGATAGATCTTGGCTTGTTTGTTTGTATGCGATAGAAATTTTTTGTTTTCCATGCTACGAAACCCTACAGTGGTATCAGAGCCGTGTCTATATGTAGATCTGTTGCACGAGTAGAACACAATGGTCATTGTGGGCGTTGATGCTTTTATTGTCGATTGCTTCTTGTGTACTTTGCATCCTGCGGTATGTTGGGATGAAGCGGCCTGGGCTAACCTTACATGACATCGT
Source organism: Avena atlantica (assembly GCA_910589765.1). Taxonomy (NCBI): domain Eukaryota; kingdom Viridiplantae; phylum Streptophyta; class Magnoliopsida; order Poales; family Poaceae; genus Avena; species Avena atlantica. Next base: position 194,855,765 of record OU342738.1, on the reverse strand, counting down.
TCATGAGACTTGCTCCACGCTTGACATGCAACTTGTATTGCATAAGTGGCTTTGCGGGTGCCTGTTTCTCCTAGCATAGTTAAGATCCAATTTACAACGGGTGATTAACAATACTAGTATCAATGTTGTGGTTCATGTTCGTAAGTTAGAACGACACTTATAGAAAGCCCCAAACCACGTAAAACATGCAAAGAAAGTAGAGGCGTCTAACTTTGTTTTGCAGGGGTGTGCAGTGATGTGATATGGCCATGATTGTGATTATATTTGATGTATGCAATGTTCCTTATTGTAAGTTGGCAACCGGCAGGAGCCGTATGGTTGTCTTTAATTTATGTTAAGACCAGCGTGTCTATTCAAAGTAGTTGTAATAGTTGAAGCCGGTGGACGACAACCATGGAGAGGCGTCATTGACCTTGATGCAATGTCGGTGATGATGGAGATCATGTTCGTGCTAGAAGATGGAGATCGGAAGCACAAAAGAAGAAAGGCCATATCATATCACATATTTTGAATTGCATGTGATGTTAATCCTTTATGCATCTTGTATTGCTTAGTAGACGACGGTAGCATTATAAGATGATCCCTCATGCACATGAATTTCAAGTCATAAAGTGTTCACCCTTAGTTAGCACCGTTGCTAAAGCTTGTTGTTTCGAAGCACCACGTGATGATCGGGTGTGTTAGATTCCGCAAGTGTATACAACGTGAGCAAGCCAGATTTGCTCATGCGGAAACTAAGGTTTGATCTTGACGAGCCTAGCATGTACAGACATGGTCTCGGAACACGGATCACCGAAAGGTAAAGCATGAATCATATAGTAGATATGATGAACATGACGATTGTTCGCCATTGAAACTATATCAACTCTCGTGATGATCGGTGTTGATGTAGTGGATTTGGTTCGTGTGATCACTAAAACAATGTGAGGGATGTTGTTTTGAGTGGGAGTTCACCTAGATTAATTTTATTATTAATTTGAACTCAATTTGTCATAAACTTAGTCTAAACTATTGCAAATATGTTGTAGATCAATGGCAGCCCCTACCATCAATTTTAATGCATTCCTAGAGAAAGAAAAGTTGAAAAACAATGGAAGCAACTTCGCGGATTGGTTCCGCAATTTGAGGATTGTCCTCACAGCTGGTAATTTGACCTATGTGCTGGATGCACCGCTGGGTGACCCACCTACAGCTGATGCTTCCGATGAAGTAAAGAATGTTTACCTCGCTCGGAAGAATCAATACTCCATAGTTCAGTGTGCTATCTTGTATGGTTTGGAATCGGAGCTTCAGAAAAGGTTTGAGAATTCAGACCCATATGATATTGTCGAGGATCTCAAATTGATCTTTGAGACCCATGCGGCAATCGAAAGTTATGAGGCTTCTGAAAAGTTCTTTAACTGCAAGATGGAAGAGGGCAGCTCCGTCAGTGAGCATGTGCTTAAGATGTCTGGGCACGCAAACAAACTTCAAATCTTGGGTATAGTGATTCCTAATGCTTCGGGGATTTACCGTGTCCTCCAATCACTACCACCAAGTTACAAGAACTTTGTGATGAACTACAACATGCAGAACATGAACAAGCAGTTGCCAGAACTGTTTGCAATGTTAAAGTCTGCAGAAGTGGAGATCAAGAAAGAGAACCAAGTGTTGTTGGTCAATAAGACCACCAAATTCAAGAAAGGCAAGTCTAAGCAGAAGGGACACTTCAAGAATGGTGGTAAGAAAGTTACCACGCCGGCGAAGAAGACCAAGGCTGGACCTAAGCCTGAAACTGAGTGCTTTTACTGCAAGGGAGAAGGTCACTGGAATCGGAATTGCCCAAAGTACTTGGCGGATTTGAAGAACGGCAACATCAAGAAGAAAGGTATATCTGATATACATGTTATTGATGTGTATCTCACTAGTACTCGTAGTAGTGCCTGGGTATTTGATACTGGTTCGGTTGCTCATATTTGTAACTCGAAACAGGTGCTGTAGAATAAACAGAAGCTAGCGAAGAACGAGGTGACGATGCGCGTGGGAAACGGATCAAAGGTTGATGTGATCGCGGTCGGCACGCTACCCCTTCATCTACCATCGGGATTAGTTTTATATTAAATAATTGTTATTTGGTGCCTGCGTTGAGCATGAACATTATATCGGGATCTTGTTTATTGCGAGACGGTTACTTGTTTAAGTCCGAGAATAATGGTTGTTCGATTTATATGAGTAATATGTTTTATGCACATGCACCTTTGATAGATGGTCTATTCTTATTGAATCTCGATAGTGGAAATACACATATTAATAACATTGAGGCTAAACGTTTGAAATCAAGCGATAACTCGACCTATATGTGGCACTGTCGTCTTGGTCACATTGGAGTGAAGCGTATGAAGAAACTCCATTCCGATGGACTTCTTGAATCACTTGATTTCGAATCACTTGAAAGATGTGAAGCATGTCTGATGGGAAAAATGACTAAGACTCCATTTTCTGGTATGATGGAGCGAGCTACGGACTTATTGGAAATCATACATACCGATGTGTGTGGCCCAATGAGTGTAGCATCGCGCGGTGGTTATCGTTATGTTCTTACCTTCACGGATGACTTGAGTAGATATGGGTATATCTATTTCATGAAACATAAGTCCGAAACTTTCGAGAAGTTTAAGGAGTTTCAAAGTGAGGTGGAGAATCAACGTAACAAGAAGATTAAATTTCTACGTTTTGATCGTGGTGGTGAATATCTAAGTTACGAGTTTGGCGAGCATTTGAAGAAATGCGGAATACTTTCACAGTTGACACCGCCGGGAACACCACAGCGTAATGGTGTGTCCGAACGTCGTAATCGAACTCTCTTAGATATGGTTCGTTCTATGATGTCACTTACAGATTTACCGCTATCATTTTGGGGTTATGCATTAGAAACAGCGGCATTCCCTTTAAATAGGGCACCATCTAAATCCGTTGAAACGACACCGTATGAATTATGGTTTGGGAAGAAACCTAAATTGTCATTCCTTAAAGTTTGGGGTTGCGAAGCCTATGTAAAGAAGTTACAGCCGGACGAGCTAGAACCCAAAGCGGAAAAATGCGTCTTTATAGGATACCCAAAGGGAACTATTGGGTATACCTTCTATCATAGATCCGAAGGCAAAATCTTCGTTGCCAAGAATGGATCCTTTCTAGAGAAGGAATTTCTCTCGAAATAAGTGACTGGAAGGAAAGTAGAACTCGACGAGGTTGTCGAACCTTCTCTCGAAATTGCGAGTAGCGCAGCACCGGAAGAAGTTCCTGTGGTGCCTGCACCAATTAGAGAGGAAGCTAATGATGATGATCATGAAACTTCGGTTGAAGTTGCTACAGAACCTCGGAGGTCAACGAGAACTCGTACCACTCTAGATTGGTATGATCCCGTTATGAGTGTCATGTTGGTCGATAACACCGATGACCCCGAGACATATGAGGAAGCAATGATGAGCCCAGATTCCAATAAATGGCAAGAAGCCATGAAATCCGAGATTGGATCCATGTACGAAAACCAAGTATGGACTTTGGTGGACTTACCGGATGGCCGGAAGGCTGTCGAGAACAAATGGATTTTCAAGAAGAAAACAGATGCTGATGGTAATGTTACTGTCTATAAAGCTCGACTTGTCGCAAAAGGGTTTCGAAAAATTCAAGGAGTTGACTACGATGAGACTTTCTCACCAGTAGCGAAGCTAAAGTCTGTGAGGATTATGTTAGCAATCGCTGCATATTATGATTATAAGATATGGCAGATGGATGTCAAAACAGCATTCCTCAATGGAGACATTGATGAAGAGTTGTATATGATGCAACCCAAAGGTTTTGTCGATCCTAAAGATGCTAACAAGGTATGCAAACTTCAACGGTCCATCTATGGATTGAAGCAAGCATCCCGAAGTTGGAATCAACGTTTTGATAAGGTGATCAAAAGTTTTGGTTTTATACAAACTTATGGAGAAGCTTGTATTTACAAGAAAGTGAGTGGGAGCTCTGTAGCATTCTTAATACTATATGTAGATGACATATTGTTGATTGGGAATGATGTAGACCTTCTTAATAGTGTCAAGGAATATTTGAATAATAGTTTTGCAATGAAGGATCTTGGCGAAGCAGCTTACATATTAGGCATAAAGATTTATAGAGATAGATCGAAACGCCAAATATCATTGTCACAGAGTACATATTTGGACAAAGTTCTAAAGAGATTTGGAATGGAAGATAGCAAGAAAGGGTTCTTGCCCATGTTGCCCAATACGACCTTGAGTAAAACTCAACGTCCGACATCGGCAGAAGATAGAGAAAGGATGAGTAAGACTCCCTATGCCTCAGCCATAGGATCTCTAATGTATTGTAGGGTTCCCAATCTTAGATAAGATTGATCCCTCCTGTGTTTACAATGCTAGTCCCTGGATCAATAGCTAGCATCCACAGTTAAGATGTAATATCAAGAAACAAAGGTCATAATATAACTTTATAACCAGGAATAACATAAGTTTATTACATCAAACATAGCTCATTAGACTATTACATTACATTGCAGCGGAAATAATATAGTCATGGGGTCCTTCATCTTCAAAGTGCCACAGGCAGATGTTGGTTGTAGACTTTGTAATCCTAAACAATCAACCTTCACTAAAATTAATCAAACCTGCAACATACAAGTTACAGCCACAAAGGGTCAATACATTTGAATTGTATTGGCAAGTGATACTATGGTAGTATAGTGGAGTCTATCATCTATATGCATTTGGCTAAGTGGAGTTGAGGCTTGCATTGCTCAAAATAGATTTTTCTTATCATTTTTAAAATACTAAGTTTTTTCTTGACAAAATCATTTTTCTCAATCAAAGATTTCAAGATCCTTGTACCAAGCCATCTCTCCATCAATGATTGAAGAATTCAAACAACCCTTGTTCAAACCACAAGATTTTAATTTAGAAATTGGAATGATGAGATTCTTGATTGCTTCCATGTCTTGATGCTCAAATTGTCCTTTACCAGGGACATGGCTAAGTACTTAGATTTTATACTCTGCAGAGGTGGTGCACTTTCCCCACAAGACTTGGTTTCCCAAGACAAGATCTTTCAGAAGCTTTCCCTTAGACCAAAATGGATGCGTTCCAACCTATCAAACACTACCACCCACTGTCCATATGGCTAAGTTCTTGCAACCTATATGATCATGGCAGAGCCCATATTGCCAAGTGGTTGCACTTGAAGCTTCTCAACATTTGACATCTCAAATCCCTTTGTTTCCTGGGTGGCATTCCACAAGTGAGATACACAATCCAAGCCCATGGCATTGTGAACCACTCAACCATTCTCCACCAAGCAAGCCCATTCCACCCAGGGGATTCATTAACTTAGTTGTTTTATTAAACAAAAACATAAGTCCTCAGACTTAGAATATTTTTCCATAGTGTGAATATATTTTCCACCCATGTTTTCTATTAGCTAGGCTAAGCTTGATAGTAGTAGGAATCTTTAACTTAGGAAAATCCTACTAAGGATTCATTACTATGTTTTCCTATAGCAAGATCTATACTTAGCAAAATCCATGCAAGTTTTACTTAGCAAAATTACTAATGCATAGTGAAAATAATAGGACAAAAGTATGAAGCATCACTTGCCTTTTTGGTAGGGAATGGTGGTTCACTCATTGATCTTGCTAGCCTCACACTTCACTACAAGTCAACCAAGCAAACACCAATTCAATTCACATTCCAAACCAAAGTCAAACAAACAATTCTTCACACACACAAAGTAATGGAATCTAAGTCATGCATGGGAGCATGCACAAGATAGTTTTATTTTGCAAAGGGGTCTCTATGGGGTTTCTAAACTTTGAAAGATCCAAATTGGTCATTTACCAAAGTGGCAAAGTCATTAGCAAGAGGGTTTTGTCCAAAAACTATTTTAAATCCATTTATCATTTCATGTGGTGAAAATGTTTTTATTAAGGCAAAACTCTTATGTTGTTCACCAAATGAGTTGCTAATTTGCAAAACTTGGTGTCTTTTTAGGTCAGTAGGTTTGGTCCAAAACATTTCCTTAAAGTTTTCTTTCCATAAACATTTTTATAACAAAAACCATTCTTTTTATTTGGATAGAAAATGACTAAGTCAAGTAATCTAACCTAAATTTTACAAAAATCATTTCTAACACCAAGGGTTGGTTCCTAGGGTCAGTAAGGTCACAACAAATCAATTTGCAAAGGTTTTACTTAAAAATTATTTTCAATAAATAAATTACATTTCTATTTGACTAGAAATGGTTTTTAAATTAAAGAATCATTTCTTAATTTCTCCAAATACATTTTTGTGTCCACAAAGTGTTTCCTAGGGTCAGTAGGTTCAAATCAATCCAATTGCCAAAGGTTTTAACCCTAAATTCAATTTTAAACAATTTTTACATTCATAACATGCATACAAATGTTTCTGCAATTTCCAACAAGCTAACAGCTACTATTTGCTAAACTAAGGGCATGGTTGGCTAGGGCTTGTTCTCCTGAATTTATTGATATAAAATTTGCAAAATTTGGATGTGTGGTTTGAAAGTTATAGAGTTTTCAAATTGCTACTTAAATCTGTTTTTCAAATTCTGTTTTAAAATAGATCCTGCCACACGTCGTTATTCTACTGGATGATACCGGTTCGGCCGGATCGGGCGACGCTGAACGTTGGATCTAATTATCATCGCGCGGCTCAGATCGACGCATACCTCTTCGCTAACATTCTATCGTATCCGTCGGATCGGGATCGGATGGCTGTGGGTGATTGACCTTAGACGGGCGGCGCTGCGGCGGCTGCTGGCGGCGGAGCGACCAGACGATGGAGGCGCCGGCGGTACAGGAGGCAAAGGAGGGTGTGGAGATGCTCACCGGATTCGCTGACGCTCGCTGATGCTCAACGTGGTACTTGTCCGTCGAGGGGCGCTAGGGGGCAGCTGCGATTGCTCGCCGGAGTTGGTACTGGCGACGGACGCGCGCGGTCGAGGTCGAGGACGACGCTAGGAATCACCCGGAGACAAACGAGACACACGGTCAGGAGCGCAAGAACACGAAGAAGGCGAGTGTGTGAACGAGAGGGGTCGGGGTAGTCTGTTTTACCAGAGAGGTTCCGCCGGAGTAGAGCCAGACGGTGGCGGTGCTGAGGTTGTCGTTGACGAAGCTCAGGGGTGCCCACGGTTGAAAGGAGGGTACAGAGAGGAGCGTCTGGGAGTGGGGAACTTGCTCGTGTGCTCAGTGTGGCATGGGGTGGTCCGGTTTGGACGGAATCGACAATGGACCTCGTCGGAGACAGAGAGAGTGGCTGGCGAAATACGGCAGCCTGGGGGCGTGCTCGGTGAAGGAGGCAGAGGGGAAAGGAGGAGGACGTCCTAGTGTTTAAAGGGGCGTGGTTATTACGAGAAATCAAAGCCTCCTTCACGCGCAATCAATCGCCGGAGTAACTCACTGCAACGGTCAGGCGACGGTGTCTCGTTGAAGGCGATGGCTGGAAATGTGGGGCCTGCTTGTCAGCGAGTGAGGAAAACTTCAGGTGGGCTCCAGTTGTCATACACTGCGTGGGTTTGTTTTGTGGTGAAAAACGATTCACTTCGCTGAGAGAGGGAGGTGGGCTCGGTTGGGCTGAGTTGGGCTGGGGTAGTTGGGCTGGTGTTGTTTCTTTTTTTTTGTACAGAAACATTTTCCTTTTTCTATTTCTATTTGCTGATTTGATTTTCAATCAATATTTCAAACATTCAAACCATTCAAACAATTCAAACTTTTGTAATGAGTTTTTGGTTCTGTTTAGTAGCATAAACCAACTTCCAAAATAAAATAATATTTTAAATCTTTTTAGGTTCCATTTATTAATTAAATAAAATGGACCATGGTTTATTAATAAAATAGGGTTTGGTTTATTTTAATAAAATCTCCATTTTAAATCCAAATATTTTCAAAACCAATCAGTAGATTTCATTTGGAAATAAAGAATATTTGGAAAACTTGTTTAAAACAAAATAACCATTTATTTTTAGGGTCCATTAATAATTGAATAAAATGGGCTTTAGTTATTAAATCAAATAGAGTTTGATTTTATTAATAAAATCTTTATTTGAAACCTAAATATTTTCAAAACCAAATCAGTAGGTTTTATTTGGGAAATATATAATACTTGGAAACTTGTTTCAAACAAAATATTATTTTTCTTTAGGGTCCAATATTAATTAAAAATGGGCCAAGGTTTATTAATCAAATAGGATTTGTTTCATTGAGATATTTATTTTGAAATCTAATATAAAGCCAAAACACTTTAGTAGGTTTTATTAGAGAATATAAAATACTTGGAAAGCCTATTTAAAACAATTTAATAAGTTTTGATGTTTTAATTAAAATGGTAAAACCTTTTATAATAAAATTTGATATTAATTCCTTATTATTTTATTTTAGATAAACCTTTGTTATTTTTATTCAAAACTAAATGTTTTAATTCCCAAAGTTTGGTCAAGGTTTAATTTGACTTTATTAAATAATCTTTATTTATAAATCCACCTTTTCTTTTGAAAACCAATCTTTTATTAAAGATCCAAAGTAGTAATTTTAAATATTCAAAATGTTTTCTTTATTAAATGTTTTATCTTTTATATTTCTTTAGGATTTTATTTAATTCAAATGGGTTTGAAGTTCCAATTGAATTCAAAAAGTTTCTTCTGGCTCTGAAAATCAAACAAAGTTTTATTTTATTCATTTATTTTCACATTACAAGATTTGGAAAATCTTGGGATGTGACATGTATGCCATGCTATGTACTAGACCTGACATTGCATATGCTGTTAGTTTGACTAGCAGATATCAAAGTGATCTAGGAGTGGAGCATTGGACAGCGGTCAAAAACATCCTTAAGTACTTGAGAAGAACTAAGGATATGGTTCTTTCTTATGGAGGTGATGAACATCTCGTTGTTAATGGTTACACCGATGCTAGTTGGAACACCGATCCGGATGATTCTAAATCACAATCTGGATACGTATTTATTTTGAATGGTGCGGCAGTTAGCTGGAGGAGTGCAAAGCAAAGCGTTGTGGCGAGATCTTCAACTGAATCGCAATACATGGCTGCTTCGGAGGCTTCACAAGAAGCGATATGGATGAAAGAGTTCATTACAGAGCTGGGTGTGGTTCCTAGTGCGCTGGACCCAATGTCTATCTACTGTGATAACATGGGTGCCATAGCCAATGCGCAAGAACCAAGGTCACACAAGAAGCTGAAGCACATCAAGCTACGTTTTCACGCTATTCGAGAACATATCCAAGATGGGGATATAAAGATTTGCAAAGTACACACAGATCTGAATGTGGCGGATCCGTTGACTAAACCTCTCACGAGGGCAAAACATGACCAGCACCAAACTGCCATGGGTGTTCGGTATATTACCATGTAATCTAGATTAGATGACTCTAGTGCAAGTGAGAGACTGTTGGAGATATGCCCTAGAGGCAATAATAAATATAGTTATTATTATATCTTTGTGTTTATGATAAATGTTTACATTCATGCTATAATAGTATTAACAAGGAAACATTGATACTTGTGTGATTTGTAAACTTAATTTGAAGTCCCTAGTATAGCCTCTATACATCACTAGCTTGTTGGTTGATAAATGATTATGGTTTCCCTATCATGAACATTGAGATGTTATCAACAACAAGATCATATCGTTAGGAGAATGATATGGTGGACATACTCCTATAGATAAGCGTAGCATAAAGATCAAGTCATTTCAATAGTTCAATTGCTATATGCTTTCTGATACATAGTAACCTAATTCCTTCGACCATGAGATCATGCATATCACCTTTGCCGGATGGATGCTTTGATGACATCAAACACCACACCGTAACTGGGTGGCTATAAAGGTGGCATTGAGTGTTCGGAAAGTATTGGTTGAAACACATGGATCAAGAGTGGGATTTGTCCATCCATATGACAGATAGATATACTCTGGGCCCTCTCGGTGGAATGTCATCCAATTAGCTTGCAAGCATGTGACTGGCTCACAAGGTATCACATATCACGGGAACGAGAAAAGAGTACTTATCAGTAACGAGGTTGAACTAGGTATGCAGAGATACCGACGATCATAACCTCGGATAAGTAAACTATCGTGAGACAAAGGGAAATTGGTATCGTATGTAAGTGGTTCATTCGATCGCAAAGTAATCGTAGAAATATGTGGGAGCCATATGAATTTCCAGATTCCTCTATTGGTTATTGTTCGGAGAAGTGTCTTGATCATGTCCGCATAATTCACGAACCGTAGGGAGACACACTTAAGGATTCGACATTGTTTGAGTAGTTATGGTATTATGAGAAAGAAACCGAATGTTGTTTGGAGTCTCGGATGGGATCCGGGATATCACGAGGTGATCCGGAATGGTCCGGAGAATAAGATTCATATAAGGAAAGTCCCGTTTCGGAGTTGGGAAATGTTTCCGGTGTTTTCATCGGGAATGTTCTAGAAGGTTCCGGAATGTCCGGCACTCCGGAGGGGAAGGGTACATGAATGTGTTATATCAAAGTTGGTATGATTGCATCATGTACTAAGTGTCATCGCTGTTCCAAATAATGGATTAATTGAATCCTAGTTTGAAAAGTCAAAAAGCTAAATTGAAAAGTCAAACGGCTAAATTTGGAAAGTGGAAAAGAGGAGGAGGGGGTGAAACCGAGTTGGGGAGGGAGTCTTCCTCCCCAAGCCGGCGCACCACCCAAGCCGAGTTGGGGAGGGACTCCCCTCCCTCCCCTTGGCCGCCGACCCCTCCACCTATATAAGGAGGGGCAGGGCTCCCTCCAAGAACACACAAGTCCCTCACCTCAAACCCTAGAAGCTGCAGCCCACCATAGCCGCCGCCACCCCTTAGGGTTTTGCCCTAGCCGCCGACTTGGGGGTCCCCGAAACCCTAGCCGCCGGCTCTAGCATCCCCTCCATGGTGTGTCTAAACCCTAGAACACCGAGGACTCTCTCATACTCCACCATACTCGCTCCGGCTTAAGGCGAAGCCCTGCGAGATCTCTCCTCTACTTCCGGTACACGCCGTTGTGCTGCCGGAATCGTGAGGAGAGTGCTACAACCTCCGCTGCCTGCTGGAACAAGGGAGAGGAAGGTCTTCGTCGAGTACCGAACGTGTGACCGACTGCGGGAGCGCTGCCGGAACGCAGCGCCGGAAGGATCGTCTACGCGATCTTGAGATCGGGAAGAGTACGACTACATCACCCACGAGAATCCGCTCTCGTTAAACACTTTGGAATCTTCGAGGGTAAGTTATTCCATCGACTTGTTGCTACAATCTAGTAGATAGATCTTGGCTTGTTTGTTTGTATGCGATAGAAATTTTTTGTTTTCCATGCTACGAAACCCTACAGCTTGGGTTTTGAAAGTTGAGCTTGTTTGAGTGGTTTTTGAAAAAGTGGGATCTTCCCATATGATAAAGATTCAATTTTGAATTGTCATTTAAACTATGCATTTGAAAGTTTCTGGATGATCACAAAGTGGGCCTTGATACTTTGTTATGAGTACATTCAAGGGTTCAAATATCCAGAAAAGTTTCCATTAGGTTCTGAAAGTTTGAGACAGCCAAAATAGGCATGGGAGTTAAATTGGTCAAAATGACCATTCCTTTATTTTATTTGTTTTGATTTACTTGTCTTTAGGAAAAGTTTGGGAAATGTTTTAGATGATGTTTATTTCACCTAAGAAACATTTTACAAGCAAGGAAACATACAAACAAGGTGGTTCAAAAGAATTTCAAATTAAATGCATACACATATGCATGCCTTCATAATTTTAATTAGAAAAGTTTTTGTTAACCCTAATTTTTGATGATTAGAGTTTGATGATCCAAGTTTAGTATTTTTGGGATGTTACACTTGATCCGACTAATGCTCAGATAGAGTTGGAAGAGACTAGGAAAAAAGTATTGGTAGAGGCAAAAAAGGTGTCGGCCTTGCGGGAATCCTTGAACAGGACCCTGCGAGAGTATGCTAAGGCAAATAAACTAGATGTTGCCCCCGAGCGGGTTGATGAATTAAGATTGAGAGGAAAAAACCTCATGAATGATATCAACAAGGAGCATGAGACCCATAAGGCAGATTCAGTTGATCTAGGCTTGCCGAGGTATAGCACCCCGGCAAAGAACCTAAGGGCGGCAAATGCCGCTGCATTGGAGTTAGAAGGATTGACCGGCGAAGCCCGGCAGAAATAGCAAGAAAGAGTGAATGAGCTGGTATGCATTGCGAACCAGCAGAATGAAGAAATGCTTAGGGCAAACCCGGCAAGATCAGGAGCCTCGCGTATGGTTCATTTGGCTGGAGCAGCGCCCGCACTATCAGTGGCAGCAGCATCCTCACCCGGAAACAACGCGCGAAAAGATAGAGCAGTAACTTCAGGAAAAATAAATAAGCAAATTGTTCCGTATGATCCGGCAGTAGCCGGAAAGGTCAATGAGCAATGGAAGCCGAGGTAACAGGGGCAAAAGAAACCCCGGCCGTGCCAAAAAAGGCAAAGTCGAGGTAATGGAGACCTCGGAAGAGGAAATCATGAGAACAATAACCCAACGGAGGGAAGGAGAGACCCACCGCCCGATCCTCAGCTGAGGTATGAGCCTCGGCAAGAGCGAGAAGTGAGACCAGCTCACCACAATCAGGCAAACAAGAGATACAATGATGGTTACTCAGATATGGATTATGCTGGACATGGTGGAAATAACCAGTATGGAATGCAGGAGAGAATCATTTACAGAAACTTGCCATCAAATGATGCAAGATTAAAACTAGACAGATTGTATCGGTCCGAGTTGTTAGAGGAGCAAGGTCCGCCTGGTCCGGCGTGTTTCGGACCTCGGATCATGGGCGAACCACCGGTGCCAAACTTTCAACTGGCAAGGGGCACGAAAACATACAATGGAAGCATGAAACCACAGGATTGGTTGATTGACTATGCCACTGCAGTAAAAATAGCTAGTGGAAACTTGCGGTGGGCGGTAAGTTATGTCCCGCAAATGCTGGAAGGACCAGCCAGAGTATGGCTGAACAATCTGCCAGCAGGCAGTATCAACTGTTGGCTAGATTTTGAAGAGATGTTTGTCAGCAACTTCACCAGTACCTACAAAAGGCCAAACAGGCCACAGCAGCTCGCTATGTGTAAGAAGAGGCCGAATGAGACAGATAGAGAATTCTTGACTCAGTGGTGTAACCTTAGAAACTCATGTGAAGGGGTTATAGAATCTCAAGCGATATCTTGGTTTGCTCAAGGCTACCGATACGCCAGTGTATTGTGGCAGAGGCTGCAAAGAGATATGCCGACCACCTTGGCAGAAACCTTCAGGATAGCAGATTCGTATGCATTGGGGGATCCGACACAACCAGAACTAATATTGACAGAGCATCGGGGGCAAGAAGATCAATATGCAAGAGATGCAGCCGGATCATCGAGGCGCAACGAATTCAGAGGTAGAAGAAGAGAGGAAAGACCGGATTACAGATATGCCTCCAATCAGGTGGAAGTGGTAGTGCAAGATCAGCCGAGTCACGGAAACAGTCAGCAGCAGAAAATGGTCCTCAACAATGGAAACCGAGGAATGAAGGGAAGAGACAATGGACACCAGAACAGAAGAAGCAGTGGCAGGAAAGGCCGAAATACACGTTTGAATCTATGTTGGATCAACCGTGTAAGTTTCACACTCCAAACCTGGCCAAGCCGACGAATCATACGACTCGGCAATGCGCCTGGATGAAAAATGCAATGGGGAACTCGGCGGGCATGCAAGAGTCTTCTCATCAAGCGCATCAGCAGAAGCAGCCGCAGTTAACTGGGGCAAATGCACAACAGTTAATGTTACCCCCACCTCCTCCGAGGTATGATAACTCGGACCGAAGAGATGCAGTGCATCAAGTGATAAATCAAGGTCAGGATGGAAGGACAAACCCCGGAAATAATGGACGTAATGATTACAGGGAGCATCATCAATCATATTGCTTGTTCACAGCAGAACAACAAGACAGGCAAAGTGTACAACGCCGACATATGGAAGTGAATGCAGTTATGCTGGCGGTACCAAGATATGTGCCTTGGTCAGATCAGGAAATAACCTGGAGCATAAAGGATCACCCAAAAATAATGCCGAATCCAGGGTCGTATGCACTCGTACTAGATCCGACATTTGTCGGGACCATCATTAATGTCAAATTCTCAAAAGTACTCGTTGACAATGGGAGCAGTATCAATATCATGTAAAAAGATACGATGCATAAACTCGGAATAGCGCAGAATATGCTGCAATCCACAAGAACCATATTCCATGGAATAGTGCCGGGACTTTCATGCGAACCCATTGGGAAAGTCCGAGTAGATGTATTATTCGGTACAAGGGAGAATTGCAGAGCGGAAAATTTGGAGTTTGAAGTGGTGGACCTAGAAAGTTGCTATCATGCTTTACTTGGATGGCCTGCATTGGCCAAATTCATGAGCAGCTGCCACATTACTTACTTGAAAATGAAGTTACCCGGACCACAAGGGGTGATAACAGTAGCCGGATATTACAGGAAATCTATGGAATGTGTGTCGGCCGGATCAAACCTGGCCGAGTCATTGGTGATTGCAAGAGAAAAAAGAAGGATTCAGGAGGTAGCGGCTCTCGCTCAATCGGCACAGCTGAATATGCCGGCGTTAGCCAACCCACATGGAAGTGTTTCTTTTCAGCCGACTAAAGAGACAAAAAAGGTCCAGATAGATGAGCAGTTCGCAGAGCGCACCATCACGATTGGTGCCGGCCTATATGCCAAATAGGAAGGCGAGCTCACCAACTTCCTCCATGAGAATCGGGATATCTTTGCATGGTCAACTCAAGACCTGCAAGGTGTGCCAAGGGAGTTGGCTGAGCACTCTTTGCATGTAAGGCCAGGAGCAAGGCCGGTGAAGCAACTTCTCCGCCGCTTCGCCGAAGACAGGAGAAAAATAATAGGGGATGAGATAGCTCGGCTCCTTGCGGCCGGGTTCATCATGGAAGTGCTTCATCCGGATTGGCTATCAAATCCGGTGTTAGTAGAAAAGAAAAAGGATGACCCAAATGTAGCCGTCGTATGGCGAATGTGTATTGATTACACGAACCTAAACAAGGCGTGCCCCAAAGACCCTTTTCCTTTACCTAGGATAGACCAAGTCATTAATTCGACCGCTGGCTGGGAGTTGTTGTCATTTGTAGACACGTATTCTGGTTTCCACCAGATACCGTTAAATCCGGCCGATCAAATAAAGACTGCGTTTATTACCCCGTACGGGGCTTATTGCTTTCGCACCATGCCATTCGGCCTGCGTAATGCAGGAGAAACATACCAGAGATGCATGCAAAAGTGTCTACATGACCAGATAGGAAAAAATTATATGTAGACGATGTGGTTATAAAAACCAAAGAGAGCAAAACGCTCCTAGATGATATTCGGCAGACGTTCGCACCTGAGAAGGTTCCGAATGAAGCTTAACCCAGAAAAATATACCTTCGGTGTGCCGGCTGGGAAATTACTCGGTTTTCTCGTATCCAGCCGAGGTATAGAGGCAAATCCAACTAAAATCCGAGTTGTTGAAAAAATGGAATTGCCGAGGTGTCCAAATGATGTACAAAAATTCACGGGCTGCCTGGCCTCGCTGAGTCGATTTGTATGTCGGCTGGGGGAAAAGGCATTACCTCTATATCAACTAATGAAAAAGTCAGATAAGTTCATTTGGACACCGCAAGCAGATAATGTGTTTCATGAATTAAAAAAGATGTTGGTCACAACACCAATCCTGGCCTCTGCACTATCAGAAGAACCTATGTTACTTTATGTAGATGCCACTAATAGAGTGGTAAGTGCGGTGATTGTCGTGGAACGGAATGAAGGTGATAAGTCAATACAAAGGCCGGTATATTACCTAAGCGAGGTACTATCGGCCTCAAAACAGAACTACCCGCACTACCAAAAGATGTCCTATGGAGTATACATGTCGGCGAAAAAACTTAAACATTACTTCTAAGAACATCCGATAAAAGTGATTTGTGAAGCGCCCATAGCCGAGATATTGAGCAACAAAGATGTAAGTGGCCAAATAGCAAAATGGGCAATCGAGTTGTCACCTTATGCTCCGCAATTCGATAGGCGAGATGCAATAAAATCTCAGGCAGTGGCCGACTTCTTTGTGGATTGGGCCGAGGTACAATATGAACCACCCTTACGAGATCCGAATTATTGGATAATGCATTTCGACGGATCCAAGCTGAGAAATGTCTTGGGGGCAGGGATAGTGTTGACTTCACCGAAAAAAGATCAGTTGAAATATGTGCTACAAATACATTTCGCCACATCAAACAATGTAGCCGAGTATGAATCACTCGTCCATGGGTTAAAGGTGGCAAAGAAAATTGGTACACGGCGGATCCTATGCTACGAGGATTCAGATCTAGTAGTACAGCAAGTATCAGGCAATTGGGACGCGCTAGATGTGAATATGGCCCTATATAGATTCCATGTGCAAAAAATTAGTGGATACTTTGATGGATGCGAGTTTCATCATATACCTCGGGCAGAAAATGACGCTGCAGACACATTGTCAAAAATCGGATCAACTAGGCAGTCAATTCCCCCAGGTATTGCGCTGGATCACCTGAGAAAACCATCGATTATACCATCACCAGAGTCCGAGTCAATTCATATCTCGACAGAATTGAAAGAAGGAAGTGCACCGATGGAAATTGACAAAGAATGCAACCCGGGCTTTCTAAAAGTGAACCCGACCATCGCAAGAATGAATACAGAAAAATCCGAAGCTGTTATGTCGGCAGAAAACATGGAAATCGACAATGAGACTATCCCAGATAAAATCACGCCGACATGGGCGCGACCTATATTCTCCTTCCTTAAGGACGCAACCTTGCCGAGTAATGAGGTACTGGCTAGACAGACAATAAGAAGAGCAAAAGCTTATACAATCATAAACAATGAGCTATATAAGAGAAGCATCATAAGCGTGCTGCAAAGATGTGTTGACTCGGCGAAAGACCAGGAAATACTCCTGGATATACATCAGGGAGAATGCGGGCATCACGCCTCGTCTAGAGCTTTAGTGGCCAAAGCATTCAAACATGGATTTTATTGGCCAACGACGTAGAAGGAGGCAAAAGAATTGGTAGAAAAGTGTAACGGTTGCCAGAGATACGCCAGCAAGATACATATGTCATCGTCCGAATTAAAGACAATACCAATTACTTGGCCATTTTCTGTATGGTGCTTGGATATGGTAGGCCCGTTCAAGCCGGACCGGGGCGGAATGACTCACATTCTAGTCATGCTGGATAAATTCACAAAGTGGATCGAGGTAAAACCTATAAGAAAGTGTGATGGACAAACAACAGTAAAATTCCTCAAAGATATTATCTTGAGATATGGTTATCCATACAGTGTTATTACAGACAATGGCACAAATTTTTCTGAAGGAGCCTTTGCTAGGTTCTGCCAAGAGAAGCACATAAGACTAGATGTTGCCTCAGTGGCTCACCCAGCATCAAACAAGCAGGTAGAGAGATCAAATGGGCTGGTATTGTCCGGAATAAAACCTCGGCTTGTCGAACCTCTGCAAAGGTCGGCAGGATGTTAGATCGAGGAGCTACCAGCAGTACTGTGGAGCCTCAGAACTGCACCAAACAGGTCAACAGGGTATACCCCATTTTTTGGGTATATGGGGCAGAAGCTGTGCTTCTAGCCGAAATACACTACTAGAGTAAAGGCTATAGAAGACATGCTTATGCGAGGCACATTTAGACCATATGCGCCTCCTATAAAATAGGCGAGGCACACTCCTTCTCAATGCGCCTCTAGTATAAAAATAGGCAAGGCGCATATGATAAGAATGCGCCTCCTATAATCCCTGTACGGACAAAATCTAGCAGCCCCATATTATGCGAGGCGCATTCCAGTCATATGCGCCTCCTATATATTAGATAGGCGAGACGCATATGGGCAGAATGCGCCTCGCATAATCTGTGTGGGCCTGCGTGTTGGTAGGTGCACGAATATGCGAGGCGCATATGGTTACATGCGCCTCCTATATTTGATAATATGCGAGACGCATATGGTCATATGTGCCTCAAGTAACTCCTGCGGGCCCGGGCGGAGGTAGGTGGTCGCATATGCGAGGCGCATATTGCTATATGCGCCTCCTATAGTTTGAATTATAGGAGGCGCATATTGTGCAATATGCGCCTCCTATAACCTGGCACCACCTTTTGGCACATGGAGCCAACTACCACCCACTCACTTGTCTCACTTCTTCCTCCTCCATCAAGACAAATCTGGTCGCCCCCTCCTCCATATGGAAGCATAGCAAAGAAGGGAACGAAGACGACCATTGTCAAGAAACGCTAGCAAAACGCTAGCGCGCTCCGACCATTGTGAAGAACAGTCGTGTGTGTGGCCTACTATTATGTATCGAAACATCCATAATTATTATTTTTGTATGTTATAATATTGCGTTGAGAATATTATGTATCGACAAGACACATTCATAATACTTATTTTTGTTGTTTTGGCAATATTTGAATATTTAAAATATTTGCAGTATATTTTATAGTTTATATTATATTTGGACAATATTTTTACATGAAAAATGTTCTTTAAAAAAGTTTCCAAAAAATTGTTGCCACCAGGATTCGAACCTGGGTGGCCAGGTTTCAAAACAGGACAAGTCGTAACCAGTGGGCTGATGTGTGTTTGTTGGCAGAAATCAGCGCACCATCCTATTTGACTAGGAACGCATATTATACGAGGCGTATTATGTTCAGATGCGCCTCGCGTAATCTCATACGAGGCGCACTTTGAAATATACGCCTTGCATAACTGGTACATGCGTAAAATATACGGGGCAACCTCGATTCCCCTTTCTCGAAGTCGTCCACCACTCGCACGAAGCCGCGCCGCCGTCATCCCCTTCCTACCTCCTTTCGTGCCTGCAGCAGCCCACCGTCTACCGTCGTCGAGGTGAGCCCCAACCCCTTCCCCTCTCCCTCCCCTTCCCCTACCCCTCTTCCCTGTCCCTAACATCTTGGCGACCAGCTACAGGGGTCGACAAGCACCGGAGGAGCACCTCGCCCGCGACCGTGATGGAGGAGCTCGCCGCCGCCATGAAGGAGGAGCTCGCCGCTGTCCCGCCTCCTGGAGGACCTGCAACCTCGTCTTCCACGCCTTCCCCTCTCCCTCCCCTTCCCCTACCCCTCTTCCCTCTCCTTCCCCAAGTCCCCTGCGCCGCCGCTCCCTCTCCTCCCGTGCCCGCGCCGTCTCCGCCTCCTCCAGTGCCACACCCCCTTCGCCACCATTACCGCCTCCTCCCCCTACGGACGGCGTGGGCCCCGCCGCACCGACGCGGGGCGACGTGTACCTGGGGCGGCAGCTGGCAGCCGCGGCCGCCGCCGGCGCCCACGTGGGCGCCCCGGAGGAGAAGCGGAAGGCCCTGGCCAAGAAGACGCCCTCGGGCATTGCCTGCTGCTACGGCTGCGGCGCGCCGCTGCACACCGGGGAGGAGGGGTCCCCGGGATACGTCGACCCCGCCACCTACGACCTGGTAATCAAGCACCCACCCATCCACCGGCTCAAATTCAGTTCCCTGCCATTTTACCTACTAGTATGTTCGTCGACTTATCAACGAATGGACTAACATAACACAATGCAGTAGGAGTAAAAATATTTCCTTTTCGCCTGCCACGAGCTCCATATTACTGCGATTCGTCTGTAACATCACAATACTAGTTGGCGTATCTTCAGTTTATGACTGATTACTGGAGCATTAGGCATAACATTGTCCTGCCTGATTCCTGTGTGAGCAGAAGAAGAGGCACAACCAACTGAGAACCGTGCTATGCGGAAGGTGCAAGCTGCTGTCGCACGGGCACATGGTGACCGCCGTCGGTGGCCACGCTGGTTATCCCGGGGGCAAGCAGTTTGTTACCGCGGAGGAACTCAGGGAGAAGTTGTCGTACCTCCGCCACGAGAAGGTGTTGATAGTGAAACTGGTAAAGGACCTGTCCTGCCAAACCTCCGTTGATGGATGGTGGTATGCTTGGTTTTTTTTTCTTACTTGTGCCTTTTGTGTCGTTCATTTTGGCTGGTACATGCAGGTTGACATATTTGACTTCAATGGAAGTTTCCTGGCACGGATACGTGATTTTGCCGGTGCTAATCCCATTGTGCTTGTGATAACAAAGGTGAATTTTTTACCTTATCAAAGTTACAAGTACTGTCCTTGCGGTCACTCAGCTGAAGCAAGTTGTTTTGCATGTTGATCTTCTCCCGAGAGACACGGATTTGAACTGCGTTGGTGACTGGGTCGTGGAGTCTGTTGTTAGGAAGAAGCTCAAGCTGAAAGAACTAGGGCTAATTGTTAGCATCACATTAAAATACACAATTTGTCATATTTAACTGTGATTATGTGCAGAAGATTATTTGATGCATTTGGCAGTTAACAATGGCAGTTAAGACAAGCTGGGCAGTTAACAATGGCAGTTAACAATGGCAGTTAAGACAATGCATTTGGCAGTTAACAATGGCAGTTAAGATTATGTTCCACACTTAACAATGGCAGTTAAGACAAGCTGGGCAGTCACAGATCAGGTACATTTCCTATGTAGGAACACTAGAGATTTATCTTTGCCAGAGGCCCTCGTGATGGTAGTTAAAATTGGAAATTTCCAATTCTGGGTCGGTTTGGGTTTGTCCTACTACTACTTTTGATATTGGGTGGTTGAGTGAGTAGTGATGGAACCTGTATGTTCACGGCAATGAGGGAATGGAAGGATTTATTTCAGAATTGACAAATGCAATTCCAGGAGTTGATGAAGCTATGAGTTTTGCTAAAATGCTGAAGTAATTATAGCCTCCAGTGTGGTGTTCACTTTCTTCCCTTTGCAAAAAAGTTTCTTATTCATCCCACTTGCCATTTTGCAGCAACCATCGGAGTTTAACCTCTGTTTTTTTCTTACTGCAGATTAGTTCAAACAATGGATTACTCTGTTGTAGTTTTTGATACTGCTCCTACCGGGCATACTTTACGATTACTGCAGTTCCCAGCAACACTGGAGAAGGGTCTAGAGAAAATGATGGACTTAAAAAATAGATTCGGTGGTCTGATAAATCAGGTATTCTTTAATCTTATAGAGTTTTCACTTACTGGAAACTATGATTGTTGTTGCATCGTCCATGGTCGTCTTGCTTTTCTGCTGATGCTAATTAGCTTTCTGGTAACTAAGTAACATATTATGTATGTTCATTCCATCATGCCAGTACATTGTATAACTTATAAAAAGAAGTGAATAGCAACGGAAGTGTGTTCTGCTATTTAGAGCACTACCAAGACAATGAGCAACTAATTGCATCCAGAATAAAATGTGGTTACTTAATTGATTGATATGTTGAGTCTTGCGAAGAATAATATTAGCAGTATTCACTGTTTGTATTGAAGTTAAATGGTAATATGCCCTTGTTTTGTACTTCCAAAATGTAGTACAAACTTTTTATTGGACTGACTGAGATGAGCACACCAATATATGGCCTTGACAGGCCAGTCGACTTTTTGGCCACCTAGAGTAGAGAGGTGGCGGAAGAGAAGTGGAGGAGGCATGGAAGGAAGAAGTGGAGGAACTTCCTCGTGATCACCACCTTGTTTCTCTTCATGGTAGGTTATGTGTTCTACTTCATCTAGGTAGAGCTACGTCGTTGGAGTTGTAATGTGATTGTGAACTTGTACTCGGAGGTGTAATGTGATTGTGAACTTGTACTCGGAGGTGTGAACTTGTGGCACAAACACTTGATGTATGAACTTGTATGTCATGATTGATGTGTAATGTATTGTATTCATGTTGGTTCTATTATGCTTTGGCAAATTGCAAGTTTCTGAAAAATTATGTGCTCTTTATACTGTATTCTGAACTATATTGTATATTTGAATATCTGTATATTATTATTTATAGTGGTCTGTAAAACTTGAATTTCGAAAATATTACCGGAGGCGCATATAGGACACTATAGGAGGCGCATATACTATAAATATACGAGGCGCATTGTAAAACATATGCGAGGCGCATATTATATGCGCCTCCTATACTTCACATATGCGAGGAGCATATCGATATGCGCCTCGCATAATAATATAGGAGGCGCATATCGATATGCGCCTCGCATATGTGAAGTATAGGAGGCGCATATCATATGCGCCTCGCATAAAAAATAGCCGAGGCTTGAAGCTAGAGGCGCATATGATATGCGCCTCGCATAAGCTTTTAGGTGCGCCTCGCATAAGCTTTTCTCTAGTAGTGATAATGCATGATTCGCCAAGAGTGACCCAGTACACAACTGCTGAGGTAAATGAGGTAGCTCGGCAAGACGATGTCGATTTGCTAGAAGAGGCCAGGGAATTGGCATTATCAAGATCAGCTATTTATCAGCAAGACCTCCGACGATATCACAGCAAGAAAGTCAATCCAAGAGTTTTTAAAGAAGGAGATTTGGTTCTTCGGCTAGTGCAGCGCACAGCCGACATGCACAAACTATCACCCCCATGGGAAGGACCATCATCGTGAGTAAAGCATTGCACAACAATGCATATTACCTAATCGATGCTCAGTCACCAGAAAAGAACAAGGCAAACAAAGCCGGCGATGAATCAAAAAGACCGTGGAACATAGCTTTACTTCGCCCATTCTACACTTAGGAGCCATATGTTGTACGTCGTGATATGACGCATCAAGTTGGAATATCAAGCGTGTATTGAACCTCGGCACCTCGAGCAATGACTCGAGGACTGCACAATGTTGTTTCTATTTTCTAGGACTATGTAGTAAACCCCGGCACCTCGAGCAGTGACTCGGGGACTGCACTGTGTTATTTATTATTTTGAATTATGTGTTAAACCTCGGCACCTCGAGTGATAACTCGTGGAATGTACCGTGTTATTTATTCATCCTGAATTATGTGTTCAGTTTCAGCACCTCGAGCAGTGACTCGGGGACTTCGCCGTATTATCCCTTATTTCGGATTATGAATTAAAACCTCGATACCTTGAGCATTGACTCGAGGACTGCCCCGTGATTGTTTCTTGTTCTAAAAATGCGTATTAAACTTCGGCACCTTGAGCGATTACTCGGGGACTACCCCGTAGTATTCTCTGCATTAACACATGAAGTGTATTTCGGCAACCCAGTTTGTAACTCGGGGACTGCCGCATGATCCAAGATAATTCTTTGAGCACATGCAAGAACTCGATAACCCGAGTGATAACTCGGGGACTAATTTGTATTACCCACTGTTTGTCGTAAGACACATAAAAGTTCCATAGCTCAGCTACAGATTTGGGGATCCCCCAAAATTGATGATCATAACTTGCAAAATATGATATAAGCTTGTCTCCATAGTCATAGGAACATCAAAGCGACAACAAATAAAGATCTCTAAGGATAATGCAAAAAAGAATAACAACCCTAGCAAATCGAAGTATGATACGGGATGCAATTTATTGTATCACCTTATCAGATATGGGTTTCGGGCATTGTACTTCAGATAGAAGTTGAAGACACAACAGCTACGCGGTCGAGTTTACGAAGAGAAAGCAAGGTAAATGCCGAACTAAGGTCAGCCACATAAAAAAATACAATCTGAACTTATGAAATCAAAGTTCGACAAAGCAAAGATATAAATCAATGAGATTAGTTCAGATTGACTAATAATAATTACCATCACCCATGCCTCAACGGCAAAAGGCAAAAAGGTTCACACCACACCAAAAGCCGGACAATTGTTCCACAGACATCAGACGCCTG
The DNA here is from genome assembly GCA_910589765.1 of Avena atlantica. Classification (NCBI taxonomy): domain Eukaryota; kingdom Viridiplantae; phylum Streptophyta; class Magnoliopsida; order Poales; family Poaceae; genus Avena; species Avena atlantica. The sequence continues at coordinate 194,831,882 of OU342738.1, read as the reverse complement.
GCATACCGGGGACTGAAAATAACTTAAGAGTTTTTGAACCTAAATAGCGAAAAGGGACAGAGCACCCTTAAGGGGCAACAACATGATCAGGAGCTTCGGGAATGGGTATCTCGGATGATGGAGGGGCGGCCTCAATATCCTGCGAAGGGATATTCTCAGGAAATGGGCATTCCGAGGTAGCTGGCGCTTCAGCCGAAGTTACTTTGCCTTCAACAGAAGCAATAGTAACCTCGGGGCAAGATTCGGCTGCTGAGAAACATTAGCTTGAGCTCGAGAATTCTCAGTCCCTTTAGGAGACGATCGCGCATCACCATCCTCATCCGAGCTTGCATTTGAGTCACGAGAATCGTCCGAGTCACCCTCCGCTTCACCCTGATCGGCCGAATCATCATCCGAGGCATCTTCAACTTCGACATCATCCGCCGGATTGGAAAGAAAACTCGGCCCTTCAATCCAATTATGCACGTTAGCATACTCCATAAGTTGGAAGGCACGAGCTTGGCGGCGAGCGACAAACTCCGGATCCTCAACCCAACGAGATCCAGTCCGTAGATTAATCAGAGTATCAAGCGAGATATCCTCATACCAAGACAAAACAGCTGTAAGTGCCATATCAGCACCATCCCTCCCAGCAGATTCCCTCCAGAGATTTAACTGGGTCTGAGATGCCATTAATCTCTCCACCAGTATTTTGACTTCGTCAATATTAGGTTTTCCCGAGGTATTCGGCCAAAGAACATGGTAGGCCCGAATGGCGGCTTGCACCAGATCTCTTCCCATAATCTTCATTGGCCCAATGGCAGCGCCGACGGCAATCAGGAAATCTTCCATTGAGTATTCTGGACTCGAGTCTGCGGAGACACCTCGGCACTGACGAGCAGAAATCACTGCCTTAGAGCTCACTGGTTTAGCTTTCGGAAAATGATCTAAATAAAAGGAAAACATATCAGTTAAAAATAAGAAAGAGAAGAAAATAACTCGGCCACGGTCGGAAACTTACGATGAATATAACTCAACATTTTCTGGAGATCCCGGGTCCAGTCGGCCTTAGTCTTCTCAAAGCGAGTGATTTCCTCGCTCATCGTCCGGTTCTTCAGCTCAGCAGCCTCGAGGAGTTCTTTATCTTTCTGCAGTTGCAAACTCAGTCGATTCTTCTCTTCAGAGAACTCCTGGTCAACTTTCTCCAACTCAGATTTCTGAGAAAGCTTGAGAGACTCAACCTTGGCACGTAACCGGGTTATCTCGTCATCCTTCTCTGTAAGTTGCGTCGAATGAGTGGCGGCTTGTTCTAAAAAATGCAGCATCATATTAGGCATGGGTATGCATTCTTGATGAGACGCTGCAAGTTTTTGTAACTTGGCTATACCAAAACCGGAAGGTTATAAGAAACCTAGGATTTGTCTCGAACAAAAGTCAACAAGTCACAAGACATAAGGATAACTAACCTTCTAGAGCATTAACTTTCTTGGTAAGGCGGGTATTAAGATTATTGATATTAGCTGCATACAAGCAAAGGATGAATTAGCATATCAAGCCGAAAATGTTAAGAACTTAAGGAACAATACAAAGATTTATTAAATTACCAGTTTTCTTAACCACGGGGAGAACTTTCTCATATTTCTCTTGCAATTTCTTGTGTGCAAAGAGCAACCTTTGAAATTCGGCCGTCCGCCGATCATGGGCAACCTAAGTACCAAAGTGAATTACACAACTGGATATTCAAAGCTAAAACAGATCCGAATCAAACAAAACTTAACTCGGATCTAGGTGGCTGGATATTCAAAGCTACGACAAATCCGATTCAAGCAAAACTTAACTCGGATATAGGTGGCTGGATATTTAAAGCTACAACAAATCTGAATCAAGCAAAAATTAACTCGGATCTAGATGGCTGGATATTCAAAGCTAAGACATATCCGAATCAAGCAAAACTTAACTCGAATCTAGGCCGCTGGATATTCAAAGCTAGAACAGAGCCGAATCAAGTAAAACTTAACTGGGATCTCAGTGGCTGGATAATCAAAGCCGAGATAGATCCGGATTAAGCAAAGCTTAATCCGGAATATGGATGAACCACGATCAATCCAAGTCATACAAGAGATTGACTTAGCGAATAATGCATTTGAAGCCTAACAAAGCTTCCAAACAAACAACAAGTTATTCGGTTGCAAGCTTCGGGGACTAGTGTATATATATTATCATTTGAATAACAGACAAAATATCAACAGAAGCGCTTACCTCGTTCATCTTATCACTCTCAAGAACAATCTTAGCAGCCATATGCAAATGACTACTGATGTCGGAAAGCTGAAATGGCTGACTACTCGGATTGCCCTCAAGCTGATCGGCGGCGTTCCAATTATTGGCGTATTCCACCAAAGAGCCGAGGCTGTTCCCACTCTCAGTACGGGTCAGCACTTTACCTCGGACCCGTTGGGTAACTACCGCCGCCGCAGGACTCTTGTGAAGAGTAAGCTGAGTATCAGAGGCCGGGGTGACAACAGGCTTAGCTGAGGAAGCCCCCTTGCGGAGTGCATCAGCTATGTTGGGTTGAGAAGAGCTAGCCGGCCCCTTCTGAGATGCTAAAGGTTTAGTGACAACAACCTTCCTAGTCTTAGAAGAGGTTTCGGCAGGGGCAGTAACCTCGGCACTAGGAGTGGCATCCTTGGATGCAGGAGGAACTATGGTGTCCAAGCGGGCCGAGATGGTGATATCCTCGGCTGGAGTTGGAGTAGCAGCTGGAATTGTGGGGGTCGAAGGAATATCGAGGGAAACCTCAGTGGTCATAGCAGGGGCAACAGGTTGATCTATTGGTGGAGTTATGTCAGCGTTAACGGTGGGAGCTATGGGTACATCTCGCCGAGGCGATGTCTGAGTCGGCGCAGGAGGAGAGTCAAAACGAGAGGGACTAGGAGCCCGGGTATCTTCAGGGGGTGGAGGAGAAGGTAGCCGAGTTGTATGACTTGTCATACTCGGACCGCTTGGCTTGGCAGAGAGAGGAGCTCTGCAAAGGGCAAAAGGTCGAATCAAAAGACAGAAAGAGAGAAACAAGAAATACGAATGAAAATAAACTCACCCAGAAACCCCAGGCATGGTCTTACGACTCGTAATATGCTGGGAAGACTTCTTCACTCGCTTCTTGGGATCAGCGTCGGAGGGACCTGCCGGAGCGGTGCGCTTCTTCGAGGCAACAGGAGCCCGAGAAGCAAGAGGCTCGGCGTCGTGCACCTGACCGGCTGTATTAGCTGGGAAAGGAGCCGGAAATGTGTAAGAGATAGGCATCGCGGCAACTACCTCAAGAATTTGGACATCGTCCGAGTCACCTTCATCCCCGTGGGCCGAGGTCTTGCCACGGGCGCGAGCCGGAGCAACATCCGACTTAGGGACAAACTCTTCTGAGTCAGGTTCCCCGCTGTCCGGGGTATTCCGATCCGTAGTCCACGGAAGAGCCAGAACCTCGGCATCCTCGATCTTTTGCTCCGCAAACCTCTACGAGAAAAGAAAAAAAATGGAGTTAGCAAAAGAATAGTCCCAAACGCGACTCGGAAACAAACACAAATGCGTAAATTTACCTCAGGAGGGGGATTGCCGCGATTGAACAGCTTCAGCCCCCATGTCCAGTCCTCCAGTATATTAGTCTTAAAGATAGCTCAGACCCGCTTGTAAATAAGATAGTCGTCGAGATCAACCGTCAAAACTCGGTTGGGATCTAGAGGACCACTCATGTAACAAAGCTTGTGAGAGCGAAGCTGGAAAGGGCAGATTCGGCTGCTGACGAATGTGGTCATCAGATCCTCACCGCGGAGCCCGGCGCGAATCAGCTCCTTGAGCCGAATCTCGAAGGCCTCGGCCAAAGCATGACTCTTCCTGGGATTATAGTTCCAATTCTTCTTGGAAGGGGTGCCAATAGAAAATGCAGGGAGCCGAATCTTGTCTTCTCTTCCAGTGTTTTTGACATAGAAAAATGATCTATGCCATTTCTTGCAAGACTCGAGGCCGGCGACACGAGGGAACTCGGAGTTTCTCTGAGGTGTAATCGATGTGGCCCCACACTGGGTAAGGGATTTCTCGGAGGGGTGAAGAGATTTGTCCGGAACAACATTAGATCGGATCTGGAAGAATTTAGACCAAACAGCCACGGAGGGCCAGAGGCCGAAGTACCCCTCCGAGGCCGAGATGTAAGCAGACAAGGAGGCGATAGCGTTAGCCGGAAGGTCATGCGGCTAGAGGCCGAAGTAATCAAGGAACTCCCTAGCAAAATCGCTAAGGGGGAGACCAAACCCACGAGCAAAGTGGGACATGAAGACAACGTACTCGCCTTCGTTGAGTACATGAGAGGATTCTTTGCCAGGCAATCGACAACTTACCTCGGCAGGAATCCGATGTGTTCTAATCAACCACTCAATCTCACGACGAGTGACGCATGAGCCCTGCCAAGAGCCCCGTTCTGGACCGGACGCAAGGTCATCATCTTCGACGAGCGCTCCACTGACAGAACTAGACATGGGGTCGCCGGAGGAGTCAACAGAGGAAGGACTAGCGGTGGAGAGAGGCTTTGAGGCGCAGGGCCCCGTCGTGATTCTAAGCAAGCACGGCGGCGGAAAGAAAAAGAACCGCCGCAAGAAATCTAGAAGAACATAAGATACGCCTAGGGATGGAACCTAACGATGGGACTGTAGAAAAACTCACCGGCGGAGGCGCCGGAGCAAGCGCACGGCAGTGAGGTCGTCGGAGCAGAAGGACTGCAGCTTCACCATCGGGGAGATCGGCAACGGCGCGCCCACCAGCGCACGAACAAAGGCACAGGCGCGATAAGGAAGAAGGAGAATGGTGAGCGAAGGGGGAAAGTAAATCCCCTAGCCCCGCACCCCTCCTTATAACCGCGCAGTCCTAGCGATAGTGGGATCGTGGGTGCGCGCGGTAACCGTGTGGGTCACGCATGCGATGAAACCGTTCGCTCCTAAGTGGAGTCACACCGAATACCACACGGCACATGAGGGGTTCGAGTCTCCTGACCGATGCGGTACTCGAGGCGTCACTGCGCCGACGCGACGAGCACAGTAATTACTGTAGCTTGTCAGTGGGCACTGTAGAGGAACAAAAAACTAGAAGAATAATGATGAGTCGTACACGTAGGACGAGGCGTGCTCAGGAAGCTGCACAGATACCTCGAACATAAAAAATAACTCAGAAATAAGGGGAGATGTATGTTGGGAAACTGATGTGGCCCGGCGGAGGTTACAGGCAGGACCACACCAGCTTCAGGGACTAATGTTGGGGAGGTGACCCTGGATAGGGTCAAGACAGGGGAAGGACGAAAGGAGTCTCCCTTGTCATGAGCCGAGTTACTGTTTATATCGGCCGAGTCATGTAAGAGTCGGCCGAGATAAGCAAGGCCATGACAGCTACAGAAGGAGTAAGACCTTATCCGGCCGACATACGAATTAAGTTAGCCGAGCGAGTCTCAATAACTTCTATGCAGGTGAAGGCCGAGCCAAGTTATGCGAGACAAGGCCGAGTAACATGAAGCTTGCAGGAGAAGGAGGTGCCTATAGTCAAACCTAGTCACGGGCTAGGAGGAATCTGAACAAAGACAAGCACAAAGGACAAGGAGCAGAGCAGCAGAAGGGCAGAAGAAGGTCATAGAGGTGACAGTCATGGAGCCCGAGGCGCGCATGCGGGGCTCTCTGGAACATTGCCATCGATAGAAGGGGGACACAGAAAGGGGGTCGCCGAGTTACCATATTGGGACAAGCATATTCCTCGAATATGCTTGCCATGTTAGCCCTATGAGGAATAAAGGCACCCCTTTATAAGGGGAGACACGAGCTCCTGAGGGGGGATCGATTCATTATACGCCGTAAGGCTCGTGTAGTAGCTCTCTTCTTCCTGCAAACAACTCAAGGAGCACTTGTAGTCCTTGAGAGGAGAAATAAAGATCTGCATGTTAGTCATCTGAGTGTAGTCACTACATCTTCCCTCCCCGGATCCCTCTAGCATCCATTGGCCCCATACTTTAGCCTACCCATGGCATCTGCCGTGCCACCACCAATGAACCACATGATATTGTCAGTGAACTCAAAATGATATTTGAGGCTCACGCGGCGGTTGAGAGTTATGAGGCTTCTGAAAAGTTCTTTAACTGCAAGATGGAAGAGGGTAGCTCCGTCAGTGAGCATGTGCTTAAGATGTCTGGGCACGCAAGCAAGCTTCAAAGCTTAGGTATAGTGATTCCTAATGCTTTGGGGATTCACCGTGTCCTCCAATCACTACCACCAAGTTACAAGAACTTTGTGATGAACTAGAATATGCAAAACATGGACAAGTCGTTGCCCGAACTCTTCTCCATGTTAAAGTCTACAGAAGTGGAGATCAAGAAAGAGCACCAAGTGTTGTTGGTCAATAAGACCACCAAATTCAAGAATCAAGGCAAGTCTAAGAAAAAGGGAAACTTCAAGAAGGGCGGTAAGAAAGTTACCGCGCCGGCGAAGAAGACCAAGGCTGGGCCTAAGCCTGATACTGAGTGCTTTTACTGCAAGGGAGAAGGTCACTGGAAGCGGAATTGCCCTAAGTACTTGGCGGATTTGAAGAACAACAACATCAAGAAGAAAGGTATATCCGATATACATGTTATTGATGTGTATCTCACTAGTACTCGTAGTAGTGCCTAGGTATTTGATACTGGTTCGGTTGCTCATATTTGTAACTCGAAACAGGTGCTGCAGAATAAATGGAAGCTAGCGAAGAACGAGGTGACGATGCACGTTGGAAATGGATCAAAGGTTGATGTGATCACGGTCGGCATGCTACCTCTTCATCTACCATCGGGATTAGTTTAATACTTAAATAATTGTTATTTGGTGCCTGTGTTGAGCATGAACATTATATCCGGATCATGTTTATTGCAAGACGGTTACTTGTTTAAGTCTAAGAATAATGGTTGTTCGATTTATATGAGTAATATGTTTTATGCACATGCACCTTTGATAGATGGTCTATTCTTATTGAATCTCGATTGTGGAAATACACACATTAATAACATTGAAGCTAAACGTTTGAAATTCAGCGATAACTCGAACTATATGTGGCACTGTCGTCTTGGTCACATTGGAGTGAAGCGTATGAGGAAACTCCATTCTGATGGACTTCTTGAATCACTTGATTTCGAATCACTTGAAAGATGCGAAGCATGTCTGATGGGTAAAATGACTAAGACTCCATTTTCTAGTATGATGGAGCGAGTTACGGACTTATTGGAAATCATACATACCAATGTGTGTGGCCCAATGAGTGTAGCATCGCGCGGTGGTTATCGTTATATTCTTACCTTCAAGGATGATTTGAGTGGATATGGGTATATCTATTTCATGAAACATAAGTCCGAAACTTTCGAGAAGTTTAAGGAATTTCAAAGTGAGGTAGAGAATCAACGTAACAAGAAGATTAAATTTCTACGATCAGATCGTGGAGGTGAATATCTAAGTTACGAGTTTGGCGAGCATTTGAAGAAATGCAGAATACTTTCACAATTGATACCGCCGGGAACACCACACTGTAATGGTGTGTCCGAACATCGCAATCAAACTCTCTTAGATATGGTTCATTCTATGATGTCACTTACATATTTACCGCTATCGTTTTGGGGTTATGCATTAGAAACATCTGCATTCACTTTAAATAGGGCACCATCTAAATCCGTTGAAACAACACCGTATGAATTGTGGTTTGGGAAGAAACCTAAATTGTCGTTCCTTAAAGTTTGGGGTTGCGAAGCTTATGTAAAGAAGTTACAGCCCGACAAGCTTGAACCCAAAGCGGAAAAATGCGTCTTCATAGGATACCCGAAGGAAACTATTGGGTATACCTTCTATCATAGATCCGAGGGCAAAATCTTCGTTGCCAAGAATGGATCCTTTCTAGAGAAGGAGTTTCTCTCGAAAGAAGTGACTAGAAGGAAAGTAGAACTCGACGAGGTTGTTGAAACTTCTCTCGAACTTGTGAGTAGCGCAGCACTGGAAGTATTTCCTGTGGCGCCTACACCAATAAGAGAGGAAGCTAATGATGTTGATCATGAAACTTCGGTTGAAGTTACTACGGAACCTTGCAGGTCAACGAGAACTCGTACCACTCCTGATTGGTATGATCCCGTTATGAGTGTCATGTTGGTGGACAACACCGATGACCCTGCGACATATGAGGAAGCGATGATGAGCCCATATTCCAATAAATGGCAAGAAGCCATGAAATCCGAGATTGGATCCATGTACGAAAACCAAGTATGGACTTTGGTGGACTTAACGGATGGCCAGAAGGCTGTCGAGAACAAATGGATTTTCAAGAAGAAAACAAATGATGATGGTAATGTTACTGTCTATAAAGCTCTACTTGTCGCAAAAGGGTTTCGACAAATTCAAGGAGTTGACTATGATTAGACTTTCTCACCAGTAGCGAAGCTAAAGTCTGTGAGGATTATGTTAGCAATCGCTGCATATTATGATTATGAGATATGGCAGATGGATGTCAAAATGGCATTCCTCAATGGAGACATTGATGAAGAGTTGTATATGATGCAACCCAAAGGTTTTGTCGATCCTAAAGATGGTAACAAGGTATGCAAATTTTAACGATCCATATATGGATTGAAGCAAGCATCCCGAAGTTGGAATCAGCGTTTTGATAAGGTAATCAAAAGCTTTGGTTTTATACAAAATTATGGAGAAGCTTGTATTTACAAGAAAGTGAGTGGGAGCTCTGTAGCATTCTTAATACTATATGTAGATGACATATTGTTCATTGGGAATGATGTAGACCTTCTTAATAATGTCAAGGATTATTTCAATAATAGTATTTCAATGAAAGATCTTGGCGAATCATCTTACATATTAGGCATAAAGATTTATAGAGATAGATCGAGGCGCCTAATATCATTGTCATAGAGTACATATTTGGAAAAAGTTCTAAAGAGGTTTGGAATCGAAGATAGCAAGAAAGGGTCTTGCCCATGTTGCCCAATACGACCTTGAGTAAAACTCAAAGTCCTACAACGACAGAAGATAGAGAAATGATGAGTAAGACTCCCTATGCCTCAGCCATAGGATCTCTCATGTATGCCATGCTATGTACTAGACCCGACATTGCATATGCTGTTAGTTTGACTAGCAGATATCAAAGTGATCCAGGAGTGGATCATTGGACAGCAGTCAAAAACATCCTTAAATACTTGAGAAGAATTAAGGATATGGTTTTTTCTTATGGAGGTGATGAACAACTCGTTGTTAATGGTTACACCGATGCTAGTTGGAACACCGATCCAGATGCTTTTAAATCTCAATCTGGATACGTATTTACTTTGAATGGTGCAGCAGTTAGCTGGAGGAGTGCAAAGCAAAGCGTTGTGGCAAGATCTTCAACTGAATCGGAATACATAGCTGCATCGGAGGCTTCACAAGAGGCGATATGGATGAAGGAGTTCATTACAGAGCTCGGTGTGGTTCCAAGTGCGCTGGACCCAATGTCTATCTACTGTGATAACATGGGCGCCATAGACAATGCGCAAGAACCAAGGTCACACAAGAAGCTGAAGCACATCAAGCTACGTTTTCACGCTATTCGAGAGCATGTCCAGGATGGTGACATAAAGATTTGCAAAGTACACACAGATCTTAATGTAGCGGATCTGTTGACTAAACCTCTCCCGAGGGCAAAACATGACCAGCACCAAACCGCCATGGGTGTTCGGTATATTTCCATGTAATCTAGATTAGTTGACTCTAGTGCAAGTGGGAGACTGTTGGAGATATGCCCTAGAGGCAATAATAAAAGTGGTTATTATTATATCTTTGTGTTTATGATAAATGTTTACATTCATGCTATAACAGTATTAACCGGAAACATTAATACTTGTGTGATTTGTAAACTATAGAGTCCCTAGTAAAGCCTCTATATAATACTAGCTTGTTGGTTAATAGATGATCGTGGTTTCCCGATCATGAGCATTGAGATGTTGTTGACAACAAGGTCATATCATTAGGAGAATGGTATGATGGACATACTCCTATAGATAAGCGTAGCATTAAGATCAAGTCATTTCAATAGTTCATTTTCTATAAGCTTTCTGATACATAGTAACCTAATTCCTTCAACCATGAGATCATGCTAATCACCATCACCAGAAGGATGCTTTGATGACATCAAATACCACACTGTAACCGGGTGGCTATAAAGGTGGAATTGAGTGTTCGGAAAGTATGTGTTGAGGCACATGGATCAAGAGTGGAATTTGTCCATCCATATGACGGATAGATATACTCTGGGCCCTCTCGGTGGAATGTCGTCCAATTAGCTTGCAAGCATGTGACTGGCTCACAAGGGATCACATATCACGGGAACGAGAAAAGAGTACTTATCAGTAACGAGGTTGAACTAGGTATGCAGAGATACCGATGATCAAAACCTCAGATAAGTAAACTATCGCGAGACAAAGTGAAATTGGTATCGTATGTAAGTGGTTCATTCAATCACAAATTAATCATAGAAATATGTGGGAGCCATATGAATTTCCAGATTCCTCTATTGGTTATTGATCGGAGAAGTGTCTCGGTCATGTCCACATAATTCACGAACCGTAGGGAGACACACTTAAGGATTCGATGTTGTTTAGTAGATATGGAATGTTAGTAGGGATACCGAATGTTGTTCGGAGTCTCGGATGGGATCCGGGATATCACGAGGAGATCCGGAATGGTCTGGAGAATAAGATTCATATAAGGAAAGTCCGATTCCGGAGTTCGGGAATGATTCCGATGTTTTCATCGGAAAGGTTCTAGAAGGGTCTAGAAGGTTCACCGGTCCGGAAGGGGAATGGTCCATGAATGTTTCATGGGTAAGTGGAATGATTGGATCATATCTTAGGTCACTTGGTGTGGACATTTGCAAGAGAGAACTAAAGCTCTAAATTGAAAGTCAAACGGGAAGTTTGAAAAGTCAAACTGGAACAATGGTTTCCTAGTGGAAGAAGGAAAGAGTCCTTCTCTCAATCCAACTTGGGTTTGGATTCAAACCCACCCCTCCCAAGGCTGCCCCCTCTCATAAATAGAGGGGGAGGGCTGCCCCAAACACACAAGCCCTAGCCCTCCCACACCCGCGCCGTCGCCGCCGTGCCGCTCGCCGTCGCCCTGCGCCGCCGCCGCCGCCGACACCTCCTCCTCCTCCTCCTGGTCTTCTAAACCCTAGATCACCGGGAAACCCTAGATCCACCATAACTCGCACCGGTTTAGGTGAAACCCTGTGGGATCTTCCCTCTACCTCTGTCACCATGTCGTCGTGCTGCCGGAATCGCGAGGGGAAACTACAACCTCCGCTACCTGCTAGAACAAGGGAGAGGAAGGTCTTCATCGAGTACCGAACATGTGACCGGCTGCCGAAGCGCTGCCGGAACGCAGCGCCGGAAGGATCGTCTATGTGATCTTGAGATCGGCAAGTGTACGACTACATCACCCACGAGAATCTGCTCTCGTTTACCGCTTTGGAATCTTTGAGGGTGAGTGCTTCTATCGACTCGTTGCTACAATCTAGTAGATAGATCTTGGCTTGTTTGTATGCATGCGGTAGAATTTTTTGTTATCCATGCTACGAACCCCTACAATTCCCTTGTCTCACCCAATTCCCCTGCGCACGCCGCTCGATCCCCAATTCCCCTCCGCCGAGTGATTGCAGATTAGATCACTGTAGAGCTTCGTTGGGAGACCCCAAGAGGAAGGTGTGATGAGTACAACAATAAGTTCTTCCCTCAGTAGAAACCAAGGTTAACGAACAAGTAGGAGGAAGGAAACGACTCAAAGGTGTTGCTAGCAACTTTGAAACCTACACAACACAAACTCAAGACTTTGCCCCAACGAACAGTGAGGTTGTAAATCTCACCGGTTTGCTGGAAACAAAGGATTAACTGTATGGTGTAGAAGGTGATGGTAGCTTGCATAAAGTAAACAGTAGCAGTGGAAGATGTATCAATGGTAAAGATTGAACCGGGGTCCACAGTTCACTAGAGGTGTTCTCCTTAAGATAAACAACATAACATGCTGGGAACAAATTACAGCGGGGCAATTGATAGGACAGAGCAAGGCATAACAATGCAATACTAGACATTCATGATTCTATGATATTTGATTGGGCATTACAACAATATACATAGACCACCATCCAACTGCATCTATGACTAGTAATCCACCTTCAGGTTATCATCCGAACCCCCTCCAGTATTACGTTGCAAGCAACGGATAACTGCTTTAAGCAAAGTGTGTAAAGTAAACAATACAATTGTCCCATGAACAAGAGTTCATTGTTTTCTCCCTAGTAGCAACATCACGTCTACAACCTTAGAGATTTCTGTCACTTTCCCATATTCAATAGAGGCATGAACCCACTATCGAGCATAAATACTCCCTCTTGAAGTCACTAGCATCTACTTAACCAAGATAACTACTAGAAACGGAGAGCATGCAAGATCTCAAACAACACAGACATGATAGAATCAATAAGATATCAATCTAACATAGTAATCTCAATATCCACCGGATCCCCACAAACACAACATGCATGATTACAAATAGATGATCTTGATCATGAACGGAGCTCACAAGATCTAAACATGGTAGCACAAAGGAGGAGAAACAACCATCTAGCTACTGTATGGACCAATAGTCCAAGGTGGAACTACTCACACATCATACTGGAGGCTGGCATGGTGATGAAGAAGGCCTCCGAGATGATTCTCTCCTCCGGCAGGGTGCCGGTATGTAGCATCCCGGGAATCCCTAAAATAGAAATTGCTTGTTCTTTTAATTTATTGCATCATCATGACATCATGCATATTTTTCTAAGCAAAAAAACTATTTTATTAAACACCGTGTATTGTTTGCTAAATTATTCGTACGGTTTCATATACATAAATACATTCTTTTTTTCTTAATTTAATTAAACAATATAACATTTCTAATCGTTATAATATTGCAAAAGAGTTTTTCTTATTTTACTAATAATAAAAATGGGAAAATGTCCGTCTAAAATTTTACCCAAAACTAACTTCATCTAGTCTACTTTAGACTAGATAAAGAGTCCATTCCTTTTTTTTCTTCCCAACACCAACCCCAAAATTCCCCGGATCCCTGTTGACCAATTCCTCTCCGCCGCCATCTCTTTTTGTGCTCCACATCGATTCTAGGCGCCGTCGCATGCTTGCTCTCCAAACTAAGGCCCAGTTCTTTTGGTGTCTTCTCCCAGAAGCTGCCCTACCCCCAGCTTCCTGGGGAAGCCGGTTAAAATTTTTTTGTGAGGCTTCCAAATTTGTTTAGACTTAACTATTTTGGAAGCCTCGCAATTTTTTTAGACCGGCTTCTCCAGAAAGCTGGGCGGAGGATGGCTTCTCGGAGAAGCCCAAAAAAGAACTGGGCCTAAGCTAGCTAAGCGAGATCCCAATCGAATGGATTCCACCAATTCATCATGCAGTTGTTTTTTTCTTGTCCTTTGCGTGCAACACCATCCAGCAACACAATCGCCACACGCCATCACACCATGCCTCCATACTCCAATCCATCTAGCTGCCTCCATGTCGCATCAAGCAAACAATAGCTGTGGCTCCACCTAGATTCCCCTGCCACGCCTTGAGAGGAGCCTCTCCCCTTCTCCGGTGCGCGTGCACGCGCCGCCATCCAGGTGCGCCCTTGTTCCTTGCTGCAAGCATATCTGTCACCCGCTTGGGCCTGGGACTATGCGCGCGAGAGGTGCATGCGCCTGTGCCCGTGTGTCTACACCCCACCGGCCAACAGCAGATCGACGCAGATCCTCATCTCCTGCGCGCAGCTCTATTTTTCATTGGTGAGTGTCTCGTGCTATTGTGGTGAGTTCTTCATGCATGTAGTCAGTCCCGATCCAAGCTGCAGAGGCCGCTCTGCTTTTTGTGTCTCGCATGTCAAGTGTTCGGCAAAATGTATATGAGAGCTCCGGCTTTCATTTTTCTTTCTAAGATTTGCTCGGGTTATTATTTCGGCACCCCGTCTCGTTGCACTGGAACGGCTTGTTGGCCGTCGACACCCATCAACTAGATCTACTTCCTGGTGTTCATTTTTGGTTACTTCGATGGCATCGATTATTTTCGATATTTCTTCTACAACCCAAAGACCCGTCTCTTCACCTCTCCAATCCAAATCATGAGTCTCATCCCCCTATACCTATTTTATATAAATGTTGTTTGTCTATGCATATTAAATTAATCAGGTTGGCATACATATTGTGTGGTTTGGATGCATTATGCCGATTCACTTAAATTAAATATGGGGACCATATACGGGCGAATCTAGTCTAATATTGGGTCCATTTAAATTTGTAGCGAACCGATGCCATGTTTTGCCATGTTAAGACAACATTTAAATTACGAGGTATCTAAACAACATGAACTTAATAATTAATTGTCGGAACCTCGGTTCCTTAATATGGCCTAATTGCATTGCATCTTTGCCAAGTCATACATCATACATGCATCATGCCCAATCTTCTGCCGTAGTATTAAATAGTGCATCCGGTTTTCTTCTAGTGCTTTGCTTCTTCACGGATTAGGCCGATGAGTTGATGCGAGAGTCGACCCGATCTTCGAATGAACCTTCGACAGTGTTTTCAGACGAGCATTCTCTCTCTTTCTACCTATCTTACTTTTATAGTATTTATTTCCTCATGTTGATCTATTGCTATCTGTGTTGCGATGCTTTAGATTTCATACGCGTGATATCCCTTGCAACCCTATATTACCTTGGACACCCTTTATTACCTATTGTTTGGTAGATAGTCGGCCTTGCGAGTCATAGTTGCTTGCTCAGGTGTTGCTTCGCGTCGTCGGTATTCCATCGTTGTTGGGTGGTTGGCACATGCTTAATGGTGGAGATGATCATGGATTTAATTACCATTTAATAACTAAAATTGAAAGTAGGTAAATAATGCAGAGGCACTGGTGGGCAATAGACAATATTTGGTTTTTAACCGCCCACTTGTGTCCCGTAGGACCCCGAGTTCTTGACATCTGTTCCAAGATCGAGCGCGCTAACCACAGGTGGGGTGTGTGGGCACCCCCATCGATTTAGTACCTGATTTCAAAGTACTGTACTAGGGGCCACAAACTAGTTTGCAGCATTATTACTATCATGTACTTATGCCATGCTTTACTTCTTTATTTACTATTGCGCGTGGAGCTCTTGTACTGTTTAGGAATCCCGTGATACGTTTTCGCTGTATCGACAAGCTCAATCATACTTTCGGGTTTCCAGTCGTTTACAGCCGTCGACACAATCCCTGGATCCGTCTCAGAGACCGGTCGACTTCGTTACAGGTAGCTTAGTGGGGTGGCCCACATGTGCTTGCTTTGGGTCAGGGAAACGTCGTGTCCAAAACTCCGTCGACATATCGTTGGGTGTATGTTTTGTGATCTTGTACCTACCTGATCTGACAACAAGGGTGTATGTGCGTGTGAAAACTTTGGTGCACCCCTGTAGGGTTAAATCTTTTCGAGAAGCCGTGTCCGCGGTTATGGACGACTTGGAGCACAGTTCTCAATCATAGACAACTATAACTAAAGTTTACTGTATAATTTGACTTGTATCTGATATGACTAGTAAGTTGGATAACCACCACGGAACGAATGAATAAAACTGCCAACCGTGTGAGTTTCCTCGGCAGGACTTCCTCGTTTGATCTCGAGGGGGAAATACCATGATGGGTATGCATGGTGGTAGTATCAGGTTGGATACAAATAGGTCTTTCTTATCCATCTCTGATAGCCGACAGTTGTTTTGAGTCTCTATAGGTTGTTTAGTGCATGCTATGCTGCCTCTTCAGTCCACCATACCTATGTAGAGAGGACCGCTGAATTCTAAGACTCGTCGTGTACTGGCCTCAGTACTGACCGCTCTCTCTTTTTCATTTGCCCTTTGTCGGCACCCCTTTTGTTTAGCAGGTTGAGATCGACGTTGTTAGCAGGGTTACCCTTCCGGCTTGGCCTGGGCAGGGTTATGGACGCCATTGATTATTCTTCAGGGCTCTTAGCTCAATTTGCATCTTGTCCGTACTCGGACGTTGTATCGTTTCAAGGTGATTTCGATCTTTGTACTGGATATTTGTATTATTGACTCATGTAGTCGTTGTTATATATATATATGTTCTGTGGGTTCCATCATGGACTATTGTGTAATGGTATTACTTTATTTTTCCACCCGCACGAAAGTGCCTGGTGGGCACCTTTGAATTGTTTCTATCCGGGTTTGGCGGGAATCGCTAAAACTTGCATATGGACGATCTGAGTGTTGGGCCACGCAGAGATAAAACAAAACTTTTTTCCTCTAACGTGGTGATCCCAAGATCTAGCTGAGGTAGAAGGCCACGAGGTTTACCACTAGATGCGCAGTTGCGGATTACTGATGAAGCGCGTCAGTTGATACAGTGCAGTCCTTTGCGATCCGATCGTCCTGGTGCTGACCGTTCATCACCTCTGCTGGTATACACACGTACAAGGAGGAGCACCGACGGCGAACTGCTAGGTTCGATACGACGGCAGGACTGCTATGGAGCTAGGGTTTTCAACAGATAGAATGACCTAACCGAACAACGATTAACACTTCTGGGTTACGGTGCTCCACTATATATAGGGAGTGAACGTGGGCTCCACTCTTGTGGACCATTCACTAAAGCCCATATAACACTAGTCACCGCGAGTCCGACTCACTGACTTAGTCCTAATCCGGCTTGGGTCGAACCCAACCAGATTTGCGGTTTAGATCCAATCCGAACTTGCTCCCGCTCTTAAGTGTGTGACCCCGTAGGCTCATGTCTACTTGGACACGATTGGAGTCCGACTCTCAATCGATCAGTCGGTAGAGGCTCCTAGCAGAATGTGCCGACTCCCAAGTACCAAAGAGGCATGACGACTTGCCTTTCCAATGCGACTTACGTCCGAGTCCCTTTTGCCTCACGATATACCTTGTCAGACTATAGGCGAATATTTGTCATCCCTTAAATAGTCCGACTCTCTTCTTGATCCGAGATAAGTGATTCACCCGACTAACTCTTAGTCAATCGCCTTGGTTAACACTTAACCAAGTCGTGCATGGCCATGCTTTCCGAATCATATCTCACGAGAGGGCCCAGAGAATCTCTCCAAGTGGAGGGGCAAAATCCCATCTTGGTTATTCACATCACGCGGCTTGATTTCAGTCGACCTGAACTCTGCCTTTATAACTGCCCAGTTACGGATCAACGTTTGATAGAACCTAAGTCGGTGATCCTCAACTCGGACTATGCAATAACCTTAGGTCTAAGGATTACATTGATTGAGATATACAAATGACAACTTGTTCGTTATACCTCAATTTGGGTCAATCCGACTCGCTAAACTCTTTAGACGACTCTGTGTAAGTTGGAATATCATCTCCATGCCCATGACAAGTGGAACCGAGTCATCAAGCAAACTTTCACATTGGTCTAAGTTGTGTGTCCAGCACAACCTCAATGACCAAGGATATTTAGTACAAACAACATGAATGTATAGTTCCACAACCGAATCACATATTCAATGATACACATCAGATGTTTATACAAGGACTACTTAATATCTTTATGAATACAATGGGAAATCTCATCATACATGATTGCCTCTAGGGCATATTCCCAACAGTCTCCCACTTGCACTAGAGTCAATCTTCCGACATCACATGTCTAAGAATCTAATGCCCATGGCACTCAGGTGCGCCTCATGCTTTGCTGTGGTAACGGCTTTGTCAACGGATCCGCAATATTTGCATCCGTGTGTACCTTGCATAACATGATATTACCCTGATCCACGAACTGGCAAATCAGGTGGTACCGCATGAGTATGTGCTTGTTCTTTTGTTGTTGTCTAGGTTCCTTGGCTTGTGCAATAGCACCATTGTTGTCACAATACACGTCTAATGGATTGGACGATCCCTAAACCACACCAAGATCCATGAGGAAATTCCTCATCCAAACAGCTTCCTTTGTTGCCTCCGAGGCGACAATATACTCAGCCTATGTTGTAGATGCAGACACAGTCTCTTGCTTGGAACTCTTCCAGCTCACAGCACCTCCGTTTATAATAAACACGTATCCGGATTGCGAACGAGAATCATCAGAGTCGGTAAGATAACTCGCATCCGTGTAACCCTTTACACTGAGTTCATCTTCACCACTATAAACCAAAAACATATCCTTAGTCCTTCTCAAGTACTTTAGGATATTTTAGCCGCTATCCAGTTGATTTCTCCAGGATCAGCCTGGTATCTGCTCACAACACTTAGAGCATATGAAACATCCGGCCTAGTACAAATCATGGCATACATGATGGATCTGACTGCAGAAGCATACAGAATCTCACTCATCCGACTTCGCTCATCAGTTGTCGAAGGACACTGAGTCTTGCTAAGTTTTACGCCATGGGACATCGGTAAGAACCCCTTCTTAGATGATTCCATGTTGAACTTCTTCAACACTTTGTCCAAATAAGTACTCCGACTCAATCCAATGAGCCTCCTTGATCTATCTCTATAGATCCGGATTCCGAGGATGTATGTTGCCTCACCCAAGTCTTTCATCGAGAAACTCCTTTCCAATGATTCCTTGGTTTCTTGCAACATCTGGACATCATTTCCAATCAATAATATGTCATCCACATATAATATTAGAAAGTTTACTTTTCTCCCACTAAAATTCTTGTACAAACAAGAATCATGATCACTCTTGATGAAGCCAAAAGATTTGACTACCTCATCAAAGCGAATATTCCAACTCCGAGATGCTTGCTTCAACCCATAAATGGATTTCTGAAGTTTGCACACCTTTTCAGCATTAGCCGAATCAACAAAACCCTCGGGCTGTATAATATACACGTCCTCAGTTAAATTTCCGTTAAGGAAAACTATTTTGACATCCATCTGCCATATCTCATAGTCAAAATAGGCCGTTATAGCTAACATGATCCGAACTGATTTAAGCATCTCTGCGGGCGAGAAAGTCTCGTCGTAATCAACTCCTTGAACTTGTTGGAACCCCTTCGTGACAAGACGTGCTTTATAGATGGAAACATTTCCATCCATATTAGTTTTCTTCTTAAAGACCCATTTGCACTCGACGGGTCTTGCACCATCTGGCAGATCAACCAAGTTCCAAACTTGATTTTCATCCATGGATTTTAACTCGGAATCTCATGGCTCCAAGCCATGACTCGGAATCAGATCCCACCATCGCTTCCAAATAATTTGCCGGCTCATCACTATCTAACAGTAACACATCACGAACACTTCGTAATCTCACCGATCTTCGTAGTACAGGTGCTTCTGCCGGCTCAGCTACCACGGCCGGCTCAACCTACAAGGTTTTTGCCGACTTGCTACTAGACGGTTCCTCTCGAATTTCTTCGAGCTACACCGTGCTCCCACTTACTCCCCGACTGAGAAACTCTTTCTCAAGGAAGACACCGTTCCGAGCGACAAACACTTTGCTCTATTCTCGGTTGTAGAGGTAGTAACCCAAGGTTTCCCTCGGATATCCCACGAAAATACACTTATCCGACTTGGCCGTAATCTTGTATGACTGAAGTCGCTTGACAAATGCTTCACAACCCCAAATCTTAAGAAAAGACAAACTCGGCCTTTTGCCTATCCACATCTCATGCGGTGTCTTCTCTACCGACTTTGATGGTACTCTATTTAGTGTGAACGCCACTGTTTCTATACAATAGCCCCGAAATGATAAAGGCAGATCTGTCCGACTCATCATTGATCGTACCATGTCCAACAAGGTCCGATTCCACCTTTCCGAAACACCGTTCCTTTGCGGCGTTCCTGGCGGAATAAGTTGAGGAACTATTCCACAACTTTTCAGATGGTCATCAAACTCATGGGTCATGTACTCGCCTCCTTGGTCCGACCGAAGAAACTTTATTTTCTTGCCGAGTTGATTCTGTGCTTCATTCTGGAATTCTTTGAACTTTTCATAGGCTTTCGACTTATGTTTCATCAAGTAGATATATCCATACCTACTCAAATCATCAGTGAAGGTAATGAAGTACTCATAACCACCCCTGGCTGTCGTGCTCATTGGTCCACATACATCACTATGTACTAGTCCCAACAAGTCGGACGCCCTTTCACAACTCTTTGCAAAAGGTGTCTTGGTCATTTTGCCGAGTAGGCAAGATTCGCATGTCTCGAACGACTCCAAGTCGAACGAAGTTAGGAGTCCATCATCATAGAGCTTCTTCATGCGTTTCCAACTTATATGACCAAGCCGACAGTGCCAAAAGTACGTCATATTCAGATCATTTGGTTTCAACCTTTTAACATTTATGTTATAAACCGACTCACCATCAAGATTCAAAATAAATAACCCGTCCTAGACGGGTACAAAGCCGTGAAACATATCATTCAAATACAAAGAACAACCATTATTCTTGATATTCGACTCATAGCCTTGCCTCATCAAACATGAAGTAGAAATAATGTTCCGACTGAGCACTGGAACATAATAACAATTATTCAGTTCCATAATGAATCCGGAAGGTAAATGAAGCTGCATTGTGCCGACTTCCAACGCAGCAACTCTTGCTTTGTTGCCGACTCGAATATCAACCTCGCCTCTTGCTACACTCCTAGTTCTTACTAGTCCCTGCAACGAGTTGCAGATGTGAATAACTGATCCGGTATCATATATCCAAGAACTATTAGGTGCATCAGCAAGATATATGTCTATAACATTGCAAACAAGTGTACCTGAGTCGGAAGTCATACCTCCACTCTTGGCTTTGTCGGCCAAATACTTGATGCAGTTCCTCTTCCAGTGGCCATCCTCCTTGCAGTAGAAGCAAGTGGATCCGGCTGAAGGAGATGGCTTTGTCCCTGAGGAAGCGCTTGGGATCGGGTCCTGAGCCTGCTTTCCTCCTGACTTAGCCTTCTTCTTAGTCCAAGAACTCTTCTTGAACTTAGCCTTATTCTGCACCATCAACACTTGACTGGTGCCCTTCTTGAGATCCGCCTCTGCCTGCTTGAGCATCCCATGCAATTCAGTGAGCTTCTTATCCATACCATGCATGTGGTAGTTCAAAATGAACTGCCCATATGCACTAGGAAGAGAGTTCATAATTATATTCGTAGCGAACTCTTCGCTAATGGGGTAGCCGAGCCTCTCCAGAGACTGCACGTAACCAACCATATTGATCACATGCGAACTCAGTGGATCACCATCCTTAAGATTGCAACTCATCAAAGCCTGAGAGACTTGATACCTCTTAGTCTTTGCCTGAGCCTGGAACATACTTTTGAGGCTTTCGATCATATCGTAGGCCTCAACATTCTCGAACTGCTTTTGCAAGTCCGGTTCCATATGAGCAAGCATAAGACAACTAATATCCGTGGACTCATCCTTAGCCCGACGGTAGGCATTGGTGGCAGCGACAGTCGCATTCTCATTCGGCTCATCTGGAAGTGGGTTGTCTAGGACATGGTCCTTCTTTTTTTGTTTGAGAACAATTCTCAGATTTCGATACCACTTGGTAAAATTAGTGTCGTTCAGTTAATCTTTCTCAAGAATGGTTCTCAATGCAAAACCGGATATCTGAGAGTGACTGCTACTTGGTGCCATGATCTACAACAGAAAGTATGAAAAACACTTAAAACATGTATTCATAAAAGAGCAAGCATATTAAATACTTTAATATTTTATGCTCCCACTAGAACCAACACCCCTCCGATGGTTGCTTAGTGATTCAAGACCCTAAATAAGCAAGTCGGCTAGTGAGCTTTAGCATCACTGCTAGCCGCCAAGTGATCTAGGTAGACAACTCCTTGTCAATTGTATCTCATACGACTCCTGTTGGACGGGTGGCATCACATGCCCCGGCTCCTGTCCAACTTTTCCCCGAGCTCCACAACCGTTGTGATAGACCCGTCTAGCTTACCGAGTGTTTCCACAGTAAGAGTCTGACTCGAACTCACCTAATCGGGAAAAATTGGCAGCACCTCAATTTTATAAGCCCACTACCAAAAATGTCCGACTTGTGATGGTGCAAACACTGTCGGGGAAAACCGACTAGACCTTCTTTGAGGGATTAAATTTTACCGACTATCTAATAGAGGTAAAACAGAGACATAACAATAACACAAAATAAAGCAATTATAATGTGAAATGGTATGGCTCCCTTCATGGCGATCTCCATCTCCACAAAGCCTATAATCTGACTCGTGCCAACTCTTGTCACTTGCCGTCTTACTCCATGTCACCGACATGTACATCGCCTTGCATGTCATCCGGATTCTCCAAACAGCTACACTAGCGTAGTAAAGTAAATTACAAGGAGAATCCAACACGCAGGTCTTTATACAATAAAATGACAACACCTAGGCTCCAGCCGGCTGACAAAAACCGTGATTCAGAGATCATGTATGGATTACACACATACATCACATGCACATGAACCATACCATTCACAACTTCCTACAAAAACAAGTTATGTATAGATACAATATCTACCGGCGTTGTGAAAATCGCAATGAAATCTAAGGCGCTACGACAGGGCGAAGCCGGCGGTCCCATTGTTCCGAAAAACGTAGATCTCATCTACGATCCGGACATGGATTCTGACCATTGTTCCGATTCGATCAAACTTTTTGATCTTCGATCACCGCCTCTAGATTTACGTGTCACGGTCTACCCCGATGGCGGAAGCCGGCCGGTAGGGGTATGTCGTTCCACGACCTCAACAGTATGATCACGAAAATCAGATCTACCATTCCCCGAGTACAGTTGATCCAATCAACCTCGTACAAAACCGATCTATTCATAGATCGACCACCAAAAAAGCACATAGATCTCATCTACAGCCAACCACATATCACATATGCGAGATCTCGAGCCTAAAACCAAAAGCTATCGCTCTAATACCACTGTTGGGCCATGCAGAGATAAAACAAAACTTTTTTCCTCTAACATGGTGATCCCAAGATCTAGCTGAGGTAGAAGGCCACGAGGTTTACCACTAGACGCGCAGTTGCAGATTGCTGATGAAGCACGTTAGTTGATACAGTGCAGTCCTTTGCGATCCGATCATCCTGGTGCTGATCGTACAACACCTCTGCTGGTATCCACACGTACAAGGAGGAGCACCGGCGGCGAACTTCTAGGTTCGATACGACGGCAGGACTGCTGTGGAGCTAGGGTTTCCAACACATGGAATGACCTAACTGAACAACGATTAATACTTCTGGGTTACGGTGCTCCACTATATATAGGGAGTGAACGTGGGCTCCACTCTCATGGTCCATTCACTAAAGCCCATATAACACTAGTCACCGCGAGTCCGACTCACTGACTTAGTCCTAATCCGGCTTGGGTCCAACCCAACAAGATTTTCGGTTCAGATCCAATCCGAACTTGCTCCCGCTCTTAAGTGTGTGACCCCACTGGCTCATGGTTACTTGGACATGATTGGAGTGCGACTCTCAATCGATCAGTCGGTAGCGGCTCCTAGCAGAACGTGCCGACTCCCAAGTACTAAAGAGTCATGACAACTTGCCTTTCCAATGCGACTTACGTCCGAGTCCCTTTTGCCTCACGATATACCTTGTCAGACTATAGGCGAATATTTGTCATCCCTTAAATAGTCCGACTCTCTTCTCGATCTGAGATAAGTGATTCACCCGACCAACTCTTAGTCGATCGCCTCGGTTAACACTTAACCGAGTCGTGCATGGCCATGCTTTCCGAATCATATCTCACGAGAGGGCCCAGAGAATATCTCTCCAAGTGGAGGGGCAAAATCCCATCTTGGTTATTCACATCACGCAGCTTGATTCTCAGTCGACCCGAACTCTGCCTTTATAAATGCCCAGTTACAGACCAGCGTTTGACAGAACCTAAGTCGGTGATCCTCAACTCGGCCTATGCAATAACCTTAGGTCTAAGGATTACATTGATTGAGATATACAAATGACAACTTGTTCATTGTACCTCAATTTGGGTCAATCCGACTCGCTAAACTCTTTAGAAGAATCTGTGTAAGTTGGAATAGCATCTCCATGCCCATGACAAGTGGAACCGAGTCATCAAGCCAACTTTCACATTGGTCTAAGTTGTGTGTCCAGTACAACCTCAATGACCAATGATATTTAGTACAAACAACATGAATGTATAGTTCCACAACCGAATCACATATTCAATGATACACATCAGATGTTTATACAAGGACTACTTAATATCTTTATGAATACAATGGGAAATCTCATCATACATGATTGCCTCTAGGGCATATTCCCAACACTGAGGGTGTTACACGGGAAGAGCTTCAGATCCCCCCAATCTTGGGACGATGGTGGCGGCGGCTATGGAGTGTTTCTTGGAAGATTGATCGGGTGCTTAGAGTTTAGGTATCGGTGGCTTCTTATAGGCAAAGAGGAAGGCCGAGGGGGTGCCCGAGGCGGCTGCACCCCCCAGGCGCGGGCCAGGCTAGGCCGCGTGGCCAGGGGTTGTGGCCCCCTCGAGGCCCTCCTCCATCTCGTCTTCTAGCTCCATGTTTTCCTTGGTGAAATATTGACTTTGGCTTTTGTCCCGTCCAATTCCGAGAATATTCATTTTCTTACTTTTCTGGAACCAAAAACAACATAAAACAGGCAACTCACATTGTGGCATCTTGTTAATAGGTTAGTCTCAGAAAACGAATAAAAATACCTCAAAGTGTAGACAAAGCAAAGCAAAGTAGATACTAAACAAACATGGAACATAAAAAATTATAGATACGTTTACGACGTATCACCGCACCGCCACGCCCCCTCGCTTCGTCGTTGTTGTCCTGCACCCCCTTGCTCTTCCATCGTCGTCCCGCGCAGGAGCACCATCCCGCGCCACTCGCCCGCACGCCTCTGCCGCTCGCCTCGCCAGAGGAGGAGGCCACGCCCGCAGCAGGGAGCACTGTGCCGCCAAGCTTCAGGAAGGAGGAGAAGGCCCCGCCCACAGCAGGGGGAGAACGACAGCACACACGATTGTCGCTTGCCACTGCCACCAGAAGCCACCTCGCCGTCCATCGTCTGCTCAATCCACCCTAGGTAATCACCGCGTCCTTCCCCTGGCCTTCCCCTAGTACTACTGAGAGCTTGCAGTAGATTGTGTAGTATAGTTATTTGGATCAGTCTTAATCGTAGATCGAGTTAATCGTATATCTAATGGTAATGTTATTTGGATCAACTCACTTTGGTTCTTTTTGTATTGATATAGATATAAATTAGGGTTTAGGGTGAGGAGCATCATACTCACTTAACATTTGCAGTTCGATCAAATAGCCAATTGGTTTGCTTTGCCGTAGCTGACTGTGGGGTTCAATATAGCTGATTGTGAAGTTGAATATAGTTGTATGCATAAACTGGCTGAAATCCTTCTCTAAAAGTAATAACAATAAATCTAATATTTTTAGCGCTTTTGGGGTATATGGATAGTGTTGAACTTCTAAAACCTTGAAGAGCTAGCCTTGGTTGATCATAGAGCTACACACTGATGTGTCTATCAATTCAAGGAAATGCCTAGTAATCAAACTTAAGATTCTTCTTCCTTTTCTTTCAATTCATTGCACAATTTGTACATAACCATTGATAAATATTAAAAAACTTGTAATTTGGAATAATTTTCTTGCTAAAAAAACTTGTACGGGAGGCCATGGACGCGGCTGCGAGTGCCAGATCTGAAGATCGTGGCCGACGGGGACCAGTGCAGGGAACAGGGCTGCTAGGTTTGTTTTCTGCAATTGTTAATTTGTACTATATAGTTCGCACTTCCTTGAGTTCAAGCGGTCCTACATAGTTCAAATATCTCATTCTAGCTAGGGTTATGGTTTATCCGGATGACTCTCTTGTTTCATTTAGTTCAAATATCTCATCTCATAGCCCCAGAGTCGAAAGAGGACAATTATTTTCAAGATTCATATAGCATAGACATGATATGTCCGATGGTAAGCCAAGGAAAGGATTCTGGGGTCCACAACAACGACTCCTTTCGACACACCAAACTCGAAATGAGTTGTTGTCATGACGACCGAATCCTTTCTTTGGTTTACCATTGGACATATCATGCTAATTCTATATCAATCGTGGAAGTATTTTTCTTCTTTTGTCTTTATCATGGAGATTAGATAGCGTGAATTAAATGAAATGGTGACCTATGTAGTTTCAAATATCTTATTGTAGCCCCAAAGTCGAAAGGAAAGATATTATTTTACTATTCGTATAGCTTGTGGGCGACATTGTTATATGAATCATGGAATAGTTTCTTTCCTTTTATCTTTGGCGATACAATGAAATGAAAAACTATGTAGCCCCAAAGTATAGCATGGCCGTAGAGAAACACGAGGAAAGGAGATCAGGGTCGGCAAACACTCCTCTCGAACAACTGAAGGTTTGGTGTTCTGAAAGGAGTTATTGTTGTCGAGACCCTGGCTCCTTTCCATGTGTTTTAATGTTGCCATATAGGGAAGTATTTCTCTCCTTTCGACTTTGGTGAGACAAGTTTACCAATTATATGGGGGTAATGAGCAAACATAGGAATTTGTTCTCATATAGGAATTTGATCTCATAGGAATTCGTTTTCTTCTCATAGGATGAGCAATGTCCGGGACTAGGCTCCACCGGGCTGGCACATGGAGATTCAACCTTTATACAGAGCACGCAGGTTGGTGAGGAATCCGGGTCCCGCCATTGATCCAGAGCTTATATGGTGGCCGTCGCGTGGGCCACGGGCGGTGCAGAGAGAGCTGGCCACCGAGGGGGTGGTACGTCGCCGTCTTAGGGAAGAGGACGGGCACATCCTTCTCTACATTGCTGTGATGGAGTTCAACTTCAACAATACCTGGAGGATTCTTTAGGGATCTCACGTGAGTCATGTTACCGTGATGGTTCCTACTCTATGGGCGTTGACCACCCGCGACTAAGTAACTGGGAGTGTGTGTTAATTTTTAGACTCGACATGGATCGATGTGTGTATTTAGAACTTGATTAATATTGTACTGTTATGAATCTTGTGTGCTTATCGATGATGAATGTGACATTTGGGTACTTCCTATATATGTTGTGCTACTGTTTCCTATGTTAATATGTATGTTGCTATCATTATCATGTATACTGCGTTCTCCTATATAATGTGTATTCTATCTATTTTCTTATTATTATTTTTGCTCTGGTACATAATATCCCCGGCGAAACGGGTTGGGCGTCGGTGGTAAGGGCACTACCCCCAGCGAATAGGCCTACTCGTCGGCGATAACATAGAATACCACTGGCGGATTTCGGAATCGCCAACGATGTGTCCTTACCGCCGGTGTAGCACCCCGAGAAATCCCCATCTAGAAAATTTCTTGTTATTTTCTTTTCTGCATCATCATAACATCATCATTCATCACCATCATGTTTATCACGCCGCCTTGCATAGAACATATAATTAAATTGCTGCATTTAAATTATATCACTTGCCTTTTTTTGACACTTGCTATTTGTCTCTGTATTTTACCCCCTCTCTCTCTATTCTACCTCTAGATGGTGCCATACTTGATGGAACCATAATTTCTTTTTATTTATTTATTTAATTGAGTCTTGCCTTTTGTATTTTTACCAAATGCCTAAATTGAGTTGGGGCATATCTTTTAAATCCTTTCCACCTACTAACATGCTGCTACCTCTTGTCCATATGATCTTGTCTTAAATCCACCAAACATATGACACCATGTGTATATCTACGTGGTGTGGGGCACATCCTATCTATACTCCATCTTCTATGTTTTCTAGCTTATCTAGCTAGCTAAACAAAGAATCCATCTCTAATCTTTTTACATCTTGATCTCTTGTCTAAAACTTCTACTTAAATCCTAATCTTAAGCTAGCTAAATGTACCTAGCTAGCTAGATCCTATCTAACTTATTTCGTGCCACACAAACACGTCCTCTACATTTTTTCCTAACTCCCTACCCGAGTGTGTGCAGGTGCCCTCACATGCACACTTTTCCTATGCCAAAACTCTACCTTGATCAAAGCTAGCCAGTGATATTCTACATACACACTCCTTATGTATACTCCTAGCTAGCCGTGTGCGTATACAACCATATACACATGTCTACACATGCGCCTAGTTAAATTCTTCCTTTTTGGTCATGATCGCAGACACCCAGTGCACTGATCAGTCCAAGCTAGCTCAAACCCCCGACCCAACCGTTGCACCAAACCTTGAATTCTCTAACAATGGACACCAGCTAAACCCACAGAAACTCTGAAAATTGCAAACAATCAATCAAACCATGGTGCCCGCTCTGTCCCCGAACCCTGGACCTAACCCGACCCCCTCCCCTCTCTTGGTCTGGCCCAACCGGCCAGTGGGCAGTGAACCCGAAGCCCGTGCGCCCTGTTTCTCTTCCTCGCCACGCGATGTCGTGCTTCTCCCTTCCTCTCTGTGCATAAAGCAGGTCAGCGACAGAGAGAAAGCCAGCCCCAACCACTCCCATCTGGCTCCAGATCGAGATCCAGCGCCCTTGCCTTCTTCCTTCCTTCCTCGCCAAACCAATTCTAGGCCGTGACCGTCCCGCTGTCCACACCGTCCGAAGCCGAGCAGTTGCAGCCAAGAGGACTGCGCCACGCTGTTCGTGTTGCATGGTATAGGGAACAAGGAGGAGAAGCTACTGATCGCCGTCGCCATCCCCGTGCTCCCGCAGAACGACGGCGGCAACCACGTCTTCCCGTCGTCGTCTCCGACCTCGAACTCGAGCACTCCGCCTACCGGGCACGAGGGTGAGCTCCTCTCCACGTCCTTGTCCTTCCCTGTTACCCTCGTTCCCCTAGATCCGTCGCAATCCATGCCCGTCGTCGTGACAGAAACACGCGCGCAGTTCGCCTCGCAACACCTCTGTTTGACTAGTTCTTCCGGTTGATTCAGCTTGCCTCCGTAGTTGCCCAAAACCCACCTGCGTAGAGGGAACCCTCGGCTCTCCAACGCACCTCTTGTCACATCAATCCGTGGCCTGTAGAGCTCGTGCTCTTCCGCGTAAGTTCGAAGAAAACAACGCGAGCGACACGGTCTGCTTTGCGCGCATACAGCAACAGCCTCTTCTGGCTCTCTGTTCTCGCTTGAATTCCGGCCTCCTCAGCCGCCCTTCAGCGCAGGTCTGAACCCTCCTACAATATCAGTATCTCCCTCTTCCAACCGCTCCTGATTTCATGCCTTGAGCGCTTCGAAATATTCTGCCAAAGCTCGTCAGTCCTCACTGTCAATTTCAGTAAACATACAGTGTTTTCAATTAACTTCCGCCGCCATGATTCTTTGAAGCTCGATGGATCCTCTATGTTCATCCAGCGAGTCTTTTCCCGGTGGTTCCGCAACATTGCAGGACCGAGACCATGGTTCGATTTCCTGGAGACACACAGACACGCGCACTGTACCATGTTCAAGTTGGCTTTCTGGCTCGCTTTCGTCATGAGCATTTTGATTCAGCTGCTTCACTATTTGCTAGCTCGATTGGATCATTCAAAATACATCTTATCCTATCATATACACAAACCTGTATACATTCGACTGGCTATTTGACCCACCAACCCACTCTACTCAATTTAAATTTGGTGGGTGTTATTCTCTGGCTTAATCCATGTGTTGCCATGCTATTCAACATTTAATATTGTGGGCTATCTAAACAACATGAATCTTCTAAATAATTGTCGGAACCCTGGTTCCGCTTGATATTGCCTAATTGCATCGTATCTTTTACATGTCATACACCATACATATATCATGCTCGATCTTTTGCCATAGTATTAAATAGTGCATCCGGTGTTTGTTCTAGTGTTTTGCTTCTTCACGGATTAGGCCGATGAGTTGATGCGAGTGTCGACCCGATCTTCGGATGAATCTTCGGCAATGTTTCCAGGCGAGCATCTCCCCCTTTCTACCTATCTTACTTTTATAGTATTTATTCCCTCCTGTTGATCTATTGGTATCTGTGTTGCGATGCTCTAGTTTTCGTACCCGGAACATCCCTTGCAGCCTTATATTGCCTTGGACACATCCTATTACCTGTTGTTTGGTAGATAGTTGGACTTGCGCGTCGTAGTCGCTTGCTCAAGTGCTGTTGTGTGTCATCCAGTACCACAGTTGTTGGAGTATTGCCGCATGTTTAATATTGGAGATGATCATGGCTTTAATTACTGTTTAATAACTAAAATTGAAAGTAGGTAAATGCAGAGGCACATGTGGGCAATAGATGTTATTTGGTTGTTAACCGTCCACTTGTGTCCCGTAGGACCCCGAGTTCTTGACACCTGTTCCGAGATCGAGCGCGCTAACCACAGGTGGGGTGTATGGGCACCCCCATCGATTAGTACCTGATTTCAAAGTATTGTACCGAGGGCCACAAGTAGTTTGGGGATTTATTACTATCCTGTACTTATGCCATGCTTTACTGCTTAATTTAAATTGTGCGAGGTACTGCACCTGTACTGTTTAGGTCCGTGACACGTTTTCGCTGTATCGACAAGCCCAGTCTCATTTTCGGGTTCCCAGTCGTTTACAGCCGTCTACACAAACCCTGAGTCCGTCTCGGAGACCGACCGACTTCGTTGCGGGTAGCTTAGTGGGGTGGCCCCCATGTACTTGCTTTGGGTCTGGGAAACGTCATGACTTAGGCCCCGCCGACATACCGATGGGTGTATGTTAACTGATCTGGCAAAAAGGGTCGAAGTGCGTGTGGATACTTTGGTGCACCCCTACAGGGTTAAATCTTTTCGAGAAGCCATGTCCGCGGTTATGGAGGACTTGGAGCACATTTCTCGATCATAGAAAACTATAACTAAAGTTTACTGCTATAATTTGACTTGTATCCGATATGACTAGTAATCAGCTTCACTGCAACAGAATGGCTAAATAAAAGTACCAACAACTGCTGGGTTTTGGGATATCTCATGCTTATTGTATCTGACTAGTAAGTGTCGCAACTACAACGGAATGTTTAACTAAAACTGCCCACTGCTTATTATATCAGGATGACTCGTGCCATCTTTATTTGACTAGTAATTGCCGCAACTATAACGGAATGAATAAAACTGCCAACGGTGTGAGTTTCTCGATTGATTTCCTCGTTTGGTCTCGAGGGGGAAACACCAGGATGGGTATGTTTGGTGGTAGTATCAGGTTGGTTCCGAATAGGTCTTTCTTACCCCTCTCTGATAGCCGCCAGTTATCTCGAGTCTCTATAGGTTGTTTAGTGCATGCTGCCGCTGCCGCTTCAGTCCACCATACCTATGTAGGCGAGGACCGCCGAATTCTAGCCTCGCCGTGTACTGGCGTCAGTACTGACCGCCCTCTTTTTCCTTTGCCCTTTGTCGGCACCCCTTTTGTTTGAGCAGGTTTTGAGATCGACGTCGTTAGCAGGGTTACCCTTCCGGCTTGGCCTGGGCAGGGTTATGGACGCCATTGGTTATTCTTCAGGGCTCTTAGCCCCATTTGCATCTTGTCCTTAGTCGGACGCTGTTTCATTTTCAAGGTGATTTGGATCTTTGTATTGTATATCCGTATTCTTGACCCTTTGAGTCGCTGTTGTATATATATGTTCTGTGGGTTCCATCGAGGACTATTGTGTAATGATATTACTTCGTTTTCCACCCGCACGAAAGTGCCTGATGGGCACCTTCGAATCGCTTCTATGCGGGTTTGGCGGGAAGCGCTAAAACTTGCATAGGGCCGATTCTGAGGGTGTTACAGCCGGCGAGATGATCGCCGGCGAGCCTGAACTCGCCAGTGGTAGGACATTTTGGTTAGCCGGCGGTAGGATTTTCCCTACTAGTGACACCGGCCGCAGGTTCCTCGGCTGCCACTTCAAAATGCCGAAGTACCCATACTTTTTATGGAAGGGTCGACCATACTCGAAGCAACTACATCGTGTGTTGGTCAAAATGTGGAAAGAAACAAGGGATGGAGATCTAAGTGATAGCTCCAAGACGGAGGAGTTCGAGATGGAAGCGAGAGAGCTAGCCAAAAAAGAAATTGGGCCTTAACTAAGGAAGATTCATGCTATTTTTCTAAATCTTGCTAGATCTCTAGAGCCTGCTAGGATTGCACTAGATGGCCTATCTCTGGGTATTATTGATGATTAAGGATGTTATTATGTTATGAAAACCGTGTTTATTTGTTCTACAGAAAGGAAAATTGGGCGCACCATTATGGACTAATTATGCACATGCGGCCCACTTATTGAAGATCCCATAAATCAAACCCTAACCAACTAAGCCTCACTTCTCCTCCTTATATAATAAGCAACCCTTACTCCTCCTTCCAACTACCATGACGCTGCCGCACTCCCCATTCCCCACATCGGGACTCAAAACCTAGATCTCACTAGCTGCACGCCTAGAGATCCTACCAATCCGACCATTACTTCCGCACTTTCCTCTTACGATCCGGCGCGGCTGCTCCATCAGCAAACACCTCTTCAGATTCACGTGTGTACCAAGCTCATCTGCATGTGGTCATCGAGGTGGGCGAAGCAGATCGTCACGTGGTTGTCGCGCCAGTGGTGGGCGAAGCAGATCCTAGAATAGCATAATAGAGAGGGTCTCAAGAATTAGATTTAGTGTTTAGGAAATCTTCTACTACTTTCGTTTTTATCTTTGAAGCAATTTTTATAATATGTGTAAAATATAAATATTGTGTTAAAATGGGCTCACAATAAATATTGCTAATATATATATAAACTGAATTTATCAAATCATATTAGGATTAGCAACGTAAATCAGTTATTGTTAATATAATTAACTTTCAGTGATGCTGAAAGGTGTAACACGAAAAAATAATGTGTGGTACTAAAGTTCCACCGTCTTCAGTAATATAACGTGGCACATCCACTGCCGTGCCACAGAAGCGTTAGCTCGGTGGATCATGTTGTGATGCGCCAAAAATCTACCGCCGTTGTAGAATCCTCGACGTAGTTATCCCTGTCGTCTTTTGTTTGCCGCGTGAGCGCGAGCGCAACGACTAAGCCTGTGCCTTGGCGTATATAATCGCCAGGGACCGAGTTCCGTGTTGTAGTGATAGTACTATGTGCATTTGTTTTTATACAAGATTGAAATATTGTTGAGCATAAATGAGGTTTATGAGAAATATCATTTTATAAGTTAGTTGCTTGGTGTCATTCTTGAAAGGATGAACTAGTTAAATTTATGCACCAATAATCATGACTTGTAATGTTCAACATAAGCAACAAATTTCAAAGTCCATGTTTAGTTTTATCACATTCATGCTCGAGAACGAGAATAGCTTAAGCTTGGGGATATTGATGTATGTAAAATGCATACATGAACTTTATAGTTTATTGTCACATATTCCCACATATTTATGTCATATACAATGTTATATCCTTGTTTTACATTTATTTATGGCGATTTACCAAAGATCCCCTCTCTTTTAGTGCTAACTTTGTCCGGCAGAAAAACCTTCTATTAGTATTTTTGAGTTTTCAAGAGCTACATGACTCCAAAAAGGACAAAGTCAGAGAGCATGCTTCACAATTTTTGAGACTCACAAAACAAGCTAAAGTGGGTCAACAGGAGGTCAATGAGCTGGGAAAGAGGTCCCATGGTGCAGTCACCATGCCAGGTCACGCCACCTGTGCCCGTTGCCCCCTCGAGCATCGTCTCGCCGTCTCCTTCCGCGTACCACCTTATATACCCTAAAAACTACCCTAACAGGGGGACGGAGCCTTTCGCGAAACAAAGCACCGCTACCATCATGATCTTTGTTTTGGGGGTCAGATTGGCCCTACTCTCCACGCCGGAGAGGGGTATTTTGACGCCGTATTCACCACCATCATCACCAATGTCATCTCCATCAACCATGATCTCACTCTCCATCACCATGAGCCAGTAGTTCTCTATAGGCAGGTGATATGGATGGGAATATGCTGAGATTGATCGTGTAATAATGCATATATATACTAAGATTTGAGGTGTTTATCTTAAAGATATTCTTGTATGAGTGTTGATGCAGTTTTGCTATGTTTAATGTTTGTTACTAGAGATGAGTGACATGATTTTAGTACTAAACTTTTATTTCCCCATCATATATATGAGTTTGGTATTTATCTGCAAAGTGTATTAGCTATTATTGTGTTGAACCTGTGAACCATAAAGTGATAGATAGGGAAAAAAGGGATATGTGATAGTTCGACGATTATGTGTATTCATGGAGTGTAAATGCATTGTTACGGGCTATTCGAAAGGGTAGAACTTAATTATCAGTAGTTTCAAGTTGGCCCCGGTGAAGTGGAAATGTAGGACAATAGATGTTATGCAAATTCTCATGGTTAGCACGCATAACTATATTAGGACACACACCTACACACAACAGAGTTAGAGATAAACACTATGTTGTTTATATTACATTATATGATCAATCTTATTCATGCAACACCCCTATGATCACCTCATGCCTATGATTTTAGCCTCTAAAAGTTACAAGTTCGCTACTTTCGGTGAAAACTGTAAATTTGTTGTTTATGTTTACCGTTCTGTTTTATTGTTTTGATACAGCTGCAGTAATCACCTCTTACTTTTTGATAATATTGATACATATGTGTGGATGAGAGTGATGTCTCAATTGCTAAAATCTTATTAGTATTCTTGTGTCCCATTATATCAATTTATAAATTTGGGTAATACTTCACATTGAATATTTCAGCAATCCCTATACTTGTGGGCATCAGGTGCCTCTCTCGTTGAGCTAGAATCAAGTGAAAACGCATATCTCATGTATCCTTATATATAGACTATAGTGGCTTGAAAAATGATCAGAACTACCTATGAGACATTAAGCGAGAAGAAAGATAAGGATAACTAAGGAAAAAAGTCCATGGTGGACTAGCTCATGTACACCTCCACCCGGTGGGCTTCTTTCTCTTAGAACTTCAACGTTTCATTTTTCATAGCTCATTGTTTCGACTTGTTGATTTTTTTTTTGACTAGTTGATGTACTTTTGTCGAGTTGATTTGAGTTTATAAATTTCTCTGTGTATGCCTGCTGGATTAGACGCCATTCTGAGTAAAATTATCTATATTTCTATTAAAATTTTATTTTACAGATTCGGTCTTGATACGCTACGGTGGACCGAAATCGTTTGCCACACTAGCTTCAGCTTATAGAGAGAAAAACGTACAAAGAACCATATATCGTACCTTCTACCAAATTCAATGATTATTAAGTGGATAGGTTTGTAGTCACTGCCACGGGGAAATATGGAGTAAAGTGAATGTCTTACAAGTTTGATGACTTTTTTTTCTGAGGATAACAAGTTCAATGACTTGTAGTCACTGCGAACATTGACGAAAGTTTGGATGCGTGCGTGAATGTCTTACAAGTTAGAGTATTATACGGATTATTATATATAATATTATTATGATAGTTTAGGATAGTTAAAACTTAAGTCTAAATTGATTTTTTATTTCAAGATTATTCTCTATACGTCTATGTATATCCGTTCATGAGTCTCAATAATATATCCAACATATTTCGTCAATTTCTCTCTATCGTTCTACATTGTATCATCCTAAAACGATCTCAAACCCTAGCCGTCGCCGACACGCTTCCATCGCGCTGTCCCGGGGAGATCGATCTCCATAATCTCCGCTGTTTGATGATATTTTGTCTCAATATCTTAAATACATCTGAATATGTTCACTTGTAAAATATCATGCATGTGTACGTAAGGAAGATCCAAGTTCACAGGCAGCATCCAGAGGTACGTGCCTTGGACTCCAGTTACAAGGTTTGAGAAGGATCCAATCAATCTTGTGCGTGCAGCTCACGGCAGGCAACAGATCGATCAGCTCGTATCTTAACTGATCTTATCCAACGCGTGCGCTCTCCCACCGCTTTTGAGCGCTGCCTATATAAACAGGATCCCAGAGAAGAGAGAGGCCGGGGGGACGGCGCAGGCTAGCGGGAGGACACGTCTCATGGCACAGCAGGCCGTCGAGCTCGGGAGGAGCTATGCCGGCTGGCGTGCTCTGCACCGACGTGAGGAGCTCTAGAGCCGGCTCTATATTTTATGGAAAATGATACACATCCTCCGGGGGATCGATCCCCCGGGTCGTGTGCGTCTGTACGTCTGGTCAAAAAAGGCCCACCACTCCTCTTTTCTTATCCTTGCATCTTCTTCTTTTTTATGCACGCAGCGTACGCAGCTGCCGCCGCCTCCAGCACGCACCCGCCGCCGAGCTCCGCGCTCCACCACACGCCGTCGCCGAGCTCTTCCGTCCACCACGTGCCGCCGCGACCTCCGTCCTCCGCCCTCTGCCACCACCACGGCCGGAGTAGGCCGCCGCCACGATCTCTGTCTTCCGTTACGCGTCGCCACCGAGCTCCGCCCTTCACCGGTGCTCCTGCCGGCGGACGCCGCCCGCCTCGTGCCCTGCCGCTCCCGGTGCTCCGTCCTCCTGGCCTTATCCCGCGCGTTGCTGCTGCTCCTCCGCCTCCATCCCACGCCTCTCTGCAAAGCTGTAACTGGAGATTTCATGCATCTCCTTCTTGTTCGACACGGTGCTACACAAGTAGGATGATAATGCTACTGGAAGTGTTCATCGTTGCTACATATAAAGGGTCGTGATGCTACCGATAAATAGATGTGTTTTGATATTTTGCTACAGGGCGATGCTACAATAGTAGCAAGTTTTTGCTATTTCTCTTCTATGTTTTTGCTACAGTATCACAAAGTATTTGCTATGACATTTTCGACGAAAGTCCTGAGCAGAGTCGGTTTTGCTACGTTAGTCATCGGTGATGTCTCCGGCGAGGTCATTCTTTTTCCTACATTAGCACATTTTTTTTGCTATCACGGTTTTACTATTTTGCTACAAGTGCGTAAAATTTTTGCTACACGATCTCCGGTGAGGTCTACCGGCGAAAGTTTCCGACGAGTCTCCGGCGAGGTCGTATCTGCTACATTAGCCTATATTTTTTGCTACATGGTCGCTGACGAGGTCTCCGGCGAAATCTCCGGCGAGATCTAGTCTATTTTTTTATTTTCTAGGTCGAACTGTTTTTTGCTACATGTAGCAAAAACGGACAATATTGTAGCAAATCTGGTCTGTTTGTAGTAAAAGCGGTATTAGACCTTGTTTTAGGGACACGTGGCGGCCTAGGGACCCGGGGGATCGGAGGAAATTATCCCCCGGAGGACGCCTAGCGCTGTCCATATTTTATAAGGCCCTAGGCAAAAATGATGGCATGGGCCCTTACAGCTAATATGTATTTACGTATATTTAGAAATATAGTCATAAATTATCTACTTTTACTTGTAAAATATTAAAAGTTAACATTCAACTAGAAATTTTTAGTCAGAGATGTCTATAAATAATTATTTAACAATTAAACAATGTTATATTAATTCAATCTAAAACACTGGAATTATATATCGGCATTGTAGCACATAAAATTACTCAATTTCCAGTTCACAAATCTCAAACATGAAAACCCAATCAGGGTCAAGTTCATAGGAACTCAGGCCAATCTACCAATCTCTAGGCCTAGGTGGCCAGAGGAAAATCAATTGCGCGGAGAGGAAAATCAATTGCGCGGACGAGCGGCTGACGAAGACCAACAGGTAGAGAAGTCGAGGAGATCAGCCGATTAGGAGATCGATTGGCCTATTGATTGCTTCACGGGCGCTGCGTCGTGCGGTTTCCTCGGACTGGGGCGGCTGGGCTGGGCCTTCGTTTCTTGCAATTCGTTTTTCAGGCAGCTCTGTAGTGTGTAGAGTATAGAGGAGGCTGTAGTCATGGGCCCCTCAGGAGGCATGGGCCCTAGGCCGTCACACAGGGCTGCGGGGGTTCAGAGCCGGGCCTGAGCTCTACGACACTTATGTTATTTTACTATCTATAATGTACCAGATTCCAAGGGGGAGCCATAGGAGATGGAAGACGTGCCCATGCTGGCCGCGGCAGCATCGGACGCGCCAAAGTTGGGCAGCGGAAAGTCCCCGAGGGAGACGCTGAGGCGCCGGCTGCTCGGACACGCGCACCCGGCCGGAGGCAGCAGCAAATCGCGCCTTCGTTTTCCTCCAGGCAGGCCGCCGGAGGACAACGATCTAAGGCGCACTTACGTGAGCGTTGTAGGCTTGCGTTGAAGAGCGACGAGTACCATAGCCGGCGTCATCCTTCCCAAGGGTGAGAAAGTTTTTTTTCTAATCTACATGTTCTCTCTTTGCATCTAGGCATGGTGGCACGGCGTCGACCAAGGTCGTGGCCGTGGGGCAGGAGCGTGCCCACGCACGGTCCGTCTGCGCATCGTCTCTTCGTCTCGAAGCGCCATCCATGTGGTCCGAGGCTCGCCACCGCTAGGTGCTCGGCCACCTACAGCCGCACTACGATGGAGGCGCTGTCGACGGATCGGAGCTCGCCGATGTGAGCTCATGACCACACTTGTCGCCTGGACACCAAAGCGGCAACACCGCTGGATCGTTAAGCTCACCGACGGAGAAGACGCATGTGGTCTAGTCCTCGCCGATGCGAGGCTCATGGCCAAACGGGGCTGCACCGTTGACGGAGGCGCCTTCAACAGACTGCAGCTTGTCAATCCCTATATTACGGCCACCGGCACGGTTGCCGTCCTTATCTTCATCGACTACCAACTTCCATGTCGCATGGCTCGCAGATGAGTGATCACGGTGGGTGGCAAGCCGACCATGTCTCATGGAGTTGCGGGTCGCCAACACGCCTTCTCATCACCGGCTGCTCCCAACCAGCCCATCTCGAGTGGCGAGGAGTGCACACCAGGGCGTCTCCATGGACCGGCTAGCTAGCAGGCTAGTGGGTTACCGCTGTCGCGGTGCACCGTGGCGATACTCTTCGCGCCGAGCGGTTGGCGCGACACAAGCGAGGACAAGTGACACTGTGGTAGCTGCGCTGCCGTTGGCTGCGTCGTCGACGGTGCGCAATGCACAGCTCTCTCTACTAGTCTCGACTCCCTTTACTTCGGGAGGGACGTATCTGGCACTTCCGGCAACTCAGCGGCTAGGCTTTCGACCGCTGGAATGGCTGTCCGCAAGCGGCGCTAAGCTCGTTGTTTCATTGGTGACGGCAAGGACCGACAGATGAAGCCGGACGGGAGGAGACCAGGGTGCCTCGCATGGCGCCGTGGGCTGGCGCACTATGGGGAAAAATGTCGCTGCCGTCACGCCTCTCCTTTGCCGTGTGCCAAAAGGCCAGGAACACGGTAAAAAGTATATCTTTGCCGTGTGTAAACCAAGAATATCATGACAAAGGATAGGTGCATGGCAAACTGCAGAAAAAGAACACGACAAAGAAATAAACACGACAATGGACTCACAAGAACACACGGCAAAGAAAAGAATCACGGCAAAGTCATTGAAGAAACACGGCAAAGATATACTCACGGCAAAGAAGTGGGCCCCGTGGTCACGCATGGTCACCCGCCGGCAGGGGCTGACGGCGGAATCTTTGCCGTGTGCCCTCGACGCCAGATACACGGCAAAGATAATCTTTGCCGTGTATTTTCTTCTGTATACACGGCAAATAATTTTTTCACGTTTTTCTTTTCTTTAGTTAGCAAGGCTTTTATTACATATATGTTCATAGGTAATTGTGGTCTTGATCACTATATACATGCACCCCCCTGATTCCGACGTTCTCGTGGACTTCCTCCGGCGAAACCCTGATGATCTGCGGGCCTCGGATCGTCTACCCCCCTAGACATTCTTCTGATGGGGGTAGCCCGGCGTAGCTCTCTCTTGTTTTGTGTTTGATTATGTCATGGGATGATGTGAAACCATGTTGGTTCACAAGTTGGGGCACTATACGGCCCGGTTTCACCGTAACGGGGAGATTCCCCTTTATACAGGTCCAGAACCTTCGCTTCTAGGTTAGAGCGCATGCATGCGAGGAGGGACACATGAAAGCACATATACCAACCTTGCACCACACTCACACGCATATGCTAGGGACAAATGCAAGTTTTCATCTGATTCCGACGTTCTCGTGGTCTTCCTCCGGCGAAACCCTGATCTGCAGGCCTCGGATCGTCTACCCCCCTAGACATTCTTCTGACAGGGGTAGCCCGGCGTAGCTCTCTCTTGTTTTGTGTTTGACTAGGTCATAGGATGATGTAAAACCATGTTGGTTCACAAGTTGGGTCACTATCCTACCCGGTTTCACCTGAACGGGAAGATTCCCCCTTATACAGGTCTAGAACCTTTCGCTTCTAGGTTAGAGCGTATGCATGCGAGGGGGACACATGCAATCACCTATACCAACCTTGCACCACACTCACACACATATGCTAGGGACAAATGCAAGTTTTCAGTGATTCCGACGTTCTCGTGGTCTTCCTCCGGCGAAACCCTAATCTATGGGGCTCAGATCGTTTACCCCCCTAGACATTCTTCTGAAAGGGGTAGCCCGGCATAGCTCTCTCTTGTTTTGTGTTTGATTATGTCATGGGATGATGTGAAACCATGTTGATTCAGAAGTTGGGGCACTATACTACCCGGTTTCACCGTAACGGGGAGATTCCCCCTTATACAGGTCCAGAACCTTCGCTTCTAGGGTAGAGCGCATGCATGCGAACGGGGACACATGCAAGCACCCGCAGACTAGTAGTTAATTTTTGTATGTTCCAACATAGCACCACACTTTTCATGCATGTTCTAGGGCACATGCATGCATGTCCTTGAGGTACTCAAAATTGAGAACAATCTATAAAGGATGTCAAAAAACAAATTTCAGACTTTGTCGTGAAATCCTCTCATCTTGGTCTTTTTATTGACCCAAAGAGTGACCTTGAAAGATTCAAAAGTAGTCCAACATCTTGCTTAGTTTTGTTGGTCATCTCTACCGTGAGGGGAAATTCTACTCTTGACGATTGGTTGAGGATTGTTTCTCAAAGTTTGTGACTAGGCACCCACCTAATGGAAATGAAGTTCAGCATCCTCCAGATGCTTATGGTCTAGTGCAAAGTTCATATTTCCATGGTCTCAATCCTTATGAAGAGCTGGTACATGCTATATCTATAAGAGAAACTATCGTCCGCTCCTCAAGAGGGTTGACAGAACCAGTGGCGGGAGTTTCCACGTATATATCCAGGATTTTACTAAGTATTAACGCATGTCTACAAAGGGGGTCACACTTGGGACTTACACATGGGACCTACCGACCTTGCACCACACTCACACACATATGCTAGGGACACATGCAAGTTTTCAGATGATTCCGACGTTCTCGTACTCTTCTCCTCCGGCAAAACCCTGATCTGCGGGCCTTGGATCGTCTACCCCCTAGACATTCTTCTGATGGGGGTAGGCCAACATAGCTATCTCTTTTTTTGTGTTTGATTATGTCATGGGATGATGTGAAACCATGTTGGTTCACAAGTTGGGGCACTATACGGTCAGATTTCACCGTAACAGGGAGATGCCCCCTTACACAGGTCCAGAACCTTCGCATCTAGGTTAGAGAGCATGCATGCGAGGGGGACACATTGAAACACATATACCAACCTGGCACCACACTCACACACATATTCTAGGGACACATGCAAGTTTTGATCTGATTCCGACGTTCTCGTGGTCTTCCTCCGGCGAAACCCTGATCTGCGGGCCTCGGATCGTCTACCCCCTAGACATTCTTCTGACAGGGGTAGCCCGGCGTAGCTCTCTCTTGTTTTGTATTTGACTAGGTCATAGCATGATGTAAAACCATGTTGGTTCACAAGTTGGGGCACTATCCTACCCGGTTTCACCAGAACGGGGAGATTCCCCTTATACATGTCCAGATCCTTTCGCTTCTAGGTTAGAGCGCATGCATGCGAGTGGGGACACATGCAATCACCTATACCAACGTTGCACCACACTCACACACATATGCTAGGGACACATGCAAGTTTTCAGATGATTCCGACGTTCTCGTGGTCTTCCTCCGGCGAAACCCTAATCTGCAGGGCTCGGATCATCTACCCCCTAGACATTCTTCTGACATGGGTAGCCCGGCGTAGCTCTCTCTTGTTTTGTGTTTGACTAGCTCATAGCATGATGTAAAACCATGTTGGTTCACAAGTTGGGGCACTATCCTACCCGGTTTCACCGGAACAGGGAGATTCCCCCTTATACAGGTCCAGATCCTTTCGCTTCT
Organism: Avena atlantica; assembly: GCA_910589765.1. Taxonomy (NCBI): domain Eukaryota; kingdom Viridiplantae; phylum Streptophyta; class Magnoliopsida; order Poales; family Poaceae; genus Avena; species Avena atlantica. The sequence goes on along the minus strand of OU342738.1, from coordinate 194,789,637 downwards.
AGGTTAGAGCGCATGCATGCGAGTGGGGACACGTGCAATCACCTATACCAACCTTGCACCACACTCACACATATGCTAGGGACACATGCAAGTTTTCAGATAATTCTGACGTTCTCGTGGACTTCCTCCAGCGAAACCCTGATGATCTACGGGACTCGGATCGGCTACCCCCTAGACATTCTTGTGATGGGGGTATCCCGGCGTAGCTCTCTCTTGTTTTGTGTTTTGATTATGTCATGGGATGATGTGAAACCATGTTGGTTCACAAGTTGGGGCACTATACGGCCCGGTTTCGCCGAACGGGGAGATTCCCCTTTATACAGGTCCAGAACCTTCGTTTCTAGGTTAGAGCGCATGCATGCGAGGAGGGACACATGCAAGCACATATACCAACCTTGCACCACACTCACACGCATATGCTAGGGACACATGCAAGTTTTCATCTGATTCTGACGTTCTCGTGGTCTTCCTCCGGCGAAACCCTGATCTACGAGGCTCGGATCGTCTACCCCCCTAGACATTCTTCTGACAGGGGTAGCCCGGCGTAGCTCTCTCTTGTTTTTGTGTTTGACTAGGTCATAGGATGATGTAAAACCATGTTGGTTCACAAGTTGGGGCACTATCCTACCCGGTTTCACCTGAACGGGGAGATTCCCCCTTGTACAGGTCCAAAACCTTTCGCTTCTAGGTTAGAGCGCATGCATGCGACGGGGACACATGCAATCACCTATACCAACCTTGCACCACACACACACATATGCTAGGGACAAATTCAAGTTTTCAGATGATTCCGACGTTCTCGTGGTCTTCCTCCGGCAAAACCCTAATCTACGGGGCACGGATCGTTTAGCCCCCTAGACATTCTTCTGACAGGGGTAGCCCGGCATAGCTCTCTCTTGTTTTGTGTTTGATTATGTCATGGGATGATGTGAAACCATGTTGGTTCAGAAGTTGGGGCACTATACGGCCCGGTTTCACCGTAACGGGAGATTCCCCCTATACAGGTTTGGAACCTTCGCTTCTAGGTTAGAGCGGATGCATGCGAAGGGGGACACATGCAAGCACCCGCAGACTAGTAGTTAATTTTGTATGTTCCAACATAGCACCACACTTTTCATGCATGTGCTAGGGCACATGCATGCATGTCCTTGAGGTACTCAAAATTGAGAACAATCTATAAAGGATGTCAAACAACAAATTTCAGACTTTGTCGTGAAATCGTCTCATCTTGGTCTTTTGATTGACCCAAAGAGTGACCTTGAAAGATTCAAAAGTAGTCCAACAACTTGCTTGGTTTTGTTGGTCATCTCTACCGTGAGGGGAAATTCTACTCTTGACGATTGGTTGAGGATTGTTTCTCAAAGTTTGTGACTAGGCACCCACCTAATGGAAATGAAGTTCAGCATCCTCCAGATGCTTATGGTCTAGTGCAAAGTTCATATTTCCATGGTCTCAATCCTTATGAAGAGCTGGTACATGCTATATCTATAAGAGAAACTATCGTCCGCTCCTCAAGAGGGTTGACAGAACCAGTGGCGGGAGTTTCCACGTATATATCCAGGATTTTACTAAGTATTAACGCATGTCTACAAAGGGGGTCACACTTGGGACTTACACATGGGACCTACCGACCTTGCAGCACACTCACACACATATGCTAGGGACACATGCAAGTTTTCAGATGATTCCGACGTTCTCGTACTCTTCCTCCGGCAAAACCCTGATCTGCGGGCCTTGGATCGTCTACCACCTAGACATTCTTCTGACAGGGGTAGCCCGGCATAGTTCTCTCTTGTTTTGTGTTTGATTATGTCATGGGATGATGTGAAACCATGTTGGTTCACAAGTTGGGGCACTATACGGTCCAGTTTCACCGTAACAGGGAGATTCCCCCTTACACAGGTCCAGAACCTTCGCTTCTAGGTTAGAGCGCATGCATGCGAGGGGGACACATTCAAACACATATACCAACCTGGCACCACACTCACACACATATGCTAGGGACACATGCAAGTTTTGATCTGATTCCGACGTTCTCGTGGTCTTCCTCCGGCGAAACCCTGATCTGCGGGCCTCGGATCGTCTACCCCCTAGACATTCTTCTGACAGGGGTGGCCCGGCGTAGCTCTCTCTTGTTTTGTGTTTGACTAGGTCATAGCATGATGTAAAACCATGTTGGTTCACAAGTTGGGGCACTATCCTACCCGGTTTCACCGGAACAGGGAGATTCCCCTTATACAGGTCCAGATCCTTTCGCTTCTAGGTTAGAGCGCATGCATGCGAGTGGGGACACATGCAATCACCTATACCAACGTTGCACCACACTCACACACATATGCTAGGGACACATGCAAGTTTTCAGATGATTCCGACGTTCTCGTGGTCTTCCTCCGGCAAAACCCTAATCTGCGGGGCTCGGATCGTCTACCCCCCTAGACATTCTTCTGACATGGGTAGCCCGGCATAGCTCTCTCTCTCTTGTTTTGTGTTTTACTAGGTCATAGCATGATGTAAAACCATGTTGGTTCACAAGTTGGGGCACTATCCTACCCGGTTTCACCGGAACAGGGAGATTCCCCCTTATACAGGTCCAGATCCTTTCGCTTCTAGGTTAGAGAGCATGCATGCGAGTGGGGACACATGCAATCACCTATACCAACCTTGCACCACACTCACACACATATGCTAGGGACACATGCAAGATTTCAGATGATTCTGACGTTCTCGTGGACTTCCTCCGGCGAAACCCTGATGATCTACGGGACTCGGATCGGCTACCCCCTAGACATTCTTCTGATGGGGGTATCCCGGCGTAGCTCTCTCTTGTTTTGTGTTTGATTATGTCATGGGATGATGTGAAACCATGTGGTTCACAAGTTGGGGCACTATACGGCCGGTTTCGCCGTAACGGGGAGATTCCCCTTTATACAGGTCCAGAACCTTCGTTTCTAGGTTAGAGCGCATGCATGCGAGGAGGGACACATGCAAGCACATATACCAACCTTGCACCACACTCACACGCATATGCTAGGGACACATGCAAGTTTTCATCTGATTCTGACGTCTCGTGGTCTTCCTCCGGCGAAACCCTGATCTACGAGCCTCGGATCGTCTACCCCCCTAGACATTCTTCTGACAGGGGTAGCCCAGCGTAGCTCTCTCTTGTTTTGTGTTTGACTAGGTCATAGGATGATGTAAAATCATGTTGGTTCACAAGTTGGGGTACTATCCTACCCGGTTTCACCTGAACGGGGAGATTCCCCCTTATACAGGTCCAAAACCTTTCGCTTCTAGGTTAGAGCGCATGCATGCGACGGGACACATGCAATCACCTATACCAACCTTGCACCACACACACACATATGCTAGGGACAAAAGCAAGTTTTCAGATGATTCCGACGTTCTCGTGGTCTTCCTTCGGCAAAACCCTAATCTGCGGGGCTCAGATCGTTTAGCCCCTAGACATTCTTCTGACAGGGTAGCCCGGCATAGCTCTCTCTTGTTTTGTGTTTGATTATGTCATGGGATGATGTGAAACCATGTTGGTTCACTAGTTGGGGCACTATACTACCCGGTTTCACCGTAACGGGGAGATTCCCCCTTATACAGGTCTGGAACCTTCGCTTCTAGGTTAGAGCGCTTCTAGGTCTTCCTCCGGCGAAACCCTGATCTGCAGGCCTCGGATCGTCTACCCCCCTAGACATTCTTCTGACAGGGGTAGCCCGGCGTAGCTCTCTCTTGTTGTGTTTTGACTAGGTCATAGGATGATGTAAAACCATGTTGGTTCACAAGTTGGGGCACTATCCTACCCGGTTTCACCGGAACGGGGAAATTCCCCCTTATACAGGTCCAGATCCTTCCGCTTATAGGTTAGAGCGCATGCATGCGAGTGGGGACACATGCAATCACCTATACCAACCTTGCACCACACTCACACACATATGCTAGGGACACATGCAAGTTTTCAGATGATTCCGACGTTCTCGTGGTCTTCCTCCGGCGAAACCCTGATCTGTGGGCCTTGGATCGTCTACCCCCCTAGACATTCTTCTGATGGGGGTAGCCCGGCATAGCTCTCTCTTGTTTTGTGTTTGATTATGTCATGGGATGATTTGAAACCATGTTGGTTCACAAGTTGGGGCACTATACGGTCCGGTTTCACCGTAATGGGGAGATTCCCCCTTACACAGGTCCAGAACCTTCGCTTCTAGGTTAGAGCGTATGCATGCGAGGGGGACACATGCAAACACATATACCAACGTGGCACCACACTCACACACATATGCTAGGGACACATGCTAGTTTTCATCTGATTCCGACGTTCTCGTGGTCTTCCTCCGGCGAAACCCTGATCTGCGGGCCCCGGATCGTGTACCCCCTAGACATTCTTCTGACAGGGGTAGCCCGGCGTAGCTCTCTCTTGTTTTGTGTTTGACTAGGTCATAGGATGATGTAAAACCATGTTGGTTCACAAGTTGGGGCACTATCCTACCCGGTTTCACCGTAACGGGGAAATTCCCCCTTATACAGGTCCAGAACATTCGCTTCTAGGTTAGAGCGCATGCATGCGAGGGGACACATGCAAGCACATATACCTACCTGGCACCACACTCACACACATATGCTAGGGACACATGCAAGTTTTCATCTGATTCCGACGTTCTCGTGGTCTTCCTCCGGCGAAACCCTGATCTGCAGGCCTCGGATCGTCTACCCCCCTAGACATTCTTCTGACAGGGGTAGCCCGGCGTAGCTCTCTCTTGTTTTGTGTTTGACTAGGTCATAGGATGATGTAAAACCATGTTGGTTCACAAGTTGGGGCACTATCCTACCCGGTTTCACCGGAACGGGGAAATTCCCCCTTATACAGGTCCAGATCCTTTCGCTTCTAGGTTAGAGCGCATGCAAGCCGGACGGGAGGAGACCAGGGTGCCTCCCATGGCGCCGTGGGCTTGCGCACTATGGGGAAAAATGTCGCTGCCATCACCCCTCTCCTTTGCCGTGTGCCAAAAGGCCAGGAACACGGTAAAAAGTATATCTTTGTCGTGTGTAAACGAAGAATATCATGGCAAAGGACAGGTGCATGGCAAACTGCAGAAAAAGAACACGACAAAGAAATAAACACGACAATGGACTCACGAGAACACACGGCAAAGAAAAGAATCACGGAAAAGTCATTGAAGAAACACGGCAAAGATATACTCACGGCAAAGAAGTGGGCCCCGTGGTCACGCAGGGTCACCCGCCGGCAGGGGCTGACGGCGGAATCTTTGCCGTGTGCCCTCGCCGTCAGATACACGGCAAAGATAATCTTTGCCGTGTATTTTCTTCTGTATACACGGCAAATAATTTTTTTCACCTTTTTCTTTTCTTTAGTTAGCAAGGCTTTTATTACATATATGTTCATAGGTAATTGTGGTCTTGATCACTATATACATGCACCCCCTGATTCCGACGTTCTCGTGGACTTCCTCCGGCGAAACCCTGATGATCTGCGGGCCTCGGATCGTCTACCCCCCTAGACATTCTTCTGATGGGGGTAGCCCGACGTAGCTCTCTCTTGTTTTGTGTTTGATTATGTCATGGGATGATGTGAAACCATGTTGGTTCACAAGTTGGGGCACTATACGGCCCGGTTTCACCGTAACGGGGAGATTCCCCTTTATACAGGTCCAGAACCTTCGCTTCTAGGTTAGAGCGCATGCATGCGAGGAGGGACACATGCAAGCACATATACCAACCTTGCACCACACTCACACGCATATGCTAGGGACACATGCAAGTTTTCATCTGATTCCGACGTTCTCGTGGTCTTCCTCCAGCGAAACCCTGATCTGTAGGCCTCGGATCGTCTACCCTCCTAGACATTCTTCTGACAGGGGTAGCCCGGCGTAGCTCTCTCTTGTTTTGTGTTTGACTAGGTCATAGGATGATGTAAAACCATGTTGGTTCACAAGTTGGGGCACTATCCTACCCGGTTTCACCTGAACGGGGAGATTCCCCCTTATACAGGTCTAGAACCTTTCGCTTCTAGGTTAGAGCGTATGCATGCGAGGGGGACACATGCAATCACCTATACCAACCTTGCACCACACTCACACACATATGCTAGGGACAAATGCAAGTTTTCAGTGATTCCGACGTTCTCGTGGTCTTCCTCCGGCGAAACCCTAATCTATGGGGCTCAGATCGTTTACCCCCCTAGACATTCTTCTGACAGGGGTAGCCCGGCATAGCTCTCTCTTGTTTTGTGTTTGATTATGTCATGGGATGATGTGAAACCATGTTGATTCAGAAGTTGGGGCACTATACTACCCGGTTTCACCGTAACGGGGAGATTCCCCCTTATACAGGTCCAGAACCTTCGCTTCTAGGGTAGAGCGCATGCATGCGAACGGGGACACATGCAAGCACCCGCAGACTAGTAGTTAATTTTTGTATGTTCCAACATAGCACCACACTTTTCATGCATGTTCTAGGGCACATGCATGCATGTCCTTGAGGTACTCAAAATTGAGAACAATCTATAAAGGATGTCAAAAAACAAATTTCAGACTTTGTCGTGAAATCCTCTCATCTTGGTCTTTTTATTGACCCAAAGAGTGACCTTGAAAGATTCAAAAGTAGTCCAACATCTTGCTTAGTTTTGTTGGTCATCTCTACCGTGAGGGGAAATTCTACTCTTGACGATTGGTTGAGGATTGTTTCTCAAAGTTTGTGACTAGGCACCCACCTAATGGAAATGAAGTTCAGCATCCTCCAGATGCTTATGGTCTAGTGCAAAGTTCATATTTCCATGGTCTCAATCCTTATGAAGAGCTGGTACATGCTATATCTATAAGAGAAACTATCGTCCGCTCCTCAAGAGGGTTGACAGAACCAGTGGCGGGAGTTTCCACGTATATATCCAGGATTTTACTAAGTATTAACGCATGTCTACAAAGGGGGTCACACTTGGGACTTACACATGGGACCTACCGACCTTGCACCACACTCACACACATATGCTAGGGACACATGCAAGTTTTCAGATGATTCCGACGTTCTCGTACTCTTCCTCCGGCAAAACCCTGATCTGCGGGCCTTGGATCGTCTACCCCCTAGACATTCTTCTGATGGGGGTAGGCCAACATAGCTATCTCTTTTTTTGTGTTTGATTATGTCATGGGATGATGTGAAACCATGTTGGTTCACAAGTTGGGGCACTATACGGTCAGATTTCACCGTAACAGGGAGATGCCCCCTTACACAGGTCCAGAACCTTCGCATCTAGGTTAGAGAGCATGCATGCGAGGGGGACACATTGAAACACATATACCAACCTGGCACCACACTCACACACATATTCTAGGGACACATGCAAGTTTTGATCTGATTCCGACGTTCTCGTGGTCTTCCTCCGGCGAAACCCTGATCTGCGGGCCTCGGATCGTCTACCCCCTAGACATTCTTCTGACAGGGGTAGCCCGGGTAGCTCTCTCTTGTTTTGTGTTTGACTAGGTCATAGCATGATGTAAAACCATGTTGGTTCACAAGTTGGGGCACTATCCTACCCGGTTTCACCAGAACGGGGAGATTCCCCTTATACAGGTCCAGATCCTTTCGCTTCTAGGTTAGAGCGCATGCATGCGAGTGGGGACACATGCAATCACCTATACCAACGTTGCACCACACTCACACACATATGCTAGGGACACATGCAAGTTTTCAGATGATTCCGACGTTCTCGTGGTCTTCCTCCGGCGAAACCCTAATCTGCAGGGCTCGGATCATCTACCCCCCTAGACATTCTTCTGACATGGGTAGCCCGGCGTAGCTCTCTCTTGTTTTGTGTTTGACTAGCTCATAGCATGATGTAAAACCATGTTGGTTCACAAGTTGGGGCACTATCCTACCCGGTTTCACCGGAACAGGGAGATTCCCCCTTATACAGGTCCAGATCCTTTCGCTTCTAGGTTAGAGCGCATGCATGCGAGTGGGGACACGTGCAATCACCTATACCAACCTTGCACCACACTCACACACATATGCTAGGGACACATGCAAGTTTTCAGATAATTCTTACGTTCTCGTGGACTTCCTCCAGCGAAACCCTGATGATCTACGGGACTCGGATCGGCTACCCCCTAGACATTCTTGTGATGGGGGTATCCCGGCGTAGCTCTCTCTTGTTTTGTGTTTGATTATGTCATGGGATGATGTGAAACCATGTTGGTTCACAAGTTGGGGCACTATACGGCCCGGTTTCGCCGAACGGGGAGATTCCCCTTTATACAGGTCCAGAACCTTCGTTTCTAGGTTAGAGCGCATGCATGCGAGGAGGGACACATGCAAGCACATATACCAACCTTGCACCACACTCACACGCATATGCTAGGGACACATGCAAGTTTTCATCTGATTCTGACGTTCTCGTGGTCTTCCTCCGGCGAAACCCTGATCTACGAGGCTCGGATCGTCTACCCCCCTAGACATTCTTCTGACAGGGGTAGCCCGGCGTAGCTCTCTCTTGTTTTGTGTTTGACTAGGTCATAGGATGATGTAAAACCATGTTGGTTCACAAGTTGGGGCACTATCCTACCCGGTTTCACCTGAACGGGGAGATTCCCCCTTGTACAGGTCCAAAACCTTTCGCTTCTAGGTTAGAGCGCATGCACGCGACGGGGACACATGCAATCACCTATACCAACCTTGCACCACACACACACATATGCTAGGGACAAATTCAAGTTTTCAGATGATTCCGACGTTCTCGTGGTCTTCCTCCGGCAAAACCCTAATCTACGGGGCACGGATCGTTTAGCCCCCTAGACATTCTTCTGACAGGGGTAGCCCGGCATAGCTCTCTCTTGTTTTGTGTTTGATTATGTCATGGGATGATGTGAAACCATGTTGGTTCAGAAGTTGGGGCACTATACGGCCCGATTTCACCGTAACGGGGAGATTCCCCCTTATACAGGTTTGGAACCTTCGCTTCTAGGTTAGAGCGCATGCATGCGAAGGGGGACACATGCAAGCACCCGCAGACTAGTAGTTAAATTTTGTATGTTCCAACATAGCACCACACTTTTCATGCATGTGCTAGGGCACATGCATGCATGTCCTTGAGGTACTCAAAATTGAGAACAATCTATAAAGGATGTCAAACAACAAATTTCAGACTTTGTCGTGAAATCGTCTCATCTTGGTCTTTTGATTGACCCAAAGAGTGACCTTGAAAGATTCAAAAGTAGTCCAACAACTTGCTTGGTTTTGTTGGTCATCTCTACCGTGAGGGGAAATTCTACTCTTGACGATTGGTTGAGGATTGTTTCTCAAAGTTTGTGACTAGGCACCCACCTAATGGAAATGAAGTTCAGCATCCTCCAGATGCTTATGGTCTAGTGCAAAGTTCATATTTCCATGGTCTCAATCCTTATGAAGAGCTGGTACATGCTATATCTATAAGAGAAACTATCGTCCGCTCCTCAAGAGGGTTGACAGAACCAGTGGCGGGAGTTTCCACGTATATATCCAGGATTTTACTAAGTATTAACGCATGTCTACAAGGGGGTCACACTTGGGACTTACACATGGGACCTACCGACCTTGCACCACACTCACACACATATGCTAGGGACACATGCAAGTTTTCAGATGATTCCGACGTTCTCGTACTCTTCCTCCGGCAAAACCCTGATCTGCGGGCCTTGGATCGTCTACCACCTAGACATTCTTCTGACAGGGGTAGCCCGGCATAGTTCTCTCTTGTTTTGTGTTTGATTATGTCATGGGATGATGTGAAACCATGTTGGTTCACAAGTTGGGGCACTATACGGTCCAGTTTCACCGTAACAGGGAGATTCCCCCTTACACAGGTCCAGAACCTTCGCTTCTAGGTTAGAGCGCATGCATGCGAGGGGGACACATTCAAACACATATACCAACCTGGCACCACACTCACACACATATGCTAGGGACACATGCAAGTTTTGATCTGATTCCGACGTTCTCGTGGTCTTCCTCCGGCGAAACCCTGATCTGCGGGCCTCGGATCGTCTACCCCCTAGACATTCTTCTGACAGGGGTGGCCCGGCGTAGCTCTCTCTTGTTTTGTGTTTGACTAGGTCATAGCATGATATAAAACCATGTTGGTTCACAAGTTGGGGCACTATCCTACCCGGTTTCACCGGAACAGGGAGATTCCCCTTATACAGGTCCAGATCCTTTCGCTTCTAGGTTAGAGCGCATGCATGCGAGTGGGGACACATGCAATCACCTATACCAACGTTGCACCACACTCACACACATATGCTAGGGACACATGCAAGTTTTCAGATGATTCCGACGTTCTCGTGGTCTTCCTCCGGCAAAACCCTAATCTGCGGGGCTCGGATCGTCTACCCCCCTAGACATTCTTCTGACATGGGTAGCCCGGCATAGCTCTCTCTTGTTTTGTGTTTTACTAGGTCATAGCATGATGTAAAACCATGTTGGTTCACAAGTTGGGGCACTATCCTACCCGGTTTCACCGGAACAGGGAGATTCCCCCTTATACAGGTCCAGATCCTTTCGCTTCTAGGTTAGAGAGCATGCATGCGAGTGGGGACACATGCAATCACCTATACCAACCTTGCACCACACTCACACACATATGCTAGGGACACATGCAAGATTTCAGATGATTCTGACGTTCTCGTGGACTTCCTCCGGCGAAACCCTGATGATCTACGGGACTCGGATCGGCTACCCCCTAGACATTCTTCTGATGGGGGTATCCCGGCGTAGCTCTCTCTTGTTTTGTGTTTGATTATGTCATGGGATGATGTGAAACCATGTTGGTTCACAAGTTGGGGCACTATACGGCCCGGTTTCGCCGTAACGGGGAGATTCCCCTTTATACAGGTCCAGAACCTTCGTTTCTAGGTTAGAGCGCATGCATGCGAGGAGGGACACATGCAAGCACATATACCAACCTTGCACCACACTCACACGCATATGCTAGGGACACATGCAAGTTTTCATCTGATTCTGACGTTCTCGTGGTCTTCCTCCGGCGAAACCCTGATCTACGAGCCTCGGATCGTCTACCCCCCTAGACATTCTTCTGACAGGGGTAGCCCAGCGTAGCTCTCTCTTGTTTTGTGTTTGACTAGGTCATAGGATGATGTAAAATCATGTTGGTTCACAAGTTGGGGTACTATCCTACCCGGTTTCACCTGAACGGGGAGATTCCCCCTTATACAGGTCCAAAACCTTTCGCTTCTAGGTTAGAGCGCATGCATGCGACGGGGACACATGCAATCACCTATACCAACCTTGCACCACACACACACATATGCTAGGGACAAATGCAAGTTTTCAGATGATTCCGACGTTCTCGTGGTCTTCCTTCGGCAAAACCCTAATCTGCGGGGCTCAGATCGTTTAGCCCCCTAGACATTCTTCTGACAGGGTAGCCCGGCATAGCTCTCTCTTGTTTTGTGTTTGATTATGTCATGGGATGATGTGAAACCATGTTGGTTCACTAGTTGGGGCACTATACTACCCGGTTTCACCGTAACGGGGAGATTCCCCCTTATACAGGTCTGGAACCTTCGCTTCTAGGTTAGAGCGCTTCTAGGTCTTCCTCCGGCGAAACCCTGATCTGCAGGCCTCGGATCGTCTACCCCCCTAGACATTCTTCTGACAGGGGTAGCCCGGCGTAGCTCTCTCTTGTTTTGTGTTTGACTAGGTCATAGGATGATGTAAAACCATGTTGGTTCACAAGTTGGGGCACTATCCTACCCGGTTTCACCGGAACGGGGAAATTCCCCCTTATACAGGTCCAGATCCTTCCGCTTATAGGTTCGAGCGCATGCATGCGAGTGGGGACACATGCAATCACCTATACCAACCTTGCACCACACTCACACACATATGCTAGGGACACATGCAAGTTTTCAGATGATTCCGACGTTCTCGTGGTCTTCCTCCGGCGAAACCCTGATCTGTGGGCCTTGGATCGTCTACCCCCCTAGACATTCTTCTGATGGGGGTAGCCCGGCATAGCTCTCTCTTGTTTTGTGTTTGATTATGTCATGGGATGATGTGAAACCATGTTGGTTCACAAGTTGGGGCACTATACGGTCCGGTTTCACCGTAATGGGGAGATTCCCCCTTACACAGGTCCAGAACCTTCGCTTCTAGGTTAGAGCGTATGCATGCGAGGGGGACACATGCAAACACATATACCAACGTGGCACCACACTCACACACATATGCTAGGGACACATGCTAGTTTTCATCTGATTCCGACGTTCTCGTGGTCTTCCTCCGGCGAAACCCTGATCTGCGGGCCCCGGATCGTGTACCCCCTAGACATTCTTCTGACAGGGGTAGCCCGGCGTAGCTCTCTCTTGTTTTGTGTTTGACTAGGTCATAGGATGATGTAAAACCATGTTGGTTCACAAGTGGGGCACTATCCTACCCGGTTTCACCGTAACGGGGAAATTCCCCCTTATACAGGTCCAGAACATTCGCTTCTAGGTTAGAGCGCATGCATGCGAGGGGACACATGCAAGCACATATACCAACCTGGCACCACACTCACACACATATGCTAGGGACACATGCAAGTTTTCATCTGATTCCGACGTTCTCGTGGTCTTCCTCCGGCGAAACCCTGATCTGCAGGCCTCGGATCGTCTACCCCCCTAGACATTCTTCTGACAGGGGTAGCCCGGCGTAGCTCTCTCTTGTTTTGTGTTTGACTAGGTCATAGGATGATGTAAAACCATGTTGGTTCACAAGTTGGGGCACTATCCTACCCGGTTTCACCGGAACGGGGAAATTCCCCCTTATACAGGTCCAGATCCTTTCGCTTCTAGGTTAGAGCGCATGCAAGCCGGACGGGAGGAGACCAGGGTGCCTCCCATGGCGCCGTGGGCTTGCGCACTATGGGGAAAAATGTCGCTGCCATCACCCCTCTCCTTTGCCGTGTGCCAAAAGGCCAGGAACACGGTAAAAAGTATATCTTTGTCGTGTGTAAACCAAGAATATCATGGCAAAGGACAGGTGCATGGCAAACTGCAGAAAAATAACACGACAAAGAAATAAACATGACAATGGACTCACGAGAACACACGGCAAAGAAAAGAATCACGGAAAAGTCATTGAAGAAACACGGCAAAGATATACTCACGGCAAAGAAGTGGGCCCCGTGGTCACGCAGGGTCACCCGCCGGCAGGGGCTGACGGCGGAATCTTTGCCGTGTGCCCTCGCCGTCAGATACACGGCAAAGATAATCTTTGCCGTGTATTTTCTTCTGTATACACGGCAAATAATTTTTTTCACCTTTTTCTTTTCTTTAGTTAGCAAGGCTTTTATTACATATATGTTCATAGGTAATTGTGGTCTTGATCACTATATACATGCACCCCCTGATTCCGACGTTCTCGTGGACTTCCTCCGGCGAAACCCTGATGATCTGCGGGCCTCGGATCGTCTACCCCCCTAGACATTCTTCTGATGGGGGGTAGCCCGACGTAGCTCTCTCTTGTTTTGTGTTTTATTATGTCATGGGATGATGTGAAACCATGTTGGTTCACAAGATGGGGCACTATACGGCCCGGTTTCACCGTAACGGGGAGATTCCCCTTTATACAGGTCCAGAACCTTCGCTTCTAGGTTAGAGCGCATGCATGCGAGGAGGGACACATGCAAGCACATATACCAACCTTGCACCACACTCACACGCATATGCTAGGGACACATGCAAGTTTTCATCTGATTCCGACGTTCTCGTGGTCTTCCTCCGGCGAAACCCTGATCTGCAGGCCTCGGATCGTCTACCCTCCTAGACATTCTTCTGACAGGGGTAGCCCGGCGTAGCTCTCTCTTGTTTTGTGTTTGACTAGGTCATAGGATGATGTAAAACCATGTTGGTTCACAAGTTGGGGCACTATCCTACCCGGTTTCACCTGAACGGGGAGATTCCCCCTTATACAGGTCTAGAACCTTTCGCTTCTAGGTTAGAGCGTATGCATGCGAGGGGGACACATGCAATCACCTATACCAACCTTGCACCACACTCACACACATATGCTAGGGACAAATGCAAGTTTTCAGTGATTCCGACGTTCTCGTGGTCTTCCTCCAGCGAAACCCTAATCTGTGGGGCTCAGATCGTTTACCCCCTAGACATTCTTCTGACAGGGGTAGCCCGGCATAGCTCTCTCTTGTTTTGTGTTTGATTATGTCATGGGATGATGTGAAACCATGTTGATTCAGAAGTTGGGGCACTATACTACCCGGTTTCACCGTAACGGGGAGATTCCCCCTTATACAGGTCCAGAACCTTCGCTTCTAGGGTAGAGCGCATGCATGCGAACGGGGACACATGCAAGCACCCGCAGACTAGTAGTTAATTTTTGTATGTTACAACATAGCACCACACTTTTCATGCATGTTCTAGGGCACATGCATGCATGTCCTTGAGGTACTCAAAATTGAGAACAATCTATAAAGGATGTCAAAAAACAAATTTCAGACTTTGTCGTGAAATCCTCTCATCTTGGTCTTTTGATTGACCCAAAGAGTGACCTTGAAAGATTCAAAAGTAGTCCAACATCTTGCTTAGTTTTGTTGGTCATCTCTACCGTGAGGGGAAATTCTACTCTTGACGATTGGTTGAGGATTGTTTCTCAAAGTTTGTGACTAGGCACCCACCTAATGGAAATGAAGTTCAGCATCCTCCAGATGCTTATGGTCTAGTGCAAAGTTCATATTTCCATGGTCTCAATCCTTATGAAGAGCTGGTACATGCTATATCTATAAGAGAAACTATCGTCCGCTCCTCAAGTGGGTTGACAGAACCAGTGGCGGGAGTTTCCACGTATATATCCAGGATTTTACTAAGTACTAACGCATGTCTACAAAGGGGGTCACACTTGGGACTTACACATGGGACCTACCGACCTTGCACCACACTCACACACATATGCTAGGGACACATGCAAGTTTTCAGATGATTCCGACGTTCTCGTACTCTTCCTCCGGCAAAACCCTGATCTGCGGGCCTTGGATCGTCTACCCCCTAGACATTCTTCTGATGGGGGTAGCCCGACGTAGCTATCTCTTGTTTTGTTTTTGATTATGTCATGGGATGATGTGAAACCATGTTGGTTCACAAGTTGGGGCACTATACGGTCCGATTTCACCGTAACAGGGAGATTCCCCCTTACACAGGTCCAGAACCTTCGCTTCTAGGTTAGAGCGCATGCATGCGAGGGGGACACATTGAAACACATATACCAACCTGGCACCACACTCACACACATATGCTAGGGACACATGCAAGTTTTGATCTGATTCCGACGTTCTCGTGGTCTTCCTCCGGCGAAACCCTGATCTGCGGGCCTCGGATCGTCTACCCCCTAGACATTCTTCTGACAGGGGTAGCCCGGCGTAGCTCTCTCTTGTTTTGTGTTTGACTAGGTCATAGCATGATGTAAAACCATGTTGGTTCACAAGTTGGGGCACTATCCTACCCGGTTTCACCGGAACGGGGAGATTCCCCTTATACAGGTCCAGATCCTTTCGCTTCTAGGTTAGAGCGCATGCATGCGAGTGGGGACACATGCAATCACCTATACCAACGTTGCACCACACTCACACACATATGCTAGGGACACGTGCAAGTTTTCAGATGATTCCGACGTTCTCGTGGTCTTCCTCCGGCGAAACCCTAATCTGCGGGGCTCGGATCATCTACCCCCCTAGACATTCTTCTGACATGGGTAGCCCGGCGTAGCTCTCTCTTGTTTTGTGTTTGACTAGCTCATAGCATGATGTAAAACCATGTTGGTTCACAAGTTGGGGCACTATCCTACCCGGTTTCAGCTGAACAGGGAGATTCCCCCTTATAAAGGTCCAGATCCTTTCGCTTCTAGGTTAGAGCGCATGCATGCGAGTGGGGACACATGCAATCACCTATACCAACTGTAGCATCCCAGTTGTCTAACACCTGTAATGCTACTTGTTCTAGTAATAAAAGGGTCACTTCCTACATATAATTGTTGCATCATCATCATATCATGCTCATGTCATCATGCCACCTTGCATTTGAGCATCATATAAAACCCCTTCTTGTTTGGTTCTTATCTCATGTGCATTATTAATTGTAGTTGCCTCTTGATATTGTATTTGGATATTGATATATTGTTAAATGCCCAAGTTGATTTGGGGGCATATCTCTTATTAACTCCACCACCTTTTCTTTTCACCACCTTATAATTCCACCATCCAACTAAATATGAGCTTGGCATTTATGGGTTTACTTCTAGCTCATGTGGGTTGGGATGGATCCATTTCTTTTCCACATGTTCTCATCTTGGCATCATTTTGTTTTCACATTATTGATGCATGAGAGCCACATGGCCACCTTTGCATGCCTTGTGAGTGGGACCCTTTCTCCCTAGCTTCCACATGGGTGTTGTTGGGGTTATCATCATGTGGGGATAATTTTGTGGGCTTATTAAATATCTAGTGGCATATACACACTAGCAAGTCCCAAATATATTCCAATGTGATCATCTCCTCATACCCCACTTGGAATTCTTTCTATTTTTCTTTTGCTTGGGCCTTATTCCACACTTTGGAATGCATAAGAAAATGCCAGGTAATTAATCTTGTTTTGACAAAGATAAATATGGTATCAATTAACTATGCATGGACCATGCAATGTACCCTTAGCTTGACATTTGTTTTTATTTGGATTTTACAATGGATCATCTTCCTCTACCCCCCTTAGGCTTGGTCTTGTTTGATCATGCCTAAACCATCATCACCTTTTTCCCTCTTTTTCTAGTCTTGGTCTTGTTGGGGTTTGACTGGTGCATGGTTTGATATTGCCAAAATAAACCTAGCAACTATCTTCCCCCTCTCTAGCCAAACCCTAATCCACCCCTCTCTCTCTAATCCTCTATCCTAGTTCTCTCTAACACCTACCCCTTACCCCATGTCCCATCTTGGTTAAACCCTAAGTTGCACCTAATCTAACTAAACCCTAGCTAACATGTCCCTCCCTCTCTCACGTAAACTTGCCACACCCTAAGTGCCCCTCTCTCTCGGTCTCCCCTTCCCTCTAGCGTGCAGGCCCCACCCTCATCTACCCCTCCTCCTAACCCAAACCCTAACCGAGGCTATCCCCAACCCTAGCTCCATACCGCCCTTCTCTCTCTCCTTTCTCTCTCGCTGCAGCTTGGTCCCACCCCGAGCTTCCCTTACCCCAGACCCACCTGGAAGCCTCCCTCTCTCCCTCCCCTGCCCTGCCGTGGCCCTGCCGTGCACGTGAGGTGCAAAAGGTGGCCGGGCCGGTCTACCCCTCCCCCACGCAAGCCCCCACCCGCCCCTCTCGTTCTTATCCCCTCCCTCACACCGCTAGCCTTCCCCAGATCTCCCCTGATGCCCTGCCTCGCCTCCCCTCTTCTCCCTCTCTTCCACCGCCCCAGCTGCTGACGCCGGCCACACCATCGGCTCGCGCTCGAACACAGCATACCAGGAGGCGGGCGTGGTGCTGCGGGTGTCGAGGAAGCTCCGGAGGTCGTCTGCGTCGCCCCCGTACCCAGCAGCGAGGAGGAGACGCCCCAGCACCGCCGGGACCGACGCCGCCCGACGCAAACCCTAGCTGCTCTGGACTTCTGCCCCGTCGTCGATCTACTGCGCCCCGACCCGATCCGAGCCCACCATCGAGCCCGCGGTGAGCCTCTCCCCCTCCCTGACAAGGTCCTCCTCGCCGTCGCTTCCTGGCGCCGCCGTGCGATTCGTCGAGCGCTCTCGGTGCACGGCGTGGTCGACGACGTCGTCTCGTTCCCGCGCGCGTAGACCCTATCTAGCACGCGCCCTCCCTCCTGACAACCAACCCAGACCAGCCCAGTGGTTGCCGCCTCCGCGCGCGCGCCCCAGATCGCTGGTTCGAACCCCCCATCGCCGCGCCAGCCGCTGTTTTTTCCGTCAGTAGATTCAGAGAGAAGAGAAACAGTGCGTGTTGTCCACTTTGCGCATACCCCGCCCCTCTTTTGTTTTGCCAACCGCGGTCCAGCCCAGGCCCACTGGCAGCGTCGGTGGATGTTTTCTAAAAAGGCTCCCAGGTTTTCTGTGTATCAACCCGCAGTCCCCCTCGCTGCCAGCCACTGGCGTGTGGGGCCGCGAGTTCCTGGCCCCACCTGTAAGCGTCTGTGGTTAGATTAGACTAAGTATAAAATTTTTTCCTGAGTCTGTTTAAATTCAAATCTTTTCCTAATTATTTCAAATTCAAATATAAATCTGATTTTAAATAACTTTTCAATTATAAATCCAAATAATGCAAATGATATATGTTTTTGAATCAGAAAAATGTGAGGATTTCAAATATGCCATTCAAATTGCCTTTTGCACATTTTAAATTCCAAGATGAATCAAATTACAACAAATGCCACTGGAACTAAATAATTTAATAACTTTTGATTTATAATTCCAGATTTAACAAATGATATGTCTAAAATGATCAGCTCGACGAGACCTTTCTGTTTATGCTATCCATGATTTCAATTGCAGCATGCATCATATAAAAATATAGTGTACAACAACTATTATGGCAACAAATGTGATCCAAAACCCCATTAAAATCTTATTCTTGTATACCACACCTCACCCATGCCATGCTACTTATTGCCATGCAACTTGTGCATCATTCATCATGGCATGATTGTTTGCTTGTCGCATTTTGTTCCAATGCTTGTGCACTTTATTTATGTTGGCCCTTGCTTGTTTGGTTCTTCTTTCGAATAGACGCTGGGCAGGGGATATATCAAGAGAACCAGGAGCACTACCCAGATCCGTCTCTCGCTTCAACTGAGTTGCCAGGCAAGCACTACCACATGCTCGCATACATACAGTACCTATTGCCTCTATCTTATTCTTGCATCATTGAGTCGCGATTGCATTAAATTGAATCCCAAGTATTGCATAGCCTTTACTTTAAACCCCACCGAGCTTGTTCCTCCATCCCTGAGCCATTACTATAAGAGTTGTTTGAGCCATGCGAGTCGTAGAACAACATGTGTAGGGTTTGTGAGAGTCTGATGGATAACGAGGTACCTAAACAACTTAATCTGAGTAGTAATGGGATAACTATTGAAAGCGGCACCGGTGAGCAACATCTGCTATTTGGTTTTTCCTGCTCACTTGTGTCCCGTAAGACCCCGAGTACTTGATTCCTGTTCCGAGATTATTTCGCTCTATCCACATCCGGGAGGTATATGGGACCCTCCTGAGCCAGAGCTTGATTCATTCTTATTTCTTGGGGCCACAAACTAGTTTGAGGTTTTATTTACTATCCTGTACTTATGCCATGCTATTACTGTATTTACAATTGTGCGACAGATAGCACCTGTACTGTTTAGGATCGGGACACGATTCCGCGGTGTCGACAAGCCCAGTTTTGGGTTCCTAGTAGTTCACAGCCGTCTACCCAAACCTTGAGTCCGTCTCGGAGCTTGCTTACTTCGTTGCGGGTCTACTCAATGGGGTGGCCCCCTGAAATATTTCTGAATCCTGTGATTGCTTTGTCGTGAAGGCCTCGTTGGGTTTTGATTTGTTTTTTCCGAGGTTGATCGAGTGTGTGTTGCTATTGGTGCACCCCGTCCGGGTAAAACTTTCTGAAAGCCGTGTCCGCGGTTATGGACGACTTGGAGCACAGTTTCTCGACCATAGACAAGCATAACTAAAGTACCGCTTTTAATTTGACTAAGTAATTGACTAGTAAATAGTGCAACACTCATGGAATGGTTAATAAAATTGCCAATGGATGGGGGGTTGTTCGTCCGCTTCCTCGTCGGTAAGCGAGGAGGAGGATGGATCTGGTGATATTACTGTTATAACTGCTGTCTTTAATTCACGGACATCCGTCTATCTTTGGTTAGGCGGATGGTTAGCGTTTATCTGTAGAACTGCTAGGGTTTATCTTTCGCTGCAATTGCGTCACCCCAGGTTGTGTCCCCTTTAGAGGCATTAAGACTTGCTGAGTACCCTTAGGGTCTCACACGATAAATTATTGGTTCAGATGAACAGGTACCCTCGCAGGACGGATACTGGGTGGAAGAGGCTGATGATGTGGGCAACGATCGTTCGGTGTAGAGATTCCGGGCACGGGGATCCGTGAGATCTGTGGTTGGGATGTGCTTATTTCTATGGCATCTTATGCCGATTTGCTTCTTATCCGTACTCGGACTTTGTTTGCCGCTTCCGCATGATACTCTGATGTGTGCTGTATGAGGAAGTATCCTAAAATATTAGATCTATCTAGGTCATTTGAATCTTGCCGTATGGCGTTGCTATATTTCCTTTCTTTCTAGATGGTATGGCTCTGATGTACTCTTGTATGGTGGCTTGCATACATACCCACTTGTGTATGTAGTTGATCCCTTCGCCTGGCGATTACGCCGCCCATACAGGTGCCGATGAGATGGAAGTGGTTGGGACGGCCGAAAGGTCTACCCGTGAGTGGCTTTTAGGGCCCCACCGTACTATTTCAACCACTACCGCTCATCCAGGCTTGTAACTAGGAGCGTAATTCACCGAGGTAGTTACAATTGGTATCAGAGCCATCCCGACCTTCAGGGTCTCAGCCAAACGGTCGTTGTCAGTCTAGCAAATATTTTGGTAGTTATGTATAATAGGGAAAAACAAAACGCGAGAGTAGGACTGCTTCCACTTTTCTTCTTACCCACCCACCCACCCCTTTTCTGGTAAGGAAGTGCAACGTTTTCAATCCTCTTCTTAAAATTCAAAATAGGATTCACGTGTTCTGGGTTTCCGTAGTACCATAGGTTGTGTGTGTGTGTGTGTGTGTGGTGTGTAATCCCTTGTCTACCTGTTGCATCCCAGTTGTTATCTAATCGGCCTTTTGGTTATCAACTGTTGGTACATTCCATACCGACAGGCTTTTGCAAACCGACGCGATCTATCTGATTCGTTGTTTACCGACACGATCTGTCTTACTCTTTGTATCCGACGCTATCTTGTTTGGGGTGTTCGTTTCCGTAGTTACCAATCTTTAGGTTCGTCGTGAGAAGAAGGGGTTAGGATATGTGTTCCACTTGTTCATGTGCGGAGTAATGATTTCAGTGCGGGATGGAGTCGCGACCATACCACTACTCTTATCATTCGCTTTTGTATATTGAATCGGTAGAGTCACTAATCTTGATTCGTTAAGTAAATTTGCGCATCTATTGGTATTTTAATGCCGAAATTTGTGGAAAATTTTTCTTTGATATATCTGTGTACCACACTCCTTTTCAGTCGTGTGCGATATGCTTAATATCTTCTAGGTGCTTTGAACTTTGTTGATATTTTAATATCATCTTAGTAATTTGTATCCTTTAATCTTGGTTAATTCCATCTTGGTACTATTTTGGATTATTATCATTCTCCATTATAGTACTGACTTGTGTTTTATATCAATCTCAGGATGGCTCCACCACGCCGTTCAGATGAGGACATACCACCAGAACTTGGGGCCGCATTGTCAAACATAGCTAATGCCTTGGCAGCAATGCAGCAGAACCAGCAGCGCTTGGAAGAAAGCGTCAGAAGAAATGAGTTTGCTCCACTCCCTCCACCTCCCAAGCGAGGAGACATCAAGAGCTTCCTGAAATTCAACCCTCATCAGTTTGATGTTTCTGATCGACCATTGGACGCGGATGATTGGCTGCGTGAGATGTTAAGGTTGCTCGAGACTGCTGATGTTCCAGAGCAGGAGTGGGTCAAGTGTGCTACTCACCTTCTGAAGGGAGATGCAGCTCTTTGGTGGGAAAATTACTTGAAGGCAAGCTGCACTGGTTTCCAGCCAACTTGGGAAAGGTTCACTGCAGCTTTCAAAGAGCAGTTTCTCTCCGAGATTGTAATGGAAAGGATGAAGGAGGCTTTTCTCAACCTGAAGCAAGGAAATGATAACGTCAACACCTACATCAGGAACTTCATGAATCTCTCTCGTTATGGTGGCGATGAGGTATCTGATGACAAGAAGAAGCAGAAGAGGTTCAGGCATGGGCTCAATGCATCGATCAAGTATGCGATTACACATGCAAGGCCGGCATCTTTCCTGGAACTACAACACACAGCTTTGCAAGAGGAGGCAAGTCGGCAAGTGTTTGAGGAGTCCAAGAAACACAACAGAGATGCATCAAGCTCTTCAGTTATGGCAGCTCCTTCTAAGCGGCGTGTCTGGGTTCCTAACACCCCACCGTCGCTCCCGGCTTCACCAAGACCTTCAAGCTACGCGTCAAGGCCACCAAACTTCACCACTGCGGCTCCCAGGGGCTACAAAAACCACCACCCTGGAGCGCCTGGCGGAGTCCCTGGCTACGCTGCTCCACGTCCACCTGGTGCCTGCTTCACGTGTGGAGATCCTGGACATCCCCACTGGAACTGTCCGTTGAAGAACAAAGCTCTCCCTCCACCCCCGCCAAGATCTGCAGCAAGCTCTCCTATGGTTCGTGCACCACCACCTCGGGCTCTCAACATCAACACCAAGCCCGGGTCTACGGTTGCTCGTGCCAATTGTGTCAACGCCGCTCAAGCTGAGCATGCACCGGGAGTCGTGATGGGTATGCTTTCCGTTAACTCAGTCCCTGCACGAGTTCTGTTCGATTCTGGTGCATCGCATTCATTTGTTTCTCACAAGTTTGCAAATGAGAATGAGTTAGTTATGGTTCCTCTACTCAAGAGGTTAATGGTCCTTTCTCCGGGAGCAAACATGAGGGCTGAGCATATCAGCCATGGCAATCAAATTGAGATTGGTGGCTCTTCGTTCTCGGCTTCTTTAATTGTTCTGGGCAATTATGACATTGACGTCATCTTGGGCATGGATTGGTTGACAGCAAATGCAGCTGTGATTGATTGTGCTGAACGCTCAGTTTCTCTGAAGATTCCTGAAGGTCATATAGTCTTTTCTCCAAGTCTGACTCCTGCTGTCCAGCTTTTCTCTTTGGAGGCTCTGAATGATGATGCTATGGAAGCTATTCATAGTGTACCGGTGGTCTGTGAGTTCCCAGATGTCTTTCCTGAAGAGTTGCCGGGTATGCCTCCGGATCGTGAGGTTGAGTTTGTGATTGAGCTTGAACCTGGAACGGCTCCTATCTCCAAGCGCCCTTATAAAATGGGTCCTTCTGAGTTGGCTGAACTCAAACGACAACTTGATGAACAAGAGAAGTTGGGTTTCATTCAACACAGTACTTCTTCTTGGGGTAGCCCAACAATCTTTGTGAAGAAGCGTGACAGGACTGATAAACTTTGTGTTGACTATCGGGCTCTCAATGCTAAAACCATCAAGACCAAATATCCCCTTCCGCGGATTAATGATCTCTTCGATCAGCTAGCTGGAGCTGTGGTATTCTCTAAGCTAGATTTGAGGAGTGGTTATCACCAAATCAAGATTCGCAAGGAAGATGTGCCCAAAACAGCTTTCACCACCCGCTATGGCCTGTATGAGTACACGGTCATGTCTTTCGGTCTCACCAACGCACCTGCTACCTTCTCGAGGCTTATGAACTCGGTTTTCATGGAGTACCTTGATAAGTTCGTTGTGGTCTATCTGGATGACATCCTGGTCTATTCCAAGTCAAAGGAAGAGCATGAAGAACACCTTCGTTGTGTCCTAAACAAGCTTCGTGAGAACCGCTTGTATGCAAAGTTCTCAAAGTGTGAGTTTTGGCTGCCTGAAGTAACCTATCTTGGTCATGTCATCTCTGCCAAGGGCATTGCAGTCAACCCGGAAACTGTGAAGATAATTGTTGAATGGCTTCCTCCTGTTAATGTCAAAGAAGTGCGGAGTTTTCTTGGTTTGGCTAGTTATTGCCGTCGCTTCGTTCAGAACTTCTCGAAGATAGCGAAGCCTCTTACCGATCTCCTCAAGAAAGGCAAGAAATACCTGTGGACTCCTGCGTGTCAAGCAAGTTTTGAGACACTCAAAGAGAAGCTCACTTCCACACCAGTCTTGGTTCCTCCGGATACATCTAAGCCTTTCCAGATATTCTGCGACGCCTCTTTGCAAGGATTGGGTGCGGTCCTTATGCAAGAGAAACAGGTGGTTGCTTATGCCTCTCGTCAGTTGAAGACGCATGAGATCAACTATCCCACACATGACCTCGAGTTAGCAGCAGTTGTCTTTGCTTTGAAGCTATGGAGGCACTACTTGCTTGGCAACCGTTGTGAGATCTTTTCTGACCACAAAAGTTTGAAGTATATCTTCACTCAGCCTGATCTCAACCTTCGGCAGAGGAGATGGATTGAAGCAATCAATGATTTTGATTTGACCATCAACTACACACCAGGAAAAGCTAATGTCATGGCCGATGCTCTCAGCCGCAAAGCTTATGTTAACAACCTCATGATGGAAGAACAACAACCTCTCTTGTGCGAGGAATTCCGTCAGCTCAACCTGGAAATTGTGGAACAAGGGCATCTCCTGAACCTTCTGGCTACTCCTCTCTTGGAAGAAAAGATTCGCTCTCGTCAGCTGGGTGATCCACACACCAGAAAGATCATCTCTAAACTTGAGCTTCCGAAGTATGAGTCCTTCCACGTTGATGATCAAGGCACGCTTTTCTTTGAACACCGGATGTTTGTGCCGAACTACCCAGGTTTGAGAGAGCAAGTTCTCAAGGAGGCGCATGATTCGGTTCTTTCTATCCATCCTGGCAGCACAAAGATGTACATGGACTTGAAAACACAATATTGGTGGCCTGGTCTGAAACGGTATTGTGCCAAGTATGTCTCAGAATGTGATGTCTGCCGCAGAGTGAAAGCTGTCCATCAGAAACCTTTCGGTCTTCTATAGCCATTGAAACCTCCGGAATGGAAATGGGAGAAAGTCGAGATGGACTTCATCACTGGCTTTCCAAGGTCGCAGAAGGGCAACAATGCAATCTTTGTTGTCATCGACAGGCTTTCTAAAGTGGCTCATTTCTTCCCCGTCAAGGAAACAATTTCTGGAATTCAGTTGGCTGAGCTCTATATCAACAGGATTGTCTCTCTATATGGGGTTCCGCTCGAGATCAGTTCAGATCGTGGAAGCATCTTCACTTCCAAGTTCTGGGAAAGTTTCCAAAATGCTTTGGGAACAAAGTTGAACTTCAGCACTGCTTACCACCCTCAGTCGCAAGGACAAGTCGAAAGGATCAATCAGATTCTGGAGGATATGCTTCGCGCTTGCGTCATCTCGTTTGGCATGAAGTGGGAGGAATGTCTTCCTTATGCTGAATTCTCTTACAACAACAGCTTCCAGAAGAGTCTGAAGATGGCACCATTTGAGGCTCTCTATGGTCGCAAGTGTAGAACTCCGATTGGTTGGTCAGGCGCAGGAGAAAGAATCTGGTTTGGCCCTGACATTGTAACTCAAGCAGAGGAGAAGGTGCATATCATTCTTGAGAACCTGAAGATTGCTCAAAGTCGTCAGAAGAGCAACTATGACAGGAAGCACACAGATATGGTGTATGGCCCTGGTGATCTCGTCTACCTTCGTGTCACTCCCATGAGAGGAACACACCGCTTCGGTATCAAAGGAAAGTTGGATCCTAGATACATCGGTCCTTTCAAGGTTCGTGGTAGAAGAGGAGAAGTTGCCTATGCCCTTGAGCTTCCGGAAAAACTCAAAGTCCATGATGTTTTCCACATCTCTCAGCTCAAGAAGTGCTTCAAAGATCCCGGCAGGACCATGGATCATGAGCTAATCGATCTCCAAGAAGACCTGTCTTATCAAGAACACCCCACCAAAATCCTTGAGACCGCAGAAAGAAGGACTCGCAACAAGTCCATCAAGTTCTGCAAGGTGCAGTGGTCACACCATTCTGTTGATGAAGCCACTTGGGAACGTGAAGATGAACTCCGTGCCAACTATCCTACCCTCTTTGTGTCTTCTTCTTCTTCCTAGAATCTCGGGGCGAGATTCCTGTTTAGTGGGGGAGAGTTGTAGCATCCCAGTTGTCTAACACCTGTAATGCTACTTGTTCTAGTAATAAAAGGGTCACTTCCTACATATAATTGTTGCATCATCATCATATCATGCTCATGTCATCATGCCACCTTGCATTTGAGCATCATATAAAACCCCTTCTTGTTTGGTTCTTCTCTCATGTGCATTATTAATTGTAGTTGCCTCTTGATATTGTATTTGGATCTTGATATATTGTTAAATGCCCAAGTTGATTTGGGGGCATATCTCTTATTAACTCCACCACCTTTTCTTTTCACCACCTTATAATTCCACCATCCAACTAAATATGAGTTTGGCATTTATGGGTTTACTTCTAGCTCATGTGGGTTGGGATGGATCCATTTCTTTTCCACATGTTCTCATCTTGGCATCATTTTGTTTTCACATTATTGATGCATGAGAGCCACATGGCCACCTTTGCATGCCTTGTGAGTGGGACCCTTTCTCCCTAGCTTCCACATGGGTGTTGTTGGGGTTATCATCATGTGGGGATAATTTTGTGGGCTTATTAAATATCTAGTGGCATATACACACTAGCAAGTCCCAAATATATTCCAATGTGATCATCTCCTCATACCCCACTTGGAATTCTTTCTATTTTTCTTTTGCTTGGGCCTTATTCCACACTTTGGAATGCATAAGAAAATGCCAGGTAATTAATCTTGTTTTCACAAAGATAAATATGGTATCAATTAACTATGCATGGCCCATGCAATGTACCCTTAGCTTGACATTTGTTTTTATTTGGATTTTACAATGGATCATCTTCCTCTACCCCCCTTAGGCTTGGTCTTGTTTGATCATGCCTAAACCATCATCACCTTTTTCCCTCTTTTTCTAGTCTTGGTCTTGTTGGGGTTTGATTGGTGCATGGTTTGATATTGCCAAAATAAACCTAGCAACTATCTTCCCCCTCTCTAGACCAAACCCTAATCCACCCCTCTCTCTCTAATCCTCTATCCTAGTTCTCTCTAACACCTACCCCTTACCCCATGTCCCATCTTGGTTAAACCCTAAGTTGCACCTAATCTAACTAAACCCTAGCTAACATGTCCCTCCCTCTCTCACCTAAACTTGCCACACCCTAAGTGCCCCCCTCTCTCGGTCTCCCCTTCCCTCTAGCGTGCAGGCCCCACCCTCATCTACCCCTCCTCCTAACCCAAACCCTAACCGAGGCTATCCCCAACCCTAGCTCCATACCGCCCTTCTCTCTCTCCTTTCTCTCTCGCTGCAGCTTGGTCCCACCCCGAGCTTCCCTTACCCCAGACCCACCTGGCAGCCTCCCTCTCTCCCTCCCCTGCCCTGCCGTGGCCCTGCCGTGCACGTGAGGTGCAAAAGGTGGCCGGGCCGGTCTACCCCTCCCCCACGCAAGCCCCCACCTTCCCCTCTCGTTCTTATCCCCTCCCTCACACCGCTAGCCTTCCCCAGATCTCCCCTGATGCCCTGCCTCGCCTCCCCTCTTCTCCCTCTCTTCCACCGCCCCAGCTGCTGACGCCGGCCACACCGTCGGCTCGCGCTCGAACACAGCATACCAGGAGGCGGGCGTGGTGCTGCGGGTGTCGAGGAAGCTCCGGAGGTCGTCTGCGTCGCCCCCGTACCCAGCAGCGAGGAGGAGACGCCCCAGCACCGCCGGGACCGACGCCGCCCGACGCAAACCCTAGCTGCTCTGGACTTCTGCCCCGTCATCGATCTACTGCGCCCCGACCCGATCCGAGCCCACCATCGAGCCCGCGGTGAGCCTCTCCCCCTCCCTGACAAGGTCCTCCTCGCCGTCGCTTCCTGGCGCCGCCGTGCGATTCGTCGAGAGCTCTCGGTGCACGGCGTGGTCGACGACGTCGTCTCGTTCCCGCGCGCGCATACCCTATCTAGCACGCGCCCTCCCTCCTGACAACCAACCCAGACCAGCCCAGTGGTTGCCGCCTCCGCGCGCGTGCCCCAGATCGCTGGTTCGAACCCCCCATCGCCGCGCCAGCCGCTGCTTTTTCCGTCAGTAGATTCAGAGAGAAGAGAAACAGTGCGCATTGTCCACTTTGCGCATACCCCCCCTCTTTTGTTTTGCCAACCGTGGTCCAGCCCAGGCCCACTGGCAGCGTCGGTGGATGTTTTCTAAAAAGGCTCCCAGGTTTTCTGTGTATCAACCCGCAGTCCCCCTCGCTGCCAGCCACTGGCGTGTGGGGCCGCGAGTTCCTGGCCCCACCTGTAAGCGTCTGTGGTTAGATTAGACTGAGTATAAAAAATTTTCCTGAGTCTGTTTAAATTCAAATCTTTTCCTAATTATTTCAAATTCAAATATAAATCTGATTTTAAATAACTTTTCAATTATAAATCCAAATAATGCAAATGATATATGTTTTTGAATCAGAAAAATGTGAGGATTTCAAATATGCCATTCAAATTGCCTTTTGCACATTTTAAATTCCAAGATGAATCAAATTACAACAAATGCCACTGGAACTAAATAATTTAATAACTTTTGATTTATAATTCCAGATTTAACAAATGATATGTCTAAAATGATCAGCTCGACGAGACCTTTCTGTTTATGCTATCCATGATTTCAATTGCAGCATGCATCATATAAAAATATAGTGTACAACAACTATTATGGCAACAAATGTGATCCAAAACCCCATTAAAATCTTATTCTTGTATACCACACCTCACCCATGCCATGCTACTTATTGCCATGAAACTTGTGCATCATTCATCATGGCATGATTGTTTGCTTGTCGCATTTTGTTCCAATGCTTGTGCACTTTATTTATGTTGGCCCTTGCTTGTTTGGTTCTTCTTTCGAATAGACGCTGGGCAGGGGATATATCAAGAGAACCAGGAGCACTACCCAGATCCGTCTCTCGCTTCAACTGAGTTGCCAGGCAAGCACTACCACATGCTCGCATACATACAGTACCTATTGCCTCTATCTTATTCTTGCATCATTGAGTCGCGATTGCATTAAATTGAATCCCAAGTATTGCATAGCCTTTACTTTAAACCCCACCGAGCTTGTTCCTCCATCCCATGAGCCATTACTACAGGAGTTGTTTGAGCCATGCGAGTCGTAGAACAACATGTGTAGGGTTTGTGAGAGTCTGATGGATAACGAGGTACCTAAACAACTTAATCTGAGTAGTAATGGGATAACTAATGAAAGCGGCACCGGTGAGCAACATCTGCTATTTGGTTTTTCCTGCTCACTTGTGTCCCGTAAGACCCCGAGTACTTGATTCCTGTTCCGAGATTATTTCGCGCTATCCAGATCCGGGAGGTATATGGGATCCCCCTGAGCCAGAGCTTGATTCATTCTTATTTCTTGGGGCCACAAACTAGTTTGAGGTTTTATTTACTATCCTGTACTTATGCCATGCTATTACTGTATTTACAATTGTGCGACAGATAGCACCTGTACTGTTTAGGATCGGGACACGATTCCGCGGTGTCGACAAGCCCAGTTTTGGGTTCCCAGTCGTTCACAGCCGTCTACCCAAACCTTGAGTCCGTCTTGGAGCTTGCTTACTTCGTTGCGGGTCTACTCAATGGGGTGGCCCCCTGAAATATTTCTGAATCCTGTGATTGCTTTGTCGTGAAGGCCTCGTTGGGTTTTGATTTGGTTTTTCCGAGGTTGATCGAGTGTGTGTTGCTATTGGTGCACCCCGGCCGGGTAAAACTTTCTGAAAGCCGTGTCCGCGGTTATGGACGACTTGGAGCACAGTTTCTCGACCATAGACAAGCATAACTAAAGTACCGCTTTTAATTTGACTAAGTAATTGACTAGTAAATAGTGCAACACTCATGGAATGGTTAATAAAATTGCCAACGGATGGGGGGTTGTTCGTCCGCTTCCTCGTCGGTAAGCGAGGAGGAGGATGGATCTGGTGATATTACTGTTATAACTGCTGTCTTTAATTCATGGACATCCGTCTATCTTTGGTTAGGCGGATGGTTAGCGTTTATCTGTAGAACTGTTAGGGTTTATCTTTCGCTGCAATTGCGTCACCCCAGGTTGTGTCCCCTTTAGAGGCATTAAGACTTGCTGAGTACCCTTAGGGTCTCACACGATAAATTATTGGTTCAGATGAATAGGTACCCTCGCAGGACGGATAATGGGTGGAAGAGGCTGATGATGTGGGCAACGATCGTTCGGTGTAGAGATTCCGGGCACGGGGATCCGTGAGATCTGTGGTTGGGATGTGCTTATTTCTATGGCATCTTATGCCGATTTGCTTCTTATCCGTACTCGGACTTTGTTTGCCGCTTCCGCATGATACTCTGATGTGTGCTGTATGAGGAAGTATCCTAAAATATTAGATCTATCTAGGTCATTTGAATCTTGCCGTATGGCGTTGCTATATTTCCTTTCTTTCTAGATGGTATGGCTCTGATGTACTCTTGTATGGTGGCTTGCATACATACCCACTTGTGTATGTAGTTGATCCCTTCGCCTGCCGATTACGCCGCCCATACAGGTGCCGATGAGATGGAAGTGGTTGGGACGGCCGAAAGGTCTACCCGTGAGTGGCTTTTAGGGCCCCACCGTACTATTTCAACCACTACCGCTCATCCAGGCTTGTAACTAGGAGCGTAATTCACCGAGGTAGTTACACCAACCTTGCACCACACTCACACACATATGCTAGGGACACATGCAAGTTTTCATATGATTCTGACGTTCTCGTGGACTTCCTCCAGCGAAACCCTGATGATCTACGGGACTCGAATCGGCTACCCCCCTAGACATTCTTGTGATGGGGGTATCCCGGCGTAGCTCTCTCTTGTTTTGTGTTTGATTATGTCATGGGATGATGTGAAACCATGTTGGTTCACAAGTTGGGGCACTATACGGCCCGGTTTCGCCGTAACGGGGAGATTCCCCTTTATACAGGTCCAGAACCTTCGTTTCTAGGTTAGAGCGCATGCATGCGAGGAGGGACACATGCAAGCACATATACCAACCTTGCACCACACTCACACGCATATGCTAGGGACACATGCAAGTTTTCATCTGATTCCGACGTTCTCGTGGTCTTCCTCCGGTGAAACCCTCATCTACGAGCCTCGGATCGTCTACCCCCCTAGACATTCTTCTGACAGGGGTAGCCTGGCGTAGCTCTCTCTTGTTTTGTGTTTGACAAGGTCATAGGATGATGTAAAAACATGTTGGTTCACAAGTTGGGGCACTATCCTACCCGGTTTCACCTGAACGGGGAGATTCCCCCTTGTACAGGTCCAAAGCCTTTCGCTTCTAGGTTAGAGCGCATGCATGCGACGGGGACACATGCAATCACCTATACCAACCTTGCACCACACACACACATATGCTAGGGACAAATACAAGTTTTCAGATGATTCCGACGTTCTCGTGGTCTTCCTCCGGCAAAACCCTAATCTGCGGGGCAGGGATCGTTTAGCCCCCTAGACATTCTTCTGACAGGGGTATCCCGGCATAGCTCTCTCTTGTTTTGTGTTTGATTATGTCATCGGATGATGTGAAACCATGTTGGTTCAGAAGTTGGGGCACTATACTACCCGGTTTCACCATAACTGGGAGATTCCCCCTTATACAGGTCTGGAACCTTCGCTTCTAGGTTAGAGCGCATGCATGCGAAGGGGGACACATGCAAGCACCCGCAGAATTGTAGTTAATTTTTGTATGTTCCAACATAGCACCACACTTTTCATGCATGTGCTAGGGCACATGCATGCATGTCCTTGAGGTACTCAAAATTGAGAACAATCTATAAAGGATGTCAAACAACAAATTTCAGACTTTGTCGTGAAATCCTCTCATCTTGGTCTTTTGATTGACCCAAAGAGTGACCTTGAAAGATTCAAAAGTAGTCCAACAGCTTGCTTGGTTTTGTTGGTCATCTCTACCGTGAGGGGAAATTCTACTCTTGACGATTGGTTGAGGATTGTTTCTCAAAGTTTGTGACTAGGCACCCACCTAATGGAAATGAAGTTCAGCATCCTCTAGATGCTTATGGTCTAGTGCAAAGTTCATATTTCCATGGTCTCAATCCTTATGAAGAGCTGGTACATGCTATATCTATAAGAGAAACTATCATCCGCTCCTCAAGAGGGTTGACAGAACCAGTGGCGGGAGTTTCCACGTATATATCCAGGATTTTACTAAGTATTAACGCATGTCTACAAAGGGGGTCACACTTGGGACTTACACATGGGACCTACCGACCTTGCACCACACTCACACACATATTCTAGGGACACATGCAAGTTTTCAGATGATTCCGACGTTCTCGTGGTCTTCCTCCGGCAAAACCCTGATCTGCGGGCCTTGGATCGTCTACCACCTAGACATTCTTCTGACAGGGGTAGCCCGGCGTAGTTCTCTCTTGTTTTGTGTTTGATTATGTCATGGGATGATGTGAAACCATGTTGGTTCACAAGTTGGGGCACTATACGGTCCGGTTTCACCGTAACAGGGAGATTCCCCCTTACACAGGTCCAGAACCTTCGCTTCTAGGTTAGAGTGCATGCATGCGAGGGGGACACATTCAAACACATATACCAACCTGGCACCACACTCACACACATATGCTAGGGACACATGCAAGTTTTGATCTGATTCCGACGTTCTCGTGGTCTTCCTCCGGCGAAACCCTGATCTGCGGGCCTCGGATCGTCTACCCCCTAGACATTCTTCTGACAGGGGTGGCCCGGCGTAGCTCTCTCTTGTTTTGTGCTTGACTAGGTCATAGCATTATGTAAAACAATGTTGGTTCACAAGTTGGGGCACTATCCTACCCGGTTTCACCGGAACGGGGAGATTCCCCTTATACAGGTCCAGATCCTTTCGCTTCTAGGTTAGAGCGCATGCATGCGAGTGGGGACACATGCAATCACCTATACCAACCTTGCACCACACTCACACACATATGCTAGGGACACATGCAAGTTTTCAGATGATTCCGACGTTCTCGTGGTCTTCCTCCGGCGAAACCCTGATATTCTACGGGACTCGGATCGGCTACCCCCCTAGACATTCTTCTGATGGGGGTATCCCGGCGTAGCTCTCTCTTGTTTTGTGTTTGACTAGGTCATAGCATGATGTAAAACCATGTTGGTTCACAAGTTGGGGCACTATCCTACCCGGTTTCACCGGAACAGGGAGATTCCCCTTATACAGGTCCAGATCCTTTCGCTTCTAGGTTAGAGCGCATGCATGCGAGTGGGGACACATGCAATCACCTATACCAACCTTGCACCACACTCACACACATATGCTAGGGACACATGCAAGATTTCAGATGATTCTGACGTTCTCGTGGACTTCCTCCGGCGAAACCCTGATGATCTACGGGACTCGGATCGGCTACCCCCCTAGACATTCTTCTGATGGGGGTATCCCGGCGTAGCTCTCTCTTGTTTTGTGTTTGATTATGTCATGGGATGATGTGAAACCATGTTGGTTCACACGTTGGGGCACTATACGGCCCGGTTTCGCCGTAACGGGGAGATTCCCCTTTATACAGGTCCAGAACCTTCGTTTCTAGGTTAGAGCGCATGCATGCGAGGAGGGACACATGCAAGCACATATACCAACCTTGCACCACACTCACACGCATATGCTAGGGACACATGCAAGTTTTCATCTGATTCTGACGTTCTCGTGGTCTTCCTCCGGCGAAACCCTGATCTACGAGCCTCGGATCGTCTACCCCCTAGACATTCTTCTGACAGGGGTAGCCCAGCGTAGCTCTCTCTTGTTTTGTGTTTGACTAGGTCATAGGATGATGTAAAAGCATGTTGGTTCACAAGTTGGGGTACTATCCTACCCGGTTTCACCTGAACGGGGAGATTCCCCCTTATACAGGTCCAAAACCTTTCGCTTCTAGGTTAGAGCGCACGCATGCGACGGGGACACATGCAATCACCTATACCAACCTTGCACCACACACACATATGCTAGGGACAAATGCAAGTTTTCAGATGATTCTGACGTTCTCGTGGTCTTCCTCCGGCAAAACCCTAATCTGCGGGGCTCAGATCGTTTAGCCCCCTAGACATTCTTCTGACAGGGGTAGCCCGGCATAGCTCTCTCTTGTTTTGTGTTTGACTAGGTCATAGCATGATGTAAAACCATGTTGGTTCACAAGTTGGGGCACTATCCTACCCGGTTTCACCGGAACAGGGAGATTCCCCCTTATATAGGTCCAGATCCTTTCGCTTCTAGGTTAGAGCGCATGCATGCGAGTGGGGACACATGCAATCACGTATACCAACCTTGCACCACACTCACACACATATGCTAGGGACACATGCAAGATTTCAGATGATTCTGACGTTCTCGTGGACTTCCTCCGGCGAAACCCTGATGATCTACGGGACTCGGATCGGCTACCCCCCTAGACATTCTTCTGATGGGCGTATCCCGGCGTAGCTCTCTCTTGTTTTGTGTTTGATCATGTCATGGGATGATGTGAAACCATGTTGGTTCACAAGTTGGGGCACTATACGGCCCGGTTTCGCCGTAACGGGGAGATTCCCCTTTATACAGGTCCAGAACCTTCGTTTCTAGGTTAGAGCGCATGCATGCGAGGAGGGACACATGCAAGCACATATACCAACCTTGCACCACACTCATACGCATATGCTAGGGACACATGCAAGTTTTCATCTGATTCTGACGTTCTCGTGGTCTTCCTCCGGCGAAACCCTGATCTACGAGCCTCGGATCGTCTACCCCCCTAGACATTCTTCTGACAGGGGTAGCCCAGCGTAGCTCTCTCTTGTTTTGTGTTTGACTAGGTCATAGGATGATGTAAAAGCATGTTGGTTCACAAGTTGGGGTACTATCCTACCCGGTTTCACCTGAACGGGGAGATTCCCCCTTATACAGGTCCAAAACCTTTCGCTTCTAGGTTAGAGCGCATGCATGCGACGGGACACATGCAATCACCTATACCAACCTTGCACCACATACACACATATGCTAGGGACAAATGCAAGTTTTCAGATGATTCCGACGTTCTCGTCGTCTTCCTCCGGCAAAACCCTAATCTGCGGGGCTCAGATCGTTTAGCCCCTAGACATTCTTCTGACAGGGGTAGCCCGGCATAGCTCTCTATTGTTTTGTGTTTGATTATGTCATGGGATGATGTGAAACCATGTTGGTTCAGAAGTTGGGGCACTATACTACCCGGTTTCACCGTAACGGGGAGATTCCCCCTTATACAGGTCTGGAACCTTTGCTTCTAGGTTAGAGCGCATGCATGCGAAGGGGGACACATGCAAGCACCCGCAGACTAGTAGTTAATTTTTGTATGTTCCAACATAGCACCACACTTTTCATGCATGCATGTCCTTGAGGTACTCAAAATTGAGAACAATCTATAAAGGATGTCAAACAACAAATTTCAGACTTTGTCGTGAAATCGTCTCCTCTTGGTCTTTTGATTGACCCAAAGAGTGACCTTGAAAGATTCAAAAGTAGTCCAACAGCTTGCTTGGTTTTGTTGGTCATCTCTACCGTGAGGGGAAATTCTACTCTTGACGATTGGTTGAGGATTGTTTCTCAAAGTTTGTGACTAGGCACCCACCTAATGGAAATGAAGTTCAGCATCCTCCAGATGCTTATGGTCTAGTGCAAAGTTCATATTTCCATGGTCTCAATCCTTATGAAGAGCTGGTACATGTTATATCTATAAGAGAAACTATCGTCCGCTCCTCAAGAGGGTTGACAGAACCAGTGGCGGGAGTTTCCACGTATATATCCAGGATTTTACTAAGTATTAACGCATGTCTACAAAGGGGGTCACACTTGGGACTTACACATGGGACCTACCGACCTTGCACCACACTCACACACATATGCTAGGGACACATGCAAGTTTTCAGATGATTCCGACGTTCTCGTACTCTTCGTCCGGCAAAACCCTGATCTGCGGGCCTTGGATCGTCTACCCCCTAGACATTCTTCTGATGGGGGTAGCCCGACGTAGCTATCTCTTGTTTTGTGTTTGATTATGTCATGGGATGATGTGAAACCATGTTGGTTCACAAGTCGGGGCACTATACGGTCCGGTTTCACCGTAACAGGGAGATTCCCCCTTACACAGGTCCAGAACCTTCGCTTCTAGGTTAGAGCGCATGCATGCGAGGCGGACACATTCAAACACATATACCAACCTGGCACCACACTCACACACATATGCTAGGGACACATGCAAGTTTTCATCTGATTCCGACATTCTCGTGTCTTCCTCTGGCGAAACCCTGATCTGCGGGCCTCGGATCGTCTACCCCCCTAGACATTCTTCTGACAGGGGTAGCCCGGCGTAGCTCTCTCTTGTTTTTTGTTTGACTAGGTCATAGGATGATGTAAAACCATGTTGGTTCACAAGTTGGGGCACTATCCTACCCAGTTTCACCTAAACGGGGAGATTCCCCCTTATACAGGTCCAGAACCTTTCGCTTCTAGGTTAGAGCGCATGCATGCGAGGGGGACACATGCAATCACCTATACCAACCTTGCACCACACTCACACACATATGCTAGGGACACATGCAAGTTTTCAGATGATTCCGACGTTCTCGTGGTCTTCCTCCGGCGAAACCCTAATCTGCGGGGCTCGGATCGTCTACCCCCCTAGACATTCTTCTGACAGGGGTAGCCCGGCGTATCTCTCTCTTGTTTTGTGTTTGACTAGGTCATAGCATGATGTAAAACCATGTTGGTTCACAAGTTGGGGCACTATCCTACCCGGTTTCACCGGAACAGGGAGATTCCCCCTTATACAGGTCTAGATCCTTCCGCTTCTAGGTTAGAGCGCATGCATGCGAGTGGGGACACATGCAATCACCTATACCAACCTTGCACCACACTCACACACATATGCTAGGGACACATGCAAGATTTCAGATGATTCTGACGTTCTCGTGGACTTCCTCCGGCGAAACCCTGATGATCTACGGGACTCGGATCGGCTACCCCCTTAGACATTCTTCTGATGGGGGTATCCCGGCGTAGCTCTCTCTTGTTTTGTGTTTGATTATGTCATGGGATGATATGAAACCATGTTGGTTCACAAGTTGGGGCACTATACAGCCCGGTTTCGCCGTAACGGGGAGATTCCCCTTTATATAGGTCTAGAACCTTCGTTTCTAGGTTAGAGCGCATGCATGCGAGGAGGGACACATGCAAGCACATATACCAACCTTGCACTACACTCACACGCATATGCTAGGGACACATGCAAGTTTTCATCTGATTCTGACGTTCTCGTGGTCTTCCTCCGGCGAAACCCTGATCTACGAGCCTCGGATCGTCTACCCCCCTAGACATTCTTCTGACAGGGGTAGCCCAGCGTAGCTCTCTCTTGTTTTGTGTTTGACTAGGTCATAGGATGATGTAAAAGCATGTTGGTTCACAAGTTGGGGTACTATCCTACCCGGTTTCACCTGAACGGGGAGATTCCCCCTTATACAGGTCCAAAACCTTTCACTTCTAGGTTAGAGCGCATGCATGCGACGGGGACACATGTAATCACCTATACCAACCTTGCACCACACACACACATATGCTATGGACAAATGCAAGTTTTCAGATGATTCCGACGTTCTCGTGGTCTTCCTCCGGCAAAACCCTAATCTGCGGGGCTCAGATCGTTTAGCCCCCTAGACATTCTTCTGACAGGGGTAGCCCGGCATAGCTCTCTCTTGTTTTGTGTTTGATTATGTCATGGGATGATGTGAAACCATGTTGGTTCAGATGTTGGGGCACTATACTACCCGGTTTCACCGTAACGGGAGATTCCCCCTTATACAGGTCTGTAACCTTCGCTTCTAGGTTAGAGCGCATGCATGCGAAGGGGGACACATGCAAGCACCCGCAGAATAGTAGTTAATTTTTGTATGTTCCAACATAGCACCACACTTTTCATGCATGTGCTAGGGCACATGCATGCATGTCCTTGAGGTACTCAAAATTGAGAACAATCTATAAAGGATGTCAAACAACAAATTTCAGACTTTGTCGTGAAATCGTCTCCTCTTGGTCTTTTGATTGACCCAAAGAGTGACCTTGAAAGATTCAAAAGTAGTCCAACAGCTTGCTTGGTTTGTTGGTCATCTCTACCGTGAGGGGAAATTCTACTCTTGACGATTGGTTGAGGATTGTTTCTCAAAGTTTGTGACTAGGCACCCACCTAATGGAAATGAAGTTCAGCATCCTCCAGATGCTTATGGTCTAGTGCAAAGTTCATATTTCCATGGTCTCAATCCTTATGAAGAGGTGGTACATGTTATATCTATAGAGAAACTATCGCCGCTCCTCAAGAGGGGTTGACAGACAGTGGCGGGAGTTTCCACGTATATATCCAGGATTTTACTAAGTATTAACGCATGTCTACAAAGGGGGGTCACACTTGGGACTTACACATGGGACCTACCGACCTTGCACCACACTCACACACATATGCTAGGGACACATGCAAGTTTTCAGATGATTCCGACGTTCTCAGTGGTCTTCCTCCGGCGAAACCTGATCTGTGGGCCTTGATCGTCTACCCCCCTAGAAATTCTTCTGATGGGGGGTAGCCCGGCATAGCTCTCTCTTGTTTTGTGTTTGATTATGTCATGGGATGATGTGAAACCATGTTGGTTCACAAGTTGGGGCACTATACGGTCCGGTTTCACCGTAACGGGAGATTCCCCTTACACAGGTCCAGAACCTTCGCTTCTAGTTAGAGCGCATGCATGCGAGGGGGACACATGCAAACACATATACCAAGTGGCACCACACTCACACACATAGCTAGGGACACATGCAAGTTTTCATCTGATTCCGACGTTCTCGTGGTCTTCCTCGGCGAAACCCTGATCTGCGGGCCTCAGATCGTGTTACCCCCTAGACATTCTTCTGACAGGGGTAGCCCGACGTAGCTCTCTCTTGTTTTCTGTTTGACTAGGTCATAGATGAAATTAAACCATGTTGGTTCACAAGTTGGGGCACTATCCTACCCGGTTTCACCATAACGGGGAAATTCCCCCTTATACAAGTCCAGAACATTCGCTTCTAGGTTAGAGCGCATGCATGAGAGGGGACACATGCAAGCACATATACCAACCTGGCACCACACTCACACACATATGCTAGGGACACATGAAAGTTTTCATCTGATTCCGACGTTCTCGTGGTCTTCCTCCGGCGAAACCCTGATCTGCAGGCCTCGGATCGTCTACCCCCCTAGACATTCTTCTGACAGGGGTAGCCCGGCGTAGCTCTCTCTTGGTTTGTGTTTTACTAGGGTCATAGGATGATGGAAAACCATGTTGGTTCACAAGTTGGGGCACTATCCTACCCGGTTTCCCGGAACGGGGAATTCCCCTTATACAGGTCCAGATCCTTTCGCTTCTAGGTTAGAGCGCATGCATGCGAGTGGGGACACATGCAATCACCTATACCAAGCTTGCACCACACTCACACACATATGCTAGGGACACATGCAAGTTTTCAGATGATTCAGACGTTCTCGTGGACTTCCTCCGGCGAAACCCTGTTGATCTGCGGGGCTCGGATAGTCTACCCCCCTAGACATTCTTCTGATGTGGGTAGCCCGGCGTAGCTCTCTGTGCTTTGTGTTTGATTATGTCATGGGAATGTGTGAACCATGTTGGTTCACAAGTTGGGGCACTACGGCCCGGTTTCACCGTAATGGGGAGATTCCCCCTTATACAGGTCCGGAACCTTCGCTTCTAGGTTAGAGAGCATGCATGTGAGGTAGGACACATGCAAGCACATATACCAACCTTGCACCACACTCACACGCATATGCTAGGGACACACACAAGTTTTCATCTGATTCCGACGTTCTCCTGGTCTTCCTCCGGCGAAACCCTGATCTGCGGGCCTCGGATCGTCTACCCCACTAGACATTCTTCTGACAGGGGTAGCCCGGCGTAGCTCTCTCTTGTTTTGTGTTTGACTAGGTCATAGGATGATGTAAAACCATGTCGGTTCACAAGTTGGAGCACTATCCTACCCGGTTTCACCCGAACGGGGAGATTCCCCCTTATACAGGTCCAGGACATTTTGCTTCTAGGTTAGAGCGCATGCATGCAAGGGGGACACATGCAATCACCTATACCAACCTTGCACCACACTCACACAGATATGCTAGGGACACATGCAAGTTTTCAGATGATTCCGACGTTCTCGTGATCTTCCTCCGGCGAAACCCTTATGATCTGCGGTGCTTGGATCGTCTACCCCCCTAGACATTCTTCTGATGGGGTAGCCCGGCGTAGCTCTCTCTTGTTTTGTGTTTGATTATGTCATGGGATGATGTGAAACCATGTTGGTTCACAAGTTGGGGCACTATACGGCCCGGTTTCACCGTAACGGCGAGATTCCCCCTTATACAGGTCCAGAACCTTCTCTTCTAGGTTAGTGCGCATGCATGCGTGGGGGTCACGTGCAAGCACATATACCAACCTTGCACCACACGCACACGCATATGCTAGGGACACATGCAAGTTTTCATCTGATTCCGACGTTCTCGTGGTCTTTCTCCGGCGAAACCCTGATCTGCGGGCCTCGGATCGTCTACCCCCCTAGACATTCTTCTGACAGGGGTAGCCTGACGTAGCTCTCTCTCTTGTTTTGTGTTTGACGAGGTCATTGGATGATGTAAAACCATGTTGGTTCACAAGTTGGGGCACTATCCTACCCGGTTTCACCTGAACGGGGAGATTCCCCCTTATACAGGTCCAGAACCTTTCGCTTCGAGGTTAGAAGGCATGCATGAGAGGGGGACACATGAAATCACCTATACCAACCTTGCACCACACTCACACACATATGCTAGGGACACATGCAAGTTTTCAGATGATTCCGACGTTCTCGGGGTCTTCCTCCGGCGAAACCCTAATCTGCGGGGCTCGGATCGTCTACCCCCCTAGACATTCTTCTAACAGGGGTAGCCCGGCGTAGCTCTCTCTTCTTTTGTGTTTGATTATGTCGGGATGATGTGAAACCATGTTTGGTTCACAAGTTGGGGCACTATACTACCCGGGTTTCACCATAACGGGGAGATTTCCCCTTATATAGGTCCAAAACCTTCGCTTCTAGGTGAGCGAATGCATGCGAGGGGGGACACATGCAAGCACCCGCATACTAGTAGTTAATTTTTGTATGTTCCAACTAGCACCACACTTTTCATGCATGTGCTAGGGCACATGGCATGCATGTCCTTGAGGTACTCAAAATTGAGAACAATCTATAAAGATATCAAACAACAAATTTCAGACTTTGTCGTGAAATCCTCTCATCTTGGTCTTTTAATTGACCCAAGAGTGACCTTGAAAGATTCAAAAGTAGTCCAACAGCTTGCTTGGTTTTGTTGGTCAGCTTTCCGTGAGGGGAAATTCTACTCTTGACGATTGGTTGAGGATTGTTTCTCAAAGTTTTGTGACTAGGCACCCACCTAATGGAAATGAAGTTTCAGCATCCTCCAGAACCTTATGGTCTAGTGCAAAGTTCATATTTCCATGGTCTCAATCCTTATGAAGAGCTGGTACATGCTATATCTACAAGAGAAACTATCGTCCGCTCCTCAAGAGGGTTGAAAGAACCAGTGGCGGGAGTTTCCACGTATATTCCAGGATTTTACTAAGTATTAACGCATGTCTACAAAGCGGGTCACACTTGGGACTTACACATGGGACCTACCAACCTTGCACCACACTCACACACAATGCTATGCTAGGGACAAATGCAAGTTTTCAGATGATTCCGACGTTCTCGTGGTCTTCCTCCGGCGAAACCCTGATCTGCGGGCCTCGGATCGTGTACCCCCCTAGACATTCTTCTGACAGGGGTAGCCCGGCGTAGCTCTCTCTTGTTTTGTGTTTGACTAGGTCATAGGATGATGTAAACCATGTTGGTTCACAAGTTGGGGCACTATCCTACCCGGTTTCACCTGAACGGGAGATTCCCCCTTATACAGGTCCAGAACCTTTCGCTTCTAGGTTAGAGCGCATGCATGCGAGGGGGACACATGCAATCACCTATACCAACCTTGCACCACACTCACACACATATTCTAGGGACACATGCAAGCTTTTAGATGATTCCGACATTCTCGTGGTCTTCCTCCGGCGAAACCCTAATCTGCGGGTCTCGGATCATCTACCCCCCTAGACTTTCTTCTGACAGGGGTTGCCCGACGTAGATCTCTCTTGTTTTGTGTTTGACCAGGTCATAGGATGATGTAAAACCATGTTGGTTCACCAGTAGGGGCACTATCCTACCTGGTTTCACCTGAACGGGGAGATTCCCCCTTATACAGATCCAGATCCTTTCGCTTATAGGTTAGAGCGCATGCATGCGAGTGGGGACACATGCAATCACCTATACCAACCTTGCACCACACTCACACACATATGCTAGGGACACATGCAAGTTTTCAGATGATTCCGATGTTCTCGTGGACTTCCTCCGGCCCCAAACCCTGATGACTACGAGCCTCGGATCGTCTACCCCCTGACATTATTCTGATGGGGGTACCTGGCATATCTCTCTCTTGTTTTGGGTTTTATTATGTCATGGGATGATGTGAAACCATGTTGGTTCAAAGTTGGGGGCACTATACGTCCCGGTTTTCACCATAACGGGGAGATTCCCCCTTATACAGGTCCGGAACCTTCGCTTCTAGGTAGAGAGCATGCATGTGAGGGGGGACACAGCAAGCACATATACCAAGCTTGCAACACACACACACGCATATGCTAGGGACACATGCAAGTTTTCATCTGATTCCGACGTTCTCGTGTCTTCCTCCGGCGAAACCCTAATCTAACGGGGCTCAGATCGTCTACTCCCCTAGACATTCTTCTGACAGGGGTAGCCCGGCATAGCTCTCTCTTGTTTTGTGTTGACTAGGTCATAGGATTTTGTAAAAACCATGTTGGTTCACAAGTTGGGGCACTATCCTACCCCTACCCTTACACGGAACGGGGAGATTCCCCCTTATACAGGTCCAGATCCTTTCGCATATAGGTTAGAGCGCATGCATGCGAGGGGGACACATGCAATCACCTATACTAACCTTGCACCACACTCACACACATATGCTAGGGACACATGCAAGTTTTCAGATGATTCCGATCTTCTCGTGGTCTTCCTCCGGCGAAACCCTGGTCTGCGGGCCTCGGATCGTCTACCCCTTAGACATTCTTCTGATGGGGGTATCCCGACGTAGCTCTCTCTTGTTTTGTGTTTGATTATGTCATGGGATGATGTGAAACCATGTTGGTTCACAAGCTGGGGCACTATACGGTCCGGTTTCACCGTAACAGGGAGATTCCCCCTTATACAGGTCCAGAACCTTCGCTTCTAGGTTAGAGCGCATGCATGCGAGGGGGGACACATGCAAGCACATATACCAACCTAGCACCACACTCACACACATATGCTAGGGACACATGCAAGTTTTCATCTGATTCTGACGTTCTCGTGGTCTTCCTCCAGCGAAACCCTGATCTGCGGGCCTTAGATCGTGTACCCCCCTAGACATTCTTCTGACAGGGGTAGCCCGGCGTAGCTCTCTCTTGTTTTGTGTTTGACTAGGTCATAGGATGATGTAAACCATGTTGGTTCACAAGTTGGGGCACTATCCTACCCGGTTTCACCTGAACGGGAGATTCCCCCTTATACAGGTCCAGAACCTTTCGCTTCTAGGTTAGAGCGCATGCATGCGAGGGGGACACATGCAATCACCTATACCAACCTTGCACCACACTCACACACATATTCTAGGGACACATGCAAGTTTTTCAAATGATTCCGACGTTCTCGTGGTCTTCCTCCGGCGAAACCCTAATCTGCGGGGCTCAGATCATCTACCCCCTAGACATTCTTCTGACAGGGGTAGCCCGACGTAGCTCTCTCTTGTTTTGTGTTTGACTAGGTCATAGGATGATGTAAAACCATGTTGGTTCATAAGTTGGGGCACTATCCTACCCGGTTTCACCTGAA
Organism: Avena atlantica; assembly: GCA_910589765.1. NCBI lineage: Eukaryota > Viridiplantae > Streptophyta > Magnoliopsida > Poales > Poaceae > Avena > Avena atlantica. Next base: position 194,745,645 of record OU342738.1, on the reverse strand, counting down.
CAGGGAGATTCCCCCTTATACAGATCCAGATCCTTCCGCTTATAGGTTAGAGCGCATGCATGCGAGTGGGGACACATGCAATCACCTATACCAACCTTGCACCACACTCACACACATATGCTAGGGACACATGCAAGTTTTCACATGATTCCGATTTCTCGTGGACTTCCTCCGGTGAAACCCTAATGATCTACGGGCCTCGGATCGTCTACACCCCTAGACCTCTTCTGATGGGGGTAGCCTGGCGTAGCTCTCTCTTGTTTTGTGTTTGATTATGTCATGGGATGATGTGAAACCATGTTGGTTCACAAGTTCGGGCACTATACGGCCCGGTTTCACCGTAACAGGGAGATTCCCCCTTATACAGGTCCGGAACCTTCGCTTCTAGGTTAGAGCGCATGCATTGAGGGGGGACACATGAAAGCACATATACCAAGCTTGCACCACACTCACACGCATATGCTAGGGACACATGCAAGTTTTTCATCTGATTCCGACGTTCTCTGTGGTCTTCCTCCGGCGAAACCCTGATCTGCGGGCCTCGGATCGTCTACCCCACTAGACATTTTTCTGACAGGGGTAGCACGGCGTAGCTCTCTCTTGTTTTGTGTTTGACTAGGTCATAGGATGATGTAAAACCATGTCGGTTCACAAGTTGGGGCACTATCCTACCCGGTTTCACCCGAACGGGGAGATTCCCCCTTATACAGGTCCAGGACATTTCACTTCTAGGTTAGAGCGCATGCATGCGAGGGGAACACATGCAATCACCTATACCAACCTTGCACCACAATCACACACATATGCTAGGGACACATGCAAGTTTTCAGATGATTCCGACATTCTCGTGGTCTTCCTCCGGCGAAACCCTAATCTGCGGGGCTCGGATCATCTACCCCCCTAGACATTCTTCTGACAGGGGTAGCCCAACGTAGCTCTCTCTTGTTTTGTTGTTTGACTAGGTCATAGGATGATGTAAAACCATGTTAGTCACCGGTGATGTCTCCGGCGAGGTCATTCTTTTTGCTACATTAGCACATTTTTTTTGCTATCACGGTTTTACTATTTTGCTACACGTGCGTAAAATTTTTGCTACATGATCTCCTGTGAGGTCTACCGGCGAAAGTTTCCGACGAGTCTCCGGCGAGGTCGTATCTGCTACATTAGCCTATATTTTTTGCTACATGGTCGCTGACGAGGTCTCCGGCGAAATCTCCGGCGAGATCTAGTCTATTTTTTTATTTTCTAGGTCGAACTGTTTTTTTTGCATGTAGCAAAACGGACAATATTGTAGCAAATCTGGTCTGTTTGTAGTAAAAGCGGTATTAGACCTTGTTTTAGGGACACGTGGCGGCCTAGGGACCCAGGGGATCGGAGGAAATTATCCCCCGGGGGACGCCTAGCGCTGTCCATATTTTATAAGGCCCCTAGGCAAAAATGATGGCATGGGCCCTTACAGCTAATGTATTTACGTATATTTAGAAATATAGTCATAAATTATCTACTTTTACTTGTAAAATATTAAAAGTTAACATTCAACTAGAAATTTTTAGTCAGAGATGTCTATAAATAATTTTTAACAATTAAACAATGTTATATTATTCAATCTAAAACACTGGGAATTATATATCGGCATTGTAGCACATAAAATTACTCAATTTCCAGTTCACAAATCTCAAACAGGAAAACCCAATCAGGGTCAAGTTCAGAGGAACTCGGGCCAATCTACCAATCTCTAGGCCTAGGTGGCCAGAGGAAATCATTGCGCGGACGAGCGGCTGACGAAGACCAACAGGTAGAGAAGATCGAGGAGATCAGCCGATTAGGAGATCGATTGGCCTATTGATTGCTTCACGGGCGCTGCGTCGTGCGGTTTCCTCGGACTGGGGCGGCTGGGCTGGGCCTTCGTTTCTTGCAATTCGTTTTTTCAGGCAGCTCTGTAGTGTGTAGATATAGAGGAGGCTGTAGTCATGGCCCCTCAGGAGGCATGGGCCCTAGGCCGTCACACAGGGCTGCGGGGGTTCAGAGCCGGCCTGAGCTCTATGACACTTATGTTATTTTTACATATCTAAATGTACCAGATTCCAAGGGGAGCCATAGGAGATGGAAGACGTGCCCATGCTGGCCGCGCGCAGGCAGCATCGACGCGCCAAAGTTGGCAGCGGAAAGTCCCCGAGGGAGACGCTGAGGCGCGCGCTGCTCGGACACGCGCACCCCGCCGGAGGCAGCAGCAAATCGCGCCTTCGTTTTCCTCCAGGCAGGCCGCCGGAGGACAACGATCTAAGGCGCACTTACGTGAGCGTTGTAGGCTTGCGTTGAAGAGCGACGAGTACCATGGCCGGCGTCATCCTTCCCAAGGGTGAGAAAGTTTTTTTCTAATCTACATGTTCTCTCTTTGCATCTAGGCATGGTGGCACGGCGTCGACCAAGGTCGTGGCCGTGGGGCAGGAGCGTGCCCACGCACGGTCCGTCTGCGCATCATCTCTTCGTCTCGAGGCGCCATCCATGTGGTCCGAGGCTCGCCACCGCTAGGTGCTCGGCCACCTACAGCCGCACTACGATGGAGGCGCTGTCGACGGATCGGAGCTCGCCGATGTGAGCTCATGACCACACTTGTCGCCTGGACACCAAAGCGGCAACACCGCTGGATTGTTAAGCTCACCGACGGAGAAGACGCATGTGGTCTAGTCCTCGCCGATGCGAGGCTCATGGCCAAACGGGGCTGCACCATTGATGGAGGCGCCTTCAACAGACTGCAGCTTGTCAATCCCTATATTACGGCCACCGACGCGGTTGCTGTCCTTATCTTCATCGACTACCAACTTCCATGTCGCATGGCTCGCAGATGAGTGATCACGGTGGGTGGCAAGCCGACCATGTCTCATGGAGTTGGCGGGTCGCCAACACGCCTTCTCATCACCGGCTGCTCCCAACCAGCCCATCTCGAGTGGCGAGGAGTGCACACCAGGGCGTCTCCATGGACCGGCTAGCTAGCAGGCTAGTGGGTTACCGCTGTCGCGGTGCACCGTGGCGATACTCTTCGCGCCGAGCTGTTGGCGCGACACAAGCGAGGACAAGTGACACTGTGGTAGCTGCGCTGCCGATGGCTGCGTCGTAGACGGTGCGCAATGCACAGCTCTCTCTACTAGTCTCGACTCCCTTTACTTCGGGAGGGACGTATCTGGCACTTCCGGCAACACAGCGGCTAGGCTTTCGACCGCTGGAATGGCTGTCCGCAAGCGGCGCTAAGCTCGCTGTTTCATTGGCGACGGCAAGGACCGACAGATGAAGCCGGACGGGAGGAGACCAGGGTGCCTCGCATGGCGCCGTGGGCTGGCGCACTATGGGGAAAAATGTCGCTGCCGTCACCCCTCTCCTTTGCCGTGTGCCAAAAGGCCAGGAACACGGTAAAAAGTATATCTTTGCCGTGTGTAAACCAAGAATATCATGGCAAAGGACAGGTGCATGGCAAACTGCAGAAAAAGAACACGACAAAGAAATAAACACAACAATGGACTCACGAGAACACACGACAAAGAAAATAATCACGGCAAAGTCATTGAAGAAACACGACAAAGATATACTCACGGCAAAGAAGTGGGCCCCGTGGTCACGCAGGGTCACCCGCCGACAGGGGCTGACGGCGGAATCTTTGCCGTGTGCCCTCGCCGTCAGATACACGGCAAAGATAATATTTGCCGTGTATTTTCTTCTGTATACACGGCAAATAATTTTTTTCACCTTTTTCTTTTCTTTAGTTAGCAAGGCTTTTATTACATATATGTTCATAGGTAATTGTGGTCTTGATCACTATATACATGCACCCCCCTGATTCCGACGTTCTCGTGGACTTCCTCCGGCGAAACCCTGATGATCTGCGGGCCTCGGATCGTCTACCCCCTAGACATTCTTCTGATGGGGGTAGCCCGGCGTAGCTCTCTCTTGTTTTGTGTTTGATTATGTCATGGGATGATGTGAAACCATGTTGGTTCACAAGTTGGGGCACTATACGGCCCGGTTTCACCGTAACGGGGAGATTCCCTTTATACAGGTCCAGAACCTTCGCTTCTAGGTTAGAGCGCATGCATGCGAGGAGGACACATGCAAGCACATATACCAACCTTGCACCACACTCACACGCATATGCTAGGGACACATGCAAGTTTTCATCTGATTCGACGTTCTCGTGGTCTTCCTCGGCGAAACCCTGATCTGCAGGCCTCGGATCGTCTACCCCCTAGACATTCTTCTGACAGGGGTAGTAGCCGGCATAGCTCTCTCTTGTTTTGTGTTTGACTAGGTCATAGGATGATGTAAAACCATGTTGGTTCACAAGTTGGGGCACTATCCTACCCGGTTTCACCTGAACGGGGAGATTCCCCCTTATACAGGTCTAGAACCTTTCGCTTCTAGGTTAGAGTGTATGCATGCGAGGGGGACACATGCAATCCACCTATACCAACTTGCACCACACTCACACACATATGCTAGGGACAAATGCAAGTTTTCAGTGATTCCGACGTTCTCGTGGTCTTCCTCCGGCGAAACCCTAATCTGTGGGGCTCAGATCGTTTACCCCCCTAGACATTCTTCTGACAGGGGTAGCCCGGCATAGCTCTCTCTTGTTTTGTGTTTGATTATGTTATGGGATGCTGTGAAACCATGTTGATTCAGAAGTTGGGGCACTATACTACCCGATTTCACCGTAACGGGGAGATTCCCCCTTATACGGGTCCAGAACCTTCGCTTCTAGGGTAGAGCGCATGCATGCGAACGGGGACACATGCAAGCACCCGCAGACTAGTAGTTAATTTTTGTATGTGCCAACATAGCACCACACTTTTCATGCATGTTCTAGGGCACATGCATGCATGTCCTTGAGGTACTCAAAATTGAGAACAATCTATAAAGGATGTCAAACAACAAATTTCAGACTTTGTCGTGAAATCGTCTCCTCTTGGTCTTTTGATTGACCCAAAGAGTGACCTTGAAAGGTTCAAAAGTAGTCCAACAGCTTGCTTGGTTTTGTTGGTCATCTCTACCGTGAGGGGAAATTCTACTCTTGACGATTGGTTGAGGATTGTTTCTCAAAGTTTGTGACTAGGCACCCACCTAATGGAAATGAAGTTCAGCATCCTCCAGATGCTTATGGTCTAGTGCAAAGTTCATATTTCCATGGTCTCAATCCTTATGAAGAGCTGGTACATGTTATATCTATAAGAGAAACTATCGTCCGCTCCTCAAGAGGGTTGACAGAACCAGTGGCGGGAGTTTCCACGTATATATCCAGGATTTTACTAAGTATTAACGCATGTCCAAGGGGGTCACACTTGGGACTTACACATGGGACCTACCGACCTTGCACCACACTCACACACATATGCTAGGGACACATGCAAGTTTTCAGATGATTCCGACGTTCTCGTACTCTTCGTCCGGCAACCCTGATCTGCGGGCCTTGGATCGTCTACCCCCTAGACATTCTTCTGATGGGGGTAGCCCGACATAGCTATCTCTTGTTTTGTGTTTGATTATGTCATGGGATGATGTGAAACCATGTTGGTTCACAAGTTGGGGCACTATACGGTCCGGTTTCACCGTAACGGGGAGATTCCCCCTACACAGGTCCAGAACCTTCGCTTCTAGGTTAGAGCGCATGCATGCAAGGGGGACACATTCAAACACATATACCAACCTGGCACCACACTCACACACATATGCTAGGGACACATGCAAGTTTTCATCTGATTCCGACGTTCTCGTGGTCTTCCTCCGGCGAAAACCTGATCTGCGGGCCTCGGATCGTCTACCCCCCTAGACATTCTTCTGACAGGTTAGCCCGGCGTAGCTCTCTCTTGTTTTGTGTTTGACTAGGTCATAGGATGATGTAAAACCATGTTGGTACACAAGTTGGGGCACTATCCTACCCAGTTTCACTTAAACGGGGAGATTCCCCCTTATACAGGTCCAGAACCTTTCGCTTCTAGGTTAGAGCGCATGCATGCGAGGGGACACATGCAATCACCTATACCAACCTTGCACCACACTCACACACATATGCTAGGGACACATGCAAGTTTTACAGATGATTCCGACGTTCTCGTGGTCTTCCTCCGGCGAAACCCTAATCTGCGGGGCTCGGATCGTCTACCCCCCTAGACATTCTTCTGACATGGGTAGCCCGGCGTAGCTCTCTCTTGTTTTTGTGTTTGACTAGGTCATAGCATGATGTAAACCATGTTGGTTCACAAGTTGGGGCACTATCCTACCCGGTTTCACCGGAACAGGGAGATTCCCCCTTATACAGGTCCAGATCCTTTCGCTTCTAGGTTAGAGCGCATGCATGCGAGTGGGGACACATGCAATCACCTATACCAACCTTGCACCACACTCACACACATATGCTAGGGACACATGCAAGTTTTCAGATGATTCTGACGTTCTCGTGGACTTCCTCCAGCGAAACCCTGATGATCTACGGGACTCGGATCGGCTACCCCCCTAGACATTCTTCTGATGGGGGTATCCCGGCGTAGATCTCTCTTGTTTTGTGTTTGATTATGTCATGGGATGATGTGAAACCATGTTGGTTCACAAGTTGGGGCACTATACGGCCCGGTTTCGCCGTAACGGGGAGATTCCCCTTTATACAGGTCCAGAACCTTCGTTTCTAGGTTAGAGCGCATGCATGCGAGGATGGACACATGCAAGCACATATACCAACCTTGCACCACACTCACACGCATATGCTAGGGACACATGCAAGTTTTTCATCTGATTCTGACGTTCTCGTGGTCTTCCTCCGGCGAAACCCTGATCTACGAGCCTCGGATCGTCTACCCCCCTAGACATTCTTCTGACAGGGGTAGCCCGGCGTAGCTCTCTCTTGTTTTGTGTTTGACTAGGTCATAGGATGATGTAAAACCATGTTGGTTCACAAGTTGGGGCACTATCCTACCCGGGTTCACCTGAACGGGGAGATTCCCCCTTGTACAAGTCCAAAACCTTTCGCTTCTAGGTTAGAGCGCATGCATGCGAAGGGGACACATGCAATCACCTATACCAACCTTGCAGCACACACACACATATGCTAGGGACAAATTCAAGTTTTCAGATGATTCCGAAATTCTCGTGGTCTTCCTCCGGCAAAACCCTAATCTGCGGGGCACGGATCGTTTAGCCCTCTAGACATTCTTTTGACAGGGGTAGCCCGGCATAGCTCTCTCTTGTTTTGTGTTTGATTATGTCATGGGATGATGTGAAACCATGTTGGTTCAGAAGTTGGGGCACTATACTACCCGGTTTCACCGTAACGGGGAGATTCCCCCTTATACAGGTCTGGAACCTTCGCTTCTAGGTTAGAGCGCATGCATGCGAAGGGGGACACATGCAAGCACCCGCAGACTAGTAGTTAAATTTTGTATGTTCCAACATAGCATCACACTTTTCATGCATGTGCTAGGGCACATCCATGCATGTCCTTGAGGTACTCAAAATTGAGAATAATCTATAAAGGATGTCAAACAACAAATTTCAGACTTTGTCGTGAAATCGTCTCACCTTGGTCTTTTGATTGACCTAAAGAGTGACCTTGAAAGATTCAAAAGTAGTCCAACAGCTTGCTTGGTTTTGTTGGTCATCTCTACTGTGAGGGGAAATTCTACTCTTGACGATTGGTTGAGGATTGTTTCTCAAAGTTTGTGACTAGGCACCCACCTAATGGAAATGAAGTTCAGCATCCTCCAGATGCTTATGGTCTAGTGCAAAGTTCATATTTCCATGGTCTCAATCCTTATGAAGAGCTGGTACATGCTATATCTATAAGAGAAACTATCGTCCGCTCCTCAAGAGGGTTGACAGAACCAGTGGCGGGAGTTTCCACGTATATATCCAGGATTTTACTAAGTATTAACGCATGTCTACAAAGGGGGTCACACTTGGGACTTACACATGGGACCTACCGACCTTGCACCACACTCACTAACATATGCTAGGGACACATGCAAGTTTTCAGATGATTCCGACGTTCTCTTACTCTTCCTCCGGCAAAACCCTGATCTGCGGGACTTGGATCGTCTACCCCCTAGACATTCTTCTGATGGGGGTAGCCCGACATTGCTATCTCTTGATTTGTGTTTTATTATGTCATGGGATGATGTGAAACCATGTTGGTTCACAAGTTGGGGCACTATATGGTCCGGTTTCACCGTAACAGGGAGATTCCCCCTTACACAGGTCCAGAACCTTCGCTTCTAGATTAGAGCGCATGCATGCTAGGGGGACACATTGAAACACATATACCAACCTGGCACCACACTCACACACATATGCTAGGGACACATGCAAGTTTTGATCTGATTCCGACGTTCTCGTGGTCTTCCTCCGGCGAAACCCTGATCTGCGGGCCTCGGATCGTCTACCCCCTAGACATTCTTCTGACAGGGGTAGCCCGGCGTATCTCTCTCTTGTTTTGTGTTTGACTAGGTCATAGCATGATGTAAAACCATGTTGGTTCACAAGTTGGGGCACTATCCTACCCGGTTTCACCGGAACGGGGAGATTCCCCTTATACAGGTCTAGATCCTTTCGCTTCTAGGTTAGAGCGCATGCATGCGAGTGGGGACACATGCAATCACCTATACCAACGTTGCACCACACTCACACACATATGCTAGGGACACATGCAAGTTTTCAGATGATTCCGACGTTCTCGTGGTCTTCCTCCGGCGAAACCCTAATCTGCGGGGCTCGGATCATCTACCCCCTAGACATTCTTCTGACATGGGTAGCCCGGCGTAGCTCTCTCTTGTTTTGTGTTTGACTAGGTCATAGCATGATGTAAAACCATGTTGGTTCACAAGTTGGGGCACTACCCTACCCGGTTTCACCGGAACAGGGAGATTCCCCCTTATACAGGTCCTGATCCTTTCGCTTCTAGGTTAGAGTGCATGCATGCGAGTGGGGACACATGCAATCACCTATACCAACCTTGCACCACACTCACACACATATGCTAGGGACACATGCAAGTTTTCAGATGATTCTGACGTTCCCGTGGACTTCCTCCAGCGAAACCCTGATGATCTACGGGACTCGGATCGGCTACCCCCCTAGACATTCTTCTGATGGGGGTATCCCGGCGTATCTCTCTCTTGTTTTGTGTTTGATTATGTCATGGGATGATGTGAAACCATGTTGGTTCACAAGTTGGGGCACTATACGGCCCGGTTTCGCCGTAACGGGGAGATTCCCCTTTATACAGGTCCAGAACCTTCGTTTCTAGGTTAGAGCGCATGCATGCGAGGAGGGACACATGCAAGCACATATACCAACCTTGCCACACTCACACGCATATGCTAGGGACACATGCAAGTTTTCATCTGATTCTGACGTTCTCGTGGTCTTCCTCCGGCGAAACCCTGATCTACGAGCCTCGGATCGTCTACCCCCCTAGACATTCTTCTGACAGGGGTAGCCCGGCGTAGCTCTCTTGTTTTGTGTTTTACTAGGTCATAGGATGATGTAAAACCATGTTGGTTCACAAGTTGGGGCACTATCCTACCCGGTTTCACCTGAACGGGGAGATTCCCCCTTGTACAGGTCCAAAACCTTTCGCTTCTAGTTAGAGCGCATGCATGCGACGGGGACACATGCAATCACCTATACCAACCCTGCACCACACACACACATATGCTAGGGACAAATTCAAGTTTTCAGATGATTCCGACGTTCTCGTGGCCTTCCTCCGGCAAAACCCTAATCTGCGGGGCACGAATCGTTTAGCCCCCTAGACATTCTTCTGACAGGGGTAGCCTGGCATAGCTCTCTCTTGTTTTGTGTTTGATTATGTCATGGGATGATGTGAAACCATGTTGGTTCAGAAGTTGGGGCACTATACTACCCGGTTTCACCGTAACGGGGAGATTCCCCCTTATACAGGTCAGGAACCTTCGCTTCTAGGTTAGAGCGCATGCATGCGAAGGGGGACACATGCAAGCACCCGCAGACTAGTAGTTAAATTTTGTATGTTCCAACTTAGCACCACACTTTTCATGCATGTGCTAGGGCACATGCATGCATGTCCTTGAGGTACTCAAAATTGAGAACAATCTATAAAGGATGTCAAACAACAAATTCCAGACTTTGTCGTGAAATCGTCTCATCTTGGTCTTTTGATTGACCCAAAGAGTGACCTTGAAAGATTCAAAGTAGTCCAACAGCTTGCTTGGTTGTTGGTCATCTCTACTACGTGAGGGGAAATTCTACTCTTGACGATTGGTTGAGGATTGTTTCTCAAAGTTTGTGACTAGGCACCCACCTAATGGAAATGAAGTTCAGCATCCTCTAGATGCTTATGGTCTAGTGCAAAGTTCATATTTCCATGGTCTCAATCCTTATGAAGAGCTGGTACATGCTATATCTATAAGAGAAACTATCGTCCGCTCCTCAAGAGGGTTGACAGAACCAGTGGCGGAAGTTTCCACGTATATATCCAGGATTTTACTAAGTATTAACGCATGTCTACAAAGGGGGTCACACTTGGGACTTACACATGGGACCTACCGACCTTGCACCACACTCACACACATATGCTAGGGACACATGCAAGTTTTCAGATGATTCCGACGTTCTCGTACTCTTCCTCCGGCAAAACCCTGATCTGTGGGCCTTGGATCGTCTACCCCCTAGACATTCTTCTAATGGGGGTAGCCCGACGTAGCTATCTCTTGTTTTGTGTTTGATTATGTCATGGGATGATGTGAAACCATGTTGGTTCACAAGTTGGGGCACTATACGATCCGGTTTCACCGTAACAGGGAGATTCCCCCGTACACAGGTCCAGAACCTTCGCTTCTATATTAGAGCGCATGCATGCGAGGGGGACACATTCAAACACATATACCAACCTGGCACCACACTCACACACATATGCTAGGGACACATGCAAGTTTTGATCTGATTCCGATGTTCTCGTGGTTTTCCTCCGGCGAAACCCTGATCTACGGGCCTCGGATCGTCTACCCCCTAGACATTCTTCTGACAGGGGTAGCCCGGCGTAGCTCTCTCTTGGTTTGTGTTTGACTAGGTCATAGCATGATGTAAAACCATGTTGGTTCACAAGTTGGGGCACTATCCTACCCGGTTTCACCGGAACGGGGAGATTCCCCTTATACAGGTCCAGATCCTATCGCTTCTAGGTTAGAGCGCATGCATGCGAGTGGGGACACATGCAATCACCTATACCAACCTTGCACCACAGTCACACACATATGCTAGGGACACATGCAAGTTTTCAGATGATTCCGACGTTCTCGTGGTCTTCCTCCGGCGAAACCCTAATCTGCGGGGCTCGGATCGTCTACCCCCCTAGACATTCTTCTGACATGGGTAGCCCGGCGTAGCTCTCTCTTGTTTTGTGTTTGACTAGGTCATAGCATGATGTAAAACCATGTTGGTTCACAAGTTGGGGCACTATCCTACCCGGTTTCACCGGAACAGGGAGATTCCCCCCTATACAGGTCCAGATCCTTCGCTTCTAGGTTAGAGCGCATGCATGCGAGTGGGGACACATGCAATCACCATATACCAACCTTGCACCACACTCACACACATATGCTAGGGACACATGCAAGATTTCAGATGATTCTGACGTTCTCGTGGACTCCTCCGGCGAAACCCTGATGATCTACGGACTCGATCGGCTACCCCCACCCCAGCTAGACATTCTTCTGAATGGGGGATTCCCGGCGTAGCTCTCTCTTGTTTTGTGTTTTATTATGTCATGGATGATGTGAAACCATGTTGGTTCACAAGTTGGGGCACTATACGGCCCCGGTTTCGCCGTAACGGGAGATTCCCCTTTATACAGGTCCAGAACCTTCGTTTCTAGGTTAGAGCGCATGCATGCGAGGAGGGACACATGCAAGCACATATACCAACCTTGCACCACACTCACACGCATATGCGAGGGACAATGCAAGTTTTCATCTGATTCTGACGTTCTCGTGGGTCTTCCTCCGTCGAAACCCTGATCTACGAGCCTCGGATCGTCTACCCCCTAGACATTCTTCTGACAGGGGTAGCCCGGCGTAGCTCTCTCTTGTTTTGTGTTTTACTAGGTCATAGGATGATGTAAACCATGTTGGTTCACAAGTTGGGGCACTATCCTACCCGGTTTCACCTGAACGGGGAGATTCCCCCTTGTACAGGTCCAAAACTTTCGCTTCTAGTTAGAGCGCATGCATGCGACGGGGAACATGCAATCACCTATACCAACCTTGCACCACACACACACATATGCTAGGGACAAATTCAAGTTTTCAGATGATTCCGACGTTCTCATGGTCTTCCTCCGGCAAAACCCTAATCTGCGGGGCACGGATCGGTTAGCCCCTAGACATTCTTCTGACAGGGTAGCCCGGCATAGCTCTCTCTTGTTTTTGTGTTGATTATGTCATGGGATGATGTGAACCATGTTTGTTCAGAAGTTGGGCACTATACTACCCGGTTTCACTGTAACGGGGAGATTCCACCTTACAGGTCGGGAACCTCGCTTCTAGGTTAGAGCGCATGCATGCGAAGGGGGACACATGCAAGCACCCCAGACTAGTAGTTAAATTTTGTATGTTCCAACATAGCACCACACTTTTCATGCATGTGCTAGGGCACATGCATGCATGTCCTTGAGGTACTCAGAATTGAGAACAATCTATAAAGGATGTCAAACAACAAATTTCAGACTTGTCGTGAAATCGTCTCATCTTGGTCTTTTGATTGACCCAAAGAGTGCCTTGAAAGATTCAAAAGTAGTCCAACAGCTTGCTTGGTTTTGTTGGTCATCTCTACCGTGAGGGGAAATTCTACTCTTGACGATTGGTTGAGGATTGTTTCTCAAAGTTTGTGACTAGGCACCCACCTAATGGAAATGAAGTTCAGCATCCTCCAGATGCTTATGGTCTAGTGCAAAGTTCATATTTCCATGGTCTCAATCCTTATGAAGAGCTGGTACATGCTATATCTATAAGAGAAACTATCGTCCGCTCCTCAAGAGGGTTGACAGAACCAGTGGCGGAGTTTTCCACGTATATATCCAGATTTTACTAAGTATTAACGCATGTCTACAAAGGGGTCACCTTGGGACTTACACATGGGCCTACCGACCTTGCACCACACTCACACACATATGCTAGGGACACATGCAAGTTTCAGATGATTCCGACGTTCTCGTACTCTCCTCCGGCAAAACCCTGATCTGCGGGCCTTGGATCGTCTACCCCCTAGACATTCTTCTGACAGGGGTAGCCCATTGTAGTTCTCTCTTGTTTTGTGTTTGATTATGTCATGGGATGATGTGAAACCATGTTGGTTCACAAGTTGGGGCACCATACGGTCCGGTTTCACCGTAACAGGGAGATTCCCCCTTACACAGGTCCAGAACCTTCGCTTCTAGGTTACAGCGCATGCATGCGAGGGGGACACATTCAAACACATATACCAACCTGGCACCACACTCACACATATGCTAGGGACACATGCAAGTTTGATCTGATTCCGACGTTCTCGTGGTCTTCCTCCGGCGAAACCCTGATCTGCGGGCCTCGGATCGTCTACCCCCTAGACATCTTCTGACAGGGGTAGCCCGGCATAGCTCTCTCTTGTTTTGTGTTTGACTAGGTCATAGCATGATGTAAACAAGTTGGTTCACAAGTTGGGGCACTATCCTACCCGGTTTCACCGGAACGGGGAGATTCCCCTTATACAGGTCCAGATCTTTTCGCTTCTAGTTTAGAGTGCATGCATGCGAGTGGGGACACATGCAATCACCTATACCAACCTTGCACACACTCACACACATATGCTAGGGACACATGCAAGTTTTCAGATGATTCCGACGTTCTCTCGTGGTCTTCCTCCGGCGAAACCCTAATCTGCGGGGCTCGATCATCTACCCCCTAGACATTCTTCTGACATGGGTAGCCCGGCGTAGCTCTCTCTTGTTTTGTGTTTGACTAGGTCATAGCATGATGTAAAACCATGTTGGTTCACAAGTTGGGCACTATCCTACCCGGTTTCACCGGAACAGGGAGATTCCCCTTATACAGGTCCAGATCCTTTCGCTTCTAGGTTAGAGCGCATGCATGCGAGTGGGGACACATGCAATCACCTATACCAACCTTGCACCACACTCACACACATATGCTAGGGGACACATGCAAGATTTCAGATGATTCTGACGTTCTCGTGGACTTCCTCCGGCGAAACCCTGATGATCTACGGGACTCGGATCGGCTACCCCCTTAGACATTCTTCTGATGGGGGTATCCCGGCGTAGCTTTCTCTTGTTTTGTGTTTGATTATGTCATGGGATGATGTGAAACCATGTTGGTTCACAAGTTGGGGCACTATACGGCCCGGTTTCGCCGCAACGGGGAGATTCCCCTTTATACAGGTCCAGAACCTTCCTTTCTACGTTAGAGCGCATGCATGCGAGGAGGGACCATGCAAGCCACATATATACCAACCTTGCACCACACTCACACGCATATGCTAGGGACACATGCAAGTTTCTTCTTCTGTTCTGACGTTCTCGTGGTCTTCCCTCGGCGAAACCCTGATCTACGAGCCTCGGATCGTCTACCCCCTAGACATTCTTCTGACAGGGGTAGCCCAGCGTATCTCTCTCTTGTTTTGTGTTTGACTAGGTCATAGTATGATGTAAAAGCATGTTGGTTCACAAGTTGGGGTACTATCCTACCGGGTTTCACCTGAACGGGGAGATTCCCCCTTATACAGGTCCAAAACCTTTCGCTTCTAGGTTAGAGCGCATGCATGCGACAGGGACACATGCAATCACCTATACCAACCTTGCACCACACACACACATATGCTAGGGACAAATGCAAGTTTTCAGATGATTCCGACGTTCTCGTGGTCTTCCTCCGGCAAAACCCTAATCTGCGGGGCTCAGATCGTTTAGCCTCCTAGACATTCTTCTGACAGGGGTAGCCTGACATAGCTCTCTCTTGTTTTGTGTTTGATTATGTCATGGGATGATGTGAAACCATGTTGGTTCAGAAGTTGGGGCACTATACTACCCGGTTTCACCGTAACGGGGAGATTCCCGCTTATACAGGTCTGGAACCTTCGCTTCTAGGTTAGAGCGCATGCATGCGAAGGGGGACACATGCAAGCACCCGCAGACTAGTAGTTAATTTTTGTATGTTCCAACATAGCACCACACTTTTCATGCATGTGCTAGGGCACATGCATGCATGTCCTTGAGGTACTCAAAATTGAGAACAATCTATAAAGGATGTCAAACAACAAATTTCAGACTTTGTCGTGAAATCGTCTCCTCTTGGTCTTTTGATTGACCCAAAGAGTGACCTTGAAAGATTCAAAAGTAGTCCAACAGCTTGCTTGGTTTTGTTGGTCATCTCTACCGTGAGGGGAAATTCTACTCTTGACGATTGGTTGAGGATTGTTTCTCAAAGTTTGTGACTAGGCACCCACCTAATGGAAATGAAGTTCAGCATCCTCCAGATGCTTATGGTCTAGTGCAAAGTTCATATTTCCATGGTCTCAATCCTTATGAAGAGCTGGTACATGCTATATCTATAAGAGAAACTATCGTCCGCTCCTCAAGAGGGTTGACAGAACCAGTGGCGGGAGTTTCCACGTATATATCCAGGATTTTACTAAGTATTAACGCATGTCTACAAAGGGGGTCACACTTGGGACTTACACATGGGACCTACCGACCTTGCACCACACTCACACACATATGCTAGGGACACATGCAAGTTTTCAGATGATTCCGACGTTCTCGTACTCTTCTCCTCCGGCAAAAACCCTGATCTGCGGCCCTTGGATCGTCTACCCCTAGACATTCTTCTGATTGGGGTAGCCCGACGTAGCTATCTCTTGTTTTGTGTTTGATTATGTCATGGGATGATGTGAAACCATGTTGGTTCACAAGTTGGGGCACTATACGGTCCGGTTTCACCGTAACAGGGAGATTCCCCCTTACACAGGTCCAGACCCTTCGCTTCTAGGTTAGAGCGCATGCATGCGAGGAGGACACATTCAAACACATATACCAACCCGACACCACACTCACACACATATGCTAGGGACACATGCAAGTTTTCATCTGATTCCGACATTCTCGTGGTCTTCCTCCGGCGAAACCCTGATCTGTGGGGCTCGGATCATCTACCCCCCTAGACATTCTTCTGACAGGGGTAGCCCGGCTTAGATCTCTCTTGTTTTGTGTTTGACTAGGTCATAGGATGATGTAAAACCATGTTGGTTCACAAGTTGGGGCACTATCCTACCCAGTTTCACCTAAACGGGGAGATTCCCCCTTATACAGGTCAGAACCTTTCGCTTCTAGGTTAGAGCGCATGCATGAAGGGGGACACATGCAATCACCTATACCAACCTTGCACCACACTCACACACATATGCTAGGGACACTTGCAAGTTTTCAGATGATTCCGACGTTCTCGTGGTCTTCCTCCGGCGAAACCCTAATCTGCGGGGCTCGGATCGTCTACCCCCTAGACATTCTTCTGACAGGGGTAGCCCGGCGTATCTCTCTCTTGTTTTGTGTTTGACTAGGTCATAGCATGATGTAAAACCATGTTGGTTCACAAGTTGGGGCACTATCCTACCCGGTTTCACCGGAACAGGGATTTCCCCCTTATACAGGTCTAGATCCTTCCGCTTCTAGGTTAGAGCGCATGCATGCGAGTGGGGACACATGCAATCACCTATACCAACCTTGCACCACACTCACACACATATGCTAGGGACACATGCAAGATTTCAGATGATTCTGACGTTCTCGTGGACTTCCTCCGGCGAAACCCTGATGATCTACGGGACTCGGATCGGCTACCCCCTTAGACATTCTTCTGATGGGGGTATCCCGGCGTAGCTTTCTCTTGTTTTGTGTTTGATTATGTCATGGGATGATGTGAAACCATGTTGGTTCACAAGTTGGGGCAACTATACGGGCCCGGTTTCGCCGCAACGGGGAGATTCCCCTTTATACAGGTCCAGAACCTTCGTTTCTAGGTAGAGCGCATGCATGCGAGGAGGGACACATGCAAGCACATATACCAACCTTGCACCACACTCACACGCATATGCTAGGGACACATGCAAGTTTTCATCTGATTCTGACGTTCTCGTGGTCTTCCTCCGGCGAAACCCTGATCTACGAGCCTCGGATCGTCTACCCCCCTAGAAATTCTTCTGACAGGGGTAGCCCAGCGTAGCTCTCTCTTGTTTTGTGTTTGACTAGGTCATAGGATGATGTAAAAGCATGTTGGTTCACAAGTTGGGGTACTATCCTACCCGGTTTCACCTGAACGGGGAGATTCCCCCTTATACAGGTCCAAAACCTTTTGCTTCTAGGTTAGAGCGCATGCATGCGACGGGGACACATGCAATCACCTATACCAACCTTGCACCACACACACACATATTCTATGGACAAATGCAAGTTTTCAGATGATTCCGACGTTCTCGTGGTCTTCCTCCGGCAAAACCCTAATCTGCGGGGCTTAGATCATTTAGCCCCCTAGACATTCTTCTGACAGGTGTAGCCCGACATCTCTCTCTCTTGTTTTGTGTTTGATTATGTCATGGGATGATGTGAAACCATGTTGGTTCAGAAGTTGGGGCACTATACTACCCGGTTTCACCGTAACGGGGAGATTCCCCCTTATACAGGTCTGGAACCTTCGCTTCTAGGTTAGAGGGCATGCATGCGAAGGGGGACACATGCAAGCACCCGCAGAATAGTAGTTAATTGTTGTATGTTCCAACATAGCACCACACTTTTCATGCATGTGCTAGGGCACATGCATGCATGTCCTTGAGGTACTCAAAATTGAGAACAATCTATAAAGGATGTCAAACAACAAATTTCAGACTTTGTCGTGAAATCCTCTCATCTTGGTATTTTGATTAACCCAAAGAGTGACCTTGAAAGATTCAAAAGTAGTCCAACAGCTTGCTTGGTTTTGTTGGTCATCTCTACCGTGAGGGGAAATTCTACTCTTGACGATTGGTTGAGGATTGTTTCTCAAAGTTCGTGACTAGGCACCCACCTAATGGAAATGAAGTTCAGCATCCTCCAGATGCTTATGGTCTAGTGCAAAGTTCATATTTCCATGGTCTCAATCCTTATGAAGAGCTGGTACATGCTATATCTATAAGAGAAACTATCGTCCGCTCCTCAAGAGGGTTGACAGAACCAGTGGCGGGAGTTTCCACGTATATATCCAGGATTTTACTAAGTATTAACGCATGTGTGGCATCCCGCAAAACCACTACTAGAAAATCGCGTCGAATTTGTGCATTGCATCGGCATCATCATATGTTGTTTGTCTAAAACTATTTTCGCAAAGCCCGTTTTGTTTTCTAAAACGCCCCATCTTAATTCAAACGCAAAGCCCCGGTTCTCCTTAATTATTTGGCCGCTATCGGTTTGCATACGGCCCGTTTAAAACAAATAAAAAGTTTAATTGTTTTAGCGGGGGCAGTCGAACGGGCCGAATGACCCGAACGACCACCCCCAGGAATTTACAAACGGTCCACCTAACCCGCCCTTAATCCTTTTTACACCCACCTATCTACCCCAACCCAGCCTCCACATCACCCCTCCCTATAGCCGCGCGCCACATCATCCCTGGCCAAGCCGGAGCCACTCCCCATCTGACACCTGGCCAGCCCCACAGCCCACCACCCACCCCCTGCCGCTGCCTCCCCTGTCTCCCCTGGGACCCCCCGGCCCCGCGGCCCCACCCCTGTCGGCTCGCCTCTCCCCCGACCCCATCTTCTCCCTTCCCGCACGCGCGCCTGCAGCCCCTTCTCCCCACGTGACCGCCCCGCTCGAACTCTCCAGCCACCGCCGCCCAGCGCCCCTCCTCCCGCTCCCCTCCGGCGACCTCCCTCGCCGGCGCGCGCCTCGCTCGTCCTCGCCGGATCCTCCTGCTCCGCCGCCGCTCCCCTTCCCCTCCGCCCCGCCGGCGTCCTCCAGTCAGCCGCCCCGGCGCGGCCCCCTCTCCCTGCCCCCTCCCCGCCCGCTCGCCGGCCGACCCCGCCCCAGCCGCGGCCGCGCCTCCTCCCCAGCGTGCGCCTCCGCGCTCGCTCGCCGCTCCGCCGTCCCGCACGCCGCCCCGCCGGAGCCGCCCTCGGCCGCGCGCCTCCGCGCCCCGCCCGAGCCCGCCAGCGACCCCCGCACGCCGCCTCCGCCGTCCGACCTCGCCCCTTCCCCGAGCTCCCCGCCCAGGCGCCTCGGCGTCCGCAGCACCGAGCCCGCTGCCTCCCTGCTCTGCCGCCTCCGGCCGCGTTGCTCGCCGGCGCCGCCGCGGCCAAGCACATCCCCAGGCGGCCCCGCGTTCCCCGCCTCGGCCTCCTCTCTGTGCAGCAGCACCCCGAGCCGCCCCTGCTCTGGCCGGCCCCGCGCCCCCTCCGGCCGGCCGCGTCGCCGTCTGCCCCGTCCGCGCCTCCCGAGCCCGTCCGCCTCCTCCGCGTCTGCCAGAGCCGCGCCGCCGCGCCGGGCCCGCCTCACCGGCGCCTTCCTCGCCCGTCCCCTTCGCCTTCCCTGTCCGCGCGCAGCAGCTGACCCCGCCTGGACCCACCTGCCCGCGGGACCACCCCGTCGTCGCCGATGCCATCCGCCTCCACCATGCCGGTTCCCTGTGTAGTACCAAGTTGGAGCCAAGTTGGTGGGTGTGGAAACAACAAGCTCGACACCGACAAACGAGTGGACCCCGAGTACTCTCGTCGTGAAATTAGGGGCGATGACGCCGAATCGACAAGATCTCCTTCACGGAATTCGAGAAGCCTGTTCGGGTGCCTGAAGACCAAACTCCGTCGAGACCCTGAAGACCCCGAAGCCGAAGGTCACCTACAAGGATCGCCAAGGACTCCCCCTGAAGCCGCCACGACCGTCTACATGAGGCCGCTGCCCTGAAGACCGATCTAGAGCGCCAAGGCCTTCGACACGGAACACCGAACCCCGACGAACCCCCGAACGCCAAGACCGACTCGACGGCGCGGACCCGACAAGAGCTTCACGACGACAAGACCGACAACATGGCCGACCACCGCGGATGCGACAAGATCTACCCCCGATATCCGAAGACCCTAACCCCGGAGCCCGAGAACGTTCCCGTCGGACCCCGAACCCCAGATCCGAACCCCGAGACCAACCCCGAACCCGGAACCCCAAGTTCGTCGAGACCCCCTAAAGTGTGAACCCCTTTTTCCGAGCCCTATTTTATAAATGCTAAACATAAAACCTGTTGCACATTAATTGCCATACTTGCATGCATAATCATGTGGTTTGGGGGCCTTATGCCGATTCACCTAATAATTAAATATGGGGCCCATATGCGGGCAAATCTAGTCTCATATTGGCCTCATCTAAATCTGTGTAGCGAACCGGTGCTATCTTTTGCCTTGTTAAACAACATTTAATTTGCGGGGTGGTTAAATAACTGGAACCATCTAACTAATTGTCGGGACCCCGGTTCCACTTAATATGACCTAATTGCATCGCATCTTTGCCATGTCATTCATCATACATGCATCATGCCGATCTTCTGCCGTTGTATTGAATAGTGCATCCGATGTTTCTTCTAGTGTTTTGCTTCTTCGCGGATAAGGCCGTTGAGTTGATGTGAGCTTCGCTCCGATCTTCGGTTGAACCTTCGACAATGTTTTCAGGCGAGCATCTCCCCCCTTTCTACCTATCTTACTTTTCTAGTATTTATTCCCTCCTGTTGATCTTTGCTATCTGTGTTGCGATGCTCTAGTCTTCGTACCCGTGATATCCCTTGCAGCCATATATAGCCTTGGACACATCCTATTACCTGATGTTTGGTAGATAGTTGGACCCGCGTGTCGTAGTCGCTTGCTCAAGTGTTTTTGCTTGTCGTCAAGTACCACAGTTGTTGGAGAATTGCCGCATGTTGATGTTGGAGATGATCATGGTTTTACTTATCGTTCACTTTAATTCCTGTTTAACAACTAAAATTGAATTAAGCAGAGGCATCGGTGGGTGATAGGTAAGTTTTGGTTTCCGACCGCCCACTTGTGTCCCGTAGGACCCGAGTTCATGACACCTGTTCCGAGATCGAGCGCGCTAACCACAGGTGGGGAGATATGGGCCCCCCATTGATTATTACCTGATTTCAAAGTATTGTACTGGGGGCCACAACTAGTTTGAGGTTTTATTTACTATCATGTACTTATGCCATGTTTACCGCTTTATTTACGTTTATGCGAGGAGCACACTGTACTGTTTAGGTAAGCGGAATGTTTTCGCGGTATCGACAGTCCCCGATTGGGGATCTGCTGTCGTTTACAGCCATTGTCGCAAACCCTAAGTCCGTCTCGGAGACCGGCCGACTTCGTTGCGGGTGTACTTAGTGGGGTGGCCCCCCGTGCTTGCTTTGGGTCTGGGAACGTCGTGACTTAGGACCCGCCGACATACCGATGGGTGTATGTTAACTGATCTGGCAAAAAGGGTCGAAGTGCCTGTGGATACTTTGGTGCACCCCTGCAGGGTTAAATCTTTTCGAGAAGCCGTGTCTGCGGTTATGGACGACTTGGAGCACAGTGCTTGATCATAGACAACTATAACTAAAGTTTATTGTTATAAATGGACTTGTATCCGATATGATTAGTAATCAGCTTCACTACAACGGAATGGCTACCTAAAAGTACCAACAACTGCTGGGTTTTGGGTTATCTCATGCTAATTGAATCTTACTAGTAAGTGATGTCACTATAACGGAATGATTAACTAAAAGTGCCCACTGCTTATCTTATCAGGACGAGTAACCAAACCTGACTAGTAATTGCTGCAACGATAACTGAATAAATAAAACTGCCAACTGTGTGGATTCCTCGGTTGACTTCCTCGTTTGGTCTCGAGGGGGAAACACCAGGATGGGTTTGTTTGGTGTTAGCTTCAGGTTGGATCCGGATAGGTCACTCTTATCCCTCTCTGATAACCGCCAGTTGTATCGAGTCTCTATAGGTTGTTTAGTGCATGCCGCCGCTGCCGCTCAGTCTACTATACCTATGTAGGCGAGGACCGCCGAATTCTATCCTCGCCGTGTACTGGCCTCAGTACTGACGCTCCTCTTTTTCCTTTGCCCTTTGTCGGCACCCCTTTTGTTTAAGCAGGTTTTGAGATCGACGCCGTTAGCAGGGTTACCCTTCCGGCTTGGCCTGGGCAGGGTTATGGACGCCATTGGTTATTCTTCAGGGCTCTTAGCCCCATTTGCATCTTGTCCATAGCTGGACGCTCTATCGTTTTTAAGGTGATTTGGATCTTTGTATATTATATATGTATTCTTGACTCTTTGAGTCGCTGTTATATATATCTGTTCTGTGGGTCCCATCGAGGACTGTTGTGTAATGTTATTACTTCGTATTCCACCCGCACGAAAGTGCCTGGTGGGCACCTTTGAATCGTTTCTATGCGGGTTTGGCGGGTTTCGCTAAAACTTGCATAGGTCCGATTCTGAGGGTGTTACAGCATGTCTACAAAGGGGGGTCACACTTGGGACTTACACATGGGACCTACCGACCTTGCACCACACTCACACACATATGCCAGGGACACATGCAAGTTTTCAGATGATTCCGACGTTCTCGTGGTCTTCCTCCGGCGAAACCCTGATCTGTGGGCCTTGGATCGTCTACCCCCCTAGACATTCTTTTGATGGGGGTAGCCCGGCGTAGCTCTCTCCTGTTTTGTGTTTGATTATGTCATGGGATGATGTGAAACCATGTTGGTTCACAAGTTGGGGCACTATACGGTCCGGTTTCACCGTAACGGGGAGATTCCCCCTTACACAGGTCCAGAACCTTCGCTTCTAGGTTAGAGCGCATGCATGCGAGGGGGACACATGCAA
Source organism: Avena atlantica (assembly GCA_910589765.1). Classification (NCBI taxonomy): domain Eukaryota; kingdom Viridiplantae; phylum Streptophyta; class Magnoliopsida; order Poales; family Poaceae; genus Avena; species Avena atlantica. The sequence goes on along the minus strand of OU342738.1, from coordinate 194,722,696 downwards.
ACACATATACCAACGTGGCACCACACTCACACACATATGCTAGGGACACATGCAAGTTTTCATCTGATTACGACGTTCTCGTGGTCTTCCTCCGGCGAAACCCTGATCTGCGGGCCTCGGATCGTGTACCCCCTAGACATTCTTCTGACAGGGGTAGCCCGGCGTAGCTCTCTCTTGTTTTGTGTTTGACTAGGTCATAGGATGATGTAAAACCATGTTGGTTCACAAGTTGGGGCACTATCCTACCCGGTTTCACCGTAACGGGGAAATTCCCCCTTATACAGGTCCAGAACATTCGCTTCTAGGTTAGAGCGCATGCATGTGAGGGGGGACACATGCAAGCACATATACCAAGCTTGCACCACACTCACACGCATATGCTAGGGACACATTCAAGTTTTCATCTGATTCTGACGTTCTCGTGGTCTTCCTCCGGCGAAACCCTGATCTGCGGGCCTCGGATCGTCTACCCCACTAGACATTCTTCTGACAGGGGTAGCCCGGCGTAGCTCTCTCTTGTTTTGTGTTTGACTAGGTCATAGGATGATGTAAAACCATGTCGGTTCACAAGTTGGAGCACTATCCTACCCGGTTTCACCCGAACGGGGAGATTCCCCCTTATACAGGTCCAGGACATTTCGCTTCTAGGTTAGAGCGCATGCATGCGAGGGGGACACATGCAATCACCTATACCAACCTTGCACCACACTCACACAGATATGCCAGGGACACATGCAAGTTTTCAGATGATTCCGACGTTCTCGTGGACTTCCTCCGGCGAAACCCTTATGATCTGCAGTGCTTGGATCGTCTACCCCCCTAGACATTCTTCTGATGGGGGTAGACCGGCGTAGCTCTCTCTTGTTTTGTGTTTTATTATGTCATGGGATGATGTGAAACCATGTTGGTTCACAAGTTGGGGCACTATACGGCCCGGTTTCACCGTAACGGCGAGATTCCCCCTTATACAGGTCCAGAACCTTCTCTTCTAGGTTAGAGCGCATGCATGCGAGGGGGACACGTGCAAGCACATATACCAACCTTGCACCACACGCACACGCATATGCTAGGGACACATGCAAGTTTTCATCTGATTCCGACGTTCTCGTGGTCTTTCTCCGACGAAACCCTTATGATCTGCGGGCCTCGGATCGTCTACCCCCCTAGACATTCTTCTGACAGGGGTAGCCAGACGTAGCTCTCTCTTGTTTTGTGTTTGACGAGGTCATTGGATGATGTAAAACCATGTTGGTTCACAAGTTGGGGCACTATCCTACCCGGTTTCACCTGAACGGGGAGATTCCCCCTTATACAGGTCCAGAACCTTTCGCTTCTACGTTAGAGCGCATGCATGAGAGGGGGACACATGCAATCACCTATACCAACCTTGCACCACACTCACACACATATGCTAGGGACACATGCAAGTTTTCAGATGATTCCGACGTTCTCGTGGTCTTCCTCCGGCGAAACCCTAATCTGCGGGGCTCGGATCGTCTACCCCCCTAGACATTCTTCTAACAGGGGTAGCCCGGCGTATCTCTCTCTTGTTTTGTTTTTGATTATGTCATGGGATGATGTGAAACCATGTTGGTTCACAAGTTGGGGCACTATACTACCCGGTTTCACCATAACGGGGAGATTCCCCCTTATATAGGTCCAAAACCTTCGCTTCTAGGTTAGAGCGAATGCATGCGAGGGGGGACACATGCAAGCACCCGCATACTAGTAGTTAATTTTTGTATGTTCCAACATAGCACCACACTTTTCATGCATGTGCTAGGGCACATGCATGCATGTCCTTGAGGTACTCAAAATTGAGAACAATCTATAAAGGATATCAAACAACAAATTTCAGACTTTGTCGTGAAATCCTCTCATCTTGGTCTTTTAATTGACCCAAAGAGTGACCTTGAAAGATTCAAAAGTAGTCCAACAGCTTGCTTGGTTTTGTTGGTCAGCTCTACCATGAGGGGAAATTCTACTCTTGACGATTGGTTGAGGATTGTTTCTCAAAGTTTGTGACTAGGCACCCACCTAATGGAAATGAAGTTCAGCATCCTCCAGAACCTTATGGTCTAGTGCAAAGTTCATATTTCCATGGTCTCAATCCTTATGAAGAGCTGGTACATGCTATATCTACAAGAGAAACTATCGTCCTCTCCTCAAGAGGGTTGAAAGAACTAGTGGTGGGAGTTTCCTCGTATATATCCAGGATTTTACTAAGTATTAACGCATGTCTACAAAGCGGGTCACACTTGGGACTTACACATGGGACCTACCAACCTTGCACCACACTCACACACATATGCTAGGGACACATGCAAGTTTTCAGATGATTCCGACGTTCTCGTGGTCTTCCTCCGGCGAAACCCTAATCTACGGGGCTCAGATCGTCTACTCCCCATAGACATTCTTCTGACAGGGGTAGCCCGACATAGCTCTCTCTTGTTTTGTGTTGACTAGGTCATAGGATTTTGTAAAACCATGTTGGTTCACAAGTTGGGGCACTATCCTACCCGGTTTCACCGGAACGGGGAGATTCCCCCTTATACAGGTCCAGATACTTTCGCATATAGGTTAGAGCGCATGCATGCGAGGGGGACACATGCAATCACCTATACTAACCTTGCACCACACTCACACACATATGCTAGGGACACATGCAAGTTTTCAGATGATTCCGATGTTCTCGTGGTCTTCCTCCGGCGAAACCCTGGTCTGCGGGCCTCGGATCGTCTACCCCCTTAGACATTCTTCTGATGGGGGTAGCCCGGCGTAGCTCTCTCTTGTTTTGTGTTTGATTATGTCATGGCATGATGTGAAACCATGTTGGTTCTCAAGTTGGGGCACTATACGGTCCGGTTTCATCGTAACAGGGAGATTCCCCCTTATACAGGTCCAGAACCTTCGCTTCTAGGTTAGAGCGCATGCATGAGAGGGGGACACATGCAAGCACATATACCAACCTGGCACCACTCACACACATATGCTAGGGACACATGCAAGTGTTCATCTGATTCTGACGTTCTCGTGGTCTTCCTCCGGCGAAACCCTGATCTGCGGGCCTCGGATCGTGTACCCCCTAGACATTCTTCTGACAGGGGTAGCCCGGCTTAGCTCTCTCTTGTTTTGTGTTTGACTAGGTCATAGGATGATGTAAACCATGTTGGTTCACAAGTTGGGGCACTATCCTACCCGGTTTCACCTGAACGGGGAGATTCCCCCTTATACAGGTCTAGAACCTTTCGCTTCTAGGTTAGAGCGCATGCATGCGAGGGGGACACATGCAATCACCTATACCAACCTTGCACCACACTCACACACATATTCTAGGGACACATTCAAGCTTTCAGATGATTCCGACATTCTCGTGGTCTTCCTCCGGCGAAACCCTAATCTGCGGGGCTCGGATCATCTACCCCCCTAGACATTCTTCTGACAGGGGTTGCCCGACGTAGCTCTCTCTTGTTTTGTGTTTGACTAGGTCATAGGATGATGTAAAACCATGTTGGTTCACAAGTTGGGGCACTATCCTACCCGGTTTCACCTGAACGGGGAGATTCCCCCTTATACAGATCCAGATCCTTTCGCTTATAGGTTAGAGCGCATGCATGCGAGTGGGGACACATGCAATCACCTATACCAACCTTGCACCACACTCACACACATATGCTAGGGACACATGCAAGTTTTCAGATGATTCCGATGTTCTCGTGGACTTCCTCCGGTGAAACCCTGATGATCTACGAGCCTCGGATCGTCTACCCCCCTAGACATTCTTCTGATGGGGGTAGCCTGGCGTAGCTCTCTCTTGTTTTGTGTTTGATTATTTCATGGGATGATGTGAAACCATGTTGGTTCACAAGTTGGGGCACTATACGGCCCGGTTTCACCATAACGGGGAGATTCCCCCTTATACAGGTCCGGAACCTTCGCTTCTAGGTTAGAGCGCATGCATGTGAGGGGGGACACATGCAAGCACATATACCAAGATTGCACCACACTCACACGCATATGCTAGGGACACATGCAAGTTTTCATCTGATTCCGACGTTCTCGTGGTCTTCCTCCGGCGAAACCCTAATCTGCGGGGCTCAGATCGTCTACTCCCCCTAGACATTCTTCTGACAGGGGTAGCCCGGCATAGCTCTCTCTTGTTTTGTGTTGACTAGGTCATAGGATTTTGTAAAACCATGTTGGTTCACAAGTTGGGGCACTATCCTACCCGGTTTCACCGGAACGGGGAGATTCCCCCTTATACAGGTCCAGATCCTTTCGCATATAGGTTAGAGCGCATGCATGCGAGGGGGACACATGCAATCACCTATACTAACCTTGCACCACACTCACACACGTATGCTAGGGACACATGCAAGTTTTCAGATGATTCCGATCTTCTCGTGGTCTTCCTCCAGCGAGACCCTGGTCTGCGGGCCTCGGATCGTCTACCCCCTTAGACATTCTTCTGATGGGGGTATCCCGACGTAGATCTCTCTTGTTTTGTGTTTGATTATGTCATGGGATGATGTGGAACCATGTTGGTTCACAAGCTGGGGCACTATACGGTCCGGTTTCACCGTAACAGGGAGATTCCCCCTTATACAGGTCCAGAACCTTCGCTTCTAGGTTAGAGCGCATGCATGCGAGGGGGGACACATACAAGCACATATACCAACCTGGCACCACACTCACACACATATGCTAGGGACACATGCAAGTTTTCATCTGATTCTGACGTTCTCGTGGTCTTCCTCCAGCGAAACCCTGATCTGCGGGCCTCAGATCGTGTATCCCCCTAGACATTCTTCTGACAGGGGTAGCCCGGCGTAGCTCTCTCTTGTTTTGTGTTTGACTAGGTCATAGGATGATGTAAACCATGTTGGTTCACAAGTTGGGGCACTATCCTACCCGGTTTCACCTGAACGGGGAGATTCCCCCTTATACAGGTCCAGAACCTTTCGCTTCTAGGTTAAAGCGCATGCATGCGAGGGGGACACATGCAATCACCTATACCAACCTTGCACCACACTCACACACATATTCTAGGGACACATGCAAGTTTTCAAATGATTCTTATGTTCTCATGGTCTTCCTCCGGCGAAACCCTAATCTGCGGGGCTCGGATCATCTACCCCCCTAGACATTCTTCTGACAGGGGTAGCCCGACGTAGCTCTCTCTTGTTTTGTGTTTGACTAGGTCATAGGATGATGCAAAACCAAGTTGGTTCATAAGTTGGGGCACTATACTACCCGGTTTCACCTGAACGGGGAGATTCCCCCTTATATAGATCCAGATCCTTCCGCTTATAGGTTAGAGCGCATGCATGCGAGTGGGAACACATGCAATCACCTATACCAACCTTGCACCACACTCACACACATATGCTAGGGACACATGCAAGTTTTCAGATGATTCTGATGTTCTCGTGGACTTCCTCCGGCGAAACCCTAATGATCTACGGGCCTCGGATCGTCTACCCCCCTAGACATTCTTCTGATGGGGGTAGCCTGGCGTAGCTCCCTCTTGTTTTGTGTTTGATTATGTCATGGGATGATGTGAAACCATGTTGGTTCACAAGTTCGGGCACTAGACGGCCCGGTTTCACCGTAACAGGGAGATTCCCCCTTATACAGGTCCGGAACCTTCGCTTCTAGGTTAGAGCGCATGCATGTGAGGGGGGACACATGAAAGCACATATACCAAGCTTGCACCACACTCACACGCATATGCTAGGGACACATGCAAGTTTTCATCTGATTCCGACGTTCTCGTGGTCTTCCTCCGGCGAAACCCTGATCTGCGGGCCTCGGACCGTCTACCCCACTAGACATTCTTCTGACAGGGGTAGCCCAGCGTAGCTCTCTCTTGTTTTGTGTTTGACTAGGTCATAGGATGATGTTAAACCATGTCGGTTCACAAGTTGGGGCACTATCCTACCCGGTTTCACCCGAACGGGGAGATCCCCCCTTATACAGGTCCAGGACATTTCACTTCTAGGTTAGAGCGCATGCATGCGAGGGGGACACATGCAATCACCTATACCAACCTTGCACCACACTCACACACATATGCTAGGGACACATGCAAGTTTTCAGATGATTCCGACGTTCTCGTGGTCTTCCTCCGTCGAAACCCTAATCTGCGGGGCTCGGATCATCTACCCCCCTAGACATTCTTCTGACAGGGGTAGCCCGACGTAGCTCTCTCTTGTTTTGTGTTTGACTAGGTCATAGGATGATGTAAAACCATGTTGGTTCACAAGTTGTGGCACTATTCTACCCGGTTTCACCGGAACGGGGAGATTCCCCCTTATACAGGTCCAGATCATTTCGCTTATAGGTTAGAGCGCATGCATGCGAGTGGGGACACATGCAATCACCTATACCTACCTTGTACCACACTCACACACATATGCTAGGGACACATGCAAGTTTTCAGATGATTCCGACGTTCTCGTGGACTTCCTCCGGCGAAACCCTGATGATCTGCGGGCCTCAGATCGTCTACCCCCTAGACATTCTTCTGATAGGGGTAGCCCGGCGTAGTTCTCTCTTGTTTTGTGTTTGATTATGTCATGGGATGATGTGAAACCATGTTGGTTCACAAGTTCGGGCACTATACGGCCCGGTTTCACCGTAACAGGGAGATTCCCCCTTATACAGGTCCGGAACCTTCGCTTCTAGGTTAGAGCGCATGCATGTGAGGGGGGACACATGAAAGCACATATACCAAGATTGCACCACACTCACACGCATATGCTAGGGACACATGCAAGTTTTCATCTGATTCCGACGTTCTCGTGGTCTTCCTCCGGCGAAACCCTGATCTGCGGGCATCGGATCGTCTACCCCACTAGACATTCTTCTGACAGGGGTAGCCCGGCGTAGCTCTCTCTTGTTTTGTGTTTGACTAGGTCATACGATGATGTAAAACCATGTCGGTTCACAAGTTGGAGCACTATCCTACCCGGTTTCACCCGAACGGGGAGATTCCCCCTTATACAGGTCGAGGACATTTCACTTCTAGGTTAGAGCGCATGCATGCGAGGGGGACACATGCAATCACCTATACCAACCTTGCACCACACTCACACACATATGCTAGGGACACATGCAAGTTTTCAGATGATTCCGACGTTCTCGTGGTCTTCCTCCGGCGAAACCCTAATCCGCGGGGCTCGGATCATCTACGCCCCTAGACATTCTTCTGACAGGGGTAGCCCGACGTAGCTCTCTCTTGTTTTGTGTTTGACTAGGTCATAGGATGATGTAAAACCATGTTGGTTCATAAGTTGTCGCACTATTAAACCCGGTTTCACCGGAACGGGGAGATTCCCCCTTATACAGGTCCAGATCCTTTCGCTTATAGGTTAGAGCGCATGCATGCGAGTGGGGACACATGCAATCACCTATACCTACCTTGCACCACACTCACACACATATGCTAGGGACACATGCAAGTTTTCAGATGATTCCGACGTTCTCGTGGACTTCCTCCGGCGAAACCCTGATGATCTGCGGGCCTCAGATCGTCTACCCCCTAGACATTCTTCTGATGGGGGTAGCCCGGCGTAGCTCTCTCTTGTTTTGTGTTTGATTATTGTTGGAGATATGCCCTAGAGGCAATAATAAATATAGTTATTATTATATCTTTGTGTTTATGATAAATGTTTACATTCATGCTATAATAGTATTAACAAGGAAACATTAATACTTGTGTGATTTGTAAACTTAATTTGAAGTCCCTAGTAAAGCCTCTATACATTACTAGCTTGTTGGTTAATGAATGATTGTGGTTTCCCTGTCATGAATATTGAGATGTTATTAACAACAAGATCATATCGTTAGGAGAATGATATGGTGGACATACTCCTATAGATAAGCCTAGCATAAAGATCAAGTCATTTTAATAGTTCAATTGCTATATGCTTTCTGATACATAGTAACCTAATTCCTTCTACCATGAGATCATGCATATCACCTTTACCGGATGGATGCTTTGATGACATCAAACACGACACCGTAACTGGGTGGCTATAAAGGTGGCATTGAGTGTTCGGAAAGTATTGGTTGAAACACATGGATCAAGAGTGGGATTTATCCATCCATATGAAGGATAGATATACTCTGGGCCCTCTCGGTGAAATGTCATCCAATTAGCTTGCAAGCATGTGAATGGCTCACAAGGGATCACATATCACGGGAACGAGAAAAGAGTACTTATCGGTAACGAGGTTGAACTAGGTATGCAGAGATACCGACGATCATAACCTCGGATAAGTAAACTATCGTGAGACAAAGGGAAATTGGTATCGTATGTAAGTGGTTCATTCGATCGCAAAGTAATCGTAGAAATATGTGGGAGCCATATGAATTTCCAGATTCCTCTATTGGTTATTGTTCGGAGAAGTGTCTCGATCATGTCCGCATAATTCACGAACCGTAGGGAGACACACTTAAGGATTCGACGTTGTTTGAGTAGTTATGGAATGATGAGAAAGAGTCCGAATGTGGTTCGGAGTCTCGAATGGGATTTGGGATATCACGAGGAGATCTGGAATGGTCCGGAGAATAAGATTCATATAAGGAAAGTCTCGTTTCGGAGTTGGAGAATGGTTCCGGTGTTTTCATCGAGAATGTTCTAGAAGGTTCCGGAATGTCCGGCACTCCGGAGGGGAAGGGTACATGAAAGTGTTATATCAAGTTGTTATGATTGAATCATGTACTCGGTGTCATCGCTGAACAAAATAGAGGGTTTATTCAAATCCTAGTTTGAAAAGTCAAACGCCAAGTTTGAAAGTCAAACGGCTATTTTTGGGAAGTGGAGAGGGAGGTGGAAACCGACTTGGGGGAGGCGTTCCTCCTCCCACCGCCGACGCACCACCAAGCCGAGTTGGGGAGGGACTCCCCTCCCCTTGGCCGGCCCCCTCCACCTATAAAAGGAGGGGCAGGGCTCCCCTCCTAGACACAAGTTCCTACACCTCTAAACCCTAGCCCCAAGGCGCCGGCGGCCCTAGGGCACTCGCCGCCGCCGCCTAGGTGAAACCCTAGCCGCCGGCCTAGCCCCCTCCTCGGCGTGTCTAAACCCTAGATCGTTGAGGAACTCTCTCATACTCCACCATACTCGCTCCGGCTTAAGGCGAAGCCCTGCGAGATCTCCCCTCTACTTCCGGTACCACGCCGTTGTGCTGCCGGAATCGCGAGGAGAGTGCTACAACCTCCGCTGCCTGCTGGAACAAGGGAGAGGAAGGTCTTCGTCGAGTACCGAACGTGTGACCGACTGCGGGAGCGCTGCCGGAACGCAGCGCCGGAAGGATCGTCTACGCGATCTTGAGATCGGGAAGAGTACGACTACATCACCCACGAGAATCCGCTCTCGTTAAACACTTTAGAATCTTCGAGGGTGAGTTATTCCATCGACTCGTTGCTACAATCTAGTAGATAGATCTTGGCTTGTTTGTTTGTATGCGATAGAATTTTTTTGTCTTCCATGCTACGAATCCCTACAATTATGTCATGGGATGATGTGAAACCATGTTGGTTCACAAGTTGGGGCACTATACGGCTCGGTTTCACCGTAACGGGGAGATTACCCGTTATACAGGTCCGGAACCTTCGCTTCTAGGTTAGAGCGCATGCATGTGAGGGGGGAAACATGCAAGCACATATACCAACCTTGCACCACACTCACACGCATATCCTAGGGACACATGCAAGTTTTCATCTGATTCCAACGTTCTCGTGGTCTTCCTCTAGCGAAACCCTGATCTGCGGGCCTCGGATCGTCTACCCCACTAGACATTCTTCTGACAGGGGTAGCCCAGCGTAGCTCTCTCTTGTTTTGTGTTTGACTAGGTCATAGGATGATGTAAAACCATGTCGGTTCACAAGTTGGGGCACTATCCTACCCGGTTTCACCCGAACGGGGAGATTCCCCCTTATACAGGTCCAGGACATTTCACTTCTAGGTTAGAGCGCATGCATGCGAGGGGACACATGCAATCACCTATACCAACCTTGCACCACACTCATACAGATATGCTAGGGACACATGCAAGTTTTCAGATGATTCCGACGTTCTCGTGGACTTCCTCCGGCGAAACCCTTATGATCCGCGGGGCTTGGATCGTCTACCCCCCTAGACATTCTTCTGACAATCGCTAGGGCAGATGGATGCATGTCCTTGAGGTACTCAAAATTGAGAACAATCTATAAAGGATGTCAAACAACAAATTTCAGACATTGTCGTGAAATCCTCTCATGTTGGTCTTTTGATTGACCCAAAGAGGGACCTTGAAAGATTCAAAAGTAGTCCAACAGCTTGCTTGGTTTTGTTGGTCATCTCTACCGTGAGGGGAAATTCTACTCTTGACGATTGATTGAGGATTGTTTCTCAAAGTGTGTGACTAGGCACCCACCTAATGGAAATGAAGTTCAGCATCCTCCAGATGCTTATGGTCTAGTGCAAAGTTCATATTTCCATGGTCTCAATCCTTATGAAGAGATGGTACATGCTATATCTATAAGAGAAACTATCGTCCGCTCCTCAAGAGGGTTGACAGAACCAGTGGCGGGAGTTTCCACGTATATATCCAGGATTTTACTAAGTATTTACGCATGTCTACAAAGGGGGCCACACTTGGGACTTACACATGGGACCTACCAACCTTGCACCACACTCACACACATATGCTAGGGACACATGCAAGTTTTGAGATGATTCTGACGTTCTCGTGGTCTTCCTCCGGCGAAACCCTGATCTGTGGGCCTTGGATCATCTATCCCCCTAGACATTCTTCTGATGGGGGTAGCCTGGCGTAGCTCTCTCTTGTTTTGTGTTTGATTATGTCATGGGATGATGTGAAACCATGTTGGTTCACAAGTTGGGGAACTATACAGTCCGGTTTCACCGTATCGGGGATATTCCCCCTTACATAGGTCCAGAACCTTCGCTTCTAGGTTAGAGCGCATGCATGCGAGGGGGACACATGCAAACACATATACCAACCTAGCACCACACTCACACACATATGCTAGGGACACATGCAAGTTTTCATCTGATTCCGACATTCTCGTGGTCTTCCTCCGGCGAAACCCTGATCTGCGGGCCTCGGATCGTCTACCCCCCTAGACATTCTTCTGACAGGGGTAGCCCGGCGTAGCTCTCTCTTGTTTTGTGTTTGACTAGGTCATAGGATGATGTAAAACCATGTTGGTTCACAAGTTGGGGCACTATCCTACCCAGTTTCACATAAACGGAGAGATTCCCCCTTATACAGGTCCAAAACCTTTCGCTTCTAGGTTAGAGCGCATGCATGCGAGGGGGACACATGCAATCACCTATACCAACCTTGCACCACACTCACACACATATGCTAGGGACACATGCAAGTTTTCAGATGATTCCGACGTTCTCGTGGTCTTCCTCCGGCGAAACCCTAATCTGCGGGGATCGGATCGTCTACCCCCCTAGACATTCTTCTGACAGGTGTAGCCCGGCGTAGCTCTCTCTTGTTTTGTGTTTAACTTGGTCATAGCATGATGTAAAACCATGTTGGTTCACAAGTTGGGGCACTATACTACCCGGTTTCACCGGAACGGGGAGATTCCCCCTTATACAGGTCCAGATCATTTCGCTTCTAGGTTAGAGCGCATGCATGCGAGTGGGGACACATGCAATCACCTATACCAACCTTTCACCACACTCACACACATATGCTAGGGACACATGCAAGTTTTCAGATGATTCCGACGTTCTCGTGGACTTCCTCCGGCGAAACCCTGATGATCCGCGGGGCTCGGATCGTCTACCCCCCTAGACATTCTTCTGATGCGGGTATCCCAGCGTAGCTCTCTCTTGTTTTGTGTTCGATTATGTCATGGGATGTAACACCCTCAGAATCGGACCTATGCAAGTTTTAGCGAAACCCGCCAAACCCGCATAGAAACGATTCAAAGGTGCCCACCAGGCACTTTCGTGCGGGTGGAAAACGAAGTAATAACATTACACAACAGTCCTCGATGGGACCCACAGAACAGATATATATATAACAGCGACTCAATGAGTCAAGAATGCAGATATAATATACAAAGATCCAAATCACCTTGAAAACGGTAGAGCGTCCGACTACGGACAAGATGCAAATGGGGCTAAGAGCCCTGAAGAATAACCAATGGCGTCCATAACCCTGCCCAAGCCAAGCCGGAAGGGTAACCCTGCTAACGACGTCGATCTCAAAACCTGCTTAAACAAAAGGGGTGCTGACAAAGGGCAAAGGAAAAAGAGGAGCGTCAGTACTGAGGCCAGTACACGGCGAGGCTAGAATTCGGCGGTCCTCGCCTACATAGGTATGGTGGACTGAGCGGCAACGGCAGCATGCACTGGACAACCTATAGAGACTCGATACAACTGGCGGTTATCAGAGAGGGGTAAGAATGACCTATCCGGATCCAACCTGAAGCTAACACCAAACATACCCGTCCTGGTGTTTCCCCCTCGAAACCAAACGAGGAAGTCAACCGAGGAACTCACACAGTTGGCATTTTTACTTATTCAGTTATCGTTGCAGCAATTACTAGTCAAGTATAGATAATCATCCTGTTAAATTAAGCAGTGGGCACTTTTAGTTAACCATTCCGTTATATTTGAAGCAATTACTAATCAGATACAGATAGCATGATGTAAACCCAAAACCCAGCAGTTGTTGGTACTTTTAATCAGTCATTCCGTTGTAGTTGCCATACTTACTAGTCAGGTACAATGGTCGCAAGCGACAATCCAAACAAGCAATTGTGGGCAGTATTATTTAGCCATTCCATTATAGTGAAGCTGATTACTAGTCATTATAAAGTCAAATTTACAGCAATAAACTTTAGTTATGCTTGTCTATGGTCGAGATACTGTGCTCCAAGTCGTCCATAACCACGGACACGGCTTTCAGAAATTTTTAACCCGGCCGGGGTGCACAAATAGCAACACACACACGATCAACCTCGGAAAAACCAAATCAAAACCCAACGAGGTCTTCACGACAGAGCAATCACAAGATTCAGAAATATTTCAGGGGGCCACCCCTTGGAGTACACCCGCAACGAAGTAAGCAAGCTCCGAGACGGACTCAAGGTTTGCGACAATGGCTGTAAACGACAGCAGATCCCCAAACGGGGACTGTCGATACCGCGAAAACATTCCACTTCCAAAACAGTACAGCGTGCTCCTCACACAATCGTAAATATAGCAGTAAAGCATGGCATAGGTACAGGATAGTAAATAAAACCTCAAACTAGTTGTGGCCCCAAGAAATAAGACGGAATCAAGCTCTGGCTAAGGGGGGCCCATACTCCCCATATGTGGATAGCGCGATAAATCAAGGAACAGGTATCAAGTACTCGGGGTCCTACGGGACACAAGTGGGCGTTCGGAAACCAAATGTTATCTATCACCCACCGATGCCTCTGCTTACTTCAATTTTTAGTTGTTAAACAGGAATTAAAGTGAACAATAAGTAAAACTATGATCATCTTCAACATCAACATGCGGCAATACATCAACAACTGTGGCACTTGACGACACGCAACAGCACTTGAGCAAGCGACTACGACGCGCAAGTCCAACTATCTACCAAACAATAGGTAATAGGATGTGTCCGAGGCAATATAGGGCTGCAAGGGATATCACGGGTACGGAAAACTAGAGCATCGCAACACAGATAGCAATAGATCAACAGGAGGGAAGTAAATACTATAAAAGTAAGATAGGTAGAAAGGGGGAGATGCTCGCCTGAAAACATTGTCGAAGGTTCAACCGAAGATCGGGGCGAAGCTCACATCAACTCAACGGCCTTATCCGCGAAGAAGCAAAACACTAGAAGAAACACCGGATGCAATATTTAATACTACGGCAAAAGATCGGCATGATGCATGTATGATGGATGACATGGCAAAGGTGCGATGCGATTAGGTCATATTAAGCGGAACCGGGGTCCCGACAATTAATTAAATGGTTCAAGTTATTTATCTACCCCGCAAATTAAATGTTGCATTAACAAGGCAAAAGATGGCACCGGTTCGCTACACAAATTTAAATGAGGCCAATATGAGACTAGATTTGCCCGCATGTGGGACCCATATTTAATTAGAGGTGAATCGGCATAAGGCCCCAAACCACACAAATATGCATGCAAGATGACAATTAAATATGCAACAATTCATGCAGTTGACCATTTATAAAATAGGGTTCTCGGAAAAGGGGTTCACACATTAGGGGCTCGACGATCTTGGGGATCCGAGGTTCGGGGTTCGGGGTCGGTCTCGGGATCCAGGGTTCGACGGAAACGTTCTCGGACTCCGGGATCGTTCTCGGATAACAGAGGTAGGTCTTGGCGTGTCCGGGTGCGGGACTTGGGTCGGTGTCGGGGCGCATCGGACTCGCCCTGGTCGGTGTCGTCCTTGTTGTCGCGAAGGTCTTGTCGGGTCCCACGGGGTCGGTCTTGCCGTCGCGAGGGTCTTGTCGGGTCCGCGCCATCGAGGCGGTCTTGGCTTCGGGGTGAAGGGCTTGTCGTTCTCGTGGCGATCTTTGCGGCCTCTCGGTTCGGGTCTTGGCGTCCGAGGGTAGATCTTGGCGTGTCGAGGGTCCGGTCTTCGGATCCGCGAAGGGTTCCTTGGTGCTCCGTGATGTAGAACTTGTCGGTTCCATGGCGATCTTGGCGGCTCGGAGGGGGTTTGAGGAATCGGTACGGTTTTCGGATTCCGTGAGGGAGATCATGGCGCGGCACCGGGTACGGGATCGGCCTTCGGGTTCGGGGGTCTCGGCGTTCGTAGTAGGTCTTGGCGCTTCGGTGTGATGTCGTCCTCCAGGTACCGCGGGTTCTCGGCGCGGTTGGCGCACTTGGTCTAGAGTCGAGGTTCTACCGAAGATCCTGGGGTCCCCTCTTGGTCTTGCCGATGCCAAACTTGTCGTGGGGCTCGGGCGTCGGCCGCACGGCAACGGTGCTGCAAGGCCTGGCGAGGCGGAGGCGCGGGGCATGGCCTCGGCACGAACGACGATGGCGGGGCGAAGCTGGTTGGCGACGGAGGTGCTCCAGCGGGGCGGTGACGGAGAAGCGGCGCAGCCTTGCGGGCCCAGGGCTCGGTCTTCGCGGGCCTGCTGGACAGAGCAGAGGAGGCTCGGCCTCGAGGCGACGTGCGCGGGGCCGGGGCGCCGGGGCGGAGGGAGGACGACGGCGAGGCGGCCAGCACGCCGGCAGACAAAGCAGCCCCGCGGCGGTGGGACCTGGCCGGAGGCGGGCGGTAGAGGGGGCCTGAGGCGGCGACGCGCGCAGGTGGAGGCGGGGCGGCGCGGGCTCGCTGGAGATGAGGCAGACGCGGTCGCGGAGGGTCGCCGGGCGGCGAGGCAGAGGACGCGGAGGCAGCTTGCGCGGGCGGCGGACGGTGGCGGGTGAAGGTGGCGAGGGCGGCGGAGGCCGGGGAGGACGCGGGTGAGGCGGCCGTGCCCGGCGGCGCTGGCGAGCTCGTTCACCGGAGCACGCGTGGGTCGGGGCGGCGCGGAGCTGCGCGGGTCGCCGGCGCGGGGCGGAGCGTGGCCGTCGGAGAGAAGGGAGAGAGGCGGGACGGCACGTTGGGGAGGAGGTGCGGGATCGGGGCAGGAGAAGAGGAAGGAGAGGCGGTGGGGAGAGGCGTGAGAGGAGGCCGACAGGGGTGGGGCCGCGGGGCCGGGTGGGTCCCAGGGGCTGTCGGCTGGGCGTGCTAGGCGGGGGTGTTGCGTGGGGGTGGAGCGAGGCTGCGGGCCCAGGGAGGCAGCGGCAGGTGAGGGCGCGCGCGCGGGTGCAGTTGCGTGCGTGTGCGTCGAGTGCTGTGTGTGTAGCGCGTGGGGTGTGGGTGTGTGGGGCTGTGGGGTGGTTGTGAGGGAGTGGGGAGAGGGGGTTGGACAAGTGGCAGCCCGGGATAGGCTAGGGGGAAGAGGTGGGGTGAGGTGGCGTATGGCGATTGGCCAGGGTGAGGTGGAGGCTGGGTGTGGGTAGGTTAGTTGGTAGCTGTAGGAATTGTTGGGGTGGACCGATTTGAACATGGGGGTGGTCGTTCGGGTCGGGTCGGCCCGTTCGACTGCCCCCACTAAAACAATTAAATAAAATATTTATTTTTACCCAGCGCTTTTGCAATCCGACAGCGGACAAACAAAATAATCCGGGGACCGGGTTTGCGTGTTTGAATGTAGATGGGGCGTTTGGAAAACAAATCGGGCTTTGCGAAAATAGTTTTGACAAAAACACATGATGATGACGATGCAATGCACAAATTCAACGCGATTTTCTAGTAGTGGTTTTGCGGGATGCCACATGGGATGATGTGAAACCATGTTGGTTCACAAGTTGGGGCACTATACGGCCCGGTTTCATCGTAACGGGGAGATTCCCCTTTATACAGGTCCAGAACCTTCGTTTCTAGGTTAGAGCGCATGCATGCGAGGGGGGACACATGCAAGCACATATACCAACCTTGCACCACACTCACACGCATATGGTAGGGACACATGCAAGTTTTCATCTGATTCTGACGTTCTCGTGGTCTTCCTCCGGCGAAACCCTGATCTGCGGGCCTCGGATCGTCTACCCCCTAGACATTCTTCTGACAGGGGTAGCCCGGCGTAGCTCTCTCTTGTTTTGTGTTTGACTAGGTCATAGGATTATGTAAAACCATGTTGGTTCACAAGTTGGGGCACTATCCTACCCGGTTTTACCTGAACGGGGAGATTCCCCCTTATACAGGTCCAAAACCTTTTGCTTCTAGGTTAGAGCGCATGCATGCGACGGGGACACATGCAATCACCTATACGAACCTTGCACCACACTCACACACATATGCTAGGGACACATGCAAGTTTTCAGATGATTCCGACGTTCTCATGGACTTCCTCCGGCGAAACCCTGATGATCCGCAGGGCTCGGATCGTCTACCCCCCTAGACATTCTTCTGATGGGGGTATCCCAGCATAGCTCTCTCTTGTTTTGTGTTTGATTATGTCATGGGATGATGTGAAACCATGTTGGTTCACAAGTTGGGGCACTATACGGCCCGGTTTCATCGTAACGGGGAGATTCCCCTTTATACAGGTCCAGAACCTTCGTTTCAAGGTTAGAGCGCATGCATGCGAGGGGGGACACATGCAAGCACATATACCAACCTTGAACCACACTGACACGCATATGCTAGGGACACATGCAAGTTTTCATCTGATTTTGACGTTCTCGTGGTCTTCCTCCGGCGAAACCCTGATCTGCGGGCCTCGGATCGTCTACCCCCTAGACATTCTTCTGACAGGGGTAGCCCGGCGTAGCTCTCTCTTGTTTTGTGTTTGACTAGGTCATAGGATGATGTAAAACCATGTTGGTTCACAAGTTGGGGCACTATCCTACCCGGTTTAACCTGAACGGGGAGATTCCCCCTTATACAGGTCCAAAACCTTTCGCTTCTAGGTTAGAGCGCATGCATGCGACGGGGACACATGCAATCACCTATAACAACCTTGCACCACAGTCACACACATATGCTACGGACACATGCAAGTTTTCAGATGATTCCGACGTTCTCGTGGTCTTCCTCCGACGAAACCCTAATCTGCGGGGCTCGGATCGTCTACTCCCCTAGACATTCTTCTGACAGGGGTACCCGGCGTAGCTCTCTCTTGTTTTGTGTTTGATTATGTCATGGGATGATGTGAAACCATGTTGGTTCACAAGTTGGGGCACTATGCTACCCGGTTTCACCGTAACAGGTAGATTCCCCCTTATACAGGTCCAGAACATTCGCTTCTAGGTTAGAGCGCATGCATGAGAGGGGGGACACATGCAAGCACCCGCAGACTAGTAGTTAATTTTTGTATGTTCCAACATAGCACCACAATTTTCATGCATGTGCTAGGGCACATGCATGCATGTCTTGAGGTACTCAAAATTGAGAACAATCTATAAAGGATGTCAAACAACAAATTTCAGACTTTGTCGTGAAATCCTCTCATCTTGGTCTTTTGATTGACCCAAAGAGTGACCTTGAAAGATTTAAAATTAGTCCAAGAGCTTGCTTGGTTTTGTTGGTCAGCTCTACCGTGAGGGGAAATTCTACTCTTGACGATTGGTTGAGGATTGTTTCTCAAAGTTTGTGACTTGGCACCCACCTAATGGAAATGAAGTTTAGCATCCTCCAGAAGCTTATGGTCTAGTGGAAAGTTCATATTTCCATGGTCTCAATCCTTATGAAGAGCTGGTACATGCTATATCTACAAGAGAAACTATCGTCCGCTCCTCAAGAGGGTTGACAGAACTAGTGGCGGGAGTTTCCACGTATATATCAAGGATTTTACTAAGTATTAACGCATGTCTACAAAGGGGGTCACACTTGGGACTTACACATGGGACCTACCAACCTTGCACCACACTCACACACATATGCTAGGGACCCATGCAAGTTTTCAGATGATTCCGACGTTCTCGTGGTCTTCCTCCGGCGAAACCCTGATTTGCGGGCCTCAGATCGTCTACCCCCCTAGACATTCTTCTGATGGGGGTAGCCCGGCGTAGCTCTCTCTTTTTTTGTGTTTGATTATGTCATGGGATGATGTGAAACCATGTTGGTTCACAAGTTGGGGCACTATACGGTCCGGTTTCACCGTAACGGGGAGATTCCCCCTTATACAGGTCCAGAACCTTCGCTTCTAGGTTAGAGCGCATGCATGCGAGGGGGGACACATGTAAGCACATATACCAACCTGTCACCACGCTCACACACATATGCTAGGGACACATGCAAGTTTTCATCTGATTCCGACGTTCTCGTGGTCTTCCTCCGGCTTAACCCTGATATGCGGGCCTCAGATCGTCTACCCCCCTAGACATTCTTCTGACAGGGGTAGCCCGGCGTAGCTCTCTCTTGTTTTGTGTTTGACTAGGTCATAGGATGATGTAAAACCATGTTGGTTCGCAAGTTGGGGCACTATCCTACCCGGTTTCACCGTAACGGGGAGATTCCCCCTTATACAGGTCCAGAACCTTCGCTTCTAGGTTAGAGCGCATGCATGCGAGGGGGGACACATGTAAGCACATATACCAACCTTGCACCACACTTACCCACATATGCTAGGGAAACATGCAAGTTTTAAGATGATTCCGACATTCTCGTGGTCTTCCTCCGACGAAACCCTAATCTGCGGGGCTCTGATCGTCTACCCCCCTAGACATTCTTCTGACAGGGGTAGCCCGGCGTAGCTCTCTCTTGTTTTGTGTTCGACTAGGTCATAGGATGATGTAAAACCATGTCGGTTCACAAGTTGGGGCACTATCCTACCCGGTTTCACCGGAACAGGGAGATTCCCCTTATACAGGTCCAGATCCTTTCGCTTCTAGGTTAGAGCGCATGCATGCGAGTGGGGACACATGCAATTACCTATACCTACCTTGCACCACACTCACACACATATGCTAGGGACACATGCAAGTTTTCAGATGATTCTGACGTTCTCGTGCACTTCCTCCGGCGAAACCCTGATGATCTGCGGGGCTCGGATCGTCTACCTCCTAGACATTCTTCTGATGGGGGTAGCCCGGCATAGCTCTCTCTTGTTTTGTGTTTGATTATGTCATGGGATGATGTGAAACCATGTTGGTTCACAAGTTGGGGCACTATACGACCCGGTTTCACCGTAACGGGGAGATTCCCCCTTATACAGATCCAGAACCTTCGCTTCTAGGTTAGAGCGCATGCATGCGAGGGGGGACACATGCAAGCACATATACCAACCTTGCACCACACTCACACGCATACGCTAGGAACACATGCAAGTTTTCATCTGATTCCGACGTTCTCGTGGTCTTCCTCCGGCAAAACCCTGATCTGTGTGCCTCGGATCGTCTACCCCCCTAGACATTCTTCTGACAGGGGTAGCCCGACGTAGCTCTCTCTTGTTTTGTGTTTGACTAGGTCATAGGATGATGTAAAACCATGTTGGTTCACAAGTTGGGGCACTATCCTACCCGGTTTCACCTGAACGGGGTGATTCCCCCTTATACAGGTCCAGAACCTTTCGCTTCTAGGTTAGAGCGCATGCATGCGAGGGGGACACATGCAATCACCTATGAGACATTAAGCGAGAAGAAAGATAAGGATAACTAAGGAAAAAAGTCCATGGTGGACTAGCTCATGTACACCTCCACCCGGTGGGCTTCTTTCTCTTAGATCTTCAACGTTTCATTTTTCATAGCTCATTGTTTTGACTTGTTGAT
Source organism: Avena atlantica (assembly GCA_910589765.1). Classification (NCBI taxonomy): domain Eukaryota; kingdom Viridiplantae; phylum Streptophyta; class Magnoliopsida; order Poales; family Poaceae; genus Avena; species Avena atlantica. The sequence goes on along the minus strand of OU342738.1, from coordinate 194,702,423 downwards.
TTTTTTTGACTAGTTGATGTACTTTTGTCGAGTTGATTTGAGTTTATAAATTTCTCTGTGTATGCCTGCTGGATTAGACGCCATTCTGAGTAAAATTATCTATATTTCTATCAAAATTTTATTTTACAGATTCGGTCTTGATACGCTATGGTGGACCGAAATCGCTTGCCACACTAGCTTCAGTTTATAGAGAGAAAAACGTACAAAGAACCATATATCGTACCTTCTACCAAATTCAATGATTATTAAGTGGATAGGTTTGTAGTCACTGCCACGGGGAAATATGGAGTAAAGTGAATGTCTTACAAGTTTGATGACTTTTTTTTCCTGAGGATAACAAGTTCAATGACTTGTAGTCACTGCGAACATTGACGAAAGTTTGGATGCGTGCGTGAATGTCTTACAAGTTAGATTATTATACGGATTATTATGATATTATTATGATAGTTTAGGATAGTTAAAACTTAAGTCTAAATTGATTTGTATTTCAAGATTATTCTCTATACGTCTATGTATATCCGTTCATGAGTCTCAATAATATATCAACATATTTCGTCAATTTCTCTCTATCGTTCTACATTGTATCAGCCTAAAATGATCTCAAACCCTAGCCGTCGCCGACACGCTTCCATCGCGCTGTTCCCGGGGAGATCGATCTCCATAATCTCCGCTGTTCGATGATATTTTGTCTCAATATCTTAAATACATCTGAATATGTTCACTTGTAAAATATCATGCATGTGTACGTGAGGAAGATCCAAGTTCACGGGCAGCATCCAGACATACGTGCCATGGTCTCCAGTTACAAGGTTTGAGAAGGATCCAATCAATCTTGTGCGTGGAGCTCACGACAGGCAACGGATCGATCAGCTCGTATCTTAACTGATCTTATCCAACGCGTGCGCTCTCCCACCGCTTTTGGGCCAAGCCTGGCTGCCTATATAAATAGTATCCCAGAGAAGAGAGAGGCCGGGGGGACGGCGCAGGCTGGCGGGAGCACACGTCTCATGGCACAGCAGGCCGGCGAGATCGGGCGGAGCTATGCCGGCTGGCGTGCTCTGCGTCGACGTGAGGAGCTCTAGAGCCGGCTCTATATTTTATGGAAAATGATACACATCCTCCGGGGGATCGATCCCCCGGGTCGTGTGCGTCTGTACATCTGGTCAAAAAAGGCCCACCACTCCTCTTTTCTTATCCTTGCATCTTCTTCTTTTTTATGCACGCAACGTACGCAGCTTCCGCCGCCTCCAGCACGCACCCGCCGCCGAGCTCCGCGCTCCACCACACGTCGTCGCCGACCTCTGCCCTCCACCACGTGCCGCCGCGACCTCCGTCCTCCGCCCTCCGCCACCACCACGGCCGGAGTAGGCCGCCGCCACGATCTTTGTCTTCCTTTACGCATCGCCGCCGAGCTCCGCCCTTCACCGGTGCTCCTGCCGGCGGACGCCGCCCGCCTCGTGCCCTGCCGCTCCCGGTGCTCCGTCCTCCTGGCCTTATCCCGCGCGTTGCTGCTGCTCCTCTGCCTCCATCCCACGCCTCTCTGCAAAGCTGTAACTGAAGATTTCATGCATCTCCTTCTTGTTCGGCACGGTGCTACACAAGTAGGATGATAATGCTACTGGAAGTGTTCATCGTTGCTACATATAAAGGGTCGTGATGCTACCGACAAATAGATGTGTTTTGATATTTTGCTACAGGGCGATGCTATAATAGTAGCAAGTTTTTGCTATTTCTCTTCTATGTTTTTGCTACAGTATCATAAAGTATTTGCTATGACGTTTTCGACGAAAGTCCTGAGCAGAGTCGGTTTTGCTACGTTAGTCACCGGCGATGTCTCCGGCGAGGTCATTCTTTTTGCTACATTAGCACATTTTTTTTGCTATCACGGTTTTACTATTTTGCTACAAGTGCGTAAAATTTTTGCTACACGATCTCCGGTGAGGTCTACCGGCGAAAGTTTCCGACGAGTCTCCGGCGAGGTCGTATCTGCTACATTAGCCTATATTTTTTGCTACATGGTCGCTGACGAGGTCTCCGGCGAAATCTCCAGCGAGATCTAGTCTATTTTTTTATTTTCTAGGTCGAACTGTTTTTTGCTACATGTAGCAAAAACGGACAATATTGTAGCAAATCTGGTCTGTTTGTAGTAAAAGCGGGATTAGACCTTGTTTTAGGGACACGTGGCGGCCTAGGGACCTGGGGGATCGGAGAAAATTATCCCCCAGGAGACGCCTAGCGCTGTCCATATTTTATAAGGCCCTAGGCAAAAATGATAGCATAGGCCCTTACAGCTAATATGTATTTACGTATATTTAGAAATATAGTCATAAATTATCTTCTTTTACTTGTAAAATATTAAAAGTTAACATTCAACTAAAATTTTTTAGTCAGAGATGTCTATAAATAATTATTTAACAATTAAATAATGTTATATTAATTCAATCTAAAACACTGGAATTATATATCGGCATTGTAGCACATAAAATTATTCAATTTCCAGTTCACAAATCTCAAACAGGAAAACCCAATCAGGTCAAGTTCAGAGGAACTCAGGCCAATCTACCAATCTCTAGGCCTAGGTGGCCAGAGGAAAATCAATTGCGCGGACGAGCGGCTGACGAAGACCAACAGGTAGAGAAGTCGAGGAGATCAGCCGATTAGGAGATCGATTGGCCTATTGATCGCTTCACGGGCGCTGCGTCGTGCGGTTTCCTCGGACTGGGGCGGCTGGGCTGGGCCTTCGTTTCTTGCAATTCGTTTTTCAGGCAGCTCTGTAGTGTGTAGAGTATAGAGGAGGCTGTAGTCATGGGCCCCTCAGGAGGCATGGGCCCTAGGCCGTCGCACAGGGCTGCTGGGGGTCAGAGCCGGGCCTGAGCTTTACGACACTTATGTTATTTTACTATCTATAATGTACCAGATTCCAAGGGGGAGCCACAGGAGATGGAAGACGTGCCCATGCTGGCCGCGGCAGCATCGGACGCGCCAAAGTTGGGCAGCGGAAAGTCCCCGAGGGAGACGCTGAGGCGCCGGCTGCTCGGACACGCGCACCCGGCCGGAGGCAGCAGCAAATCGCGCCTTCATTTTCCTCCAGGCAGGCCGCCGGAGGACAACGATCTAAGGCGCACTTACGTGAGCGTTGTATGCTTGCGGTGAAGAGCGACGAGTACCATAGCCGGCGTCATCCTTCCCAAGGGTGAGAAAGTTTTTTTTTCTAATCTACATGTTCTCTCTTTGCACCTAGGCATGGTGGCACGGCGTCGACCAAGGTCGTGGCCGTGGGGCGGGAGCGTGCCCACGCACGGTCCGTCTGCGCATCGTCTCTTCGTCTCGAGGAGCCATCCATGTGGTCCGAGGCTCGCCACCGCTAGGTGCTCGGCCACCTACAGCCGCACTATGATGGAGGCGCTGTCGACGGATCGGAGCTCGCCGATGTGAGCTCATGACCACACTTGTCTCCTGGGGACACCAAGCGGCAACACCGCTGGATCGTTAAGCTCACCGACGGAGAGAAGACGCATGTGGTCTAGTCCTCGCCGATGCGAGGCTCATGGCCAAACGGGGCTGCACCGTTGACGGAGGCGCCTTCAACAGGCTGCAGCTTGTCAATCCCTATATTACGGCCACCGGCGCGGCTGCCGTCCTTATCTTCATCGACTACCAATTTCCATGTCGCATGGCTCGCAGATGAGTGATCACGGTGGGTGGCAAGCCGACCATGTCTCATGGAGTTGGCGGGTCGCCGACACGCCGTCTCATCACCAGCTGCTCCCAACCAGCCCATCTCGAGTGGCGAGGAGTGCACACCAGGGCGTCTCCATGGACCGGCTAGCTAGCAGGCTAGTGGGCTACCGCTGTCGCGGTGCACCGTGGAGATACTCTTCGCACCGAGCGGTTGGCGCGACACAAGCGAGGACAAGTGACACTGTGGTAGCTACGCTGCCATTGGCTGCGTCGTCGACAGTGCGCAACGCACAGCGCTCTTCATTCGCTTGGCCATTACAGGCTGGGCATCTCGATGGTTCAAGCATCCAAGGCCATTGATTTGCTTACGTGCATGTGCATGTGTGTGTACGTGAGGCCCCTACTTGCATATGTATGGTTCGAAGTTCACGTGCCCATAGGAGCATTACTCGTCGTGGTGCCCGTGCATCCTATTGTGGCAGCACACTACTGCATGCACAGGCTCGAAGCAGCGTGCCTGTCTTCTCCTTCTACTAGTCTCGACTCCCTTTACTTCGGGAGGGACGTATCCGACACTTCCGGCAACACGGCGGCTAGGCTTTCGACCGCTAGCATGGCTGTCCGCAAGCGGCGCTAAGCTCGTTGTTTCATTGGCGACGGCAAGGACCAACAGATGAAGCCGGACGGGAGGAGACCAGGGTGCCTCGCCTGGCGCCGTGGGCTGGCGCACTATAGGAAAAAATGTCGCTGCCGTCGCCCCTCTCCTTTGCCGTGTGCCAAAAGGCCAGGAACACGGTAAAAAGTATATCTTTGTCGTGTGTAAACCAAGAAGATCACGGCAAAGGACAGGTGCACGGCAAACTGCAAAAAAAGAAAACGGCAAAGAAATAAACACGACAATGGACTGACGAGAACACACGGCAAAGAAAAGAATCACGGCAAAGTCATTGAAGAAACACGGCAAAGATATACTCACGGCAAAGAAGTGGGCCCCGTGGTCTCGCAGGGTCACCCGCCGGCAGGGGCTGACGGCAGAATCTTTGCCGTGTGCCCTCGCCGTCAGGTATATTTTCTTCTGTATACACGGCAAATAATTTTTTTCACCTTTTTCTTTTCTTTATTTAGGAAGGCTTTTATTACATATATGTTCATAGGTAATTGTGGTCTTGATCACTATATACATGCACCCCCTGATGCCGACGTTCTCGTGGACTTCCTCCGGCGAAACCCTGATGATCTGCGGGCCTCGGATCGTCTACCCCCTAGACATTCTTCTGATGGGGGTAGCCCGGCGTAGCTCTCTCTTGTTTTGTGTTTGATTATGTCATGGGATGATGTGAAACCATGTTGGTTCACAAGTTGGGGCACTATACGGCCCGGTTTCACCGTAACGGGGAGATTCCCCTTTATACAGGTCCAGAACCTTTGCTTCTAGGTTAGAGAGCATGCATGCGAGGAGGGACACATGCAAGCACATATACCAACCTTGCACCACACTCACACGCATACGCTAGGGACACATGCAAGTTTTCCTCTGATTCCGACGTTCTCGTGGTCTTCCTCCGGCCAAACCCTGATCTGCGGGCCTCGGATCGTCTACCCCCCTAGACATTCTTCTGACAGGGGTAGCCCGGCGTAGCTCTCTCTTGTTTTTTGTTTGACTAGGTCATAGGATGATGTAAAACCATGTTGGTTCACAAGATGGGGCACTATCCTACCCGGTTTCACCTGAACGGGGAGATTCCCCCTTATACAGGTCTAGAACCTTTCGCTTCTAGGTTAGAGCGCATGCATGCGAGGGCGACACATGCAATCACCTATACCAACCTTGCACCACACTCACACACATATGCTAGGGACAAATGCAAGTTTTCAGTGATTCCGACGTTCTCGTGGTCTTCCTCCGGCGAAACCCTAATCTGTGGGGCTCGGATCGTTTACCCCCCTAGACATTCTTCTGACAGGGGTAGCCGACATAGCTCTCTCTTGTTTTGTGTTTGATTATGTCATGGGGATGATGTGAAACCATGTTGGTCAGAAGTTGGGGCACTATACTACCCGGTTTCACCGTAACAGGGAGATTCCCCCTTATAAAGGTCCAAACCTTCGCTTCTAGGTTAGAGCGGGCATGCGCGAACGGGGACACATGCAAGCACCCGCCAGACTAGTAGTTAATTTTTGTATGTTCCAACATAGCACCACACTTTTCATGCATGTGCTAGGGCACATGCATGCATGTCCTTGAGGTACTCAAAATTGAGAACAATCTATAAAGGATGTCAAACAACAAATTTCAGACTTTGTCGTGAAATCCTCTCATCTTGGTCTTTTGATTGACCCAAAGAGTGACCTTGAAAGATTCAAAAGTAGTCCAACAGCTTGCTTAGTTTTGTTGGGCATCTCTACCGTGAGGGGAAATTCTACTCTTGACGATTGGTTGAGGATTGTTTCTCAAAGTTTGTGACTAGGCACCCACCTAATGGAAATGAAGTTTAGCATCCTCCAGATGCTTATGGTCTAGTGCAAAGTTCATATTTCCATGGTCTCAATCCTTATGAAGAGCTGGTACATGCTATATCTATAAGAGAAACTATCATCCGCTCCTCAAGAGGGTTGACAGAACAAGTGGCGGGAGTTTCCATGTATATATCCAGGATTTCCTAAATATTAACGCATGTCTACAAAGGGTCTCACACTTGGGACTGACACATGGGTCCTACCGACCTTGCACCACACTCACACGCATATGCTCGGGACACATGCAAGTTTTCAGATGATTCCGACGTTCTCGTAGTCTTCCTCCGGCGAAACCCTGATCTGCGGGCCTTGGATCGTCTACCCCCTAGACATTCTTCTCATGGGGGTAGCCCGGCGTAGCTCTCTCTTGTTTTGTGTTTGATTATGTCATGGGATGATGTGAAACCATGTTGGTTCACAAGTTGGGGCACTATACGGTCCGGTTTCACCGTAACGGGGAGATTCCCCTTACACAGGTCCAGAACCTTCGCTTCTAGGTTAGAGCGCATGCATGCGAGGTGGACACATTCAAACACATATACCAACCTGGCACCACACTCACACACATATGCTAGGGACCCATGCAAGTTTTGATCCGATTCCGACGTTCTCGTGGTCTTCCTCCGGCGAAACCCTGATCTGCGGGCCTCGGATCGTCTACCCCCTAGACATTCTTCTGACAGGGGTAGCCCGGCGTAGCTCTCTCTTGTTTTGTGTTTGACTAGGTCATAGGATGATGTAAAACCATGTTGGTTCACAAGATGGGGCACTATCCTACCCGGTTTCACCTGAACGGGAGATTCCCCCTTATACAGGTCTAGAACCTTTCGCTTCTAGGTTAGAGCGCATGCATGCGAGGGCGACACATGCAATCACCTATACCAACCTTGCACCACACTCACACACATATGCTAGGGACAAATGCAAGTTTTCAGTGATTCCGACGTTCTCTTGGTCTTCCTCCGGCGAAACCCTAATCTATGGGGCTCGGATCGTTTACCCCCCTAGACATTCTTCTGACAGGGGTAGCCCGACATAGCTCTCTCTTGTTTTGTGTTTGATTATGTCATGGGATGATGTGAAACCATGTTGGTTCAGAAGTTGGGGCACTATACTACCCGGTTTCACCGTAATAGGGAGATTCCCCCTTATAAAGGTCCAGAACCTTCGCTTCTAGGTTAGAGCGCATGCATGCGAACGGGGACACATGCAAGCACCCGCAGACTAGTAGTTAATTTTTGTATGTTCCAACATAGCACCACACTTTTCATGCATGTGCTAGGGCACATGCATGCATGTCCTTGAGGTACTCAAAATTGAGAACAATCTATAAAGGATGTCAAACAACAAATTTCAGACTTTGTCGTGAAATCCTCTCATCTTGGTCTTTTGATTGACCCAAAGAGTGACCTTGAAAGATTCAAAAGTAGTCCTACAGCTTGCTTAGTTTTGTTGGGCATCTCTACGTGAGGGGAAATTCTACTCTGACGAATTGGTGAGGATTGTTTCTCAAAGTTTGTGACTAGGCACCCACCTAATGGAAATGAAGTTTAGCATCCTCAGATGCTTATGGTCTAGTGCAAAGTTCATATTTCCATGGTCTCAATCCTTATGAAGAGCTGGTACATGCTATATCTATAAGAGAAACTATCATCCGCTCCTCAAG